>CM075672.1:17779166-19063333 GCA_037962975.1 Clitoria ternatea | reverse complement strand
TTAGTCTTTGATCCTAGTGATTAATATCATATTTGTTCTTCTTTTGCCTTTATTTTTTCTTTCACTTTTGTTTTCCTTTTCATTTTTTCATAACTCATTTTGTTCTCCCTTCATCTTGTAGGTTTGTCACTCCTTTAAGCATGGCCTTTACGATTTTTCTTAGGTTTTAAGGACAAATCCCTAAACCCTAAACCCTAGGGGAGCATGACACATACCTTACTTAGGCCTTCGTTGAGCCATTCTTTGCACTTTATAAATATTTTTGTTAGGAATATTATGTCTTTTTAGGAATTAATTAAGTTTAGAATTAATTTTAGTTTGGGCCTTGTATGGTCATATTTTTCATTTTAGGTCACTTTTAGGCCTTTTATAGGTATATATTTACTTTTGGCCACTTTTGGGGAATTTATTTTTAAATTTTAGGCCTTGGGTGAAGCTTTACAAGCCCACAAGTCCACCCAAGTCAATTACGAATTTCCTTAGCCTATATAAGGCTTGCTCTCATTTATAATAGACATACCCTGAATTAGAGAATACAATTGATCTTTTGTGAGAAATGAGTTGAGTTTTCCTCTTTTATTTTAGCTAGGGTTTCTTAACCTAGGCAAACTCTTATCCTAGGATTTTCTCCCCTTAGGTGATGAGGTTTTTAGGCTTATCTTCTGAAGGTTGCGCCTCTACTTTCCTTATTTACCTAATCCCTTTTTTTGCCCTAATCCTTCTTTTTCCTTTCACCCTTCCATAACTTTTTCCCTCCTTTCCCCCCTTTCCCCCTTTTCCTTTTTCCTTTCCTTGCCTACTTTCCTTGATTTCCAAATCCTTATTTTTATTTTCTCCCTATCCTATATTACTTCTGCTTGTCATCATTGAACAAGAAAGAGAAACACATGAAAATAGAAATAAGGAGAACTAGATCCCCTTTCCTACATCAGTTTTTATTCCATGATTACAAATTATAAATCCTTAAAAGTATAGAAGCACAATGACTTAACGCACAAGCCAGTAGATGGAACGAGCTACTAGACGTGTGTACCAGGCTTGACTGACTCATGCTAGCATTACCCTAATACCACACCCCAGTATCTGAAGTCGAAGCAGACTCCTAAAAGCATGTTACGTACTTAATTTTTGTAATTAGGCCTGATGGACCCATAACCTTATATGCTTTTTAGGTTTACATTTTAGGGTGAATAGAAATCTATAAATAGGGCACGAGCCTCCATAGAAGGGGATTCTTTTTTAGATGATTACCTTATCTTTTACTTTGACCTATTCCTACAAACTCAAAGTGGAGGTAATAGATAATCGAGAAGAAGTTTTTACACACAGAAAGGCAGATGTGAAGAACTATGAAAGGAGGAAGACTGGCGAGAGTAGTGTTTCTTTTGAGTAGTTTAAGTCTCTTTCATGTGTTTCTTATGTAAAACTATGAATATCATTATGTGTAGCAGACTCCATTCAATAAGTGGCTAAGTTTATGCATTGAGATTTAAGGGTGTTTTTTATGATGTGTTGATTATACATTTTGTGTTTGTTTATTTATAAATCATTCATTCTCTTGTTTTTATGTTTTGGGCATTACAATTTTAAGACCTAGCGATAGGCTTAAATTGATCTCTAAATAAATTAGGAATGATCGAGAGATGAATCTTTTTATTCAATAAATATAAACTGAACCTAAGAATTAATCAAGGAAGGACTGAGAGATAAACCTTTTTTAAATCTTTTGAAGACTTTAAGAATTTTCACTGAGCATAATAGGTTTAATCTATGGATCGAATGTTGTTCTCCATAAATTAGGCACTTAGTGGAACTCTGAGAAGAGAAAGCTAATAAAACAGGAAAATTTATCTTGAGAAGGAAAGCTTTATAAATAAGAACACTCTTATAAATCAATGCAAAATCATTGAATCCCTTAAATCCCAAGTTTTACCATATTGATTTTCCTTTTAAGTTGCTTTCGCTACGGTCTGGGTCTAGTATTTTGTTTCACGTCTGTCACTTTTAAGTTTGCTCTGTTTTCAAGTTTGTTATTTCTTCCTATGAACTAAGTTTTAAAAGCCTGCTAGTCTGAATAATTAAGTCCCTAAATCATTAGTACTTGAGTATATAGTCCCTATGGAGAACAATAAATCTTTTATATTACACGATACACTCGTACCCTATGAGCGCTATAAAGTTTTTGGCGCCGTTGTCGGGGATTGTGTTCCTCCTCAATATTAATTGATTTGGGTATGATTAGATTAGGAAAAAAATTTGTTTTTAATTCCCCTTTGTTTTTTTTATTTTTCTTGAATTTTAGCCTTTATTATTTTATAAATAAATAATATAAGAAAAGATACTTTATGCTTGGTGAGTTATGTTTGTGTTGTGTAATTAATTTTATATAAAGGACAAGGGGCCTAAATATTGACATAGATTTTGATCCATAGATTGAACGCACTCTCTTAGCCAAAACCCTTTATTTTTTTATTCTTCTTGAATTTTAGCCTTTATTATTTTATAAATAAATAATATAAGAAAAGATACTTTACGCTTGGTGAGTTGTGTTTGTGTTGTGTAATTAATTTTATATAAAGGACAAGGGGCCTAAATATTGACATAGATTTTGATCCATAGATTGAACACACTCTCTTAGCTAAAAGACATCATCAAAGGTGACTCTTTCTTGAAGAACAAACTGAACATATGGCTAAACAAGACAACGGAGCATTGAGAGACTTTGCTTCCCCTAATGCCATCGGCAGAGAGCCTAGTATCACAAGGCCTGCTATAAAGGCTAATAATTTTGAATTGAAGCCCTTACTCTTCTCCAAGGTGTAGCAAAACCAATTTGGAGGGCTAACGTGGCGCTGAAGAGGGACCAATGTTAGCGGCAGGTCAGCTTCATAGCTAAATATTTGATGGGTCTTTCCGTTGCTGAGGTGGTCGCTAAGGAGGGACCAAACTTAGCGATGGGAAAGATCCGTAGCTAAATATTTGATGTTTCATTCGTGTTGGCTTAGTCGCTAAATGATGACCATATTAGTGACAGTAATATGCCCGTCGCTAATAATAAAAATGATTTTTTTAGATATTATTTTCATAAAATTTTATAGATTTAAGGTTTAATATTGTAAAGTATATTTTATAAAGTTAGATTAAATATTTTTATAAAATTAAAATATATATTAATTTTTTATAATGTTTTGATTATTTAATGGACGCATATATAGACTCATAATAAAAAGAAAAAGATAAAGAGATATAAAAGTAATCAATAATAAATAGCGCCAAATAAAAGAAGTATTAGAAGCCGAAAATTTATTTACAACTTAAACAATAAAAAGAATAAATAGAAAAATGTGTAACACTAAAAAAATAAATAAAAAAATGATTCCATCAACTGGGGGGATCTTGGGGTGGTGAGTCTGGCTAGGAAGAACAACCTTGGTCGTGTGGTCGAGACGGTAAAGACTCCATCAACCGGTAGATCATAGCCTTCTGCTGCGCCAGTAGCTTGCGAGTGCCATCTCGATCCTGCTGAGCTCGCTCCTCGCCAGTTGCCTCTGTCGGTGCTCCTTTGCTAGCTTGGTGTTCAGGTTCTCAATAGATGGTGTTATCATCGGTAGAAGAAAGGGTGAGAGGCGCCTCTCCATCAGGTGTCTGAGTGGCTAGCTCAGCCTTCTTCTGAGCCTGCATGGCTTGGTATGCCTCGTGCATATATTTAGAAAAATCAAATAAGTTACTAAATGTAAATCTATAAAAAAATCTAAAAAATTTGTATACGTTTAGATAAAGTATCGTCATCTCGGTGGTCTTTTGGTTAACCTAGTGACCAGCCTTGTTCTTCTTGGTGATTTGCATCACCTCGAATAATGAAGACTCATAGTTCTTCTTCTATTCCTGCAATTGACAACATATTAAAATTGTTAGTGAAAAAACCTTGAAGTTATTGTATTAAGAAATATATTTAACAATGTGTACTTACAAACCTTTTATGCTCAACTACTGAGATAGAACCCCTAGTGTAGATGGAGGATCCAACATCAACTACTCTATTTGCCTCGTTCCTAAACCCTCAATGTAGATGGAGGCTCTGAAATCAACCAGTCTATTTGCCTTGTTCCTAGCACTAGCCTGCTGGAACAAAACACCTCCCTACTTCTGCACCATCCCTTCCCAATAGGGCTTGGAGATCCTAAAAAGTCTTGAAAAGACTTATTTATTTAGTAATATTTAACTCTGTTTTAGGTAAAAGATTAGGTTTAATTATCAAATTTAAATGTTATTTAGAAGATAATTATCAATGATGCAAATTAATTAATTAATTATTATTTTAGCAATTACATGCCTAATTAAGAATAAATGAATAACATATTGAGAAAAGTTATTTTTTGAGTTATAAGTTAACTGAGTGTACTAACGGTCACTGTGAGCATGCTTAGATTGGGATGATTTTGTGATTTAATTGCAGGTTCCAGAAGCTCAGCACACCCACGCTAGTTACTAGCGTGCCAACGTTGAGGAACAAGCACGCTGACCCACCGCGTACCTATGCTGGAAGTGGTTAATATCAGGTACCAAGATAGAAGGTCAACGTGCCTATGTTGACCGTGAGCGTCCTTACGTGCAGACAAGTGCTGCAAAAGAAATGTCAACCCAGTAAGAAGCGTGCTTACGCTGCCTTTTGAGCGTGCCTACGCTCAGGTCAATTATTTAAGTGGAACCCAAACAGAAGACCAGCGTACCTATGCTGGTTTCCACCACGGTTACACATGCTTGCGAGGGAAAATTAGAAACACTTGAATTCCTGTTGTATTCAGTTAAGTTTTATTATTTACTTGTAAGCCCCTTTAGAGCAAGCTTATAATTATGTTAGTATTAGTTAGTTAGTTGGAACCAAACACTATATATATGTTTGGTACTTTGTAATTAATACACAAAGGTAATTATTTAGATTCATTTCTCAGATTTTCACTCTCTATAAATTTCATCTTTCTATATTTTCTCCATTCTCACTATGTCTTCTATTTCTAAATTCATTTCTCCCTGTTCCATAGGTTGCTAACCCTTAAGGTTGAGACTGCTGAGGCTTCAATAGAGTTTTAAACTCTAGATTGAGATAAATTTTAGTTGAATTTATGTGAGAACGAGGAAGGAAATGGAACTTCATTGCTGAATTGGAAAATTCAGGTAAGTTTTGAGCTCTTCTCCAGAGAGGAATCATGAATGAGGGCTCAGGTATACTCCTTGCTACCTAGTTAATTCGGGCCTACATTCTAGGTGAATAATTAGGGTTCAACCTCCAATTTCACAATTAGTTCCTTTATAAGTGAATACCTAAGGGATTAGGGTTTAAATGCAAGGAACTAGTATTAATCACCTAAGGGATTAGGGGTTAATCATTTGTGGAATCTATCACATGTTTTTCACTAGAGTTAAACCTTAATTGCATAAGTTAGAATGAAATTAAATGCTGAAGTGATCCTAACATGCTCTTATTCTTTATTTCACACCGTAGATCTGTGCATATTACTATAAAATACAAAAACATCAAATTCAATAAAGATAAAAATATTATGAATTCTTTTCAATTTTTGTTTGGTTCAACTAGTATTAGTCCTTGGTTGTGGTAATTACCTTAATCCCCATGAGACGATCAAATATACTACATTTTAACGATTAGTGTGTTTCCCAAGAATTTCATCATCCGATGATAATGCATCAAGTTAATGGCACCGTTGCTGTGGATTGTTGAGTAATATCAACAATCCTTGGACTGGTACTAGACTGAACCCGTTATTTTCATTTTATGTTTTGCTTAGCTTTATCTTTGTTATATAGTAGTAGTAGCTTTAGTTGTTTAAATAAAGTGTATGCAGTGTCAGGACAAGGGAAAACTAATCTTCTTTGATCTTGATATAAATTTGTTAGAAAGAAGGTTGAGAAAAGAGAAAAAAAACTCAAAGAACAAAAAGAAATGGAAAATAGGAAAGTTACACTAGGTGACTACTCCTAGCCAACTGATGAAGAATTGCAATCTAGCATCCGTAGGTTGCCAATTGTAGCAAATAATTTTGAACTAAAACCTGCTTTGTTACAATTGGTAAGAAATGAGCAATTTGGAGGAAGCGAGAGCAATGCCATAGGTATAATCAACTTGACAATCAATAACACAAATGTTCAGAAAATTACAATGGAACGAGTATAATCATCATTAAATAAATTTAATAATCACCAAGATTCAATATACTAATCAAAAAATCACATACAAGCCAGTAAATATGGTCATCTTACTTCATAGCAGTACTTAGTAGGCATATACATATCTGAAGAGAGAAGAAAGGTTGTTAAGAGTTAGTTAGCAGTTAGAGTTTGTTGTAACCAAATATGGTTAGACAGCTACCTAATCTCTCCTGACCACTTGGCTATATAATCATGTATATGCTATCCTCTAAAGGCAATATAGAAATTCCTTTCTTCTAATGCTGTTACTCTCCTTCTTCAATCTATAGCTTTTCTTGCCTTAGCAGATCTGAGATACCTTTATGGTTTCAAAAGCTCCATGGCTACCTTACTACACATGGGTTCACCTCTACAAAAAGTGATACTTCTCTGTTTATCAAAATCTCCTCAAATGTGACTCTTCTAGTACTTGTATATATAGATGATATTATTCTTACAAGCAACTATTAAACCACTCTAAATCAGTTTATCTCTAATCTCGATCATGCATTTCCTCTCAAAGATCTAAAAACTCTTAGCTACTTCCTTGGAATTCAAGTTAAGGCTTCTGTCTCAGGTAACCTGCACCTTTCCCAGACCAAGTATATCTCAGACCTGCTACAAAGAGCCAATATGGCCACAACAAAACATATGACTACACCTGTGACTGCAGGACAAAAACTATCCAACCAAGATCCTGAACTTTTTGATAATCCTCAACTATACCAGTCAGTGGTTGGAGCTCTTCAATATGTCACCATCACCAGGCCAGAAATTGCTTATGCTGTTAACAAAGTTTTCCAATTCATGCATACTCTAAAAGTCTCTCATTGGAAAGATGCCAAGAGAATTCTGCGATATTTAAAGGGATCCATTAATGATGGATTGCCATTGTCCAAGTCCCCTGATCTCTCTCTCACAGCTTTCTGTGATGTAGATTGGGGTTTAGATATTGCTGATAGAAAATCCACTACGGGGTTTTGTGTTTATCTAGGCTCTAATCTAGCAGCGTGGTCCTCCAAGAAGCAAGCTGTAGTGTCCAGGTCAACCACAGAAGCATAATATAGGAGTTTGGCAGTTGTAACCATGGAAATCACCTGGATCTAGTCCTTACTTAAAGAACTCCATATCACAATTCCTTCAACTCCAATTGTTTATTGTGATAACCTGAGTACAGTTCACTTGTCCTCCAATCCAGTGTTGCGTTCTAGAACAAAGCATGTTGAGCTTGATTTATACTTTGTTAGAGACAAGGTCACTGCCAAACAACTAGTTGTTCAGCATATTCCTGCCTCAAATTAAATAGTAGATGTTCTTACTAAACCAATCCCTCAACACATGTTTCAGACCTGTAAATTCAAACTCAGAGTTATGCCTTACATACCCCTGAGTTTGAGGGGGAATGAAGAGAGAAGAAAGGTTGTTAAGAGTTAGTTAGCAGTTAGAGTTTGTTGTAACCAAATATGGTTAGACAGTTACCCAATCTCTCCTGACTACTTGGCTATATAATCATGTATATGCTGTCCTCTAAAGGCAATATAGAAATTCCTTTCTTCTAATGCTGTTATTCTCCTTCTTCAATCTATAGCTTTTCTTGCCTTAGCAGATCTAAGATACCTTTAATATCCATATAAGTAACCATTGATAATTGCACATTACTAAATAGAGGTATGTCTGAGTACCTATAATAGTTTAGGGTTTCTGCTTGCTGGAGACATGAAAGTGACCTGTAGAGGCTGAGATTGTGACGTTCAAACTGAACCAACAGTGCGCGCGATAGGAACTGCAAAGACAAAGCTGGGAACAAAAAGACAAAGAAGCTTTGATAAGAGAACGGGACAAAGAGGAGCAAAGGAGAGCTAAGAATGGAGACAAATATATAAATTACCACAAAAGTTAAATAGAGATTGAGCAATACCTCAATGACAAACCACTGAGAGGAGGTCATAATCCTCACGGGAGAGAGAACCCAAAATGAAAGAAAGAAGCTAAGAAACACGACATAATGAGCAGGGAGGACAACTGAGAGAGAAAGAGTTTGAATGATAAGGTGTGGCATAATCAAAATTGAAATGAATATATAGAGTTTTAAGTTATAAAGATATAAACTCAGTTACTTATAAAACCGTATTTATATGTACACACATAAACTCGGTTGGAATGGTAACTGAGTTTAAATATTTATCAAAATAAATAAATACAAAATTCATAAATTATTTAACTCGGTAGCCTATATAACGGAGTTTATATCTTTTTTTAAACTCGGTAACCGAGTTATTGTTTTGCTTAAAATTCAAAAAAGCCACCGCACGTATATTAACTTCATTCCCTTTTAACTGAGTTAATATCTCATGTACATTTTGCACTAGTGAAGGTTCATGGACAATGTCACATGAGAGGAAGTAAGGTCATGTCGTCCATAGGGATGGACTCTATTTAAGTTGCTAATGATGATATGTCGTCCAAGCATAATGTAGACATGGATGATATGTTAGAAACACATCTCATATGCATATGATCATGGAAGATAGTAAGGCTTGAGCTTCTTTGTTCAAATCTTTTAGTTTGAATCATGTTACTAAGGTGTGTTGATAAACTTGCTAAGTTAGTTGTTTCATACCAAAATTTTGTATCGTTGAATCTTTGCTTGACAAAATTATGTATGATCTAGTTCTTCATGTTTACCCCGTTTTTTTAATAAAATATCCATTATGTTAAAAAAAGATGTTTTTAGTTTTTTATTTAACATCCTAGATTTTGAAATAAAAGGTAAGTTGATTTTATGTCTACAATTTTAAATTGTATTAGGAAAATTAAAGCAAAATAGGAAAAGCACTCCAAAATTTTAATTTTAATTTATTCCTAAAACATCCTTCTAAAATAACTTACATTATTCCATACTTTTCCTCCTTTCCCGTAATACTGCTTCAGCTCAATTACATTGTGCATTGCATTCCTTCTCCTGGGCCGAAATCTAAACTCTTTCTCCTCCCTCTCCCACCTCCATGTTCTTCACGTTACTTCTTCCCCACACCTAAGGTAAGTGCATGCAAAGCCTTTCTCTTATCTCCTCTTCAGTCATGACACCAACTTGCATGAGTGTTAATATACCCCCTTTACTTATAGCTAGAGACCGTGAACCACCATTAAGAGTCCATTAAGGTCTGTGAAGTGCAAATTTTGACAATTGAAGCTTCAAACGTGAGAACCTATATCCTTCTTTCGTTTGCCATTCACGGTTATGGATAGGTGTGTACCCATCTTATACAAAAGCTGAAATTATGTGCGATCATTGTTAAGAAGCGTATAGTGATTTAATTCAGAAGGAAACAACGAGGTGTGGGTCCATGAACTCATTCCAGAGGTTGTAAGGTAAAAAGGGTTTTCAATCCCTTTAATTTTCAGCATGTGGTTTCCATCCATTAAGGGAAAATGCTGAAATTCTCGAGCATTTGTTGTAAGGCAGCAGTTGTGAAAGTGTTCGGAAAAGATTAGTTGGCGTTCAACGTATCAGGGACATATCGAGAGTTGTCAACGAGCAGAAACGATTTTCCAAAGAAAATATATCTATCGGAAGGCAATTGAGTCGAAAGCTTAAGTCGTAAAGTGTGATTTGTCGTAAGGTATGTTTATCGTACTCAGAGGACTACTAGTTGAATGACGATTAGAAATTTAATTTCAAGAGTTGGGTTGGTTCTACAATTCATTTGTTTATGTAAGGGCATTCTGATTTTTACTATAAATTATGAATCTAATTTTAAATAGAATACAATCATGTTGTTTTTATAAATAATGATTTTTAATCACTCTATGGTTGGCAGTGATTTTTGTATATGTGTATGATTCGTGCAAGATTATACTTAATGTTTAACTATTAGGAGAAAGGTTAAGTGATTTGGTACCTATGTAGAAAAATTATTGATGGCTGTTTTGGGTGATATGAATTGTATTATGGATTATGATTAGTAATATGTTCATTATGCATATGACAAAAATATAATAAATGATGTATGTTAGATTGAGATGAGACCGTGAAATGGTTAAGAGGAGTATAGGCTATGATGTCGGCTTTTTCCCATGCGTTATTGACTTGCATCATTTGCATTGATTACATCTCATGACATAACATACATTTTCAGCACTATGATTTTCTAAGGAGACTGTCACGATATAGTGCCACGATTACAATGTTATGATTCACTAGTAGTCTTCGGGTACCACCGCTTGTAGTGCCATGATTCACTGTGTGGTTACCTAGATGTCCCTCGATTATAGTGTGATGATTCATTGAGGGGGTTATCCTAGCACTTGCCTTGTATTGTCAAGCCAAATCCACATTTTCATTGATCTTGTGCACACAAAAAGAAATTATTTTAAAGACCATGGCATTCATGATTACATATACTGAGTGTTGGCGATTGTGTTTAGTGATGGATGTTTGGAAGATTTTAGGGATGTTTGATGTGAATCCAGAAATGGTGAAGCTTGTATCATTATAGATAGTTGGGTTAATTCTGTGGTTATCATGTTATTTGTGACTAATTAATCAAATACCTTGATATTATATTATTAATTGTTATTGAACTAGTACTCACCCTGTTAATTATGGATACTTTCAGTAAATACACAGGGTGATGTGTTTGCTCAATGATTCAGGGGTGCATTTGCATTGTCTAGCCATATGGACTTATTTTTTCTATGTAAATGCCTGGTTATATCTTTTAAATATGAACTGAATATCTTATAGTGTTTTGGATAACTTTTCAGGAATATATATATATACACACACATATATGTATATACACATGTGTATGTACTGACTTCATGGAGTAGGATATAGCAGTTGATAGTTGAAATATGATTTTTTTCCAAGTCTTGTTAAAGGGCGATTAAATTACAGGCTGTGACATGCGAAATGATGGAATCTTGGCATTGAGCCATTGGTGCAGTTGCTCTTGATATATACACACATATATATATTGCAATCTTTTTAATTTCTTTTCTATCTAACACTGCTTTTGTTCTACCTGTTATGCTACAACGTGGGCACGTGTATACATATAGCAAAGGGAACTTATAATTCAACTAGAATTCCTTTGTTGATTATCCCATGCATGTTGTACTCTTTCTGTGCGTTATCACGCTAGGTGGGCGTCAGGATGCTGGCTAGCTTGGCTTGCTCTTCTCGTACGCGTGTGTGTGGGCGTGAACACGTACACTGCTTCCTGAGAACCATCACCCGCGCACTTCATCTGATCATGACTAGCTAGCTGCTCGCGCGTCCACACGCTTGGACCCAACGTTCTAATGCTGGCTTCGTATGCCTGGTTCTGCTCTTCACACGTTGGAGTGCCCATGGGCATATACCATCATGCATCCTTTCGGCATGGGCATTAAAACACCAAGTCATACACCTGAAATTTCTTCCAGGGACAGGTATTACTGGGGTGCTAAACTGATTAACATTTTGCACAAATACTCCACGATTAATATTAGTGAGGTGGGGGAATTAAACAATTTATGCATGAAAAATTTAAAAGAGTTAATATATATATCAGATAAACAAATTATAATCATGATTAGATGTGAAAATCCACCCCTTAGATTTTAACTTTAATTGCAAACAAAGTGATTATAAATTATACTTTGGAAATTAGGATAGTCCATAGTATATCTATCATGGACAAGATATTCTATTGTACCTTTGCAAAGTGAAACTTAATAATAATAATAATAATAATAATAATAATAATAATAATAATAATAGATATAACAATAATAATAATAATATCAATAATAAAATAAAATTATGGAAGAATAAATTAACTGAATGTGAAAAATTTATCCTTAAAATTTTTGAATCTTGCCCTTAGCAATTAAGATGTTAATTTAAATTTTTATGTTTAGCGAAAAGTGTAGAAAATATTAAATCTAATTTAGGATTTCACAGAGCATTTTTCTTTTAACAGGACCAATACCTTATACAGTAGCATGATTAAGAGTGATAATTAATTATTTAGCACTTATATATATATATATATATGCACCCATTATGTTTGTTTGGATTGAAATCTGTTGGATTAACATTGGGCTAAATTACTTAAATGTATAAATTACTTAAATTAAACACTGGATTAGATTATTTATAATAAAGTGAAGCAATGCAAAGTGTATTGATAAAAATAACTAGCATGATGACCATTGAGGTGTGACTATTTGTGTTAAAATTATTATTATGTTGGGTGGGTTTAGAGTCCATTAAATTTATGTACGATGAGATTGCTTGAAGCTATAAATTATTTAATCAAATATTAAGTTAAATTACATAATTTATATGGTTATATGCAAAATGCGTTGATAAAATATTTGACATGAATTATTAACATTTATAGCTCCCTATAGCAATGCATTTCCACTCCGCATCGATTCCATTTAAATTGTTTAGTTAAATGTTGAATTTGTGTTGCTTGGTCAATATTGGAATTGCTCTAATATGTTATCTTGTTCAGGTGTTTAGGTATACCTGATGGCTAGCCGTAGGTAGATAGGAGATCCTATGGCCGATGCACTTATGCAGCTGGCTGGTGCACTGGATAGGCAGGGCCACGGTAATGGCTGTCTTGACAAATTCCTGAAAAGGAAGCCTTCTACATTCCGGGGAGGTTATAACCCCGAGGGTGCCTATCTATGGAAGGAAATAGAGCATGTTGATGGTCTATCAGCATTTTCATTGATCTTGTGCACAATAAAGAGAAAATATTTTAAAGACCATGGAATTCATGATTGCATATACTGAGTGTTGGCAATTGTGTTTAGTGATGGATGTTTGGAAGATTTTAGGGATGTTTGATGTGAATCTATAAATGGTGAAGCTTGTATCATTATAGATAGTTAAGTTAATTATGTGGTTATCATGTTATTTATGATTAATTAATCAAATACCTTGATATTACATTGTTGATTATTATTGAACTAGTACTCATCCTGTTAAGTGTGGGTATCTTTAGCAAATACACAGGGTGACAAGTTTGCTCAATGATCCAGGGGTGGATTTGCATTGTCTGGCCATAGTGGACTTATTTTTGTCGATGTAAATGCCTGGTTATATCATTTTAAAATGAACTGAATATCTTATAATATTTTGGATAACTTTTCGGGGCAAATATATATATATATACACACACACACACGTATGTACCAACTTCATGGAGTAGGATATAGCAGCTGATAGTTGAAATCTGATTTTTTTCTAAGTCTTGTTAAAGGGCGATTAAATTACAGGTTGTGATATGTGAAATGATGGAATCTTGGCATTGAGCCATTGGTGTAGTTGCTGCTGAATATATATATATATATATATATATATATATATATATATATAAATATGAGTCTTAGGTTGGTTGATATTTTATTTTTGGATCATGTGTTCTGCCATGGACTATATTAATTATATTAGGGCCTAGTAAATGGTATCAGCAGGTCATTATGTATTTTTAGGGCTAAGTAACTGAGTGTTGTGAGGATGGGTAATGGAATTTGGTGTGATATGGTTAGAAATAGGAAGAGTATGAGGTAGTACATATTTACTGAACTGTAAAATTGATAACTAGGTTAGTGTGGTACTTGGAATTATATAAAATTGTTACTGCACTTGGTAGGCCTAATTGAGCATGTGGGGGAAATTAATTCCCAAGTTGTTTCTATATGTTAGTATAGGCATAATTAATCTATGCATGAGTCCATATCGTTGGCTTGGTCTATTTCTTTGATTCCTCTATATGTGGGTCTTTTCTACCATTTACTGTTCCATTGATTTTTCTGTGTGCATGCATCAAATTTTAAAATTTTATTTTAAATTTAAATTTACTGCTGACTTGTTGATTGCTCTGATGTATTGTACAATGGAATTATAATAGGATTATTGTAGTTATGATGGTGTTTCTGTGTTGTGAAATGGTGAGCTGTGATGAATTTTACCTCATTTTAATTTATAATTATTCATCTGCATAATTTTGAAAAGGGTATCGATACTAGATGGTTCCTCCTACATTGTTTTGATTGAATTCCGTAAGAAAGGTTGGAAAGCTTTATAAATGCTTAGTGATACTCCACCTTCTATAACTTTTTTTGGTATGCTTATATATTCGCTTGCCTTGTCTTTACTAGAATTTGGAAATGAAGCTTATGTGGAACCATACTAAAGAAAGTATTATATATATATATACAAGGAGCAGATGTTGTTATTGTTAATCCTATTAGTGTATGGTTGTGTCATGCTTGTTTTGGTAGGCCTGTCTTAGTAGTTATAAGAACATTCCCCTTTAATGATTATATGAATTCCAAAAGCTGATAATGTTAGCAACTGATTGCATCTTGGCCTATTGTTATATGGTATTACAATCTTCTTAATTTCTTTTCTATCTAACACTACTTTCATTCCACCTGTTATGTTGCAACGTGGGCACGTGTATACATATAGCAAAGGGAACTTATAATTCAAGTAGGATTCCTCTGTTGATTATCCCATGCTTGTTGTACTCTTTCTGTGCGTTATCACGCCAGGTGGGCGTCGGGACGCTGGCTCGCTTGGCTTGCTCTTCTCGTACGCGTGTGTGTGGGCGTAAACACATACACTGCTTCCTTGAGAACCATCACCCGCGCACTTCATTTGATCCCATATGACCAGCTGCTCGCGAATCCACACGCTCAGACCCAACGTTCTAACGCTGGCTTCGTGTGCCTGGTCCTGCTCTCCACGTGTTGGAGTGCCCATGGGCATATACCATCATGCGTTCTTTTGCATGGGCATTAAACACCAAGTCATGCACCTGATATTTCTTCCAGGGACAGGTGTTACTGGGGTGCTAAAGTGATTAACATTTTGCACAAATACTCCATGTATATTAGTGAGGTGGGGGAATTAATTTATGCATGCAAAATCCACCCCTAAGATTTTAACTTAAATTGCAAACTAAGTGATTATAAATTATACTTTACAAATTAGGATAGTCTATAGTATATCTGTCATGGACAAGATATTCTATTGTACCTTTGCAAAGTAACACTTAATAATAATAATAATAATAATAATAATAATAATAATAATAATAATAATAATAATAATAATAATAATAATAAAATCAATAATAAAATACTGAAATGATGGAAGAATAAATTAATTGAGCGTGAAAAATTTATCTTAAAATTTGTGAATCTTATCCTTAGCAATTAAAATGTTAATTTAAATTTTTATGCTTAAGTGAAAAATGTAAAAAATATTAAATCTAATTCAGGATTTGACATTTTATGGTTTGGCTAAGCCCATTTTGTGAAAAAAGTCTATAAATCTTCTAGTAGTATTTTATATTATTAGTTATTAATTTTCATATTAATATGTTAATGAAAAGAAAAAAAAATTGCTCCGCCGGGCTTGAGCCGAAACAAGCAATATCAATTTTTTTTGAAAAATCTATTTATACATTATTTAAAAGATGAAGGAAAACGGTGCCGTTTTGCTTTGATTCTAGAACCACACATAGCAGGCATTAGAATCAACAACGGAGTATTTCGCAAGCCCGAAGCTGAAACGTATTTTCTGCCGCCGAGCATCGCACTTTCTGGATTTTGCTCATCCAAACTAGTCACTCCTCAAACACCGAACCTTCTAGAAGATGGTGCTCATAGAGCAGCAAGACACCGAGGATCGAAACGTGAACCTCTCCAACGCCGACGTTTCCGACGGCTTCGAAACCGCCAGCGACACAGATCTTGTCAGTGAAGGCGACGGCGACGGAAACGACGGAGTAGCTAGCAGCCGGGAAGAACCGGAACACCCCGGGAAAAACCAGCAACGGCAGCAGACAGGGCAAGAGCATGAGCACGATGTTCCTCCGAGCACCGATTCCTCTGAGAATGCCTTGATCAATGAAGAGGAGGAATCGAAACAGGTTCGGTTTCGAAATTTAGGGTTTTATTTTCTGTTCGTTCTAATTGCTACAATGGTTTTGATTATTATTACTATTGTTGTTGTTGTTATTACAGTTATAGTTTATTGTTTTCCCTTTCAATTTGCTCATTTGGTCAATTTTCGTGATTGATGACTTATTTCCGTGTATTTTTCTTGATTTATATATATGTGCTCACACTTACAAGAAATGTGCTGGAAACCCCTTCAATCTGAGACTCACGACTCTATTTTCATTAGTCCCATATGCGTGAAGAAGGGGCAATGGTATTGTTAGCTATGCTGTACACACATCAGACGTTGTTTCACGAATGCATTGTTTTGTTTCTTCCATTGGGCAATCAGGAATTCAATAGTTACATTTTGATTCGATCTCCTCATACTGTTGTGAGGAAAGAGTGATGTGCAGCACGTGCAGAAAATATTGGGTTTGGTTAGTTTATGATGTAGTGTTGGGGTGCACAAGAGGTTTTCTGCATGTGACTTCATGAACCTAGTGGGGTTGGGGGCTCAATGGCATGGTTTGGGGAGCTTAAGAAGTTGTGTTGGTGAGTTTTTGAACAGTACATTAGTACATTTGAGCCTAAAATTTTTTATATTTAATCAAAGTCAAGGTTGTCAAAATCTAGATCCTATGCTAGTTTCGCGGGGCAGAAACATGTAACTGGGAGGATTGTAACATGGATCGTAAGACCATACTAAACTGTAAAAATATGTTTGAACATGTATATTACTGCATAAAACTGGAATTCTTGAACTAAAACTTAAACTGTTACATATATTATTACAGAAAACTTAAATAAAGCTGCAGAATACTATAAAATAATAACAAACTGCATAAAACTTAACTTGTTACATATATATATACATACATACATACATATATATATATATATATTACTGTATAATATTGTTTCCTTCCGGGAGCATTTTTGTTCACATTAGTGCTAGGATTTACACTAACAGTTGCAATAGGACCACTAACATCAGCAACTGACCCACAAACTCCAGCTCCACTTGTAGCCATTCTCCAGCACCAACTAGATGTGGTCGTGAGATAGGAGAGAATAAGAATAGGATGCTATTATGAGAAGAATAAAAAAGAACCAACAGAAGCAAAACAGAGGGAGTATTTCAGTTGAAGAGAACCACAGCAAAGGTGTGGTTGTGTTGCAGAAGGAAGGAGAAAACAGTAAAGGAAGATGATGAATCCGTGGAGAAGGAGGAGGAAAATGAGTTCAAAGGGGAGAAAGATGACCGTTTGAGTGAGGTTGAGAGGAGAAATGAGTTTCAATCGTGTAAGATAGATTTTTTTTATTGTAAAAAAGGTAAACTTTTAGGGTTTTACCAAACTGGTGACGCCCCCTGAACCAAACTCTTGTGAACCAAAATTGGAAAAAAAAACCGCATGATCTCACCTTTTTTTTTATGTTCTTCAACAACAATCCCACTCTGATCTGGCAAAAGGGTGATCCTGCACCTACTCCGGCACGCTTCTCGGGCAAAACATGTAAGATCATGCGATCCTCCAAGGAAGATCATGATCTCAACCACCTTGATCAAAGTGTGATTGAACAGGTTTTAGAAGCTGAAGCACTACGAAATGGGTCATTTATGTGTTTTCCTTTATCTGATGTCTAGGTTAATGCTAACTGCCTAACCCCTTTCTCACTGGCGTAAATGGGAAAAGGCTTAATGCATTTTTTTTAAGCAACAAATAATTTGTTGGCTAGTTTTCTAATATTGTTTTGATTTCTTAAATGAAATGTTTCTTGATGGAGAATATTGAGTGCTATAGCTTTATGTGACAGAAAGCATTGATTCAAGCAAATGAAGCAAAGGTAGAAGGGAACAAACTTTTTGTAGATGGGAAGTACGAAGAGGCATTGTCACAATACGAACTTGCTTTACAAGTTGCACCAGACATGCCTTCATCTGTGGAAATACGCTCAATATGCCATGCGAACCGTGCTGTGTGCTTTTTAAAATTGGTATGGCCTTCTTTTATCCTGGTAGTGAAATAAACATTTTTCATCATATTCCTGTATAATGATGCGCTTCCACATGTCAACCAGAAGAACTATTACTCCCACTTTCTTTTGGCTAGGCACCTTATGCCTTGTGGTCGTCTTGATCCTTGACCTTCCTATGTTTGCATTTATTTCAGAGTTCATAATTATTGGTTAAGGTCTGAAAGCCAAAGTTGGTTCAATCTTACCTCATATAGGGCTTGTTTGGTTTGAGAAAATGTATTCTATTTTAATCTCATGTTTTTCATAAATGATTATAAAAATGTTGCTTTGTTTTCACTTTATTTTTCACTTTCAAATTTCATTGTGGGGGGAATAAGATATCCAAAAAATGATAAAAGCTGAGATACAACAAGGACTGTGGAAGGAAAGTATGTCACAAAGCTACCTGCATGCTGGAAATTGATATTTCCCCAGAAATAGCTAGGAGCAGCAGCAGGACAGAAAAGGGAACCTAAATTCAATACTCTCATGACACGGTTAAGGGAAATAAGATAAGATTCCTTTAGAGATGCAATGCAAGTATTATAGAGCAAGTTAACATGTTCCAAAAATAGTTAAAAGTATTTATTGATAACTAACTAGTTTCATGGAGACTTGAAGTTTGATGATAGTTACTAAGTTATTATATGTACTTATTTATTGCACCCTAGTAAACCTTAGGGAAATCTGACCTCAATCTGCTTCAATCAGGAGGTCTGTTTTAGCAAAAGACAATAAGAATAGAAGCTGGAATTGGATACTTTATTCTTTTATTTTTACACTGTTTCAATTTTTTTTAATAATACGTTCTGATATTTTAATAATTTTTATTCCAGATAGAGCTGTTATGGAATTTAACATCATGTTTGTGTCCCTTCTGTATTGTTTGTAAATGATTGAGTTGATTGCTTGATTTTATTTAACATATGTCAAATATACCTCAGGGAAAATATGAAGACACAACTAAAGAGTGCACAAAAGCATTAGAACTGAATCCTGCGTATGTTAAAGCTTTGCTAAGAAGAGGAGAGGCTCATGAAAAGCTTGACCATTTTGAAGAGGCCATTGCTGGTGAGTTCACAATTTATAGGATGAGGTTAATTAAATAGACTGGCCTCCTGAGGTATACACTTATTATTATTACACACGGTTCCTGATATTGCTCATGTTTGGGCAATCATATCTATATACCATCCTTTATGTACCATTTAAGCTTAACACACTTATATAAGGCATTGCAAACCTACCTTCCTTACTTTATGTAGGGTTCCTACTCTCTTTTCCTCTGTTAAATACAGAGGTTTAATTTATCTATTAACAAGGGTGCCAAGTGTAGTGAGCACTCACCTAGGGGTGATTTGTAATTATTCCTTTATTTTGGCCTGTAATGTGTAAGGCTTTGTATTTTGTATGTCAGTAGTGTTGCAAACTTCCCTCTTCATTCCTAACCAGCTCTCTCACTTCATCAATATTTTTGAAAAATAATTGGCAGATATGAAGAAGATCCTAGAAATTGATCCCTCAAACGATCAAGCTAGAAAAACGATTCGGCGATTAGAGCCCCTTGCTGCAGAAAAACGGGAAAAGATGAAGGAGGAAATGATTGGTGAGTCCTTTTTGTCTCTCTTGGTTTTCTTTGTATATGTATGTGTGTGTGTTTTTGTTGCATTATCCCTATTGTTCATTTTTTTTTTTTTTGCAATTTTCCCCCAATTTGCTTTCTTTGGTCTGTCTCTCTATCTCCTTGCCTCAAAATTAACATGCCCTGATGCCTTAGATATCTCATCTATTTCAGTTTCTGTTGTTTCTGGGCTTATTCATCTGTCATACAGTATTGGATAGCCTGTAAAGACTGTATACATAGTTTAGTCCAATGAGACCTTAGTTCTTAGATTGAAGGAATCTATGGATGCCTCTTTAATATATTTTCAAGCACCGGAAACCATGGTGGTTGAAAGAATTACTCATTGATTTTGAATCATAGCTTGCTGAATGGCAGCATTTCATCGTGTAGAAATGGATTGCATTCTTACAGCGCTATTGATGGTTTTCTGTTTGTACTGTTTATACTTTGTTGAATTGGTGGTTTGTTAGTTGGGAATTCTTGGGGAGAAACATGAGGATTTCCTCTGTGTGTGTATTATTTTTTTCTTTTAGAGCAAAGCTAAAGTGGTTTGTTTTATGACATATAACCTTTGGATTTCTAGGAAGAAGTAACTAGTTGGCTAGGATTCTTAGTTGAACATGAGGTGATAAAGCCATTACTACTAAATCAACATTATAAGTTTATAGCTTATTATCTGTTGATATTTTGGCCGTTGTCTATATCTGTTATTCTGTTTTATGAAAGCAAAGTTGTTCTAAATTGTAAAGTTAACGATGTTTCTACATGCACTTGTTTTTGTTGTAAGTTATCCTGCGTTCATTTCACTGTCATCATTTTCTTAGATAGAGAAGTGTTTGTTTGCAGTTAAACTGAAAGAAATGGGCAATTCTGTCTTGGGCCGCTTCGGGATGAGTGTAGACAACTTTAAAGCAGTCAAAGATCCAAATACTGGTTCCTATTCTATCTCATTCCAACGCTAAGTTTTCTTGAGCCAAGTCATTACAGCGTTATGCAAGAATGAGGCAGTCTAGAGTGATACAGGTTTGTGATTTGATTGTGCATGCGAGTTATTAGGAAAATTTGAATGTTAGTGATGTATGAGAAGTAAGACAATTTTTTATTTTCTTCAAAAGGATATTTGTTAATGGATTCATCATTTGAAGGGGATTTGATCACTGAGTAGTCTATAGTAATCCCTTCTAACATGGGATGAATCTGCATTAAGGTTTTGGAACACATGACATTTGTTTTCATTTTTTGATAGAAGTATCAGGTCAAACTGTTTGTGTGATTTGGATTTGGAGATACACCAGCAACTTCATAGTTATTTGGTTAAATTGTACCCTAGCCTCACTTAAACATAGTATGACCAGGTTACCAAGTGGTACCAACATGTGATATCACCCAATAGTAGGAAGAAGTGTTGAAAAGAGTTGTAAGCTTTCCTATTGGTTTCTAATGTTTAATTTAATTGCTCCTGTTTTGACGCCCATAGGTGTGCTTGTTTGAGTAGTTGGATATTTTAAAATTGAAGTAACTTCACACTTGGTTGATACAAAATACATGTGAGATAGGCAAAAAGTAAGTTGCTGCACGGATACAGAAATAGCCTCCAAATTTAGTGTGACTGTTCTGGTATAAAAGTGAGTTGAAAATGTTTTTACCCCATTTACCGAATTACATTAGCTAAGGTAAGAAGACATTTTTAAACACTTAGAAAAACCTTCGTATCTCATTTTACTTTCACTCCACTCAAATTTTGGTCTCCTCAAACAAGTACACTCTAAATACTATTAGCATGTTGATTTACCATCTCACTGACCAGATCAGTCACTAGTCAGGCACTTCATATAATAAAGGTTTTTCAGATATGGGTCTAATTCATTGTGACGTGGTTTGTGTTTTAGGAAATGTTGGAAAAGTGAATAAAGTGCTGGAGAGGTTGAGAACTGTTGGATGATGTCAAGGTGTGTTAATCTAATCATGTGGAAATGCGATGATTGGAATATGTAAATGTTTTGGGTTGTGTATTGCTGTTTTTCATCATCAGATCATTCTGTATCAGGTGTCACTGCTGAATATATTATTTATGATTTAGCAATTTTATTGTAGTAGTGCGATCCATGCAGATATTGGCTGGTAATATATGTTTTATACCTTCGGAGCATATATGATATGCGACTGTCAACACTTTAAAAAGTATTTACAGAATATATGTTTTTTTCTCGGTATCATCTGTTGAATTAGTCTTAAACTAAGAGTAATACGCAAAGTATATAGCTTAGAAAGGGAATAACTTGTCCTACGTGATCCTTTTATCCAATCCATCAAATGGGATCTTGGTCTACATTCATCTGGGGTAGCAGAGTTATAAGTTCTAAAGTTGCTGTGCCACTCTTAATTTAGAAGAATCTGTGTTTGTCTGGTTTTGTGCTTTGAGCTGGTGAAGGTTCATGTTGCAGAATACGAGAAACGATTCGGTCGGGGCTTTGGGTGATCGAAATTATATATATATATATATATATATATATATATATATATATATATAATCACAATGTTTTAAGTTCATTTATTTCCGTAGGATAAAAATCACTTCTTATTCATCAATTCATGCAATAAAAAGTAAAAACCAAACTAAATGCAAGGCTTTTGCTTTAGAAAGTGAAGTACAAATAATACGAAGGATGAAAAGCCTTTATTGTAAACCAAGACAAACACTCAGCTAACCCAGAAGACCAGTCCCGCATATCCATAGCTCACGGAAAAAATGCATCTTCTCATTCTCAGTCTATACAAAGTCTACAAGTGAAGAGATAAATCAAGTTTTTGATCTTTCTCTGTATTATTATTCCAAATTCCAAGATTTTGATTGTGACCTGTCAATGGTATATTATGTTGAGATATGTCGCCCCAGCTGAAGTTATTGCTCCTTGTACACTTCTGCCAATTAATGGAATTCTTCCCATCTTCATCACACAATTGACTTTCTGAACAACTTCCCCCGTAAATCACAGCATTCCCAAATCTAGGCGCACCATTTGACCCAAATTGTTCTGAAATTTGATGGGTTTGGAGATAAGGGAGTTTTGCTGCATGGGCAGTGATGAACATAGAAGGATTCATAACACCTAGATGATGGGTTGGAGCTAAGACCATAGGGGTTTGCAATGGGGAAGCAAAGGAAACACCCGAATACTCGGAAATCCTCTTGGCCTTTCTTGCTGCTGTTCTTTCCTTCTTGTGAGCATTTTGGTGTCCTCCTAAAGCTTGGGAACTGTAAAACTTTCTTGAGCAGAAAAGACATGGAAAAACTCTAGATGCATCTTCCTCTTGGCTTTCTCCAGCTTTAGCTACCTTCTCTCCATCCTCCATCTCTATATTCTGAAACCCTGAAAGCCTTGAAAGGTGGGAAAATACATATAAGAATTTATACATTTTATAGGAGAAAGCTAGGTACACATGAAATTGTATAAGCACAGCGGTTTACCTGAGGAATATCAGAACAAGGGGTACAACTGTGTAGCACAGGAGTGGGAAAAGGGGAGTCTAAAAGGAAGGGAACAATCTGGTGAGTTTGGACTCACAAGTGATCAAAGAGTTGAAAGGAGTTTCGAAGAGAAGTGCTCTGAGAGAATTGAGAAATGTAAAAGGTCTGAGTAGAATCATAAATATAGATGAGACAGTGGTGACTGGTGAGGTGTATGGGGTTGCGAACAGAAGAGATAAGATGAGAGAGATTCCATTTTCCAAAATGCAAACTCAACAGGTCCTAGCACCAATCACTTTCTTCATCATAAGCATGCATAAGCCTTTTGGAAGACAGTTCCCCACTTGTCTGACGACTTGGAGGCTTCTGTGCACTTTGTGTTTCTGTGTTTTGGGTTTTTACTCTTTTTGTCCATATTTCATTTGTCGGATTTACCGTTTTAGGCACAATACTAATCTTTATCGGGAGTTGTCCAGCTATACACCACTGGTAAGTGTACACACTACGCCACTGGTAAATTGGTAATGGTGTTTTCTTCTATTTGAGAGAAGAGATAAAAAGAAAAAAAAAACTGAGAGAAGAGATAAAAGATGTAATGCTTTTTTATTTTTCAGTATTTTGTTAAAATTGTTGGGGGAATTTAAACTTGAACCTACCACTTCTTTCTTCTATTCTTTTCTTTTGATCGCCGAACGAATCTTATAATTCTTCAAAAATATAATGTTATCTAAAGATAGTAGAATAAATAGTGTTTCATGTATAAGTATAATTGTTATCTAAAATGTAATCTCTATTGGGTGTACTAGAAATTTTAATGTTTTTTAATAAATCATTTAAGTATAAATTTTTTAGAAAAATATTAACCAGTTAAGAATATTTATTTGTTAAAAAGTATTATGAAGTTTTCTATTTTTAATTCCTACCACATTGAATATTTTTATATTAAGTGCAAGTATAATCGGAGAAAATTTTATTTAAAATTTGTTACAATTGAGGTATGTTTCCAGTTAGAAATGAGTAGTTAAGGAGGGTAGACGTGGGCAATGGCATGGCTGTGGGTGAGATGTCAGAGTAGCAGAAGTAAGAGGGCTAGATTCATGATCTTCAGACTGTCTGTTCTCTGTTCTGCATCTGCATCTGCATCTGCATCTTCTGCTTTACCTTTCTAATTTCCATATGAATAGGTTATGGGCTGCTTCTTCTACCTTCTCCACCGCCAACTCTAACAACGTTATCACTCTTTACGTCCCCAAATTATTAAACGGAGTTTCTAATCCAATCAATAATTATATAACACGTCTCAACTGTTTTTAGTTCAAATGTGTAATTTATAATTTTAAATATTTTTATATCAGTTGTTTTAATAATTTGTGTACAAAAATTTTAATCAATTATTAAAATAATTAATATAAAAATATTTTTCTTGCACTAGTAACAGATAAAAAATTTATCTTTCACATCGAAACAATCAATTTAAAAGACATTAATATTTTTATAACGGTTACTTTAATAACCAGTGTAAAAAAAATTATATTAATTATTAAATCAACCGATGTAAAACATTATATAAACAAATTAATTTTAATATTAGTTATAAAAATAAGTAATGTAAAAACATAAAAAAAACATACCTTTTATCTTGATGAAATCTGATTCATTAAATAGTTATTAATGGACTATAAGTTGACGTGATAATCTGGCACCTTATAATAATTTCTTCTTTACATATATTCCAATTTGCTAAGGTACATATACCTGTTTGTTTTATAGAAGAAATATGATAAAAAATTATAATTGTATTTTTCTTTAAATACATCAAAAGTAAGATTTTCTCAAAATACATTAAAGGTATAACTTGCTAACCTAACGTACTCCTTATATAAAATAACTGTATCTTAGTAAATTTATGTGTGTTCATTAAGTATTTGTTTCGATAAATGTTTTTCGTATTTTGTAAATATTTGGATTTGTTCTTTTATGTTAATCATCTTCCATTAAATTCTAACTTAGTTAAGAGTAGGGTCAAGCCTGTAATGTCACGTTTTAACACCACCACCACCACCACCGTCTTCTCCCCCCACTCCAATATTCTATTTCTTCTCTCTTCTTCCCTCTTCCTTTTTCTCTATTATTACATAGCCCCTATATTGATGTGGACTAGAAGGTCATAATTAGAAAAGTTGAACTGTGACACTTAAATTTTTTATCTTTCTTGTAAATCCATTCTTTAGTTTGTAAGATTTGTAGACTTAGATCTTTGTAAAGATATTGTTAAAGGTACTTGGAACAATAATGGATGCAAAAGCTTTTTAGATTGAAATTTGATTGATTTTGGTGATCAGGGTTTGAACTAGAAGGGTTTAGGTTCTACACCTCAAGATAAAATATTTTGGTCAAAATTTACATTTTAAAATAGTAGTCTAAAAATCATATTTAAGTGTATAATAATGTAATTATGTAAAAAAAATCAAAACTATGGAAAGAATATGATTTATCAGGTTTCCGAACCTAAAACAAGTGTTTCTTTCATATGGGGGGTTTTAGACCTTTTTTTCGAAAACATTGATTGTGTGCTAAAATATGGTTAATATGTTTTTATAAATCTTTTTTGCAAAAGATCTTTACTAAGAGATTAGTAAATCTTTCAAATATGTTATTTTGAGCTTTGTTAAAGATATATTTATGTGCTAAATTAAAGGAGTAAAGTTAGAGAGATTTACATACTAATATTTGTACCGGTTTACCTCTCAAGAACATTGAGGCTACATCCAATGCCTACTACACTTACAAGTTTTCTCCAGTATCCAAACCAAAGATACTAGTATTCTTTCTTTCCTTCTTTTGGTTATACCAGTATTATTTCTTATAAAGCCTTTGCAAGTTCAAACAACAATCAAACCTTACACCTGCATATTCTATCCACTCAAGTACAAAACCACTTGGGTAGCAAAAATGTTACTCTAAGCATTCCTCAACCTTTCTAGGCTCCAGATCCAATACTAGTTTTTCATAACCTCTTTAGACTTACAACAGCTCAAAACAACATATGTCAACAACCTCCCAAACACTAACAAACCTTGCTAGCTTAGGTTCAACACGATACAATGAAAGGATGGTAGGATTTCAAGATCACTTAATGAGTGGATATAAACAATATAGAAATAAAAGACTCTCGCTCTACAAGGTTCTAATACATTTCTATAGACAAGAAAAAGAGAGGGGCTTTCAGAGAAGATGCTAGTTTCTTTAAGCTTCAAGAAATAAGTCAGTATGTCAATTTTCTATAGAAACTAGCACTTTAATGCTTTTAAACTTGTGAGTTTACACTTTTTTCTTTTCTCTGTTTTTCTACCTTTTTGCCTCAATGAAAATAATTGCCTATTTATAGCTAGAGAAAATATGATTGTTTTAGGATTTGTTATGTCTTTTTCCTACTTTCGATGACTTTTGAAAGCTTGCCTTTGGCTACTTTACTAGGTTTAGTTTACTTTGGGGTGTTTATTCTTGAGGGTTTAAACATGCTTATAAGAAACTTGAATATAGTCATTGCAAACCCTTTGAAAAGTACGTGTAACTTACATACTTTGATAACTGATAACTTTTCACAGAGCTTAAACTTGGAAGCTTTACTTTTGAATCCTGAGGTTCCAACACAAAAACCTTTGTTGGAACCAAGTCTGGTTTTATAAAAGAAAGACTATTAATTAACTAGAACCAAGATTTGTTAATAACACACATCAAGGCATTCAAAGTAAAATAAAGTCTACCCACGTGTTATCTAACATGTTAAATTAAGTGTTTTAGGATATAAATATTAAGCACACAAGTTACAAACGAAAGAGGGAGTTTATCAAAACAAGAGTTTAAGTTATGGCATACAAGAGATTTCAAGAAAAGTCTGATTCCAAGCTTGCTAAAAAAGAATCTAATATAAGTACGATTAGACCTTTGCACTACCAATCAGACCTCAAACTTTTAAAGTTACATGAACTTCACTTCAAGCTCTCAACAGCCAACATTCAAGATCATGTTTGATGATGCTCTGAGTTGTGTGCCTATTAAGGAAAATTGCACTTATCATCAAAAGAGGAAAGGAGACAAAACAATGAAGCAGTCAAAGCCTTATTGCGAAGAAACCAATGTAGTTACTCTGCACAACTTAGAAAAGCTGATGACAATCAGCTCTTATGTCAGAATACCGGTAAAAGGTTAACTACATACGTTGTACATGCTCTGATTGAAAGAAAAAAGCCAACAAAAAGGACTTTTGCACTGAAAATATCAAAGAAATCCATTTTAGTGCAAGTCTTGATGATTCCTTTACACCGGACCTTTTGCCTTTCTTTCATATTTTTCAAGGTCTGATGCTTACAACAAGCTGAAGCTTCTGCAACTGATCTACAAAGGCTATGTCCAAATCAAATTATCAAAGGGTCATCTTTAAATGACCTATAAATTTGAAGAAATTCAACTTGAAGAAGAGCGAACCTTTGAGTCATTCGAAGGAGATCTTGCAATCAGTTTATAAAGCTCTCTTCTTTTTTAGTTCTGAAGCAAAGACCTTTTTTGTTATTCAGCATCTAGCAGACCTTGGTCTTTTTGCTTTCTTACTTAGTGTATCTATTTATCACTTGTATCTTTTCATGCACTAAGTTCTCAAAAACACTAAAGACAATCTATCTTTCAAATTTGTATTTGTGTAAAAGTTCGGTGTGTTGCCAGCCTTTACTTTCTGTGGGAAACAGTTTGGCCTGAAGAGGCTTTTGAAAGAATACTCTGGTTTGAGCCAAGAATAGCTTATTAAAAGAATACTTGGGTATTTAAGCCAAAAGTGGCTGGAGTCACGAATACTTGTGGCATGGTCTGTTGCTGAAATTGTAAAAGAAAGTTTTACAATAATGGAAATCCTTCTAGTTTGAAGGGACTAGATGTAGCTTCTGCATTGGAAGTGAACCAATATAAATACCTTGTGTTCATTCTCCCTTTCCTTGCCTTTATCAAGTCTGCTAACAAAAGTCTGATTGCTTGAACTATAAAGTTTCATATTCTACAAAAAGTGTTCATAAGAGTTTAAGACTTATTCAACCCCCTTCTAAGCCTGACTCTGAACCATCAATTTGTATCAGAGCTTATCCTTTTGGGTTGATCACTCCAACAAGTGAAAAGGAATAAGATCCATAGCAGCTTCTCAAAGCAATCAGCTTATAGCAGAAGGCTCTTCCATTAATTGACCATGTGTTTTCTTTGGTGAAGATTACCCATATTAGAAGGACAGAATGAAGATGTTCATCAAATCCACTCAGTATGGCCTATGGGCAGTCATCATCAATGGTGATCATCCACTTCCTGTTGATGAATATGGAAAGCCCAAATCTAAAGATGAATGGTCCATGCTTGAAATAAAGAAAACAAAGATCAGTGTCAAAGCCAGATTCCTCTTTACTTATATTCTAAGCAAATTAGAGTACAATAAGGTGTTTAGCTATAAACCAGCTAAAAGACGTCTAGGATGCTCTTCAACACAATTATGAAGGCACATCAAATGCAAAGAGTTCTAAAAAGATATTGTTGACAAAGCAGTATGATACATTCAAAATGGAGGATCATAAGACAGTGGACTAGACGTTTGGAAGATTCCAAACCTTGCTGAATAAGCTTAAAGCTCTTAGGACAACACCTTCCATAGAGGATATAAATGTCAAGCTTCTTAGAAGTCCGCCTAAAAAGTTTGATGCTAAGTGCTTAACTCTTGAGGAGGCTAAAGATCTAAGCACCTTCACTTTAGATGAACTTCTTGGGGTTCTTAGGGTACATGAAATGAGCTGAAGCAAAAGGAAGTCACCAAGCCTTCCTCCTCCAAAAGCATTGCCTTGAAGTTTGAGGAATCCAGCAAGAAGTCCAAAGCTCTCAAGGCTGATGAATTCACAAGCTCAGAACTAGACTCTGATGAGTTAGATGGAGATTCAGATGAAGAGTTGGCCCTTATAACAAAAAGATTTCACAAGATGCTGAAGGAAAAGAAATTAAGACCTAAGAAGTTCCAAAAGAAAGATCATAAAGGTAAATATCAATTTAAGTTTAAAACTGACAAATCTATCTTGGAATGTTTCAACTGTAAGAAACCAGAAGATATGAAGGCAGAATGTCATCTCTTGAACAAGGACAAGAAGGACATAAAAGATAAGAATAGATCCCCTAAGAAACAAAATGGATTAATCAATTGGGATGATAAAGATTCATCCACCTCTGGAGAGTCTAATGAAGAGACAGAATCTACCCAAATTTGTCTTATGGATGATGCTGCACCAGATTCAGAAGTCAACTCAAGTGATTTAGATTCTGAAGAAGTAAGCTATGCTGAACTCAAACAAAATTATGATATTTTGTTTAATGAGTTTTTTATGTTATTGAAAAATTTTAAGAAGTTAAAAGTGAAACATGTTTATATGACCACTAATTATGAAAATCAGATTTCTAAATTGAAAGAAGAAGGTTTTGATAAAAGTATTCAAAAAGAAATGGAAGAAAATATGAGAAAATGCACCTTGAAGAGTTGTATAAACTTTGACAATAAAATCTGGTTTTGAAAACCAATTTGGAAAACACTAAAGTATGTTGCAACTCTCAAGCTAATGAAATTCATTTACTTCAGACCTAGGAAGGTTTGTAAATGGCAATGAAAATTTGAACAAGCTTTTGGGTAAATCTCATGGTGGCCATAACAGACCATGTTTGGGCTATGTAGAGAAAAAATGATTTCAAACAATCTTCATCTTCATTTGTTTAAAAAAGAAAGAAACATGTAAAGTGTAACTATTGTAAGAGACATGGTCATATAATAAATGATTGTGAGAAAAGAAAGAAAAGGAATGAAAAGATTGCTAACCATGTAGGACCCAAGAAGATTTGGGTGCCAAAATCATTGATCATTCCTATTACAGATGTGCTTAAAGACAAAGACAAAGCCTCTGCATTGGTATCTGGACAGTAGATGCTCACATCACATGACAGGAAGAAGGTATATGTTCATAGACTTGGAGTAATTTAAAGGTGGAACAGTCATCTTTGGAGGCAACCAAACTGGGAAGATCATAAGGTCTGGTAAAGTTGGTAAAGTTCCTTCACTTGTTATTGAAAATATATATTTGGTTGAAGGTCTGAGACATAACCTACTGAGCATTAGTCAATTTTGTGATAGTGGGTATAAGGTCTCTTTTGACAAAGAAAAGTATACTATCATCAACCATGATGGAACCATACTCTTCTCTGCAAACAGACATCACAATCTGTACAAGGTTAACTTGAATGAACTAAGTAATCAAACTGTAACATGTTTACTTTCAAACTTTGAGGAGAGATGGATTTGGCACAAAAGCTTGAGCATATGAGTTTAAAACACATTTCAAAACTTCGTAGAAAAGGCCTAGTCAAGGGACTGCTAAAAATTTCCTTTAATAACTCCCTACCTTGTGAAGCATGCCAAAGAGGGAAACAACATAAAATCTCATTTGAAAACAAAAATGTTGTTTCCACTGCCAAACTATTAGAACTGTTACATTTAGATTTATTTGGTTCATCTCAGGTATAGAGTCTAGCAGGAAAGAAGTATAGATTTGTCATTGTTGATGATTACACAAGAATGGCATGGGTATACTTCTTAACCCATAAGATTGAGTCTATGAAAGCATTCATGATTTTCTACAAGAAAATATAGAATGAGAAAGGATTATGTATTGGTACAATAACAAATGATCATGCTAGAGAATTTGAAAATGAAGTTTTTGAAAAATTCTACAATGAGTTAAGCATAACTCACAGTTTTTCTTCTCCAAGAACACCTTAACAGAATAGTGTTGTGGAAAGGAAAAATAGATCTCTACAAGAAATGGCCAGAACAATGCTTTGTGAAAATAATATTCCAAAATACTTCTGGGCAGAGGCTATGAGCACTTCGATTATATTCAAAACAGAATCCTTATCAAATCAATACTGAACAAGACTCTTTATGAATTATGGAAGGGAAGAAGACCCAACATATCATATTTTCATCCCTTTGGGTGCACTTGCTATATTCTCAACACAAAGGATCATCTTAGAAAATTTAATTCTAAATGTGGTAAAGGAATATTCATGCGGTACTCAATCACATCAAAATCTTACCAAGTTTTCAATACAAGAACTCAGACCATTGAGGAATCACTACATGTAAGGTTTGATGATCTTCAAGAGACTGCTATCAAATTGCCAGATCTAGAACTTGATGATGCAGGTATGCAGAAGCAAGAAACTAAACAAGATCAACAAAGATTAGATCCTACTCAATCTGATTCAGCAAAAGATGGCAACAGAGATCCTAAACAACAACCATCAATGTCTAAACCTGAGAAGCCTAAATTATCACCCCTTAGACCTCATCATTGGGGATCAAGCAGCTGAAGTTAGGACCAGATCAAGACTTCTCAATCAATTATCCATTGCTTTTATGTCAGAATTGGAACCAAAGTTTGTTGTAAAAGCTTTGGAAGATGTGACTGGGTCATAGCTATGCAAGAAAAGCTGAACCAATTTGAGAGAAATAAGGTTTAGACCCTTGTCCCAAGATCCAAGAACAAAGGCATTACTCGAACCAAGTGGGTCTTTAGAAATAAGCTTGATAATGATGGAAAGGTTGTTAGAAATAAAGTTAGACTTATAGTACAAGGCTACAACCAGCAAGAAGGTATTGATTTCACTGAAACCTTTGCTCTTGTTACTAGACTTGAGGCTATTAGGATACTTCTTGCATTTGCTGCCTATAAAGAAATTAAATTATATCAGATGGACATTAAGAGTGCTCTTTTGGATGGGTTTATTGAAGAAGTTTTTGTGAAACAACCCCCTAGTGTTGAAGATATTTCTTTTCCAAATCATGTTTTTAAACTTAGTAAAGCACTATATGGTCTAAAACAAGCACCTAAAGCTTGGTATGATAGACTCAGTTCTTTTCTGATTTCAAAAGGCTTTACTAGAGGAAAAGTAGATACAACCTTATTCAGAAAAAGTTCTCATGAAGCTTTATAATTGTGCAAATGTACGTGGATGATATTATTTTTAGTGCTATTGATGTAAGTCTATGTAAAGAATTTTCTAAAATGATGCAAGTTGAGTTTGAAATGAATATGATGGGAGAACTCAAATTCTTCCTAGGCTTATAGATCAAACAGACTGATGATGGTATTTTTATCCATCAATAGAAGTACACCAAAGAGTTACTTAAAAAGTTTAAAATGGTTGATCCTAAGCCCATGAGCATTCTTATGCATCCTAATTGCATAATTAATAAAGATGATTCTGGTACACCAGTGGATCAGACCTTATATAGAGGAATGATTGGTTCACTTCTGTACTTAACATCCAACAAACCAGATATAATGTTTAGTGTTTGTATGTGTGCAAGATATCAATCAGACCCCAAGGAATCACACTTATCTGTAGTGAAGAGGATTTTGAGGTATCTTGTGGGTACCACTAACCTTGGGTTATTCTACAAAAGAACAGACTCATTCTCTTTATCTAGATTTTGTGATGTAGATTTTGTAGGTGATAACATAGACAGAAAAAGCACTAGTGGAGGATGTCATTTTCTGGGTTAGAGTATGATATCTTGGGGAAGCAAGAAACAGAACTCAATTTCTCTCTCAACAACTGAGGGAGAGTACATGTCTGTAGCAAGTTGTTCTCAACTTCTTTGGATGAAGTATCAACTTGAGAATTACTCAATCAAAGAGAAAGAGATCCCTGTGTTCTGTGACAGCACTAGTACAATAAATTTATCCAAGAATCCCATGCAGCACTCTAAAGCTAAACACATAGAGGTGAAGTACCACTTCATCAAAGACTATGTACAAAAGGGAATTCTGGACATGATATTTATGGACACAGATCATCAGTGGGCAGACATTTTTACAAAGCCATTAGTTGAAGCAAGGTTTGCATTTATCAAACATAATTTAAATTTAAGAAATGTTACTTGAATATGTCTATTTTATGTGTGAACTTGTTTAAATTAAAAAGTCTGAATGTTTGCATGAAAAGTCTGGGTCTAGCTATATATGCTTATATGTTTAACTTGTCTGAACCCATAAGAGTCTGACTCTTAATGCTGAGAGGTTATTTCAGTTAGGATTCTTTGCTAACTAAAACTTTAGACGTTTTATTATCATTTGCTTTAAAACGTCCCATGTGGCAACAGTTAATACATTTTTGTGTAGCTGCCACTTGAACCGTTTTCTCTCTCCTTTCAAGTGAATAATTTTGCCCTTTTAAAATAAAATGTCCTTTCACTTCATTTCCCTCATTGTGTGAACCTTTGAGCTTCTATTTCTCTGAGTTTTCTCTTTCCCTCAGATGCAAACCCTTCTCTCTTCTAAAACCCTAAACCTTTCTCCTTCCTAAAATTCTTGAAAACTACCATGGTCCCCAAACTTTTAGTGGACGACATTGTGGAATCATCTTACTTCCACCCAGAGTAGCACAAGCTTGATGGAAAGGACGTGACTACTGAACTTAAAGGCATGAGCTGGACAAGATTTTATGTTGACAAGGAGCCCTTCTCCCCCTCGCTTGTTCTGGAGTTTTGGAATTCTATTACAGTTGACGAGTCAAGGTTTATACTCAATGAGACTCTTAAAAGAAGAGCCATTGAAATTTTAGAAGACGTCATTGCGATTGTTTATGGATGCCCTGCTGTTGGAAATGTGTATGCAGATGACTTTGAGAGTGTGGAAGTCTCAACCCTAGACATCAACAAGATGCTTTATAGAAAGATCCATCAAGCAAAACTTGTATCTGGGAGTTTGTTGCCAAAGGTCAAGATGCTTCATCTCCTGATAAAGCAAGTTTTTTTCTAGGAAAAGCATAAAAGATACTGTCACCAAGCTTGACAGATTTTACATGTATCACATATTGGCTAAGGAGAAAGTCAGCTTGTCAAATATGATTATGACCTACCTGATTTCATCATTTAGAAAGAAGCAGAATAAGATTCCACACCCAGTTGTTCTGATGAAAGTATTTACCCTTGACAATGTGCTAACTCAGACTGTTGGCGACATGATTTAAAGTTCTTCTCTGGTGAGCAAGCTTCCAACATTCTCACCACTTTTGGACCAGACCATGGAAAGGTCTGATGTTACCCCTCAGAAGAAGAAATATACTCCTACTGTTATAAAGCAGATAAAGAAGTCTAAACCTGCTCTTGAATAATCCAAGCCAGCCCCCAAGAGGAAGACTAGTAGAGTCAAAGTTTTTGGTGTGAAGAAAGCCAGCAAGGTTATTATGAAAGAATCAAAAGAGCCTAAGGAGTGTTATTCTCCTATCAAGGCACAACCAGAAAGTATTATTCCTCGTCCATCTCAAGTTAAGGAATCTGAAGTTTTTGAAGTTTCTGAAAGCTCTAAGGAATTAAAAAGTCACCAGATTCTGATGATAAAATCTCTCTAAACCAGCTGAGAAGGAAAGCAGTGGCTCAACAACAGAAAGCTCCTCTATCTCAAGAGTCAGACTGGTAGAATCAAGGTTTTTGGTGTAAAGAAAGCCAGAAAGGTTATTATGGAAGAATCAGAAGAGTTTGAGGAGTCTTACTCTCCTATCAAGGCATAACCAGAGAGTGTTGTTCCTCCTCTATCTCAAGTTAAAGAATCTGAAGTTTTTAAAGTTTCTGAAAGCTCTAAGGAATTAAAAGAGTCATCAAATTCTGATGATAAAATCTTTCTAAACCAGCTGAGAAGTAAAGTAGTGGCTTAGCAACAGAAAGCTACTCCTCCTTATCATCCTTAAAAGAAGAAGTATGCTCTATCTTTAGAAGAGAGAAAGAAATTCATGAGAGTCTTTTCTCTCTTGAATCTTTTTGTTTATATAGATGGTTGGATTAACCAAAATTGGGTAAATAAGTACAAAGAGCTGCGTGCTTCATATAACAATGACATGAAGGCATAAAGAGATATCCTGGAAAAGTCTGGTGGTTGTCCTAACTATGTTGATATCACTAGATTCATTGAAGGTCATTTCAAGCACTACCCTACCATTAAAACCAAAGGTTAGACAAGCATAGACTGGGTTAACAGGTTCCTTGAAGTCTATGCAGAATTTCAAATGGATGAAGCAGCATTCAGGAAAATGCTTGAAGAAAATAGAAAAAGGATGGAAATATAGGAAAAGGCAAGTCAGAAGAAGGTGAAGTTTGATGTTGTAGGTTCCCATACCCCTCAAACTGAGACCACCTCAATCACACCACCTTCCAACTTGATCCAACCTCTCAACCTTACCAGACGTCACCATAGCTTACTTATCCTGAACTTACCCTTGCTACCACTACCCCACCTCCTCCTAGATACCTTCGTATCTTTCCAACTCATCCTCGTCCCAACCAACGTGCCAGTAAGTACCCACTCACCTTAGTTACCCCTGACCTTTGACTATTCAAAATCATTAAACCTACTTTGATCCTAAGAAAGTTAAAATCTTTGACCTTGCACCTCGCTTGCCCTTAGCCTTACCCTTTGAACAGGTCATGTTTACACCAACCTCACATCTGCATCAGATTCAACTATGTTTCATGCATTGAAATCAGAACAATCAAGAGTTCAGTTTGATATGCGCCAAGGCAAGCAGTTTTATAAGCTTCATTGTGTTGTTTCTCCTGTAAAGAAGCTTTTGATTGAACCAGACCGCTTGAATCCTAAGGCTGTAATTATTGAGAAAGGCATATTAAAGAAGCCCCTTCCTCTAAAGGGAAATTACTATAAGGATGCCTGGGATGATCTTAAACCTCGGGAGCTTTCTAAAGATTCTTTGAAGAGCATTCTTTCTACACCTCATCCCACTGAGGATCATGCCTATGCTCTGTGGAACCATTATCTGTGGAAGTTGAAACAACAAGGATCTTACTCGCATACCCCTCCCAGGAATGAAGAACTTTTCTATGCTCAGATCTTTTATGAGCGTTATGGTATAGTTTTCAAGCATAGTGTCTACTCTGCCAACTAGCCAATCTTCTTTTATCAACCATCTATCATTTTTATTCACTCTTTAAAGATCTTTGTTACCAAAACTCACTGCCTTCTCTTTGTTTCAACTACTGCCTCCCTCCTTATCATTAGTCATTCAGCCCATGGTCTGACTTTGCCATCTTTGTGATCTTCCTCCTCTTTGTTGATATCAAAAGGGGGGAGTGAAGTACAGTCTTTTATGGGTTTAGTCTTAGGGGGAGTTTCATTAGTAGTCGAGTCTTATGAGTAATGTTTTATGTAATAGTCTTTGAACTTTTAGGAATGAATACAACTCTGTTTCGCTCTTATATGTTTGCTCTGATCCATAATATGATAAGTCTGATTTGTTCTGATATATTTTTAAATAAATATGCTCTAGCTTACATGCTATTAATCTATGCTCTGATTCTTACAAAGCTTGCTTATATCATTAAAAAGTAAGATTTAGTCTCTAGCCTAATTTGCTCTGATAACTCATAACCTAGTTTGAATTTAAGCATCAATGTTTTGATTAAAAGATCTTTTTGAATAAATGCTATGATGTAATATGAAACCCTAATGTTTTGATGAAAGCCTAAGTGCTCTAATAACTCTCTCTAATTTGATTATAATATATATTGCTCTGATTAAAAATTGTTTTAACATAATCTTTGCTCTAATGAAATTTGATATCTTAATCCTCAATATGCTCTGATTATCAAAGACTTCATTTGAATAAAAGACTTGATGTTTGCTATCAACAAATAGGGGGAGATTATTGGAACCAAGTCTGGTTTTATAAAAGAAAGACTATTTATTAACCAGACCCCAAGATTTGTTAATAACACACATTAAGGCATTCAAAGTAAAATAAAGTATGCCCATATGTTATATAACCTGTTAAATTCAGTGTTTTAGGATATAAATATTAAGCATACAGGTTACAAATGAAAGAAGGGGTCCATCAAAACAAGAGTCTGAGTTATGACAAACAAGAGATTTCAAGAAAAGTACGATTCCAAACTTTGCTAAAAAAGAATCTAATTTAACTACGATTAGACCTTTGCACTACTAATCTGACCTCAAACTTTTGAAGCTACATGAACTTCACTTCAAGCTCTCAATAGCCAACGTTCAAGATCATGTTTGATGATGCTCTGAGTTGTGTGCCTATCAAGGAAAACTGCACTTATCATCAAAAGAGGAAAGGAGACTAAACAATGAAGCAGCCAAACCCTTATTATGAAGAAACCAATGTAGTTACTCTACGCAACTTAGAAAAGATGATGACAATTAGCTATTGTGTCAGAATACCCGCAAAAGGTCAACTACATACCTTATACATGCTCTAATTGAAAGAAGAAAGCCAACAAAAGGACTTTTACACTTAAAATATCAAAGAACTCCATTTTAGTGCAAGTCTTGATGATTCCTTTGCACCAGACCTTTTGCCCTTCTTTAACATTTTTCAAGGTCTAATGCTTACAGCAAGCTAAAGCTTTTGTAACTGATCTACAAAGGCTATGTGTCCAAATCAGATTGTCAAAGGGTCATCTTTAAGTGACTTATAAATTTGAAGAAATTCAAGTAGAAGAAGAGAGAACCTTTGAGTCATTCGAAGGAGATCTTGCAATAAGTTTATAAAGCTCTCTTCTTTTTTAGTTCTAAAGAAAAGGCCTTTTTTGTTATTCAGCATCTAGGAGACCTTGGTCTCTTTGCTTTCTTACTTAGTGTATCTATTTATCACTTGTATCTTTTTATACACTAAGTTCTCAAAAACACTAAACACAATCTATCTTTCAAATCTGTATTTGTGTAAAAGTCTGGTGTGTTACTAGCCTTTAGTTTCTGTGGGAAACAGATTGGCCTGAAGAGGCTTTTGAAAGATTGCTCTAGTTTGAGCCAAGAGTAGCTTGTTGAAAGAATACTTTGGTATTTAAGCCAAAAGTGGTTGGAGTCACAAATACTTGTGGCATGGTCTGTTGCTAAAATTGTAAAAGGAAGTTTTATAATAATGGAAATCCTTCTAGTTTGAAGGGACTGGACTAGCTTCTTTATTGGAAGTGAACTAGTATAAACACCTTGTGTTCATTCTTCCTTTCCTTGTCTTTATCAAGTCTGCTAACAAAAGTCTGATTGCTTGAACTATAAAGTTTCATATTCTACAAAAAATGTTCATAAGAGTTTAAGAATTATTCAACCCCCCTCCAAGTCTGACTCTGAACCCTTAATCTATGTTTTTATCATCTTCATGAAACTTGAAATCTATGGATCACTTCTAGAAAGTTTGAAATCATTATGACACCATTTAGTCCTCTAACCCAATAGAAAATAGATTGCAACTTGATGTCTAATGTTCCTTTATATTTGAGTGTTAACACCGATTTTGATATTGCTTTCTTCATAAAATCCATCCCTAAGTACATGAAGAATACTTCATAAGTCCATGATTTTCCAAATTTGAGAATTCTTCCTTCAAGTCCTACAACATGAATGTTCAAGTTCGCTTAAAAACCTTTCAAATTTGACTTGAAACCGTTCAAATTTATCTACTTAAGTTATTCCTGTTGACCAAGTGGCCTCAATTACTCAAGAAAGGGGGTGAATTGAGTATTAAAAATTTTGCTTTGGAATGCTTTTGAGTATAGTTCTTTTACAACTATATACTTAATGGATATGGTAAAATTAATAGCAAGAAATAACAATATCAAGCAACAAAGTAAGCAAGCAACTTAAATGTACAATTATAAAGGAGTTTAGGGAAAGAGAAAATGCAAACCGATATACGAGTTCCACCACACCGGTGTACGTCTCGCTTTCAAGCAACCCACTTGAAAGATTCCACTATTGAAGATTTGAGAAACAAGGCTTTGAGCAATTACAGCCTCTTAGTGTCCCACACTCAAGAACTTAATCCTCACAAGCTAAAGGGAAACCCACCCAATCTTATAATCTCTTAATATTCAAGGTTGAAACCCAACCCAAAAACTCTTAGATTTTAGTGATAGTATTACAAGAGTAACTCTTCAAATGAGTGGATATACAAATTAAAGCTCAAAATAATTTTTCTCTCTGACTAACTCTCAAAGGAAATAACCAATTTAATGAAAATAGAGAGTAAAGAGGAAAGGAAAGAATAAAAGCAGAGAAGAATTTTGCTTGTAGTTGTTGTGTATCGAATCCTTTCAATTGCTTCTCTATTTATAGGAAAGGATGGCATGCTACTGTGCCATATTTTAATTACTCTGAATCAAAGTGGAACATTGAGCGTTGCATGATTTCTGCTTTAGTGGAGCATGTTTCCTAGCTTAAAATTTGAAATTGTCTCCGTGATTAATGCAAAGCTATTTCTAATTCAAATTTGAAACTTTTCTGATAATCTGTAGTGCACCTTAAAACATGTAATGTTGTTCCCATGATTCAAAGTGATGAATAGATTTCTCTCGTTCAAATTTATGGAAAATACAGTGCATGAATTGATTCCCTACAACTTTGAATCGATTCCTAGGTCCATACAGCATGCATGAATCGATTCCTACAGGGGAGGAATCGATTCCCAAGGGTTAAAATACATATAAATCGATTCCTATGCCTTGAAATGTGCATGAATCGATTCCTATACTAGGGGAATTGGTTCCCAGCTTTCAAAATTGCAAGTTTTAGTCTTCCAAGGGCATGAATCGATTCCTTTGATTCATGAGCCTGATGCTTCCATTTTGATGCATTTGTGACACTTTCTAATTATATGCTTCATTGTTCTTGATCCTTTATTGTTTGATCATCATTTCTCTTTTGTTTTTGGATGAATATCAATTAAATTGATATATTACTTGATTGCTTTGTATGCTTGAACACTTTGTTTGTCATAATCAAAACCTGTTTCAATATAAAAACACAATCTCCCCCTTTTTGATGATGACAACAAATGTTTATCTCTTGGGGTGTTAGTCTCATAATAAATATAATTCAAGGCATAGAAAATCCCCCTTAACAAACATAATTAGACACCACTTATTATTTTTGGGAACAAATATTACATATAAAGCTCCCCCTTAATAATACAATGGATACCAAAAAATATCATAAGTTAAAATAATTCATTAGCAAAATAATCAATTTCTTTTTAGCAATTTTTATCAAATTAATTCGCATTTCTAATCTCTTCCCCTTTGGCATCATCAAAAAAATAATATGTAATGAGATAAACATAATTGAAGAGATTTAACATAAAGTGGAATTTCATTAAGCATGATTAAGGAAAACATAAAGAAAGGTACAACAAAAACTAGCTTATGGATTAAAAATTTTGAACTCGGAAAATTGTTGAGTGAGTTTATTATAGTGCGTAGTCATGTTGTCTTCAATTTGATTGAAATGTGCGTTCATGTTGGTTTCCATGGTGTCAAAACGAGAACTTATAACATCAAAGCGAGTGTTAATATAAGAAGTCAACCTATTGAAGAAAGCATTATTAAAGTTAGCAGCAGATGGAGGAGGTGCTTGTTCTTGAGGTTAAGCTTCATTATCATCACTACTTTGTGCATGTGGGGGTGAGTATTGCCAAGCATCATCTTGGTTATACCATCCCATTTTGGAGAGATGAGTGCCTCCAATTTTGCCTTTATGACCAACTAATTATTTCACCTCATTTGTGAGATCGACATTGAGGTGCTTGAGAAGTTTGGTAATTAGCACGACATAGGGGAGTTGAGTGAGAGTTTTGGAATCAATCATGTGATTACGAACAAGCTTGATCCAATTTATTTCTTTCTCATAAATCATAGCCCAAAGTATGAGAGTTTGGGTTTCACTCACTCTAGCGTTATTACTACCCTTAGGGAGAAGGATTTTTACTAAGCAGTAGTGGAGAAGACGGTGATCAATGTTGAGTTACCCAAGGGCGCTTTTAGAGACAGAAGATATCCCAAGAAAGGCACGAGCATTAATAGTATTGTAAGCCTAATCAGGAGATGGGTCAACTCCAAAGAAATCAACATTGTTGATTGGAAGTTTTACAACCAAATGGAGGACATTATCATCTAGAGGAATGGTTACTCCTTTTATTTTGGTGATACATCTAGCATTTGAGATGTGCAATGTAGAATAGAAAGCACAGATTAACTCAGGGTAGATATAATTTTCTTCAAGTGTAACAATTCAACTAGATTTTGTTGTTGAAGAACATTAGGGAATGCAAAGTTGTGTTCTTTAAAGAGTGGTATGTCAAGCCAATATGGGGGAATAAGAAGCTTCTTAGAGTAGTTGTCTAAATATTTTTCAAGTTGCCTTCGATTATCAAACAACCTTGAGAGGTCATTGATGTTGGAGGATGAGGAGCCAGCAATATCTCCTCTTCTTTTCTTTCTAGATTGAGATAAAGAAGCCATGAGTTTTGGAGAGATTAAAAGAGAAAAATCAGAGAGTTTTTAAAGAGTAAGAACAAGGAATAGAAGTAGTGTGGCAAGATTATGAAGAAAACGTGAGAATCAGGCCATATTTATAGAAAAACCAGCATAGGAATCGATTCACCAAGGGGGAATCGATTAATCTAGTTAAAATTTGCCAATTTTGGGTATAAAGGCACATGGGAATCGATTCACCTAGGTGAGAATCAATTCATCCTTCAAATATTTCATGCTTCAGGTGCTGATTTTTCACGAGAAAGGGATCTTGTACTTAGGAAGTTGAAGCTTTGTCTATTTTTATGTAAAAAGTCACGTGAATGCCTTAGGAAATAGGTGGTCACATGATTTTCATTTGAATTCAAACTTTGCATGATTGAAGTTAATGTTACAAGAAGGCTTTGGAAGACAAGATTCTAAAATTAAATAAGAATTCAAATCAAATATGCTAAAAGATCAAGATGCCTTACGAGATTTAAAGTATGAAATCTTTTGATTAAAAAAACAAACTCTTTTGAAGATATATTTCCAAAACCATTTCAAATCATGAAGTTTTTTTAAAGATATAATCAAAGATTTAAAAGGATTTCAAAAATATGATAATCAAAAAATAAATTATTAAATACAATTTAAAATTTCCAAAATTCCTAATTCCCTTCTAATGTTTATAAACTGTTCATTAGCAAAGGGTTTAGTAAAAATATCAGCCAATTGTTTAGAAGTATCTATATGCTCAAGAATACAATCGCCTTTTAAAACATGATCTCGTATAAAATGATATCGAATCTCGATGTGCTTTGTTCGTGAATGCATAACAGGATTTTTGGAAATATTAATCGCGTTAGTGTTGTCGCATTTACTAGGTACATGATTTAAGGAAACACCAAAGTCGAGAAGTTGTTGTTTCATCCAAAGAATTTGAGCACAACAACTTCCAGCTGCAACATATTCTGCCTCAGCTGTTGATAAAGCAACACTTAGTTGTTTCTTGTTGTGCCAAGAAACAAGTAAGTGTTGCTTTCCAAGAAACAAGGGAACTACCAAGTAAATGACAAGTACCACTGGTACTTTTTCTATCAAGTTTACAGCCAGCAAAATCAGAGTCAGAATAACCAATTAGAGTACATTCGGCACCTTTAGGGTACCATAAACGAACATTTTATGTTCCAACCAAATATTTCATTATTCTTTTAACAGCAGTTAAATGTGATTCTTTAGGGCATGCTTGAAATCTAGCACACATACACACAACAAACATCATATCAGGCCTACTAGCAGTTAAATAAAGTAAAGATCCAATCATACCTCGGTATTTGGTGATTTCAACATCCTTACCTTTTTCATCTTTGTCCAAATAACATGATATACTCATGGGTGTGGCTATTTCATTTGCTTTATCCATTTTAAATCTTTTAAGCAGTTCTTTGCAATATTTAGATTGACTAATGAAAGTCCCTTCTTTAGTTTGCTTGATTTGTAGTCTAAGGAAAAAAGTAAGTTCTCCCATCATAGACATTTCAAATTCATCCTGAATAATCTTGGCAAACTCTTTACAGAGAAGTTCATTAGTAGCACCAAATATAATGTCATCGACATAAACTTGAACAAAAAAAATGTCTTTGTTTTTGCGCTTTATAAATAGTGTAGTATCAACCTTTCCCCTTTCAAAATTATTTTCTAAGAGAAATTTACTTAGTCTTTCATACCAAGCTTTTCTCAATTTAAAAATATGATTTGGAAATTTGTGATTTTCAAAACCAGGAGGTTGATCTATATATACTTCTTCTTGAATATAACCATTTAGAAAAGCGTTTTTGACATCCATTTGATAAAGCTTAAAGTCCATGCAACAAGCAAAAGCTAATAGCAGCCTAATTGCTTCTAGTCTAGCTACGGGAGCATACGTTTCTTCATAATCAATTCCCTCTTCTTGATTATAACCTTTAGCAACTAGCCTAGCCTTGTTTCTAGTTATAATACCATTTTCATCAAGTTTATTTCTAAAAACCCATTTAGTTCCTATTACTTGATGATCATTAGGTCTTGGCACAAGTTCCCAGACTTGGTTCCTTTCAAATTGATTTAATTCTTCTTGCATAGCCAACATCCAATGTTCATCAATAATAGTCTCGTTAATGGTTTTAGGTTCAATTTTAGAAACAAAGGCTAAATGATTACAAGCACTTCTAATAGCGTTACAAGTACTTACTCTCTTTGTTATTTCACCTAAAATGTTGTCCAAAGGATGATCTTTTAAGGTGATCCACTCCTTTTGTTGAGGTTTCTTATTTGGGGTTTCTTCTCCTTCGTTGTTGACTTCTTCCTCTTCTTTGTTGTCCAATGTCATCTCTTGGAAGGTACCTACAAGATCATTAACAACTTCTTTTCTTGGAGGAATTTGGTTAACTTCATCAAATTTAACATGAATGGACTCTTCAATAGTCTAAGTTCGTTTGTTAAAGAGTCGATATGCCTTGCTAGTTGATGAATAACCAAGAAATATTGCCACATCAGATTTTGCATCAAACTTCCCCAGATTATCCTTTCTATTGTTTAACATAAAACATTTGCATCCAAATACATTAAAATAAGAAATGTTTTATTTTCTCCCTTTGTAAAGCTCATAGGGGGTTTTCTTTAATATAGACCTTATTAGAAATCTATTTATAACATGACTAGCGATATTTACCGCATCGGCCCAAAAATGTTTCGCAATATTGTTGTCATTTAACATCGTTCTTGCGAGCTCAGCTAAAGATCGATTTTTCCTTTCAATTACTCCATTTTGTTGTGGAGTTCTAGCAGCTGAAAAATTATGTTCAATGCCAAATTTTTCACAAAACTTTTCAAAAGATTGATTTTCAAATTCTCCCCCATGATCGGTTCTAATGGATACAATTTTTGAATTTTGTTCATTTTGGATAATCTTAGCAAGTTTCTTAAATGCATGATATGCTTCATTTTTATGAGTAAGAAATAATGTCCATGTATACCTTGAATAATCATCCACAATCACAAGACCATAATAGTTTCCACCAAAACTTTTAACTTTTGAAGGTCTAAATAAATCCATGTGTAAAAGTTGTAAAGGCCTATTTGTTAAAACAATATTTTTAGCTTGTAAAGATGCCTTTACTTGTTTCCCCTTTTGACATGCTTCGCAAAATTTATTTTCAAATTTTAATTTTGGCAAACCAATTACTAAATATTTTGAAACAAGTTTATTCAAATGGTCTATATGAATGTGAGCAATTCTTTTATGCCATAGCCATGATTCATCCTCTTTAGTTATGAAGCATTGCACATCATTTGAAGCAAGACAATCAAGATTAATCATGTAAATATTATCGATTCTTTGACTAATGAACTTTACTTCCATGTTTAGCTTATTTTCAATTATGCAACTATTTGATTCAAATAAAACTCTATAACCTTTATCACATAATTGACTAATGCTAAGCAAGTTGTGCTTGAGTACTTCAACATATAACACATCATTAATAGAAGTGGAAGAGTTTTTACCAATATTTTCGATTCCAGGAATTCTTCCCTTGGTATTGTCTCCATATGTATCAAATCCTTTATTTCGGGGAGTGATTGATATAAACTTACTTTTGTCTCCCGTCATGTGCTTAGAACACCCACTATCGAAGTACTAATGGGTGTTGCTTGCCTTAAAACATACCTACAAAATAAATCAAGTTAGAGATTTTAGTACCCATTTTATGTTGGTTCTGTGTAGGTTAGTTTGCGGTAATGTTCCCTTAGGAACCCATACTTTCTTCACAACCTTTGGCCCTAATTTTCTAACATAACAATTAGAGGCACTATGTCCTGTGAGACCACAATGATTGCATTTCATAAAAGGTAAAGATGATTTACTAGGTGGTACAAAGAAATTCTTGTAATGTTTTTCTTTTCTAGAGGTATTGAATCCTAGTCCAGTTTTATCAAACATACATCTTTGTTTACCAAGCAAAGCATTTAAATTGTCTCTACCATTGGTCAATTTTTCAAGAGTTTTGTTTAAGTCAAAACTTTGTTTTCCAATACATCACATTTCTTGAAGAATTCACAAGGTTTATCTTTAGAGCATGCTTGAATATTAACAACTTCCTTTTTTCAAAATTTCATTTTCTTTACCAAGTTCTACAATATGCATTTCAAGAGTGTCAATGGTTTTTCTTGATAACTTATACTTATTTAAAATTTTAACAAATTTATCATATAATTCTTCAAAGACATTAAGTATTTCATCTTTATCTAAGTCATGGAAGTTTACCTCATCTTCTTCATCTTGGTGGTTGGCTATGAGGCATAGGTTGGCTTCTTTATTTTCTAATTTGTCCGAACTAATCACATCGTTGTCATCCCATGCTATGTATGCTCTTCTCTTTCCTTTCCGATCTTTGTTTTTCTTTTTGAGATTTGGACAATCTGCCTTGAAGTGTCTTTCCTTACCACATTCAAAACAAGTCGGTGAAAAATTATTATCTTTAGGAGTAGATTTCTTACCTTTGGAAGTGAAGTTCTTTTGGAATCGTTTGTTTCTCATAAGATTTCCAAAACGCTTCATAAATAGGCCTAGCTCATCATCATCATCTAGGTCACTTTCAGATTCATCCTCATTGATTGAAGTGGCCTTGCGAGCTAGCCCCTTTTTCTTGGAGGACCTTTCTTCCTCCTCCGCAATCTTCAAGTCTTTTAGCTCTTGTTCTTGCTCTTGAAGCTTACCAAATAGTGTAGCAAGAGACATCTCATTTATGTTGGGAGATTGCTTGATGGTAGTAACAAGAGGTTTCCATTCCCTAGTAAGACTTTTTAGAACTTTGTGGACAAGTTCCTTGTTAGTGTATGATTTACCAAGTGTAATAAGATGATTAATAATTAAGGTAAATCTCTTTTGTAGTTCGAAAACAGTTTCCCTAGAATTCATCCTAAAACTTTCATATTGGCTAGTTAAAGTACTAATTTTAGAATCCTTGACACCACTAGTTTCTTCATGAGTAATTTGAGGAGTATCCCACATTTCTTTAGCAGATTTACATGTTACTACTCTAAAAAATTCATCAGGACCTAAGGCAAGAGTAATAAGATTTTTAGCTTTATAGTTATATTGTACTTTCTTTTCTTCTTCACTAGTCCAATCATCCATATGTTTTTGAACTTGTTTACCATCAATAGTATGCATAGGTATAAAAGGACCATTTTGAATAGCATTCTATATTTTCAAATCAATGGATTAAACAAAAATTTTCATTCTTTCTTTCCAAAAAGCGTAACCCTCACCATTGAAAGTGGAAGGTCTATTTGTGGCACCATCCTCAGGAAAAAGGTTATAAGAAATAGAGTCCATCTCATTCTCTTAAAGTTGTTAAGCTTGATCTATCAAGAGTCAAGCTCTGATACCACTTGTTAACCAAGTGGCCTTAATTACTCAAAGGGGGGGGGGGGGGTGAATTGAGTATTAAAAATTTTGCTTTGGAATGCTTTTGAATATAGTTCTTTTACAACTATATACTTAATGGAGATGGTAAAATTAATAGCAAGAAACAACAATATCAAACAACAAAGTAAGCAAGCAACTTAAACGCACAATTATAAAGGAGTTTAGGGAAAGAGAAATTGTAAACCGACATAAGAGTTCCACCACACCGGTGTACGTCTCGCTTTCAAGCAACCCACTTGAAAGATTCCACTATTGAAGATTTGAGAAACAAGGCTTTGAGCAATTACAGTTTCTTAGTGTCCCACACTCAAGAACTTAATCCTCACAAGCTAAAGGGAAACCCACCCAATCTCACAATCTCTTAATATTCAAGGTTGAAACCCAACCCAAAAACTCTCAGATTTTAGTGATAGTATTACAAGAGTAACTCTTCAAATAAGTGGATATACAAATTAAAGCTCAAAATAATTTTTCTCTCTGACTAACTCTCAAAGGAAATAACCAATTTAATGAAAAGAGAGAGTAACGAGGAAAGGAAAGAATGAAAGCAGAGAAGAATTTTTCTTGCAGTTGTTGTGTGTCGAATCCTTTCAATTGCTTCTCTATTTATAGGCAAGGATGGCATGCTACTGTGCCATATTTTAATTACTCTGAATCAAAGTGGAACATTGAGCGTTGCATGATTTCTGCTTTAGTGGAGCATGTTTCCTGGCTTAAAATTTGTAATTGTCTCCGTGATTAATGCAAAGCTATTTCTAATTCAAATTTGAAACTTTTCTGATAATTCGTAGTGCGCCTTAAAACATGTAATGTTGTTCCCATGATTCAAAGTGATGAATCGATTTTCTTGTTCAAATTTGTGGAAAATACAGTGCATGAATTGATTCCCTACAGCTTTGAATCGGTTCCTAGGTCCATACAGCACGCATGAATTGATTCCTATAGGGGAGGAATCGATTCCCAGGGGTTAAAATACGTATGAATCGATTCCTGAAGCTGATGAATCGATTCCTAGGCCTTGAAATATGCATGAATTGATTCATATACTAGGGGAATCGATTCCTAGCCTTCAAAATTATAATTTTTAGTTTTCCAGGGGCATGAATCGATTCCTATGATTCATGAATTGATTCTTGAGCCTGATGCTTCCATTTTGATGCATTTGTGACACTTTCTAATTATATGCTTCATTGTTCTTGATCCTTTATTGTTTGATCATCATTTCTCTTTTGTTTTTGGATGAATATCAATTAAATTGATATATTACTTGATTGCTTTATATGTTTGAACACTTTGTTTGTCATAATCAAAACCTGTTTCAACATAAAAACACAATTCCTTATCTCTAAAAGTGCTCCTTTTATTCTTGGTTTTGTTCTTCAGTTGTCTATTGTCTTTTAGCTCTTGATGTTGAACTTCTACTCTTCTAGTTCTAGGCTTTTAAGATCATATAAAACTTATTTTTTTGGGATTAGTCCTTATTTGACTTCTTCCATCTAGCTATTAAGAAAATTAGTCTTGATCTTGAAGTTAAGATTTTGATCTTCATAGAACCTAAGGTACCAAGCTAATTAGAACTTGAATAGATATTTTCCCATCCATAACTTCAACAGTTTGTGGCACCTTTTTTCTAACTGTTGGCAGTAGCGCCAGAAATGGCTTAAACCTTTCTGGCATTTTTTAACTACCAGAAATTGAATATTTAACCCCTATTATCATCATCGTCATAAATATTATTATTATTATTGGTGGTATTATTATTATTAGAACTAAGTTCAACTTTCAATTTATACATAGCCTCATACCCTAAATTAGCATATTGATAAATAAAAAAAATCTTATTCATTAACTAGATTCTTTTTATAGCTTTTGTTTTATTTGGTCATCTCATTGTTTCTATTTTTAATACAAAATGATGTTGCAGTGACTAGGTTATACATTTAAAGACCACTTGCTAACCTTGGACATGAGCAATAATAATTTATAAAATAAGAAAAACAATTTATTCATTAACAAACAATTCTTTAGATTTAAAAACTAAATCCAAATCATGTTATCTAAATTTTGTGCACATTCAAAACCAAACAATAGCAGTGGTTTTTTCAATCTAAACCAATATAAGAGTCAAATCCTTGAGAATATTTCAAAGTCTAAGGTTAAAAGTCAATACGGAATTATATATCTTTGCAGAAACTTCCTAATGAAAGTTGATTAAGCTGCTATCATGTTTCTAACATAGATTTTTAGCCAATGAAGATCTTCCCCTTGGTGTAGGCATATCATGTCCGCTACCTTCGTCTTATACAAGATAAAACCATTACATTTGTTAGCATGGTTAAAAGGATCTATGTTACATACTGAAGTTCAATAATATAAAGTTTTGGAAACATTATTCAATGTAACAAAAAAAAGTATGTGAAATCATTACCCCTGGATTAGTAGAAACACCTAACAAAGTGCCTAACTCAGTTGCAATATGTCCTTCCTTCATTTGTATGTACCCAAGTAACACACTTTGTAATGTCTTTACATTTTCTTTAGAAGTAGCTAACTTGTTCTTCCAACTAACAACCTCATCTTTCAATTGAGAACATTCATTTGATTTAGAACTCGAGGGATTAAAGCTCATGCACTGAATGTTAAGGTAGATGTAAATGCAACACTATGAAGACCTCCTAATCATAAGCAACGTACATGTCTAGGGTGATCTTTTCCTAAAACTCTAGTGAGGACATCATTACTTGAAATTTCTACAGAATTAGCATATTTGCTTATTTCTTCAACCACTTTTTCCTACATATAAAAAATATTTACATGGTTAAAGCAACTTTGTTTTGATAGAATCTTTTTAAATATAAGAAAATAACACTGAACAACAAATAAGACAGTAATAAACTATCAAAAAGAACATATACCACGTAATGATTGTAATTATTGACCAGCCCCTAAATGGACATGCATTCTTATACAAATAATTGATCCCACATGTACAAATAATCTTTTTTTATTTTTATAATTTAAGTATTTTTTATTTTATTCCAAGATTTTTATTAATAACCAAAAATATGTCATCTGATAACCTCTTTTTGTTATGCTCCCCATGTTAAAAAAATTGATTCATGTTGACTTATCTGTCATCAAAGGTTACAAGAAAAAGTGTTTAATTTAGTTAATAATCTTAGTTGTTTGTTTTATATAAATATAAATGTCCTAGTCTATGCCAAATCTTCATGTTTCTAAGCATACTATCTCCAACAAATGGTTACAAATTCTTGGTTCAAGTATTGAACTCACTGTACCCACATGGTGTTTTGGATCATATCAAAATCAAATCAATAAGCACTTTCTTTGTGCTATCTTTCTAAGTTATAGAAAGAAGATAACACATCAAAATCCATGATACATCATCACCATCAGAACTCAAATTTGAAAGTGCTACAAATATTTATAGTATAATATATATATATATGGAAATAATGTTTCATCACCCTCTGCATAATTACACTCAATCAAGAGAAAATCTGTTGGTTTCATTGTACATGATCTCTAATTTGTTGGAAGATTTTTTTATGTTTTCTTCGAGAAAAGAGAGAGAGAAAAAATAATTAAAAAATAATTTTGATTTAAAATGAAACATATGGCTAACGAAGAAAGGAACAGTCTTTTCTTACTACAGAAGAAGATAAGGGATTTGAAATTCTTTTAAGGCACATGTGTATAATTACTCTATAGTAGTGTCCTTTATGTAGATTCCCTCCTCAACAGAACCCTCCTTATTAGCCCCAATACAATCAGTAAGACAGATTTAGATGTAACTTACCCCAATAAATTTTGCCTCCTCATTGACCTAAGATCCATCCCTTTTCTTGTGTGTTGCAATATATAGTTCACCTTGACCCACAGATCGTCCAAATTCTACTTCCGAATAATATCATTTTAAATGAATAGTAAGAGCAACTACTTTTTAAGGCATAAATACGAAACACAGTTTCATAGCATTTCATGATGTTTCCTAGATAAAAGCTTAGACCCGCCAGTATGTGGGATTGCTGCTTCCTCTTAGCTTTAGAATTCTTTTAACATAGCACCTATGATATAAGTAGGTTATTAATTGAAAAACAAACTAAATAATTCAACTAATGGTAAACCATAAATTTTCCACCTAGATTTTTCACAATGTCTGCAAACCTCCAAACCTTCATATTTTCCCCAATATAACATGCAATTTCTAGGGCAAACATCTATCTTGGTATAGTTCAATCCAAGTTTATGTATCACCTTCTTTGCCTTATAAAATAAATAAGGAATTCTCACATGTTCAAATGCGTCTTTTAGTAACTCCAAAATCAAAGTCATTGCCTTGTTGGTCACACTACATAGGCATTTTATATGGTACAACCTTAACAAAAAAGATAACTTTGAATACTTTTGACACCCTTCATATAGCTCTTGGTTTACATCTCTAACTAAATCTTCAATGTCTTCATGTCCTTCTCCATGCATGCTATCAACCAACTCTGGTGGCCCATCAAAAGAGGTGTGCTCAGTAGCATGATGCATATTAGCCTCAAAAGCATCATTTATCATATCTATCATTGGGTTTTCATTAAACATTATCCCATTTGTTGCTTGAGTACTTCATGTTTCCATTGTTTTATATCTTTCACCATGCCATATCCAAACTTTATAATTTCTTGGAAATTGTTTACAAATCAAGTGGTCTTAGACAACATATCTAGTTTCCCATTTGTTACAGCGACAATTAGGACATGGACACCTACTTAAGTCATTGAGAGACTGATTCTCAACAGAAAAATCCAAGAACTTTTCTAGACCATTTAGATATTCAAGAGTGTTTTGTAGAATATCAATTAATGATTTATCCATTGTTATAGCTGTTTAACTAGGTTTGAAGAAAAGATTATAAGCATATAATATCATATAAAGCGAGCTATTTGGCTAACAAACGTATAACTTATAGCATGTACTTATGGTTAAATTGTGTGTCGTGGTTACATGTGTGTAGCAAATGAGCAGCAGAAAAATATTATATCATTGACTTTATTTAACAAACATAAGCAGCAAATAAACTACTCTTAGACATTGATTAACAGAGCAAAGAGTTTTTATACTATCTAATTATAATAGACACTGATTGCCCAATGGCACACAAGGGAAAATGAAAATATTTAAGGCAAAACTAAAAAGTTGAACTAAAGAATATTTTTCATTAAATGTAATTTCATTAAATAGCTATAAGAGATACTCAAGTTCTATACATATGAGGGCAGAATTAAAGAGCTAGTCTAACAAATAACTGTTTCTTTTGGGTTTGCCAACTTAGTAAATCACACTATTACAATAAGGCTAATTCTTGTTGTAACCTTAGAATAAAGATGATCATCAATGTGAAAAGCCAAATTGGGTTAGATATTAGCACTGGTAAATCCTGTGTCTGGTTCTGCCTCAACTACTTTTGTTCCTAAAGAACAATCATATCTAATGCACATATAGAATTAAAACAATGAGTATTCAAAACTAAAATCCAATATTTTTTTAAAAATTTGGAGGCCACCAACAAACCAAAACAAATTAAAGAATCACATTTTTTGTTTGGAATCAAATGTGCTAGGGGTTATTTGTTGATAATTGAAAGAATCCTTTTTGTTTAAAACATTAAGTGTGCTAAATTAGTTGGAAATGAGTAAACTTAAATCTGGCAAAAAGTAAACCCTCTTAGCAGACCATATATGAAGGCAATTAATGAATATCAGTATCATATTAGTATAAAGGGGAATAAAAGTCCAACTTATCTTCATGGTGAAAAATATATTTACACTTGTCTTTCGAATCTTATCATCAACTCTATTTTAACCTGAATGCCTGGCCTAAGCATATTCTACTTGACAATGACAATCAAGTTGAATAATATGATTTTCATTCTAAATTATTTTAATAGTTGATCAAGTGTTAATGTTTTATACCATTATTCAATATCTGTCTTATATTCAAGTATCGAAAATAAACAATTTGTCTTATGTTCTCAAATGAACAATCACAATGCTATGTACCCCAGAGACAAAAATAAATACAATGCATTTAGTTAGATTACTCTACAAAAATGGCTAGTTTAAAGAGAACAAAGACTCATATGATATGATGGTGATTGTGGATTTGTGATATAATAACTCCATGGGCATTAAAATTAATAAATAAATATGGGTCAATTGGCTTAATTCATATTCCAATTCCTTTATTAAATTTTTATTAATGTTTTGCCAGGTCAGGATGCAAGGTGGTGATTGGTGAACCAAGAGAAGAAAGTAAGAGCATATTAGGTCTAGCAAGCAAGACAAAGAAGAGCCAACAACAAAAAATGTTACTTAAATCTTTCAATAATGGATCTTCTAGTGCCTATGCTTGCTGCACTATATATTTTCAACAAATCCATGCGGTTATATTAGTTTCTCAAAAATCATAACACTAACATTAGTGTTCCTATATATCTATATAAAATATAGGTGGTGGGGTAAGATTAAAATTAATCAATATGCATGCATGATTTTACTTACATATAGTATGTGAATAGGTTGTTAGGAAGTTGCATAAGGTGTCATTTTTTATGATATGTTTTAATTAGCTATAAATAAGTCCTCCACAACAACAAGATGCTCCAAGAAATTCATCACAAAAGACTATAAGATTAAAGATAAAATTAAGGAGAAACCCCAGATAGACCTACTTGAGTTTCTTCAACAGATGGGAATAGTAAAAGGTGAAAGAGAGTAAGAGAAAACTGACAGTTCAGGAAGTTCAACAGTATCTGAGGCTGCATCAAGACATGACAACAATGAGCAAACAGGACTAGTGTTTTCTTACATGATGATGAGTAGTGTGAATTGGGAGGCATTGATTAAGATGAATGAGTCTGACAATGGAATGCTTGCAGACAATTTTTATCATGAATCAGAAGCCAAATTTCAATTTAAAGTATATAACATAAATAATGATGACCTCACTTTCTCTATTTCCATTTGGAACTATTAGGAAAGTTGGACAAAAATGTAGGACTACTTTATCTGGTTTTGTTTCATTATTTAGTTGCAATAAATAGGCACTAATACAAAAATACCATTTCACATCGTAGATTTTATAACGGTTTAGGAAAAACCGATGTGGAATATAAAGGCGGTGGCATTTTTGTAAATAAATAAAACATTAGAAATCTTTCACATTGGTTTTTTACTAAAACCGATGTGAAAAATGATATATCACAACGGTTTTAAAAAACTGATGTTACAAACTGGGGCGGTGGCATTTTTGAAATTATGTAAAAGTTTCATAAGAAATATTAGACAACGCTTTTTAAGAAACCGATGTGAAAAATGCTTAAAAAATTAAAACCGAACGTTATAACAACAATCAAGAACGGTTTTTGTTTAAAACCGTTGTGATAAAATTTCAATTCGCGCTAAAAAGGGGACAGGGGGTTACAAATTTTTGTTTTGACCACATCGGTTTGTCAGAAAACCGATGTGAAAGAGTCAATTGAGAGTTACAAATTTCACGCTACAGGCACAAGCGAGGATTCCACATCGGTTTGTATAGAAACCGATGTTGAGGCTCAATTTAATAACGTAAATACAACCACGCTACAGGCACGAGGAGCTAGGATTCCACATCGGTTTTTATAAAAACCGATGTGGAGGCATAATTATAAACGTAAATAAGTACAGGAGTATGGTAGAGATTTTCAATTCTTCTGCTTTAATCCCTCTTTCACTCCTCGCTTCTAGGGTTTCCATTTTCTCCCATGGCGCCTGATCCCAACCGCACCAGCACCAGTTCCGCCACCAAAGATGACGCCTTTGCGAAGAAGAAGGTCGAGAACGAAGATCTGGTGAGTCCAAAACCCTCGCCTCCAATTTTCATTTTCTCTCACAAATTTCCACTGTTAGCCTTTCTGGAGCAAATAAGTGAAAAAGTAATTGAAAATTGATTGATTTTGTGGTAACCTGTGCAGTCGGATGAGGATTTGGCGTTGAAGCAGCAACTAGAGTTGTATGTGGAGAGGGTTCAGGATCCTGAGCCTAGATTGCAGAAGGTTGCACTAGAGAGCATGAGGTAAGCCCTAGTTTCCTTCTCGAGGGTTCTGTGAAGTGAATGGATTTTCATTCGAATGGGAAATTTTAACTTTTTTTTTGTGTTTGTTTTTTATAAAAAAATTTAACGGTTATATTTGAAATTAGAATGTGTGGTTGTGTTGTAGACAAGAAATTCGAACTTCAACCAGTTCTATGACTTCGGTTCCTAAAGTTGAAGATAACAGTGAATTAGTTAAAGTTAATCTTACTAATATACCACTTATCAGTTATGCACCCAAAGCATCTAAGTCTTCTACTAAACCTGGTATGAAAATAATCTGTTTTGTTATTGTTGAGATGTGTATTGCTTAAACCATTACAATAAAATGAAATTATAAAAATTATCTCCATTTTGTAATCAGCTTGGCAGCATATTGTCATACCTAATGAGTTTACTTTAAATGCTTATGCTTTAACTCACCAACAACTTATTCTATTTTTCTTCAATAAGTACTTTTGCTTATCCATGTTGCAATTTTACAGACTTGGGGATTGACAAGTCTATATTCATCAAGCCTAAAACATTTCATCTTACAGTACTCATGCTTAAGCTCTGGAACAAAGACCGAGTTAAGACAGCTACTGAGGTCTTGCAGGTAAGTTCTATTGAATTCATCATAATAAATAATCACACAGTGTGTGAATTAGATTCTTTGTATTCATGTTTGTAACTGTGTAGAGTATCTCCTCAAAAGTTATGGAAGCCTTGGATAATCGGCCTGTCTCTATAAGGGTAAAGGGATTCGTAAGATTCTATTCTGAGCTCCATTTTGCAGTTACAACAAGCAAAAAAATTCCTACTTGTATATTATCTTTTGATAAGATATAAAAATAACATTTTGAGACCAGTAAATTCACTAAATCTGGGGAATGAAGTAACTGAACAATCAATAAATTGAAGAATTGGTATCTGCACCTTATTTTTGTTGGGTTAAAAATTATAATATATTAATATGTTGGAACTTGGAAGTTTAACCTTTGCAAGCTTGTAGATAAAATTTTCATCACTTATAGCATCACATCATGAGAAATTAATCCTGATACTTTTTGTAACCTTTGGTTTTCATTGAAGGATTTCCTATAGGTCTGTCCATATTAGATAGAAAACTCATTTCGGTAGTTTGTAATGATCATAATGGATTTTTCATGTTGCAGATGCACGCCACTATGATGAATGCAAGGCATAGGAAAAGGTACAGGTACCCATTTTTCTTCTTTTAGTTTTCCTTATGAAAGCTCTTTAGATTACTTTTCAGTTTAAATAGTTGATATATGCTGCTGGTGTCCAGGAAGAAAAGGACAAGAAAGGTTGATTCTTTTGATGCTATTAAAACAAAACCATTGATCTTAACCTTACTAGTTGTGCTTTCTTTTGTTGTTAGGAACCTGGCTGGCGAAATTGTACAGGAATATGCAAAACGGCAGGTTGGATATGTGGCTAATTTGGATATATTTTCCACTTCGTGAAAGTGCTTTTGGTTATTTACTTTATATAGCTTCAACCATAGCTTCAAACATAAATTTTGTATATATTATGTATGAAATTTTGACCTAAACTATGTATAAAACAATATTTGGTGTTATATATATATTAATTGACATATGATTTTAATTGGTGTTGATATATTTGTTTTTTGTGTTGTATAAATGTTTGCCCGGGAATTGACATGAAAAATTAATATATTTGGGATGAATGCTGAAATCATGTCTAGGTTTCTTTAAAAAATTCGTATATAATGAAACAATTAAAAATATTTTAAAAAAATGTTTTCACATCGGTTTTTACAAAACCGATGTTATATATCATCATTTTTCACATCGATTATAAAAAACCGATGTTAAAGGTCCAACATCCACTACGGTTTGCCTAAAAAATAGATGTGGTAAGGAGGATTTCACATCGGTTTCTCTAAAAAACCGATATTACATTCTGTTATTCACAACGGTTTTATAAAAACTGATGTTATAATACCCTCTTTCACAACGGTTTCCATTTAAAACGACGTTATATATCCATTTTCCACATCGGTTTTATCGAAAAACCGATGTTAAATATATTTTTGACATCGGTTTAAAAACCGATGTGAAATGTTCTTATATTTCACATCGGCCAGATCCACATCGGTTTGAAAACCGATGTGAAAAGTCTAAAAAAACCGATGTTAAATGTCTTTTTTGTACTAGTGAGGTACTTAGTAAATCAACCTATACTAAAAAGTTATAATCAGAAAGTGTTGGACCTTTGGTTTGCTGTTCCATTATTGTTTTACTTTATTCGGTAAAATTCTCATTCTCTTGTCAAATAGAAATGTATTAGAGCAAAAGTAACATGGCATTAAAAACTACTTGAGAGAGAAAGGGGCTGGTTTTACTCATTGTGTTACTAGTTGAGAATCCGTACATAACTATTTATAGCTTATTTCTTTCCTAATTCCTCAACCCTTTAACCTTTCTTCCTAGATAATTTTTTTATTCACTCAACTCTATTTTTATATTAATTAATTATAAAAAACATATAACATAACATGTAAAGATTAATTGAGCTCTTCAATCCCCCTCGTTCCCTTGTTTTATCTTTCCTCCAATTTTAAGTAGTCATAGAAAAAATCTGACATGACCTTTAGAAAATTGACATTATAGGAAATAAATCAATACTATCTTGTCCTTCTATAGAACAAGACAACTTACTCAATTTACTGTGTTCAGTTTTACTTGCGAGATGAATAAATTACACTAAATATATGAATTAAAGAAAAATGAATGCGATTCTAAGCACCTTAAGTGAAGTAGTGATGCGTACAATTTGTAATGTCAGATCAATTTGTAAACACAAGGAAAAAACGTAAAGATCATCAAAATAAGCATATAACATTAATGATAATTATTAGATATATACAAATTGATGATGTACATGCTATAAGGTAACAAAATTGAGGACCAAGCAAATGAAGTTATACATATATAAAGTATTCTTTAGATTATATGCGTATAACATGATTTTGATTATAATCAGTATGAAACATACATAATAAACATTGAATATAGTGCAGATCAATTCATTCTAGATTTGAAACTAAAAAGGTTGGATAAAGTGAATGGAACAAGAGATGTGATATAAAGAAAAGAGAAAGTGGAGATCGAAACCTTAAAAGGAATACTTACACGATGGTCAACCTTGGCAAGGATGAGATTGGAAGCTAAGAGAACCGATGAGGATAGAATGGTGAATGTAAGGAAAAGATGAATAAGATGAGAAACGAATAAAAAGGTTTAAGAGGTTTTCATTTTTCTGGGAGAGTTTCAAAGAGAGAGAGAAAGGTGCGAGAGTTTCAAAGAAAAACATAGATTAAAAGATTTTTTAGGTAGAAAGTTTCTTTTCTTTAATATTTTTTCTTTTATTTAAGTTTTCTTTTTATTTCATTGAACTAATTTGATACTAACCCGGTAGCGGCTTTTGTAAAAAATGTTAAAAATCACATATGTTTGTGGTAGTTTATACTAACAGCTAGAAATGCATATCCATAAATCATAATTTTTTGTAGTGCCTCTATCACCATCCATTCCTTTCCTCTCTACTCAAATTGTTTTACCCGTCTTGCTCTAACATTATCATCTTTATTTCCTCCTCCATCACCACCACATAGTGCCATTTTCTCTCTCTAACTCTAACCATCTCATTCCTTTGCATGTGTGGCAGCCATGCATGAATTGTTGTGAAGCTTAAGGTTATGTGTAGGTTGATTGGAAGCTTGATCAGAAGCCGAAGTATAGATTCTCGATTGCCGATTGGTATGAAATCAACACCAGTAAGTTAAAATTCTCTCTTCTCTTTGCATGCATGTCCATCTTTTCTTCTCTTTGCATGCATGTTAAATTGGAGAACTTTAGGGGTCTCTTAATTGTTTGCATGTGACTAGTCTATTGTGATTTTAGGAAAATCATGAACATGAAAATTGTTCCTTTTTTTTCTCATTCGAACAAGCTATAGGATGCCTAAATCTGTTAACTAGAGTGAAAGTTATGCCTGAAATACCAAACATTGTTCTAGCTGGGTGCATGGTTACAGGTCAATGGCTTGTTGTGAAAATTAAGACTTTTTTGCATAAAACTGCCTTTGGGTGTCTTCATAAAAGTTGTAGTAAATCTTATTTCAGAAATTTTTAGACCAAGATCACTGAAATCAGACACCTGTAGCTTAAGTTATGTTAAAAATATTGGAGCATACGCATGATTATCGTGTTCAGCGTAAAACAATAATGAGAAATGACAATTGGGATTTTTTTACTCCGATGTAGCTTTCTATGTCTTTATGAAAGTGGTAGAGAAATGTGTTATGGAAATTTTAAAACTATATTCACCTAAAAAGGACATTTTTAGCTTAAATTAAGCTAAAAATATGAAAGTATGCATGAATCTGTGGGCTGAAATTAAAATGAGATTTTTTTATAATAAATTGGTAAGACTCCCAAACATAAAAAATATAGAAAATAGTTATAAAGCCTAGTAAGGCTAAGATGATATTTATTGACTTATTAGTTTGCCCTAGGCTTAGGCCTTAGCCTTTAAGACACTAGAAATGGGTGATTTTGGGGAAAGGAATTCACAAAACCTAATGTAAAAATAAGATATATGCCTAGAACAATATTAGGAAATTATGAGAGACCAAGTAAAAATTGTATTATGTGATTAAGATTAAGAATATTGGTTGGCTATACTAATTAATGTGTTTCTACATTTATTTAAATGTAGGAATTAATCCGACTGACAAGGTAGGACCGTTAGACTATCCAGACTATTTATCTTAAAGTGGGAGAGTACGAATTTCATATTCTAAAATTATTGATAATGTATATGTGAAGATATATACCATATTTGGCTTGAATATAATATGATTCCCTTATTTGTATATGTGGAATGATGATGATCGATCTATGATGGCAAATATCTGATTAAATGCATTTAGAATATGTGTGTTGTCCTATATGTGTATATATACATATGTTATGAGATAGTTGCATTGGTGAAGCTATGAATTGTTTATGTTGATTGATATGAGCCTATGTGTGAATGAGCAATTGCTTGACCACCATCAAATGATTGATGAATGATGTTGATTTTGAATTGGGTGTTGAATCCCTATGCATACCATGTGAAATGTGTTGATGGGCTTGATGATGCCTTATTGATTATGACTTTATAATGAATATGAATTGATTGATGATTGTGTGCCACTAGACATCGAGTATGAATTTAGAAAATCACCGAGAGTGGTGGTGGGGTAAATGATTAGAAATCCATTGTGGATTGGTGGTGTTGAATATGGACAACATCATGAAAGTTAGTGGTTATAGAATACTTGAGATATTGATGTTAAAAGGCATATCACAGTTACTTCTTAGTCTGAAATGTTAGGGGTTTCGTGAGGAGGCTTAGTGGGAGTATGGCCCTGTCACAGGCATTGTCATTATTTACCTTAGTGATTTAGTGGTAGACTCATGAAGCTTCTCATAATAGTGATTTAAGGGAAATCTTGTGCGGAGGCCCAATGGTAGGGCGACTCGATGAGTGAGCGTACCCTGATGATCTCTTTATGGATCACATCTTCCTTAATGTGTGTTCAAGGAAGGACTACAACATGTTGGCAATTATGGTCATGTTTATACCGCATGTCACCTTGGGTGGTTGTTAGTGTTGCATATATACAAGTGGTTCGATACTGGTAAAAAGAGATATACAATGGTATATTAATATGTGTACACATTATTATTGATGATACTACAATATAGATGAAATACTAAGGGAACACCTTCCACTTCATTTATTAGCCAAAATACTAATACTTGTCTTGGTTCCTCTAACTTTTACCACCAACAATTCATACCATTCATTCAAAAATTCATTTCCATAATTATTAACCACCCTCATGGCAATAAATCATATTTTCCTTAATTTTTCCATAATCCATATTTTTCTAAAACCTAGGTTTTTCAACTTAAATCACCAACAACAAATTCCATCAATTTTCATTCATCATTTTAAGCATATTTTAGACCATAGTTTTGTGTGCTACAAGCTCACCACAAAACCCATTCTCTTATGGTCATATTTCCTAGGGTTTCCAATACCTATTTTTATTTCTCTACATAACAACATCAATACCACCATTTAAATGCTTTAATGGCTCCAAAACAATGAATGGAAAAAATAAAATGGCAAAGTATCTTACCTTATGCCAAAGCTTGAAGAAGAAAATAAAGATGAGTAATGGATAAAGATGATGGTGAGGTGAGTGGAGATTTTCCCCAAAGTGTAATTAATGCCACATGAATCAAGTTTTTGCAAGAAATTTTTGAGAAATGGACACACAAAGAGGGGTATGCGATTTTAAGCTTTGAAGGGGGAAGAGAAAATGAGCAAAATGAAGATAGAATAATTGAGTGAAGTTGTCGTGCAATAAGGGGAGGAATGAGAAGAAAATGTGTTCTCTTTCTCCTAATCTTGGCCATCCATTTGATCCAACAACCCAAGTGCATTACCTTTTTATCCAATGGTTAACCTTATGTCTTTATCCAATGTGCAATAGGAAGAAAAGGTGAAGCAATTGGCACGACACCTACTGTAAAGAGAAAATGGATTTTGAATAATTCTTAATTCTATTATAATTCATATTTTCATCGACTTTAAACATGTTCAGTATCTATATAAATCCTTCGTCAACTTCAAAATTTAATCTAAGCACATCCTCATACTCACCATAATTATCTTACAATTTTAAGCCCATCAAATCCCCAAAATAATTTAATGGGTCCCATATCATCAATTGACTTATTTGGTTTTAGTAAATTTTATTTTATCGATAAATCATAATTAGTATTTAATTAATTACCCTACATATTTTTGGTGTCAAATAATTAATCATTATCATATTTATAATTTATTTTCTTAAGAATTTGGGATGTTGTAATCCACCCCACCTAAAAAGGAATTTCGTCCATAAAATTTGACATACATGATTCGAATATATTCGGGTATCGCTTTCGGATATCATCCTTGTATTCGCATGTGGCAGTCACCTTGTTACCATGTCTCCAAGCCACCTTTACTAACAGTATCAACTTGTTCTGTAATTTTTTAATGGAATGCTCAATAATACTAACCGAGATAGGGGAACAAATAGATCTTCTCTTACTTCAATAACATCAATAGGAATCACATGCGAGGGATCATGAATATACTTCCTTAATTATGACACATATCATATATTGTGCAAATTTGTAAGATGCAGAAGGAGTGCAATCCGATATGCAACATCACCAATTTTCTCTAGAATTTCATGTGGTCGTATGAAGTTAGGACTTAACTTCTTACTCTTCAAGGCTTTACCAATGCCTTTATCGTGTGAGACCTTTAGAAACACATGATCACCAACTTGTAATTCAAGTGGTTTCCTTCTTTTGTCTTAATAACTCTTTTGTCAATCTTGAGAAATTTTCATCTTTTCTTCTATTATCTTAATCTGCTTAGTGGTTTCTTGAATAATTTCCAACCCTAAAGTTAAATTCTTACCAGTTTCCAGCAAACATAGAGGCTATCTATATTTTCTGCCATAAAGTGCCTTATAGCGAGCTACACCAATACTTCTATGATTACTATTATTATAGGAAAATTCAATCAATGGTAGAAATTAATTTCCCCCAGCAACCACCGTACTCTAGAACACAAGCCTTCAAAAAATCTTCCAGGCTTTGTATAGTCCCTTTAGATTGTCCGTCAGTTTGTGGATGATAAGTCAAGCTAAGCTTGAGCTTAGAGCCTAACTCCTGATGTAAGCTTCCCCAAAAATGAGAAGTAAACCGAGGATCTCGATTAGATACAATGCTGGATGGCACACCATGCAATCTAACAATCTCTTTTATGTATAATTATGTTAATTTTTGTAATGGACTTTTCATATTCATAGGAAAGAAATGAGCACACTTCGCCAATCGATCAACAATTACCCATATCGCATCATTTCCAGCACATGTTATGGGTAAACTAAAAAAAAAATCCATAGTAATACTATCCCACTTCCAAACTGGGATCTCAAGAAGTCTCAATAAGCCAAATGGTTTTTGATGTTCAATCTTGGCCTTTTAACAATGAAGGCAAGATACAACAAGGTTAGCCACATCATATTTCATACTAGGCCACCAAAAATTCTTCTTCAAATCCTAATACATTTTAGTTGCACCAGGATGGATGCTCAATATACTTTTGTGAGCCTTCTTAAGTATAGATTTTCTTAAATCACCATCAGATGGAACATAGATTCGGTCTTTAACATGCCAGATACTATCAAAACCCTCTAATAAAAATAAATCTTTTCCACCGGATTGAGATTTTTTTAGCTCAATCAAATATTCATCTGTCAATTGTTGCTCTTTTATTGTCTCAAAGAACTCATTACAAATCTTCAAGACAGCCAGAGAAATTTTATTTGAGGTATGCACCTCCACAACTCAAATTTCAGAGTTGCTTAATAAATTCCATTTCTTTCACCATCATAGCTGAAACATGCAAAGATTTTTGACTCAAGGTATCAGCTACAACATTTGCCTTTCCAGTATAGTACTTCAATTAGAAATCATAATCTTTCAAGAATTTGATCCACTGTCTTTGGTGTATTTAATTCCTTTTGGTCTAACAAGTATTTGAGGCTTTTATGGTCACTAGAGACCATAAATTTAGAACCATACAAGTAATGTCACCATAATCTCAAAGCAAAGACCATTGTCGCTAATTCAAGATCGTGAGTTGGATAATTAGCCTTATGTGGTCATAGTTGTTTCGACGCATAATGTATCACACGCTCATTCTGCATTAAGACACATCCAAGTCCAAGCTTGGAAGCATCATAATAAACAACAAATTCTTCCTGTAAATTGGGTAAAGCCAATACAGGTGTAGAAGTAAGTCGTAGCTTCAACCCTTGAAAACTTTTCTTGCATTCAGGTGTCTAAACAAAAGGTTAATTCTTATGTATCAATTTGGTCATAGGAAAAATAATACGGGAAAATCCCTCAATGAATCTCCTATAATAAATTGCTAGACCAAGAAAACTTTGAACCTCGGTGATAGATTTTAGTTTTTCCCATGCCAAAATAGCTTTGACTTTTAATGGATTAACAACCAGTCCATCATTAGAATTTACATATCCAAGAAATGAAATCTCATTCAACCAGAAATCGTATTTAGAAAGCTTAGCATACAACTGCTTCTCTCAGAGTATACTCAACACAAGGTGAAGATGCCTTTCATATTCCTCGTGGATTCTAAAATACATCAGAATGTCATCAATGAACACCAGGATAAATTGATCAAGATAATCTTGAAAGATACGATTCATGTCATCCATGAAAATCGTCGAAGCATTTGTTACACCGAATGGCATCACCACATACTTGTAGTGGCCATATCATGTTCGGAAAGTCGTTTTAGGAATATTGTTGGTCTTCACCTTAATTTGGCGATATCTTAAATTTAAATCGATCTTACAGAAAACAATAACATCCTTTAATTGATCTAAGAGACCATCAATGCTAGGAATGGGGTATTTATCCTTGATAGTCAATTTATTGAGTTGGTGATAATTGACGCACAATCTCATACTACCATTTTTCTTTTTCACCAATAACATGGGTGTGCCCTAAGAAGAAACACTTAGGAAAATAACTCTCTCTCCAATAGTTCCTCAACTTGCTTTTTAAGGTTAGATAGTTCCATAGGAGATACCCTATAAAGAGCTTTAGAAACAAGCTTAGTGCCAAGAACTAAATTAATAGAAAATTCCACCTCACGTGGTGGAGGTAAACAGGGAACATCATTAGGGAAAATATCTGAGAATTCAGAAACAATAGGAATTTCATAGGATTGGCAGATACCACTCCTTTTAGCTTGTAGAGCATCATAAAGAGCTAAGGAATACCTTGTAGGTCAAAACGCTCAGCATTCGAAGTTAGGAAGATCACCGTTTTATTATGACAATCCACCATAACTTTATTGGCAGACAACCAATCCATGCTAGAATAATCTGTAGGTCATTCATATACAAACATATAAGGGAAACAATAAATTTTCTACCTTTAAATATCATTTCAACATTTTCACATTAAGTCACCGATCGGTGTAGTTACAATTAAGGCATCTTTCATCATACTTACAGGCAATTTCAAGCGCCTAACATAATCTTCCAAAATAAAAGAGTGGGTAGCACCAGAATCAAAGATAAAACAAATAAAAGTGCCAAGAATTTTATACTTACTTTAGATAAGATCTTCCGCTTGTACGACCTCTTCACCAGTAACGACAAAGACTCTTCCAATAGCTTGTGGTTAATCACCACCATTGCGGTTGCCATTTCATCCACCATTACCATTTCCTCAGCCATTACCATTTCGGCCTCTAGCTACCAGATAAGAACAATAAGTTACGTACCCGTTGGACAGAGGAACGAGAAGCCTCTAGCTACTAACACACCTAAACCACCCGACAGGGGACTGGCTATTGTAATACTCAGTCGACAAAAGGAACAGATAAACCCGACTCGTCGAACCCCTATGCGGCTTATTCGTTCATAGAGAAAATTGTGGCGGTACCAACCCCCCAAACTACAAACCACTAACGATGGAGAAATATGAAGGAAGGGGGGATCCAGAGGAGCATCTCACTATGTTCACCACCATCATACTGATTACGGAGCGTCTGACGCCCTACTCTGTAGGACGTTCTTGATCACCCTAACCAAGTCCACTCTACGGTGGTTTTCATATATTCTGCCTATGAGTTTATCAAGTTTTGCAGAGTTAGCAAAGAAGTTCGAGTCAATTTGCATCTAGCTGGGCAGTGCAGCAAATGTTGCATAGCCTAGGGAATATGAGGTAGGTCCGGGATGAGACCCTCAAGTAGTTCGTGGCTTGTTTCAATGAGCAAGCTATCTAAATTCTCAACCTTAGATTAGAGGTTACCTTATACATAATCCATACAAGATTGCACCCGGGTAAGTTTTCTGATTTATTGGCTAAAAACCTCTTATGGATATAGATGATTTCAGGTAGAGAGCTGCACGGTACATCAACATGGATAAGCGAGAAGTTGACAGAGTAGGCCATATTGAATAGAGTATAGTCAAGAAAGATTCGTGAAGGAGAAGCGTGAAGCCAGGCAAGGAACAAAGGAGTGAGGCCTATCCGAACCCTAAGTATAGTACTTTCACCCCCCTGAACAGTAGGAGGGATATAACACAGTACTACACAAGCTACCTCTACTTGGAGAAGGCCCTAAGGGTTCAGACAGGGTGAAGTACTATGAGTTCCATTATGCATTTGGATATGGGACTAAAGATTGCTGGTCCCTCAAAAACCAGATCGAATACTTGATTCACCAAAGGTATCTAGAAAAGTTTGTCGACCAGAAGAGAGAAGCATCGCGTGATGCCGATCGGAAAAGGGAATAAGAATTCCTAAGCTAGGTAGAGTTGTAGCTACGGGATAAACCCCAGTATAAACATGAACACTTCTAATCCTGCACGCCTGATGATGTAAGAGATGATGAAAAAAGAGTGATCCATATAATCTTAGGAGGCTTCCCCAGCCACAGGACTGGTTCTTAGCATGGAGTCGGCTAAATAAATTCAATACAGTTATTCAAGAACAAGAACCATTACCTTTGATAATTCATACCTTTTCAAAGGAGTCTGAAACATCGACGACCTGATGGTGGTAACCATGGAGATGGCAGAATGTATAGTCGGAAGTGTTCTGATGGACCAAAGAAGCTTACCAGATATCTTACATTGGAAGGTGTATAGCGACTCCAGTTACCCCTAGGCTACCTTAAAAGGTATGACGGTGCATTACTTAGTTTTACAGGTGATTCTATGTAGGTAATGGGCTACGTCGAGTTAAAAACCATATTTGGCTTGGGAGATGATAGTAGGGTGGTAATGGTAAAGTACCTGGTCATTGACTTTCCTATCTCATGCAACATAATTTAGAGGCACCCGTCCCTCAGCGCACTTGGAGCAATCGTCTCAACCCTGTACTTGATGATGAAATTTCCACTCGGAGATGGGCATATTGGAGTTGTCCAGGCTGACCCCGAGATAGCCCGAGAGTGCTATCATGAGAGCCTACATCCCAGGGAGACATTTAGAGTGGAAGAAGCTGTCAAAACAGGATTTGAACCTCATGACAACAGATAATATAAGTTGCCACAACTAGTCGAGTCTTTGAAGCTGGTCCAAGTCGGATCCAACCCCAACAAATTCACCTGTATCAATACGGTGCTAGACCTGAGTCTAGAAATATCCTTGGTCAATTTGCTAAAAGCCAATGCGGACCTTTTTGCATGGAGTCCCTTAAACATGCCTAGAATTGGTCTGAGAGTCATATTGCACTCGTTAAATGTTGACCCAAAGGCCAGGCTGGTTACATAGAAGTAGCAAAAACTGGGTCTTGATAGAAGAGCAGTTATTAAGGAAAAGATAAATAAGCATTTGGCCCCAACTTTATACAGGAAGTGAAGTACTTGGTTATCCAACGTGGTTATGGTGAAGAAGGCCAATGACAAATAAAGAATGTGTGTGGACTTCACCGATTTGAATAAGGTATGCCCTAAAAATCCTTACCCCTTACCTAGCATTGACCGTTTGGTGGATGGTATATCAGGTTGCCAGGTACTCAGCTTTATGGATAGGTACTCAAGATACAACCAAATACGCATGAGTCTGAGGAATAAAGAAAAAATAGCCTTCACAATCAGATGAGCAAATTTTTGTTACCAAGTGATGCCATTTGGGCTAAAGAACGTCGGGGCTACTTACCTGAGATTGGTGGATAAAATCTTCACCAAACAGATTGGGCGGAACATAGAAGTTTATTTAGATGACATAGTGGTAAAGACCAAGCAAGTTGGCAACCATACGGTGGACCTGGAGGAAACATTTATCGAGTTGAGGAAATACAACATGCGCCTTAACCCTCGAGAAATGCTCATTAGGGGCCCAAGATGGGAAATTCTTGGGCTACATGTTAACACACAGAGGAATTAAAGATAATCAGACCATTGCCAAGACATTTTGGAAATGAGGAGCCCCCAGAACATCAAGGAGGTACAACACCCCACCGGGAGGATTGTTACCCTCTCCCAGTTCCTAGCCAAGTTTGTGGAGAAGGCAATGCCCTTCTATCGTGTACTAAAGAAAGTAAGAATTTTTCAATGGACGGAAGAATGCCAGATGACCTTAGAAGAACTAAAAGCTTACTTAGCTTTGCCCTCGATATTAACCAAGCCAACTCTTGGGGTAGAGTTAATCGTCTATTTGTCAGTCAGGGAACATGCTACAAATACAACATTAGTGCAACAAGAAGGATCAATTCAAAGACCAATGTATTTCATAAGCAATACTTTATAGGGAGCAGAAGTCAGGTACCAGAGAGTCAAGAAGTTTTCATATAGTCTGGTGGTGGCCGCTCGGAATATAACACCCCATTTCCAGAGCCACCAGATTGTAGTAAGGATAGACCATCTCATCAGTAAAATCTTGAAAAAGCCATAACTAGCGAGACAGATGGTCGTATGGGTGATGGAGCTTTCTGAGTACAGGATTCGATATGAACCCCAAGGAGCCATCAAGGCTCAGTTCCTAGCAGACTTCATAGTAAAACTAGAAGATGACAAGGAGGAATATGATGTCAAGCACACCCTGTGGACCCTTTCGGTGGACGGGTCCTTCAACGTAAAAGGTAGTAGGGCAGGAATCATACTTAAGTCACCCATAGGGCTTATCATTGAAAGTCTCTTAGATTTCTTTTTAGAGCAAGTAATAACCAGGCGAAGTATGAAGCCCTCACAACCAGATTTTGGATGGTACTAGACCTTTACTCCCGGTGCATACAGGTAAATATCGACTCATAGCAGGTGACAAGACAGGTAGAAGGCATATACCAAGCACAGGACCCTACCCTGGCTCGATACCTATCACAAGTAAGAAGTTGGATGACAAGGTTTAAACTTTTTAGGATAGTGCACGTGCCCTAAGTAGAGAATAAGAGGGCGGACCTACTTACGAAGTTAGCCAGTACCAAGAAAGCTGGAAACTTGAAGACCCTCATTCAAGTGACATTGGAAGAGCCCACTATTAGAGAAGTAGAACAAATAAATAAAGTCACACCGATACCCTAGAAGAACACCTGGATGACATTGATAATGAATTTCTTAACCAAGGGTGATCTACCCATGAATCCCTTGGAAGCTAAGAAGATTCAGTCACACTCGGCTAATTACACCATCCTCGATGGATAACTCTACAAAAGGGGATTCACTTTACCCCTGCTTAAATGCCTCGATGAAGAATATATGGATTATGTAATACAAGAACTTCATTCAGGAATTTGTGAACACCGTGGAGGTGTCCGACCCCTGGCAACACGGGTCCTTCAAGCCGGATACTTTTGGCCTACAATATGAACAAACTGCACCGACTTTGTCAAAAAATGTGAGGTCTGTCAAAAGAACACCAATCAGATCCACACCCATCCTGAGCTCCTACATGGGATACTCTCCTCTTGGCCCTTCAACATATGCGACATGGACATCCTTGAACCCTTCCCCCTTGGGAAAGGCCAAATAAAATTTCTTTTGGTCGCAATAGATCTCTTCGCAAAGTGGATTGAGACAGAACCCTTAGCCACCATCACAACTTCCAAAGTAAAAAACTTTACATGGAGAAATACATGATCTTCCCCATTATATAATCTCCGACAATGGCCGACAGTTCACTGATAAATAGTTTTCCGAGTTCTATAGTAACTTGGGCATCAGACGTAAGTTATCATCGGTAAAACACCCATAAACTAATAGACAGGCCGAGATAGCAAACAAGATTTGAAGCGCAGGCTGGGGCAAGCGAAAGACAGATAAGAGGAGGAATTACCTGGAGCCTTATGGGCCTACCACACCACTCCTCACTCAGTGACTCATGAAACCCACTTCTAACTCACATATGGGGCGGACGTTATAATCCCCGTAGAATTTGGGGAACCATCTCTTAGAAGAGTAACATATGATGAAGATAAGAATGATGAAGGATGAAGGAAAGATCTTCACCTTGGCCTATAAGAATGATACATAGCTTACATCAAAATCCAAGCTTTCGAGCAAAAATCTGCCTTAAAGTGGAACACTATGCTGAAACCAAGATCCTTTCAGAAGGGGGACTTAGTCTTGAGGGTAGCCGATAATAATCAAAGAGCAAAAGAAGAAGGAAAGTTTATAGCCAGCTGGGAAGGTCCATACCGAGTAACAGAAAAAGTAGGGAAAGATGCATATTAACTAGAAGAATTATAGGGTAAAGCTATTCCCTGAACATGTAACGCCACACATTTGAAAATGTATTATAACTGATGTAACTAAGGGTACTCTTTTTCCTACAGGGAGGTTTTATGCACTGGGTTTTTCTCTCGAGAGGTTTTAACGACGCCTACACATAACATTCAATAAAATGAAGTATTCAGTATATTCTCATCTTCAAAATACGTGAATTCCTAAAAACCCTAGTGAGAAACGCTCACTCGGGGTTAATAACAGTCTTCTCTCCAATTTACAATTAAGTTCTAAAAACCCGAGTGAAAGATGCTTACCCGGGGGTAACGACACTCTTGTCTCCAATTTATGATTAAGTCTTAAAAACTTGAGTGAGAGACACTTATTCAGGGGGAACGATATTATCGCCTTCAAAATACGTTAAGTCTTAAAAACTGAGTGAGAGACGCTCACTCGGTGGTAACGACATTCTTCTCTCCAATTTATGATTAAGTTCTAAAAACCCAAATGAGAGACGCTCACTTGGGGGGAACGACATTCTCATCTTCAAAATACATTAAGTTCTAAAAACTCGAGTAAGAGACACTCACTCGGGGGTAACGACACTTTCATCTTAAAATAGGTTAAATCCTAAAAACCTTAAAGGCGTTAAGCAGCAAACAAGGAAACAAAAAGCACACAAGATTTTCAAAAGGTAAATACTTAATTACTCATGCACAAATTACACTCTATCAAAAATAAGAAATTACAATTAGAAAAAGATTAAGAGGCATGAGTAGAGACAACACTATCAGAGGGCGTAGGCTCAACTCCAACAATGGCAGTAGTGTTGGCTTGATCAATAGGAGGGGGGAGGATCGACGGCCTTGTCATCCGACTTCGAGGGGTTGACCACTTGACCATCCACTACCATTTTAAAAGGGTCGACCCTTTCCCAAGAAATTGAAACAGAGGTTCAGAGCCAAAACCTACGTCTGATAGATCTCAAACCCTGAGACAAATTTTTGAGCCACCCCTTCCCTCAACATGTCAATCTAAGCCTCTATTTCTGAGCACTCCTGCCAGTGTTTGGATTCAGAAGTCTCAAGCTTTTTCTGAGAAGAATTGAGACCCTGTTAAGACTTCTTCAGAGAATCTTTGGCTCCATATTCTTTAAGGAAAACTCTCAGCGTGCTTTCTCTAAGTGTTTAGGTCTTTTTCACAAAAACTCAAATTTCCTCAGCCATAGACAACTTCACCTCGGTAGAAATCTACTAAAACTTAGCAGCCTGCAAGGCCTGTTCCGCTTCCTTCAACTTCTCCCTTAGCTCAACTACTGTCATTGCAAACTCAAGGGCCTCTTGAAGTTTTACATCAAAGATCTCAATCTCTTTGGTCAGCCGCTCCAGTGCCTTCTCATGTTCCCAAAAGTAGTCATTCATATACCGATTCATGGAGGCCACCCGTAGGTCAAACATCTCCATAGCCCGACATATGGCCATGGGGTTCAACTTCATGTACCTCTTTCTATCTTCTTCGAACATCACTGGCTAGTCAACAAATTTAGGGATCAGGAAGCGAGCATCCCACAATGAGTGAGCAGAATTTTAGGTAGACACCAAAGTCTAGTTTATAAATTTTTCCCACTAACGGGTAGAATTCTCATATTCACTATGAAAAGGGGCAATAATCTTCTCAACAATTATCCAATCATCAGAAACTCGATCCCAAGGGTTAAGGCGCTCACCAAGCGACTCAGGAATTTCAAACACCACTATAACATTATCTCATGATAGAATGCATCCTGAGTAGGCACCTTCTCACTCGAAGTAGTATGCACCTGCTCAGCCCTAGAGGAAGGAAGTCTCTTTTAAAGGCGTGGCTTCTTAGCCTATCACAAAGCCTTAGCTTCAGTCACACTCAGAGGAGGATGAAGCTCAACCCGTATGGGAATAATAATGATCAGGACCCTGAAGTGTTGACCAAAATATCAACAGATAGGGCACGAGGGATGACAGAAGGGGAAGCCCCGTTAGAGCTATCTCCTTTTTGTAGTGCTTCTTCATATCCTTTGTAGACATTCAGGACAGGGCCATGTCACCTGAAAACAGATAACTTCATAAGGTATAACGGAGTACCGAGAAAATAGCATACAACACTTTATGAAACCTATAGTTACGCATCCATGTATTTAGAGCACCCGTGTCGGGAGATAAAGAAATGAGACCCTGCGAGCTAAAAAGCAGCCTCACGTCCTTAACAAAGAATCACACATCCTCTTTGTCGTAACCTGGATCGCGACGGCGCGGCTAAGAGAGAAAACCAAGATATGAAATAGGGAGTCACCACCAACGTTTTTATTCATAGGAAAAACATTGGAAAAAACTAGGTTCAGTAAAGCACTGGTTAAAAATTGAGATTCAAGTTCGGGAGTCGGTTACGAGTAGGGAAGGTATTAGCACCCTACATCGCCTGTCGGAAACAGTACCAAGGTTGAAAGCGCAATATAAATAGCCTTAAATAAACATGGTTTCTTCCTTTTTTGTATTTTTATTTGAAAACGACGGAAGGGAGTAAGTGAACTTGTACAAACATAGAATGTCAAAGCGAGGTTAACGGGACGTTTCATCCGAATTAAACTCGACTTCGATATGAGACAGAGAGAGGAAGAGAATGCTAATAAGACGTCACGTCTAAATTAGACATCCTCGAATAAAAAAGGGACAGGGTTAGGAAAGAGATAAGCAGGACGTCTCGTCCTAAGTATCCCTTCTCTATGAATTGTGGCGAGGCTTGAACAAAAAAAAACTAGGGGGAAATCAACAAGATATCACGTCTAAATTGATTTTCACAGAAGCGATGAAAAAAGGAACATTTATGAAAGGGACACGAAAGTGAGGAAATAAATCAATAAAAGGAAACAAGAGAGATGGGCCCGACAGGAGTTGAGGTCCTGCTCCTACGTATTCTTGAATTATCAAGAAATCAGGGTTACGTAGTTCTGAGTGTTTTTCTTTTAGGAAAAGATTGGGAAAATGTTGGTGGGTATCATTTTGGTGAGGAACTCATACAAGACGAAGTTCTTCGCACATGTACGGATCCTATAGAGGTTGTGTAGACAGAAGTATTTTCTGTACGACACTGACTAAAAATGAATTGTTTCTTTTTTTGACTTTATTTAGATTTGAAAGAAAACAGAAAAGACATTTATTTCTTTTTCATTATTATTACAAAGTAAAAAGAAATTTAACTGAATGAAATTTTAGGAAAGTAAACAAGTCCAAAAATGCAAACTCAGCAGATGAACGTTTAATAATAAAAAAAAAAGAAAGGAAAGAACACAGGATAGAACTGGTGGTAAGGTTATTGAGGAAACCGCTTACAGATGTTGACTGGTGTGGATTCTGCCGGTGTGGGTATAGAGTTGAAGAACCGAACAGTGGTAAGGAGGATTCAGGAAATGTTGGGAAGGTAGTGGGTTTAGGAGACTGGGACGGTGTGGTGTTTAGGGAGTATTGGGACGGAGTGATTGATGGGTGTTGGGACGATGTGGTGTTTGGGGGGTATTGGGACGGTGTGGAGATTGGGAGGTGTTGGGACGGTGTGGTGTTTAGGGAGTATTGGGGCAGAACCGTGTGGAGATTGATGGGTGTTGGGACGATGTGGTGTTTGGGGGGTATTGGGACAGAGTGATTGATGGGTGTTGGGATGATGTGGTGTTTGGGGGGTATTGGGACGGTGTGGAGATTGGGAGGTGTTGGGACGGTGTGGTGTTTAGGGAGTATTAGGGCAGAACCGTGTGGAGATTGATGGGTGTTGGGACGATGTGGTGTTTGGGGGGTATTGGGACGGTGTGGAGATTGGGAGGTGTTGGGACGGTGTGGTGTTTAGGGAGTATTGGGGCAGAACCGTGTGGTGTTTAGGAGTGAACTGGAACAGAACTGTGTGGTGTGATGAGTTCTTCCAATTTAAGAATTTTTGCGAGAAGTTCCCTTTTTTTCTTCTTCTACCTGTCAGTCCCCCTCCAACCCCTGTGCCTCTTCGATTGAGGAATTTATAGAGGCTTTAGGACATGGGCTGAGTGCTTTGACAGCACGAGTCTCCACTCGCCCATGTGCCTAATGGAGACGGCCTGGCTGTTAAAATAATGGGGGGACAGCGGCTGGTGGAGAATTTTTAATTTCTCCACTTTCGCCCAGCTGTCTGCTACTCCCAGGATTCCTAGATCCACTTGGATTATGGGAATCCCTGTCAGCACGTGCAATCCGAAAGAGCATGATGGAAATCCGAGAGAGGATATTGAAATCCGAGAGAGGATATTGAAAATCCGGGAGAGGATGGTGAAAATCTGAGAGGATAGTGGAAATCCGAGAGAATAGGAAATCTGAGAGAGGATATTGAAATCGAGAGAGGATATTGAAAATCTGAGAGAGGATATTGAAAATCTGAGAGAGGATGTGGGAATTCGAGAGAGGATGGTGAAAATCTGAGAGAGGATGGTGAAAATCTGAGAGGGGATAGTGGAAATCCGAGAGAGGATATGGAAATCCAAGAGATGACGACTCGGATTAGCCTCTCAGTCAGCATTCATCCTCAATGGGAGTGAATTCTGAGAGGAATAACTGTTCTCCAATGGAAAACCGAGTGAAAATGGTCTTTTGCCGAGTGAGAATCAATCTGAGAGGAATAAGTAAGATTCAATCTGAGAGGACTCAACCACTCGGAAGAATCTCGCTCGGAAATGCTTCTACACTCAGATTTGTCACTCGTGCTCAGATACAGGACCCTGGGTGTACAATCAGGTCTCAGTAAGTTTCATTCAGAGTCAGCTTCACTCAGTATTCAACTCGGAGCCAGCCTTCCTTTCAATCAGAAGTTGCAACAGCTCCAATAATCCTTTAGGGGCATTCATTCGGAAATCCGACTGGTTCCATATGGAATTGCCTTTTTAATCAGAAATGGTTTCACACGGCAATCAATAGTTTGGATGCACTTTCCAATCAGGATGGTTTCTCTAAAATCAGAACCCTTTTCAGTCAGAATATGAGCACTCGGAGTCGGTCTTTTTACTTCAGTCAAGAGAGATTCATTCAATAATCGTCCCTCGGATGTGTTTATTCAAGAGTCAGACTTGTATTCACTCTCCCTCATACTTCAATCAGAAGGGTTTCAATCAATGTTTGACCCTCGGATGTGTTTACTCGGGTGTTGGGGTTGTTTTCACTCGGACTCGGTTTTGCCCAGAAAAATACTTAATCAGATTTACTTCAATCAACATTTCTTCACTCGGATTACTTACAATCAGAAAGGTCCCACTCGGATTCACTTCAATCAGCAATATTATCCCACTCAAAAATGACTCATCCTGAGTAATTCTACTCGGATTTGATCATTTATGCGTCATTCCGCTCGGATTCCCCAACAGGAGCCTATTCCACTCGGAAATGCTTCATTATGACTCGGATTTGATCATTTTTGAGTTATTCCACTCGAATTTATCTCCAACTGGGCTGTATTTCACTCGGAAATGCTTTAATCTGAGTCATCCTGCTCGGATTTGATCATTTTTGAGTCATTCCACTCGGATTTGCCTCCAACAGGGCAATATTCCACTTGGAAAAACTTCATTCTGAGTTATCTTGCTCGGTTCTGATTATTTTAGAGCCATCCTATTCAGATTTGACCATTCTGAATCAGAATTCAGTATAAAAGAAGATTCGTTCCACTTGGACCGGACCAAAAGAGGTGTTCACACTCTTGCTCAGCGAGCAATAAATCTTCCCAATTAATTCGGTACTGGACGTGTACATGAGTCTAATACAAAGGAAAAGCGGGGCAGCCATCAGGGTCATGTAGAAAATCTACCCCGGTACATCTAGACCTACTTGAATCTTAAAAAAAGAACCTTCGAAGTCTTTATAAGACTGATCGAACGCTTGTATCAAGTGACGACTAGTGACACCACTCAAGAAGACTTAACCAACAGGAACACCAGCTTTAAAATAGAAGGAGTTCAACCAAAATATTCACACAGAACCTTAAAGGCTTTGACGAAAGCCCATCCGTTCGTGTGTAATTGAGTAGGGAAAATGTTTAAGGCATTCAAGACCCCGACCTCAAAATTGGAAAAAGGGAATGACAGATGCAGACATGAGAATAACATCTCATACACATATGTGAAATCCAACTCGTCAGGATTCGTACAAGAGTGGCAAACCTTATCACCAGGAAAACAAAATACACACTCTATATTTTATTTCTAGGGTCAAATTATTAAACACCCCATCCTCCCCCAAACATGCCATAAAGTTATTTCTCTGAAAGGAGGAAACAATAGACAGAACCTCTTCCCTAAGCCAAGAGTAAGAAATCGCAGAAGAAAAAGCCATTTAAATAGAAATTTGGAGTAGAAATGGGAGGAAGGCACTACTAAAAAAACCCTTGACAGCTACTAAAAATCAGAGACCTATAGCAGCCATCGCCAATTAGCGACCGCATTGGCGACCACTATGTTAAAAAAACCTTTAAAATTAAAATTAGCAACCAAGTCAATGACTAACCACAACGTCATCGCTACGTTTTGTAATAATTCGTCGCCAATGTCGTCACTAAATATTCTCTGTCCCCGAAATTGTCGCTAAAATTACTTCCCTCCAAATGTTTTTGTTGGCGTGCAATTTAGTGACGGCGGATAGACATAACTAAAGGTTGTGGAGGATATAGCGATGACATAAACTGTCACTATAACACTACTAAAAAGCTCATTTTTTAGTTTCCCTCCAAATTATGGTTTTCCCACGATATTTTTGTTACCGCAACGACGGCACCCTTCCGTTGCTACTAGTATTTTTTTGGTAAGTTTGCCTTGTCCTCTAATATTTTTTTGCTTCTGTTCAATGTAGCGACAGACCAGCGTCGTGGCTAGGTTGACTCCACTTAGCGACGGTGGATAACCGTCACTAATTCAAAATAAAGAAGATTCGTCATTGAAGGTCGTTGCTACGTTTCACTACTGAAAAGCCTTTGACAGCAACAACAACGAACTTCAATCTGTTGCTAACACTTTTTAGGGTGGCCACAAATCTAGGGTTGGATGATCAAAGTTCAATTTTTAACTATCCTGGTCGTCCTGGGGGCAAGGTCACAAACTGTTACATTGATGAGAAATATCAAAAGGTGGCTCACTTATATATTCTTTTGAATTACCTAGAAGTAGAACCTTGTCTCGAGTAAGTCACCAACTTATTTATTGTATTTTAAAGCTAGCATTTATTATAGCTAAACTATTCTTCTTTAAATAGCCTATATACAGATATGTTGAAACAAAAGCAAAATGCTATAATTGATGACCAAATTTGTAATGAGATATCATCCAAATTCATCGGTTAGTTTTCAAAACACTTAAGACCCGTATACCTCACACTTTTGTTTAAACTTCAAATTTTAGTTATCTAACATTATTGTGTGTTATATTGTAAATAGATTCAAGACCCAAATAACTATATTCAAGACCCCTTACTCCAAGCTCTTTTTTGGGGGTCAGTGAAAACTGTTAAAAATGGCCAATTTACTACATAAATGGCTATAAGTTTAACATTTTCCAATGGAGTAAAGGGATGTGAATGTATCACTACAAGGTTTGTGTTAAAGGCACAAATAGATAATTAGAGGAAGACTTTTATGATGTCTTAACAGAAATTGTTGAAGTTTCTTTCTCTGGATGACTTAAAAGAGATATCGTTCTATTCAAGTGTGATTGGTATGACAACACAATCAGTGCAGGAACAAAGGTTGACAACAACTACGGTTTAGTTGAGGTCAAGAAAAATAGTAGATATAAAGGGTTTAATCCCTTCATTTTTGCCTAGCAAGCCAAGCAGGTTTATTACACAAACTTCCTTAGAGGGCACCAGGACTGGTATGCAGCCATCAAGGCCAAGGCTTGAAGTTAGATCACTGATTTCTAATGATGCTTATCAGCTTGCTAGGAATGAGCTTAATGATAGTCATTTGGTGTTCAATATTGATCTAGTGATACTAGATGAGACACTTGCCCCTACTGGGGGTGAACACATTGATAAAGAGGTTGCCTCCCAAACAAAATTGTCTAGGGCCGATTTGGAGACTAAAGACCCTGTTGAAACAAATAGCCATAGTAACACTAAAATTAAGGAAGAATTCTAAACTGAAATAGACACAAAGTACGACTTTATCAATTCAATATGGACGATTGTCATAATTAGCCATTCTTATTAAGTAAGCATATATATAAATATGCTTATAGTTTTCCACTAACTTTGTTTTCATGGTTTTATCCACAGATAACAGGATGTAGATTACACTTTACTCGGGGTAGTGGTTTACAGACTAGACCATCCCGTCTTGGCACCCCTAGTCCACCCGGAGCTGCTGAGCAGACACAGTAAACTCTCACACCATAATAGACTCCCACAGCAATGGTCCTTAGTGATCATATATCTATGGAGCATTTACCGGACCCACTTGTTGATGGCAGCAGGGCCCAGGCCTCAAGGCGACCCCTTCCTCCGCATCCCCCTACCCACTCTGGTCCTATTACCGGGCGGAGACAGGTATGTATTACTATATTTCCTAAACCTAAAAATGATGTCATGTTAGAGTTTATTTTAAGTTTGTTGGTTAGTTGGTAGTTTGTTAGTTGTTTCGTACTTATAATTCATATACTGTATAAATTTGTTTGTTGTAAGTTAGTTGTTTGGTACTTGTATACATTGAACTGTACTAAAAAAAATTTCTGCATGTAACATGGTAATAGTAAAAATTTGGAAATATTAGGTTTACAAGGGAGACTCTACCAAAATTTTGGTAGGCTCCCTATGTCATTGGACCATATTTAGGTGTTTAATGTACAAATTTGTTTTTTGTATGTTATTTTTTTTAGTACTTGTATACATTGAATTGTACTGGGAAGTTTTCCACATGTAACAGGGTAATAGTACAAATTTGAAAATGTTAGATTTACAGGGGAGACTCTACCAAAATTTCAGTAAGATCCCTTTGTCATTAGACCACATTTAGGTGTTTGATTGATTGACTTGTATATAGTTATGTTTCTATATTGTTTGATTGTTTCTAACTATTGTTTACTAAAACTTTGTTGATAGTAGTCGCACCACCAAAGCGATTACTAAGGTTCTTAAGTCCTAGTGGGATGGTCCTTACATCTCTTGGACAAAATCTAGTAAGACTATCCAGGATAGATGGTTTGAGACCTTCTTGGTAAGTTTAATACTTCCTTCTGTTGTGAGTTTAATACATTCATACACATGCTTTTTATTTTGAAATTACATTTTATGTTACAATATGACTATTAGTGGGCAGAGAGTATGAATAATGAGATTAGAAAGGTTTTTACCACAAAAACCTCCAAAATCATCAAGAATACCCTTAGGAAATTAAGGGATAGAGACGAGCGCCCTCGTTGGATCCTCGAGGCGCACTGGGATGGGATAGTGTAGAAGTGGGGAGATGCCAAGTTTCAACAGGCTAGTGCTAGGAATAAGGCAAACAGAGCGGCTGATGCTATTGCCTCTATCTATAGTAGGGGTAGCATTATAGTCGTTGAGCATAAAAAGTGTAAGTATGTTTTAAAACATTTTTTTATGAATGACTAAACATGTTTTCCACTAATAATTTCAATACATTGTGAAGTATAAGAGTTGAAGGAGCACCACGACCTTCATTGTATAAGCTTATGCAAATCACCAAGAAGATCAAAGCTGGTGCATGGGTTAACCAAAAACCCACAGACATGGCGGTAATTTATTTAAACTTATAAATGCTTAAACTTATAAATCAGATTACTAAATTTTATCATTATTTTACATTTACAGAAGATGTTTCTTGCCATAAGGGCCCAGAAGAAGGCTGAGTTAGCGGCCTAAACACTTGACGAAAAGGTACCTCCCATCCTTTCTTCTACCAACAATAACTCTATCTATTTGGAGGCTATCGGTGGCGTGAACAAGAAAAGAAGGGTGTTTGACTTGGGAGGGATCGACACACAAATCACCAAGAAGGGGAATGCCTATTCCTCTTCCTCTTCCTCTAAGCTTCTACCAAGTGTTATTTAGGTTATTCATAACCTAAACACTAAGCTAGTAGAGGAGCACCGACAAAGGTAGCTTTTGGAAGAGCAAGCTGCGACGGATAGCCAACGAGCCGAGGAGAACCGACGGCGGGGCAAAGACGACTGACTCGAGACCCGTTGACAGCTAGCGGCGCAGCAGGAGATGATCAGTGGATGATGGTAACACTTGGCCTTACCTTATCACCATCTACTTCCCAGCCCCCACACCACCACAGGATCCCATTTTATAGTGATCATGATACCCATCTTTTGACATTTATTTTTATTATATAATTGTATAGAATTTTAGATAAATTTTGTTTACACTTTATGTAATTTTATATAATTCTCAGTATCTACTTTATGTCATTTTCTTTTTCATGTGAATTCACCAATTTAACACTATTAATGTATTACTAAAAATTCAACGAAGGAAATCTAAATTACAATATAAAATCACTTTAATAAAAGGCAATATAATTTAATATAAAAATATTTAATATGTAACTAATATAATTAAAAAATAAATTATTTTAAAAAATCTAATCATCTTTAAAAAATAGCCCACCTCCATAGTAGCGACGGGATTCTACTGTCATTAATAAGTAGTCACGTACCGACAGTAAGAGTGGTCGCTAATAGACTTGAATTGGTTTGAACCGGGGCCAACGATCCGGTATAGGACCAACCACAAGAGTCGATTGATAAGAGTGCTTTATACACCGGTACAGTGGGTATTCGGTATTCTATCCGATATCTTAGTGGGAGATATCGGTCTTAATGTCCTGGAGATCCTTCACACCAAGCTTTCGTGTTAACAAAGGGTGAAAGGTGGTGTCACCTGCAAAGACTCTCTGACGCTCAACTCAGTAACCAGAAAAGGATTCAAGGTTATCGAGCATAAGTTTTAGAATGAGTCTAACGTACCAGGGTAGTGAGAATGTTGGTATTTATATACGTGCATGGAAAATGAAGAGTCTCTAGGGTTAGGGGACCAATAGTACACTGTGCAATGTATGATTCTAACACACGACTCAGGTGGCTCCGCGTCTCTTACGAACGTCTCCCGTACATGTACCTTGTACTTTTAGTTGGGTGACATGGACATTTTCCGGTGTGTGAGGTGCTGACTTGGACAATTCGGTATATAAGAAAGTCTGATACGGATAAACAATCTAGAGGTCTTGCCTACGACACCGGTGAACTGGCAAGAACATATGGAATGACGCCCTTGCCCAAATACCGGCATCGGGACCGGATCATTTGTCCCCTAACTTGTGTGAAGGACTGAGTAAGTTTCTCATACGAGCTACGTTGCCTTACCGAGTTACGGATGCAGATACCGGCCCCAATAGCCTCTTTCCGGGTTCCCTATTGTAGGTATGGACACCGACTTCAGACACTGCCTTGCTTTCACGTAAATAACTTAAAAAATCTTTTGAACTTTGCAAACCTTGGCTTTTGAAATTTATAACTCCCAAGCATTGAGACGCCACCAATGATGAGCAGTTATTGCCATTTACACGTGAATAATGTTGGTCACAACCACAAGGATAGTCAATCGTCGCGGTTCACGGGTCATGGGCCTAAAATTCAAAAATTCTAGCGCACTAGATTAAAATTTTTGTGAAACGACACCCCTTTCGTGCCCCCTGGCTCGAAACGACACCGTCATTTGTCCCCAAGGCACTACGTTTTTTGACAAATGACCTGTCCCTTGTCTGGTGGTTGTGCCCTCTCCATAGCTATAAAAAGGGGAACTTAGGAATTTCTGGAAACCACATTGCTTTGATCCTAAGGAAAACTCTACCTGAATTCCCTTTTGAAGAACAAGTTGCTGCTTTCGAGACTTCCTCGTCCTCTACATTCATAAAACCCTAGGTAACAAAACTCATTCCTTTCCTCTATTACTTTCTTCTTTATTTTCATTAGCCACTATACGCTCTAGGCAAGGTCATACTGGCCCTATTTATAGAAGGAGAAGGATTATTACCAGGCCCTCAGATTATCGAGGAGGGAGAATTCCTGTGAATCCTTCTAGGGCCGGGCTATATCGTCTAGAGAGGGATGGGGCATCTAACTCACGATGGAGGGTGGTCATACCTCCCTCTGATTCCTCCTCTAGCTCAGGGGCTAGTCGCTCTTCTGGGAGCGAGGTGAGTACTGATTGTTACCTATCTAATGATGTAGCTTTTTACAGCAACACGGACGCCTTTCATCTTGCCATAGATAGAATGGCCACCAAAGGTACCTCCAATACCAACGTTGTCGTCCGGACCATAGAGGGATGTGTTAATGTGGTAGCACACTGGCTAGACTGGGTGAAAGTCAAGGAAAAATACCCTTACTATTAGGTAGAAGAAGAGATTCGCGAGGCAGCATTCCGGCATGCTAGAGATGATGGGAGAAGACTATCCCCAAACTTTAGAGTTTATGCGGAGGAGCATCTGAAAGAGCGATTTATGGTGCTCGCACCCTGGCCAACTGACAAAATTTGACACCGCATGCTAGATGAGCGATCTGTATATATGTATAATTATGTTTTTCTCTATCTTGGGGTCCGCTTTCCCCTTACGGAATTCTAGATAGGGGTGTTGAAATCTAGACTGCGCCCCCTCTCAAGTACACCCAAACGGATAAGGCCTAATTCGTGCTCTGGAAGTTTTGGGTGAACACTTTAACTTTAAACCCATCGCGGAGATGCTTTTTTACTATTGCCAGGTGGTACGCCAGATAAATAAAAAGGGCGGCATGAGCTTCATCACCCTCCGGTGTGACTCGAATTTGGTTAACTTTGAGACCTTCATTGAATCTGAAAAGGTAAATGGAAGGTCTTTCAAACAATACTACACCAAGATTTGTGTCCAACCCAACAAGCCAGTCTTCTTGAAGACTAAAGAAGGCCTCACAAAATTCCCAGTGGAATGGACCCACGAGCATTTCCTCTTCACCTCCAAGGCATATTTCACGGAAGAGGATGAAATGTCTCCTCATTCTGTGATGGTGTTGTCCGTTCTGGAGGCATACACTAAGGCTTTCAAGAAGTTTTCTTGTAAACGCCTTCTGGGGTCCAACTTCATACGTAACGAATATTTAAGTAAAATTCTCATGTTATTTCTCATTGTTTTGATACCGGTATATATTGTATTTGATGCTAACACATTTTTCTTATTTCTATAGAACAAATAGAAGAAGGTCGCCCAGCCATGGACAAATTGAAAAGCTTGATGGTAGATGAGGACGCTTCCAGCGAAGGGCATAGCATTCAACCTAAGAGGAACAACGTTAAAGCGTGCGTTGAGGTCATAGGTTTAATGTCTGTCATGACTGGTGATGTTTCTCTACTGGCTGAAACTGAGCAAGTCGGGAACATAGAACCTATTAGAGAAGAAGAAAAAGAAGAAAAATAAAGACACCAAGCTGCAAAAGCCATCCTCTCCCAAGCCTGTCAAGAAATAAAGAACTTTAGAGGAAGCTGGGGTGACTCACGCCCAGAAGGGAAAGAAGGTTGTCACCAAAACTGAAGCCTCTTCTGATTCCGAACCTGAGGCCAGGCTAGACTCTTAGCCAGTGGTGTCTCATTCTCCTCCAAACTCTTCTTTTTTGTCACCCTATTTATGGTGTGAAGGTTTTATGCCTCCAACTCTTCCCGAACCATCATACAGGCTCAGGCCCACACTGGAAAATGTCGGGATTAAAGAAGCCTGTACGGCCGACAGATGGCAACTAGCTGAACTATCCGGTCTCTTGAACTCCTTGAGTGAGATAATAGACAATGTTAAAGAGATTGAGAAGCTCAATGCTGAGATCACAAAGCGGGATGCCTGGGGTGCCAGGGGAAGGACAGCACTAAGAACCACTGAGAACCAGCTGAAAAAGGAAAAAGACCTGAGTGAGCAACGAGCTACTAAAATAAGCAGATTGAACATCACAGTAAAGTCTCTAGAAAAGCTAGTCTCAGAGCTTAAAGAAGAGGCCAAGGGAGTACCCTAGTTGAAAGAGGAGCTCAGACTAGAAAAAGAAAAGACTGTCAAGCTGAGCGATGATTTCAAAGCTTCTGAGGCTGGGTGATTAAAGAGTAATAAAGAATGGGCCGCCAGGGAGAAAGATTTGCTTCAACAAATTGAGGAACTCAAGTAAGGGAGTGTCACCGTTGGGTAATTAGAGGAAGAGAACGTCAGACTAAGGAAGGGCCTCGCTGAAGCGAAGACTAAAGCTAAGAAAGCCCTGAAGATATGCACCGAAGTTGCATATGACTCCTTTCGTCTGGCCATCCATTAGGTCTTTTACCGCAACCCCTACGTGAAGCTTAACTCATATGGACTCCATCCATTCTATGAGTTTCACAGAGTGAAATTGGTTGCTGTGAAAGATGGATAACACGAGGAACCTGCTGATTCTCTATATGAACTACCACCCCTCCCCAAATGTCAAAGTATGGAGCCTTCTCCAGCCACTCCAGGACCTGAAGGCGCTGAAGAACATACCCCAGATGGTGATGTCGGGGGCAATGGGATCCCAGAAGATGAAGGCAGAAAAGAAGACAAGGCTCTTGAGGACAGCTAAACACGTGAAGAAATTCATAACGATGCTCCTCCCTCTTAGATTTTTATTTTAGCAAATGATGTTATGTTCCGGGTTTAGCTCCAGTATTTGAACAATTTTACTATCAATATAAAAATTTGATTCTACATTGATAACCTCTTTGGTCCTAAGCTGTTTATTTTGCTAAGTCGTCTATGCGATATGTACCTTAGAGTTTTATCATAAGGTTTTTACTTTGTGCACGACGTTAGCTTGAGGTTCCTGTAAAGCTCTTAGGCTTACTCATTCGCTTAATTGAATCCATTGTACGGATGCCATCTTCGTTATCCTGCATAAGAGTAATACTTGCACCGTTCATCGGGGTCCGGTATGGCCTTGTAAAAGGACCAGTCCTCGCCACTTATTGGGGTGAAGTTATTTGGAGTTTTGCTCGTGGAATTATATCATTGATTACAGAATATGTAATTGAGACCACCCATCCAAAGGGATATTCTTCATGACCAATTATAGTACTAGTAATTGGGTAGTTGTGATATCATTTATTGGGGTTCGGTATGGCCTTAAAGATGGTCCAATCTTACACCGCCATGCCTTGAATGGGGTTCGGTATGGCCTTGAAAAAGGTTCAATCCTACACCACCATGCCTTGAATGGGGTTCGGTATGGCCTTGAAAAAGGTCCAATCCTACATCGTCATGCCTTGAATGGGGTTCAGTATTGAATGGGGTGCAGTATGGCCTTGAAAAGGGTCCAATCCTACACCATCATGCCTTGAATAGGGTTCAGTATGGCGTTGGAAAAGGTCCAATCCTACACCGCCATGCCTTGAATGGGGTTCGATATCGCCTTGAAAAAGGTATAATCCTACACCGCCATGTGACACCACTCGTGGAGTTACATCATCATTTACAAGATAGGTAATTGAGATCATCCGTCCAGAGGGTCATTGTCCACATCGTTCATGTAGCTTTAAAAGGCATGAAATAAAGAGAAATGAAATGGACACAGTAATTGATAATGAACTTTCTCATTAAAAAAATGAATGATGTACAATTAGGGCATAATTGGGGTCATGCCTCATTAAAACCTCCTTGAGAATAACCCAATGGGAAAAGCTCAAGGTAGGAAAAAGACTACACACCGGCTTACCAACTAGCTATAATAAACTCTTAAGTTTTGAACATTCCACTTGTTACGAATTGGTGTTCTGTCGAGGTTCTCCAGACGGTATATGCCCTTTCCAACAGTCTCTGATACGTGATAGGGGCCTTCCCAGGTTGGTGCTAATTTGCCCTGATGCGCAAACTTATTCCCCACACTTGTTTTCCTCAACAGTAGAACTCCAACGTTAAAAGCTCTATGCTAGACGTGTTTATTGGACCGGAGGACAGCCTTCGTTTTGATAGCCCGGTCCCTGACGTAAGCTTTCTCCCTGAGCTCTTGGATCACATCGAGCTCTGAGGCCAGATTAGAGTTATTATTTTCCTCTGAAAAATACTGAACCCTTGTCGAAATTGTTTGAAGCTTCACCAGCATCATTGCTTCGATGCCATACGTGAGACGATATGGAGATTCATTCATCGAGGAATGTGGCATGGTGCGGTAAGCCAAGAGAATATGACACAACTGATTTGTCCAATTGCCCTTAGCTTCCCCCAGATGCTTCTTGAGGCCCTTCAACACTTCTTATTGGCAACCTCAGCTTGGCCATTTATCTGCGGGTGTTCGATAGATGAGAAAACTTGGATTATCCCCAATCCTTCCAGCAACTCTGTGAACTTCCTCTCAGTAAACTGGGTGCCATTGTCAGTAATGATTTGGGCTGGCACACCGAACCGCGCTATGATATTTTCATACACAAAAGGTGGGTTCTGGCTGAAGTGATGTGCACTATCGACTCTGCCTCAATCCACTTTGTGAAATAATCAACCCCTACAATGAGGTACTTGATGCCCTCTGGTGTAGTAGGGAATAGGCCTAAGATATCTAACATCCATTGGTGAAAAGGTCATGGTACCGCGGAAGTAGATAACTCCTTAGCTGGTGTGTAATGAAGGTTAGCAAACCTTTGGCAAGAATCACATTTCTTCATGAACTCTGTGAAATCTTTTTTGATCGTGGGCAACCAGTAGCCTGCTCTCAAGACTTTTCTCATGAAGCTCCGTCCTCCATAGTGATGTCCATATTGACCCTCATACACTTCTTCCATTACCTCTTGCACCTCATTTTCATTCAGACAATGGAGGTAAGGTATGGAAAAACCTCTTTTGAACAACATGCCATCAACCATCGTAAAATAAGGCAACTCCCTTTTCACTCTCCTCTTCTCTGCCTCATCAGTGGGTAGTTATCCATTAACCAAGTACTGGATAAAAGGGACTACCCATGAGTCATCATTAAACACATGATAAGTTATGGTCGCATGAGACGGGGTCATGGGAATGTTGGGAGTAGTCAGAGTACTTTGAACCATCGTGGTGGTGCTCCCGGGCTGCTTTGTGCTGGCTAATCTTGAGAGAATATCCACCATGGTATTCTCCTCTCTTGGCACATGCTTAAACTCCATCATTGTGAAATGCTTCTTCAACTTGTTGACGCAGTTAAAATATAGTTGGAGTTATTGCTCTCTCACCTGATACTCTCCCTTCACCTGCGAAATCACCAGCTGAGAATCGCTGTAGAGAGTTACTTCAGACGCTCTGATATCCAACGCTGCCTTCAGTCCGGCAAGGCAAGCTTTGTATTCAGCTTGGTTATTGGAAGTTTTGAAGTTAAAATGCAATGATATCTCCAGATACACACCATCATCGCTTTCTACTACTGCACCTGTGCCACTTCCCTTACTGTTTGAGGAGCCATCAACATACACCGTCCAGTGAGAACGGGGAGTAGTTGGGTCCACTCCAATCATTTCTACCATAAAATCTGCCAACACCTAAGACTTTATTACACCTCGAGGCTTGTACGACAACTTAAATTCTGAAATCTCAATAGACCATTTTATCATTCTTCCAGCCAAGTCTGGCTTGCTCAGCATTGGGCGAAGCGGAAGATCTGTCCTCACGACGACGGGGTGTGCATGAAAGTATGGCCTAAGGCGTCGAGAAGCCCAGACGACTTGGAGGGCAGCTTTTTCAATCTTCTGATACTGGCCCTCAACACCTTACAGTGTCTTACTAGTAAAATACACCGGCTTCTGTCCCTCTGGTGTCTCCTTCACCAATGCCACCTTAAAGCCTCATTAAAAATTACCAAGTAAAGAATAAGTAGCTCCCTAGGGTCAGGCTTCACCAGAATAGGAGGTCTGGACAGTACCTCCTTGAGCTCTTGAAAAGCTTGCTCCTGCTCCTGCCCTCACTCAAACTTCTTAGATTTCTTTAATATTTTGTACAAGGGGAGGGATTTATGCGCTATCTTGGGCATGAATCGTGCTAAGGCCGCCACCTTTCCATTCAATGATTGAACTTCCCTTAGATTCTTTGGACTCTGTAAATCTAAGATCGCTTGGCACTTGCCCAGATTCGCTTCTCTGCTACACTGGGTCAACATGAAACCCAGAATCTTCCCAGCGGGTACAGCGAAAGTGCACTTCAATGGGTTTAAACGCATGTTATACTACCTCAGGCATGTGAAAACTTGTCGTAGATCTTCTATGTGATCACCCCCAGCTAGGGTCTTGGCGATAATATCATCAATGTACATCTCCACCAGCTTGGTGTGCATGCCCTTAAACACCTTATTAATCATCCGCTAGTATGTAGCTCCAGTATTTTTTAAACTGAAGGGCATGACGGTGTAATAGAAAACACCACGGTTATTGACAATCGCCGCATTCTCCTGATCCTCTTCCCATATCAGAATCTGGTTGTACCACAAATAAGCATCCATAAATGACAAATACTGGTAGCTAGATGAATCATCAACCATCCTGTCAATGTTTGGGAGAGGATACAGATCCTTTGGGCAGCAACAGTTCAGATCAATGTAGTCTGTACACATTTTCCACTTTCCATTGGCCTTCTGCACCATCACCACATTAGAGAGCCAGGAGGAATACCGGATCTCCCTAATAAATTCGGCTTTCAATAGTTCCTCTGTTTACTCACAAGCTGCCTTCTGTATTTCAGGGCCTAGTCTTCATTTCTTCTGGGCCACTGGTCTCGTCTCTAGATATACGGATAACTTGTGGAAACAAAAGTTGGGATCCATCCCTGGCATATCAGCAGCGGTCCAGGAGAAAAGGTCTCTAAACTCCTCGAGGAGTGCAAGCAGGCGTTTCTCCATGGTAGACTTCAACTTATCGTTGATGTGTGACCTTTTCTGGGCTATCTCCAAGCATAATTTCCCTGGAACCTCCCTCTAGTGTGGGCTTGGACGAATTAAGAGGGTCAATCTTAAGCTCCATCCTAGGGTCAAGATCAATCAGGCTAATAGACACCGCTGAGGTTCCTTCATCGTTGAGCTTTATCTTCTTGTTGAACACATCTAGCTTCACCACATTGAGGCTCAGGTTGTAGCAGTACCTGTCCATTTCCTGGTCACCCCAGATAGAAGAAACTTCGATGTCCTTATTGATGAACTTGATAATGAGATGAGGCATTGACACAATTGCTTCCATGGCTTTCAACGTAGGGTGGCCTATGATGTCGTTGTACGGTGATTCAATGTCTATCACCAGTACTCTGGACTTCACCATCCACGCTCCGGGCTCACCCTTAAATGACACATAAATGTCTAGATAACCCTTGTAGGCTGCTCGACTCCATTGAAAGCCGTTAATTCTTACGTATAAGGTTGTAAGTCTGAGTCATTAAAACCTATTCTTTTAAAACAGTTATAAAAATTACGTCATAGGAACTCCCGTGATCAACAAGGACCCGCTTGACGTCCTTGTTTGCTATGACCGCTATGATGACCACCGCGTCATCACACCCAAGGATAGTCGGGCCATAATCTTTATCAGAAAATTGGATGATTGGGGCATCTACCCCGCCTCTGAATGGGTGATTATCATGGGGCTTTCCTTAGACTGAGAGAATCATGCGGTGGTGATTCTTCCTTGCTATGATCGATGCTTTGCCCCCGGCGAATCCTCCGACGATCATATCAATTACCCTGCGCCAGCCTCGCTGTTGATGTTGGGGGGCTTTTTCCTCCTGAGGTGCCTTGGTGATAACGATCCCCTTCTGCTTTTCAACGGCCATGAATCTTTTGGTGGGACCCCTGCTGTTATCACCATCATCCCCGGGGTCTAGATTCCGCTTCTCCATCCAGTCTGGCTCATCCATAGATCTCTCCTTAAAGAGATATTGCTTCAACTTCCCCTTGCGGATGAATATTTCAATAGCGCCCTTCAAGGACCTATATTCTTCGGTGGAATGCTCAGCTTGCTCATGGAAATCACAGTACTTATGCGGATTCCCAATCCTTTTTAATGGAGCTGGCTTCCTTACCCCGTAGACGCTGAATGTCAGCCAACCCACCTCTCTAAGAATTTGCGTCGGCCTGGTATTCAGCGGGGCGTAATTATCGAATGACGCCACACGTCTCTCTTGATGTTGGGGCTGAGGGTTCCTGAACTTGTCCCTCTGGAAAGGCCTCTCCGGCCTCGCCCTTTCCTTTTCTCTATGTGGCTGGGACACCGGAACAAGTGGCTTCGCTCTTGCCGCTGTGGCCTCTAAGTGCATCTCGATGCCCACATATTTTGATGCCTTCCTCCGGAATTCTTCAAACGACATCAGAGAGCTTTTCGCCAAAGATAGGGCGAATACGGAATTAGGCTGTAAAGCCTCAATGACTATGTGAAGTTCGATGGCCTCAACAAGATTGGGGACCATCGCTGCCTCCTTGTAGAACCTCTTTAGAAACTCCTTAAGAGTTTCATTCTCACCCTGCCTGATCTGAGCGAAGGTGTGTGACGTCCTAGGAATGTCCCTGGAAATGAAGAAATGGTCGCTGAAAGCCATTGCCATTTCTTCCCAAGAGTCTAGCAAGCCCAAGAAGAGCCCGTTGAACTAGTTAAGGGCCTCTCCAACCAATATTCAAGGGAACATTTGGAACATCACATCCTCCTCAGCTCCCAAAAACATTGCCTCATAGGTATAAGCATCTAAATGCTTACTTGGGTCCATCTCACTCGTGTATTTTCCAATGGGGAGGGGTTAGGTTGTTTGTAAATGCCTGGGAATAGGCACGCTCATCAATCGTCTGGAAAAAGGGACGTTGAGTCTATACGTTCCAAAAGCTGCCATAACTGGCTTCTTCCTTCTGCCAGTGAACCTTTCACCTGAGTCTCGGGTCTGCTCTCTCTCCTCATACGTAGGAATCTTGGAATACTAAAGAGTAGTGGACTTGTCTCTCCCTGAAGCTTCATGGGTCTCCTCTGGATGAGACAACACTTTCTCCTCAACTTGCCTTTTGTCCCTCCTTAACTCAACAAGCTTCTCCCTGAGCTGCCTAATAACCTCATCGCGAGGGTCAAGAGTTCCTACGGGCACCATTCTTCGTGAGCTTCTTACAGGGGACTCAGAGGCTAAACGCCTCCCAACCTAATATTCTTAGGCAGTGACATCCTCCACGCGCCCCTCCTGAAAGTCTCTACCATTGCCTTCCATGGCTAGTTACTAAACCTCTACGAAAAGTGGGAATAACTCTATCGAGTTCCACTGGGCGTGCCAATGAACTGATTTGAACCGGGGTCAACGATCCAATGTGGGACCAGCCACAAGAGTCAACTGATAAGATTGATTTATATAATGGTACAGTGGGTATTCAGTATTCTATCTGATATTTCAGTGGGAGATACCTGTCTCAATGTCCTGGAGATCCTTCACAACAAGCTTTTGTGTTGACAAAGGGCGAAAGGTGGTGTGACTTGTAAAGACTCTTCGACGCTCAAGTCAGTAACCAGAAAAGGATTCAAGGTTATCGAGCGTAAGTTTTAGAATGAGTCTAACATACCAGAGTAGTAAAAATGTTGGTATTTATATATGTGTATGGAAAATAAAGAGTTTCTAGGATTGGGGGACCAACAGTACACTGTGCAATGTACGATTCTGACATACGACGCGGTGACATGTAAGTTTTTGTCGGGTGACATGGAAGTTTTCTGGTGTGAGAGGCGCTGACCTGGATAATCCGGTATATAAGAACGTCTGATACGGATAAACCAGTTCGGAGGTTTTACCTACAACACCAGTGAACTAGCAAGAACGGATGGAATGACGCCCTTGCCCAAGTGTCGGTATCGGGACCGGATCAAGACTGTAACGTAGCAATGGCACTAGTGGTCGCTAATAGGTTGTGACGTAGCGACAGTAGGAGTAGTCGTTAATAGGTTGTCACGTGGCAACGACAAGAGTGGTTACTAATAGGTTGTCACGTAGCGACGACAGAGAGTGGTTGCTAATGGATAACCATCTAGCGACGGTAAAGAGTTGTCTCTAAGAGGTTATCCATTAGCAACGGTGTCCTTTGGTCGCTAATTTGTCATCACCAGCGGTGGACAGAGTGACCACCCATGAGACCAATTCAGCGACTGATGAAATTTAAAGCCCCTATCGAAAATGTTACAACAGTGTGTTGTTGCCATCACTAACTAATCAGCGATGAGCTATTTAGCGACGACGTATTTCTTGTCAAAACGGTCGTTGCTGATAGTGTTAGCTATAAAATTTGGGTAATTTAGTTGTCTTTTTTCGGTCGCTGTTTGGTGTTTTTTTAGTAGTGAAGGGAGAATCATTAGCCTGTTTGAAGAATAGGAAGGAAGAAATAAAAGCAAGGGACAAGAAAAGGAGAAACATTGCATTCAGAAGGGTCTTCTTTCGGATAATCATTACGCTCGGAGGAGTTTTTCCTTGGGTAATCTTCACACTCGGGACAGCCTTCTCTCGAGCAGGTGATGGTCACTCTGCTCGACTTCACACATCTTGGGGCATGCTTTCTCACTCGGAACAACCTTGTCATCCAAAGTCATTCTATGACACTTAGTCACTCGACTCGACTTTACGCTTGACGCTTGTGACTGAGGGCTCATGTTTCCCCTAGGTTAGGAAGGGGCCCCACCATGCCCCCACTTTTCCTTATTTTCGGCAATCATTAAGGGAATTCCACGCTCCCACGATTCCATTCAGGTATCGTCATACCTCAAACTTCTTGGGCCTGGATCACATGCCCCTCTTTCTCCTCCTTTCCTTTTTGCGCATATTGTATATATGGCCTCAGAGCCTTCCATTTATAACTTAAGTGACACATTAACAAGCAATAAAAACTCTAATTTTCTAAAATAATTCTTTAAGATTTTTATGCGTTCAATGTTTATTGTAAACAATATGTATTTTTTATTGGAGGTTATATTTTTCTAGCCGAAAACATAATTATTATGATAAAGCTAATCCTTATATACTTGTTTTCATCCAAAATACTTGAACTAAAAACTTATTTAAGACGAATGAAACGGTACCACGTGACCATTTCCCAAACACCCTGTAGTTTTATAATTCTGAGCAAAACCTTCAAAATAATGTATCTTTTTCAGTATTTAATTTGCAAAAAAATATATATGACGCTGACTTAAGGAACAAGACACCGAAGCAACCTCCGTTTAAAACAAGTGTCTTAAAATAAGAGCCTTTGTATTGGAGGGAAGCATGTCGTATCAATTTTTTAATTTTTGAGAGGGACACATCGCTATGAGTGGTCGTCTCTAATGAGCATTTTGCTTTTGTAGTTAAACGAGGGGCCAGAAACAAAAAAAACCACCCATTTTCATTTTATAAATTTATTTTAAATACATGATATTACACGTAAATTTATGGGTTATATGTGTTTAATTTTTTTATATATATATTTTTTAATTTTAGCCTCGATTATTCTTTTATTGGTTTTGATTATTATATTATTAAATATGTTGTAACTGATCTCTAATATATTAAAATTAATCTTTAAATGTAATAATATTAACTAAACTACTAATAAAATAAATAAAAGTATAATGTCATATGTCTTTTTTGTTTCTTTAATTTATTTCACTCCTTAAATTTTTAAAATAGACTTTATTTTCTTTTCTTTTAATATTTTTAAGAACTAAAACCAATAAAAAATAATTAAATGACCAAAATCAAAATTTAATAAAAACACATACCAAATAACATATTTAATCTTAAAGTTATTCAAATTGAAAATAATATAGATGACATACGTGAAACGTGATGATGTTTATATCATTAACTTGATATATTCTATTTCGATTCATAAGCAATATTACTGACAAAACACTTTTCACTAAAACTTAAAAAAATTTGCCTTAGAACTTAATCTTAAACTCAAGACCATATATAAGTTAGTTAACTAATTTATACGTACTATTGTTTTAGTTTTAAATATTATTAGTTAAGTTTATCTTCAATTTTAAAGTGTGATAAAAATATAGTAAATTAAAAATATATTTTATTTTAAATAAAACTTTCAAGATTATTAAGTATAAATGTAAATTTGAAATTTAAATTTGACAAAATATACCGATGAAAATAATATACTCTTTTATAATCTTTCTTCAAATTTAAAAGTTTTTTTCGTTTATTTTTTATCTGATAAAGTAAATTATTTATTTTTAATGATAAAAATACCAAATCCTTTACATGAATTCAAATTTTGTACCAATATGTTCAGCAAAGTCATAATAAGGATTTAATAAGTTAGTTTATAACTTATTTTATTAACTTAAAAATTGTTAGATAAAATAGTATTGTTTGTTAAATGAACTTATATTAATAACTTATAATGTTGTTTTTTTTTTAAAACTACTCATAAACTTTGATTTTATTTTATTTTTTATTCTTTATCCTTATTAATATACTACATTTCTTTTAAATTACTCATCTATTTTTAAAAGATATATATTTGATATCATTTTATATATAATAACTAGTTTATTTTATTAAACATATTTTAATTTAATTAATTAGCTTATCAACTTTCAACTTTAAGTTGTTTTCAATTGGTTTACTTGATAGTTTTGTCAAACCGAGTATATACTTTGTTTTATTGGAGAGAAAAATGGTGATTTCTATTCCTATAAGAAATTAATTTTCAATTCTATTGAATTATTATATTTTTAATTTTAAAAAGTAAATATATCTAATTTTTTATTTTGATTTATAAATTTCGCTTAAACGAGGGGCCAGAAACAACAAAAGCCACCCATTTTCATTTTATAAATTTATTTTAAATACATGATATTACATCGTAAATTTATGGGTTATATGTGTTTAATTTTTATATATATATATTTTTTAATTTTAGCCTTGATTATTCTTTTATTGGTTTTGATTATTATATTATTAAATATGTTGTAACTGATCTCTAATATATTAAAATTGATCTTTAAATGTAATAATATTAACTAAACTACTAATAAAATAAATAAAAGTATAATGTCATATGTCTTTTATGTTTCTTTAATTTATTTCACTCTTTAAATTTTTAAAATAGACTTTATTTTCTTTTCTTTTAATATTTTTAAGAACTAAAACCAATAAAAAATAATTAAATGACCAAAATCAAAATTTAATAAAAACACATACCAAATAACATATTTAATCTTAAAGTTATTCAAATTGAAGATAATACAGATGACATACGTGAAACGTGATGATGTTTATATCATTAACTTGATATATTCTATTTTCGATTCATAAGCAATATTACTGACAAAACACTTTTCACTAAAACTTAAAGAAATTTGCCTTAGAACTTAATCTTAAACTCAAGACCATATATAAGTTAGTTAACTAATTTATACGTATTATTGTTTTAGTTTTAAATATTATTAGTTAAGTTTATCTTCAATTTTAAAGTGTGATAAAAATATAGTAAATTAAAAATATATTTTATTTTAAATAAAACTTTCAAGATTATTAATTATAAATGTAAATTTGAATTTTAAATTTGACAAAATATGCCGATGAAAATAATATACTCTTTTATAATCTTTCTTCAAATTTAAAAGTTTTTTTCGTTTATTTTTTATCTGATAAAGTAAATTATTTATTTTTAATGATAAAAATACCAAATCCTTTACATGAATTCAAATTTTGTACCAATATGTTCAGCAAAGTCATAATAAGGATTTAATAAGTTAGTTTATAACTTATTTTATTAACTTAAAAATTGTTAGATAAAATAGTATTGTTTGTTAAATGAACTTATATTAATAACTTATAATGTTGTTTTTTTTTTAAAACTACTCATAAACTTTGATTTTATTTTATTTTTTATTCTTTATCCTTATTAATATACTACATTTCTTTTAAATTACTCATCTATTTTTAAAAGATATATATTTGATATCATTTTATATATAATAACTAGTTTATTTTATTAAACATATTTTAATTTAATTAATTAGCTTATCAACTTTCAACTTTAAGTTGTTTTCAATTGGTTTACTTGATAGTTTTGTCAAACCGAGTATATACGTTGTTTTATTGGAGAGAAAAATGGTGATTTCTATTCCTATAAGAAATTAATTTTCAATTCTATTGAATTATTATATTTTTAATTTTAAAAAGTAAATATATCTAATTTTTTATTTTGATTTATAAATTTCGCTTAAATGAGGGGCCATAAACAAAAAAAGCCACCCATTTTCATTTTATAAATTTATTTTAAATACATGATATTACATCGTAAATTTATGGGTTATATGTGTTTAATTTTTATATATATATATATATTTTTTAATTTTAGCCTCGATTATTCTTTTATTGGTTTTGATTATTATATTATTAAATATGTTGTAACTGATCTCTAATATATTAAAATTGATCTTTAAATGTAATAATATTAACTAAACTACTAATAAAATAAATAAAAGTATAATGTCATATGTCTTTTATGTTTCTTTAATTTATTTCACTCTTTAAATTTTTAAAATAGACTTTATTTTCTTTTCTTTTAATATTTTTAAGAACTAAAACCAATAAAAAATAATTAAATGACCAAAATCAAAATTTAATAAAAACACATACCAAATAACATATTTAATCTTAAAGTTATTCAAATTGAAGATAATACAGATGACATACGTGAAACGTGATGATGTTTATATCATTAACTTGATATATTCTATTTTCGATTCATAAGCAATATTACTGACAAAACACTTTTCACTAAAACTTAAAGAAATTTGCCTTAGAACTTAATCTTAAACTCAAGACCATATATAAGTTAGTTAACTAATTTATACGTATTATTGTTTTAGTTTTAAATATTATTAGTTAAGTTTATCTTCAATTTTAAAGTGTGATAAAAATATAGTAAATTAAAAATATATTTTATTTTAAATAAAACTTTCAAGATTATTAATTATAAATGTAAATTTGAATTTTAAATTTGACAAAATATGCCGATGAAAATAATATACTCTTTTATAATCTTTCTTCAAATTTAAAAGTTTTTTTCGTTTATTTTTTATCTGATAAAGTAAATTATTTATTTTTAATGATAAAAATACCAAATCCTTTACATGAATTCAAATTTTGTACCAATATGTTCAGCAAAGTCATAATAAGGATTTAATAAGTTAGTTTATAACTTATTTTATTAACTTAAAAATTGTTAGATAAAATAGTATTGTTTGTTAAATGAACTTATATTAATAACTTATAATGTTGTTTTTTTTTAAAACTACTCATAAACTTTGATTTTATTTTATTTTTTATTCTTTATCCTTATTAATATACTACATTTCTTTTAAATTACTCATCTATTTTTAAAAGATATATATTTGATATCATTTTATATATAATAACTAGTTTATTTTATTAAACATATTTTAATTTAATTAATTAGCTTATCAACTTTCAACTTTAAGTTGTTTTCAATTGGTTTACTTGATAGTTTTGTCAAACCGAGTATATACGTTGTTTTATTGGAGAGAAAAATGGTGATTTCTATTCCTATAAGAAATTAATTTTCAATTCTATTGAATTATTATATTTTTAATTTTAAAAAGTAAATATATCTAATTTTTTATTTTGATTTATAAATTTCGCTTAAACGAGGGGCCAGAAACAAAAAAAGCCGCCCATTTTCATTTTATAAATTTATTTTAAATACATGATATTACATCGTAAATTTATGGGTTATATGTGTTTAATTTTTATATATATATATTTTTTAATTTTAGCCTCGATTATTCTTTTATTGGTTTTGATTATTATATTATTAAATATGTTGTAACTGATCTCTAATATATTAAAATTGATCTTTAAATGTAATAATATTAACTAAACTACTAATAAAATAAATAAAAGTATAATGTCATATGTCTTTTATGTTTCTTTAATTTATTTCACTCTTTAAATTTTTAAAATAGACTTTATTTTCTTTTCTTTTAATATTTTTAAGAACTAAAACCAATAAAAAATAATTAAATGACCAAAATCAAAATTTAATAAAAACACATACCAAATAACATATTTAATCTTAAAGTTATTCAAATTGAAGATAATACAGATGACATACGTGAAACGTGATGATGTTTATATCATTAACTTGATATATTCTATTTTCGATTCATAAGCAATATTACTGACAAAACACTTTTCACTAAAACTTAAAGAAATATGCCTTAGAACTTAATCTTAAACTCAAGACCATATATAAGTTAGTTAACTAATTTATACGTATTATTGTTTTAGTTTTAAATATTATTGGTTAAGTTTATCTTCAATTTTAAAGTGTGATAAAAATATAGTAAATTAAAAATATATTTTATTTTAAATAAAACTTTCAAGATTATTAATTATAAATGTAAATTTGAATTTTAAATTTGACAAAATATACCGATGAAAATAATATACTCTTTTATAATCTTTCTTCAAATTTAAAAGTTTTTTTCGTTTAGTTTTTATCTGATAAAGTAAATTATTTATTTTTAATGATAAAAATACCAAATCCTTTACATGAATTCAAATTTTGTACCAATATGTTCAGCAAAGTCATAATAAGGATTTAATAAGTTAGTTTATAACTTATTTTATTAACTTAAAAATTGTTAGATAAAATAGTATTGTTTGTTAAATGAACTTATATTAATAACTTATAATGTTGTTTTTTTTAAAACTACTCATAAACTTTGATTTTATTTTATTTTTTATTCTTTATCCTTATTAATATACTACATTTCTTTTAAATTACTCATCTATTTTTAAAAGATATATATTTGATATCATTTTATATATAATAACTAGTTTATTTTATTAAACATATTTTAATTTAATTAATTAGCTTATCAACTTTCAACTTTAAGTTGTTTTCAATTGGTTTACTTGATAGTTTTGTCAAACCGAGTATATACTTTGTTTTATTGGAGAGAAAAATGGTGATTTCTATTCCTATAAGAAATTAATTTTCAATTCTATTGAATTATTATATTTTTAATTTTAAAAAGTAAATATATCTAATTTTTTATTTTGATTTATAAATTTCGCTTAATTTTCAAACTAACTTTAATAAAATTGAATCAAAAATACCCGTGTACTATACCTATAAATTTAATACCCGTTCCAAATATAAATAAATGTAACTACTTTCATACATATTAAAAATATTGGTTGGGAATAGTTGTTTATATTAATGTTATTAAATATTTTATGTAATATCTTAAAATACCCTTAATATTATCTAATACAAAAATTTGGTTAAATAATTGTTAAAAATTTCATCCCAAAACCAATTGGCAATGGTTGGAGTTGCCCAACAGACATGCGAAATATCATCAGACAGGATCAAGTAAATGGTAACTTTTGACCCACAACGAAAGGGTAACTCTTGGTCCATAAGAACCGGAAAGAATGCTCTAGCTCTGATACCATGTTAAAGGATCCATCCCAAAACTAATTGGTAATGGTTAGAGTTGCTCAACAGATATTTAAACCATGCGAAATATAATGAGGCAGACAATGTATGACTTCCAACAATAATCGAATTTACTATAATTTATATAACCACATGTAAGCATCATTACCTTAAGAAAACATATAAGGATCATAATAAAAGTTAGAAAAACTAACACGAGTCACATAATATAAAACAAAATAATAAAACAAGAAACGAAAATTCCAGAATAATAAGTAATAATAAGTTAAGAGAAAGGGTGGCCCGAAAGAGCCTTTTGCCTTTGGGGGTGATTGTTTTTTTTTTTTAATTTATTCTGATACTTTTTGAAATATTTTAGTATTTTCTGATGATTGTTTCTCGTCCCAGAAAATTTCAAACTAAAAAGAAAGTATCCACGTAGGAACATCGGAAGAAGAATATGCAACAAACAAACGTAGAGAGAAGAGAGAGACTGTGATTTTTTTTTTTGTTGTGTCATGTGTGAGATCCAACCTCGCTTTCATGGTTATGTTATCGCTGCATAATTCTCGCCATTTCGCCAATGTTGCATTCCGAAGACCGAAATTGAACCTCCATGCGTAAGCTACGTTCACCCTTTTCCCTCTTTCATCACCTCAATCTGTTTTTTTGTTTTAATTAAATTCAAAATCCTTGATCCAATTGTTTTGTTGTAGTTGTTGTTGTTGTGGTTTTCCTCTTTCTTCACATTGTATTTGCATCAATTTTGCCACTTTTAGAACATAGGAAAACAAAGCTTGATCATGAGGTAATTCTTTGCATTGTTTCCGAGGCATTTTTTATTAATATTAAAAATTAGTCCTTTTTGTTGGGTGCCCAGTTGTTTATTCTGGAGAATTTTGGAATTTGATCGATGCCCATATTGAATTCTTACTTTTTGTTGCCTATGGTGTCAACTTTTTTAATCAGGAATTTATTTTATCTTTTATTTTTACAGTTGAGTCCAATTTTTTTATAATATGGAAAAATTTGGATTTTGATTGATACCTTCTTTTGAGCTGTTGTATGCCCGGCTTGGAAATGTTTGTTGTCTGTTATTTGGGTTCTTTTTCAATTTTGACAATTTTGAGATTAGATTGATAGTTTGATGATACCTGCCTTAAATTCATGCATGCAAGGATTGAAAGTTTTGTGTTTGTTGCTTCTGATTTGCCTACCTTGGTTTTGAAGGATTGTTAGTTTTGTGGTTCTCAACCTGGTCAGAAATACTCACCAGTTTGTCGTAGTTACTCTTGGCTCTTGTAAGTACTCCAAGATTGGTTGGGTTGTGTATATGCAGAAAGATAAACTTGGAAAAAGTGGTGGATTTTATGTTTTCTTCTGGTGTATGCATTGGTTGCGTGTTTAATTGTTGGAAGGCGTGGCTCTCCTACTGTTGAACTGTGTACAGGATTTCTTGCTGCTCTTCAGTATCTCCAACTATGTCTTCTTTGTTTTGGTTATTCCTGATCTGATAATTAGTTGTTCAGCATTTTGAATTGTGAATTTGGGTGGCCGTTGGAAGGAGGATTGACATGAATTGGGTTAGTCATCTGTTTACACTTCTGGCCTTATTACTATATCAGCAATGTGAAAAGAATTAGCAGCTTGAGTAGCTGAGAAACTGTAATATGGCACTAAATAATAAAGGAAACTTGTTAGGTACCAACACTGGTAAGGACCCTGGCTTGTTTCCTCCACGCACCCTAGCAGAATTATCCGGTGATGTTTCAAATACAGGACATAATATACTTAATATCACTACAAATGATAGAATTGCTGCTGGAAGGATTCCTGTCTCACCTGATATGTCACGGAATCATGAGAGTAGGTTTGGGTTGAATACCGAGAATGGCCATGTGAGATATGAGGATCTTACTAATATTTTGGGGTTGAGGAGAATGGACTCGGAGAGTTCTGACATATCTGACTTTTTCTCTATAAGACAGCCAGCACAGGAGATGGAAAATGGGGCTTCTGTAAACTTCTATAGAAAAATTCCCAAGGGAGAAGTCGTGTTGATGAAGGCTGTTCATGAACCAATTGGTGACCAGTGTGCCCTTCCATCAGCTGTATCACCCCTTCGCAGATATGAAGCTTCTCTGTCCAATGGATTTTCTGGTTCTGGACTTTCAGATGATTCTCTTGGCGGGAAAATGAAGTTTCTATGCAGCTTTGGTGGAAGAATATTACCGAGACCTAGTGATGGGAAACTCAGATATGTAGGAGGAGAGACCCATATTATATCTATCCAAAAGGATATTTCATGGGAAAAGCTTATGAAGAAGACCTTGGGTATTTGCAGTCAGCCTCACACAATCAAGTACCAGCTTCCAGGGGAGGATCTTGATGCTCTAATATCTGTTTCCTCTGATGAAGATCTTCAAAATATGAAAGAGGAATACCATGGGCTTGAAAGGCATGAAGGCTCTCAAAAACTTAGAATTTTTTTAGTTCCTTTGGGTGAATCTGAAGAGACATCGTCGACTGAGGTGAATGCTGTTCAGAAGAGTGATCCTGATTACCAATATGTTGTTGCTGTAAATGGCACGGTTGACCCTACTATGATAAACATTGGTGGGCAAAGTTTGACGAGTGAAACAAATCAACCAGGGACAAGTTTGAATTTTGCTCCCGTTTTTAAGAAAACTCCAAATCCCTCTTCTCATATGGAAATCAGGGATGGTGTTAATGGTTTAAATCCAGATGGAACTATAAACGATTCACTGAATATGCAAAGACCCATGCCATTGTCTCCTACTCCAATTCAGGTAAAAGGTTCTACTAGTACAGGTTATATACAATTGCTTGGTAACAACTCATGCCAGGGGAGTATTGAAAGCAACACATCATTTGCCACTGCTCAGCTACTTCCTGAGAACTCCGGCATGAGCACTAGTGATTGCAGACTCCCTCAACAAGTGGCTGTTACTTTGTCAAGCAACAGTCATCCTTATCAACACAATAATGTTGGTCAGACCAAGAAGCTCAATGGAGGAGATTTTGAGGACTACAATTTTAGCAAGGGGTTAGTTACTTCTGTATATGTTAATCCAAGTGATGGTTACAGTCATGAAGGTTTCAGTGGAAGGTCCTTGCAAAAGGAAAGAAGAGTCTACTCTGGGAATCCTCTTTCAAGCTTGGATGATCCAATCTATCAACAGGATGAACCTTATGCAATTAGTGACTCCCTTAATGGGATGTCCCATGCTTTTTCTGATCCGCAGTTGCATGGGAGTGGAGCAAGGTCTGGTCTCTGCTCACAAGATGGAGTTGGTCAATCTTTCTCCTTGAACCTTGAAAGGGCTCAATTATCTTCAATGTTATGCTCTGGTGTGTCACAAGTGAACCTTATGGAGCATCAGCACGATTCAATTGTCCATCAGCCTCAAATACAAAGTACGATACCACAATTTGAGTCAGCTGAGCTGCACAGAAGGCAAGATTTGGCATCTTTTTCTCCGTACTATGAATCATTAGGAGTCAATGATCATGTTCATAATGATAGCATTTTAACTGAAAAAAAGTACCTTATTGCTCAAACTGACTTAAGTGGATCCAGCTATGTTGTGAAGGATATACAGGAAAATTCTGTGAAATTAGAAAGGATGAAGATAATTGAAGAAAAGAATCCTATTCCCCAGAAGAATAGCAAGGTTTGTGATGGGAAATCAACTGTAATTGATAGGGGACATGTGACTGAATTGCATCGTTTGGATTCCTTCCCTACCAATAACTTAGATGCTAAGATTAATATGCAAAAGATTTTGGAGCTACCTTCTGAGGGTATAGTTCCTGCTCCATCAGGTATGATAGGCCCGTCTCTAAATAATCATGTCGGAATGACCCCATCTGATCTTGACATGAGCCAAAGGACTAGTGATGGCAAAGCAGGTGTTTTGGCTGAAGGTCAGAATGGGGAACAAGGGATTGATTTTTCATTTACAAGAAATTTTGATTTAAATACTCCTATTTTAAATTGTGAAGTAGGCATTTTTGACAGAAGTTATCAAGGAGATCACATGTTCAAGCTGTCCATTGACCCAAACTCTCATAAAGCTGCAGAAATTCAGCCTTCTGAGAATCAGATGGGTACAGGTTTTCAAGAAACTCTGTCAGTAAGCTTGGCAAGTTTGTATCCGACTGCACTTCATGATGATCTCAGTCCAAGTCAAAACATGCCTATGAATGGCATGACTAGTCCAAGCAAGATGGTTTCTTTAAAAATGGCACCTTCTATTTTCGATGATTTGGTTCCCAGCACTAGTCAAATGGTTGATCAGTTTATTCCTGAACACTCTGCCTCTGGAAAGTCACAAGTCGAAAATAAAATTCTGGGAAAATCCAAAAATTTAGGAAGGTCTAATGTTACAAATCAAGCGGAGCCATTTGTCCTAGTAGAAGACACGACTGGTGTTGTTCCTCCACATATTGAGTCTGCATCAGTATGCATCCCACATATTTCGGATGAAGTTGGAAGTGGCGTTTTATCCCCATCTTATACTGAAAATGAGAGCATCATCCCCGAGTCTGAACCTGAGGTGCGAAAAACTGAAATCAGACTAGAGATTATGATATTTATTTTTTAGTTTCTGAATCTCTGTTTTCATTTACAGGATTTTAGTGATGATCAAACAGAAAAGAATGATTTCCTCTCTGATGCAATGATAGCTGAAATGGAAGCTAGCATATATGGTTTGCAGGTTGGCCATCGCTGATATGTTTCAATTCTGTTTTACATATATCAAGATCCCAATTTACATCTTCATAAATATGCCAGTTAAGCATTGTATACATACCTGGGTCTTAGTTGATTTGATAGTTATTTGATAAAAATGAGCTGCGCCGCTAAATAGGCCTCAAAGATTTTCGCTTTTCTGATAGCATCTTCATATTGTGTACATTCTTAGGTTAGAGTTCAATGAATTGTTTTTGGCTGTTCATTACTAAATAATTTCTAGTTTCCTCATGCTTTTTTGCATTACATCATATTAATTATCGAATCCTTTAACTGACTTTTACTACTATGTAATTCAGATAATAAGGGATGCTGACCTAGAAGAACTTAGGGAGCTAGGTTCTGGTACATATGGTACTGTTTATCATGGAAAATGGAGGGGAACAGATGTTGCCATAAAGAGAATTAAAAAGAGCTGCTTTGCAGGGAGATCTTCTGAGCAAGAACGGTTGGTGAGTCTTCAGTGCACTTTTCCTCTGAACGCCACCCTATGTTTTAATAACATACATACTTTACATCTTTATCTACTCATAGGTTTAATGTTACTTCTCATAAATAAAATGGAGGGATGGGAGTAGGGCTAAATCTGAATGCACTCTGTTCCAACTTCCATGCCTTCTTCTCTTTCCCTCTCCCTTTAATCTATTTATGTATCTATCTCCTTATGCAGATCATGATGGACGCTTTTATTCCCAAATTCAAATAAATCAAAACATATGTTTTTTTAATTTAACCCTAAAATATGAAGAGATGTCTACATACTATTTGGCAGTTGTTATGATAACTTAATATTCATTTAAAAGCCAGTTTCAAATTTCTATTGAAAAAGGGGGTAAAAGGTAAACTATGTACTTGAATCTAACAATATTTCTTGGTTTGGGTAGGCAAAAGATTTCTGGAGAGAGGCACAGATCCTCTCAAATCTTCACCATCCCAATGTGGTCGCATTTTATGGAATAGTACCAGATGGGTCTGGTGGAACCTTAGCAACCGTAACAGAGTATATGGTTAATGGTTCACTTAGGCATGTCCTAGTAAAGAACACCAGGTATTCTAACTTGTCAACTTTCTTGGAACGTCATTTTAAATAAGTTATATATGCACATATACCAATTTCCAATTCTGTGCAGATTACTAGATCGTCGTAAAAGGCTAATAATTGCCATGGATGCAGCTTTTGGTATGGAATATTTGCACTCAAAAAATATTGTCCATTTTGATTTAAAATGTGACAATTTGCTTGTCAATCTTAGGGATCCACAACGACCCATATGCAAGGTAAGAATCCTTGACGTCAAATTTCATCTTGTTTCCTGGAGATTCAATGTAATCCATATGTTAAACTACGGTAAGAGATTTGAATTATGTAAGACAAACGATAATAATACACAATCACAGATATCCAAGGTACCATACATGATCTGGTCATACTATACTAGAGCCTTGATACCATTTACCTAATTTCCAACGCTCCTCCTCAAGCTGGAACGCATTGAGCTTGTCAGGTATATAACTTTTCTAGAGTAAAGACATCTCAAGGACTTGGCAAAAGCATCCGCTAGCTAGTCATTTGGATTGATGAAGTGAGCAGTGATGTCTTTGGATAATGTATTATCTCTTATTGTCTAATGAAATGACAATCTATCTTAATGTGTTTCGTCTTATTAAATATAGGATGTAGGGGGATGTGCATTGAGGATGATTATCACAAAAAAGTGTCCTCCACTTAACCTCCCAAAATTTGAGCTCTTGAAACAGTTGTTCAATTCAAATGAGTTCACATAAGCAGTTGATGTCACAGCTCAATATATGCTTCATCAATTGACCTTGCAACAATATTCTTTTTTTTTTTTTTTTTACTTTTCCAATATATTAGGTTGTCCTTAATGAATATGCAATACCCATAAGTGAATCTCTTTTTGGCAAGGAGCCTGCTATTAGGCATTTGAATATCCAACAAATAATAAAGATATTGTACAATCATGAGAAAGAATCTCAAACAACTAATTGAAAGCAAATTTACAAAGAAGGTTGAACATAAAACATAATGTCAACTGAAATGGAAGGGAGAGGATGGGTAGTATGAAGCTGTTGGATTGTAGTTGGAACCATTAGTGAAGATGAGATGACTACAGGCAAGTAGCCAAATGTAGACATTTTGGAGGATAGAGATTTATTGTCAAATTGATCCCTGGCACTAGAATACCATACCTTGGGTAGTGACTAGGAAGACAAGCACGGGATTTATTGGTGAGCACTGTAATTAAAGACAACAAAACCAAAACCCTTATGTTCGACAAACCACTTCCAGAAGTTAGCATAGGCAGCCAAAGATGGTAGCAGATGATCTGATGACTGAGAGGAGGGTGGCCACTGAAAATCCCACTTAGCCTAACCCTTTTTTTCATCTAGTCACAACAAAGACTCAAACCCTATTTCTCACCATCTCTTCATTTGCATGGACCCTGAACCCCATACCTTTCTCCAGCAATGTTTCCAGCAACTATGTTTTACAGCCATTTCCAACCTTCGACCTGTAGGGTCCTGTTCCAATCATTCTCAGCTCTGTTCCAACCTGTACACGCCTCTTAGTTTGAAATAGGTCTTTTACCTCTCTGTTCTGACTTCTGTACTGTTATTCTACTGAGTTCTACTCCGTCCTTTATTTCTTTTCCTAATTGGGTATTGTCTTACTAGTTGAAAGACCGCAATGCTTCATCTTGTAACTAACATTTGTGTCAGTCCTCAGATTCTCACTTTTGATCATTACGAAATTCAATTGTAATCTTCTTTATTGTGATGATATTTGAAAAGGTAGTGAAGCCACAATTGTGGAGGAAAGAAAGATTGTGAAAGTCTGGCCTCTCTTGGAATATTATAGATCACATGCTTCTGGTGTTGGATTTGGATATTTTCTCCTTTCAGTTTTTTAAGCAAATCAACTAATTTTTTAATCAGAATGGTCTCCACAAATTAATATGTCACCCTAAAATATTAAGGATGAGATTTGTCTTCAAGTGCGGTGGTATTGATGCAGCCAAAGGAGGGTCATTCATAACGATTTGGTCTTTGGTGATTTAGTTGTCATTTTATAAGGAATTATGTTAGGTATGTCACTTAATTATTTTAGGTAGTTTTAGGGCAATTTTTGTACTATTAACAGTTCTATTAGGATATATTTATCTGGATAAGGATAAAAAAAAGGAGTCCTGTTAGGATCCAACATGGATTAGGAAAGACCTTGAAAACTGATATATATGGCTATGAAATTTGAAATGGCTTGCTATGTGCAAATGGGGTAGTTTTTGGAATTATCATAAAGTACTTTCCTTTTGATGTAATTGATTCCAAATCTTAAAGATTTTCCAACCTAAGAATCCCTTTCTGTCATTTCTCATGTCTCTCAACTTAATACCAACTCTTCATCAAGCTCTTCTGTCACTGCCTTACCCGTCAACATCACAGACAGGATATTTTGAGTGAACTGTGTTTTTTTTTTTTTAACTTGCATTATTTGATATAATGGGTGATATCTCTATCAAGAATTATCTAGTGCAAAATGCTATTATATATATAGAAAAAAATAAGGATAGAAAGTTTTATTTTTTGACTTGTTTTTTCAAAAGTCAAAAGAAAAAAAATAGTTTTGTTTGTGAGCACACGGGGATTGGGAAAAGTGAAATGCCCAAGGTAGAAAAGAACTACAACCTGTGCATAAAAGAATGGGTAAAATATGATTTTGGTATCTATAAATATGGCCAAATTTGATTTTGGTCCTCTAAAAATTTTTAGTTTTGCTCCTCTTAATTTTTAAATTTTTAAAAAGGTCTCTCTTGCTGCATATTGATAACATGACCATCTTTGAATAGGTTTTGAAGCATGTTTAGATGCATGCTATATCACTATCAAACAATTACAAGGATTATGAAGATATTTAAGCAAAAAAAAAATATTAGTCATATTAGTCCAATTCAATAAATTTTATGTAATCGGCTTGCTTAATGTGACATTTTTTTGCAACATTGTTCATTACTTTTTCCCAGGTTGGAGATTTTGGATTATCAAGAATTAAACGTAATACCCTTGTATCTGGAGGTGTACGAGGAACCCTTCCATGGATGGCCCCGGAGCTGTTGAATGGAAATAGCAGCCGGGTTTCTGAAAAGGTAACTGGGGACTATGTATAAAATTTAGTAATATAGGGGAATCAATGAATCCTTTGGCAACCATTTAGCTTATGGAACTGGAATGACTTGGCAGGTTGATGTTTTCTCATTTGGCATCTCAATGTGGGAGTTATTGACAGGGGAGGAACCTTATGCTGATATGCATTGTGGTGCCATTATTGGTAAGATTATGTCAACAATATTCTATCTTACAGGAGAGCTAAATTCCTAAGTTTGACAGTACAAATTTTTCAGAAAGAACAAGGCAAATATAAAGAAAATTTAAATCTTGTTACTGTAGGAGGTTTCATTATTTTCAGCTGTTAGTCTATTTGGTCATAGCTGTGACTGTTATCTGTAAAGAATATGAATGTGGAGATTTGTGAGTCCTTAGGCTACCTGGTCATTCATGTTGAACTGAATTCTGAAACACAGGTGTGAAACCTGGCCTAAAAGGAAAAATAATTGAATGTGAAAGACAAGGATCTTACACGTTCGCAAGTTCCTGACAAATAAATACACTGAAATGTTTTATTGGATTAAACAGAAGCAGTATAATTTTGGAATGAATCTTTCCCTGATTACAGCTATATATATTGATCTAGTGGTTAATGTCGCTAGAAGAATACTGATAGCTTTCTAACTTCCATCACTGACTTGCTTCCCTCTCGGTGACATGTTCATTTATAGGGGGTATTGTAAAGAACACTCTAAGACCACCTGTGCCCGAACGCTGTGATTTTGAGTGGAGGAAGCTTATGGAAGAGTGTTGGTCACCTGATCCTGAAAGTCGCCCGTCATTCACGGAGATAACTAGCAGGCTACGGTCTATGTCTATGGCCTTTCAAGCAAAGGGAAATTACCAGACTTGGCAGTTAAGACCCAGTGGTGCTTCCTGAAACAAGAGCAAATTTTATGCAGTTGTTTTTTACGGTCCAGGATTTTCATTGTACAGTGTCTTTAAAGAAGCTGTCAAGATTTGGGGTTGACATGCTTTCAGGATTGTCTGAGCATTTACCTATTGTTTCTCGTGATATCTGTTAGCTACGATATCTTCATTTGTTTATTCTTTTTGTGTAAAAGCTGAGGTTGGGATCATGGTATAGTTGTTTATATGTCTCAATTTTGTAATTGGAGCTTAATTGAACACTTTGTCAAAATGTATATGAAAACAATAGGAAAGAAAAGGTGTCTTTAGTGTATGCATGCAACCAACAGGCTTTGAATCAATTTGTGCATATCCTCATTTTGGTTAACTTTAAACATGCTTTTTAAAACTACGCTTTGTTAAATTTTAAAGCAGAACTTAGAATGCTCTAACTTGAACAAGACAAACAAACTTGACACTGAAACAAATGTTAGCTAGAATATTCAAAAAAGGAATACATATCTCAAGATCCAAACAACTAAATTATCAAATCTCAGGATATGAATGAATAAACAAGAAAACCAAAACTCTAATAATACATTGAACATAAAATGACGATTATATGTACCATCAACTTTTAAGACCAATAAATCATACATTTGGGTACAAATGGGCATTGGGACACCTAATGCAGAAAAATGACTCGATGCATATTCAGATTTCCCAACAATGTATGTCAAATCAGACAATAGTGCTTGTAATATCTGTTTTCGTTGATGTGAGTATCCTCCCTTGCTATTTCCACTTGCCCTTCTTTTTTATTTTATTCTATTTTTTATTAAAAGATATATTATTATATTAAAAGAACAAAACAAGATTGCAAAATATGAGAACTACAAGTGGTAATAGTTGAAACAAGATAACAAAATGAGAACAATATAACTAAACATTATTATTCATGATCATTTACAAATTATCATAAACTACAATAAGATGGATGGATGGATGAACTAAGGGTAACAATTAAGTAGCTAGGAAAATTAGACAAAGAATCTGATTTAAAAAAGAGTTAATTAATAACGATCCTTTATTGGCTGAGCCACTTGTGCATCAAAGTTGTCCAACTAAGCTCAAAAGTATAACCAAGCCTGGTTGCAATTTGGAGGGTATTGCAATGCATAAGAAGAGACAAGCCTTGTATCATGCGCAAACTTATCAGGGTGAGAGTACACATATTTCTTGATCAACTTTGACTCAATGTCCTCCAAACTCACCTTTTTATTGTTGTTAGCATCATCAACAAGAGGTTTGTTTCAAAGCCCACCCATCTCTTCCTATGATCAAACATTTCAAAATAACCCAACACTGCATATTTCTGGAACGATCCATCTCTCTTGCCATTTTCTTCTCTTTCATGCACTCTTTATACATATGTACATACCTCTAGTATTATCATTCATCATAACAAATGTGCCAAAGGATGAAACTACCTTCCGGAAAAAATACTCCTACTAGACATCCAAAGGAAAGCCCGCACACCTTACCCATACCAATCTACGACCAGATACTTGCCCAGGTTCCCTTGGTGGTAAAGACTTAAACACAAATGCCAACCACTCCTTTGCAGTCTTCAATAGATCATGTAAATTATCACCCTCCATAGCTGAAAGATACACCAAATTGTCCCCCATATACCTTAATCGAATTGTAGAAAGACCTTCCAGCACAAAAGATTCGTGAAGAGTATTTAATCTTGCAATATCAATCAACCTCCCTACATACTCATTCCTTAGCCACTCTATAGAACTTGTTTCAATTGACATTTCAGGGCTATGCCACACAGGATCCATACTTTTCCAGTCCTCATCTATCTTCACGATCCCCTTTTCCTTAACTTTACATAGTTTTCATTGTCCACCATTTCTAACTGGGACAAAATAAAATTTCTGATTTTGTATTTGACCACCACTCTTTCAAAATTCCTTACTATTTTTGTGTTATAAATATTTAATGGTATTAGAGCATTAGGTTCTCACAATTTTTAGTGGTATTAGAACGTGGGGTGTTACAATTTTTAGTGGTATCAAAGCGGACTTAAGGTCCATGGCCAAGGTATGCTTACTGTGAGTAAGCGGTTTTTGTGTGCAATATGACTAGTTGTCATATTTGTTTGTGTGATATCCTAATTGATTAGTACACACCGAAAGTATTGTGAGATGAATTTTTAAATGTTGTATATGCAATAGAATTGTCCTAAAATTGTTGAATATTCTTATCCCTAAAAATATGTTGAAGTGCGATGTGATTTTCAGGATAAAGAATGGCGGGTGGCCAAGGCATGAACATTATGGCAGCCGCATTTCAGCGCTTTGTTGATATTTTAGAGAGGTAAGGCCAACCTCATGCCTAAAATCATTAAGGATTGGATCGCTTTCTGAGGCGAAAACCAAATGGATTTCATGGAGGATTCAATCATGAGCTAGCCTATGCTTGGATTCAAGATCTGGAGCGTATCTTTGGTAGTCTACAGTGCACAGATACAAAAAGTTGAATATGCAGTGTTTATGCTTCAGAATGAAGCTGAAAATGGGTGAAAAATTACCAAAGCACGAATGATAGCTACAGGGACCCAGTTGATCTGAGAAAACTTTAAAGCCTACTTTCTGGGAAAATATTTTTCACATACTATAAGAAGCAGAAAAGAGTTGGAGTTCATGGAACTCAAATAGGGTTCTATTACTATGAAGAAGTATGCTGTAAAATTTGAGGAGTTATGCTTCTTTTATCCTTGTTTCAACAAGTAGGAACTGAAGGCTTTAAATGTATAAAATTTGAAAGTGGCTTAAGGCTGGAGATCAAGAAAGCATTCAGACATCAGGAGATCCAGAACTCTCTGATATCGGTGAACAAGTGTAAAATATTTGAAGAGGATGACAAGGCCCATATGGGTTAAAGCAGTAAAGGTGATGCGTCATTAAAGCCTCAGTAGCCTAGCTTTAAGAAGCAAGACTATTCTGGTAAAGGTGGATTGTCCTCTAAATCAAGAGGGTGTGGAGGATGAGGAGGTCATTCTGGTGGTCGTCCTATAAATGACAAGTGTTTTGAATATGGTGGAGATTATTTCGCTAGAGATTGTGACCATGATGAGATCGTATGTTATCAGTGTAATGAGAAGGGGCATATTCACCTTAATTGTCCTGCAAATGCTAATATGAACCATGAAGGCTTCAAAGGTTGAGGCCGAGGAAATGGTAATTGAGGAGGCCACGAAAATGGTGGTCGTGGTAACTTGATTGTTGGGAGAAATGTGGACCAAGGTGGGAATGCTAACCTATAAGCTACAGGTCAAGTCTTTGCCATTAACGTTGAGAAAGTTGTACAGGCTAGAGATCTAGTGCAAAGTAAGTGTATTGTGAATGGTTCTAAGCTATCTGTTATTTTTTATTTAGGTGCCACACATTTGTTCATCTCTGAAGAGTGTATAAGCCACTTAAAACTTCCTATGGCAATGTTAAAGCATGATCTTTATGTGTATACACCTATAGGATCTTGCTTGAGAATTATGACAAAATGCATGGATGTTGATATGTTGCTTGAGGATAGAAGATTTATTATGACTCTTATTTGATTACCTCTGAAGGACTTGGAGGCTATTCTGGGTATGGAGTGGCTATCAGCCAATAAGGTGATGGTTGATTGTTAAAACAAAAGGGTGATCTTTCCGGCGAGGAATGTCGAAGACTTCATAACCCAAGGTATATCTTAGCTATTCATGTTACTAACTTTGGTGGATGGAAAAAATAGATCCCCAATGGAGGAAATTCTTGTTATGTGTGATTTTTCAGAAGAGGTGCCCGATGTTCCTCCTGAAAGGAATGTTAAATTTGCAATTGATCTGGTACCTGGAGCTGAATCAATCTCCAATGCTCCATATAGGATATCCCTTATTGAGTTAGCTAACTGTTATAGAAGCAGTTCATTAGACCTAGTGTGTTACTATGAGGTGCTCCGGTGCTACTAGTCAAGAAAAAAGATGGAAGAATATGGTTGTGTGTTGATTATCGCCAACTGAACAAGTTAACGGTAAAGAATAAATACATGTTGTCGAGGATTGATGACTTAAATGATCAATTGAGGGGTGCTTCAGTCTTTTTTAAGACTGATTTACGACCCGTATACCATCAAATTCAGATAAAGGCTTCTAATATTCCCAGGACGGCATTTAGGACCTGTTATAGTCACTTTAAATATGTGGTGATGCTATTTGGTGTGACAAACACCCCAGCTGTGTTCATGAATTATATGAACAATATCCTCCATCCTTATCTGGATCAGTTTGTAGTGGTGTTTATTGATGAAATCTTGGTTTATTCTAAGTCACACCAGGAGCATGAAGAACATCTCTGTTTGGTACTTCAGGTACTTCAAGAGAAATAATTGTTTACTAGGTTATAAAAATATGATTTCTGGTGGGACAAAATCCAATTCTTGGGGCATGTTATCTCTAAGGTTGGTGTAGCTATTGATCCATTCAAGGTGGAAGCTATGATGACTTGGGAAAGACCCAAATCCGTTACTGAAATCTAAAGTTTGATGGGTCTAGTTGGTTATTATAGAAGATTTATCGAGGGATTCTCCAAGATTGCATTACCGATGACTAAGTTGACTCGAAAAGGGTGTCCGTTTGTGTGGACCCCTGAATGTGAAAGAAATTTCCAAGAACTGAAGGCTAAATTGACTTCCACTCCTGTTATAGAATTGCCTAACTAACAGGAAAGTTTTGTGGTATATTTTGATGCATCCAAGCTGGGCCTTGAGTGCGTGTTGATGCAAAATGGTAGAGTTTTCGCTTATGCCTTAAGTCAGCTGCAACCTCATGAGTAAAATTATCGAACACATGATCTAGAGCAAGCAGTTGTTGTCTTTGCATTGAAAATTTAGAGACACTATCTGTATGGATCCAAATTTGAGGTGTATAGTGATCATAAAAGCTTAAAGTATCTGTTTGATCTGAAGGAATTGAACATGAGGCGGAGGAGATGGATAGAGGTCCTAAAGGATTCTGACTTTGAATTGATGTATTATTTAGGAAAGGCAAATGTTGTTGTTGACGCCTTAAGCCAAAAATTGATTTATGAAGCTTCAATAATGGTGAAGGAAATGGAATTGCTGGAGCAGTTCAGAGATCTAAATCTATCTGTGGATGTTTCCTTACCTGATAAGGTGATTGTGGACACTTTGAAAATAATTAATGAGTTTTTGAAGCTGGTTTATGAATAGAATTTGTCTGATCCTCATCTCTTAGAGTTGGACAAGACTCGGGTTGGTGGTAAAGACCTATCATTGGCTGAAGGTTCTGATGAGATTTGGAGGATCAAAGGACAAATTTATGTGCCTAATATTGGTGATTTGAGGAAGATGATTCTAGATGAAGCTCATAGAAGCATGTTGAGTATCCATATGGGTACTATAAAGATGTATCAGGATCTAAAATTAAATTTTTGGTGGCCAGGATTGAAGAAGGATATTGTTGAATATGTTGCTTGCATTATTTTCCAGAAACATAAGGTTGAGCACTAAAAACCATCTGGTGGGTTACAACCATTGGAGATTCCAGGGTGGAAATGAGATGCAGGTTCTATGGATTTTGTTTCTGGATTACCCAGGACCCGAGCTGGTCATGATACTATCTGGGTTATTATTGATAGATTGACAAAGTCTGCACATTTCTTTCCTATTAGTATGAGATATCCACTGTAGAGACTAGCATAATTATATATTAGTGAGATTGTTTGACTACATGGTGTCTCATCTAGTATTGTGTCAAATAGAGATTCGAGGTTTACTTCTCAATTCTAGGGAAGCTTGCCTCAAGAGTTAGGCTTGAAGCTTCAGTTGAGTTCAGTTTATCATCCTTAGATAGATAGGTAGTCAGAGTGGACTATTTAGAGTTCAGAGGACTTGTTGAGGTCCTATGTGTTAGAGTATGGTGATAGTTAGGAGTAGTTTCTCCTATTGATTAAGTTTACATATAATAACAATTACCATAGCAGCATTGGTATGGCTCCATTTGAGGCTTTGTATGGCCGAAAGTGTTGGACGCCTTTATGTTGGTTGGAAACCAGTGAGAGTTTAATGTTGGAGCCTGAAATTGTGTAGAAAACTACAAAGCAAATTGAAATGATTTGTGAGAAAATGAAAGTGTCCCAAGATAGATAGAAAAGTAACTATGATAATAGGAGAAAACCACTTCAATTTCTGGTTGGTGATTTTATGTTCCTAAAGGCTTCACCTCAGAAGGGCATCGATCGGGTGTTGAAAGTAGAAAACTAAGCCCAAGATATATTGGACCATATGAAATCCTAAAGAGGATAGGTTCAATGGTTTACCAAATTTCACTTCCTCCTCATCTGGCAAATATGCACAATGTGTCTCATGTATCCCAATTGAGGAAATATGTGCCAGATCTTGTACCTAAGATCATTGATGATGATATTGAGATCAGGGAAAACCTGACTATACCTGTTAAGCCTACACATATTGTGTAAAAGTCAATCAAATGCTTGAGGAGCAAAGAGATTCCATTGGTGAAAGTGGCTTGGAAGTAGGGAAACTGTATTACATTGACTTGGGAACATAAAGATATGATGAGAGAACAATATCCTTAGTTGTTTCATTGGGGGTATGCAATATATTAAATTTCGAGGATGAAATTTTTGTAGGAGAGGAGAATTGTAACATCTTGATTTTAATTATTGGTTAATCTTATTAATCAGATAATTAAATTAGGAATGTCAAATTAATTAAAGACGGGTGTGTTAATTTTTGAAAAGTTATCTGGGTAAGTTTTAGGTAACCTGAAGTTACCAGATTGGTTTTAGAAATTAACTGAATGGCCAAAAAAGACAAAATTTTCCTTGGTTTCTTAATTTCTAATTTCAATTCCACTCTACTTTACTACCTTTTTCCCTTGTGCATGTTGTGCAAAGAAAGGATAAGTTGGCAAATCCGTTTTTTCTTTTCTCTATACCAGCGGCACCACCTCCCCCTATTTCCTTAATTTCCTTCAATCTCCATGCATGCAAAGTGTGTTCAAGCTCCATTTCCCTTTTGATAGCGTCCGTAAGTGCACGGGTTTGTTGTGTAATATAAAGAATTATCGTCTCCTCAAAGACCGTGTTCTCAAGTACTCAAAATTATAATCCTATTTATCTAAACAAGCAAGAATCAGCATTTTATGCAAAGAAACTAAAAAATAGAGTAATTAAAGATCACAAATTAGAGGATCTTCGGGAATGAAATCAGTTAAACGTATCTTGGGATTTTTGGGGGATAGAATGCTTTGCGTTGATGTTTAAGGATTTTACGTTATCTTTTACTATTATGTTAAACAGGACAATTTTCCTAAGGTTCTAGCTTTCCCTTCTCAAAGCTCCACTAGAGTGCTCCTAATTCAAACAAATCGTCATCGTTTAATTTGAAAAAGAGTTTTATGTTTATGAAAATTTAAGTTCTCATAATCACTAAAAAGGTTCACTTCTCAGTCCCTCCCAAATTCAATTTTTATGAAGAACTTAGGTCCTTAAAAAATTAAAAACAGTTCACTTCTCAGTCCCTCGTAGATTCAATCTTAGGTTCAAATTCTTGAATTAGATTAATATTGTTCACTTCTTAGTCCTTCCCAAAATTAATTAAACACAACCTAAAGCCTATCTCTAGATCAATGATCGAATAAGGAAATCAAGAATTAAATGAAAACATAAATTTATTGATAACATAAGTAAAGATTATATCAAACGTATTATAAACTACCCCCTAAATCCCAAGAATGAAGATTCTAGCCATTCATGGTGTACAAGAAATCAAAATAGTTCATTGAATCCATACAACTCAAAAACAAGGATTACAAAGTTTCAAACAAAAGGGAAAATGATGAATTCTAAAAATCAACCACAAGTAGTGAAGATCCTTTGAATTCTTTGTTCCCCTTGTGTTTTCCTCCTTGAAAAGCCTTGAAAGAGTCTTTTTGAATCACCTCATATGCTTGTATAATGTACCTCTAGCCTCTAGAATGCGAAACCTTGAAACAGTGCCTCTCTTCCCTTTTTAAAGAGATAAAAACGCAACCCCTATTTGTCAGACACGAACCACGACCATGGTTTGCTCTGACTCATGCAACATGGTTTTTAAGCTTTCCACTCTATGGCCATGGTTCAAACTAGGGCCTGGCCGTGGAGCAAACTATTCAGAGCACTGTTTTTCTTCATTTTTTATTTCTTTTAGCGAATGGATGCTTCGTTATGCAATGCTTTCCATTCTTGACCCTAAAAGAGTCTTCAAACCTATAAATTCCTACAAAACTAGCAAGCCAAGTAGCAAATGAGGGAAAGAACAAAATTCATAAGGGATTTGGGGGAGATTTGTTTAATTTATCCTAATTATAACTAAAAAATACAACCTAAAATGATGTGTTTTAGAGACACATTAAAATATTCCAAACTAAAACATTGTTTATTCTCAAGCAATCAGCACACTCATCAAGTTAAAGAAAAATGAGTAAAGAACTAACATGCAAAGGAACCCAAACAGAATTATGATCTCATGAACTAAGAAAGGAGGGATGAAAATTGTGTTAACCAAGTGGCCTTGATTACTCAAGAGGGGGGAGTGAATTGAGTATTTAAAATTTTCTTTGGAATGCTTTTGAAATTGATTCTTTATCAATTATGTAATTAATGAAAGAGATGATAATAATTACAAGTAATGATAATAATAAATTAATTACGCAGTAATTTATCAAACATATGGTATACAGTAATTAAGTCCAACCGGAATTAAGTTAATTAAATCACGAATTCAACTTAAGCAATTTAATAAACAAATTATATGCACAATTAAGTCAGTAAGCAGTTTATATGCATAATTATAAAAGAGTTTAAGGATGAGAGAGTTGCAAACTAATGTACTAGTTCCACCACTCCGGTGTACGTCTCGCCTTCAAGCAACCCACTTGACAGATTCCATTATTAAAGATTTAAGATACAAAGCTTTGAACAATTATAGCTTCCTAGTGTCCCACACTCAAGGACTCAATCCTCACAAGCAAAAGGGCAACCCGCCCAATCTCATAATCTCTCAATAATCAAGGTTGAACCCCAACCTAAACTCTTAGATTTTAGTGAATGATTTTACAAGGATAACTCTCCAATAGAGTGGATATACAAGTTTAAGCACTCAAGATATTACCTCTCTAATAACTCTCAGAATATATACAAGTGAAAAATAAAGAGAGCTGTTGCAAAGAGAAAAGAAAGAAGGCAGAATGTAATACTTGATTTTTTGTTTTTTTGTTATGTCCTTCATTGCTTCAATCCTTCCTCTATTTATAGCCTTTCGAAAGCATGGACCTGTTGCAACTTGTTTTCAAATTTATTCCTTTCGACGTAGTGGAGCATGGTGCTTCAATTTAAAAACTATAGTGTTGTGTAGTGTTGTTTCCTCTAAAAGATTCAATTCATCAATTATTCAGAATCGATTCATTGTATTCAAATTTTGAAATTTCTGATGCATTAATAGATTCAAGATGCGCATGAATTGATTCAATTTAGTTATGAATTGATTTAGAGGTTCTTTTGACATGAATTTTGGTCCTGACAGGTGCATGAATCGATTCAGGCTTAGTTTGAATTGATTCAGAGCTTTAAATTCATGTGTGAATCAATTCAAGCAGTGGTTGAATCATCTCAGAGCCTTTGTTACACGTATGAATCGATTCTGAGGGTTGTGGAATCAAATCACAAGCGTGTTTCTTTATTTTCCATGCATTGTTAACATTTTCTGAACATATGGCTTGTTGCTCTTAATCCTTTTTCATTTGATGGTCATTTCTCTTTTGTTTTTACCCTTGGAATTGCTTTGTGATAAATCCTTGATGTTCATCAATATATTTAATCCTTATTTTTATTGATTGTTGATGTTGTGCTTGAGTCCTTTAAATGTTATCCATGCTTGGGCTTTTTGTTTGTCATTATCAAAAGCTATTTCAACATATAAACACATTCTCCCCCTTTTGATGGTGATAACCAATGTGCATCTCTTGGGGTGTTAGTTTCATAGCATTTATAATTCAATGGTTTTGACAAACAAATCTCCCCCTTACTAATGCAATTTGATACTACTAGATAATATGCTACCTGTTAATATAAAATATCACTTGTTGATTACTAGTAGAAAGACAATTATTTAGATACCACATGTTGATATAAAATTAAACATTTAGATACACTTGTTAAATCAATTGTTTGAAAAAGAGTAAACCTTCAGAGTATAGTGGCAGCATAAAAGTAGTTTCTTTGACATAATATATATTTAATCATCATAATCATGTGTTGTCTATTTTAATACTATTCTCTTCGAGTGCTATTCTCTCCCTCTTTGGCTAAATAATTTGTAATATTCTCACCCCATTTGGCATCATCAAAAATAAAATAGAAAATTTTCATTCATTAATAAGAACGTAGCTTAACATAGAACTTAAATACATAATCATAAGAACGAGATTCAACAGTGGAAATTAAAAAGAGTGAGCTACAAAGCGAGATAGCGATCTAAGGTTGGAAGAAATGAAAGGCAATAACTTGTTGAGCCAGATCTTCATATCGTGCATTCATGTCATTTTCTAATCGATCAAATTATTGATCAAAATTATCAAAGTGATGAGTAATAGCATCAAAACGATGATCGATATGTTGAGTGAGTCAAGCAAACAACCCTTCAGAAGATGGTGCAGCAGGATGAACAAGTGCTTGTGCAGGTTGTTGGTCAGGTTCAAGCTCAGAAAGAGCTTCTTCATCATTGTGTTGACTTTATGGAGAATAATGCCACTTGTCAAACCAGTTATACCAACCCATCTTTGTAAGATGTTGTCCACCAATTAGTCCTTTCTGACCAACCAACTCCTTCACTTCGTTTGAGAGATCAAGGTGAAAGTGACGAAGAAGTTTAGTAATGAGGACGACATAAGGAAGGCGAGTAAGATTTTGGGCATCAAGCATGTGTTGCTTCACTAATTCAATCCAATTAATCTCTTTTTGATGCAACATAGCCCAAAGTAGAAGGATTGAAGTTTCACTTACTCTTGCATTATTGCTTTCTTTGGGGAGTAAGATCTTGATCAAGCAATAGTGAATTAAGCGATGTTCCATATCCAATTCACCAACGGTGCTTGTTGAAAAGGATGACAAGCTGAGAAATTCCCTTGCAGCTAATGAATTGTAGTTCCACTCGGGAGCGGGCTTCTTTCCAATGAAATCAACGTTGCTTAATGGGAGTTTTCCAATTAAGTGTAGGATATGATCATCAAGGTGAATGGTGACTCCCTTCACTTTGGCAATTTGTCGACCGTTAGACATACGCAAGGTAGAGTAGAAGGCTCAGATGAGTTCGAGGTAGATATAGTTTTCTTCAAGGGCAACAAACTCAACCAATTATTGTTGTTCAAGAATTTCAAAGAAGAAAAAACCATGAGATTGAAAGAGAAGGACATCTAGCCAATGTGGAGGAACAAGATATTTTTCAGAAAATTGCTTACTGTACTTTGTTAATTGTTTTTGTGTATCGAATAAGCAAGATAAGTCGGTGGTTTGGGGAGTAGAGGATCCGACATCAGCTCTTCTTTTTCTTCTTGGGTTTGAAGAGGAGGCCATGATGTTATGGATTTAGAGGATTTTAGAGAAAGGGGAGAGCAAATATTTAAAGTGAGATTGCTTAAATGAGAGTGGGAGGCTCTAATTTAGAGAAATTGGGACACATGAATTGATTCAAGAATAGGCTAAATCGATTCAAGAGCCTGTGACTTGAATAATTCTGAAATTCAACGTGTATGAATCGATTCAAAGACCATATGGATCGATTCAAGCTTGATATTTTATGCTATTTGGTCCATCAGAGTCACGTGAATGGTGTCAGAATCATGGGAAATTAAGATTGCATCCTTTTCGAGACATGGTTATGTGCAGGTATCACATGGGATCACTTAGGAAATCAAAAGATTCTAAATATTTTGAAATTTGAATTCAAAATTCAAATGTAATCAATTTTGAAAATTTGCAATTTGAAGATTTCGTTTGAAATTTGAAATTCAAATGGTTTTGTTATCTAAATCTAAGATTAAAGGCATTTAAGATTTTCACAAAGTCCATTTAAGATATAGAATATTTTGTTTAAATCTTTATAGAATCATATAAAACCTTTTAAGCAAGAATCAATATCTTTATATAAATATATTGTCAAAGATTTTATAAAAATCAAAAATATTGTTAAGGATTATTAATCTTAAAAAAATTTTATTCTATGATAATTAAAAAATTATTAGACTTAGATATGAAAATGGATTTTTAAATACAATTAGAAATTTCCAAAATACCCAATTCTCTTCTAATATTTATGAAATGTTCTTTGGCAAGGGGTCTAGCGAAAATAACCGCTAATTGTTTAAATGTTTCAACATGTTCAAGCACACAATCACTTTTTAAAACATGATCTCTAATGAAATGATGTCTTATCTTAATATGCTTGGTCCTTGGATGCATTACAGGATTCTTGGAGATATTAATAGCACTTGTATTATCACACTTAAGAGGCACATGGTCTAAAACAACACCAAAGTCTAGAAGTTGTTGCTTCATCTAAAGGATTTGAGCACAACAACTTCCAGCTACAACATATTCTACCTTAGCTGTGGATAAAGCAACACTTACTTGTTTCTTGCTGTGCCAAGATACAAGAGAACTACCAAGCAAGTGACAAGTACCACTAGTGCTTTTTCTATTAAGTTTACATCCTGCAAAATCAGAATTAGAATATCCTACAAGAATACACTCAGCACCTTTAGGATACCATAAGCCAACATTTTGAGTTCCAACAAGATTTCATTATTCATTTTATAGTCATGAGGTGTGATTCTTTGGGACATGCTTGATATCTAGCAGACACACATACAACAAACATGATATCCGGTCTACTAGCGGTCATGTAAAGTAAGGAGCCGATCATACCTCGATATTTTGTGATTCAACATCCTTACCTTTCTCATCCTTGTCCAAATAGCATGATGGGTGTGGCCATTTCATTTTCCTTATCCATGTCAAATCTTTTAAGTAATTCCTTGCAATATTTGGATTGACTAATGAAAGTTCCTTCTTTTGTTTACTTGATTTACAGTCCAAGGAAGAAGGTGAGTTCTCCCATCATTGACATTTTAAATTCATCCTGCATAATCTTGGCAAACTCTTTGCAAAGCATTTCATTAGTAGCACCAAATATGATATCATCGACATAAACTTGAACCAAAAGTATGTCTTTCTTTTTGTGCTTTATAAATAGTGTAGTATCAACCTTTCCTCTTTCAAAATCATTTTCTAAAAGAAATTTACTTAGCCTTTCATACCAAGCTCTGTTAAACCATACAAAGCTTTTCTAAGTTTGAAAATATGATTTGGGAATTTATAATTTTCAAAACCAGGAGGTTGATCTACATATACTTTTTCTTGAGTGTAACCATTTATGAAAGCACTTTTGACATCCATTTGGTAAAGTTTAAAATCCATACAGCATGCAATTGCTAACAATAACCTGATGGCTTCTAATCTAGCTACCAGAGCATATGTTTCTTCATAGTCTATGCCTTTTTCTTGATTATAACCTCTAGCAACTAGCCTAGCCTTGTTCCTAGTTATTATTCTATTTTCATCAAGTTTGTTCCTAAATACCCATTTAGTTCCAATTACTTGATGGTCATCTGGTCTTGGCACAAGTTTCCAAACTTGATTTCTTTCAAATTGATTTAATTCTTCTTGCATTGCCAACATCCAATGTTCATCAGTAATAGCCTCATTTATGGTTTTAGGTTTAATTTGTGAGACAAAAGCTAAGTGATTGCATTTATTTCTAATGGCGTTGCAGGTACTTACACCTTTTGATAAGTCACCTATGATGTTGTCAATTGGATGATGTCTTGAAGTGATCCACTCCTTTTGAGCATTTGTTTGTGATTCTTCATTTAGTGTCACTTCTTCTTGATGTTGATTCCTTCTTTTCCTTTGTTTTCCAATATCAGTTCTTGAAGGGTACCTACAAGATCATCAACATCTTCCTTTCTCGAAGACTTTTGGTTAATCTCATCAAATTTTACATGAATGGACTCTTCTATAGTACAAGTTCTCTTATTAAAGAGTCGATAAGCTTTACTAGATGATGAATAACCAAGAAAGATTTCCTCATCAAATTTTGCATCAAACTTTTCTAGATTATCCTTTCCATTATTTAACACAAAACATTTGCATCCAAACACATGAAAATAAGATATGTTTGGTTTTCTTCCTTTATAAAGTTCATAGGGGGTTTTCTTCAAAATAGGCCTAATTAAACATCTATTTATAACGTAACAAGCTCAAAAATGTTTTGTCATACTATTTTCATTCAACATAGTTCTTTTTAACTCTGCTAAAGAACGATTTTTCCTTTCAACTACTCTATTTTGTTGTGGAGTTCTAGAAGCCGAAAAATTATGTTCAATGCCAAATTTTTCACAAAATTTTTCAAAAGGTTGGTTTTCGAATTCCCCCATGATCAGTTCTAATGGATACAATTTTCAAATTTTGTTCATTTTGGATAATCTTAGCAAGTTTCTCAAATGCATGATATGCTTCTTTTTATGAGCTAGAAATAATGTCCATGTATATCTAGAATAATCATTCACAATCACAAGACCATAGTAATTTCCACCAAAAATTTTAACCTTTAAATATCTAAATAAATCCATGTGTAAAAGTTGTAAAGGTCTATTTGTTGAAACAATATTTTTAGCTTGAAAAGATGCCTTTACTTGTTTTCCCTTTTGACATGCATCACAAAATTTATTTTCAAATTTTAATTTTGGCAAACCAATTACTAAATCTTTAGAGACAAGTTTATTCAAATGGTTTATATGAATATGAGCAATTCTTCTATGTCATAGCCATGATTCATCCTCTTTAGTCATGAAGCATTTCACATCATTTAAAGCAAGACAATCAAGATTAATCATGTAAATATTATCAACTCTTTGACCAATGAACTTTACCTCCTTGTCTAGTTTATTTTCAATTATGCAATAATTTTATTCAAATATTATTTTATATCCTTTGTCATATAATTGACTAATGCTAAGTAAGTTATGTTTGAGTCCTTCAACATATAATACATCATTGATAGAGGTGGAGGAATTTTTACCAATATTTCCAATACCAAGTATTCTTCCCTTGGTATTATCTCCATATGTGACATAACCTTTTCTTCGGGGAGTGATTGATATGAATTTACTTTTGTCTCCCGTCATGTGCTTAGAACACCCACTATCCAAGTACCAATGGGTGTTCTTGCTTTGAAACATACCTACAAAACAAATCAACTTAAGGACTTTGGTACCCATTTTATGTTGGGTTTGTGTAGGTTAGTTTGTGGTAATGTTCCCTTGGGAATCCATACTTTCCTCATAAATTTTGGTCCTAATCTTCTAACATTACAATTAGAGGCACTATGACCTTTAAGACCATGATGATTGCATTTCATAAATGGTGATGATGATTTACTAGGAGGTATAAAGAAACTTTTATAGTGCTTTTCTTTCTTACATGCATTAAATCCTAATATGGTTTTATCAAACATGCATCGTTGTTTTCCAAGTAAACCATTTAAGTTATCTCTTCCATATGTGAACTTTTCAAGGGCCTTGTTTAAGTCCAAGATTTTTATTTCTAGATTTTCACATCTCTTAGCAAATTCACATGGTCTAGTTTTAGAGTAATTTTGAACATTATCAATTTCCTTTTTCAATGTTTCATTTTCTTTGCCAAGTTTCTCTAAGATATTTTTCAAGAATATCAATAGTTTTCCTAGACAACATATACTTATTGGAGACTTTAATGAATTTATCATATAGTTCCTCAAAAGCATCAAATAATTTATTATTGTATAAGTCATGAATATTTACCTCTTTTTGTTCTTCTTGATGATTGGCCATTAAACATAGGTTGGCTTCTTCATTGTCCGAGTCATCAGAACTACTTACATCGTTTTCATCCTAAGCTATGTAGGCTCTTCTTCTTTCTTTTTGATCTTCATTTTTCTTCTTGAGACTTGGGCAATCCGCTTTAAAATGACCTTCCTTTCCACACTCAAAACAAGTAGATGAGGAATTATTTTCTTTGGAATGAGGTTTCTTACCTTGATTGGAGAAGTTCTTTTAGAATCTTTTGCTACTCATGAATCTTCTAAATCGCTTGACAAATAAGCTTAGTTCCTCATCTTCCTCAAGGCCACTTTCTAACTCATCTTCATCAATTGATGTGGCCTTGAGAAGTAACCCCTTTTTCTTAGAGGTCGTCTCTTCTTCCTCCGCATTCTTCAGGTCTTTAAGTTCCTGCTCTTGTTCTTGTAATTTACCAAACAAAGTAGCAAGAGACATTTCATTTATATTTGGGGATTGTTTGATGGTGGTTACAAGAGGTTGCCATTCTCTAGTGAGACTTTTCAAAACTTTATGAATAAGCTCCTTATTAGTATAAGATTTACCAAGAGTAATAAGATGATTAATAATCAAAGTAAATCTCTTTTGAAGTTCTAAATTTGTTTCTCCGGAGTTCATTCTAAAGCTTTCATATTGACTGGTTAGTGTACTAATTTTAGAGTCTTTTACATCACTAGCTCCTCATGGGTGATTTGAAGAGTATCCCACATATCCTTTGCGGTCTTAGTTACAACTCTAAAGAACTTATCCGGACCTAAGGCAAGGGTGATGAGATTTTTAGCCTTGTAATTGTATTGGACTTTTCTCTCTTCATCACTAGTCCAGTCATCCATGAGTTTTTCAACTTGTTTACCATCTACAATATGTATAGGTACAAAGGGCCATTTTCAATAGCATTCCAAAATTTTAAATCAACAGATTAAACAAAATTTTTCATTCTTTCTTTCCAAAAAGCATAACCTTCACCATTAAAGGTTGGAGCTTTATTTGTGGCACCACCCTCAGGAAAAAGGTTATAAGAAGTAGAGGCCATATTGTTCTCTTGAAGTTGTTAAGCTTGATCTACCAAGAGTCAAGCTCTGATATCACTTGTTAACCAAGTGGCCTCGATTACTCAAGAAGAGGGGAGGGGGTGAATTGAGTATTTAAAATTTTCTTTGGAATGCTTTTAAAATTTATTCTTTATCAATTATGTAATTAATGAAAGAGATGATAATAATTACAAGTAATGATAATAATAAATTAATCATGCAGTAATTTATCAAACATATGCTATACAGTAATTAAGTCCAACAGGAATTAAGTTAATTAAATCACAAATTCAACTTAAGCAATTTAATAAACAAATTATATGCAAAATTAAGCCAACAAGTAGTTTATATGCATAATTATAAAAGAGTTTAAGGATGAGAGAGTTGCGAACCAATGTATGAATTCCACTACTTCGGTGTACGTCTTGCCTTCAAGAAAACCACTTGAAGGATTCCACTATTGAAGATTTGAGATACAAAGCTTTGAGTAATTGTAGCTTCCTAGTGTCTCACACTCAAGAACTCAATCCTCACAAGTAAAAAGGAAACCCACCCAATCTCACAACCTCTCAATAATCAAGGTTGAACCCCAACCTAAACTCTCCAATAGAGTCGATATACAAGTTTAAGCACTCAAGATATTACCTCTCTAATTGATGCCAAATCTCCGAGTCATTATTTTGATGTATATTTCTCAGAAGATTTACGCTTTGGCAAGCGCACCAGTCATTAAAATTGTATTATATTTGATCGTCCCACAGGGATTGTGGTAAGTACCTCAATCTCAGACTAGTACAAGCTGAACCAACACAAGCATAGAAAGTTCATTCGGTTTTTGTTGTTTTAATGTTTTCTAGTTGTTTTTGTATTTCCAGAAACAATGTAAAGATAAAATGTGAAAGGTGATTAATAGAAAATAGGTCAGGATTGCTTCGGTTCACAAATTCATCAAGAAACATGCAATTAAAGTATAATCAAACTTCACAATCCAGAGGACAATCCGCTTGTGGTTATTCCCTAATTCCTTAGATGAAAAACACTAATCCTTAAGCATCGAACCTTAATTCCTTAAGTGCTCAATTAACCTAAGAATCTAATGTGAAATTGGAGGTTGAACTCTAACTATTCACCTAAATTGATTAGGCCTGAACTAGTTAGAAAACTGGAAGTTACCTAAGCTTCAACCATGATTCCTCACTAGCGAAGTTCTTCATCAGTTCTGGATTTGTCAATCCAGCAATTCAGATCCACTCCTCAGCTTGTTCGCCTCAAGATCTAGAAGTTGATTTCCTCGCTCACAGCTTCAAGATTCCATTGCTAACCTTCGCAATCCCAACCTTAGGGATTTAGAACTCCATTGACTTCAGTTCCATCGAAGGATTGTGGAACGTCATGGAGGAGAGGATTTAGAGAGAGAAAATGAAGTAGTGAGATGTTTGAAGTTTTTAATGAATTGTGTTCGATGTATTCTATGTGAATCTGTCTCTGTTTTTCACAGAATATGTACAAACATATATATAGGCATCTACCTAACTAACTAACTTAACTAATAACTTAGAAAGCTTAAGTTAATGACTAAACTAACTAACTAATTAACTAATTACAGAATAATTAACTAATTACAGCTCAGCTCTTAACAGATTCCAGTTCATCATTAGCTAATCACAGTGCAGCACTACTAATAACAGCTCACTACTTAACTTACTAAGGTGTAGAAGTAGGAGAGAAGGCAGCAGGAAACAACACTGGTGCCGAGTATCTTCTGGAGGGAACAATCAATGTTTTAAATATCAGCCTTTATGCTTGAGCGAACTGGGTTCTCGCTTGGGCAAACATGAGATATGTACTGCAGTATTGCTTTCTCGCTTAAGCGTTATGGAGAAGCTTGGGCGAGGGGTGATGTTTTGGAGTCACGCTTGAGCGACCTTGCTCGCTTGAACGAATTTTTGACCCTTGCTTGAGCGAATTTAACTCTCGCTTGAGCGAATTGATTATTCAATCGACATGCTGAAGTTGACGTTCAGGTTCTTCTTTTTATCTTCGGTTCCCTGTTCTATTTTGGAGTCGGTATCTTTTGGACTCTTTTTAGTCAGATTTGTGAAGTCTCACTTGGATTTTCCAAATCTCACTCGGCTTTTTCCTTTCAGCTTGAGCACTCTTTTTCCTGCACCAATAAACAACTAATTTGCCCAGCGTTTGTTCACTGATTGTCCAGTATTTGTATGTTGAGTTAATGATATTATAAATAAACTCAATTTCTTAACTAATTAATGTTTTTAATCAGCTTCTTACATAAATTAAGCACTTTTGAAATAATTAAATAAATTATAATTTATTAGCAATTAATTAAATAATAAGGCTAAACTAATCACTAAACAATGAATTAAGTCAACTAAAAGGCAGAATAATTAAGTCTTTTCAAGACTTATCACTAATAACTCCCAGAATATATGCAAGTGAAAATAAAGAGAGCTGTTGCGAAGAGAAAAGAAAGAAGAAGGCAAAATGTAATGCTTGATTTTCTATTTTTTTGTTGTGTCCTTCACTGCTTCAATCATTCCTCTATTTATAGCCTTTCGAAAGCATGGACCCGTTGCAACTTGTTTTCAAATTTATTCCTTTCGGCATAGTGGAGCATGGCGCTTCAATTTAAAAACTATAGTGTTGTGAAGTGTTGTTTCCACTAAAAGATTGAATTCATCAATTATTTAGAATCGATTAATTGTATTCAAATTTTGAAATTTCTAATGCATGAATTGATTCAGAGGTTCTTTTGACATGAATTTTAGTCCTGACAGGTGCATGAATCGATTCAGGCTTAGTTTGAATTGATTCAGAGCTTTGAATTCACGTGTGAATTGATTCAAGCAGTGGTTGAATCATTTCAGAGCCTTTGTTACACGTATGAATCGATTCAGAGGGTTATGGAATCGATTCACAAGCCTGTTTCTTTATTTTCCATGCATTGTTGACATTTTCTAAACATGTGGCTTGTTGCTCTTAATCATTTTTCATTTGATGGTCATTTCTCTTTTGTTTTTACCCTTGGAATTGCTTTATGATATATCCTTGATGTTCATTAAAATATTTATTCCTTGTTTTTATTGATGGTTGATGTTGTGCTTGAGTCCCTTTAAATGTTATCCATGCTTGAGCTCTTTGTTTGTCATTATCAAAACCTGTTTCAACATATAAACACAATATGAATGTTAAACAATCCATGTTTTCTTTTTAAAAACCATGCTTTAAATGACTCAATAGGATCACTCTCTCACCAATCCTCTCAAGTGTTTCAAGGAAATATTTTAATGTCACTCAAGTTAAATCAGTTAAAGCATTATCATAGGCTTGGCAAGTGACCTTAGCTCCACAATACTAAGAAAATACACCTAAGTCAAAAGGTCTTTTTAAAGGTTGTAATGGGCTAAGGGACAAGATTTAAGGTGTGAAAACCAAAGAAAGGATAAAACAAAGGGCTTACAAACAAAATCAAAAGAGTTCATTCAATTATTTATAGAAACTAGGAAGAACACAACTCCAAGATCTAACAATATTTATAAGGACCCTCTAATTTCCTTCTTTTCAACCCTTTTTCATTTACTTTCTTTTTATTTTCTTTTTCTCTTTTCATTTTTCTTAATTATATATTTTTCTTTTCTTTTAGAGGTCCCTTATTTTAAATTTTATTGTTTGTTACCCTCCTAGTTTCCTATTAGTGTAATTAACCTCAACATGTTTTTTAAGGAAAAATGTTTCAAAGAAAGTAATAAAATTTTAGGCTCAAAGGGGGAAACTAATGGAACATAATATATTCAAAAACAAGGGCTTCAATAATGCCTAAAATTGCCTTTATCATCCTAAGGTACATGATTCAAACACTATTTTTTCTAGGTCACAAGCCAAGTTCTAAAACATTAAGAAAGAAATAACAATTACTCAATAGAGAAGAAATAAGGGTTTTACAAATTTTATAATGAATTTACCCTTTAAAAAAGCTCAAAATCTCACCAAGGTAATATCAAGTCAAGAGAAACATAGCAAAAATTTCACTATTCATTTGGCACACATGCAATCACCCTATAAAACATGTTAAAATCATCAAGAAAAATTTTCAATGGGGTTCCAGGGATGTTTCATGTTCAAATACTCATAATCAACAACCTGACATATATAATAATCGCAATAAAATAAACCATGTCTAATCCTAACATGCAACAACAACAGAAAAACATGCTAAAGAAAACAATAAACACTATCCTAAGAAAACAAAACTACGAAAAACGGAAATATAAAAATTTGTAAGTTACCTATCCTATCAGCCCAAACTAATGTAGACATTTCCCTCAATGTTCAAATAAGGAGAAGAAATGATAAGGAAACTTACCTGAGAAATGCCTCTATCAGAAGATGGTGAAGGGAAGTGGTAGTGGCAAGGGGGAACTTGGGGACTGAAAATGCATCAATAAGGTCAAATGGTGAACCACGAACATGGCAATAATCATGGCCAGGCCGTGGTTCATTCTAAAGTTGTCTTGTAGGAACCAGGGTTATGGTTTAAACCATGGCAAGGCCATGGTTCAAACTATTTTGTTCAATGTACCCCAAACTAGCTTCCACTCTCAAATTGTTCTCTTAACTTCTCCAAACCACCAAGGATGACGTCTCTCTTTATTTTATTTTTCCATTGAATGTGGGGTTGCCTCCCCATAATCGCTAAGTTTATAGTCTTCAGCTAGACGTTACTGAAGCTTCTGTTCATTATCCAAGTTTTCCAATCTTTTGGTTCATCCTTTTCAAGTTATCTTTAAAGTAAAAATAGAACTTCCTCTCTATTCTTTTAAAAGCTCTCTTGAGCTTTACTTTGGCAATTTTCTACTCTCAAGGTGAGAGTTCCTCATCACCTTTCTTAAATGAATTACCTAAAAAATCAGTACAAGGAAGCAAAGCAAAATTTTATACATCATTAAATGAGCTTTTGTAGTGGCAAGAAATGACCTCTCTAAAATAATAGGGACCTCAGCATCTTCATCAATTTCCAACACAATAAAATCAGTAGGTATGAGTAAATCTCCTATCCTAATAGGCACATCTACAATTATACCCATAGGACGTTTCACAGATCTATCTGTAAATTACAAAGACATCCTAATAGGCTTCAAAGCATCTAAATCAAGTTTCTTAAAAATAGAGTATGGCATTATACTATAATAAGCTCCTAAATCAGAGAGAGATTCATTGAAACTCATACTACCTATCATGCATTTCATAGAAAAGCTACCCGGATCATGAAGCTTAAGGGGTAACTTTTTAGCATTCATAGATTTACACTACTTAGTAAATGCAATATTGTCAACAATCTCAGTTTTCCTTTTGCCAGACATGATCTCTTTAAGAAATTTAGCACAACTAGGCATTTGTTGCAATGCATCTATAAATGGAATATTAACATGCAATTTCTTAAGATGTTCAAGGAATTTACCAAACTGTTGATCTACCTTAGCTCTTGCCAACTTTTAAGGATATGGAATTGGAGGTTGGTATAACTTTACCTTTTCTCTCTTCTCATCATTCACGTTGGACACAATTTACATCCAACTTGTCATCCATAATTTCCTTCATAGATTTAGGCGGGAATTCTTCAAATACTTCCTCTTGCTTCATTGTAACTGCCAAGATATGGCTCCTAGGTTCTTCTTCTGGCTTTCCAGGAAAAGTACCTGAAACTTTAATAGCTTGAGAAGCCTGCTGAGCTATCTATGTCTCTAGCATTTTACTGTAGGCAACTATAGCATCCACTTTGGTTGATAAACTCTTAATAGCCTTAGAGAAGTCCTCATCCTGCTTCATCTGATTCCTAATAAAGGTCTCCATTAGGGACTCCAACCTTGATTTCTAAGGCACAAAAGGGGCTTGTGGAGCAAACGGTCCTTAGGAAGGCCTGAAGTTACCTTGCCCACCTTGGTTGAATGATCCTTTATTTTGGAATCCAGGTGGACCGCGAAAGTTGTTAGTAAAACCATTATGAAAGTTTCCTATGAGATTCACATATTGTACCTCTGATTCCTGATTTTGAGGAAGTCCCAACTAACACACACTAGCAACATGTCTTGCATTGCTATACAACTTACAAACAACGTTAGCAGCACTTGTACCTAGTTAATCAAATTTAACAGAAAGTGCTTCTACCTTAGTAGTTAATAGAGATATAGCATCAATAGAATACTTATTGGAGCTTTGGGAGGCAAACTCCTTTCAGATGACCACTGATATGAGTTCAGAGCCACCTTCTTAATCAAATTGTACCATTCCTCTATGTTTTTACTTATGAAGGTGCCACCGGCTACAAAATCTAAAGTAACCTGATGGCTATAGAAAATATGGAGTCATGGTTGTATCCCATGGCGGGGACACTCTCTAAGTAGTTCCTTACACAACTAAAAAAAGACCTATTTATGACAAAAATAACTCGTTGCTAACAAGCAGAAATCTGTCGCTAAATGGCATCAACGGTGGCATCAGCTATGGCAGGACCCCGTCGCTAAAATCCTTGTTGCTAACCAATCAGCGATGGCAAATGATAACTGTGGCAAAGGTTATGACGGTAGAACCGCGTCGCTGAAGGTTGACATATTGGTGGTCCCATTTGCGCTAGTTTCATCACTGCTTTGATCCCATCTTAGCGACGGGAATAACGTCGTTGCTAAAAAATTTAAGTTTTTCATCACTAAATAGAGGCTAATTTAGCGGCAACACTATAGTCATAGCTAATTCGATGATGACAAATTGTCGCTAATGCGGTTGTCAATATGAAACCAAGTTAGCGACGGTGAGTCACTCTAGCTAAAGCATTGACGAGCATTGGTCGCTAAGGTCATCGCTATGGAGGAACCAAACTCAGCGACGGCTTCATCCTTGTAGCTATATTTTTGATGGGTTTCCGTCGTTACAGTGGTCGCTAGGTTATGACCACGTTAGCGATAAAGACTAAGTCGTTGCTAATGGTAAAAAATGATTTTTTTTGAAGTTATTATTTTCATAAAACTTTATAGATTTAAGGTTTAGTAAAATATTATAGAGTATATTTTATAAAGTTGGATTAAATATTTTTATAAAATTAAAATATATATTAATTGTTTTATAATGTTTTTATTATTTAACCGATGCATATATAGGCTCGTGATAAACAAAATAAGATAAAAAGATATAAAAGTAATCAATAATAAATAGAACCAAATAAAATAAATATTAATAACCGAAAACTGATTTAAAACTCAAACAATAAAATAAATAAATACAAAAATATGTAACAATAAAAAAATACAAAAATCAGTCCATCAATTGGGGGATCTTGAGCTAGTGGGTCTGGCTGTGAAGTAGAGCCTGGGTTGTCTCGAGATGGTAAAGATTTCATCAACCTGTAGATCAAAGTCTCCTGCTGTGCCAACATCTAGCGAGTGTCCGCTCGATCCTGCTGAGCTCGCTCCTTCGCCAGCTGCCTCTATCGGCGCTCCTCTGCTAGCTCGATGTTTAGGTTCTCAATAACCTAAACAGCATCTGCATGCAATGCAGAGGAAAGGGCAGAGGCCTTCCCTGTCCTAACTATCTAGGTCCCAATCTAACCGATGCCAAACATTCTCCCTTTCTTGTTCACTCATCTGATAACCTCTAAATAGATGGCATTATCATCGGTAGAAGAAAGGGTAGGAGGTGCCTCCCCATCAGGTGTCTGAGCGGCCAACACAACCTCCTTTTAGGTCCAATGGCCTGGTACACCTTCTGCAAGTGTTTGGAAAAATCAAATAAGTTACTAAATGTAAATCTATAAAAAATTTCAAAAACATTTGTAATTTTAGATGAAGTACCGCCATCTCGATGGTCTTTTGGTTAACCTAGTGACCAGCCTTGTTCTTCTTGGTGATTTGCATCACTTCGAATAACGAAGGCTCACAGTGCTTCTTCTACTCCTGTAATTCACAACATATTAAAATTGTTAGTGAAAAAACCCTATGGTGGAATTTATTAATAAACATATTTAACAATGTGTACTTACAAATCTTTTTTTATGCTCAACCATAGAGATGGAACCCCCAGTGTAGATGAAGGATCCGACATCAGCCTGCCTGTTTACCTTGTTCCTAGCACTGGCCTGCTATAACAAGACACCTCCCTACTTCTACACCATACCTTCCTAGTGGGGCTCTGGGATTTAGCGGGGGCGCTTATTCTTTGCCCTCACCTTCCAAAGGGTACTCTTGATGATTTAGGAACCTAGTGAGCTTTACTCTCCATTAACAAACAACAATCAAATGAATGTCAACATTATAGAAATTAATGTCATCGACACATATACCAGTACCTAGTGAGCTTTGCTCTCCACTAACAAACAACAATAAAATGAATGTCAACATTACAAAAATTAATGTCATAAGCACACACACCAATACAAAAATGTGAAAACTTTAGGAAATATAGTAATACTTATCCGCGTCCGATATTGGAACCAGAGTAGAAATAGGGTCGGATGTTGATGAAGGGTTCACCTCGTGGAACGGCTCCTGCTGTTGAGCCTGAAATGCGTCCGGCTATCCATTGCTATAGCATCACTAGGACATGTCGGTGTGGGTGTCTGTTGTGCAGTTTAATTTGTCGGTGTAGTCTCCCTCTGTGTGCTAGGGGTACCAAGACGTGTAATCAAAGACTGTTTACCACCACACCGACCATACCGTGATCTGCGTCCAGTCATCTATCAATGAAATAATGTAAATAAGTTTAAGTAAAAACAATAATATATATATATATACATATATTTACATATAACTACATACTTTGTGTCAATTTCAATTTGGAATTCCCCTTTGGTGTCAGTGTCACCCTTGGAATTTGTTTTAGACGTGTCATCAGTATCCAAATTGGCACTGGACCATTTTAATTGGGAGACAACTTATGTGTCAATCTGTTCACTGTCTAAGGTCGTAACTGTCTCATCCAATATAGATGGATCAGTATTTAACACTGAATAATTGTCCTGAAGTTTGCTCGGAGCTAGCTGATAAGTGTAACATCCCAAAATTTATGAAAATGATTAATTGAGAGGAATAAATGGTGAATCATTTAATATGAGTTGATTCGTATCCTGAGAATTTAGAAATAATTAAAATGGGATTTATTTTGGATATTCATAATTCATTGAGACTTAATAAGATGAAATTATACCTGATTAAAATATGGGTGTTGGACCAAGTATCTCCGGTTAAGGTACTGTTGGTTAGGGTTGTTAAGCATATTATGGGGAATCCGAATATATAATCGGAATAATTTTTAGATATAGTATTGAGCCTGAACAGAGATCCTGTATGTTGTAAAACGGTAAAATTTTAATGATAGGTTAAATTTTAAAACCAAAAACACTACTCTCTCTTCTCCTTTCACGTTGGTTTTTGGCTTCCCCTTGGCAAAACACTTCTTCTCTTTTCTTCTCCCATTCTCTTCATCTTCTTCCTCTCTAAAACCTAGCAAGATGACGATGTTTCCCTCTCCCTCCTCCATTTTGTTTTTCTCTATGGAGCTTGAAGGAGACATGATGGCTTGGAGCTCTCCTCCCTCTTCCCTTAATTTTTGTCACCTCTATTCTCCCTCTTAGAGACTCATTTACTTGTTGGCTTGAGGTAAGTTCCTTACTATTTTTGTTGAGCTTATGCCATTGATTATGGTTCTATTTGTTAGGGGAGTGTAAAATATGTATGGGTATGGATTAGGAACCATTTTTATGAAAAACCCTAACGTGGGGTGTGATAAATATGTGTTTTTGTGTGGGTGCGAAGGGGTACACGAAAATAACACATAATGGAGTGGAAAATGATGAGTATAAGTGGTGATTGTGAATTTTTAGTGAAAACCCTAGGAATTAAGATTTAGGGCTTTGGGAAATTCTTGAGGAAATTATGAGTTATTGATGTTGGAGTGGTTTTATATATGAGAATGAGTTTTTGAATGAGTAATATTGATTTTGATGTTGAGGAATTGTGAAATCAAGAAAGTAAAGTAATGACTCTAAATTGTTAAGTGTGTTAAGAGTTGAGATGTTGTTAGGAAAGGCTTGAACAATGAGAATGATGGTTATTGAATTTTTAAAGAATCCTAATCTTAAGATTTAGGAATGTGTGTATATTGTGACTAAAAGAATTGGTTCTGAGAAATGGATATGAGGTACTCGATGTTAGGTGATGATTTGTATGATGAGAAATTATAGTGAAAATGGTAGAGGACCATTGGTGGTGAAACCTATAAAATAGTTGTGATTATGAGTGAGGAATGTGAACACTAAACCATGAAGGTTGTGATGGATTCATGAAATGAGATTGTGGCTTGATGAGGTTTTAGACCATTTTGTGTGCCATTGAAATTGTTGATTGATGATGGGTTCAAATAGGCTAAAATGGCTCATGTCGAACTTGAGATGGCAATGGATGACATATAAATGATGGATGTGAAATTGTTGATGTTGTGTGTTAATAGAAGATGGCATTCCAGGTAATGTGACGGAACATTTGGAACGTGTGAATTATTGCGGTTCTTCTCTGAAGGTAGGAGTGAAGTTTACATTTGAGTTGTATGAGTGAATAATTGATGGTTAATATATATGAATGTACTGATGCTTGCCTTACCATGATTATTTTGAATGATGATTGATAATATAATGGATGATAGGCTTGGCAATTTGTTGAATGTTTGGGAATTGCATGTATATGAGATAATGATGAGTGTTTAGTTGTCCCTTTTGATGGGCATGATTTATTTGTTGATAGAAATCCATGAATGGATGAATTACTAAAAAATGTGAAGTTATGTTTATGATATTCATGCAAAATTAAGGAACTGGTAAGGCTATAATGAGTTTTGGCATGTTTGGATGCCACAAAATAGTTTCAATAGCACCTATGCATGAATTATAACTTGTAAAAACTGGAATGGGCTAATTCCATTGAGAATTAACCTTTATGTTGCACAAAAATGCCTTAAAATTGGCTAAATACATTTATGCGTATAAGTCCCTTATTTTTGGGAATTTTTTAGTGCGGCTAGTGGCCACGCGTCATAAATGGAGTATATTTGGTTGTGTCAAAATTTGGCAGTGTTTGGAATTCATATGAATAAGTTAAGGTATTTAGAAGTTAGAAAAACTAGTATTTTTGGGCATTTTCTACTTAACTACTGTGATGAATCGATTCCCAGCAGGGGCGAATTGATTCATGAGCTTCTGTTTTCACTGGTTGAAATTCCAAAATTGTGCGAATCGATTCATAGTGTGTATGAATCGATTCACACCCCTCTGACTTACAAATATACCATTTCAATTACGCATGAATCAATTCAGGAGGGGAGTGAATCAATTCACAACCCTCTGTTTGTCAATTTTGGGACTTTGTGGACACATGAATTGATTCATGCAAGGGCTGAATCGATTCATGGCCCTGTGATGGCCACTAATAGGATATTTTTCCAACTACTGTTTTTCCTTTGCGGTTTTTAGCCTGTTTAGGTATCTTAATCACATTTTTGGCCTCCGACTTCTTCATGAAAGTCATAGATAATTATTGGAGGTGTGAAAATTGGTCTCACCTTAATTAGAGTTTTCTAACTCTCATTAGGCATAAATCACCAGAACCACTACATTGTAAAACTAAAATTTAAGAGGGTTTTGAACCTAACTTTTTATGATTGTCAAATTGAGACTAATAGGTGATATTTGTGAGATGTCCCATTATTTTAAGACTAAATATGAATTCTTCTCATATGTCTTAATGTTGAAATTTGTCATGAGCATATTATTATCCCAAAACCCCTTTTATCATGTAAAAATAAGAGATTGTATTAGGGGTATATGATTGTGGTGTGTTCTTAGTGGTGTTTGATATTGAATTGGGATATTGGAAAATGTGTATGTGCCTAAAACATGTTAAAAAGACATGAAAGTTCACCACTAATAATGATATGATGAATGATAATGAAAGTTAAATACTGGGGTTGTAAGACACACCTTTGTATGATGATGAAACTAATGAGGGATGATTGCATGACAATGTACTTGTTATAAATCAACGATTTGGAGATGATGTCAATAACGAGTAATGATGGATGATTGTTATTATTGATGATTTGTTGAATACCATTGTATTTGATACAAGTGTGACCTTGTATGTGTGATTTGAATTATATTGATGAGATGTTGTGAATGCCACACTAGAATGTAAAACAATGGTAATAATCAATGAGATGAAAAATCCACTAAGAGATTATGTGGTGATGTTGAGGAAAGATTGATGAATGTTATTGATGTTTATGATGTCATTGTGAATGTTGTAAGTATTGACTTGCACGTATGATATAAAATATGTTGAAATGAAATGCCACACTTAAAACTGGAAACAATGGCTAAAACCAACGATGATAAAATCCACTAAAGATTGTATGGTGGTATTGGTGTTGATGATGATGATTCATGAGTCGTATGATAGGATGCATAGTGTGAGAATGCATTGATTGGCATTTGCATCCATGGCATATCATACGCTGTCGGTAAGGAACATTAGGGGACCGCTGGTTGGCCCAGTGGGAGGGCGGCTCAGTGCACGAACATTCTTGTTGTTCCCCTGTGATTCAGTGTGTAAGTCACGAAGCTGCCCATGCTAAGCTACGGGGAGCTGCATGTGGTTAACCCTTGTGGGGGGTGGCTCTTGAGGAGCAGGTATCCCCGGTGGTCCTTTGGATCACAGCTGCCATGATATGAGTCATGGTTGGCCCGTAACACCTTATATTGTTGATTATGTTGTTTACCGCGGTCATGGTGAAAATGACCGGTGTTGCAAAATGAACGATGTGGTTTGGTACCAGTAAAATTGGTGATTATGCATGCATTATGAGATATGTGTACACATTATACTACTATAGTAGGGGCATGGTATGTGATCATACTTGAACCCACAATTGGTGTTTATCCCCACAGTCAGATCCGTATTTGTTGTTGATAATTCCATTGTGCATATGCATTAGCCTAAAAGCATTTACATATAGCATGGAGATATACCAAAGGTGTTGTGATATGATGATGATTGATGATGATATATGATGATGGTTGAGATTGAGATGTGATGATGATGAGATGGGTAAATGAATACCTAAAGGACAACATGTAAAATATGAATACAATGAAAAGATATTGAATATGATGATGTTATATATGATGGCCCAATGTAATGAAGGGCTTGATTGTCTATGGTTGATGATAATAATGTTGGCGCATTGTGGCATTAAGAAATAATGTGTATATGTGTTGTGTAAAAGTCCTGATGTTCTAGAATAGAAGTCCAAGCTCTCGAGACCTTTGAGAGTGCCTTGTTAGGAGTTTTAGGAGGGCAAGGCTAGGGCTTGATCCTTAAATCATCATTATAGTATGAGAAAGTGAGATTTAAGAGAAGATGAGTAGTGAATTGTTTGGTTAAGTGAAATAAGTGAGCAAGCAAAGTTTGTACAATAGTGACCCCTAGAGAGACTCTTGATTAATAATAAATTATGTGAAGGAGTGAATGTGTTTAATTCAGCAATTTATCTATCACTGAGGTATTTATATTCATGAATATATTCTTATTCTTACTGCTAGACAATTTATGAGTAATGTTTAGCTTTGATAATTGATAGATAATGATAGTTAATATCGGTTATAATGAATAAGAATATTTAGAATTATCTAAGTATTTAGTTAGACTTTAAGACTTGGTAATTTATGAAGCCTAAGATTTCATAAGACTTAATTAAACCCCTTTAATAAAATGATTACTAAATAATGCATTATTTTAATATTAACGGGTAAATGGATATTATTATTATTATTATTATTATTGATTTTAGTTGATTAAGATAAAGTGAGGTGAATAGATAATATCTATTTTGATACCTAATATTATTAGTAATAAGTCTAGAATATGAAGGTATATTTATAATGAGGTTGGTTAAAAAGTTAATTGACTATTTCGATATTTTAATAATAAATGATTACTTGATTTTCCCAGTTTTGAATTGTGGGACCCAACTTGAGGTCGGACTCTAGTTGTTCAACCCAAGACTAGTGATCTAGTAAGGAAACTAGTCCTGTTAGGATCGTTTCGTGAAAAAATCGAGGGTACCTAACTTAGCCTAATCGGCCAAATCAGAATCCTTGACGCCTCTTATGTTCGACCTTTTTATACTTTAGAATGTTTGATCATGATGCGATCAGTCTTTAGTGACTCGTTTCAAAGTTTTAAGAACTTTTCCTGAAGAGGCCGAAGCCTGGTTCGGACTCTATCACCCTCGTTTTTCCATAAACTAGTTTCTTAAAAAATCATTTTAAGACTCGACCCGTATATCCTTAGTGTTTTGGACCCAACTTTCGCATACGACCTCAGAATGGGACGATTTTGGTCTCAATCTCTTTTTTTAAAAGATCTTCAATCTCCGCTTCTAGCCCCGAACTCCGATTCTCACTCTGTCAACCCCAAAATCGAGGATTAAGCATACCCGTCTTAAAATTTCATTGTTAGGACTTTTTCTCTGCACCTGATTCGGAAAAAAATTCATAACTTTTTCATACAAACTTTGATTCGTGAAAACTTCATTTTAAAATCTCTGTAACAAAATTATCTATATTTTATATGAAGAAATCAAAGGCTAATTCTTTCCCGATTGGTACTGTTTAATGAGTATTTATGACTCATTGGCTGTTTTATTTTTATGCTGGCTATTTGTGGGAAAACTCATATATCTTTCTTGTTCGGTTCTTAAAATCACTCTATTCTTTTTGCTATGGATTTGTATCGAGGCACTATACAATTGTTATGCAGGCATGAAACCCAATTCTCAAAGGAGAATTTTTGGTGAATTTATTTATAAACACCTATCTGATTTGGGAGCTTTTGGAGCATCCTGTCATAAATCGGGCATATCTCGGGCTACCAAACTTGGATCGTTGCATATAATATATCGATTTAAATAGAAAAAGAAGACCTACAACTTTTGTGATGGGAGTTTTTCCAAATTCTGAACCCACGAATTAATCTATATTTAATTTTAACATCCCTATTTTCTAGTTCATAAAAATTCTTTACACTTTGGTTTCTTGTCCAACAAGTTAATTTCCCAGCCACCCATTTTCTGACCACCTCACCACTCTTTGACACCATAGCAGACAGGTGTCACCACTGTGCCCTCCCCACCCACTTAGCCTACCACCTCCCCCCTTAACCAATGAGATTTCATGTAAAATTAACCATCATCATTACCTCTTAACACACCGTCCCATCACCTTAATGTTCCACCTAACTCTCTTCCATCATTTCCCCTCTTCACAGCAGAAACACCTACCTCCCTCTCTTCACTCTTTTCTCCTTCAAACCACAAATTCAACCACCATAACACCCTCCACAAATCACCTCAACCTCATGACCTCGCCACCACTCAACACTTCCAACCATTTAAAAAATTCTACTTCCTTCTCCTCCTTCCTTTTAGTCACGGTTCAACCACCACCACATCAACCCCATTTTCATTCTTGTTGCATGTTATACCTTGGAGAATTGAAGCTCGTTTTCTCACCTTGGAGCTGCACAAAACTGCCACTCACCAAGCCATTCAAGTAAGAGATTTTGATGTTCCTTCCTTGAATTTTTGTCCTTAACCTTCTAAACTCTAAAATCAATTTTTGTTTTGAAATTTTGGTGGTGATTTCTTGCTATTGGAAGACAAAATCGTGGCTGTCCCTCCTCCTTCTAACCATGCATGTGATTTTTTTAAAGGGTCCAAAGGCTTAGACGACAATCGGAGCACGTTAGAAACCATCGGTGGAATTTTTGACAAAACCCTCAAATTTTTCCTCCGGGAAGCAGCGAAATCATGAGGTATAGGGGGTCTCCATCTCATTTGATTTTAATTCTGATTGTGCTATAATGATGTTTGCATATTTAGGAGCCCACGTTTTGAATTTCATCGCCATCCAACGGTCGGATCTTAACTCGTAGAATTTTTGGTAAACGCCGACTAAAAAGTTAAGTTTTAAATTAGTCGATATTCAAAAAAATTTAATTGGCATGGTATGACGTTCGTATACTCAAAAGAATTTTATCGCGATCAAATACACGAAAAAGAAATTAGAAAAAATTTAGCGTTTAGGCAGGCCCGGTTCCATTTGATATGGTTGTATTAAATAAATTTTAATTTTAGAGATTATTATGTAAGTTGTAGAATATTGTCCGATAAGCCCCACTATTAGATAGTTAATTTATCGTTAATCGTCACCAAATTATTTTAAGAAATATTGCGCTCGGTAAAGGAACCTTCGATCGGTGGTCACAAATTTTTATTTGAAAAAGTTAAAGAAACTAGATTTTTAGAAAATTTCTTAAAATAATATGATTTAAGAAATTAAAATAAAGAAATTTAATTTTTAGAGAACTAACGTTAAATTTTTCTCTTGTTTTTCTAAAAAAATAAAAATAATATATATATATATACATATATTTCTCAATTAAGTAAACTAGTGTATCTTTGTATTTAAATATTTGGGTTTCAATTAGAAAAAAATGGGTGTAATAATATAGCTAAAGGAATCAGAGATTTCTTTTAATGACTTCCATAACTTAGGCCCATATGAAAATTTTTGGAGGAAATGTAGGTAAATGAACTTTATCATAATAGACATTAAGAGTAAAAGAAAATATTAGTGACAAATTTTAGCCACCACTTTAGTGATCACTTTGGTGACCATTTAGGAGAAAATGAGTGGTAACTTTAGAAAATTAAGAAAAAAGGGATAGATTTTTAAAGGGAAAATTTGGTTAAAAAGAATGAACCTAGGAATTAATTATTTTAGAAGATTAAAGAAATTTAGAAATAAGAGATAACAAATTTGAACTTAAAATTTTGATCAAAAATTCTAAGAAAGACCTTAATAGATTGATAAGTTTATTCTTTTAATAAAAGGAGTTAGAATAAAAAATTTTATTTCTTTGGGTAATAACACAGTAGAGATTAAGTTGACCACTATGGCTAGAAAAAAAGAAACCAAAGGAAAATTTTATCCAAATTAGATTAGTTAGTAACTAAGAAATAGAACTTTGGGTATAATAATCTTTAGTTTATAATAAAACAAATAGAATTGATTAAATTAATTGGTAATTCTTTTAGATAACTAAACAACATCAAGATATTTAGAATTGAAGAAGTTTTAAGTACTTAGGGGGGTAAAATGAATAACTTTAAAAAAAGGGATTAATCATAGTTAAAAAAATGGGTTAACTAAATTAGCTATCAAGAAAAGAATTAATTAATATAGTAAGACTATGTTTAAGGAAGATATAATTTGGTACAAGAAACTAAAATAAGGTAAGAAGGGGGTACACGACTTAAGGAGTAAACTATTAAACTTAGAGCTTATTTAAGAATAAAAGAAAGAAAATAACTAAGGAGGTTACTTAAAAATTAATTAAGGACGTAGGAATAGTGTGCTAGATGATAAAAATCCAATGAATCTATTTTACTTAGCCAAATTACGATGGTTATAAACAATGCTAATATATCTAGAAGTTCACCATACAGTTAGATGCTCGATCCATGTACTACCAAAATACTTAAGACAACATGGCATATAAACAACAATTAAGTACTCATATTAATACATATATTGTACACATGACCTTTACGAACGCCGACTAGAGTAAAGTGACTATTAAATTATCATAGTAATATAAACGGTTAACGTGATGTGTTGGTAGATGTATAATTTTGAATGATATATTTCCTAGATGTATTTATTTGATGGATGTGATGCATGGATAATTGAGCTATGAAAACTCCTAAATGAGATGTATAAATGTGAAATAGTGGTATCAGTAAGGGTTTCATTGTGACTAAATGTGAAAGTCCATAGATATGAATATTGATGGACGATGCACGAATGAAATACCCATGATATTGAGTTGTGGAATCTCATTTCATTTCTAAGGATTGGGAAAATAAATTACAAACTTTTATCAAAAAAAGAGGAAGATTTTAAGTTATTTAGTATGAAGAAAAAAGCTCAATGTTAGAAATGAAATGAGAAAAACCTATCAAGAAACCACTCGTGATAAATATAATAGTTGAATCATGCATCATATCTGGTGAATAAGGGTGGTGTCGAGGAACTCCTTAGAGCATAACAGTGAGGGGTACACTGAAGAATCTGCCAATGTCTCGATACCTGAGGGTAGTCTAGGAAGTATAACCAAAGGCGGGAATTCCAAGTGGCATCGGATTTGCGCCTGTCGCCGGAGAGTCCGTAGCAAACTCTGGTGTACTTTGACAAGAGGCGGGATTTCCTATGACCGTGGAGTGCCCATTTTGTAGAGATTATGGTTGGCCATTATGATGATAAGATTGTGTCCTTACCCTTTTGTGAAAACCAGAACGAGGAGAGCTCCGATCGCTCTAGTGGATGAGGGAATAAGGTGGGACTTGTGGGGTGATGTGTCGTTATTAATGGAGTTTCATGCATTATACTAATGCACCATATTCATGAAAAGATGAAATTCAGTATATATATATAACTGTGCGGTAAGAATTTAGGAAGGCCTGTGAGATATAAGAAGTGGTGAGACAACTTAGTATATCTATATAGGAACCTCAGTGAGAGAGTCGAATAAATTGATTGGTACTTGTTGAATGTGTGGGGCAAGCGTCAGAGATGACACTCCTTGATTTTTATGGAGATGGAGACTCACCTTTACAATTAATCATTCCAGACCACTAGCCAGGTATGTGTATCGTACGAGGGAGTAGTGGGCTGAAAGGATGAGGCAGGTCCTAGCCATTTGGCTACGATCCCTGAGGATGCCCTATTGGATATACCTCTATCACTTCAGCCTAATGCAGAGAGACCCTACGATCGAGACGCAAAGGTTACTAAGAGCTCAGTCAGATGGTGTGGCGACCCACCTCATCCCATGAGCGTGGAGGAGCTTAAGGAGATGTCTAAGCAGGAGGCAGCCTTTCTGGCAGATCCACTCAGTTTTCACCCACTACCACTTCCATCTATAGTTCCATCCCCTATCTAGCAGGCGGAGATCCCAGCCGGGCCAGGTCCAGCTACAGTAGTGTCGCGGGAGCCGACACTGGAGTATATTCCACTATCCATGGAGGAGGACGACGAGAAGTATCCTGAGGAGTTTCCTCTCGAGGATATGTCGATGGGCCTGGTAGATCCTACAGTACTTCTAGCCTTACCCCAGCAGGTTTTACCAACAGTCCCACTTTCAGTTCACAGGGTAGATGGATTAGAAAATGTACCCATTCAGCAGAGGGTTCTAGTCATGACTCCGATGGAGAAATATTTAGTACATCGGCAGTGGGACCATTCCCCGGGTTTTCTCCTGCACATCTACTGGAGTTACATCTATAGAGAGACCGGGGAGGATATAGAGATGTCCGCAGTGGCGCAGAGTCTTTTAGCAGAAGCTTATAAGGCCTACATCAGTCACAGACACTAGAGAGTCCGTCATATCAGTGACTTGCCATCCATGAGTACCGCTCCTCCGAACTTATCCCAGTTGGCATCTGCTTCCTACCCACCGACCCCCCCGTGGTTAGATAACGAGTTTTTGAGTGGGGACTTTTAGTTGTTAGGTTTATTTTATGCACATTTCCCTGTATTTTGTTTAGGGTGCCTACGTGCCCCTCTTTCATTTCAGTTGTACAGTTCTGACTTGACCAAGGTATATCTAATGTTTTATATATATATGTTATGCTTTTGTTCCACTAGGTATTATCTTGTATAAAAAAAACTTCCACATTTTTCTAAGACTCATAACCTCTTAGTTAACCAAGACAATCTAGTTGAAGAGATTGTCTTAGTTAACCAAGGGTGTTACATGTTGCTTTGCTATGAGTTGATTGATGAATATGTTATAATTATGTGTTGCTGAAATGAGGAATTGTGATGATTATTGGTGATTTTAGCAAAGCATACATGATATTAATACACATATACACATAATCTCAATTATACTCATATTCATCATTTTAAATGTCTAACTCACTCTCCCATGTTGTCCATTTTTAGCATCGATGCAGGAATATCATGGGATGAGGATATTATAAAGTAAAGCTTTGGAGAAGGTAAATAGTGGTAATGGGATGCCTTGCTCGACAGCGGTTGTAATTATTGTATTATGAATAAAATGTCCATTATAGTGTTAATAATCATTGATATTGGTGAACGTATTGTAAATGATAATATAAATGGATGAAGTATTGATATTTGGGGTATTGGAATTTATACCCATTTGATGAATGAATGTGTTAGTCATGTTGCCCATTTTAAGAATGTATAAGTGTTGATGATATATGACTTTGAGGTTGAACCGAATGTGGTCAATTATGGAATATGGATATTGGAGATGTATGTTGCATAACCATATTGATGTACATACAAATATATTTAAGGCAATGCATGTTTATGATTTATATGTAAGATTGGTTGTGGCCTAATAGGCTAGTGTTGTATGCTTGCATGCTTTGCCGAGCCTTTTCTCATATCTTCATATATGGGACTAGGCGTATGCCCTGTATACATATTCCTCTTCCACTGTAAACTGTATTATTTTGTATACAATTATGGGTGATTTATCTTGTGATCCAATTTATAAATCTTTAAATCTCACTCTTCCATCTTTCGTAGGTTGGGTCTTGATGTAATCGAAGTAGTGCTTCAAAATCATTTTAAACGTGAAAAATTTATTCATATGTTTATTAATTATTTATCTTGATTACATTCAGGATTCGGGTCCAGAAAATCAGGGTGTGACAATAAGCATCTTCAACCTCATCAGAGACGTTATTAGTAATTTAACTACGAGCCTTGGCTTTGATGACTACATACCAATCCCGATGCCGTCCAGGGAATTTTGTGTAATAAACCTGCTCTCCTTGCTACGCAAAGATGAAAGGGTCAAACCCCTTATATCTACCACTTTTTTCACCTCAACTAATTCGTAATGGTAGTCGACTTTTGTACACACACCGATTATGTTATCGTGCCAATCACACTTGAATAAGACTAAATCTCTTTTAACCCGCCCAGAGAAAGAAACTTGAATGGTCTCTTTTAAGACACCATAGAAGTCCTCCTCTATATAACGTCCTGCCTAATTATTAGACCCTAAAACATGCAATTAAACTCAATTTATAAAAAATTGACCTTAAATAACGTGATAAGTACCAAAAAATCAACCCATAATGATATAAAAAAGTTTAAAGAAAATTTTTTCAGCACGTTGGCTCCCTGCACACTGCCTAGTAATTTGCGTCAAGTCAAAGTTACTCAACTTCAATCGAGATGAATCCAATTGGTACACCTCTGTAACATAAATACCTACAAATGTTATGCAGAAGTCAAGGGCTAATTATGCCCCAAAGACAACCTAATTCATGAAATTGTAGAATCGGCCCAACTAAAATTTTTAGCCTGAATACCCTGTAGTATTTTGGGCATAACTCAGGCTACCGACCTCCGATTGACTTGATTCTAGCAGCAAAACGACCATGGCAAAATTATCTAAAACTTTTGTGAAGCAAACAATAACAAAATCAGTCTCGCTTAAGCAAGTTTTATGAAGGAAACAAAAACTAAATCAGTCTCGCTTGAGCGAGTTTTGTGAAGGAAACAAAAACTAAATCAGTCTTAAGCGAGATTTTCACTCAAGCTCTCGCTTAAGCGAGAATTGAATAGAAATAGCCCTCGATCTGCTCGCTCAAACTCATACATAGGCTCGCTCAAGCGAGAATTTGCTCACTTGAGCGAAAATATCAGCTCTTAAACCTTAAAGTCAACTTCCAACCTACCTATTTTGCCCATTTCAACTCCGATTGCTATTAAACTTTATGGACACTATATTTTCCCTGTTCCGAACCTGTTGGCATAGTCCGTTCACCAAAATTCCATCGTATTCTCAAGATATGCATAAAAATTCATTTAAACCAAAGGTAACACAAACCAATGTATAAAACCTATCAAATGGACTTCAAACTTGGTGAGACTTATATACACAAGTTATAAATGAGGCGGGGAACCTGTTGGTCCTTTCCGGGGATCCTGAAACCCATCGGATCATAAAATCACCCCTCTGGTTCCTAATTTCCACTTATTTTCACTATTGTCATTAATATGAAATATGTCATCTATTTTGTCACCATATCCCACATTGCTACACGTTCACATTAACATACATTTCAAACACATAATGTAATACCTGCTCATTTTATATTCATTAATCAACTGGCTCTGTGCCATAATCACACCTAATATCATAACCATACATATGACTAATATGCCAAAACCATAATTTACAACATAATTCCTATTCCATCATCATCAATTTATCATACATGTAATCATTAAATATGCATCATCACACCATAACCACATTCTAAGGTCTATCCAAACCACATGTATAATTAGCAAACAATCCAAACACACATATGTCAATAGTTAAACAATCTACTCCACTATTACATAATTAACATTTCCATAACTTTCTTGGCATCAGCTCCTCACTTGGTGCTTTCCCCCGGGGAATCCATACCTTCCCTATCACTGGTTACTAAAAGAGAAGAAAACCACAGCAAAGGTGAGTATTTGGAAACAAAAATCATAATTAATATAGAATGGTAAACACAATGCAAAAAGTGATAATTTCAACACTTTACCATTTTTACTACTTAACTTCTAAAGTCTACTATAAGCTCATATATATACCATATTATAACAAACCATATTTTGCCTAGTACCTGACATATTCTCAATCAAAGGAATAACTCACATATATTAAACTAAACCCTTGTTAATATCATGTTCTCAAACACTTTACTAATTGCTAGTGCATACATCATCACAATCACATTAGAAAACATCACTAACTCTCAACATTCAATATGACGCCTAGTATCCAGATACTAAAAGGATTGGCCTTTAGCTGGAGTCGTATTTGACACCAGTGAACCCGACTTGGTCCACCGAGCCTGACTTAGCTCTCTACCTCAACCACTAGGTCATACTTGACAATTAGGTAGCTCAATTAGATCTCAAATAACCATGGGAGCCAAAAACAAGGGGCGAAATATACTATTGGCCATCCCACACCACATAATCACATAAACACATCTCAAATCCCACAATTCTTTATTGATAAACAATCACCCAGGGCGGCCATACAGGCCAGGCCCCTAACATATATTTACATCACCTCAATGCGTTAAATCATCATCATTTATCAAGTTCTCTATATGAGTATCAACACTAACATATACCCATCAACTTCATAATCCAAAATCCAATATATCATACATAACCATCTATATATACATACATATTTATTATCATACATAACCCATACAAATCAATTTATCAAATACTATTAACTAATTAATCACTTTGCCAATTTTTAAAAATTCACCCATGCTTTTAAGTCGTCCATTGATACCATATTCATACAAACATACATGTATATATTTTTATATATCACCTAGCCATATTCCTAAATTTCTCGTATTCCATAATTATGTTATATTCTTTTCGAGCCTAGTTATACATTAAATAATTCTAATTAATTATGACCCGAACACTCCCCTTACCTCGATTCCACGCTTTCATGAGTTGTTCTTTGTGTCGGTTATGACCTACGATCAAATTGTTCATCGCTTCGCTTCCGCTTTCGATACCCACTCCATTTAACAATCCTTCGACGCCTGTTTCACCACCTATGAACATTGAAACACAAACCCATTAACACATTGCCATACCCATCGCTCCAAGAACCTTATTCAAGCTTCATACAGCCATTGGAAAGCAAAACCAAACCCCTTACATGCAATGGGTACCCATGGATAGAGAAAGAAAGAGAAGGAGAGGGAGAAAACTTGAAATTAATAGTTCATATAGACATACCTGGCTTCCCTGATGCCAAAAACGAGATTAATTTGAAGTTTTGACTAAGGATGGCAAGACAGGCTAGCCCGCCCCGCCAAAGCCCGCCAAAAAAGGGCCTAGTTGGCGCGTCCTGGTAAACTAAACGGGCCAAAATTCAAGGCCCACCCCGCCTAATGGCGGGCTCAACGGGTTGGCGGGCCGACCCGTCAAAGTTAAAATTATAATTTTTTAAAAAAATATGTCAAATTAAGATTAAAAGATTAGAAAAATAATTTTTTAAAAAATTAAAGAATATATTATTAAAAGAAATGTATAAATAGTAAGAGATGTTACTTTTTTTCTTAATTTTAAAAAATAAAAGTATATATTTTAATAAAATAAAGTATAAATTAGTAATATTTATAACTTTTTTCTTTTGGCAGGGCTCGTCGGGCCGGCCCGCCCTGCCCCTCCAAGGTTTTGGCCTGCCGCAGGTCATTGCGGTAGGCAGGCTAAGAATTCCTGTTTACCCTGCCAAATTTGGCAGGCTTGGCGGGCCAGCCCGTCGGGCTTGGCCTGTTTTGCCATCCCTAGTTTTGACATGAAATCAGATGCCCATTGAAGCCTAGGACTCACGACCATGCATAGGAAAAGAAGAGAAGAAGTTCACACGTGATTGGCACCCGAGGAAGAAGATGGAATTTAGTTTTCTTTTTACTAAGGGCATTTAGGTCTTTTTTCCTTTTCTTTTCCATTTTCCTTCATAAATTAAATTAAAACTTACCTTTTAACCTTTTGGTAAATAAAGTTTACCATCACTAATTTAAACTTTATTTAAATTTTAATAATCCACTAATCAAATAAATTTATTTAATTCCTTAATATTTAATTATTTAAAATTGTATTTATATTAAATAATAACAATTTCCAAAAATAAAAAAATCATAGATTTTTAAATTAATTACCCGGGATGTTACACTCTAAATGTCCAGTTATGCCTTTAACACAAACCCTAAAGTTATGTGTTTACATTCCTTCACTGCATTGGAAAATGTTAAGCTTATAGTCGTTTACATAGTAAATTGGCCATTTTTTTAACAATTTTCACAGGACCTTAAGAAAGAGCTTGGAGTAAAGGGTCTTTAATTTGGCTATTTGGATCTTGAATCTATTCAAAGCATAACATACAACAATATTAGATAACAAGCTTAACATCACCTCCCTCTTTATACATATCTCCGAAGGCAAATTGTATGAGGTCGGTATAACTGGCCAACAAGAGTATACTCTTCTGTATTGACCAAACGGGTTAAATCCGTCAATACACAGGCTAAGTCGTACATTGCATGGCTCATGTAAAAAGTCCAAGTAAAGCCCATCCAAATACTTCCATGCTTTCCCATCAAATGGATGACACAAAAGACCCTCCTATGTTCGATTCAAAGCATGCTAATGCATGTGTTTTGCCATAGACAATAAGGCATATAAATGTTAAAGACGTGGTGTAATCAGAAAGTACCACATTTTCTTCCTTGTTGTCCTAGTTACCTTCCCCCTTCTCTTAACAGTTTTGTAACAATCCTTGTTACAATGTACACATTTGTCCACACTCTTATCTGTAAACTTATTTCGGAACAATATACACTCGTCAACACAACACTCTATCTTCACATATCCCAACCCCAGGTTTGTCATACTTTTCTTAGCATATTACAAGTTTGATGGCATTCTACTTTCATTTGGCATAGTGGAACCCATCAAATCCACCATTCTATTAAAATAACCTCCCAAGAGATTATACTCTACCTTTATGCTTAAAACAGCTAGGGAGGCAAATAATTTGGTATGACTCACAACCGTCCCATAACAGGGTCTGGGTCGCCGCCAACAAATCCTAAAATCTGTTAATATCTGGATTAGGATCCTCCTCTACACCCTTATTCTGATCCCTAGCTTCGTCATCATATTACAGAACACACCCAGTGGAAGGTCCAACATGATCCATCACCATCTGCTCCATGTTATTATAGTTATCCCTATTTTCCCTTACTTCATAGTAAGATGGTTGTACAGGTATGCTCGGTGGTCTGGGCAGTAACTACTCACCATGGTTGTACCATCAATAATATCCTTTCATGAATTCTTTCTCATTTAAGTGGCATATCACATCATTCGTATATTCAAAATTCATGCATCCACACTTAGAGCAAGGTCAAAAGATCTTCTAAGTCGCTTTAAATTCAGGGGTGTTGGCCATGGCGAATGGAATAAACTCACATGACCTCATTAAAAACACTTTAGTGACTCGTCGACTACGATCCAGACGGTTGTACATCCACCGTTGATGTGTCGAAACCTCCATTCACGATACCTAATGATGACAGGACTGGTTACTTTAATTTAACAAAATGTTTCCAACGTCTTATGAATCACTCTCTATCTCTTTCATGTTGTAAGTAGGTGGGGCCCTATCCCATTCAGAATGGAAATATAACCCTCCGTAACCCATCTGCATGTTTGCGTGAAGTTTGTATGTTGACGTTCAATCAAAATCTTGATAGCATTTCGTATTGGTCCCCGAGTACATAGAGGTATATGGGGGTCGAAACACCCCGCACAGACATGTACCCGGAGACAACGTGAAATACGAAAAGCGAAATTCTAATTGCACATCAACAACACAAGTTTCACACAAACACCAATATTTATGCATTACGCCCTACTGGTTGCAGATTCATCTTAAACTGTCCAACTGGGACAATTCAAGATCCAATACAACATGGTGTATCGACCTATTATGTTGAGTCTTGAATGGGAACCTATTGGGTACATACACGGTCTAATGACACAAGGAGCGTACCAAAATTTCAGCAGAGTCTCCCCTATAAACTAGACATTTCAAAATTTTACTAAACTCTGTTACACATAGAAAACACCCCAGTACAATTCAAGCTATATAGAATTCAACATAATATAGCCTAGAACATTGTTACTTAGAAATTGTTACTTAGAAAGGTTAAACCATTACATTGGTTAGGGGTATCAATAATTTTGGGGATAAAACATATTTATGTTAATTTGTAGAATGTACAATTATAAATGGTTATTATTTTGGGGATGAAGCATTTAAACCAAACTCAATAACTATAATAGAGATAGCAAGATCACAAGGAGAAAGGAAAATCCCAGTAAGGGTGCATGAGTATGAGATGATCATTGAACATGCTTAGTTTATAAATGGAAACAACACAATCACATCATTAATGTTCTGAAAAAATTCATTAGTGTGTCTGTTTGCTGAAAAAAATAGATTCCATTTTTTTCTTAAAAAGTATCTTAAATAAATACATTACCTCAGACACTTTCAACAAACCATTCAACTCTGTAAATACATCTTTTTACCCTTTTTGATAAACGTAAATTCATTTAAACTTTGATAATATAAACGTAAATACATTACTCTTATTGTTTCTAATAAAATGAATTTACGTTTATCAAAAAGGTATGCATTACCTATTTAATATATAAGTATCATCATTTTATTAGAAACAACAAGAGTTATCTCAATTTGGTTAAAACATTAACATTATACTCAGTAAATTCAGGAAGAAAATCTCACTCTACAAGCAACAAATTGGAAAATAAAGGGTGAGAGAATAACTTGTTTAAAGAAATGGAAGAGAGGGAAAAACTGAGAGAGATGCTGAGCCGCCTAAACAAATCTTAATTTGCTTACCAAAGAGGCTAGGATGAGCAAACAAAATCTGAGTTGCATACAAAGAATAGAAAGGATTTTCAGTACATGAAGCTCCACGAGTAGTTATTGCATCACATGGTACTTCCATAATTTCCTTAACAAATTATCATTTTTGTTGGAGAATAATAAAACAAATGTATACTAAGTATATGTTTGGTTTAATGTTTTCATTTCATTTCTGGTTTCTCAAAGTAGTTTATCAGTTCCTTCCACTCAACTTCTATTGTGCTTGTTTTGGTGTATATGCCAACACTTAACCAAAACATTAAATATGATATGAGGACTTCATAATAAATATTGAACAAGCTGGTCAAACTGGATTTGAGGCCAAAAGGCAGGTACATCTTTTTTCCATTTTGATTTTCTTTCTTGAATGATTTAGTTCTCTGCTTATTAGTACTATCAATGGAATTATAAACTACAAAAATCAATAAGGAAATACAATACTGAAGAGAGTGGTGGAGTTCATTGCAATTGGTGATTCACATGTGCCTTTTAGGGACAACCAACGTACCATGCTTCTACAGGTAAATATTGTATTTTTAATTGAGTGAGTTGTTGGATGTTTGTTCTCTGTTATTTGAATTTTCACTGATGGGTGTACTTTTTATACTTAACCTTTTTAAGGATTTCTTATAAGATGATAAGTCAAAAATTTTGATGATACTGTGTGTAAGTCCTGATCCTAAAGAGATACACAAGACAATCTCTACCCTTGAATATGGAGCAAAAGCAAAATGAACAGTCCGTCATCCACACACTGTAGTCAAGGATGATGAATCTTCTACAGTCATTTTGGGATCAAGAATTACTGCTATGGATGAATTTATCTTGAAGCTACAAATGGAAAACAAGTAAAGAGAGAAAGAGCGCAATGAAGCACATAGAAAGCTTTCAAAGAAAGAAGAAGAAATCACTGCATTAAGAGCAAAATTGGACATGGTAGAAGGCAAAGGAACAACTCCTACAAATGAACAAGAAATTAACTTGAAGGTAAATGAACGAACCTGGCTTCTGTGGAAAGAGTTAAAAAAGAAGTTAGAAGAGTGCCATAAAATGACTAATGAGTTTGTTGAATTGGAGAGGAATAGAATGGAAGAGAGGATATTGCAACAGTGTGAGGAAGTTGAAACTATGAGAAAGAGACTTGAAGAAATAAAAGTGAGAAGGACTTAGAAAAGGTGAAATCAATGGATTTGGACATGGATGATCAAGAACCCCTAGGCTGCAAAGTAAGTATTATTGGTGGGGTCATGTGTAGGAGTGATTATAATGCTAAGCAAAACTTTTCATTTTCAATCAATAGTGTCCACTTTGAATGGTGTATAAGAAGATGTTGCTAAATGTTTTTATGGTGTAGAAGAAGAAGAAGAAGAAAAATAGGATCATGAAAACAAACCTAAACCCTAAACCCTAAACCCTAAATCCTAACAGGATGAAGATAAAGAAGTGGAGAAAGAAGTCATAGAGGAAAAAAAGGTATGCACTGTTGATAAGCCTAGTGCTGTAGGCTCTTTTGAAACTTCAAAAATGTCTAAGATAAGTATAAGAAAAAGGATTATTGTTTCAAGGCAAGTTCAGTGGATGATAAGGATGGTGAATCTAATACACTTCGGAGAATTTTAGTGATCGCTTTTATTACAAAGTAATTTTGCATAACTTATACCAATTCAACTGATACTTCTAGTTCAGCCGACACACTTTTATCAATAAATGCAATTTATACCAATTTAAAATTTTGGTGATCGCTTGATAAATAATTGGGCACAATGATATCTATGATCTATATAGATGACCTTACTTAGTAGGATAAAAGGTTTTGTTGTTGTTGAACTCCCAATGGACCTACTTAATAGTGTGAGGGGTTTGGATAATTTACTTTGAAGGTCTATATTCAAACATTAACTTTAATTTTAATTTTTTTTTATCATACTTGTCATGTAAGTAATAATATTGCATCACACTTATCAAACACTTCTAAAAGCTTAACTTGTTCCATGAGTTGTTTTTATGTAGTGTCAAATTTTAAATGAATAGTATTTTCAGAAAGTAATTTGAAAGAATACCCAGTGCAGTAAATAGGAATGGAAAAAAATTTCCATTTAATAACAATATTCCTCTTGATATATTTTAGCAATGGAAAGGTGATTTATATGTAGTTTCATGAACCTAAGACTATTAAACCAACTATTGAACTTAAGACTAATATTGTAGCAGCCTTGGTTTTCAGAATAAGGACCCCAGGCTCTCAGGACCCTTGAGAGTGCTTTATTAAGTATTCTAAGGAGAGTTAAGGCTTCAGCCTGATCCCTAAATTGCTCTAAGTATGAGGGAAAGAGACCTCAAAAGACTATGAGTAGTGAACAATCCAGTTCAATGAGATAAGTGAGTAATAATAACAATGCTTAATGATATTGTTTAGTTAGAGATAGTCTATTGATTAAGTAGTAATTAATATAAGATTGTTAAGAAAAATTCTGGATGAAAAAGAATTTTTAAGTCCCATTGGACCAGACCCCAGACTTTATATTCCTGAATTTGTTTATATCATTCATCAAGTATTTTCGCTCAAAAAGTAAAGTTTGTACTATTAATAATGTATTCATGTGTGCCTAAGTAATTCCAGGATACGAGTATTAAGCTATGAAAACAAAGGGGGAGTATCAGCGTTCTAAAAAGTCTGGCAGAATATCAAAAGTCTAATGGAAGCATTCTGTTCGAAGAAACTATTCTCAATGTTCTTAAATTCTATTTTGGTGATGTATTGGGATTCATGCTCTTATCATATTTGTGTGCTTATTGTCAAAGATCATAAAGAACAAGATCAAAATGAGAAGCAGCTGTCAGCGTACCTACCTCTATGTCACACCCCGATTTCCTGGATTCGAACCCCGATGTAATCATGATAAATAGTTAATAAAAATGCGGGTAAATTTTTCATGATTTAAAGAATTCCAAAACACCCTAACAATTACATAAAGACCCAAACCATAGAAAACCGAAGAGTGAGATATATGAAATTTACAACTGGATCGCAAGATAAATCGCCCATAAATGTATACAAAATAATAGAGTTTACAACGAAAGAAGAATCTGTATACAGGGCACACGCCTAGTCTAATATATGAAGATATGAGAAAATGCTCGGTAAAGCATGCAAATACATAACATAAGCCTAATAGGCGACAATCAACCCTATACATAATTCATAAACATGCAATGCCTAGAATATATATATATATATGTATATATATATATATATGTATATGGTCATGCAACACCCATCTCCAACATCCATATTCCACAATTGAGCACGTTCAATTCAACCTCAAAATCATGTATCATCAGCACTTATACATACCCAAAAGGATCACATATCCAACATCATTATATTCATCAAATGGGTATGAATTCCAATACCCCAAATATCAATATATCATTCATATATATGGCCGTTTATAATACATCCACCAATATCACTAATTATTAACACTATTATGTACATTTTATTCATAATACAATAAATTACAATCACTGCCGGTCAAGGTATTCCATTACCACTATTTACCTTCTCCAAGCTTTACTTTAAAACACCTCCTCATCCCATGATATTCCTGCATCGATGCTAAAAATAGACAACATGGGAGAGTAAGTTATACATTTCAAATGACGAATATGAATATAATTAAGATTATGTGCATACGCATATCAACGTCATGTGTACTTTGCTTAAATCATCAATAGTCATCATAATTTCTTATTTCAACAATATATACGTATATCATATTCATCAATCAACTCTAAGCAAAGCAAGCACATATACACATCATTTCTCAGTGTCACAATGGACCAAGACCATTATCATCAACCATACACAAACATGCCCTTTATCATATTGGGCCAACACATACATCATCATTATATACAATATCTTTTCATTGTATTCATATTTTACATGTTGTCTTTAGATATTCATTTACCCATCTCATCATCATCATATCTTAATCTCAACTATCATCATATATCAACATCAATAGTCATCATATCACAACACCTTTGGCATATCTCCATGCTATATGTAAATGCTCTTAGGCTAATGCATATGCACAATGGAATTATCAACAATTACGGATCCGACTATAGGAATAAACACCAAATGTGGGTTCAAGCATGATCATATGACCATACCCCTACTGTAGTAGTATAATGTCTACACATATCTCTTAATGCATGCATAACACCAATTTTTTTACTGGTACCAAACTGCATCGCTTATTTTGTAACACCGGTCATTTTCACCATGACCGTGGTAAACAACATAATCATCAACATGAGGTGTTGCGGGCCAACCATGAATCATATCATGCAGCTGTGATCCCAAGAACCACCGGGGACACCTGCTCCTCAAGAGCCACCCCCCACAGGGTCAACCACATGCAGCTCCCCGTAGCTAAGCATGGGCAGCTTCGTGACTTACACTTCGAGTCATAGGAGAACAACAAGAATGCTTGTACACAGAGCCGTCCTCCACTGGGCCAACTGGGGGAATCCCCTAACATTCCTTACCGGCAGCGTATGATATGCCATGGATGCAATGCAATGCAATTTAAATGCATTCTCATACTATGCATCCTATCATGCCACTCATCAATCATCATCATCACCAACACCACCATACAATTCTTAGTGGATTTTATTACCATTGGTTATTGCCATTATTTTAAGTTTTAAGTGTGGCACTTCATATCAACATTCTTTATATCATTCATGCAAGTCATTACTTGCAACAATCACAATGGCATCATAAACATCAATAACATTCAACCATCATACATCGATATTAAAGGAATGCCTAACATCCGTATTCATCTTTATTCATCAATAACATCACCATATAATTCTTAGTGGATTTTCATCTCATTGATCATTATCATTATGCATATTTTGGTGTGGCACTCATAACGATTTACCAATATAATTCAAACCATACATACAAGATCACACTTGTATCAATTACAATGGCATTCAACAGTTATCAATAGTAATAATCATCTTCCATTCAAGGAAATGACCAATAACATTATCCATCATTATTCATTATCGACATCATCTTTGATTCATCGATTCACCACAAACACATTATCATTCAATTGTCCCCTCATTAGTTTCATCATTAGACAAGGGTGTGTCTTACAACCACATCATTTAACTTTTCATCATCAATCATCATAACATATCATTAGTAGTAAAACATTCATGTTTTCATATCATGTCCCAAGCACATGCATATTTTGCTAATATCTTAAATCTATAGCAACCACCACTAAGGCACACCATAATCATATATCCTCAATAGAATCATATGTCATTGTGTAATGAAACAAAGTTTGGATAATAACATTAATCTCATGGAAAACTTCAACATTAAGCTATATAAGGGACATGACAATGTCATTATGTTTCTATTGCTAAATCATGTTTAAAATATGTACAATTGAATGCATAAACATGCCATGACTCAACCACATCAAACAACACCATGAATCAATTCAAGCAAGGCTATGAATCGATTCATGTGTTACTAGAATCCTGACAGCATAGAAACAGGGCGATGAGTCGATTCCCACATACCAGGAATCGATTCCCACGTTTCCAGGGGACCATGAATTGATTCCCACATCATGTGAATCGATTCACATGGTTCTGGAACACACCCAGGGGCAAACAACAACCTTTGAATCGATTCCCAAAGGCTTGTGAATCGATTCAAGAGCAGGGAAAGTCGTCAAACAACATTTTTAACTTAAGAAACATCATCCCATACTCCTATTCATCAAACCCAACATCAATCATGCCTACAACATACATTCACATGGAATCTTAACTCAACAAACCATATACCTATATACACACACACATACTCCATCTCATCATGGATTATTCATTAACAAATACATCATTCCCTTCAAAGGGACTCTAAAACTCATATTATCATCTCATATACATTTTTATATAATTTCCGAAGCCAATCAATTGCCAATCACTTCATTCAACAAATTATTATTCATCTCATCATTTTAATGTAATCATGGCAAGGAAAGCATGAGTATATTCATATACATTAATCACCAATCATTTAACTCATGCAATTGAAATGTAAACTCCTCTCCTACCTTAAGAGAAGAATAATGATTTGAATACTCCGATCATTCCGCATCATTGCCTGAAATACAATCTACACAATACACACACATGCATTCATTTAATTAATGAGCCATCTCAAGGCATCATTACAGTTCTAAACAATTGTTAACATCATATGAGGATTAGTATCAAGTCCTAAACTTATCTAAACACCAATTCACACCATTGTGTTAGATTTCAGGAATTCTTTTCCCAAAACTAAGATTCTCCAGATCTTAAAGGGTTAACCATACCTAACAACCACAATATCACATCTGTTATCCATAATGCATCTAATCATCATATGAATCATCCAATTACCATCATTACCATCCAAATTCATCATAAGCCTTTTAGCTTCTTTTAAACCATCATCAATCAACAAATTCATATGGCACATATCATGGCCTAATAACTCATCAACTCAAAATACCCATTTCATTAATCAATCATTTATAGTCATCTACCATTTTTATCCTCATCATAAATAACACTCAACATTGAATATTTCATATTCATTTCTCAAAATCAACTCTTCTAGCCATAATGTATATACATATCTATATTCTCCAAATCTTAAGATTGGATTCCATTTAGATTTAATAACCTTCATTTTTGCATATACATATTTCCAATCATCATCTCTACCCACAAAAGTCATTCTCATGGCAACCAACTCATAAATTCTTAAATTTTGCCAAAAAGTCCCAAATCATCAATTCTCAAGGGTTTCTCACAAAGATTCCCAAATCATCAATCACAACAACTTTCATATATTATTTCAAACACAATATCATCATCAATGTGCCAATCAATTATAAACAGTAATCAATGATCCCAATGGTCATCTAACCTAGGATTTGGGTTTTGCATGCATATATCATCATTCACAACAACATTAACTTAGTTTAAAACTTCATCAACATCAAAATTGATTCAAACCTTCCAAAAATTCATTTTCTTCATATGAAATTATTCCAATGGCACCAAATCATTAATACCACTAATTTGGCCAAAACCCCTAAATTACTAACACTTAGGGTTTTCTCTAAAATCACTCACAACATTCAACTCCAACCATTTTCTTGAATCATTATAAGTTCAATAAACCACATCCTCTCATAACTTTAAGCCATATTCAAGAATCATATTTCAATGTTTAAGCCTAGGGTTTTACCATTTTCATCAACAATCATACTTTTCCATACTAAGATTTCAAGCCCAAACATCATAAAACCATAAATGGAACAATAAAGAGGCAAGAAATCCTTACCTCACAAGCTCCAACCCAAAAATGAAATAAGGAAGTGGATGGAGAAGATGACCCAACACAAGCTCCAAAATGCCTTCCAAGCCCCATGAATCCATGAAAACCCAAGCTTTTTGAGTGAAAAATGGTTAATGGAGAGGGTGGAGGTGGTGGACGGTTTTCATGAAGAAGAAGGGAGAAGGAGAAGAAAAAGCAAAGTGAATGGGAGAGAGGGAGAGAAGCTGCCAAAAATTAAAGAAAGAGATAGGGAAATTTGGCAAAATTACGTATTACACATTAGTTAAAAGGATGCTCCCATTTGTTTTTACCATTGGTTAATAGTTCCCCATTGTCCAATGGGTAAAAGGAGGTAGAAAAGAGGGAAAAGTGGATGGTTGAGTAGAGAAGAGGAAATGGCAATTTACATTTTCTTTTATTTCCATTTGGCTCGTATTTTCCCCATTTATTAACATACACTGTGTCTGCATAATTATTTCCTCAACAACAAAAATTATTTTAACTATACTACCATAACCATAATAATTTTCTAAGTACCCTAGACCCATTGAATGTTCAATTTGACCAAATAGGTCCTACACCATCTGTTAAATCATTCAGTTATAGTAAATCTTAATTTACCGATAATTCACCTCTAGTGTCTAATGAACTTTCCCATATTCATTGGACCATAAATAATTAATTATCATTATCCAATAATTTATTTTCTTTAAAATTTGGGATATTACACTCTGCGCATACTGATCTCGATCAGAGATTTTGTCAGAATATTTCAGAAAGCAACTTGTCTCTCAATCAAGAATTGGTTTACGGATGGTTTAGGCATGGAAATGCATGAGAAACTATTTTTGTGAAAAATCCGAAGAAGTGTGTACCAGACCTCCCCTTAAGTTCATCTTCAAGGTCTGGTGTAACACCCTCGGTTAACTAAGATAATCTCTTCCACTAGACTATCTTGGTTAACTAAGAGGTTACTAATTTCAGAAAAATATGGAAGTTTTTTTTGTACCAGATAACACATGGTGGAACAAAAGCATAATATATACATGACTGCATCAAATGTACTTAAAGTGGTCTTATCAGATCTGTACAACTGAAATAAGAAAGGGCATACAGGCACTCTGTACAAAACATCACTATAACATCAGAATAAGATAAACTAACCCTAACCACTAGTCTCAATCTCCTGTGAAGTCCTCATCCAACTAAGGGGACTCTGGTTGAGCTGATCTAGATGCGATCTGAGTCGGGACAAACTGGTGAGATGGTCCCGTTTGATTTGAGCTAGACGACAGATGATCGGTGGATGGTCAGATCTACTCGTGCAGAAGACTGGTATAAACTTCATAGGCCTCAAGCAGGAGACTTTGAGCCTCTATCGACATATTGCTTATAAATCTCCGTCTCTCTAGATAACGCTCCATCGGGGACATGGTGAAGACTCCAGGTTGTACCTCCAATAGACCTCGTGGTACGTGGGGTGCTGGATGTAACAACCCTGATTTTTAAGAATAGGAAACCAGACCCTCAGGACTCTAAGGATACTCTGTTGAGCTTTTGGTGAGAAGCTCGAGGCTTCGGCTTGTTCCCTGAACAGCTTAGGATGAGAACAATAGGGATAGGCGGAGCTTAACGTGAAATATAAGAATGTCGAGAGAATGTAATGAGTGAGAAAAGCAGAAATAAGAAAATAATAAATAACATTTGACAACGCGGTTTAATTAAAAATAATACGTAACGACGATTATTTTGGATATAAATTAATTTATAATTATATTTATTCGATAATTATTTTTTGTCAACAATGTTTAATAGATAAATAATTATAATGATTTATTTTGAAATTATATATATATATATATTAAATTTTTCATTTATTTGATAATTATATTTAATAATAAAATATCGCTCGGTTCCTTAGATTTGAACTGTGGGACCCAGCCTAAGGTCAGACTCTGACCGTTCGAACCAAGACTAGTGATCTAGTAGGGATATCAGTCCTGTTAGAATCTCTCTACGAAGAATCAAGGGTGTTTGACTTGGCCTGATGAGCTTAATCAGAACCTTTGGCATCTCCTACGTTTGACCGTTCATATACCTCAGGATATCCGATGGTGGCATGGTTAGTCTTTGGTGACTCATTTCAACATTTTAGAAATTTTTCCTGAAGGGACCAAAGCTTGATTCGGACTCTATCATCTCTATTTTTCAATAAGTTGATTTCCTTAGAAATCACTTTAAAACTCGACCCAAATACCTTTGGTGTTTTGGACCCAGATTTTTCATACCATCTTAGAATTGAATGATTTTGGTCTTCATCTCTTCGTTTTGAAAATATCTTCAATCTCCATTTCTAGCCCCGAACTCTGATTCTTACTCTGTCAACCCCAAAATCGAAGATTAAGTATATTCATCTCAAAATTCCAATGTTTGGACTTTTTCTCTGCGCATAGTTCAAAAACAATTCATAACTTTCTCATACGATCTTCAATTTACGCAAACTTGGTGTCAAAATCTCCGTAACAAAATTATCTATGTTTTATATGAAGACATGAAAAGCTAAATCCTTCTGGATTGGTACATTTTAATAAATCTTTGTGACCCCTTGGCTGTTTCATTTCAATGCTGGCAACCTTCAATAAAATTCGAGTATCTCCCTCTTCTGTTGCTTGAATCACTCCATTCTTTTTTCTATGGATCCTTATCATAGACCTCTATAATGTTTATGAAGGGGACGAAATCAAATTCCTAAGGGAGAATTAATGGTGAATTTATTTCTATGACCCTAGCTGATCTGGGAAGCTTCTAGAGTACCCTGTCGTAAATCGGGTATATCTCAGGCTACAGAACTTGGATCATTGCAAATGATATACCAAATTAAAGAGGAAAGAAAGATATACAAACTTCATGAAGGGATAGAAAGCCAATTCTCATCCCATAAATCCCAGAAATTAAAACGCTATACCAATTCACGTTTTTCTAGCAATAGTTTGAACTAGGTGCAGTATTTTCCACATAACTCTCTCATATGGCCATGAAATTGAATAAGGCCTTCACCATATTTTTTCTAACTCAATTCTTCATAACTTTTATGAAGGACACAAAGCCCAAATCATAATACATTTGGGCCCGAAAAATAAATTATGCAGGGAACAAAAATCCCATCGTAGCCCTACACCCTTTTAGTATTTGGGCCATATCTCACTCAATTCTTGATGGATTTTTTAATTTATATGGATTTAAAGAGATCAAAAAGTTATACAACTTTTATGTTCAACCCATTTTGAAATTCGGCCCACAAGGACCCTTAAAATCCCGCACAAGATGACGCCCTAGAACTAGACAACTCAGCTTCTCCATGGAACTTTGACTAATCACCTCCTCCCACTCATAGGACATTTGTCTAGCTCTGAAACTCCTCTTCCATGCATCATCACAGCTTGCCTTATGTCCTTACCACCCTCCACACAATGCGAATTGGTCCCTCATGTGGCAACACCGAAATTTACTCCTTGCTTAGCAAGGAAAACAACTTGCCGAACAAGTTGTTAGCCTTGAACAAAAGTACAACCCATGTGCCAATTTCCCTTGAGATCACCGTGCACCCTTTCCTCAAAATTATCCTCATGATGTCCAAATTCACTCTACAATGTTGTCATGCCATCATACTTTAACATAATCATATCATGCTACCATAATCCATCATCATTTTCTTCTAAATCTCACTCAAGCTCTCCTTCCGTTTCTCGACAACACCTCTACTTCTTTTCTTCATCATTTTCTTTTCTTTCTAAGTAAAAAAAAATAGCCCTCCAATTCCAACATTTTTGGCATGCATGGCTCTTAGAAATTCATCTCACCCTCTTGCTTGAAGAGCTTCCAAAATCATGAACCGGCTAGGAATTCCGCAAGGTAAGATTGACAATTTTTCTTGGTTATTATCCTTGACTCTTCTAGTGGTTCCAATTCTGTTTCATTTTGGAAATCTAGTGATATTTTCCTTGCTGATTGGAAACTAGAAATTGTGATTGTCTATCCCTCTTGTTGGAGCTCCAAGGACCGTGAGTTCTTCTAAGGTCATCTTGGGTGAGTTTGGCAATTTTCCCTTGATTGTTGTTCTTGAATTTTTGTTGTCAAAATTCAGCTTTTGTTTTGAAATTTAAATGTTAGGACCCTTTCTGGTTGAAGCCAAAATCGTGGCTGTTTTCCTTGTCTTACCCTTGCATGCATGAATTTTTCTAAGGATCGGAAGCTTAGACGATGATAAGAGGACATTAGGAGCGTTTGGTGAAATTGTAGGCAAAATCTTCTATTTTCTTCTCTAGACAATGACAATAATATGAGGTAAAAGGGGTCTCTTCCTCGTTTGTTTGTATATTTGGCTATCCCATATTGTTGGTTGTGCATTCGGGGACCTCCGTTTCAAATTTCATCACGATCCAACGGTTAGATCTTGAACCGTAACATTTTTCTTAACCAACGACTAAAAGTTTACATTTTTGAATTTACCAGTATTTTAAAAAATTTAATTAGCGTAACTTGACGTTCACAAACTCGAAAGGATTTATCGCGATCGGACCAACAAAAAGAGATTTAGAAAATTTAGCAATTAGGCGGGCTCGGTTTCATTCGATATGGTTATATTAATTATTATTTTTTTTAGTTTTAGATGTTATTATGTAAATTGTAGAATATTATCCGGTAAGCCCCGCTATTAAATAATTTAAATGATCGTTTAAATGCCGCTGACTTATTGTGGAAATAATGCGCACGTTAAAACGAATTCTCAATCGGACGTTAAAAATATTTTTTTACTAAGTTACAAAAGTAAATTATTTGGAAAAAGGTTAAATAAAAAATTAAATTTTTGAAAACCACTCAAAATAATATTATTGAAAAGCTTTCTTAACTTAAAATAAGTTTTATAAGTAGGAAAATATATATATCAAACATTTTGAATCTAACTAGAATAGAAAATTTTATGACCACTTTTAGTGACCACTTGGAAGAAAGAAATGGTAGCCTTAGAAATTTAAGAAAATAGATAGATTTAATAAAAAGAGACTTGATTAAAAAGAATGGACTTTGAGATTAATTATTTTAGTAGAATAAAGATACTTAGGACAAAGAAATAACGAACTAGAATTTTAAAGTTTGACTAAGGTTCTGAAAAAATCCTAATAAATTAATAGGATTATTTACTTAAATAAATTTAGTTTAGGATCTGGAACTCTTAAAAGGGGTAATTCCATAATAGAAATTAAGGTAGTTACTATAAGTAGAAAAAGAGATCAAAGGGAGTTTTGTGCCTAGAATAAATGGGTTAGTGATTAGGTGATGGAATTTTTTGGGTATACTAGTTTTTAAGCTCACAAATAAAATAAATACAACTTATCAATTCAATTGACAAACTTTTGGTTGACAAAACAACATTAGGCCAATTCAAGATATCTCAAATTGAACAGATTTCTAAGTAGTAAGTGGGTAACTATAAAGCAAAAAGAGATTAATCATAGTTATATAATTAGTCACTAAAGAAGAAATTTTTGAATCTAGTAAAGTCCCATTTAGGAGAGATATCATTATGAAATATAAGAGATTAAGTTAGGACAAAAGAAGTTCTATCTCAAATACTAATTAATAAGAAAGTGATCTAGAACTAAATCTTAGACTTATCGTGAAAAGAGATTGGACCTATTAATTAAATAACAACTTTTAGTAACTAAGTAATAATGGACATGTATAGAGGAAATAAACTTAGTTACTATAGTAGAAATGAAACAAGGAGTTACAAGATTGTTAATCTTAAGTTGAAGAAAAGCATCGCTAAAACACTACCGGAACATAAAGGATCAGTAAACCGTTTAGTGACCAAGAAAATAAGTTATTCAACAAATAAAGCCCAATTAGATTGATGAAAAGGAAAATGACGATGGGGTCACTTAAAGATAACCTGAGAATTCATAATGGGACGTTAGGAAATTAAATCACTAAATAACTTAATTTTATCTGATTAAATCAATAAGAGCATAAAAGGTTCAAGAAAACCCATATATCTCAAAAAACGACCTAACCTGATGTATAACTTAAAACATCTGGCAACAGTCGACGTAAATGCTAGCGCATTAAATACCGATAAATATATCGCTCACTTCACGCATTGTTATGCCGTTGTTTCATTGCATAATTATTGATGTGATATGTTGATGAATATTGAGTAAAGTTCTCACAAGTATGTTGCTTGTACATGTTACATGAGTAATATATATGTTGTCTTGGCTAGTGTGATACATTAAATGGTTGTTGATGTATGATAATGAATATGTTGATTGAGTAGAATGTTTCCTAAATATATTATACTGATGTATGTTGTATGATGCGTAGATAACTAGACAATAAAATCGTGAATAAGAGATATGGAAAATGGTATCGGTAGGGGTCCCGAAATGATTAAAATATAAAAGTGTGTGTGAGACTCGGATCCGAGATGAATTGTGGGCGTTGAAGTGTCAATGTACCCTAAATTGTTGAGAAAGTATAAAACCTCTGTAACATTCCAAATTTTAAAATAGAGGATTAATTAAGAAAATAAATATTGATAAATTGAATGTAAGTTATTTGATATCCCAAAATATTGAAAAGAATTAAATTAAGAATTTTAGGGATTGTTGGTGATTTAATGAGGCCGGTTAAGCGGAAAATAAGCCCGATTGAAATATGGGTGTCGGACCAAGTATCTCTGATTGAGATGATATTGGTTAGGGCTGTTGAGAATAATATTGGGAGTCTGAATGTATATTCAGAATAATTTTCAAATAAAGTATTGAGCCTAAATAAAGAGTCTGTTAGTTGTAAAACGATGAAGCTTTTAATGAAGAATAAAATAAAACATAAAATCCTCATTTCCTTTATTCATTTTCATGTTGGTTCTTCTTCTCCTCTAACCCTTCTTCATTCTCCATTTATCCTTCTCTTCTTCTTCCTTCGAAAACCCTAATCTTGAGTGGTTAGCTCCCTCTTCCATTTTTGTTTGCAAGAAGTTTGGAAGGAGACCATTGAAGTTGAATTCTTCTTCCTCTTCTCCTTCATTTTCGTAGCCCATCTTTCCTCATCTTGGAACCCATTTTGTTTTGGATGTGAGGTAAGCTATACTCACTCATTTGTTGAGTTTTAGTCATGGGTGTGTGTATTTATACTTTGGGGAAGCAATGTATATGAAAGGAGTGGTTGAAGAGAACATTTAATGCTTGAACCCTAAGATGGGTGGTCATAAATGTGTGTATTTATAAGGGGTTAATGGTAGTAGATGCATTTATGATGGTGGGAGATGAAGAATGATGAGGCATTGATGAGAGTTGTTGGGTTTTGGAGAAACCCTAACTTTTAAGAATTTGGGAAAGTTATGAATGTTTGTTGGATAGTGTGATTAAGAGCAAATACAAGCCATTGGATGTATGAGTGTTGGTTGGTGAAAACCCTAACTTTGAGATTTAGGGAAAATGGTCAATATTGATTTAAGAATATGTCTTATGAAGAAATGCATGACATTGAGAAATACAAATGTTGATTAATGGTATTGTGTGGGTGTTGGGCTATTGTTGTTGGTAGTCCATTGAATCTAATGAATGTGGCTTAATGAGAAGGAATTCCTGAAGCCTAACAAATAATAAAAATGATGCCTATAGCATGTCTCGTGCATGTTAAGAAATTATAGATACGATTATGATTAAATAGAATTGAAATAATGTCTTGAGTAGTTGATTGATTGGGATTCTATATGCATGTTAATGTAGGATCCATTCTGAACGACGAGGCGGGTGCGTCTTATCAATCGAAATTCTTCTCTTGAGGTAGGAGAGGAGTCTTATGTTCTAAATGCAAGAATTTGAATGTTATTTGATTGCCATATGTATTAGTATACATGTTAACTTTGCTTGAGATGATACGAGAAATTGTAATATGGTATATGGTGTGGATAATGTGTTTGGTAACATGCTTTGGTGCATTTAGAATATTCATGGTGTGCTATATGGTGGTGTAGAATGATCTATAATATGAAGTTATACTTGTATCCACCATGAATGTAATGTGATTGTTGGTGGTGTTGATTGAGAATTATTGTAATGCCACACAAATGTTTAAATTAATAAGAATAACCAACAATAATGAATCCACTAAGAGCCTTGTGGTAATGTTGGTAATTGGTGTTGATGATGATGTATGATGAGTGGCATGTATAGGATGCATAGAGTGAGAAATGCATATGATTTGTATTTACATCCATGGTATACTGAATAGCCGCCGTTGTTGGAACATTAGGGGAGTTCCCTCGGCCGACCCAGTGGGAGGGTGGCTCGGTGCACGAGCAAGTCTTATTTCCCCTGTGACTCGGTGTGTAAGTCACAAAGCCGCCCATGTATTGCTACGGGGAGCTACATATGGCCGACCCTTGTGGGGGTGGCTCTTGATGAGCAGGTGACCCCGGTGGTCCTTGGGATCACAGCTGCCATGATTTGATATCTGGCCAGCCCGCAACACCATATGTTGAATATATGGTATACCGCGGTCATGGTGAAAATGACCAGGTGTTGCAAGACGGGCGATACGGTTTGGTACCAGTAAAATAATTGGTGAAATGCATGCAAATTTAAGAATAAGTGTACACATTTTACTACTGCAGTAGGGGTATGGTTAGATTATCATACTTGAATCCCACATTTGGTATTTGTAATCCCACAGTCAGATCTGTAATTGTTGAAATATTCTATTGAACATATACATTGGCTTAAGAGCATTTGCATATAACAAGGAAGTATGCTGAAGGTGATGAGATATGATGATGGATGTGATGAGGATGTAATGATATACTAAGACAACATAAAAGATATGAATACCAAATAATAGTTTATGTGATAGCCAAATTATGGTGGGACTTGATTATGTATATGCTGTGTACTTTGTCTAAATTATAATATTTCTTGTGATGTATGTATGACGGTGTTATAATGATAAAGAAGTATGGTGAATGATATGTATGTGCAAAGTATACCTGTTTTGATGTATATGTACATAATCACATGGTATTCATATTCATACCTTTGGGATGTGTGACTCACTCTCCCATTGTAACATCCCGACTTAATAATTAATTGCCGAATGAAAATAAATCATTGAAATAATAATTGCAAGGTGGGAAAATTATTTAATAATTATAATTAACTTAATTAACTCAACTTAAGAAATAATGACTGGTTAAGAGTGATTAATTAATAATTGCTGGCTGATTGTGATTGGTGTACTGCTTCACGCTTTCCCACCCCACTTCCCCTTCTCTCTGTGCATGCGTATATGGGCTACTGGGGCACCCTATCATTCATTTTTCCCTTTCAGACTTCTCTTCTTTCTGTCCTCTCTTATTCCCTTCTTCTTCGCTCTTCATTCTCCTTTTCTTCTTCTTTCTTCTCTGCTCTCTGCACCGTGAGCTCGCAACCATGGAGGCTGAGGATCAGAGTCCTCCTTCTTGACTCGACGAGCCAGAGAGGGTGAGGGTGTGCATTCCCTCTGCATGCAACCAGTCTTCTTCCCCATGGCTCCTCCGTCGACTTCCCTCTTTCTCCCTCTCCTTGCTCGAGGCTGCCGAGTCTCAGTGAAGATCTACACCATGAAGAGCTTCAAGAAGGTTGGAGCGTTCACCAACGTGTGATTGGAGCTGCTCAAGAGAGCGAGCAGAGAACTAGGCGTCTCGAAAGCTTGGAAATCCCCACTGGACCGAGTAGAAGGTCAATGTGGTGCCCTGGGGGCTTGGGTCTCCCCACTAATCTTGCATGCAGAACCGTTTAAGAGTGGGAGTGGCTCGGAGTTCCTCCAAAGCCAGGTGTAATGGTGGATGACTGATGCAGGGTCGCTCCATTGAGAACGAGTGAATGGGCTGAGTGGAGAAACCGACTGGAGCTGCAAGCCCTTGGAGCCTTTGGAATCTTCATCCCAGGTAGGGGGCGCTCTGCATGTCAAATGCATAGTTTCTGGACTGTCCGAGTGAACGTATTACCTTATGTGTTTGTATGATTATGATTATGATGACCCTGTGAGGTGTTTGACTGTTGATCATTGGATATCGTATATGTGTGTTAGTAGAGTCCTGTTGATTATTTCGTACCCACATGCATGCGTTCAGGATGTGCTGTTTGATATATATATATATTGTGCGTGCTGCTGAGTGGAGTCCGAATGAATGATAATTATTAGCTGGGTGGTGTATGACTATGGCTGTCCTAGAGATGTATGATGACATTGGTGATGTTGTGGAGTTAATGTATGAATTGCATGTTAATTGTAATGAGAATGTCAAGCACATTGTGTGGTCTATTGTTGACTTCCGGGTGGATACGATATGAATTGCTTAAGATGAACTTGCTGAGTGTGGATGACTACCGTGACATGCATGAGGTTGCATTTATGAATAGAGGGTGACCTGTGGAAGGTCAGGAACCCAATGAGATGATTTCCAGCTACAGACCCTTGGCTAGATTTTGAGAGGACCCGTGGGAGCTAGAGTTAAGTCTCGAGACGTCCATGGGAGACCGGTACCACACGGTAAGGGTTATCAGACGAGGGGCCAGAAAAGGGATCTGTAACTGAGAGTTATTGTTAAGTCGGATCCGTATGCATATAGGTAGGTGCATCATTGACGAGAGCAACACACTCCTTAAAATCTGTGAATGCTATTAAGGAATTCCGACTGGCTTTGTGTGTGTGTTTGACGCTGAGGCTAAGTATTATTGATGTTATTGTTAAGGGGTATGTTGTTGTGAATAGTAGGAGTTAGATGACCATGAATGACTTGAGTAATCCGACTAGTGATTTGTGTAAATGCTTTATTAAATGTTAGTGAATGCTAGTATTGTTGCAGATAGATAGAGTATGTTGAAAGGGAATATGTATGCTAAGCCGAGCCAATAGCTATCATTGTATATGTGAAAGCTCACCCCTACACCATTTTTCAGTATGTGCAGATCGGGCTCGGAAGTGCTGACAGGGCCTCAAGTCCGAGTGTGGTGTACCCCGATTGTGGAGTGCTTATATTGTATTCATTATGTTTAGTCAGTGTAGCCTTGGCCGGCTCTTATGTAAAATGACGATTAAGCATATTTGTTTATAAAGATTGATTAGGAGAATTATAGATATGGGTTACTTGTATGGAATTGTAAGTATTGGTGAATATATATATATATATAATGTTAAGATAATGGATATTCCGAGTGTATGATTGTGTATAGACCTGTGTTGTATGCTGGTGACTCGTGTTGGGCTCTTTCCGAGTAGGGGCTACTCATAAGGATTCTGAGAGAAATCCCTTTGATGAATTCTGAGCGGACGATATAAATAATCCGAGCGAATAGGTTGTGGCGTGCCGAGTGAGTTAGCTATCATTTTCTGAGTGAATGAGTTGAAGGATAACTCTGAATTCCGATCGTCTAGATAGCCGAGTGTGGCTTCTCGCCCCAGCGATCAAGGTACTCGCTCCAGCGAGTGTGGACTTGGGAAGACCTTGTGTTGTCACCGCTTAAGCGATTCGTGCCTCGCCCGAGCGATTGGAGCTGCTTCGCTCAAGTGTATGGGTTCTCACTTAACCGAGTGAATTGCTGGTTTTGGGCTTCGCTGAGTGTTTCCTTCTTCCGCTGTATGCCCTCTCGAATCGGTTTTATTTTCTCTTGCCTTCCCTTCTCTTATTTCTTTTGTTACCCGGTTGCTTTATGGTCTATTTAGTTTATTCAATTTCGAAAAATTGTTTTTGTTTCGGGTTGTTTTCATTCTAAATTTAGGATGTTTCATTTTGGTATCAGAGCAGACCGAAAGGTCCAAGGCCAAGGTATACTTACCAAGTGTAAGCGGTTGTATGCAGTATGACCGAGTGGTCATCATTATTGTGACATTGATTTGTGAATTAGGAGGTCATTTCCCTCCTGGTCTGATTGATTGTATACCCTAACTTAATCGGTATTGTATGTGTTTGATGATTTGGTATATGAATGGTGTGGTTGTATGCCTGTGCCTTGTTGAGGAATTTGAACGTGTGATGAATGAATAGTATATGATTTGAGATACAAGAAATGTGTTAGCCTTAGTTCCTTTTACTTGAACTTGAACCCTTTGGAGTAGAAGACATAATTTGGTGCCTGTAATTAATTACACCCTCTATGTTGCGTGAACTCATATACTGTACATGAAGATTTGAGTAATATATGTATGCGTATTTGTTGTGTGTGAGAGATTAGTTTAACTATAAGTAGAAAATGGAGATGAGTGTTGACGTGGGAAGAGAGTTAGTGACTCCCTCCGAGTGAAAGGAAACCTAGGTAATCCCGAGTGAATGAGACAGTGTGATGCCGAGCGAGAGTTTACCGACCAGAAGATGACACCTACGACTCTGAGTGGATCCATTATAATAAATCATTAAGTAGCTAGAAAATCCGAGTGAGTCTTGACTTAGTGGGAAAACTAGAGTAGGAGAGATTATAGTTGCCGAGTGAGAATGAGTGAAGAGGACGGGTGATACCGAGTGGGAATCGATCCTGATACCCTTAGAGTGATAACTGTTAAGTATTTCCTGAGTGAAGGGTGACTGAGTATTTCCGAGTGAGGAGTCCCTTTTAAATCTGGGTGAAAGGAATGTGTGCACACTATAATGGTTGTTGAGCTCAATATGAATTACATGAATATGTGGAATGTTATTTAGAATAACATGATTGAATGGAATCCGATTGAATGAATGTACGTATATTAATGTTATGGCCGGGTGCGATATGATATTGTGACTGTAATGCATGCTGTGGTGAATGATATAAATTGTATGGCCGAGTGTGAATTTGATATTCTGATTGGATGATTGAATATATATATGTGTTGATGCTGTCGCAAAGTGCAAAGTGAGCCTATGGCTGTGATTATATGGATTATAAATAATGTAAGTGATATAGCCGAGAGCTGGCTGGATAGATTCTGATTGAATGATGCTTGAATGTGTTCTGGTTGAATGATAGCGTGTATGCATTGAATGTTGGTACACACGTATACGTATATACATATATATGATACTATATGGTTTAAGGTGGATAAGATCTAAGGAAGAAGTAATTACGCGGTAATGGTCGGAAACCGACTGTTATTATACCATTTTGGGGTGATAGTAACTGCTACTTCACGAATGTCATCAGGAGAGTTGCGCTAACTTATGAGTAATGAAGAGGTGTACGACTTTTGTGTAAGTCGGAAGCTCTAGCCATTATACTGTTTTACCGTAGGGGTAAATTATATTACATGATTATTGCTGTGTGACGTGCCCTACGTGTTGCATCATGATAATGTTGATGTGAATATGTGCTTATATATGCATGTGAATTGCCATTAATTCTTGTGAGTAAGTATTAGCTGAGTGAGTTGGTCGGTGCGTGTGAGAACGTTGTTAGGGAGACTAACATGGTTTGCATGGATTTGAATGATTTGAATGAACCCCGACTAGATGATGACGTACAAGTGGATTCCGACTGAATGAATATGTATGTACCGATACTGTTACCGAGTGTAATATGGTGTCATAATTGAGAATGTACGTTATTGAGCAACTCCCGATTGGATATGATGTTGTGAATAAAATCCTTAATGTAGTTTGGAATTGATTTGAGTAAGTCCGATCGGATGAACACATATATATATATATATATAATGATGCTATTGTTGAGTGCAATGTGTGGTTATGGTTATGGTGCATACTGAAGTGAACAATGTTATAGCCATGAATAATTGGTATGAAATTCGATTGAGTGCCTGTATGTACACTAGTGCCGTTGCCGAGTCCGCAGTGTGTTATGACAATATGTGATTGTGAATTACTAATCCGGACTGAATTGCATGAAGCTGAATGAGTGATGTCATTATATAGCTGAGAATTAAGAATTTAATCCGAGCCATGATTTTGTGATGAATAAGATTTAGAGGAAATACTTACTCGGTGTTGGCTAGAAGCCGATTGTTGTATTGCCGTCATCCAGTTTTACAGAAGTGATAAATGATTTTCATGCTTGTTGTTGTATGATGTACCCTGTGTGATGCATAATGTTGATGTAGATGTACTGCTTCTAATGTGTATGTGAACTGCCATTAATTACCGTGTGAATTAGTATTAGTTGAGTGAATCAGGTCAGTGTGAGTCATGCTGTCCTGAGATGACTCTTCATGCCGTAAGCATTGTGGCAGCGTACATGTTGCAGTGACTGTGTAATTGTTGTAACCCTATAGGAATGAGACGTCATCCTATAAGATGGATGCAGCAATTCATGAGTCGGGCAGGTGAAGTTGTAGCTGCTTATGGTGATGGTGAGTCTTTTAGGCTGCCCCGAGTAAAGAGAGGAGTTGTATTAAGTGGATCATAAGTGGCTATGTATCAAAATGAGGACTGCTTAACCTTGTCATGTTGCCTCCGAGAGGATTAGAGGTTGTTGAGTGCGGAACGGCTACTAAAGGGACGATTGGTTATTGAAATAAGAAGGGTGATCAAATTTACCACTAAAATTAGAGTTTTATAAGTTAGCCGAGTGGTACTGTAAGTTTAATAAGGAAACCTGGACCTTGAGCCAAGGTGTTCGGTAAGGTGAGGATTGCTCGGTAAAGATTAGTATGTTCCGAGTGTGTGAGGGTAGAGATGGTTCTGAGTGAAATCCTTCTGGGAGAAAGAACTGCTGAGCGAAAATTATGATATTCCGAGTGAAGCATCATTTGGGTCATCAATAAGGAGCTGTGTCCGAATGGCACTTCTGTGTTAGGCAAAATCAAAATGAAATATCCGAGTTGTGTGAATTTCGGGTGAAGTGTCTCAAAGTGTACCACTTCCGAGTGGATGGTACCGTGTGGAGCGGTTCTGAGTGGAAAGGCATCGAGTGTGGAATTCCTAATACCCGTGTGATGTTCCACCAAGTGATCTCTATCCAGGAGAAAAGTACTTCTGGTCGGCAAATGGAACTTCGAGTGTGTAAGTTTTCGAGTGAATTACCCAAGGGGGAGTAAATACCGAGCGGTAAACTTATTCAAAGCTGTGTTCGGGTGATGTTGAGCTGTTGAGTCTGAACTCAGATTTATGTTTGGAATAAGCCTGAATTCCGAGTGGAAATCTGGTAAATAGAAAGTCTTCGAGTGAAGGATCTCCAAGAGGAGTAGATATCCAAGAAAAGGATTTATTTGAAATCGTACTCAGATCAGCGTTTGGGACTGCTGGGCTTGGACTCGGGTTGGTTTCGAGGTAGGCTTGATTTACGAGTAAATTTTGCAAGTGGAAGGATTTTCGGATGAGAACTGCCCTTAAAACCCCGATTGATACTTTCGAGTGAGAGGGCCGAGTGACATTCGTGGGTTATAGGCATGAAGTTAGCCAAAGGAATGGTTAAGAATCTGAGATGTTAGAACCGAGTGTGGTGCCTATACGAGGCAAATCTAGGCAAGTGTGCTAATTGAAGCATATGGGAACTCGTTTGGGTGTTCATTTTGGTTAAGAAAGAAATTTTGTGGTCGAAATTTTAGAAATCCGAGAGCTTAATCTGAGATGAATCGGTCGGTAGTGGGTATTATAGGGAGTCAGTAATGTTGTTTACCGACTAGATTCTTCCCAATTGGTTGAATAACATCTAGAATGTGTCCCATTCGACCCAATGTCGAGCCTATGCTTTGTGTGAGCTCTTTGTCATGCCGAGTGACTCATTGAGTCGGGGAACCCGATGGTGTAAATATGCCGATCGGTGTTGGGAGTGTAAGGCCGAGCGGCCAACGAACTGGAAAGTGTCAATGGCTAGGGTGAACTGACAGAGTTGAATGGGGGTAACTACATGGGAAATGGAATCCTGAATGTAATGAAGACTATGAAGAGCTGTTTTATTTATGCTGATTAGAAATTATGAAGCAGTCGGGAACGTTGAGAAGCGAAGAGTTGCAGTCGGAGCATGACTGTGGTATTCCGATCTGTTTGTTAAGGTAGTCTGAGTGAAAGAAAGGAATGTTATTCTGAGTCAATGGTGACACATCCGAGTGGAAATGTGTTAAGAATGATGTCTCGGTTTTATGGGTGGAGCGGTCGGTAAATTGCTTTGGAAGCCAATTTTACCGACTGGAATTTAAGCAATGGATGAATACTTGAGGTACATAGATGTGTAATTGCTTATTGTGGTATGGCAGTGATTTCCGAGTGGTTCAGTGAGGCTAAGCATGTGTTTGAATTCCGAGGACGAAATTCTTTTGAGAGGGGGAGAACTGTAACATCCCGATTTAATAATTAATTGCCGAATGAAAATAAATCATTGAAATAATAATTGCAAGGTGGGAAAATTATTTAATAATTATAATTAACTTAATTAACTCAACTTAAGAAATAATGACTAGTTAAGAGTGATTAATTAATAATTGCTGGCTGATTGTGATTGGTGTACTGCTTCACGCTTTCCCACCCCACTTCCCCTTCTCTCTGTGCATGCGTATATGGGCTACTGGGCCACCCTATCATTCATTTTTCCCTTTCAGACTTCTCTTCTTTCTGTCCTCTCTTCTTCCCTTCTTCTTCACTCTTCATTCTCCTTTTCTTCTTCTATCTGCTCTGCTCTCTGCACCGTGAGCTCGTAACCATGGAGGCTGAGGATCAGAGTCCTCTTTCTTGACTCGACGAGCCAGAGAGGGTGAGGGTGTGCATTCCCTCTGCATGCAACCAGTCTTCTTCCCCATGGCTCCTCCATCGACTTCCCTCTTTCTCCCTCTCCTTGCTCGAGGCTGCCGAGTCTCAGTGAAGATCTACACCACGAAGAGCTTCAAGAAGGTTGGAGCATTCACCAACGTGTGATTGGAGCTGCTCAAGAGAGCGAGCAGAGAACTAGGCGTCTCGGAAGCTTGGAAATCCCCACTGGACCGAGTAGAAGGTCAATGTGGTGCCCTGGGGGCTTGGGTCTCCCCGCTAATCTTGCATGCAGAACCGTTTAAGAGTGGGAGTGGCTCGGAGTTCCTCCAAAGCCAGGTGTAATGGTGGATGACTGATACAGGGTCGCTCCATTGAGAACGAGTGAATGGGCTGAGCGGAGAAACCGACTGGAGCTGCAAGCCCTTGGAGCCTTTGGAATCTTCATCCCAGGTAGGGGGCGCTCTACATGTCAAATGCATAGTTTCTGGACTGTCCGAGTGAACGTATTACCTTATGTGTTTGTATGATTATGATTATGATGACCCTGTGAGGTGTTTGACTGTTGATCATTGGATATCGTATATGTGTGTTAATAGAGTCCTGTTGATTATTTTGTACCCACATGCATGCGTTCAGGATGTGCTGTTTGATATATATATATTGTGCGTACTGCTGAGTGGAGTCCGAATGAATGATAATTATTAGCTGGGTGGTGTATGACTATGGCTGTCCTAGAGATGTATGATGACATTGGTGATGTTGTGGAGTTAATGTATGAATTGCATGTTAATTGTAATGAGAATGTCAAGCACATTGTGTGGTCTATTATTGACTTCTGGGTGGATACGATATGAATTGCTTAAGATGAACTTGCTGAGTGTGGATGACTACCATGACATGCATGAGGTTGCATTTATGAATAGAGGGTGACCTGTGGAAGGTCAGGAACCCAATGAGATGATTTCCAGCTACAGACCCTTGGCTAGATTTTGAGAGGACCCGTGGGAGCTAGAGTTAAGTCTCGAGACGTCCATGGGAGACCGGTACCACACGGTAAGGGTTATCAGACGAGGGGCCAGAAAAGGGATCTGTAACTGAGAGTTATTGTTAAGTCGGATCCGCATGCATATAGGTAGGTGAATCATTGACGAGAGCAACACATTCCTTAAAATCTGTGAATGCTATTAAGGAATTCTGACTGGATTTATGTGTGTGTTTGACGCTGAGGCTAAGTATTATTGATGTTATTGTTAAGGGGTATGTTGTTGTGAATAGTAAGAGTTAGATGACCATGAATGACTTGAGTAATCCGACTAGTGATTTGTGTAGATGCTTTATTAAATGTTAGTGAATGCTAGTATTGTTGCAGATAGATAGAGTATGTTGAAAGGGAATATGTATGCTAAGCCGAGCCAATAGCTGTCATTGTATATGTGAAAGCTCACCCCTACACCATTTTTCAGTATGTGCAGATCGGGCTCGGAAGTGCTGACAGGGCCTCAAGTCCGAGTGTGGTGTACCCCGATTGTGGAGTGCTTATATTGTATTCATTATGTTTAGTCAGTGTAGCCTTCGCCGGCTCTTATGTAAAATGACGATTAAGCATATTTGTTTATAAAGATTGATTAGGAGAATTATAGATATGGGTTACTTGTATGGAATTGTAAGTATTGGTGAATATATATATATATATAATGTTAAGATAATGGATATTCCGACTGTATGATTGTGTATAGACCTGTGTTGTATGCTGGTGACTCGTGTTGGGCTCTTTCCGAGTAGGGGCTACTCATAAGGATTCTGAGAGAAATCCCTTTGATGAATTCTGAGCAGACGATATAAATAATCCGAGCGAATAGGTTGTGGCGTGCCGAGTGAGTTAGCTATCATTTTTCGAGTGAATGAGTTGAAGGATAACTCTGAATTCCGATCGTCTAGATAGCCGAGTGTGGCTTCTCGCCCCAGCGATCAAGGTACTCGCTCCAGCGAGTGTGGACTTGGGAAGACCTTGTGTTGTCACCGCTTAAGCGATTTGTGCCTCGCCCGAGTGATTGGAGCTGCTTCGCTCAAGTGTATGGGTTCTCGCTTAACCGAGTGAATTGCTGGTTTTGGGCCCGCTGAGTGTTTCCTTCTTCCGCTGTGTGCCCTCTCAAATCGGTTTTATTTTCTCTTGCCTTCCCTTCTCTTATTTCTTTTGTTATCCGGTTGCTTTATGGTCTATTTGGTTTATTCAATTTCGAAAAATTGTTTTTGTTCCGGGTTGTTTTCATTCTAAATTTAGGATGTTTCACCCATGTTGTCCATTTTTAGATTTGTGATGCAGGGCAATTATGGGGAGAGTGGACATTTTGAAGTACATTTTGGTTGTGGAGGTAAATAGTGGTATAGGAAGTGCGTTGGCCGATGAAATCTAGATTTTTGTATAGCATGTGATGTATATGAATGCTTATTTTGTTATCTAGATTAGTGATGATGATTTTGAGGGTCATGGAGGAAAATTGGACCTTCGTGTGTATGGCCAATTTTCATGTATGACCCGAACGATGTAAGATGATGAATTATGATACTTGTTGATATTTAATTTCCATGTGTGGATGAAGCGTTCCTCAAACTATAGCACTTTATGAAGTCTTGTAGAAATGAATTCAAATCCTTTGCATTAGATGAATGGAGATTGTTCTTGAAGTGTATAAGTAATTTGGAAGACATATATATGCATAATGGAGTGTAGACAATGCATTAGGAGAGGTAAAATTGGTAGAAATTGAGAATTCATATGTCATGTGGAGAAAAATCCACGTTCTGTATAAGTTCTGCAGAACTCGCTCAAGCGAGTGGCAATCTCGGTCGAGCAAGACCTTCGTGGGATGGTGGTGTGGCCACTGGCCAAAACTCGCCTGAGCGGATGGCAGTTTCGCCCAAGCGAGACTTTGCCTGGGAACAGAGGTTGGTCACTGGACCATTTTCACTCAAGCAAAATGGTCCTGGCTTGGTGATCGCTCAAGCGAGGAGGAAGGGAATTAGACACTGGATGATTTTCGGCCAGGCGAGACATGCCTCGCCCAAGCGAAAATCGGGCAGAAAGTTCTTAATGTCACTGGGACGATCTCGCTCAAGCGAGAAGGAACTCACTCAAGTGAGATTGGCTCCTGATGCAAATCTCTTCTCTAGCTCAAGCGTCTCGTTGGCTCGCCCGGGGGTGCTCTTCGCATCTCGCTCAAGCGAGGTGGGGCTCGCTCAAGCGAGAGGAGCCCCTGATGCTTAATTATTTCTTCACTCAGCCTTTTCTTGTTTTCGCTCAAGCGTGCCTACGTGAGCTCGCTCAAACGAATATGGTACTCGCTTGAGCGAGTGGTATCCTGATGCACTTGGGTGTTTCATTTTAAATGACTATAATTTCCTTTGTATTAAAACCCTTCTTGCATCATCTTAAAAATCAGTTTGGACATATTATGAACTTCTTGAACTACACGAAATACCTTCTCTTTAATCTCAATCATGCAACATCAAAATTAATTAATTCTTCCGTTGTTTTTAATTGGAAATTTATCATGAAATCATCCTTTAATTTACCCTCTCATATCTTCATATATGGGAGTGGTTTATCTTAGACCCAGGTGTCGAGTTAAAAGCTTCACCACTTTACTTATTCGATTTATAAACAATTAATAAACGTGAAAAATTTCCCCGCATTTTTGGGTCGTCTTAACCTCACTTCATTCCTAAGTGAGTAAGTTTACTAAAATAAAGGAAAAAGAAAATTTGGTTATACTGAGTAAAGAAAAAGAACTCGACATTGGGAATGGCGGGGAGTCATTTTGGGACCCTACCGAGGATCATTGAACAAAAATGAATTATTGAATTATGCATCATGAATCGGAGTTAAGGAGGGATGTTGGAATAATCCCCTTGAGCATACAATGGTGGGTACATTGAAGAAACAGCAGGCATTTCGATCCCCTAAGGGCGGTCTTGGGAGTATATCGAGGGCGGACCTCCAATGGCTCGGATTCGCACCCGACGCCGGATAGCCCATGGCAAACTCTAATATACTTCAACAAGAGGTGGGGGTTTCTATGACCGTGCAGTGCCCGTTTTGTGGTGATATGTGATCTGTGTGATTAGTCATTTTGATGCTGGGACTGAGAGTCCTTACCCATTTGTGAAAACCAGAACGAGGAGAGCTCCGGTCGCTCTAGTTGGGTCGGGGATATAGGGGTGACGGATTAAGCACAGGATTGATAAGATTGTTAAGGAGGAGATGGGCCCACATGCATCATGATGACTAATAAAAAGAATGGAAATAATGAAAAGAACTCATGCATTGTATCATTGTACTGTGATTATAACTGTTTATTACTTAAGTGTGACTTTGTAGAACTTATTAGTCCTGAGAGATGAATGGGAAAATGGGGATAATTAAGTAAGATAAAAAGTGGTGAGATAACTTAAAATATATCTTAGGAACCCCAAAGAGAGTGGGTAGGGCTCGATCTTGGATTGTTTATGTTGTATGTAGGCAGGTCCTGATGAGACACCTTCCCGATTGTTGTAGAGGTGAAGACTCACCTTTACGCTAATTTTTCCAGACATCATGGTGATGGTCACCGACTCTGCATTGAGGATCAGCCAGACTCTTCCTGAACCGAAGACGAATAGAATAGGTTAATTTTGTTTTCATTTACGGGAGCCTGCGTGCCCCTTTTTCTTTTAGTTATACAGTTGTTGTTTTGACCATGTGTTGTATATGACCATGTTATATATACGATGTATCTGTTCCACCAAGCTTTATTGTACAAAAAAAACTTTCATATTTTTCTAAAACTTATAACCTCTCAGTTGACCAGGATAATCTAGTGGAAGGGATTATCCTAGTTAATCGAGGGTGTTACAATGGGGGTTGAGAAGGAAAAACTGCTGAGGTGTAACTGGAGGAATAACTAGGTCCGATGGATCTACAAGTAATGGTTGCATTGGCATGTCGGAGGGAATCTCCTCTGGTTCTCATGACGTGCCAGGTCCTCTTGACAAATTACACTCCTAGTATAGTACCTGTGCCTAGCCGAAGGTTTGGAATGGATAGCTGTAAAGGTGAGTCTCTGCCTCCACAACAATCGGGGAGTATCATTACTGACGCTCGCCCCATACTGTAACATCCTATAAATTTAAGTAAGATTATTTAATTGGAGTAAATAAATATAAAAATTATAGAAAATAATTATTTGATGCCCTATACATGTAGAAAATTAATTATGGACCCCTTGAGTTAATACGACGAATATGACGATTACTGTCGTCGTTTAATTGACGAACGATGTATGAGCAAAATATAGAGACGGGCCCAACGAGCCGGGAAACATTAGATAAATATTGGGAATGAATATTTATGTCCTAAAGATGAGCTAAATTAATTTGAGCGTTCCCGGAATTTATTGTGTATTATTTGGGATTTATCAGCGTTGTTTAACGTCGAAAAATGACCGATTCGGGCAACGGGCCTCAACTGGGCCTCAAAAATTCACTAACCCAAAAATAATTATTGAGTATAATAAAACACTCAAATAAATATTTTAAACCCAAAAATAAACCTGGAAAAAATTATAGATAATTAATTAGACGTGTGGGGGGCTCGGGCGACCAAAATGCTTCGTTTTCTAGCCAAAACGAGATGAATTCCACCCAATTAAATGAGCTGGCCATGAGTGATATATTGGGCTATTCTAATTCTGAAACTTAAAGCCCAAATCAGATTTTGCCAAAAATTTGGGCCTTGGAGCCAAAAATTTCAAGTGAAGGGCACAAGGTTAATTACACACATGGACTAGTGTCTTTTCCTCTTCTCCTCCTCTATTTTTACATAAAAATAAAAGCCATTCTGCAGAGGAGAAAATGAAACACTCTTCCCCTTCAACCTTCTCCATTTTCACGTTTGAACATAGCTCCACCATGGGTTTCTTTTGAAATTTTTGGAAGAAAAGACCAAGGTAAGGGCTTTGGACCTAGGCTCCATCTTTTTCCCTTCTTTTTTCTCCTCTTCCATTCATATTATCTTCTTCTTCCTCTCCTCACAAAACCGAAAATACATTCTTGGACTCACCCATGGAATGTGACAAAATTTTAGGGATTTTGGAGACCTTAACTTTAATTTGAAGAAGCTTGCTTGGTCCTTGGTGTGGGGATTTCTTAAGTCTCCATCTCCACCACTCTCTTGAATTTGGAACCTAGAATTCCATTAGGGTATGTTAAAAACTCTTGATTGGCTTTGTGATGGTAGCTTAGAGTATGTGAGTTATGATGTTAGTATTGAAAAAGAATTGATGGAAATGCATGTGGAACCCTAAACTTTAGGATAGGTGACCATTAGAACTTTGTTTTTGTTGATGTTGGATAATTATTTTTATGACTTGAAGTTGATGTGGAATGATTATTGGAATTGAATTATTTGTTGTTGGAATAAATTAATTAGTTTTGAAGAGCATTAGGTGCAAAACATGAAATTAATGGCTTACTTTAAATTAAGGAAATAATTTTGTTTTAAACTTGAAATGACCTATGGATGATTTTAATGTTGTTATGAGACTTTAGGTAATGCTCTAAAATTTATTTGGTGTTGGTAGAAAGTGTAAGTTAGATTGTAGGCTTTGAAAGTTCTCTTGAAGTAGGAAAAATGGCAAGTGACAAGAATGGGTTCATAAATGTGATGACCTTGTTAATGGTCTTAAAAACTCTTGTTAGATGTGGGTTATCAATTAGAATTGGTGTTAGATAATTGTTGGTTGACAAAGAGTAGAATGTGAGATGACTTAAGTGAAGGGCATAAAGGATTGATGAGAATTAGGCATGTTATGGGATTAGAGAATCTTGTTAGAGCATATTAGTACTTAAGAAAATAATTGTGGAGTTGAGAGAATGTTAGTAAGAGTTACTTAAGAATTAGATTGGTCAATAAGTAAAAGAGGTAGGAAAAAGTATAATGTTGATGAAGAATTAGGAGACGAGCATGAACCATTAAACTTGAAAGAAAAGATTGTTGGCCTAGAAACTATCATTGGATTGTTGACCTAGAAAATATCATTGGATTATATTAGGCATAAAAAGGCTACTAGTTAAACCTAGAGAATGTTTTTGTAAGGATAAGTGACTTGGTCATATAAGTAGAGTAGAGAATTTAAGTCATGATATAAAATTAGAAATGACCATGGTTTTAGAGTGTTACTTGTGATTGGTAACAATAGAAAATCATTATGAATAATGGGAGATTCCAAAGGCTTATAATAAGACACTTAAATAAGATTAATAATGACAATTAGTTGTCTTAAGGGGATAAAGAACAAAATTTACTTGAATTACTTAGTGATGAAGGACTTATGCCTTCTAAAGGGAAACTATTAAAAATGAAACATAATGAAGTTTTCAAATTGCTTAAGGCTTTAGAGAGCCTAATGGATAACACTTTGAATTTTAATTAATTACTAATGGTGATTTTAAATCCTTAAGAAATTGGAAAAGTATGATAAGGATAACTTAAATTCCAAACCTCTAAGATGGAGAAGGCATAAAACATGATAAGTTTCACATACATGAATGTATTTATGTATCTCTAAAATAAGACCTAGTTGTTAACATTGATTTAATGATAGAGTAATGTTTGATGTGGCATTGTACTTATCAAAAATGTAGGCTTTGACCGTTCCGGTGAAGTGGGACCATCCAACTCTTCCAACCCTATGAATACTTCTCTTGAGGTAGGAGAGGAGTTTATTTTCTAAATGCATGACCTTAGTGTTGATAATGTATGTATGTGTGATGTATAATTACATATTGGCCTTGGTTAATTCTATTGTTGTTATGTATGACAAGTGTGTAAAGTAGGACTCTTGAATGACATTGGTGATAAATTGATGATTATGGTGGTGATATACTTTGATGTGCCCTTTTGGCTTGTATATGATAATGAAGTGGGATTATGTGAGATATTGAGACCATCATGTGCACTTCTTGCATCTTGTGACATGCATAACATATCTTATGTGTGACTAATAATGATCTTGTGTTGATCTTGAGAATAACAACCTCGCGTTGGTTAATTTTATAAACGACTATGCGTGGTCGTAGTGTATACCATGTGACATGTTTTATTGATCTTGCGTTGATCTTGAAAAAGAAACCTTGCGTTGGTTTTAAATATTAAACAACTATGCGTGGTTGTAGTCACATGAGTGATATATGCACATGATGAGAAAATGAAATTATATAAGTTGGTCTCATTGCATATGCATTATGTATTGGATAACATATGCATTATTTTTGAGTACATGGCATGTGAATTTGAGTGCCTAGAATGATTATGACTCATGAGTATCTTGAATTGGGTAATGATGTTAGTGTTGTTGGCTAATATGAAAATATAGTGATGTCCATTGTTGGTGACAAGGGAATGATACGTAAGGCTTTTTAGCATGAGTTGGCATTTATGGCGTATGTTGTATGTATTGATTGTCTAATTATAGTATCTATGTTGTATCAATGAGATTGGATATATTGAAGGTAAATATGTATGATTGCTTCACTATGCATGACTTATCATTATAATTGCTCATCATTGAGAAAATATACTCACTCTCCATGTTGTCCATTTTAGCCTTATGATGTAGGTTGGATTGGAGGAGTGATGCTCTCTTTGGAGGGGCGGCTTGGTGTGAAGAGGGTACATTGTTTGTCTTGGCCAGCAATCTTTTTGAAAATGATGATTTAAATTCTTGGTAGAATTTATCGTGTATAGGCATTATTTTTGTATAGCTTGACTATTGGTGTAAATGCCTAGGTTCATGGAATTTTGAATGAGTTTGTTAGATTATTTGTGATATATTTGGATGTAGAGATTGAGTTATGACCTTGTTAGTATGTTGGAGGTTGGTGATTACAAACCTTTATGAATGAAGTTATTATGCATGAAAGTTGAGTTTGAGTCATGATATTATGCATGTTGCATGGATGTAGTTATGGAATGGATTTATGAGGTTTTAAATTATGTGAGTACAATGCTGAATTTTTCTTACATAATTGGTGTATGGAGTGTAGGATGAGATAATGTGATATTTTACTTCTAGTTAAGAGTGTATAAAGAGGACTAGTAGAAAAGAGGCAAAAATTGATGACTTATTAGCATGTATGGATGATATTGTCACTTCTGTAGATTCTTGGAAAATTTATTGTGGATACTCATGATTATGACTATTAGGCTATCAGAGTGTGGCTAAGAGCATGTGCCTTGAATTTGAAGAATTAATGACCAATATGAGTAATAGAGGAATTAAGGAATGACAATCTTGTATATTGACGAAGTTAATTAGGTACTTGCTTAGCTTTCACCTTCTCATATCTTCAGATATGGGTTGGTTTCTAATTAGAGCTAGGGTAGTCATTATAAGTCTTGAATTGTGGTGTGCCTTAATTAAGTGTCGAAATAAATGTGAAAAAAAATTCTCTCTACTTTTCATTAATTAGAAGTTCATATCCATAATATCGAATAGCGAATTTAGGATGCCACATTGGGTGGTATCAGAGCATAACACGCCTTATTTGGATGATTGTCAATATGATTGCACTTACGATGTGTTAATTGTGATTGATGATTGATTTTTACAAGTCCGGCCAAGCTCTCTTCACACTAACCCCTCTCAATGATGAATTATTATGTGTATGTATATGTGCATGATATTGTGATATGAAAGCATGTCTTGGATTAATATTACCCTATAGCTTTGATAAGTTGCGTAGTAAGGAATTGAGGCTTAATTATGAGATAAGTTACTATAGTTTGTGACTATAGGAATGTTTGTTCACTAACCCACTAATGTTAGCTGGTCTTGATGTTTTGAATATAGATTATGAGAGCTTGTGATGGCTCGTCGTCACCCTAATCAGGATGATTCCATTGCTCGGGCCTTGAACCGTTTTGCTGACATCCTTGAAAGGCAAGACCGTGTGAGGCAGGGCAACGGTGGGCAAGCCCCTTTGGTAGCTCAAGGTACTTCTGGCCTTGACAAATTTCTGAAGAGGAAGCCTTCAGAGTTCCATGGCGGGTTTAGACCCGAACAAGCTTATTTTTGGATCCGGGATGTGGAGAGGATCTTTGATAGCTTCGAGTGTTCTGAGCTCCAGAAGGTGGAGTATGTTGTGTTCATGTTAAGAGATGAAGCTGAGACTTGGTGGAGACTTACCAAGAGCTGAATGCTAGCAGCTGCCACTCCCTTGATTTGGGAGAATTTCAAGTTTGAGCTAATGAGGAAGTATATGCCCGAGAGCTATAAGAGTAAGAAAGAGCTTGAGTTTATGGAGCTCAAGCAAGGCAACTTATCGGTGGAAGAATATGTTTCCAAATTTGAAGAATTGTGTGAGTTCTACCCTCCATACCAGCAAGAGGGGACAAAAGCTTCTAAGTGTGTAAAGTTTGAGAATGGCCTACGTCCTGACATCTAGAGGGCCATCTGCCACCAGGAGATCAAAAGCTTCACGGTGCTTGTGAACAAGTGTCGTATCTATGAGGAGCATGCCCCATCACACACCTCCAGATTTGACTCTAGGCTGAAGGGTCAATCATCCAGCTTCAAGAGGCGGGGTACTTTTAGGAGAGGACAGTTTCAGAGAGGTGCTTCTTCTGTTGCCTGAGGTAGGGGCAGTGGTTTTAGTGACACTCGTGGTCGGGGAAATGAAAATGCTCATGGGCCACGATGCACTAAATGTGGAAGAGCTCACTATGCTAGAGATTGTGGACATCGAGATGGTGTTGTTTAATTCAACTGTGACCAAGTGGGTCATATTCGACCTGCATGTCCTCTACTAGCACAAAGACCTAATGTTCCAGTTAACACTCCTGCATATCCTACTACTCCAGCTTCTATGAACTGTGGAGGCCATACTGGTGGTCGTGGATGCGGTAATGGGGCTACTGGCGGACGGACTGGTGGTCATGGTGGCCACACCGGTGGGAGATGTGGTGGTGGCACCGGAGAAAACACTACCCAAACTTTGGAAAGGATCTTTGCTGTGACCGAAGAGGAAGCTGCACAAGCTGGTAATTTGATTGAAAGTAAGTGTGAGATACTTGGTACTACAGTGCATGTCATTTATGATTTGGGTGTTACCCACTCTTTTGTATCCAAGGAGTGTGTTCGGCGGTTGAGATTGCCAGTAAATATAATGAAAAATGCTCTTATGGTCACTACTCCGACCGGTGCTTGTCTTAGATCGGTTACATGTTATGATGATGTTAAGATGTTACTTGGGGGGAGAAGATTTATTGTCTCCCTTGTTTGTTTACCTATGAGGGACTTGGAGATTATTCTCGGTATGGATTGGCTTTCCGCCAATACAGTCATGGTTGATTGCCAACAAAGAACCATTATCTTTCTTTCTCCAAGCGTCGGTAAATTTGATATGCAAGGTATATCCCAACTTTGCATGTTTCTATCTCTTGCTAAGGGAACTAATCATTCTGATCCCTTGAACATTTCAGTGGTATCTGAGTTTCTTGATGTTTTTCCTGATGAGGTTCCCGGTTTGCCACCTCCGCGTGAGGTTAAGTTTGTTATTGATCTCGTTCCGGGTACGGAACCAGCTTCTATGGCTCCTTAAAGGATGTCTCCTATGGAGTTAACTGAATTGAAAAAACAAATGGAAGAGTTACTTGAGAGAGAGTTCATCCGACCTAGTGTGTCCCCTTGGGGAGCCCCTGTATTGCTAGTGAAGAAGAAGGATGCAACGATGCGATTGTGTATTGATTACCGTCAATTGAACAAGATGACGATCAAGAACAAGTATCCTCTACCACATATAGACGACTTGTTAGATCAGTTGAGAGGTGCTATGGTGTTCTCCAAGATTGATTTACAATCCGGTTACCACCAAATCAGGGTGAAGGCTGAAGACATCCTAAAACCCGCCTTTAGGACTCGGTATGGTCACTACGAGTATGTCGTGATGCCGTTTGGAGTGACCAATGCTCCAGCTGTGTTCATGGATTACATGTGTAACACCCCCTTATATACACGAGATATATATCTATTCTTCTTGCTTTTAAAATTTTTAGAAAGATATATATATTTATCACTTCTTATCCTGCGTATACAAGGACGTATATACATCTGATTTTCTTTGAATTTTGAAAGTAAAAAGTTTCAAATTATTCAGAATGATAAAATGAATTTTTAGAAAATCATAAGTGATCAAAGATTACAGTATCATATCTAAGGAATAAGGTTTATTAAAGTTTAACCTTTACCTTGAATTACAATCATCCAACTTAATATTGTATTAAGGTAAACTAAAACTAAAGATTTAATACCTCTACTTCGACTGTAACCAATCATTTCCTTATCTTTAAACCATGTGATTTTGGAACCCTAATCTTGTCACATCTCTTCTCCTATCCGATTGAGGATGAGACCAATTTACCCTCTTGTAATTTCATCCTTTCATCTGGAACTGCTAGCTATATATCATATAACATATATTTTGGACACAAATTCAAACAAGAAGGAGTGAGAAACAGAATATAATACTTTACAGACAAGACATAAGCATAAGAGTTTTCATAATCTAATATAATAATTTCAAACACAATCATATACATAATCAATTATGAATGTAGAGTTTTCATAACATAACAATTATACTTTCATTCACAATCACCCACATAGAATGTCATAATCACATGAATGTCATGCAATGTTTTTAATATTGCCATCTCATTCATTCTATGCATGTGGGCCCTTAAAGTTTTAGTTTACACTAGGTCAACCAAGAGTTTACACTATTCCATAATTCCGGATAATAATAACATAAATGCCTTTGTAGCATATGAAAAGCTCAACTGGCGTGGAAACACTTAGAGACTAGTCAGACTGAGAAGGTTTTTATTGTGAAAGTACCCGACACTAGGGAGCGACCCCAGGTCCCCTGAAGCACCCTTCCATACCCTCTCATCCCAAGGCTCGCAACTAAGTCTCCTCTAATGTATCCTTGGTTTCTATAATCCATCCCCAGGCAATATCACATCTCATTTCTCTTTAATGATTCAAGATGCATGAACTACTCGCATATTTAGTTGGTTAAGACTTTCAGAAACTCAATTATTAAGTACCATAAAGGTTCACAAAATCATTTCAATAAACTGTACATTCCCATAAGTTCTTCTTTGAACTTCTGTTATACAGAAACAAATTTAGTACAGTCTTCAAATTCAGATCTCACCAAAATTGAGTTTCTAAGCCTTAAATATCTCAAAACTTTCTCTTAAAAAACTTCACATATTTACATAATCTTTCCAAATTTGAATCTTAACTAGATTGAGTTTAGAAATCTCGACTATAACAAAATATCCTTTAGTTATTTCATTAAGGAAAACTAATTTAAATTGCTGATTTCTAAAAGAAAATATTTTTTTAAAATCATTAACTAAGAATACTTAAAACTATAAAAATTTTCTTTGATTCAAGAATTAATTATCTCAACCTCTAATTTTCATAAAATAGCTTCTTTCTAATACTAGATTTTATTCTATAGATTAAAAATAAAGTTAATGAAAATTATTTCTAAGAAGAAATAAAAGACTAAATAATTATAAAATACTTTCTCTTAGAATAAAAATTTAAAGAGTAAGGTAAGAAAATTCTTACTGAGTTTTAACTTTCCGTCATGCTTGCTATATGCTCAAACTCGATATCACAAGGTCATCAATCATTCATCAAGCACAATCAAGTATTGTAATATCATCAATCACAATCAAATATCATGAAATCACAAATGTTATTAATCACAGTCTAGTATTATAAATCACAATATCATTAATTAAAATTAAATATTATTAATTATAATCAAATCAAATCAACTAAATATCAGTCATAAATATAATTTAAATTTTATTAGTTATTTAGATTAATAAGATTAATTTTAAGTCTTTATAGTCCATTCCTCGCATAGGTCTATGTAGGTCCATATAGTCCAATCCTCGTATAGGTATAATTCAGTCCATATAGGTCATAATAGTCCAAGTCTTTGCATAGGTTCAATCCAGTTCGCATAGGTTATCCAGGTATTTGCATAGGTTCAATCCAGTTCGCATAGGTTATCCAGGTATTTTCATAGGTATTCAGATCAAGTTACACAAGATATTCAATTTAAAAAATTATTATAAATTTTTAAGTTAAATAGTTATTATTTTAAAATAATATTATTAAATTTTAAAGGAGTAGGGGACTCCTCCCATTATTCTTATGTCTTTTCATATTATATTCCTATCTCACTCCCCCTTACCTCTGGTATCTTGGTTCATCATGGAAAGTCCGTGCACGCCTTGTCTCCGAGTTCTAAAATATACCAATTTCACTTTAATATAGTTATAAGATGAAAATTAAGATTACTACTTAAAGCAGAAATGGTAAATTTTGAATAGTGAATAGTAAATGGTAAATAGTGAATTATGAATAGTAACAGTAAATAGTAAAACGTAAATAGTAATGATAAATAGTAAATCATGAATAGTAACCGTAAATAGTAAATAGTAAATCATGAATAGTAACGGTAAATAGTAAAATATAAATAGTAAAGATAAATAGTAATAGTAAATAGTAATTTACTATTTGAATAGTAATTTACTATTGAAAAAGTATTTTACCATTCAGAATAGTAACTTAAAATAATATTATTTCCAGTATAATAATAGATTTCTAAAAACGATATAAAAATAACCCTAAAAAATATAAAAGAGAGGTATTTTTACCTTGGGATTTTAGCAGAACCTTCTTCCAAAAAAAATTTATTTCTCTCTCTTACTTCCACCACTATCTCACTAGCACTATTATATTAAGAAAACTTAATCTAAAATTGTGAATTCTAAAGAAGAATTCCTTCGGTATTTATAGGAAGGAAAATTACTATGCATTCCATTATTTTAATATAAAAGTACTGTGCATTTTTTGAAAATTCAATCCTGGTTACTGTGCATCTTTTGAAAATTTCATACATGCACAGTGTTTTGCATAGTAAATGTCGGCTGAATTATTAAGCCAAATAGTAACCTTTCACTCAGTATATTTTAAATATTCAAAATCAGTCCTTTTTGAAATTTAGTGATATTATATCAGTCCTCACTAATTTTATAATAAGTAATATAAAGTTTAAATTTTAAAAATCTAAAATTTTTTGTTAATAAAAATTTATTGATACGTTTCCAATTTTTTTACGATTGGTAAAAATCAAGATTTTACTCAAACCGATAATTTTTAGATAAGTCTACTTGAAATGGATTTTAGAAAATTTTCTTATAATTTAAATTCAATTTCTTGTAAATATTTTTAATTTTAAGTAACTTTATATGAATTTAAAATTATTTAAAATATTATTTTATTAAAATATTTCAAAAAATTAAAAAAATTCCAGAAAATCATAAATATTATGTAGATCAAAAAGTTCTGAAGAACTATAGTCTAATTCCTTCAAAATTTTATTTTAAAATTCTAATAAGAGTTAAATCATAAATATGTAAAAACATAAACATAAAATAAAAGTTGTGAATAATAAAGATATTCAAAATTCTTAATATAATTTCATTAATCAATGAATACTAATTAAGTCATTTTAAAATTCTCATTCATAAATATTTTTATTTTATTATTATTCTTATTTTATTTTATTTTAAAAAAAATAAATAATTAAATATAAATACCAAAATTTCATAAAAAAATGATAATAATAAACTAACTTATAGTAAGTATTTCTCATTAAAGATATATTAATATCTATTTTCTATTTGTGTTGAAAATGGGATGTTACAACATGAATCGTATCTTCCATAGTTACCTTGATTGTTTTGTGGTGGTGTTCATTATGATATCTTGGTGGACTCCAAGAGCCACGAAGAGCATGAAGAGCACTTGAGATTGGTGTTGGGCATACTTAGGGAGAAACAGCTTTATGCTAAACTCTCTAAGTGTGAATTTTGGATGGAGAGTGTCCAATTTCTTGGGCATGTGATATCTGCAGAAGGCGTTTCGGTTGATCCCTCTAAGGTTGAGGCGGTTATGGCATGATCTAGGCCTACCACTGTTACTGAGATTCAGAGTTTCCTTGGTCTTGCCGGATACTATAGGAGGTTCATTAAAGGATTCTCTCGTCTTGCTAGGCCATTGACGAAGTTGACTAGAAAGAACCCGCCGTGTGTGTGGAATGTTGAGTGTGAGAAGAGTTTTGAAGAGTTGAAGATGAGACTCACTACTACACCTATACTAGCGTTGCCTGATTTGAAGGAATACTTTATGGTGTATTGTGATGCTTCCAAGCATGGTCTTGGATGTGTTTTGATGCAGAAGGAGCGTGTGATTGCCTATGCTTCAAGCCAGTTGAGACCATATAAAGTTAATTACCCCACTCATGACTTAGAGTTGGCGGCGGTATGTTTGCCTTGAAGATTTGGCGCCATTATCTCTATGGTTCGAGGTTTGTGGTCTTTAGTGATCATAAAAGCTTGAAATACCTTTTTGATCAAAAGGAGTTGAACATGTGTCAAAGGAGATGGATGGATTTCTTGAAGGACTATGAATTTGAGTTGAAGTATCATCCTGGGAAAGCTAATGTGGTTGTGGATGCTCTTAGTAGAAAGTCCTTGCATGTGTCAGCCATGATGGTCAAAGAGCTTGAGTTGATTGAGGAGTTCCGTGATTTAAATGTTGGGACCGAGATTGAATCTACAAAGAAGTTGTGCTTTGCTACCTTGAAGGTGTGAAATGAGTTACTAGAACTTGTGAAAGGGAAGCAGGTGGATGAGGAGTATCTAAGTGAGATAAGGAGATCTCAGGAAGGTGGAAAGAACTTATTCCTTATAGAAGGTAATGATGGCATATGGCGTGTGAAAGACCGAGTATATGTACCTTCTTTTGGTGATTTGAGAAGCATTGTGCTTGAGGAGGCTCATAAAAGCATCTTCAGTATACATCCTGGTGCGACTAAGATGTACCAAGATGTGAAGAAGAACTTCTAGTGGCCTGGGATGAAGCAGAATATTGCTAGTTATGTGGCTTCATGTCTTACATGTCAGAAGGCAAAGGTTGAGCACCAGAGACCTTCTGGTACATTGATACCCCTTGACATCCCGGTATGGAAGTGGGATGCTATTGCTATGGACTTTGTGTCTGGTTTGCCAAGGGTAAGGCCTAACTATGATGGAATTTGGGTGATTGTGGACCAATTGACAAAGAGTGCACATTTCCTACCGATTAGCATGAAGAGTTCCTTGGAGGATCTGGCACAGTTATATATTAAGGAGATAGTGAGGTTGCATGGGGTACCCTCTAGTATTGTTTCTGATAGAGACCCACACTTTACTTCTCAATTTTGGGGAAGCCTACATGAGGCCATGTGCTCTAGATTGAAGTTGAGCTCAGCTTTTCACCCTCAGATAGATGGATAATCCGAGAGGACTATTTAGAGTCTTGAGGACTTGTTGCGTGCATGTGTTTTAGAGCATGGCGGTTCATGGGTGAAGTACTTGCCTTTGATTGAGTTTACCTATAACAACAGCTTCCATTCCAGTATCGGCATGGCACCATATGAGGCATTGTATGGAAGGAAGTGTAGGACCCCTTTGTGTTGGCTTGAGGTTGGTGAGAATTTGGCCTTAGAGCTAAAATTATTGAGGAAACTACCGAGAAAATCAGGATGATTCAAGAGAAAATGAAGATTGCTCAAGACCGGCAGAAGAGTTATTATGATAAGAGGAGGAAGCCACTTGAATTTCAAGTTGGCGATCATGTGTTCCTATGGGTTTTTCGTGACAAAGGTATTGGTAGAGCCTTAAAGAGTAGAAAGTTAAGCCCTCGATTCATTGGTCCCTATAAGATTCTGAAGCGGATTGGCGAGGTTGCTTACCGCATCGCTTTACCCCCTCACTTGGAGAATCTACATGATGTGTTCCATGTCTCTCAGTTGAGGAAATATGTGTACGACCCTTCTCATTTACTCGGTGTTGATGATGTAGAGGTCAGGGATGATCTGACTATTCCTCCTACCTCTGCTAGGATTGTCAGACATTTTACCAAGAGACTACAAAGCAAGTTGATTCCACTTGTGCAAGTGGCATGGAGACATGGGGATGTGAGCACTATCACGTGGGAGCGTGAGGACGACATGAGGAAGCGGTACCCGGAGATATTTACTTCAGGTATATGAATTTCGAGGACGAAATTTCCTTTTGGAGGGGTAAATTGTAACATCCCATAAATTTAAGTAAGATTAATTAATTGGAGTAAATAAATATAAAAATTATAGAAAATAATTATTTGATGCCCTATACATGTAGAAAATTAATTATGGACCCCTTGAGTTAATACGACGAATACGGTGATTACTGTCGTCATTTAATTGACGAATGACGTATGAGCAAAATACAGAGACGGGCCCAACGGGCCGGGAAACATTAGATAAATATTGGGAATGAATACTTATGTCCTAAAGATGAGCTAAAATTAATTTGAGCGTTCCCGGAATTTATTGTGTATTATTTGGGATTTATCAGCGTCATTTAACGTCGAAAAATGACCCATTCGGGCAATGGACCTCAATTAGGCCTCAAAAATTCACTAACCCAAAAATAATTATTGAGTATAATAAAACTCAAATAAATATTTTAAACCCAAAAATAAACCCGGAAAAAAATTATAGATAATTAATTAGACATACGGGGGCCCCGGGCGACCAAAATGCTTCATTTTCGAGCCAAAACGTGACGAATTCCACCCAATTAAATGAGCTGGCCATGAGTGATATATTGGGATGTTCTAATTCTGAAACTTAAAGCCCAAATCAGATTTTGCCAAAAATTTGGGCCTTGGAGCCAAAAATTTCAAGTGAAGGACACAAGGGTAATTACACATATGGACTAGTGTCTTTTCCTTTTCTCCTCCTCTATTTTTAAATAGAAGCCATTCTACAGAGGAGAAAATGAAACACTCTCCCCCTTCATCCTTCTCCATTTTCACGTTAGAACATAGCTCCACCATGGGTTTCTTTTGAAATTTTTGGAAGAAAAGACCAAGGTAAGGGCTTTGGACCCTAGGCTCCATCTTTTTCCCTTCTCTTTTCTCCTCTTCCATTCATGTTACCTTCTTCTTCCTCTCCTCACAAAACCAAAAATACATTCTTGGACTCACCCATGAAATGTGACAAAATTTTAGGGATTTTGGAGACCTTAACTTCAATTTGAAGAAGCTTGCTTGGTCCTTGGTGTGGGGATTTCTCAAGTCTCCATTTCCACCACTCTCTTGAATTTGGAACCTAGAATTCCATTGGGGTATGTTAAAAACTCTTGATAGGCTTTGTGATGGTAGCTTAGAGTATGTGAGTTATGATGTTAGTATTGAAAAAGAATTGATGGAAATGCATGTGGAACCCTAAACTTTAGGATAGGTGACCATTAGAATTTTGTTGTTGTTGATGTTGGATAGTTATTTTCATAACTTGAAGTTAATGTGGAATGATTATTGGAATTGAATTATTTGTTGTTGGAATAAATTAATTAGTTTTGAAGAGCATTAGGTGCAAAACATGAAATTAGTGGCTTACTTTAAATTAAGGAAAGAATTTTGTTTTAGACTTGAAATGACCTATGGATGATTTTAATGTTGTTATGAGACTTTAGGTAATGCTCTAAAATTTATTTGGTGTTGGTAGAAAGTGTAAGTTAGATTGTAGGCTTTGAAAGTTCTCTTGAAGTAGGAAAAATGGCAAGTGACAAGAATGGGTTCATAAATGTGATGACCTTGTTAATGGGCTTGAAAACTCTTGTTAGATGTGGGTTATCAGTTAGAATTGGTGTTAGATAATTGTTGGTTGACAAAGAGTAGAATGTGAGATGACTAAGTGAAGGGCATAAAGGATTGATGAGAATTAGGCATGTTATGGGATTAGAGAATCTTGTTAGAGCATATTAGAACTTAAGAAAATAATTGTGGAGCTGAGAGAATGTTAGTAAGAGTTACTTAAGAATTAGATTGGTCAATAAGTAAAAGAGGTAGAAAAAAGTATAATGTTGGTGAAGAATTAGGTGAAGAGCATGAACCATTAAACTTGAAAGAAAAGATTGTTGGCCTAGAATATATCATTGGATTGTTGGCCTAGAAAATATCATTGGATTATATTAGTCATAAAAAGGCTACTAGTTAAACCTAGAGAATGTTGTTGTAATTATAAGTGACTTGGTCATATAAGTAGAGTAGAGAATTTAAGTCATGATATAAAATTAGAAATGACCATGGTTCTGGAGTATTACTTGTGATTGGTAACAATAGAAAATCATTATGAATAATGGGAGATTCCAAAGGCTTATAACATGACACTTAAATATTTAAAGATTAATAATGACAATTAGTTGTCTTAAGGGGATAAAGAACAAAATTTACTTGAATTACTTAGTGATGAAGGACTTATGCCTTCTAAAGGGAAACTATTAAAAATGAAACATAATGAAGTTTTCAAATTTCTTAAGGCTTTAGAGAGCCTAATGGATAACATTTTGAATTTTAATTAATTACTAATGGTGAATTTCAATCCTTAAGAAATTGGAAAAGTGTGATAAGGATAACTTAAATTCCAAACCTCCAAGATGGAGAAGGCATAAAACATGACAAGTTTTACATACATGAATATATTTATGTATCTCTAAAATGAGACCTAGTTGTTAACATTGATTTAATGATAGAGTAATGTTTGATGCGGCATTGTACTTATCAAAAATGTAGGCTTTGACCGTTCGGGTGAAGCGGGACCATCCAACTCTTCCAACCCTACGGAATACTTCTCTTGAGGTAGGAGAGGAGTTTATTTTCTAAATGCATGACCTTAGTGTTGATAATGTATGTATGTGTGATGTATAATTACATATTGGCCTTGGTTGATTCTATTATTATGTGTGACAAGTGTGTAAAGTAGGACTCTTGAATGACATTGGTGATAAATTGATGATTGTGGTGGTGATATACTTTGATGTGCCCTTTTGGCTTGTATATGATAATGAAGTGGGATTATATGAGATATTGAGACCATCATGTGCACTTCTTGCATCTTGTGACACGAATAACATATCTCATGTACGATTAATAATGATCTTGCGTTGATCTTGAGAATAATAACCTCTCGTTGGTTGATTTTATAAATGACTATGCGTGGTCGTAATGTATACCATGTGACATGTTTTATTGATCTTGCGTTGATCTTGAAAAAGAAACCTTGCGTTGGTTCTAAATATTAAACAACTATGCGTGGTTGTAGTCACATGAGTGGAATATGCACATGATGAGAAAATGAAATTATATAAGTTGGTCTCATTGCATATGCATTACGTATTGGATAACATGTGTATTATTTGTGAGTACATGGCATGTGAATTTGAGTGCCTAGAATGATTATGACTCATGAGTATCTTGAATTGGGTAATGATGTTAGTGTTGTTGGCTAATATGAAAATATAGTGATGTCCATTGTTGGTGACAAGGGAATGATACTTAAGGCTTTTTAGCATGAGTTGGCATTTATGGCGTATGTTGTATGTATTGATTGTCTAATTATAGTATCTATGTTGTATCAATGAGATTGGATATATTGAAGGTAAATATGTATGATTGCTTCACTATGCATGACTTATCATTATAATTGCTCATCATTGAGAAAATATACTCACTCTCCATGTTGTCCATTTTAGCCTTATGATGTAGGTTGGATTGGAGGAGTGATGCTCTCTTTGGAGGGGCGGCTTGGTGTGAAGAGGGTACATTGTTTGTCTTGGCCAGCAATCTTTTTGAAAATGATGATTTAAATTCTTGGTAGAATTTATCGTGTATAGGCATTATTTTTGTATAGCTTGACTATTGGTGTAAATGCCTAGGTTCTTGGAATTTTGAATGAGTTTGTTAGATTATTTGTGATATATTTGGATGTAGAGATTGAGTTATGACCTTGTTAGTATGTTGGAGGTTGGTGATTACAAACCTTTATGAATGAAGTTATTATGCATGAAAGTTGAGTTTGAGTCATGATATTATGCATGTTGCATGGATGTAGTTATGGAATGGATTTATGAGGTTTTAAATTATGTGAGTACAACGCTGAATTTTTCTTACATAATTGGTGTATGGAGTGTAGGATGTGATAATGTGATGTTTTACTTCTAGTTAAGAGTGTATAAAGAGGACTAGTAGAAAAGAGGCAAAAATTGATGACTTATTAGCATCTATGGATGACATTGTCACTTCTATAGATTCTTGGAAAATTTATTGTGGATACTCATGATTATGACTATTAGGCTATCAGAGTGTGGCTAAGAGCATTTGCCTTGAATTTGAAGAATTAATGACCAATATGAGTAATAGAGGAATTAAGGAATGACAATCTTGTATATTGACGTAGTTAATTAGGTACTTGCTTAGCTTTCACCTTCTCATATCTTCAGATATGGGTTAGTTTCTAATTAGATCTAGGGTAGTCATTATAAGTTTTGAATTGTGGTGTGCCTTAATTAAGTGTCGAAATAAACGTGAAAAAAAAATTCTCTCTGCTTTTCATTAATTAGAAGTCGATATCCATAATACCGAATAGCAAATTTAGGACGCCGCACATATAATTCAATCAATTACAGTCAACCCTTCCGACTCTCTTTTGGGGTCCCTAGTATGTATTCTAAGTTATCTTACCACTCTTATTTTTCTGACCATTTTAGTTCCTCATCCTCCTCTCAGGATTACTAGTATCTATGCAATCAATTCACAATCATAATCTCAACCTGATGATGCAATGCATGAGTCCAGTTCGATATTCAATTTGCTTCATTAGTCATCATGATGCTTGTGGGCCTATCTTCTACTCATGAATCTCATATACCAGTATCCATATGCACAACAATCCCGCCTTATCCTACCTGCCCAACTAGAGTGACCACAGCTCTCCTCGTTATGGTTTCATAAATGGGTAAGGACACACAGCCCTATCATCACAATGGCTAATCACAATTTCTACAGAATGGGCACTCCACGGTCATAGTAAACTCCCACCTCTTGTCAAAGTATACCTGAGTTTGCCACGGGCTGTCTGGCGTCGGGCGTGAATCTGAGCCATTGGAGGTCCGCCTCTGGTATAATCCCTAGACTACCCTCGGGGGTCAAGGCGCGACAGTTTCTTCAATGTACCCATCACTGTATGCTCTAGGGGAATTATTCCAACGTTCCTCCTCAACTCCATACATGATGCATGATTCAACCATTCATTTTATTCATTGATTGGTCCTTGGTAAGGTCCCCTAAATGACTCCCTTCCATTCCTAATGTCGAGTTCTTTTTCTTTATTTGATATGATTAAATTTCTCTTTCTTTATTTTTGTAATCTTACTCAACATTTAGGAATGAAATGAGATTTTATACATTCTCGACAATTAGGGTACATTGGCGCTACAACACCACAATTCATCTCGGATTCGAGTCTCACATTCTTGCACATTTTAATCATTTTTGGAACCCTTGCCGATACCATTTTCTATATCTCTTATTTATAATTTTTCTTATCTAGTTATCCATACATCACACAATATCCATCAGCATAACATTTTTATGAGATACTCCATTCAATCAATAAATCCATAATCATACATCCACAACCATTTAAATGCATCACATTATCCAAGACAACATATATTTCTAATGCTTACCCATGTAACGTGTACAAGTAACATGCTCATGAGAAACTATACTTAAACATCCATCATTATATCATATTAATTTATACAATGATACCGACATATACAACAACGCGGGTCTCGAATTTCACTATTTATGGGTGTGAGCTAAACGACATATTTATCGGTATTAAATTTGATATGGTAGCCTTTACGTCGGGTTATTACTACACATTTTAAGTTATACATCAGGTCAGATTATTTTTCGAGATATTTTGGGTTTTCTTGGACCATTTACGTTCCTATTAATTAAATCGGGTAGAATTGATTTATTTCGTTATTTACTTCCCTAATATCCAATTATGAATTCTTAGGTCCTCTTCAAGTGACCTCATTGTCTAATTTATTTCATCAATCTAATTGAGCTTTATTTGTTGGATAACTTATTTTCTTGGTTACTAAACAGGTCACTAATCCTTTATGTCCTAGTAACACATTTAGCGATGTTTTTCTTCAACTTAGGATTACTAATTTGTTAGCTCTTACTTTATTTATATTATTCTTAACTACTTTAGCTAAATTATTCCCTTAACTGCATTGTTTTGATTAACTAAATTTATTTCCTCTATGAGTGTCCATTAGCTGTGTAGAACCCTAGGTATACCTTGAACTTGATATCACGGACTTAGTCTACCGTTACTAAAAGTCATCATTTAATTAACGGGTCTTGTTTCTTTTTATTATGACTCTAAGATCTAAGTCTTTAAATCCTTTCTTATTCAATTAATTAATGTTTCTATATATAAAACTCCTTTAATTCTTTTCCCTAATTTATCAGGATCCTTCTCTTTACCTTACTTCGAATTAATATCTAATTGTCCATTTCTTTTTGTTCTTGGCCTTTGTAGTCTACTAAAATATTTAACTCCAAACTTTATTTTCTAGTTAAGTTTCTTTAGTTCATTTTATTGCACTTACCTAAGTTCCTAAAGTTATTATTCTTTTCTACTTCAAGTGGTTACAAAAGTGATTGCTAAAATTGTCACCAAAGATTTTCTTCTATCTTCTAATACTCATTACTTTAATCTCCACTTATTATTATTATTATTATTATTATTATTATTATTATTATTATTATTATTATTATTATTATTATTATTATTATTATTATTTTATTAAAGTTCTCTTGAGTAAACTTTCTAACAAAATATGAATTTATTTGATGAACTTATTTATTTTATTTCTCTTTGAACGATAATATCGCTTTTTATAAAAGAAATCATTTTTAATCGTCCGATAGACAATTCTTCTCGATGTGTGTGATATTTTCAAAATAACTCTGGCGACGCTTGAATGATCAATTAAATTTTTAATGGTGGGGCTTACCGGGGAGTTAAGTTACAAATTATATAAATACATCACAAATTAAAAATAATCAATACAACCATACCGAATAAAACCGAGCCCGCCAAAACACTAAATCTCTAGATTTTCGTTTTCTTGTGCGATCGCGATAAAATCCTCCAAACACATGAACGTCAATTTACGCCAAATTAATTTCTAAAATTCTTACTAAATTAAAACCATAGCAATTTTATCGGTCAGTTACGAAAATCTTTGTGGTTTGAGATCAAGTCGTTGGATCGATACAAAATTTAAAACGGAGGTCCCCGATCACTCAAGGAATATTATACTACAACCTGATAGGGCCCGCAAGCGCACGGGTTATGTCGCGTAATATAAAAGATTATCGTTCTCCACAGGGACTGTGTTCAAAGTACCAGCATATTGAAATTTAATTATCCACACAATTAATTTTTAAGGTTTTTATAAAATAAAGCACAAATTAAAGTTGCACAGAATATGAATAAAAATAAAAATAAAATTTACTTGACACTAAAAAATCAGAGTTGAGAGTATCTTGGGATTTTGGGGGATTACGACTCTATTTTATGTTTAATGAATTTTAACTTTTCATAAATAAGAATCGAATTAAGTTTTCCAAGGCGAATTTTCCAAAAGCTAATTAATATGTTCCTCTCGGAATCCTATTAATGTACCTAACCTATGGAAAGCGCTGCTTAATCCTCAGAAAGGCCCATTATCGTTTTATGAAAATCCCTTTTATTTCCTCAAAAGAATTTTGATTACTTTCACGGTTTTACCGAGGTCACATAAAGCATTTCAAAAATCTTAGGTTTAGTTCAAAGCTTTCTGGTAAAAATAAATCTCTCGATTCTATTTATTACCTAAATTTACTAATATACCCGTAAGTATACAGTTTTATCATTTAGGTTCTTGTTAGGAATTACTAAAAGCATTAAGCATAATTAAACTAAATGGAAAACAGAAATTTATTTAATTCCAAGTCAAAATAACATTAAAATAAAATATTATCATACCCCCTTTATCCCAAGATAATTAATTTAGCTACTCATGAAAGGATTCAAATTCATACACATGATGGAAAAATAAAACATACAAGACATGGTAAAAAATAAAGACTTACGGGTTTCTCCAAAAGCTCAGAATAATTTACCACTGTATTTCCTTGTTGCAATATTCCTCCACCAATTACAAATTGGAACACTCAATTTCACAATCCTCACAACTCTTACACAAAATAAAAGAAAGAAAAAGAAAATAAAAAGAGAAAGAAAATAAAACAGAGAAAGAAAACGAAAGAGAAAGAAAAGAAAAGGAATGAAGCTGATGAAGAATGGGATTCTGATCTGGATTTTTGAATGCTTTCTCTGCTTGGATTGCTTCTCCTTTTATAGGCGAAGGAAGGGAGGAAGCCAGCTAAGAAAACGCGTTGCAAGTTGGAAACTTTCGGTGCATGTGATTTCCAGCTGTTCCAGTTGTCTCCAATTTGCGTATTTTTGTTGTTTCCAATAATTCGGCGCATGATTTCACTGATGAATCGATTCCTCCAGTTGATTTTTGCCTTCAAAACAGCGTGTGAATCGATTCCTAAAGGTGGGAATCGATTCCCAGCATGATGAATCGATTCCTGGCCTTCATGAATCGATTCCCAGCATGATGAATCGATTCCTGGCCTTCATGAATCGATTCCCAGCCTTCCAAACATCAATGAATCGATTCCTATAAGGGGGGAATCGATTCCCAGCCCTATGAATCGATTCCCAACAGCCTTGAATCGATTCCTAGCCTATGTTTCACATGGGAATCGATTCCTGTAAGGGTGAATCGATTCCTACCCTTTCCTGGAAGTGTTTTCTTGCATTTTTGAGGCGTTTTGGACAGTATAGCTCATGGTTCTTGATTGTTTTCATCCTTTGACACTTTGATCATCTTTTTGGGTTCTTGAATCCATTTTCCATTTATATTCATTCATTCTTAAAATGGATCATCAATAATTCCAAATCTATTAATTTCTGCAAAATAAAAGTACCCGAGTAGAATACAGTGGAAAGAAAGCAAAAATCACAATAAATAAAGGAAATACAGTGCATAATGATTAAAATCCTAAGTAAACTAAATCTAATTTATTATGTTATAAAACACTTATCAAAATACCCCAAACCAAAACATTGCTTGTCCTCAAGCAATCACCATATTCACAAGATAAAATACAGAAAACACTAAGCTTAATAAACTAAGGAATCCAAAATAGAGAAACAGATTTATTCAAATGCCAATTTTTATTTACTTATGTGAATCAAATTTCAATGTCAAGACTTGAGATACTCTTCTCACAATTTTCACTCAAGTGTTTCAAGGTTTGTGTATCTCTCAAATCATCATAGTCAAAAAATATTACCATAAGCTTGTTAATAAACCAGAAACTCCACAGTTTAAATAGAAAATATGTCAAAGTCTAAAGGTCTTTCAAAGGTTGTAATGTGGCCTTGGGTTGTATTGTCAAGGTAGGAATTTCAAGAAAAATGGAATACAAAAGGGCTTTAATAGTCATGAATGATTCAAATCACCATTATAAATTTAACAGAGCAAATTTTTGAACTTTTATGGACTTTTTTGGAATTCATTCAATATCATCCTTTTGATTTTCTTTTTCTTTTTCTTGCTTTTCTTTGCATTCAATACATATTTTTCTTAAGTCCTTTTTTATTTCTTTGCTCTACTAAATTTCCAACTTTTTCACCATTTAAGAGAATATTAGTCAATGAAAGGTTTCAAAGAAAAAATTTTCACTTTTAGGCTCAAAAGGGGCAACTAGGGGTCAAATTATACAAAATTCTGAGGCTTAGAATAAGACCTAATTGTGCCTTTATCATCCTAAGACATATAATCAAAAACCATTTTGAATCGGTTGAAAAACAAGTTCTAGAATATTTAATGACTATGAGATTCACTCAATCGAGAAAATATGGGTTTTGAAAATTTATTTGATAGATAACCCAATTTGGCTCAAGTCTAACCAAGGAAAGTCTTTTCAAAGAAAATTTTAATCACATAAGGTTCATTTAAGCATTGATTTGGCATTTAAACAATCAAATTTTGAAAATTTTACTCAAAATTTTGGTCCTTAGATACTTTAGCCTTGTATTCAAAGTAAATTTATCATGCAAAAATGGTAAATTACAAGATTACAAACAAATCAAGGAAAACACACATGCAAAATAAAATGACAATCACACAACGTAAACAAAACAGTTAAGTTTTCTTACCTACCACCCCAAACCAGAATTTGACATTGTCCTCAATGTTAAAATGGATGATAACAGGATAAGAAAACTTACCTGTAATAACCCCAAACCAGCATCTGACATTGTTGTTGTTTTTTTTTTTTTTTTTTTTTTTTTTTAGAATAAAAGTTTAAAATAAAACAACAACTTTTTATAGGGTTACCTCCCTATCAGTGCTAAGTTTTAAGTCTTCAGCCAGACTTCTCACCGTTTGGATTTACTCATCAGGAGCATCAAACAAGTCCAAGTCACTTGCTTGTTGTATTGGTTGACCGGTGAAGTAATGTTTTACTCTCTGTCCATTTACCCTAAATGCACCAGATTTCTCGCTCCATAGTTCAACAGCTCCAAAGGGAAAGACTTTTGTCACCTTGAATGGTCCCGACCATCGGGATCTCAGTTTACCTGGAAAAAGCTTCAATCTGGAATTAAACAGTAAAACCATATCACCTGGATTAAATGTTCTCCGTTGGATGTGACGATCATGCCATTGTTTGGTTTTTTCTTTATAAATTCTGGCATTTTCGTATGCATCTAGACGGAGTTCTTCAAGCTCATTTAATTCCAACAATCTTTGTTCACCTGCAGCCTTATGATCAAAGTTAAGAGTTTTAACAGCCCAAAAAGATTTATATTCTAGCTCAACAGGTAAATGACAGGGCTTCCCATATACTAGCTTAAAAGGTGTGGTTCCAATGGGAGTTTTGTATGCGGTCCGATACGCCCATAAGGAATCATCTAACTTAATAGACCAATCCTTACGTGATGTATTCACCACTTTTTGAAGAATATTTCTAATTTCCCGATTGGATACCTCAACTTGTCCACTAGTTTGTGGGTGATAAGGTGTAGCAACCTTATGCTTAACTCCATATTTCTTTAGAAGGGTCTGAAAAGTTTTCTCAATAAAATGAGACCCTCCATCACTTATAACACATTTTGGGACCCCAAACCTTGGAAATATTATTTTCTTGAAAAGTTTAATAACAGTCTTAGCATCAGAATGAGGTGAAGCAATGGCTTCCACCCATTTTGACACATAGTCAACTGCCACTAATATGAACTGATTTCCAAAAGAAGAGGGGAAGGGACCCATAAAATCAACACCCCATACATCAAACAATTCAACTTCCAAAATGGTATTTAATGGCATTTCTTGTCTCTTACCAATGTTACCTGTTCTTTGGCAAGCATCACAAGTTAGAACATACTTACGTACATCCTTAAAAATATTTGGCCAATAGAACCCAGCTTGCAATATTTTAGCAGCTGTCTTGGAGGTGCTCATGTGCCCTCCACAGGAAAGAGAATGGCAATGATCCAAGATAGCTTGGACATCATCTTGTGAAACACATCTCCGAATCATACCATCTGCACATTGCTTGAAAAGGAGTGGTTCATCCCAATAATAATGCTTGACATCTGCATAAAACTTTTTCCTTTGCTGAAAGCTAAGATCAGGAGGTAAGATACCACATGCAAGAAAATTTACAAAATCAGCATACCAAGGAACACGTTGGATACTAAGGTTCAAGAGTTGTTCATCTGGAAAAGATTCATTGATGGGAATATTATCTGTTTCTTCTTTTTCAGATGTCAACCTAGATAGGTGGTCAGCGACCAAGTTCTCGGTACCCTTCTTGTCCTTAATTTCCAAGTCAAATTCTTGCAATATTAGAATCCACCTAATTAATCTAGGCTTTGCTTCCTTTTTATTCAATAGATACTTAATGGCAGAGTGGTCAGTGTAAACAGTAACATGTGAACCTACCAAATAAGATCTAAATTTATCAAAAGTAAAGACAATAGCTAACAGTTCTTTTTCAGTTGTGGCATAATTTACCTGAGCATCATCTAGCGTCCGGCTGGCATAATGAATTACATGGAGCTTTTTATCCTTTCTTTGCCCCAACACAGCTCCCACTGCGTAATCACTCGCATCGCACATCAGCTCAAATGGGAGTTTCCAATCAGGTGGTTGTACGATGGGGGCAGAGATTAGAGCTTGCTTTATCCTGCAAAAAGCTTCCATACAAGATGAATCAAAATTGAAGGGTACATCCTTACCCAAAAGAGTTGTAAGAGGCTTTGTGATCTTGGAGAAATCTTTAATGAACCTACGATAAAACCCTGCATGTCCAAGAAAACTCCGAATACCTTTCACATTCGTGGGTGGAGGTAATTTTTCAATTACTTCTACTTTAGCCTTATCAACTTCTATACCTCTTTCAGACACTAGGTGTCCAAGAACTATGCCTTCTCTTACCATAAAATGGCATTTTTCCCAATTTAGAACCAAATTGGTTTCTTCACAACGCTGCAAGACTTGGCACAAATTTGTTAAACAATTATCAAAATCCAAGCCATGCACTGAAAAATCATCCATAAAGACTTCCATCACATTTTCAATAAGATCAGAAAAAATTGCTTGCATACACCTTTGAAAAGTCGCAGGTGCATTACATAAACCAAAAGGCATACGTCTGTAAGCATAAGTCCCATAAGGGCAAGTGAAGGTAGTCTTTTCTTGATCAGATGGATGAATGGGAATTTGATGAAAACCTGAATACCCATCCAAATAACAGAAATAAGAGTGTTTTGCAAGTCTTTCAAGCATCTGATCAATAAAAGGGAGGGGAAAATGATCTTTTTTCGTGGCGCTATTTAACTTCCTATAATCAATGCACATGCGCCAACCAGAGACAATCCTAGTAGGGATCAAATTATGTTTATCATTTTCAATCACAGTTATTCCCCCCTTTTTAGGCACCACATGGACAGGACTTACCCATTTACTACTATCAACAGGATATATGACTCCAGCATCAAGCAATTTCAAAATTTCCTTTTTAACCACTTCTTGCATTTTAGGATTTAATCTCCTAAGTGGTTCTACTGTGGGCCTACTTTCATCTTCTACAGTAATCCTGTGCATACAAAGAGAAGGGCTAATCCCTTTGATATCATCCATTGTATAACCTATTACCTTTCTATACAACCTAAGTTGTTTCAAAAGTTTTTCAGTTTCAGATGGATTCAATTCAGCATTAATAATCACAGGATATGTGGAATTAGGGCCAAGAAACTCATACCTTAATGAAGCTGGTAAAGGTTTTAATTCCACATTGGGGCTTACCACTTTGTCACACATGACCTCAGTATCATGTGGGGCCTCAGAGCAATCAGATGTTTCTGTCGGCTCAATCATGAAAATAGTTTCAAGTGGGTCATTAGGAAGGGTTGATTCCTTTACCACTTGTTCGACAAAATCCACAGTACAGCAAACATCATTATAAGGTTTTTCTAAAACATTTTTCAAGTTGAAATCAACCTTTTGGTCTCCAACAGTTAGAGACAACTTACCATTCTTGACATCAATCACAGCACCTGCAGTTGCTAAAAATGGTCTGCCTAAAATAATAGGAATCAAAGAATCTTCGTCCATTTCAAGCACAACAAAGTCAGCAGGTATAAAAAATTTTCCTATCTTAATAGGAACATCCTCTAAAATTCCTACAGGATATTTTACAGATCTATCAGCCAATTGTAAAGACATCCTAGTAGGTTTTAGCTCACCTAATCCTAACTTTTCAGCAACAGATAATGGCATTAAACTCACACTTGCTCCTAAATCACACAATGCTTTATCTATATTCATGTCACCAATCATGCAAGGAATAGAGAAACTACCTGGATCTTGGAGCTTGGGTGGAAGTTTCTTTTGAATTAGAGCACTGCATTCTTCAGTAAGTGCAACTGTACCATCTTCCTCCAGTCTTCTTTTGTTGGACAGAATGTCCTTCAGGAACTTTGCATATGTGGGCATTTGCTGCAAAGCATCTGTAAAAGGAATATTAATATACAATTTCTTTAAAACATCAAGGAACTTACCAAATTGTTTGTCCAACTTTGCTTTGGCTAAGCGCTGAGGAAATGGAATGGGAGGCTGATATGGCTTAACTTCCTCCTTCTTTTCTTGTGGTTTCTCTTCTTCAATTACTGGATGAGATGAAGATTCATCGACTTTCTTTTCCTCCTTTGTTGTCTTGTCAACTGGCCCATCGTATTGAGTACCACTCCTAAGAGTGACAGCCATGGTTTGGTTAGATGGTCCAGCCTCTGGTTTCCCAGGAAATGTTCCCGGTGCTCTTTGAGAATAGGAGGCTTGTTGGGCAATTTGATTTTCCAGTATTTTGTTGTGAGTGGCAAGAGAGTCCACTTTTGAAGCCAAGTTTTTTATTGCATCAGAGAATTCATCATTTTGTTTAAGTTGAGTAGCTACAAATGTCTCCATCAAGGATTCTAGCTTTGATTTTTGTGGAATATAGGTTCCTTGTTGAGGTTTGTAGTTACTTTGGAATTGAGGTGGCCTATTTTGGAAGCCAGGTGGACCTTGTGGAGGTCTGTAGTTACCTTGATAGTTTCCACCATAGTTTCCAATAGCGTCCACCTGATGCATTTCTTGTTCTTGATTAGGGGTCATTGCTAAATGGCAGTTTGTAGCTCCGTGTCCTGAAACACCACAAACTTCACAAACAATATTAGTAGCACCTGTTGACCCTATTTTATCAAGTTTTAATGTTAATGCTTCAACTTTGGCAGAAAGTAAGGAAAGAGCATCAACAGAGTACTTACCTGGTGTTTTAGAAGGTAATCCTCTCTCAGAGTTCCATTGGTGAGTGTTTTGAGCTATTTCCTCGATCAGGTTCTCAGCTTCATCAACATTTTTACTCATGAAGGCTCCTCCAGCTGCAGCATCTAAAGAGATCTTTTGTGTGGAAGTTAGTCCATTATAGAAAATATGGATTGTCAACCACCTTTCTATCCCATGGTGAGGACATTCTCTTAGCAACTCCCTGTATCTTTCCCAGGCTTCATACAAGGATTCATCATCTTTTTGTGAAAAATTGATGATTTGTTTTCTCAGCACATCAGTCTTGTTCCTTGGGTACCATTTATTGATAAAAGCACTGGACAATTGTTCCCAAGTTGTGATGGATCCTTCAGGAAGAGAGTATAACCACGCTCTTGCTTTATCTCTTAAGGAGAAAGGGAAAAGTCTTAAGCGAATGGCATCATTGGTGGCTCCGTTCATCTTCAGGGTGTCACAGTATTCAAGAAAGATTTGAAGGTGAAGGTTTGGATCTTCAGAGGGTAAACCTCCGAATTGGTTCTGTTGAACCATTGAGAGTAGTGAAGGCTTCAATTCAAAATTGTTAGCCTCCACTGTGGGTCTAAGGATGCTAGATCCTCTCCCATTAGTGCTTGGAGCGGCAAAATCTCTTAAGGGTCTGTGTTGGTCTGCCATTTGTTTTTCTTTTTGTTCTTTTTGTTGTTTTTGTTGTTTTCTCAAAGCTCTAAGGGTACGTTCTATCTCAGGGTCAAATCCTAAGTTTAGATCGACACTACGGCTTCTTCGCATAAATAGAAAATAAATGACAAATAAAACAAACAATTACAAAAATAAAACAGATACACAGAATATAGAACAAAATACAAAATTACGATGAAAATAAAAATAAAAATAACAATAAAAATATTAACAAGTATGATCTAATCGAATTTCAATATTGCCGATATTTGAGGGACAACAGTCCCCGGCAACGGCGCCAAAAACTTGACAGGGCCCGCAAGCGCACGGGTTATGTCGCGTAATATAAAAGATTATCGTTCTCCACAGGGACTGTGTTCAAAGTACCAGCATATTGAAATTTAATTATCCACACAATTAATTTTTAAGGTTTTTATAAAATAAAGCACAAATTAAAGTTGCACAGAATATGAATAAAAATAAAAATAAAATTTACTTGACACTAAAAAATCAGAGTTGAGAGTATCTTGGGATTTTGGGGGATTACGACTCTATTTTATGTTTAATGAATTTTAACTTTTCATAAATAAGAATCGAATTAAGTTTTCCAAGGCGAATTTTCCAAAAGCTAATTAATATGTTCCTCTCGGAATCCTATTAATGTACCTAACCTATGGAAAGCGCTGCTTAATCCTCAGAAAGGCCCATTATCGTTTTATGAAAATCCCTTTTATTTCCTCAAAAGAATTTTGATTACTTTCACGGTTTTACCGAGGTCACATAAAGCATTTCAAAAATCTTAGGTTTAGTTCAAAGCTTTCTGGTAAAAATAAATCTCTCGATTCTATTTATTACCTAAATTTACTAATATATCCGTAAGTATACAGTTTTATCATTTAGGTTCTTGTTAGGAATTACTAAAAGCATTAAGCATAATTAAACTAAATGGAAAACAGAAATTTATTTAATTCCAAGTCAAAATAACATTAAAATAAAATATTATCATACCCCCTTTATCCCAAGATAATTAATTTAGCTACTCATGAAAGGATTCAAATTCATACACATGATGGAAAAATAAAACATACAAGACATGGTAAAAAATAAAGACTTACGGGTTTCTCCAAAAGCTCAGAATAATTTACCACTGTATTTCCTTGTTGCAATATTCCTCCACCAATTACAAATTGGAACACTCAATTTCACAATCCTCACAACTCTTACACAAAATAAAAGAAAGAAAAAGAAAATAAAAAGAGAAAGAAAATAAAACAGAGAAAGAAAACGAAAGAGAAAGAAAAGAAAAGGAATGAAGCTGATGAAGAATGGGATTCTGATCTGGATTTTTGAATGCTTTCTCTGCTTGGATTGCTTCTCCTTTTATAGGCGAAGGAAGGGAGGAAGCCAGCTAAGAAAACGCGTTGCAAGTTGGAAACTTTCGGTGCATGTGATTTCCAGCTGTTCCAGTTGTCTCCAATTTGCGTATTTTTGTTGTTTCCAATAATTTGGCGCATGATTTCACTGATGAATCGATTCCTCCAGTTGATTTTTGCCTTCAAAATAGCGTGTGAATCGATTCCTAAAGGTGGGAATCGATTCCCAGCATGATGAATCGATTCCTGGCCTTCATGAATCGATTCCCAGCCTTCCAAACATCAATGAATCGATTCCTATAAGGGGGGAATCGATTCCCAGCCCTATGAATCGATTCCCAACAGCCTTGAATCGATTCCTAGCCTATGTTTCACATGGGAATCGATTCCTGTAAGGGTGAATCGATTCCTACCCTTTCCTGGAAGTGTTTTCTTGCATTTTTGAGGCGTTTTGGACAGTATAGCTCATGGTTCTTGATTGTTTTCATCCTTTGACACTTTGATCATCTTTTTGGGTTCTTGAATCCATTTTCCATTTATATTCATTCATTCTTAAAATGGATCATCAATAATTCCAAATCTATTAATTTCTGCAAAATAAAAGTACCCGAGTAGAATACAGTGGAAAGAAAGCAAAAATCACAATAAATAAAGGAAATACAGTGCATAATGATTAAAATCCTAAGTAAACTAAATCTAATTTATTATGTTATAAAACACTTATCACAACCAAAAACACAATCAAGCAAGGAAGAGACCCCCTTTACCTCATGATACCGTCACTGTTCAGAGATGCAAAAATAGTGGTGACGTCGAAAATTTTGTTGAACGCTACTAACGCCCTCCGATCGTCACCTAAGCTCCCGATCCTTAGAAAAATTCATGCATGCAAGGTTAGGACAAGGAAAACAGCCATGGTTTTGGCTTCAACCAGCTAGTGCCCTAACATTTAAATTTTAAAACAAAAACTAAATTTGATAATAAGGGTTTAAGGACAACAATCAACGGGAAAAATTGTGAAACTCACCCAAGATGGCCTTAGAAGAACTCACGACCCTTGAAGCTCTAACAAGAGGGATGGATAATCACAATTTCTAGCTTCCAATCAGCAAGGAAAATGCCACTAAATCTTCAAAATGAAAATAGAATTTGAACCACTAGAAGAGTTAAGGATAATAACCAAGAAAATTTGCCAAACTTACCTTGGGGAATTCCTAAATGGTCCATGATTTTGGAAGCTCTTCAAGCAAGAGAGTGAGAGAAATCTTTAAGAGTTAGGCATGCAAGAAATTTTGGAATTTGGAGGGCTGCTTAGGGGTGTTCTTGTTGTGAATTAATAGAGCAAGGAGAGAAGAGGTTGAAATTTTAAATGGATGGAAGTGAAGTGATTGTCATGGGCTGATTTTTTTGAAACTTAAAAGGAGGAGATTTGTAGCTACTGGATGAAGAAAATAAACTTGGAAAACTGTTGGTCCTAGCCGAGAATGAAGTAGAAAAAATGGAAGAGAAGTGAGTGCAAAATTGAAGTGATGGAAGTTGAGATGTAATGATGAGGACTTGAGTTGCATGAAATTTAATTGGTTGAGGAGGGAGGTGGCCAGCTGAGTGAAGGAGAGTGGCCGGGTGGTGAAACCTGTCCAGAGTGGTGGCAAGGGGTGGTGAGGTATGGAGGGCAGGTGTCACACCATGGCGGTGTCGGAAAATTAATTTGTTACACGAAGAATTAAAGCGTATAGATTTTTTATGAATCGGAAAAACAAGGACGTTAAAAATAAATATGGATTAATTTGTGAGGTCAAAATTAGGGAAAACTCCCAACATAAAAGTTGTAGATATTTGTTTTCTATTTAAATCGATATATTATATGCGATGATCAGAGATTGATAGCCCGAGATATACCTGTTTGCGACAGGATGCTCTAGAGGCTCCCGAATCAGCTAGGGGCTTAGAAATAAATTCACCATTAATTCTTCTTTTAGAATTGGGTTTCGTGCCCTTTATAACAATTATAGATCTTTTTGATACCAATCCATAGCAAAACGAATGAAGCATTTAAGTACCGGAAGAGGGAGAAATGCAATTTTTTCTACAGACATCCAACATTAAAATGAAAAAGCCAAGGGGTCACAAAGATTCATTAAACTGTACCAATCTGGAGAGAATTAGCCTTTAATGTCTACATGGAAAATGTAGATAATTTTGTTATAGAGTTTTGACACCAAGTTTGTGTAAATCAAAGGTCATACAAGAGAGTTATGAATTTTTTTTGAACCATGTGTAGGGAAAAACATCCTAACAATGAAATTTTGAGGCGAACACACTTAATCTTCAGTTTTGGGGTTGACAGAGTGAGAATCGAAGTTCGGGGCTAGAAACAGAGGTTGAAGATCTTTTTAAAACAAAGAGATTGAGACCAAAATCATTCAATTCTAAGGTTGTATGCAAAAGTTGGGTCTAAAACACTGAAGGTATTTGAGTTGAGTTTTAAAATGATTTTTAAAGGAATCAATTTATGGAAAAACAAGGGTGATAGAGTCCTAACCAGGCTTCAACCTCTTCAAGAAAAGTTTTTAAAACGTCGAAATGAGTCACCAGAGACTAATCGTGCCACCATCAAATATCCCGAGGTATATGAACAGTCAAACATAGGAGACGTTAAGGGTTCTGATTTGGCCAGTTAGGTTAAGTCAGACACCCTTGATCCCTTATGAAAGGATCTTAACAGGACTAGTTTCCCTACTGGATCACTAGTCTTGGGTCGAACGGTCGAAGTCCCGCCTCATGCTTGGTCCCACAATTCAAATCCGGGGAAACCGAGCGGTATTTATCATTAAAATATTAAAAATAATTAATTCTTAACTAAACCTCATTATAATTATACTTTCACATTTTAAACTTATTTTTAATAATATTAGATATCAAAATAAATATTATCTACTCACTTAATTTTATTTTAATTAATTAAAATTATTAATAATAAAACTCATTAACCAATTAAGATTAAAATAAAGTATTTTTTACTAATCATCTTTACTAAAGGAATTAATTAATGTCTTATGAAGTCTTGGGCTCTAATAATTACTTAACCTTAAAATCTAACTTGATACTTAAATGAATCTAAATATCCTCAATCAGTCATGGCCACTATTAATAGATAATTGACTAACATCATCCATAAATTGTCAAGATTAAACATCATTCATAAATTATCATTTCTAGCATTAATAACAAGAATATATTCATGAACATAGGTATCTTAGTAATAGCTCAACCACTGAATCAAAATGTGTATTTCTTCATATAAATTGTTATCAAACCGACAAGTTCCTCTAGGGGTCACTAGTCACTATCGCACACAGCCCCCTTACTCATTTATTTCACTTAACTGAGTTATTCACTACTCACATTCTCTCGAATCTTTAGTTCTCACGTTCTAATCATGATCTAAGGATCGGCCTAAGCTTTATTCTCCTAAATTACTTAACAAGGTACTCTCGGAGGTCCCAAAAGCTTGGGCTTCTACTTTGGAAAATCAGGGCTGTTACATCTGGTAACAAGAAACTTAAGGCAAAATATCTTCAAAGGATTTCTAACGACTATATCTCCTCTCAAGAAGCAGTAACGATCATATTCTCAAGCTTCTATACATACCAAGGACATTTAAACATCCAAAATACAACTAGAGCCATAAATCCTCCAAACTTGCAAAATTCTTAATTTCAATTCTCTTGTTTGTAAGACAAAGACCCTCTTTGTTCTATTTTGCTTCTAGCAGACTCTAGTCTTGTGTCATAACTTAGTGCTAAAATTTCTCTTGTACCTGTCAAGTACTAAGTTTCAAGTGCTATCTTCCTTCTTACTTAAACCTTGTAAAAGTCTGGTGTCTTGCCAGAGCGTGTTTGTTGGGAAACATTATGGCCTGAAAAGGCTTTCGAAGGAATACTTGGGTTAAGCCAGGAGTGGCTTGTTGAAAGAATACTTGGGTTAAGCCAGAAGTGGTTGTAGTCTAGAATACTTGTAGCACGAGTCTGGTGTTGATATTGTAAAGGGGATTTTACAATAGTAGAAATCCTTCAAGTTAGAATGGACTGGACATAACTTCTGTGTTGGAAGTGAACAAGTATAAACTCTCTATGTTGATTTCTTTCCTTCGTTATTTGTTTGATTACATGTAATTTTTGGGTTCATATTTCCATGAAAAAGTCTCACACTTATTCAACCCCTCTTCCAAGTCTGACTCTAAATCATCAATTAGTATCAGAGCTTGTCTTTTGGGTTGATCACTCCCTCGAGTAAAAAGCATCAAGATCTATGGTAGCATCTCAGAGTAATCAATTGATCACAGAAGGGTCCTCTATCAACAGACCCCCAGCCTTTTTTGAGAAGACTACCCATACTGGAAGGATAGAGTGGAAATGTTCATAAAATCCACTCAGTACAATCTATAAGCAGTCTTCACGAATAGAGACTATGACCCTCTTGTCGATAATGAAGGTCAACCTAAATCAGAAGATGAAGGGAACCTTGGTGAAATCAAAAAGATGGAGATCGATGCCAAAGTTAGATTTCTTCTTACCTGTGCTCTTAGTAAATCTGAGTACAACAAGGTATTCATCTATAAAATAGCTAAAAAAGTTTGGGATGCTCTTCAGCACAACTATAAAGGAACATCAAATGTTAAAAGATCCAAGAAAATAATGTTAACCAAACAGTATGATAATTTCAAAATGGAGGAATATGAGTCAGTAGATCAAATGTTTGGAAGATTCCAAATTCTACTGAATAAGCTTAAGGGTCTTGGAACCACCCCGTCTGTAAAAGATATAAATGTCAAGCTTCTTAGATGCTTGCCTGAAAGGTTCGATGCAAAATGCTCCGCTCTGGAAGAAGCTAAGGATATAAGCACCTTTTCCTTAGATGAGTTGCTTCGAGTTCTCAAAGTTCATGAGCTGAAGCTAAATCAGAAGGAAACCAACAAACCTTTTTCTACCAAAACTATTTCCTTAAAGTTTGATGAATCAAGAAAAGGAAAGGCTTTGAAAGCTAAGGAATCTTCTAGTTTTGAACCAGACTTTGATGAATTAGGTGATGACACTAATGAAGAACTGACGCTTATAACCAAAAGATTTCACAAATTGCTAAAAAAGAGAAAGTTTAGACTAGAAAATTTCCAAAAGAAAGACTATAAAGGTAAAATAAAATGTCCTCTTCTGAATAAAGATAAAAAGGACAGAAGAGAAAGGAGGAAGTTTCCTAAGAAACAAAAGGTTTGATAACATGGGATAATGAAGGATCATTCAGTTCAGAAGAGTCTGATGAAGAAAATAAATCAGCTCAAATTTGTCTCATGGCAAATAAAGGATTAGACTCAAACCAGCCACAACGACTTAGACTCTGAAGAGGTAAGCTACTCAAAACTAAAACAAAATTATGATCTGTTATTTAATAACTTATCTAAATTGTTAAAAAATTTTAAGAAAATGAAACTGAGGCATGTTGACATGATTTTTGATTTTGAAAATCAAATTTCTCTATTAAAGAAAGAAAGCTATGATACAAATGTTTTGAGAGAAATGGAAGAAATGAAAAGATAAAGAAATCATCAAGTTTGTACGTAGCACTAAAAACTTGGATGCTCTGTTAGGAACATCTAGAGGTAATAAAAAATATAACAGCCTTAGTTTTTAGAGTAAGAGCCTAGACTCCCAAGATCTCTGAGAGTGCTCTAATAAGTTTTTTGAGGAAGTTGAGGCTTCGGCCTGATCCCCTAAGTGGCTATGAGAAAGAATAAATAATGAGGAAAGAAGTCCTCGAGGTATTAATAGAACGTTAAGTATGAGAAAGAAGGATGATATAGTAGAAAATAGAGATTTATAAGAAAGGTAAAGAGTACTAGAGATAGAGAAATGTGTAAGGAATAATATAGTAGAGTAAGAAATGAGTGGGTGTGAGTGTTAGTAAAATATTGTAGAAAATTGATAATTGATTGTTTATAATTAATTTTATCTTGATTAATTGTTTAGATTATTCTTTTAGTAAAATATGTATAGATTAATGGGTTAATTAGGAATAATTAGCAAAGATATAATTAATATATATAATTATAATAATAATAATTATAATTATTCAAATATATATAATTATGTATATATAATATTGAAATAATGTTTTACTTTAAGTTTCTAATTAATTTATAATGTAAAATAATATTTTAATAATAAAATATTAAGGGTTTCTCCGGTATTATACTATGGGGCCCAGTTATCAAACTTTTTGGTAACTTGACCTGAGACTAATGATTCTGTAAAGGAGGTTAGTCACAGTAGGGTTTCCTTGTAGCGGATCGAGGATAACTGATTAGGTCTAATCGGGCCAATTAGAACCTTGGATGTCACCTATGTTTGGTTGTGCATTTACCTTAGAGTATCTGATAGTGACATGGGCAGTTCCCAGTTACTCGTTTCAATGTTTTAGGAATATTTCATGCAGAGGCCGAGACTTGATTCAGACTCTATCAACCTCATCTCCATGTTATCTCGTTTCTTTAGAAATTTGGTCTGTGCGTCTTTGGAAAATGGAACCTAACTCTCTCGAACGATTATTGATTTGAATAATTTTGGTCTTGTTCACTTCATTTCGAAGAGATATTCAATCCTTATTTCTAGTCTTGATCACAAATTCCTACTTGGTAATGCTCAAATTCAAGAATGAAGTAAATTCATTTTAAAACCATGTTATTCACGTGTTTACTCTGCACATGCTTCACTTAAAAATTCATAACTTCCTCATACGACCTTAGATTCATGAAAACTGGGTGTCAAAATGTCCAAAATTATCTACATTTTTTGTGCAGACCTTGAAAACTAAATCCTCCTAGATTGGTACAGTTTTTAGGATCTTTGCCAACCTCTGTTCATCACGTCACTATTCTGACTAGTTCCAGAAAAATAGGCATATCACCTCCTTCCGAAATTAGAATCGCTTTGTTCTTTTTATTGTGGATCCGTATCAAAGAAACCTACAAGTCTCATGAAGGGCACGAAGGTTGATTCTAAAAGGAGAAATAACTACAAATTTATTTCTATAGCCCTACCTGATTCGGGAATGATTAGATCATCCTCTCATATTTTGGTCATATCTCGGGCTACCGATATTGGATCAACATAAATGATATATCCAATCAAAGAGAAAAAGAAAATCTACAAGTTTTATGTCAGGCATTTTCCAAGATTCTTCCCCCATAATTTATTCTATATTTATTTTTAACATCTTCCATTTCCGGTTCCTAAAAAGCCTGTACACCTAAAATCATCGGGTAACAAATTAATTTTCTAGCAATCGGTTTCCAACCAAACCATCACCTCATGCCACATATCCCTTAAGATGGCAACACTGTGTTCACTCCTTCTTCAGCAAGGAGTCCACTCTCCCTTTATTAACACTAAAATCCCACCGCTTGCCATCCATGTGTTATTGCCATGCCATGTTACCATTGCCATTTCATACATGCACATGGCCAATTGTTCCACCCATCCAGCATGTTTAAATCTCAATTACACATTTCCTTCAAGCACCATTCATTCTCATCGCTTGCCTTAAAATTCTCCTTCATCACGATGCTATAACATAATACCCATGGAAATTGCCAATTATATATTCATTTTAACCTTTGATTATTGTATTTTTCCATTTCTTCTCAAAATCAGCAGTATGTATGTGGTATCTTTGTTGTCCTTCTCTATTTTTGGGCCCAAAACCATGCTTCCCTTTTCTTGATTTTAGTTACATCTGGTGTATCCTAGGTACCAGGAATGATCGGCGACTATCAGTGAAAGATTTCGAGCGATCGATAAAATTTCGGCGACAACTCCCTTGGGCTCTTTCAAAACCGTGAGCTATACTTTGAGGTAGGGGGAGCCTCTCTTCGGTTGATTGTGTTTTAAGTTGCCTTGTAACGTTACTCTAGTATCCAGGGGTTAGAATTTTTAGTTTTATCGTAATTCTACGGTCGGATTTGAAATCGTGTAAATTTTAGTAATCGATGTGACACGAAGAAAATTTTATCAACTATTACTTATCTTTTATTGATTTCTCAAAAATTAGATAAAACCATAAGGTTTATAAATTTAGTTGGACACTCACAACAAATGATAAATGAAGTAATATTAAATTTATTATTATCATCATTGTTATTATTATATTATTATTATTATTGAGCATAATGGCTGGCTTTGCCGCCGCTCGTAAACATTTTCTTTATTAATTCATGTTGTTGTAATATTGAGCTTAATGGTCGGCTTTGCCACCACTTCTAATATTTTCTTTTATTATTGAGCATAATGGTCGGCTCTGCCGTCACTCTTAGATACTATCTTTATTAATGTTACTATATTATTGAGTATAATGGCCAGCTTTTTGCCGCCACTCTTAATATTTTCCTTATTTAATTTTGTCAATTATATTATCAAATATAATAGTCGGCCCTGCCACCATATAATTATTACTATTGATATTATTAAAACTACCACTCTCGTTACTAGTATTATTATTATTATTATTATTATACTTAATAGATGAGTACTTTCTTAAATTAAAGCGACACCATTTAATATTTGCACTATTCCATTTACCACTTTTTAAAATCCAATGCGTTATTGTCCTTCATACTGGACTTTACTTATAAATTACTTAAGCTGAATTATAACCGTTATACTTTCTAAATAAATATAAAAATAACCCATAATGTCCAAAGAACAAATAGGACCACATAGATACTTAGGAGTCAAAAAGGATAGTAATCATAATACTAAGATAAGGATTAAGAATTTAAGTAAAGATTTTGAGGATTTAGTAGATTCTAACAAATAACCATAATAATAAATTACTAAGTAGAACATGGGAGCAAAAACTAGTATAAAAAGACAAACAAAAAAAAGAAGTAAACGGTAATTGATAGGCTTGATAAAAATTTTAATAATGAAATGTAGAGTTTTCTGAGCCAAGTTCAAGATTTAGTTGTCTAGGACAATAATTAGGTTCTTAGCTAATAGCTAAATTATAATAGAGAAAGAGGAAAAATTGAGTTATAATTAGGTAACATAGAGTTAGTCAAATAGGTATGCCAAAAAGGGTTTAAGAATAGCTAAAAGAATTAGTTAATTAATAAGAACATAGTTTAAAAATGGTAATTAGGGACATATATAGTAACTAAATATTAGTTAAGTCAGATCATTGATAATTAACCATTTAAGAATAGTAATGAATCGTAAATAAGGGTAACTAAGGAGTGAACAGGCTTGAAAAAACAAGGATCTAGTGTATTTAAAGTTAAGTACAACTTAGTCCTTCAAGAATTAGATTAGATCGAGTTAGGAAGTAAGAGGATAATTTATATACATATGATTAAAAACTAGGTAATAACTAGGTACTTAAAAAATAAGAAAGTTGGACTAGACAAGCTTAGGCTAGTAATAATTTATAAGATGTATTAATAAACTATAAACATAATCAGTACATTGAAAGGGAAAAATTATCTAGTTGACAGGAATAATAACTTAATTAAAGTTAATAAAAAATTAGATATGAATAATTAGTAAGTATAATCACACCTATAACTTATAAATGTACTTATACTACGCATATATTATACTTGGAAGTGTAGGTACTCATGGTTGTTATATGCATCAATTAAAGTGAATCCATAAGAATATTCTTTAGTATGGAGATGGTAGTTATAGGAAAACAACAATACCTTATGATTAGTCTTAAGAGAATAAATCAAAATATAGAATCAATTAGTTAAAGTAATCTGTGTCCGTTCAATGGATGAATTACTTGATTAACTTTAGTATGTTTGATTAAACCATGTGAATTACTTGTTGGTTGTGATATGAATGCTTGTATAAAATATGATGAATTGAATGACTACAATGAGATGTATGTTTGATGAATGTGCTCATTGAATAAGTGATATGTGCTTGATCAATTAACGTGAATGATTATGTGGATTACGTGTTCTTGTTGGTATAATAAATGATATGAGTTTGATGAAATATATGATAAAAGGAATGAATCTTGTATGATGCATTGATGAAATGTTAGATAAAGGATAAAATAAAGAATATGTATCGGTAGGGATCCTATATGATATAATGATGAGATGGTGATAGAGTGGATCCGATGAGATGATAATGCGCTGAGACGCAAGTTTGTACCTGAGAAATGATAAATATATGTACTTAACCCCACTTTCATTTTTAATTATCAGAGGGATGTATTATGTAACATCCCGATTTAATAATTAATTACTGAATGAAAATAAATCATTAAAATAATAGTTGCAAAGTGGGGAAAATTATTTATTAATTATAATTGACTTAATTAATTTAACTTAAGGAAATAAAGGTTGATTAATTGTGATTGATTGTCAGTAGCTGATTAGTTATGACTGTGTGCGTGTGACGCGTGTGGGAGCTGTTGCTGTGCACACTTTCCCACCCCACTCTCCCCTTCTCCGTGCATGCACATATAGGCTACTAGGCCACTTCATTATTCATTTTCCCCTTCAGGCTTCTCTCCCTTCTGTTCTCTCTTCTTTTCTTCTTCGCTTTTCATTCTCCTTCTCTTCTCCTTCCCTCTTATCTGCTCTCTGTTTCTGTGAGCTCGCGATAGTGGTGGCTGAGGATCGGAGTCCTCCTTCTTGACTCGATGAACCATAGAGGGTGAGGGTGTGCATTCCCCCTGCATGCAACCCGTCTCCTTCCACGCTGTTCCTTCCCTCCTTCTCCTTCTCCTTTGCTCGAAGCTGCCTGAGTCTCAATGGAGATCTACACTACGAAGTGCTTCGGGGTGGTTGGGGTGTTCACCAACGTTGTGATGGAGCTGCTCTAGAGGGCGAACCGAGAGCTGGGTGTCTCAGAGGCTCGAATGGCTTTCCCTGCCCTTGCATGCAGATGTACTAAGAGTGACTCAGTGTTCCTCTAGAACAGAGTATTGTGTTGACCGACTAGAAGCTTCATCCCTAGTAGGGGGAGTACCTGATATCTTAAACGCATGGATTATGAACGGGTTCCGAGTGCTAATAGCTTACCGATTCTGTATTTGATTATGTGATTTGTTTGCATGTGGAGTCTGTAATACCGAATGTATAATGCTTATGAACCAAGGGTTGCATGTTTAGTTCTGTTCATAGATTGCATGCTAGTAGTGCTGAGAAGTGTTGAATGGTTGCATGAAAAGAGTATGCTAAGGTGCTGTTGATGATTTCCGTGTGACTTATATGCCATGCATGTTATTCTGAGTTGAAATACTGACTGCATAAGAGAAGGTGTTGACTTGATGAATTTGAGGTTATGTAATATCAATTGTATGAGATGCATGTGTTGTTTGAGTCCTGATACTGCCTAATACCGATTGCATGGATGCTTGTGTTGTTGGATTAATTTATTGAATCCTGAGACTGTTCGACACCGATTGCATGAGATGCATGTGCTGTCTGAGTTCTGATGATGTATGATGCCGATTGCATGAGATGCATGTATTGCTGTGCATATGAACTCTGTGTTGTGTGGTGAATCCGCGTGTGGCGTATTGGATGTGTTTGTACTTGGAGCACGTAGTATGGGACACTACCATCGGTTATTTAAAAGCGTTGGACGCTGTGAAATCCTTTTGAGTAGGACTCAAGGTAGCCTTTGAGTGGGACTTGGGCTGCCCGTGAACACCTCTATTGGCGCTGAGAGCGTTGGTGTCACCTTGTGGGCAAACGGTTGGGTACTTGTAAAATGGCCAAGCAGCTTGGAGCTGAATTGATAGCTGAGAGCTATGTATAAAAAGGCTGGGAGCCTACGTTGCAACGTCAAAAACCGATTACACACAAATGCTGAACCGAGTGCAATAATCTGTGCATATGTACTGCTGATGTTGATTGGAATTTGATTATGCATGTGATGATGTTAACGAGATGACGAATGTATATAACCGAGTGAATTATTCTGTGTGCATATGCTGTGGATGCTGACTGAAATCTGTTCTATGAATATATATATATATATATATCAATGTTATTGAATATGTGCATTCTGAGTCATTGGCATTATAAGGTTAATAGTTGTTGTTATGTTAATGTTATTGAAATGATATGTGAATATGGCCGAGTGACAACTGGTGGATTCCGATCGGTAAAGGTCTTATGTGGGTTCTGGTTGATTAGTGTTGTTTTGATTTTAATTATTGCCATGTATAATTATGTATATATATATATTGTTGCACAACTATGGGTCAACCCGAGTCAGTATCTATCATTTAATATTTGAGATGCTCACCCCTACACCATTTTTCAGTGTGTGCAGGACAGACTCGGAAATGATGATAGGGCCTCAAGTCCGAGTATGGTGCACTCTGACTGTTGAGTGCTTGTATTGCGTTTAGTATGTTCAGTCAGTGTAGCCTTGGCCGGCTCTTATGTAAAATGACGATTAAATATATTCATTTATAAAGATCGATTGATAAGTACAGGCATGGCGTCACTTGTATGGATCTGTAAATATTGGTAAATGTATGATGTTAAGATAATGAGTATTCCGAGTATATGGTTATATATATATAGGTCGGTAGATTGGATTGTGAGCAGGTTTATATCTCTGGGAACGTATGTTTATGCATAAGTGCTTTATGTTGATTTGGTGCTTCTTACCGACTGGGAGAACTGATGTCTAGTGAATAACTCTAAGTTGTTGAACCCTGAGAGGAATATAGGAGATTTAGATCCGATTCCGAGTGAGGATTACTGGGTGGCTTTTCCGAGTGAATACGCTTGTGTGATTCTGAGTGAAAAAAAAATATGAATAAACCCGAGTGGGGTAGAGCCTAAGTATTTTCGAGTGGTACTTAGTTGGGAAACATTCCGAGTGAGGGAGTTTTGGAATCCGAGTGGATGACCCTCATTTCCCGAGTGGAAACCTTGAGTGATCCTCTTCTGAGAGAGGAGTTAGTGTAGTGGTTTAGAGTGGAATAGAATCTAAGCGTATGATAATCCGGGTGAATGACGTAAATTCCGAGCAAGTGAGGATCTGTATTCCGGGTGGTTAAGATTAGACTAAGTCCGAGTGGGGATTGACTTAATGATTTTCCTGAGCGAACAAGATGTCATATGCCGAGTGGACTAGCTATCATTTGCCGAGTGAATGAGTCGTATGATAACTCTGGATCCCGAGTGTCTGAATAGCCGAGTGTAGCTTCTCGCTTTAGCGAATGCAGGATTCGCTCCAGCGAGCGCGTTTTTGATGGAGGGCTTCTGGTGGTTTAGCTTAGGCGAATGAGTGCTCACCGAGCGAGTGCATGCTGTTCTCTCGGGCTCGCTTGAGCGTTGTTGAGTTCCGCTGGGTGACTTTTAATTGGACCTTCATCTTTCCTTGTCTCCAATTCCCCTCCTTCTCCCTTTTGAGTCGGTTTCATTCCTCTTGCCTTCTTTTCCCTCATTTCCTTGCGCCGGTTATTCTGGTTTTTATTGTGAAAAACTTTCTTTGTTTTATTTATTTATTTATTTACTTATCAAAATTAGGGTGTTACATATTACGACTATAATAATAACTAAAGATAATTTTGGCAGGTAAATTAGACAGTTAGCCAGTAACCCGTTGGAATACACCTATACCATCAGTACAACCTATGTCTTTAGAATAGTCCTACCAAGTGTTGTCATCACCAGTAACCTAAGATAATTCCCTGGCCAAACTCACTTTCTCTAATAGATAATTAAAGAAAATTTATGGGACAATATGAAATAAACCCGATGTTAAGAATAAAAGTGGTTGTTGAGGGGACCCTACCGATGATGAGCATAACAGAAAATGAAAGGATATGTATAAGACATACATCATTTGCATATGACATGTGGAAACTAGAACATACACCATGGGTACGTTGGAGCACATTCACGTTCGGTCTCCGAGGAGAACCTTGGGAGTACAACCGGGATGGAAACCCAATGGCATTAGAGTCGCGCTTGAGCCGGGTGAGACGATGCAAGCCTAGTGTACTTTGACTAAATGACAGAATATAACTATGACCGTGGAAGAGCTAAGTCCCCTTTTAAGATATGATATGGATTCCTAATGATAAATAGGACCTGAGAGTCCTTTGTACCCTATGATGTGAGGGACTTGGTGGGCTCCAGTTGCTCTAGTACAGAAATGTTTTGTTTAAGGGCAGCCTGAACAGGACGAATTCTTATGATGATGATGAGTATGAGATTGATGAAATGGAACTGGGCCAATATGCATTCATAATAAACAACAAAAAAGATTAACTAGAAGTAATTGAACCCATGCATTGCATTACATGATATTAGTGAATTATATGTGATTGTGATTGGTATTTAATACGTGAATTATTTTGTAATTAGTAGTGTAAAAGAGAAGGATAAGAGATGAAGAAAAAGGAAATGTTAGGTAGGAATGAATGGGAACAGATGACTTAGAAAAACTAGGAATCCCGATATGAGAGAGGATTATATGATCACTTGTTGAACGTTGTGGGAGGACGTCAGAAATGACAAACCTCTAATTGTATGGAAGAGAAGCTCACCGTTACAGTTTATTTTTACAGACTTCTGTTGGGACCACACTCGACACTGCAAAGATCAATGCAGATTTTGCATTGAGGAACAAATAGAAATTTCTTGGACCGAGGACAATTACGAGAGATGACTTTCTTTTCATGTGTGTATGGGAGCTTGCGTGCCTCTGATTTTTAGTATGTACAATGAGTTGAATATGATCATGTGTTGTATATGACTAAGTCGTATATAAGACATCCGTTCCACCAAATTTATTGTACAAAAGAAATCCATATTTTCCTAAATTTCGTAACCTCTCAGTTAAGTAGAACGATCTAGTGGAAGAGATTGTTCTAGTTAACCAAGGGTGTTACAAAAAAGGTTTAGGTTTGGGTATGTAGAGAAGAAAGATGATCTCAAACCAAAAGGTCTTAAGTATCTCTCAGCCCCTATATTTGTTCCTGAAAGGCTAAAGATTGTTAAATGTAATGATTGTAAAAATCATGGTCACTCAATAAATGAATGCAGGAAAAGAAAGAAAAGAAATGAAAAAATTACTAACAGTGTAGGACCTAAAAGAATATGGGTACCACAATCATTAATTATTCCTTTCATGGATATGCTTAAAAACAAGAACAAAAACTCTATAATGGTATCTGTCACACCTCGATTTCCATAACCCGGATCCAATATAATTAAGTTAAATAGTTCAATAAAAATGTGAATAAATTTTTCACATTTTAAAAGAGGTTCGACACTTCAACAATTACATCAAGACTTGAACCACAGAAAAACAAAGAGTGAGAATTTAAAGTTTTTAGTAGACTGGATCAATAATAAATAGCCCCAAGGAGTATATGATTTGACATAGTTTACAGTGGGAAAGTTTTGTATACATGGCATACGCCTCGTCCCATATATGAAGATATGACAGAAGGCCCTTAAATTATGAAGGAAGTAAAGAAATCAAAATTTAATTAATTTGCTTAAGTGAAGTAAACTCGCTTAAGCAAAAACTGGTCTAATTCGCTTGAGCGCATCAAGATTCACTTGAGCGAATTGCATGTCAGTATCAGACCCATAATTTCACTGGAGCGGACTGTTAGGGAATCCCTAGTACATGAGCAGCGAAAATACAAGGATTCCCATAGGATTTGCAAAGCGCCGTGTTTCAAAGCACAAGACAAACACACACCAAAAAATAGTTTTAGGATTACCTCTTGAAGAACACCGAAGCAGTTGTAGCCTCGTCCTTTAGGAGTCCACACAAGCACTCCCACCAGAATCACAACACTTGCCAACTGCTAGTTTGATGGCGTGTAGCTCTTGCAACTTTTACGAATTTGTGTCTTACTTTTGTGAACGGCCTATGAGCATCTTATGCTTTATTTATAGGCTTAGGTTTGACCTAATTTGTTCTCTCTAAAGAGTGGGCTCCTTACTCATTATAAATGAGTTAGGCCTAATAGCTTTATTTTAGTCCAACTAAAATAAAACAAAACATTTTCTGATGGGCTTACTCTATGTGTGTGACCCTATAGGTAAAATACCCGGTCATATTAATAATAAATTATTTTATTATTAATATAAAATAAGAGCGGCATCTAGGAATGCATCATTATGTCAGAATATTATTTAATATCAACATAACCTATAAGTGATAATTATTTTATATGTTTATTCCTCTTGTCACGATATCCTAATTGGTCCCAAGGCATGGTCGTGTCATCCTTGTACGGCCCAATTTATTTTACTTGATACCAGAGTAGACTTGATCCAAATAAATATCTAATATTTATTCTTTCTAGCATGGCCATGTGTTTCCTTAGTCTTAATCCATCATATGGCCTATAGATATCACTCCTGTCACATAGGAGAGACAAATCCCATCTATATCACTCACATCCCTCTACATAATTTGTTCATTGCCTAATCACAACCTTTATAGTCCTCTTGTTACAAAAGACGTTTAATTGTATTAAAACAACAAACTCCTCATGTAGGAATCATAGTGACTTCAGGTCGAAGGACTACATATACCATTATCACATTGAGAATCGTTTATGACATTCATGTAATGATCCATGCAACGTTCTCATGGTGGGTCTGTCCAGTACATCATTACTCTTAATGTGTACCCTGTGAAGACTTGATATCATCTATATCTATGATCTATGAGATCAGGTCATCAGTACACTCACACACTAGTCTTAATGTATTTACATGTCCCCATGTAAATACTTTTAGGAATAACTTTCATATGACCTATTACTCCAAGGATAAATACGTTTTAAAACAATTTTAAACTAAAATACTTATTTTATTGATAAGCAGAAAAATGATACAAATGAAAAAGCATAAAAGCTCATATTGTATACACCAACACAGACCACATCCGCCTGAGTGAAATTTGTCCAGTATCTAAATCCCTATTAATTCGCTCAAGTGAGAAGCATTCCCTTGGGTGAAATTAGTCCAGTGACCAAATAAAAGAAATTCATTTAAGCGGGATCATTTTTCTTGAGTGAGATTTGTCTAGAACCAATTTTAAAAGAGATTCGCTCAAACGAGGATCTACCCGCATGAGCAATTTCCACAGAATCATTTTCACACAAACTCGCTCAAGCGAGGCCACACTCGCTTGGGCGAAAAAGTGACAGAATCCAATTTGAAGGAATTCACTCAAGCAAAGTCATACCCACTTGAGTGAAATTGGGCCAAAAACTAGATACCTGATATACAATCAATTTGCTTGAGCAAGATTCATCTCGCTTGAGCGAACCTAAAACTTAAGTTGTTCAAACTTCAAGGAATGGCAAACAATATTATTTACTAATTTGGCCCAAACCATCATTTTGCATGCACTTAAATACCTAATTAGGACTTGCTCCACCAAGTCTCACCTATGAATTTTGGTCCTAGATCATCACATACAAGAATGTCATTTTAGGTACATTTTGCTTCAACCTACCATGCCAATTTGTCATTTAGGCCTCTTTGGCCAAACCACACATGCACACAAGTTCCAAATGGACAATATGACCTATTGGCACACATTACACATTTTAATTATCATTATGCGGGAACATAGTGTATCTACTTCCCGATTTCCACGCGTACATCATAGGTATATCATCTTCAATTCATTTTTATCATCAATTAACTTAATTCAAAAAGGGCATAATCATTATAAATATGTCATACAAGGTATATAGGCCTAATTTTCCTATACGACCTACTCAAAAAGTCACATATCTAATTCAATAGTCATGCATTCAAAACATACAATGGTTTACATATACATACAAACGCCGGCCATGACCCTAGGCTTCTACTTCCATATTTAACTTCTTCCAAAATGCTCTACCTCCAAAAGGCATAGGTCACCAGTAGAACCTATATCAACCTTTGAAAAATGGTAACTAAGAGGTGAGTAACAAAACCAAATGAATCAAAATCATACATTATGATGATATGCACATATGTATTCATACCATATATTTCACAATCATGTTACGAGCTTTATTATAGCCATATCATCATCATCAAACATTACAACCGTTCTTTTAGGTTAGTACTACAACACCACTATTCCTAATTTAATACTTCATATTCTCAAAGGCTATTGATCCGGTCTTGATACCGGTACCAAGACAAGTGTGACGTGTCATCCGATCTACCAGTGTTACTGACCCAGCAGGTAAGACATCGGACTAGCAAGACCGTATAGGCGCTTTCCTATACCGGTAAGCCCATGTTGACACCTAGCACATCGGACATAACATATTCCCCATATTGGAACAGTTATTAATCAATTGTTAGTGGCTTTGGGAAGAATGCATCAATTCTAATCGCCCATGACGGATGTCTGCCTTTGAAAGGCAGACACGCTACCTCTTAGCCCATACTTGTTTCCCACGCTGATTTAATATATATATATATATGCCCATGCTCCGATAGGACAAAATGGATATTCACCATTCCCAAGTCTCATTATTCGAGGAAAGTCAGGTTTGTTTCCTGGGACAATCAGACCCATCATTTTCCTCCTTCTATAAATATAGCAATAACATAAACAGAAAAGGACTTTTGATTCTGAAACCCTTATCTTATACTATAACATTATATTTTCGCTGTTCTAACACTGACTTGAGCGTCGGAGTACTTTTGCATGTGACACCACCTTTCGCCTCATTTCAATATGAAGGACTAGTGTGTAGGATCTCCAGGATGGCAAGACCGGTTTTCTCCCACTGAGAGATCATATTATAATACCGGATACCCACTGTACCGGTGTATAAATACCCAAAACCTTTGACTTTTGTGGCTGGCCCTATACTGGATCTCTCGACCCCGGAAAGGGACAGTTCAGCTATCATACTCGACATATCTCCAGCTATATGCAAATGCTCTTATGGCTAATTCATATGCTCGAATGAATCAATATCAAATGTGTAACATCCCGATTTAAAAATTAATTACCGAATGAGATTAAAACCACTAAACTAAGGATAACTGCAAGTGAGAATTACTTATTAATTATGATTAATTTTAACTTAAGAATTAGATTAATGATTGATTGTGATGTGTGTGTGACACGAACGGAGCTGTTGTTTTACGTTCTCCCACCCCATTCTTCTCATTTTGCGTGTATATATGATTAGAGCCCCACTGCTGTCCATTCACTCTAATTCCTCAAGACTTCCTCTTCCTCTACTTCTCTTCTTCTTCGTTCTTCTTCTCCTCTGCTCTCTGCTCTATAAACTCGCGACAGCGATGTTGCAGAGGATTCAGAGTTCCCTCGGTTGGTGAAGGACAATCGTCGAAGTGGAAGAAGAACAGCTTCCTGTTCCCAAGCTGATTAAAAGGTGCGACTGTGTTCAAGGAGGACTGAACGAGTGACAGTGGTGGACGAAGCAAACAGGACAACAGACCAACGCCAAAACAGAGGAACTTCTTGGAATCTCCTTAGTTGGTAGGGGGTATCTTATATCTTAAATGCATGGGTTATGGACGGGTTCCGGGTGTTAATGACTTGTTGATTCTGTGTTTTGCTTGGTGTGTTTTAATAGCGTAAAGGATACATGATGCCCAGATGCACGATGACTAGGAATTGAGTATTGCATGTCTAGTTCCGTCCATGAAATGAATGTTAATAGTCTTGAGAGTATTAAATGATTGCATGAAGAGAATGTGCTAAAGTATTGTTGATGATTACCGTATGATTTATGTGACATGCAGGTTACTATGAACCCAAATGCTAACTGCATGTGAGGAAAGATTAACTTATTGAGTTATGATAATGTCTAATACTGATTGCATGTGATGCATATATTGTCGAGTGAAAGGTTGTGTGTGTGAAATCTGTGTTGTATGATAATTCCATGCGTGGTGCATGAGATGCATTGAATGCTAAGAGCATGTAGTGTGGGACACTACCATTGAATCGGTTATTAAAAGCATGGGATGCTGTTAAGACCTTGAGTGGGACTCAAGGCAAGCCGACTGAGTGGGACTCAGGGCTGCCCGTAACACCGCCGTTGATGCTGAGAGTGTTGGTGTTACAAGTGAGGGCAAACGGTTTGGTACCAGTGAAATGGCCGAGTCAGCTGGGAGCTGAATAAAAGGCTGGGAGCCTACGTTGCAACGATAAAAACTGATAACACGCGAAGCGGATCTGAGTGAATGAATCTGTGTACATGTACAACTGATGCTGATTGAAACCTGATTGTATGTGTATGTGTTAATGTTATTGAGAATGATATGTGCATATAGCCGAGAGATAACTGGGTAGATTCTGATCGAAAGATGTCTTATGTGTGTTCGATTAATTGGCACTGTGTATGTTATTGATTGTTGCTATGTATATATGTATATTGTTGCATGATTGAGGAATAATCCGAGTTAGTATCTATCATTTAAATTTAAGATACTCACCCCTACTGTGGCTATATTTCAGTGAACATCACACGAGATGGTGAATGATGGAGGAGCTACATATCGTGTGAAGTGCTTGTGTACTATGGGAATGTATATGTATATGTATATACTGTATATAAGGATTTGTCATAGCCTTGACCGGCTCTTATTTTGGTCCTTTATCTAACTATATCAGAACTGAACTCTCTCGGGTTGAGAGTATGACAATGTGCATGTAAATATATATATATATATCATACTGTATGTTCATCCTATGCTGTGTGTGAATGTCTGGGTGGTGTATGTTACACTTACTAAGTATGTGAGCCCGCATGATTCTGAATAAATAAGAGTTAAGTTAACCCTGTATAAGGCGTGATAAGTGACTTTCTTCCGAGTGAGGAGAGGTTGGGCCAACCCCGAGTGGTATACACCCATTAAAATCATTTTCGTGGTACGTCGGTCAGTATGTTATGGGGCGAGAGATTTCTTAGGTACAATCTTCTGACTGAAGGGTATTTTGATATTCCCGAGTGGAAGTCAACCGAGTGAATGTTTCCCCTGATGGTTGAATTGGAAATACAACTCCGAGTGAAGCCTGTAGTGGTGAATTTGTTAGAGGGGGTAAGATCTGGATGATACAGAGTAGATTTTAGTTTAACAAATCTTCCGTATGTAGAGGAATTTATATGTATTCCGAGTGGCAGGAAATTAGAGTATTTCCGAGTGAGTGAAGTCGTACGATTCCTTAAGTGAGATCTGACTTAGTGAGGGAGCTTTAGTGTGATGTAGACTACATTCCCGAGTGATGGGTACGGAAAACATTCCCGAGTGATGGGTGTGGGAAACACTTCCAAGTGATATCTGACCGAGAGGAGTACTCCGGGTGAGGAAGGAGGTATAAATCCTGAGTGAAGGGATTGTGGGAGTCAATTTCTGAGTGAGTCATAGTTGTGACCCCCTAAGAATAAAATAGGGTGTGAGTGAGAGAACGCACGAGTGAATCGTGAGCATAAGACTTTTCCGAGTGAACCTAGTGATGCTAAATCTCCGAGTCATTATTTTTATGTGTAATTCTCAAAAGATTTATGCTTTGGTAAGTGCACCAGTTATTAAAATTGTATTATATTTGATCATCCCACAGGGATTGTGGTAAGTACCTCAATCTTAGACTAGTACAAGCTGAACCAACACAAGCACAGAAAATTCATTTGGTTTTTTTGTTGTTTTAATGTTTTCTAGTTGTTTTTGTATTTCCAGAAATAGTGTTAAGATGAAATGTGAAAAGGTGATTAATAGAAAATAGGTCAGGAATTCTTCAGTTCACAAATTCATCAAGAAACATGCAATTAAAGTATAATCAAACTTCATAATCCAGAGGACAATCCGCTTGTGGTTATTCCCTAATTCCTTAGGTGAAAAACACTAATCCTTAAGCATCGAACCTTAATTCCTTAAGTGCTCAATTAACCTAAGAATCTAATGCGAAATTGGAGGTTGAACTCTAACTATTCACCTAAATTGATTAGGCCTGAACTAGTTAGAAAGCTAGAAGTTACCTAAGCTTCAACCATGATTCCTCACTGGTGAAGTTCTTCATCAGTTCTGGATTTGTCAATCCAGCAAAACAGATCCACTCCTCAGCTTGTTCGCCTCAGGATCTAGAAGTTGATTTCCTCACTCACAGCTTCAAGATTCCCTTGCTAACCTTCGCAATCCCAGCCTTAGGAATTTAGAACTCCATCGACTTCGGTTGCATTGAAGGATTGTGGAACGTCATGCAGGAGAGGATTTAGAGAGAGAAAGAAAGTAACAAGATGTTGGAAATGGAAAATGAATTGTATTCTATGTACTCTGTTTTCTGGTTTTATTACATAATATGTACAAACATATATATAAGCATCTACCTAACTAGCGAACTTAACTAATCACTAGGAAAGCTAAGTTAATAATTAAACTAACTAACTAATTACATACTTACAGAATAACTAACTAATTACAGCTTAGCTCTTAACAAATTACAGCTCATCATTAGCTAATCACAGCGCAGCACTAACTAATAACAGCTCACTACTTAAATTACTAAGGTGCAGAAGTAGGAGAGAAGGCAGTAGAAAACAACACTGGTGCCGAGTGTCTTTTGGAGGGAATAATCAATGTTTTAAATATCAACCTTTACGCTTGAGCGAACTGGGTTCTCGCTTGGGCGAGCTCGAGATATGTACTGCAGTATTGCTTTCTCTCTTTAAGCGTTATGAAGGAAGCTTGGGCGATGGGTGATGTTTTGGAGTCACGCTTGAGCGACCTTGCTCGCTTGAACGAATTTTTGAGCCTCGCTTGAGCGAATTTGACTCTCGCTTGAGCGAATTGATTATTCAATCAGCATTTTGAAATTGACGCTCAGGTTCTTCATGCAATATTCGGCTCCCTGTTCTATTTTGGAGTCGGTATCTTGGGAGTCTTTTAAGTCGGACTTTTATTAATTCCTTCCGATCAACCTTTTGGGAAGTCTTTTCAGTTAGCCTCTTTGAAGTCTCGGTCAGTTTGGGTCCTTGGACTCTTTTCAGTCGGATTTATGAAATCTTACTCGGATTTTCCAAATCTTGCTCGGCTTTTTCCTTTTCAGCTTGAGCGCTCTTTTTCCTACACCAATAAACAACTAATTTGCCCAACGTTTGTTCACTGATTGTCCAGTATTTGTACGCTGGGTTAATGAAAACTCATTTTCTTAACTAATTAATGTTTTTAATCAGTTTCTTACATAAATTAAGCACTTTTGAAATAATTAAATAAATTATAAATTATTAGCAATTAATTAAATAATAAGGCTAAACTAATCACTAAACAATGAATTAAGTCACATAAAAGGCAAAATAATTAAGTCTTTTCAAGACTTATCACATCCCCAAACTTAAAACTTGCTTGTCCTCAAGCAAATATTCAGATTAATTAACTAACAAGCTGTTATTCAACACAATCAACCTTTCCTTAACTGAGTTCATGCTATAATTATTGAATACCGACCATGCTTTCTTCTCGTAATTTCTAAAAATATAATAACTTATAGCTCCTTTGGGAAATAAGTTGTTGATGCTTTCCTCACTGGGTCGGTGTTTCACTCTTCTCTCGGTGTATAGGGTAAATAGAATGCACTCATCACCTGTATACTTGTTAGATAAACATAGGCTTGCAACAGTTCTAAACGTCATGCCATATGCCAACGTAATCAGATTAGTAAGGGCTTTTTTAACCTTATAATGGGGCTGGGCTACAGGCTCAATTATTGTTTTCCGAGTCAGAGACGGGTTACAAGATGTGTCCACTGATGCCTTGACTCAATTTTAACTTTATCGCCTCTACTTAGCAAGCTCCATTATTTTTCGAGTGAATGCTAACTTAATAACTTGCGGTGCTTTGCACCTTCTTTTCTTTCAGTCCTTCGGACTTTTCCTTTTCTTTCTTTCCATCTTTTTCCGATCACATTTTTTTCAATCGGTGCTTTGCACCTTTTTCCTTGCTGATTTTTTTCATTTTTCTTCTCGGCTTTTCTATTTCTCCCTTCATTTCTCTATTTATTCATCTATAACCAAGGTCGGAGTGTGTCCTTAATTGCTGTTAGGCACACTCTTCATCCTCAAACTTAGAACTTGCTAGTCCCTAGCAATAAGTAAGACTGAGCAATTCATCAGTGGAATATCTAGGGGTAAATCCAGTCGGTTTTTTCTTAGATATATAGGCTTATAATGTTAGGTGAATAAACAGAATAAAAGGGTCTCAGGCTCAAACATAATTATTGGGTCAAAGGATTATATAATAATATTAGGAAGGCTAATTTTTGGCCCTGGCTAAATTAACAAAGAAGGCCTTCATCATTTCCGATTGGCTGGCATACAATCAATTAGCAAGCACTGAAGCAAATTCTGTCTCACTAACTAGCATGCAAGTTCACTCGGAAAAGAATAAAACAGGCTCAAAAGCTACGAATATAACAGTTAATCAGCCAGTCATGTCCCCAAACTTAATGTAAGGTCATACATTCAGATTGCTAACTAGCATGCCGAGTAAACAATTAATTAATGATGAAAAATAGTTATGGGCAGAGATCATGAATTAAACAAAGCCGACCAGTTAATTTATCCGACTAAAGCTTAAAAATGAGCAAACTTTAAATTATTAAGATGGATTTGAAATGAAACACAATAAACATATTTTATCAATTAATGAGTCAGAATATCAATTAAGGAGTCGGAAAAATACTTCCCCTTTTACCTGAGTGGCCGTGAATGGGATTGGGATGCATAAATTTACCGATACATTCGAAAAATAGAATAATAACAAGCAATTTTAACAAAGAAATAAAATTTCATTACAACTAAAATAAAAGAGAATTCATTGTTCAGGAAACACTTAAAATAATGTCAAGTCATTACATAAAAACATCATAATAAACAAAATACGGAGCAACAAAATCAATCATCCTGATCTGCATTCTCTTTGTCCTGCTCAGAAGATGGTGGGAGGTCAGCTGCCAGGGGTACGTCCTGAGAGGGAATAGTGAATCCAATGAAAGCCAACCATGCATCTCTGTCAGGTGGGGCTCCCATTTCTGCTGTGTGCTCTACCCTCAATCTGGTGGCAATCTTCCTGAGCATGAGATCGTGGTTCAAGACCCGATCATAGATTCCAAGTTGCATCTTCTTCATGACCTGCAATTCCTGCAACACCATAGAAATGTCAGAAGAAGAAGAACTGGCTCCTGCTGATTGCCTGGGACGCTTGGGCTCTTTGGGCGCAAAATTATCAACATGGCTTATCACCCACTGCTTATCCATCACTCTTTCAGGCTTGACCTTCGTCAACTCAGCATAGTTGACCTTAGCCTGATAATCGAGCAGTATGGTAGTTGAAGATTCTTGTCCAGGTTTTTCATCATTTCTTCTAAGATTAACTCACCGAGATTCACATGCCAACCCTTCATCAGGCAGAACATCAATACTAACCTTTTAATGGTGATTTCTGTTGCATGCATCACCGGTTGTAAAGATGAGAGGATATAATGGCACCACAACAGTGGAAGATGGTTCAGAGAATTTTTCTTGACACTCTTTGGTCGACCATCAGCCTTTGTCATATAAGCAGCGCCTGGTTGACAACATTCTTCTAATATATCTTTCCTCAAATTTGTATTTTCTGCCCGATGAAAAATATCAACTTTCCACGTGTACTGGCATCCTTCCTCCTCCAGAATTGGTACTTTCAGAAGTTTATTCAGGATGTCACCAGTTAAAGGAATGGTGACTCCTCTCAGGAAGGAGGAAAATGGAAAGTCGTCTTCTCTTGAGTGGGTTCTGAGATTGGCATAGAACTCTCGGGTAAGTTCCTGGTATCCATGGCCCAAATTTTTGTTGAAAAACTGCCAGCCCCTTTGCATTATTGCATCTTGTACCTCAGCATCGGTACATTTCTCACCATCAAGGACCAAAGCTCTGTCCCTGATGACTCCCCTGGTTTTGAAATTCTTTTCGTATTCCTGGGCAGCCTTCGCATCTCGAAACCTAAGCCCATCAAAACTTCCAGCTTCTGGCGATTCGTTCCTCTCAACTGCAGGGGATGGGTTCCTCTGAACTGAAGGAGAGGTATTCCTTTCAGCTTGACTTTAGCTGGGTGCAGGTTCAGGAGAATCAGATATACTTATGGTTGTTACCTCCTTTTCGTCATCTTTTGGCTTTTTTCTCACACTTCCTTCTGCAAAATTTGGTCTAGGTTTTTGCAGGAGTCTCTGTGATCTTCTTTTCATATTGAATGATAAAAATGCTGATAAACAACCTAAATGAAAATAAGCATAGAAACCCAAAACAATCACAGCAAACCAAAAATATGAGATGCATGGCTATGAACAATGGAAGAATATTAACAATGAAACAGGAGAATACTAAGCATGTACTAGAAGTGAAAGAAATAAGTGAAAAGATGGTACCTTTCTTCAGGAATTCGAAGGTGTGGCTTTTCCTCTTTAACCCAAGTTTTAGTGTAGAAATTTAGGGTTTGTACGCTGAAGGGTTTTTATATTGTTTGACCCTCTACCTGAGATACACGTAAGCACGCTGAAATGTTGACGTACCAACGCTCCAATTTATTATTATTATTATTATTTTTATTTATTGTTATTATTTATTTATTTATTTATTTATTTATTTTTTATTTTTTTTTTGATAGGCTCTCTCGCTCGGCTCACATACTGAATAGATGGAAGACCGAGTGAGACTGGGAAGAGATGCCGAGTGGATACATGAAAAATGAGTGACACTGAGGGTGGATGAAAAAGAACGAGTGGAAGGAAGAACGAATGAAAAAGAATGAATGAAAACAAATTCCGGGTAAATGGGACGAGTGAAGATATACCGACTGGATGAAGGTGATAAGTAAATGAAAGAGTGAGTGGAAGAACAAATGGAAGAACGACACGTGAATGATTGAACAGGATCCCGAGTGAATGAAAACTGAATGGAAATGATCCTAAATGAAGGATGAATGGCTACAAGAACGAGTGAAAGAATGAATGAATGAAGTAGAGTGCATGAGAGACAAGTGAACAATGAAAAGACGAGTGAACAAAAAAGTGAGTGGGAGAAAAAACAATGAAAGTAAGGCCGAGTGAAAGAAAGAAATAGTGAAATAAATGACAATTGGAAGAGTGAAAGAATGAGTGGAAGAGATACCGAGTGAATGAGTGACAGAAGTGAAAGTGACCGAATGAATGAATGTCAAGTGGATTATACCTGGTGAGAATGAAAAACGAATGAATGAACAATCCTTGAGTGGACGTAAGAACGGAAAAACGAGTGAAAGAAAGTGAAAGAGTGAATGCAGAACTGCAGAGAAAGAGAGAACCGAGTGAATGGTATATCTAGTGGATGGAACATCGAGTGGATGTAAACGAGTGAGAAACAGAACAAGAAGAAGAAGAACTGAGTGGATAACTGAACAACTACAGGGGAAACTGAGTGAATGAAAATACTGAGTGGATGTTGGATTAAGAAAAATACAGACGAAGCATCCATGAAATAACGAGTGGAAAAGAAAGACCGAGTGGAAGAAAGATGAAAAGACAGAAGACCGAGTGAACACAAGACCGACAAGAAAATATGTTGAGTGAATAAAAGACTAAATGATACAAAGCTGACTGTGATAAGTGAGGAATCCTAGTGATAAAAGGCTGACTGAAATAAGTCACCATTCATTATCTGACCCATTTATTAAATCAACGATCAGAAATCATTTATTAAAGTCTCCCTTTTTATTCACATCAAAATTTGGAATTTATTGAAGAATGACGAGTGAAGAGTTTCCAGTCGGGAAAAAGGGTTAAGAATGAGTAGCAGTGATCCTAGTGTACCACTCTCGCTCAAGCTCAGTAAACTTTCACTTAAGCACGAAAAAACATCAGAAGCTTCTCGCCTAAGCTACAAGTGCTTCGCCTGAGCGGAATGGAAGAATCAGAATCGGACTCCCTTCTTTAAAACTTCACAAATTTTATTCAAACTTTATTCAGAAACTCTTTAGTTTTTTTTTTAATTCCGACACAAAACACAAAATGGACCACTCAGAACTTAGGGATGCCTCCCTAGAGCGCTTCTTTAAGGTCACTATCTTGACCTTCTGGCATCTAAGAGGATGCCTGCAACTACAAGGAGGTTTTCTGCCTATCAAACTCTCCTCCAAAGTAGAGTTTGAGTCGCTAGCCATTCACCTTAAAAATCCAATTGGTGGTCGGGTCTTTCAGCTCAACTACACCATAAGGAAAGACCTCATTTACAAGAAAAGGTCCCGACCACTTAGATCTGAGCTTTCCAGGAAAGAGTCTCAGTCGGGAATTGAATAACAAAACCTGATCACCCTTTTGAAACTCCTTCTTATTGATCCACTTATCGTGCCACCTCTTTGTTTTGTCCTTATAAATGGAGGCACTTTGATAAGCGTTGAGTCGGAACTCCTCAAGTTCATGGAGTTTCAAAACTCTTTCCTCCTGGGATTGGTCACAATCTATGGTTAATAGCTTTGTGGCCCACCACGCCTTATGTTCCAACTCCACAGGGAGATGGCATGCCTTACCATAGACTAACTGATAAGGGGACATGCCAATCGGAGTTTTAAAGGCTGTCCTGTAGGCCCACAATGCATCATCTAATTTTACCGACCAATCTTTCCTAGATTTCCCGACCACTTTCTCTAAAATTCTCTTAATTTCTCTATTTGACAGCTCAACTTGTCCACAAGTTTGTGGATGGTATGGAGTGGATATCTTATGTAAAACCTCATAGTGTCGCAGGGCTTTTTCCATTATTTTATTACAAAAATGTGAACCCCCATCACTAATGAGCACCCTCGGAACTCCAAACCTAGAGAAAATGTTCTTCTTTATGAACCTAAGCACCACATGTGCATCATTGGTTCTAGTCGGGATTGCCTCCACCCATTTGGAGACATAATCTACAACAACAAGTATATATTCGTTGGAGAACGGCTTTGGAAATGGTCCCATAAAGTCGATACCCCAGACATCAAATAATTCCACAACTAAAATGTTTATCAAAGGCATGCCAGCTTTAGCAGAGAGACCTCTGCTCTTTTGACATTTATCACACCTTTTGACATACACTTTGGCATCCTGAAAGATAGTCGGCCAATAAAAGCCACTCTGTAAAACCTTTGCTGCTGTACGGGAGGCAACATGATGTCCTCCATAATAGGAGTTGTGGCAATGCCACAAGAGCCTTTCTTGCTCGGATTCAGGCACACATCGCCTGATCACTCCATCTACTCCTATTTTATACAGAAATGGATCATCCCAAAGGAAGGTTTTACTATCATGAAAGAATTTTTTCTTCATTTGGGATATCCAGCCATCAGGTACCACCAAGGCACTTTTGAAGTTGGCCATATCAGCATACCATGGCCCGGTGATAATTGCCATCAACCTCTCGTCTGGAAATTCTTCTTTTATTAAAACAGAATCCGATTCACCTTCCAGACGAGACAGTTGATCCGCAACTGAGTTCTCTACTCCCTTTTTGTCTCTTATTTCTAAGTCAAACTCCTGGAGTAACAGAACCCACCTGATCAGTCTCGGCTTTGATTCTTTCTTAGCTAGTAAGAACTTGATTGCCGAGTGATCTGTATATACAATGACCTTAGCACCAATCAAGTAAGCACAAAATTTATCAAATGCATACACCACAGCAAGCATTTCTTTTTCAATAGTGGTGTAATGTATTTGATTTTCGTTCAACACTTTACTAGCATAATAAATTATATGAGTTAATTTTCCTTTTTTCTGACCCAGCACAGCTCCGACTGCAAAGTCACTTGCATCACACATTAATTCAAACGGTAAAGACCAATCGGGTGCTGCAAGGATCGGAGCTGAAGTCAAACTTTGTTTCAATTTTTCAAAAGCCTTGACACAGTTTTCATTAAACACAAACACATGATCTTTTACAAGCAAGTCGGTCAAAGGCTTAGCTATTTTTGAAATTTTTTTTATAAATCTTCTGTAGAAGCCAGCACATCTTAGAAAACTCCTCACTCCTTTCACATTGATCGGAGGAGAAAGTTTTTCAATGATTTATATCTTGGCTCTATCCACTTGAATGCCCTCAGCAGAGATTTTATGGCCAAGGACTATCCCTCCCTTAACCATAAAATGACATTTTTCCTAGTTAAGGATGAGGTTAGCCTCCCGGCATCTCACTAGCACCTTAGATAGGTTACCGAGGCATGTATCAAAACAACTAAAAAAGACAGAGAAATCGTCCATGAATAGTTCAATGAATTTCTCAACCATGTCCCCAAAGATTGCCAGCATACACCTTTGAAAGGTTGCTGGAGCGTTGCACAAACCGAATGGCATGCGCCTATAGGTAAAAATTCCATATGGACAGGTGAATGTTGTCTTCTCTTGATCTTTTGGGTCAACCACAATTTGGTTATAACCCGAGTAACCATCAAGGAAGCAGTAGTATTCATGACCCGATAGTCTCAAGCATCTGGTCAACAAACGGTAAGGGAAAGTGGTCTTTCCGAGTGAAGTCATTCAACCTTCTATAGTCTATACACATCCTCCATCCTGTGGTCGGTCTAGTAGCTATGACTTCACCTTTTTCATTTTTAACAGTTGTCATCCCTTCTTTCTTGGGCACCACTTGGACCGGACTGATCCAAGCGCTGTCTGAGATAGGATAGATGATTCCTGCATCAAGAAGCTTGACCACCTCTTTCCTGACAGCCTCTTTCATTATGGGGTTCAATCTGTGTTGTGGCTGAACTACAAGGGAATAATCATCCTCCATCAGAATTTTGTGCATACAAAATGATGGACTGATTCCCTTCAAATCAGAAATATTCCAGCCAATCGCAGATTCGTGTGTCTTTAAAACCCCTATTAATTTGTCAACATCCTCTTCTTTTAAGTCAGCATTAATAATGACAGGATGTGTTTCGTCCTCTCTCAGGAAAACATATTTCAGATGAGAAGGTAAAGGTTTTAAATCACATTTTTCTTTAGAAACTTCCTTTCCTTTCTCAACTTCAGTAATTTTCAAATCATTTTTCTTTTCTTTTTCAAAATCACCTACTTCCAATACTTCCAGTAGGTTCAGCATTTCCGAGTGAGAGTCATTTAACTCCTCAGTCTCGGAGTCAAAGTCATCCTCCAAAAAGGTTCATAAGGCCTCTTCTTCAGTTTTTAAAAGCATTGGAGTCTGGTAACTTTTAATTTCTTTAATCATTAAGCAATCCATCCTTTCAGTTGGGTGTTTCATGGAATTGAAGACATTAAAAGTTACCTGCTCCTCCTGAACTCTCAGCATGAGTTCACCCTTTTCTACATCAATCAATGCTCTGCCTGTAGCTAGAAAGGGTCTGCCTAAGATCAAAGGAATCTCTCGATCAGCCTCCATGTCCAACACTATAAAATCTGCTGGGAAGATAAATTTGTCTACCTTAACTAAAAGGTCTTCCAGCATCCCCTGGGGATATTTAATATACCTGTCAGCCAACTGCAAAGACATGTGAGTCGGTTGCAGGTCATTAATTCCCAGTTTTTTCATCAAAGATAGAGGCATCAGATTTATACTAGCTCCTAGGTCACAAAGAGCACTTCCTAAATGAATATCCCCAATTGCACATGGTATTGTAAAAGATCCAGATCCTCTAGCTTTTGAGGAAGTTTCTTTTGGATGATTGCACCGCACTCTTGAGTGAGAGCAATCATTTCATCCCCCTTAAGCTTCCTCTTCTTAGACAACAGTTCTTTCAAAAATTTTGCATAGGAAGGCATCTCCTGCAATGCCTCGGCAAAAGGGATATTTATGTGAAGTTTCTTGAATACATCTAAGAACCTAACAAACTTTTGCTCTTCTAGTTGCTTTTTAAACCTATGTGGAAATGGAGCATTCCTCAGTTTCTCAGGAGTCAGCTTAGAAGCTTCCTCCAGAATCAGATCAACCTTTTTCTTTTTCTTTTGGTGGACTTTATTTTCTTTTCTTTTTCTGTTTCATTTTCATTTTCAGCTTCATTATTAACCTGCTCAGTTTCTTGCACTATTTCTTTTTCTTTATCTTTTTCTGAGCTTATTTCCTGACTCGGAGGTGGAGAAAGAATTTTTCCACTCCTAGTGGTTATAGCCTTGCAATGTTCCCTTGGATTTACCTCGGTATCTCCAGGGAAATTGCCTGCTTGCCTCTCAGCTAATTGCTTAGAAAGCTGTCTGACTTGATTTTCTAGATTTCTTATGGACGCTTCCTGATTTTTAAAACTGGCCTGAGTGGCCTGGATGAACTGAGAAAGTACATTCTCAAGTTCTGACTTTTCTTTAACAGAAGGGTGAGAAGGTTGTTGTGGTCTATTTGTGGGTTGATTTTGTAGGATGTTCTGATTCAAATGTGGACCTTTCTGCCAGGAGAAATTAGGGTGATTCCTGTAATTAGGATTAAAGGAATTAGAAGGATAATTCCTTTGATGTTGTTGCTGCCCCATATAGTTCACTTGCTCGGAAGGCACATTTGGATCACACATTCCATTTTCATGGTCTCCACCACAAAAGTCACAACTTATCATAGAAACTTGACTCGGCTTTTGGAGTTCTAAAATCTGTATGCTTAGTTTCTCCAAAGCCTGAGTCATCAGCTTACTCTGAGCCAGATAAGCATCTTGTGCTTCTAGTTCTAATATCCCTCTCTTAGGGACTTGGCTCCTCTCACTAATCAGACATTCAATAGAAGCCATAACGTCAATCAGCTCTATGGCTTCTTCTACAGTTTTAGTTGTTAATGAGCCTCCAGCCGAGGCATCAATCAGGACCCTGGTAGCTAGCCTGACACCATTATAGAAAATAGTGACTTGTTGCACATCAGAAATCTGATGATGAGGACATCTCCTCAAACTCTCTTTATACCGATCACATGCTTCCATCAAAGATTCACCTTCTCTTTGTTGGAAACACGTGATTTCATTACGCAACTTTGCATATTTAGAAGGAGGAAAGTACTTAATCAAAAATTTTCTTTGCAAGTCCTCCCAGGTGGAAATACTGCCTCTCGGTTGACTCTGCAACCAGGCTTTAGCTCAGTCCCTTAGAGAAAATGGAAACAATCTTAGTCGGATTGCCTCTTCAGGGACTCCGTTCATTTTTACTGTATCATAAATTTGGAGGAAGGTTGCTAGATGCAAATTTGGATCCTCAACCTCACTTCCTCCAAACTGTTCATTTCTTACCAACTACAGTAAAGCTGGTTTACGCTCAAAATTATTTGCTGAAATCAGTGGCCTAAGGATGCTAGATTGCGATCCTTCTTCAGTCGGCCGGGAGTAGTCACCTAATGTAACTCTCCTCTGTTCCATTTCTTTTTGTTCTTTTTGCTTTTTCTCTTTTCTCAGTTTACGTTCTAACAACTCGATATCAGGATCAAAGAAGAAAGGCTCTCCTCTGCTCCTTAACTGCATACAACAAATGTCAAACAAAAGAACGATTCACAGCTACGACTACAGCTACTCGAAAATAACAAACTACTACTAATAAAAACAAAATTCAAACTACGTATTAAATGCAAACAAAAGTAAATAGTTCAGTCTAGTACCGGTCCAAGGATTGTTGATATTACCCAACAATCCCCGGCAACGGCGCCATTAACTTGATGCTAAATCTCCGAGTCATTATTTTTATGTGTAATTCTTAGAAGATTTACGCTTTGGCAAGCGCACTAGTCGTTAAAATTGGATTATATTTGATCGTCCCACAGGGATTGTGGTAAGTACCTCAATCTCAGACTAGTACAAGCTGAACCAACACAAGCACAGAAAGTTCATTTGGTTTTTTTGTTGTTTTAATGTTTTCTAGTTGTTTTTGTATTTCCAGAAATAGTGTTAAGATGAAATGTGAAAAGGTGATTAATAAAAAATAGGTCAGGATTGCTTCAATTCACAAATTCATCAAGAAACATGCAATTAAAGTATAATCAAACTTCATAATCCAGAGGACAATCTGCTTGTGGTTATTCCCTAATTCCTTAGGTGAAAAACACTAATCCTTAAGCATCGAACCTTAATTCCTTAAGTGCTCAATTAACCTAAGAATCTAATGTGAAATTGGAGGTTGAACTCTAACTATTCACCTAAATTGATTAGGCCTGAACTAGTTAGAAAGCTGGAAGTTACCTAAGCTTCAACCATGATTCCTCACTGGCGAAGTTCTTCATCAGTTCTGGATTTGTCAATCCAGCAAAACAGATCCACTACTCAGCTTGTTCGCCTCAGGATCTAGAAGTTGATTTCCTCGCTCACAGCTTTAAGATTCCCTTGCTAATCTTCGCAATCCCAGCCTTAGGAATTTAGAACTCCATTGACTTCGGTTCCATCGAAGGATTGTGGAACGTCATGGAGAAGAGGATTTAGAGAGAGAAAGAAAGTAGCAAGATGTTGGAAATGGAAAATGAATTGTATCCTATGTACTCTATTTTCTGGTTTTATTACAGAATATGTACAAACATATATATAAGCATCTACCTAACTAACGAACTTAACTAATCACTAGGAAAGCTAAGTTAATAATTAAACTAACTAACTAATTACATACTTACAGAATAACTAACTAATTACAGCTCAGCTCTTAACCAATTACAGCTCATCATTAGCTAATCACAGCGCAGCACTAACTAATAACATCTCACTACTTAAATTACTAAGGTGCAGAAGTAGGAAAGAAGGCAGCAGAAAACAACACTGGTGCCGAGTGTCTTCTGGAGGGAACAATCAATGTTTTAAATATCAGCCTTTACGCTTGAGCGAACTGGGTTCTCGCTTGGGCAAGCTCGAGATATGTACTGCAGTATTGCTTTCTCGCTTTAAGCGTTATGGAGGAAGCTTGGGCGATGGGTGATGTTTTGGAGTCACGCTTGAGCGACCTTGCTCGCTTGAACGAATTTTTGACCCTCGCTTGAGCGAATTTGACTCTTGCTTGAGCGAATTGATTATTCAATCAACATTCTGAAATTGACGCTCAGGTTCTTCATGCAATATTCGGCTCCCTGTTCTATTTTAGAGACGGTAGCTTGGGAGTCTTTTAAGTCGGACTTTTATTAATTCCTTCCGATCAACCTTTTGGGAAGTCTTTTCAGTCAGCCTCTTTGAAGTCTCGGTCAGTTTGGGCTCTTGGACTCTTTTCAGTCGGATTTATGAAATCTCACTCGGATTTTCCAAATCTTGCTCGGCTTTTTCCTTTTCAGCTTGAGCGCTCTTTTTCCTACACCAATAAATAACTAATTTGCCCAACGTTTGTTCACTGATTGTCCAGTATTTGTACGCTGGGTTAATGAAAGCTCATTTTCTTAACTAATTAATGTTTTTAATCAGTTTCTTACATAAATTAAGCACTTTGAAATAATTAAATAAATTATAAATTATTAGCAATTAATTAAATAATAAGGCTAAACTAATCACTAAACAATGAATTAAGTCACATAAAAGGCAGAATAATTAAGTCTTTTCAAGACTTATCACCTAGACTCTGATTTCGAGTGAAGGAAAACCCGAGTGGAGTTACTCGCCTCAGCGACTAAGTGTTCGCTCCAGCGAGTGCGAGTGGAAAGGAAGGTCTCTAATTAGTTTCGCTTACACGAATGGACGCTTCGCCCAAGCGAGATGGGTGGTCTCGCTCAAGCGGATTTGGCTCTCGCTTGAGCGAGTGAGCGCTGTTGGGTTCGCTTAAGCTTTATGTCTTCTGCTGTTTACCGTGTGATCGGTTTTACTTTCCTTTTCCTTTCTTATCCTGATTTCTACTCTCCTTAACCCTCAATTGCTTATTTTTCCATTGAACACCCTTTGATCTTTGAAAAAAATTTTCCCTAGTCTCGGTTATTCTCAAATTAAAGCGGGTTGTTTCATTTTGGTATCAGAGCGGACTTAAAAGGTCCAAGGCCAAGGTATGCTTGCTCCTAGTAAGCGGTGAGGTACATTATGACAAGTCGTCATACATTGGTTGTAATATCTGAGGACTTTGATGCCCAATTAAGTATAATTTGTGTGGCTGTGTGATTATGAGGTGTGGTTTTGAGGGTAGAAGATTGTTCCTATCCTGGTCCGATTAACTATATGATATTTAAGAATTGCATGATAATGTATTATAGTTGTTGAATGTTGGTTCAAGATCCGATCGGTAGTGAGTAATTCTGTAAACTTATCCTTGAAAGGGGTGTTGATTTCAGGATAAGTCATTGCGAATCGTCATAGCATGGAAGCCATAGCCACGGTATTCCAATGTTTCGCTGACGTATTTGAGAGGTAGAGCCAGCCTTGAATTGAAGATGGCCAAGTACTGGATCGCTTCCTGAAGAGGAAGCCGAGTGAGTTTCAAGGGGGATTTAATCCCAAAGCAGCTTACAAGTGGATTCAAGATTTGGAGAGAGTTTTTGTTAGGAATCCTATTAGGGTCAGGCAGCGGAAACACAAAGGATTCCCAAGAAAGAATTGCAAACACGTATGTCTCAAAACATTATGCTAAATTAATATTTTAATTAGGGTTTACCTCTTGTAGACGCAGAACAAGATCCTCGATCGAAGCAATTGTAGCTTCGCCCTTAGGAGTCCACACGAGCATTCCCACCAGAAAACTAACGATCCGAATGCTAGTACAGAATTTTAGTGTAATCTAATTTCTGAGCCCTAGCCTTTGAGCATCTCATGCTCTATATATAGGCTTAGGTCTTGACCTGAGCTCTCATTAAACATTGGGCTCCTGACTCATTCTAAATGAGTTAGGCCCAAATAGTTTTATTTTCAGTCCAACTAAAATAAAACTATCCTCTAGTGGGCTTACTCTATGTGTGTGACCCTATAGGTAAAATATTCGGTTATATTAATAATAAACTATTTTATTATTAATATAAAATAAGAGCGGTATCTTGCAATACATCATTATGTCCGAATATTATTTATCATCGACATGACCTATAAGTGATAATTATTTTATATATCTATTCCTTTTGTCACGATATCTAATTGGGCCCAAGGCATGGTCGTCGTCATCCTTGTATGGCCCAATTCATTTTACTTGATACCAGAGTAGACTTTATAGAATAAATATCTAATATTTATTCATCCTAGCATGGCCATGCATTTCATTAGTCTCACTCCATCAAGTGGCCCATAGATATCACTCCTGTCACATATGAGAGACAAATTCCATCTACATCACTCACATCCCTCTGCATAATTTATCTATTGCCTAATCACAATCTTTATGGTCATCTTATTACAGATAACGTTTGATTGTATTAAAACAATAAACTCCTTATGTAGGAATCGTAGTGACTTCAGGTCGAAGGACTACATACCATTATCACATTGAGAACCGTTTAGGACACTCATGTAACGATCCATGCAACGTTCTCATGGTGGGTCTGTCCAGTACAACATTACTCTTAATGCATACCCGTGTAAAGACTTGATATCATATATCCATGATTTGTGAGATCAAATCATCAGTACATTCACATACTAATCTTAATGTATTTACATGTCCCCATGTAAATACTTGATTAGGGATGTTTTAGGAATGATTCTCATATGACCTATTATTCCAGGATAAATAGCATTTGTCTAAAACTGAAAATACTAATTTTATTAATAAGTTAAAATTGATACATTAATAGTTCGTAGTGCATACACCAACAATCTCCCACTTGCACTAGAGCCAATCAGACATTTGCCTAATGCCTAATGATCTAGTGTGTCCCTCATGCTTTTGATGTGCAAGAGGTTTGGTGAGTGGGTCGGCAATGTTCTCATTAGTGTGCACTTTACATATCTTAACATCTCCTCGTTCAAGTATTTCTCGGATGATATGATAACGCCTAAGTATATGCTTGGATCGCTGATGTGACCTAGGTTCCTTGGCTTGTGCAATTGCTCCACTATTGTCACAGTAGAGACTTATAGGGTCCACAATGCTAGGAACTACCTCAAGTTCTGTTATGAACTTCTTGATCCATACTGCCTCTTTTGCAGGATTTGAGGCAGTAATATACTCAGATTCTGTAGTAGAATCAGCAACTGTCTCTTGCTTCGAACTTTTCCAGCTTACAGCGCCACCATTTAAACAAAACACATACCCTGATTGCGATCTTGAGTCATCCTTATCAGTTTGGAAGCTAGCATCAGTGTAACCCTTTACAATGAGCTCTTCTTCCCCTCCATATATCAAGAATGAATCTTTAGTTTTTCTCAAGTACTTTAGGATATTCTTGACAGCAGTCCAGTGACTTTCACCGGGATCAGACTGGTATCTACTCGTCATGCTTAAAGCATACGAGACATTTGGTCGGGTACATATCATGGCATACATGATTGATCCAATAGCAGATGCATATGGAATCTTATTCATCCGTTCTCTCTCTTCTTTAGTGGAAGGAGATTGAGCCTTTGATAGGCTTATGCCATGAGCCATAGGCAAAGTTCCCTTTTTGGAATCTTGCATGTTAAACCTTTTTAACACTTTGTCTATGTATGTATTCTGACTTAGGCCGAGAAGTTTTCTTGATCTATCTCTATAGATCTTAATTCCCAACACATAGGTTGCTTCACCTAAGTCCTTCATAGAAAAACAGCTTCCCAACCAAGTCTTCACAGACTGAAGGGTAGGAATGTCATTTCCAATGAGTAGTATGTCATCAACATACAGGACCAGAAAAACAATTATGCAGTCACTAACCTTCTTGTAGACCCAAGGTTCATCCTCATTTTTAGTAAAGCCAAATTGTTTAACGGCTTCATCAAAACGAAGATTCTAGTTTCTGGAAGCTTGCTTAAGTCCATATATGGAACGTTGTAGTTTGCATACCTTCCTAGATGCTTCAGGCTTAACAAAGCCTTCGGGTTGTGTCATGTACACTTCCTCAAGAAGATTTCCATTAAGGAAAGAAGTCTTGACATCCATTTGCCATATCTCATAATCATGGTATGCAGCAATAGCAAGCAGAATCCGAACAGACTTTAGCATAGCGACTGGAGAAAAGGTTTCATCATAGTCTATACCATGAATTTGCTTGAAACCTTTCGCTACCAATCTTGCCTTATAGGTACTTATATTTCCATCCATGTCAGTTTTCTTTTTGAAAACCCACTTGCATCCTATAGGTTTTACCCCTTCGGGTGCATCAACCAACGACCAAACTTGATTAGTGTACATGGAGTCCATTTCAGATTCCATGGCTTCAAGCCATTTCTCAGATTCTGGACTTGCAATGGCCTCTTCATAAGATGTTGGCTCATTTTGATCCATTAGCAACACATCTCCTTCCTGAGTTACAAGAAATCCATATCTTTCAGGTTGTTGACGTATTCTACCTGATCTACGCAAGTCTTATTCTACTGGAGTTGGAGTTATCACAACATTTTGTGGTTCCGGCTCCATTTCCACCATTGGCTCTTCAATGCCTTGTAGGTCTTGAACTTCTTCAAGTTCTACTTTCCTCCCACTGATTCTTTTAGAGATGAATTCCCTTTCTAAGAATACAGCATTTCGAGCGACAAACACTTTGCCCTCGGTAGGATTGTAGAAGTAATAACCCTTAGTTTCCTTTGGGTATCCCACAAAAAGACATTTATCTGATTTGGGTCCAAGTTTGTCAGAAATATGACGCTTTACATAAGCTTCACAGCCCCAAATCTTAAGAAAAGACATACTGGGTCGTTTCCCAGTCCATATCTCATATGGTGTCTTTATGACAGCCTTAGATGGAACACGGTTAAGTGTGAAAGCTGCTGTCATCAAAGCATGTCCCCAGAAGGAGTTACGGAGGTCAGTTTGACTCATCATTGATCGAACCATGTCTAACAAGGTTCTATTTCTCCGCTCAGAAACACCATTCCATTGTAGTGTTCCAGGAGGAGTGAGTTGAGAGACAATCCCACATTCTTTAAGATATTCATCAAACTCCAGGCTTAAGTATTCGCCACCTCGATCAGATCGAAGTACTTTAATTTTCTTGCCAAGTTGGTTATCTACTTCATGTTTGAATTCTTTGAACTTTTCAAAGGATTCTGATTTATGCTTCATTAGAAACACAAATCCATATCTACTGAAATCATCAGTAAAAGTGATAAAGTAGCTAAAACATCCCCTAGCCATTGTCCCTATTGGCCCACATACATCACTATGTATCAAGCTTAGAAGATCACTCGCCCTTTCACCCATTCCAGTAAATGGGGTCTTAGTCATCTTCCCTAATAAACAAGACTCGCATGTATCTATTGATTCAAAATTAAAAGAGTCTAAATATCCATCTTTATGGAGTTTAGAAATACGTTTCTCATTTATATGTCCTAGGCAATAATGCCAAAGATAAGTTGGGTTTAAATCATTTGGTTTAACCCTTTTAGTATTAACGTTATAGATAGGGGTTTCGAGATCAAGAACATAAAGTCCATTACTCAAATTTGCACAGCAATAAAACATGTCATTCAAATAAACAGAACAACTATTGTTCTTTATTATGAAACCCTTTCCTATCTAGACAAGAAACAGAAATAATGTTTCTTCTTATTGCCGGAACATAAAAACAATTTTCTAGTTCAAGAACAAGCCCTGAGGGCAAGGATAAAAAATAAGTCCCTACAGCTAATGCAGCAACTCTTGCTCCATTTCCAACGCGTAGGTCCACCTCGCCCTTCATCAACTGCCTACTCCTTTTTAGATCCTGCACATTAAGACAAATGTGAGATCCATATCCAGTATCTAATACCCATGATGTTGAAGTTGACAAGTTAATTTCTATAACAAAAATACCTGAAGTGGAAGTCTCACTTCCCTTCTTCTTAAGCTCTTCCAGGTACTTTGGACAGTTTCTCTTCCAGTGTCCCTTCTGTCCACATTGGTGACAATTTCCTTCCTTAGCCACCCCACCCATAGGTTTTAAGGCTGATGTACTTGGCTTATCCTTGCCTTTCCAAATTGTCTTTCCTTTTCCCATAACAGCCTTTCCTTTGCCTTTATACATGCCCTTTCCTTTACCTTTGCCAGAATTGACCATCAGTATGGCCTTGCCCTTTCCTTTAGAAATATTGAGCTTAGCAGTCCTCAACATATTGAGTAGCTCTGGCAATGTTTTATCCAATGCATTCATGTTATAATTCATGATGACTGGCTTAAAACTGTTAGGTAATGACTTCAAAATGAGATCAGTAGCTAACTTTTAAGGGAAGGGGAATCCTAGCCTAGCTAGATTCTCCAGGTACCTAATCATTTTGAGCACATGAGGTCCTACAGAACCTCCCTCTTCAAGTCTGCAGCTAAATAGGGCTGAAGAAACTTCATATCTTTCTTGGTCAGCTTGACCTTGATATAGTTTCCTTAGGTTTTCGATCATATCGAAAGCCTCCATATGCTCATGTTGCTTCTGAAGCTCAGGAGACATGGTTGCCAGCATAAGGCATTGGACATCTAAAGCGTCATCCTGATGCTTCTTGTAAGCATCCTTGTCAGCTTTAGAGGCATTGTTCGCGGGTGGTTCCGGAATCAGATTTTCCAGGACATACTGCTTTTTCTCTTGTTTGAGGACAATCCTCAAATTCCTATACCAGTCTAGAAAGTTGGGTCCAGACAATTTTTCTTTGTCTAGGATTGATCGCAATGAAAGGTTTGAAGGCGTGTTTGATGTCATGGTTATCTAAAACAGAAAGATATGTACTAAGTATCAATTAAAAACATATTTAATTTTTGGTCTTAAAATTAAACACGTCTCCCACTATTTTGATTCAAAATAAAATTACCCTCTACGAATCAAAAAATCCCGTTGGAAGATTTTCTAGTGGGCAAAGATCCATATTTGGCCTAATGTTAAGTCAGCTTTGGCTGATCACTTAACATTTGGTTATTTAGGTAGGAAACTCCTTTCCAATTGTATCTTATACAACTCTTAGACATTGGGTTAGGTAACCATTACCGATCATTCATCTTATGAAAGTTTAGCCCAATGTATACGCCTCTAAGTTTATTCAATCCAATTGATAACTTAGTAAGTTAAAACCCAATAAAACATTTTAGATATTACAATTATCCCATCGCGTCTTACTAATATAAATGATAGTACCCTGCTTTGGCAGACCCACTATTCATTGACATTAGTATTGACGAGTGTACTTATTGGAAGGCGTTTGTAACTTATTATTTTGAGGGATTTTAATTTATTTTAAATTACCGTCTTTGTTAAACGCTTTAACGCAATAAAATTATCCCCAAAGCATGCAAACAAAATTGTGAGATGGTTATGGTCTTCCTAGAAGAATAGATAAATAAACCTAAAGGAACTATATGCCAAGGCTTCATGAAGTCCTACTTCTTGAACCCACCATCCTCTTGGAGTCACCACTCCTTGGTTTCTTTCAAAGACAAAAGCGCTTAGAGTCACCACTCTAGTTTTCTTCTAGATCTCTACTTTGTTGCCTCGATCAAGATTACAAGATTTTTAAAGAAACTCACTTTACATACGAGTGAAGGGTTGAGAAAAGAAATACAACAGAATGAAGAGAGGCACAACACACAGGTTGTATTTAAATAAAATAACTAAGACCATAACCATTCACCATGCAACATGTTAATTAATTAATTATAACCCATTTGAAAGAAAAATAAATAAATTTTTAAACGGGCCATTAAACACGTGGGTCGGTAATAAGGCGCTACGCAGAGAATGTACGAGGGTCCCGAAAATTTAGTACTGTAGTCAGGTTGGTTCCCAAGAAAGAGAGGTGGGTCCGGTGTGACCGCTTAAGTACCAAATCTTTCCTAGCCAGAACGTCCCACTGACCATTAACAGCTCTAAAATTTCGGCTAGGGTTTCAACCACTTTGAAACCCTAATTCCTTGTTGTGAACACTTCACAACGTAGCCGTCAAGGCACATGTAGGCAGCGCCGTCTAGGGTTTCAAAACCTAGAATTCAAATTGCACCTTTCTCATGACGGCTGCCTAGGTTTCAACGTTTGAACCCTAGGTTAAGGAACGGCCAAGGTTTAACACTTAAACCTTATCACTTGACGCCCCACAACATGAACTTTTCATGCTCGGAGATGAACGCATTATCAAAACACAGTTTGTATGACAACAAAGAATATTAACGAATTCAACACATGTATCATATACGAAAATTGAAAACTCAAATATCATACAAGCCTCTAAAATAACATAAATGCATACTTCAAATGAGAAAGCCTATAAACAGTATCTCATATAATTTACAGAAAACATATGAGCATACCAATCATGATATTATATCATACATAACATGCTTGAATGTTTTTCAAAACAAGTTTCGCAAACAATTTCGCAAAACAGAACATAAAGCTTATAACAAGAAAATGATTTCATAAATCGAAATTTTTAAAAGCTTTTATAGAATGAAAAACATGCCATCATGAAACGTAAAACAAATGCCCAAAACATAGCTTTGCAATCAGGCTCTGATACCACTATTAGGAATCCTATTAGGGTCAGGCAGCGGAAACACAAAGGATTCCCAAGAAAGAATTGCAAACACGTATGTCTCAAAACATTATGCTAAATTAATATTTTAATTAGGGTTTACCTCTTGTAGACGCAGAACAAGATCCTCGATCGAAGCAATTATAGCTTCGCCCTTAGGAGTCCACACGAGCACTCCCACCAGAAAACTAATGATCCGAATGCTAGTACGGAATTTTAGTGTAATCTAATTTCTGAGCCCAAGCCTTTGAGCATCTCATGCTCTATATATAGGCTTAGGTCTTGACCTGAGCTCTCATTAAACATTGGGCTCCTGACTCATTCTAAATGAGTTAGGCCCAAATAGTTTTATTTTCAGTCCAACTAAAATAAAACTATCCTCTGGTGGGCTTACTCTATGTGTGTGACCCTATAGGTAAAATATTCGGTTATATTAATAATAAACTATTTTATTATTAATATAAAATAAGAGCGGTATCTAGCAATACATCATTATGTCCGAATATTATTTATCATCGACATGACCTATAAGTGATAATTATTTTATATATCTATTCCTTTTGTCACGATATCTAATTGGGCCCAAGGCATGGTCGTCGTCATCCTTGTATGGCCCAATTCATTTTACTTGATACCAGAGTAGACTTTATAGAATAAATATCTAATATTTATTCGTCCTAGCATGGCCATGCATTTCATTAGTCTCACTCCATCAAGTGGCCCATAGATATCACTCCTGTCACATAGGAGAGATAAATTCCATCTACATCACTCACATCCCTCTGCATAATTTATCTATTGCCTAATCACAATCTTTATGGTCATCTTATTACAGATAACATTTGATTGTATTAAAACAATAAACTCCTTATGTAGGAATCGTAGTGACTTCAGGTCGAAGGACTACATACCATTATCACATTGAGAACCGTTTATGACACTCATGTAACGATCCATGCAACGTTCTCATGGTGGGTCTGTCCAGTGCAACATTACTCTTAATGTGTACCCGTGTAAAGACTTGATATCATATATCCATGATTTGTGAGATCAAATCATCAGTACATTCACACACTAATCTTAATGTATTTACATATCCCCATGTAAATACTTGATTAGGGATGTTTTAGGAATAATTCTCATATGACCTATTATTCCAGGATAAATAGCATTTGTCTAAAACTGAAAATACTAATTTTATTAATAAGTTAAAATTGATACATTAATAGCTCGTAGTGCATACACCAACAGTTTTTGGAGGCCTTCATTGTATTGAGGCCCAGAAAGTCGAGTGCGTAGTGTACATGCTGCGGGATGAAGCAGAAAATTGGTGGAAGATCACCAAAAACTGATTGACTGACGCGAGCATCCAGCTGGTCTGGGAGAATTTTAAGACGTGCTTCCTGGAGAAATATTTCCCCGACATAGTAAGGAGTTGGAAGGAACTGGAATTTATGGAACTGAAGCAGGGTTCCATGTCCGTAGAGGAATATGCTGCCAGATATGAAGAGTTGTGTTTGTTTTATCCGCCCTTCCAACAACTTGGAACCGAGAGTTCCAAATGCATTAAATTCGAGAGCGGACTGAGGTCGGACATCAAAAGAGCGTTCAGGCACCAGGAAATTAGAAGCTTTCCTGTATTGGTGAATAAATGCAGAATTTTCGAAGAAGATGACAAGGCCCATGCAGGCCAGAGCAGCAAGGCAGACCCTTCCTTGAAGCCCCAGCAATCTCGCTTCAAGAGACCAAATAACACTGGTAGAAGTCGACCCTTCTCCAGGTTTAGGGGTTGGAGTCAACAAGGAGGACGTCCAGTTCATAGTATGGGAGACGGCAAGTGTTTTAAGTGTGGAGTAAACTGTTACGCTCGGGATTGCAGCAATGATGATGGAATGGTATGCTACCATTGTAATGAGAGAGGGCACATTCGCCCTGACTGCCCTCAATTACATCAAGCAAACGCCAATGTACACCATGGAGGCTTCCGAGGGGGAGGCCGTGGAAATGGTGGCCGTGGAACTGGGGGCAGAGGCAATAGAACTTGAAGAAACATGATGTTTGCCCCAAACGATAGGAGAAGAAATGCCGACCAATCGGCTACTGGGAGAGTTTACGCCATCAACGCCGAGGAAGCTGCACAAGTGAATGACTTGGTGCAAAGTAAGTGCTCGCTCGGTAGATATACATTTAATGTAGTTTTTGATTCTGGAGCTACCCACTCCTTTATAACTGACGATTGTGTGAGATGTTTAAAATTGTCGACTGTGTATATGAATCAGACTTTGGAGGTAGCCAATCCGACCGGCGCTTAAGTGTTGACATCAATGATGTGTAAAGATGTAACCTTTACGTTGGGCGATTGGAGTTTCACCTTCGATTTAGTATGTGTGCCTCTGAAAGACCTTGACATTGTACTAGGCATGGATTGGCTTTCAGCCAACAAGGTATTGGTGGACTGTCGAAACCGAAGAGTAATTTTTCCAAGGCAGATCAATGATGACTACGCGGTACAAGGTATAGCTCAGTTATTTATGATGCTTTGTTTAACTAAGGGAGAGAGTAGAGCCCGAGTGAATGATATTCCGACTGTTTGTGAGTTCCCCGAGGTGTTTCAGGAGGATGTGTCGGGTGTCCCTCCAAATAGAGAAGTTGAATTCTCTACAGACTTGATTCCTGGACTCGAGCCGGTCTCCAGTGCACCCTATAGGATGTCCCCAACAGAATTGGCTGAGTTGAAAAAGCAAGTGGATGACTTACTCGGCAAACAGTTCATTCGACCGAGTGTATCACCATGGGGCACACCGGTGTTACTTGTTAAGAAGAAGGACGGTAGCATGAGGTTATGTATAAACTACCGACAGCTAAACAAGCTTACGATTAAGAACCGGTACCCGTTGCCCAGGATCAACGACTTAATTGACCAACTGCGTGGTGCTTCAGTCTTCTCGAAAATCGATTTACGATCGGGATACCACCAGATCCAGGTGAAGGACTCGGATATTCCCAAGACTGCCTTCAGGACTCGGTACGGCCACTATGAGTATGTAGTAATACCGTTTGGTGTGACAAACGCCCCTGCTGTATTCATGAATTACATGAACAACATCTTCTATCCATATTTAGACTGATTCGTAGTCATTTTTATTGACGATATCTTGGTCTATTCCAAGACCCCTGAGGAGCATGAGGAACACCTCCGTTCGGTACTTCAAATATTGAAGGAGAAACAGCTGTTTGCAAAACTTTTGAAGTGTGATTTCTGGATGGATAAGATCCACTTTCTCGGGCATGTAATTTCCATGGAAGGTGTCTCGGTAGATCCTTCAAAGGTGGCAGCTGTAATGGCGTGGGAGAGACCCTAGTCGGTCTCGGAGATAAGAAGCTTCATGGGTTTAGCTGGCTATTATAGAAGATTTATTGAAGATTTTTCTAAGCTTGCGTTGCCACTGACAAAGTTGACTCAGAAAAATGTCCCTTTCGTGTGGAGTTCCGAGTGTGAGAGCAGTTTCCGAGAGTTAAAGACTAAGTTGACAACCGCCCCAGTGTTGGCATTGCCAAATTTACAAGAGAGCTTCATGGTCTACTATGATGCATCGGGACTCGGCCTGGGGTGTGTGCTAATGCAGAAGGACCGAGTGATAGCTTATGCCTCTCTGCAATTAAGGCCGCACGAGCAGCATTATCCGACCCATGACTTGGAACTGGCAGCTGTGGTCTTTGCATTAAAGATATGGAGGCATTACTTATACGGATCCAAATTCAAGGTGTACAGCGACCACAAGAGCCTCAAATATTTATTCAACCAGAAAGAACTGAACATGAGGCAGAGGAGATGGACAGAGTTCTTGAAAGACTACAACTTCGAATTAAAGTATCACCCAGGTAAGGCGAACGTTGTAGCCGATGCATTGAGTCAGAAATCCCTCCATGTGGCAGTGATGATGGTGAAGGAGGTGGAGTTACTGGAGCAATTTCGAGACATGAATTTGCATGTTGACGTCCCTTCGTCTCGGAAGATAACGCTCGGTACGTTGAAGATTTCCAATGAGTTCCTAAAACTAGTATTTGAGCAGCAAAAGTCAGATCCCTACTTGGCTGAGATGAAGGAGACTCAGGCCAAGGATAAGGACTTGTCTTTGACCGAGGGATCAGATAGAATTTTCCGAGTGAAGAATAGGATATATGTACTGGGTGGAGGAGAATTAAGAAGGATGGTGCTTGATGAAGCCCACAAGAGCCTGCTAAGTATTCACCTGGGTACTACGAAGATGTACCATGATCTAAGACTACAATTCTGGTGGCCCAGATTAAAGAGAAATGTAGAGGAATATGTGGCTCGGTGTGTTACCTGTCAGAAGTCGAAGGTCGAACACCAGAAACCGTATAGTGCATTGCAACCCCTTGAGATCCCTGTATGGAAATAGGACTCAATTGCCATGGACTTTGTAATGGGATTGCCTAAAACCCGAGTGGGTTATGATGCCATTTGGTCAATGTTGACCGATTGACGAAAACTACACACTTCCTGCCTGTGAACATGAGATATCCGTTACAGAAGTTAGCCCTAATTTATATCCGTAAAATTGTCCCACTGCATGGTGTGCCGACTTTTATCGTGTCGGATAGGGATCCTAGATTCATGTCCCAGTTTTGTACAAGCCTGCACAAGGAATTAGGCACGAAGCTTTGGCTAAGTTTCGCCTACCATCCCCAGTCGGATGGACAATCCAAGCGAACAATACAAAGTTTGGAGAACTTACTGAGGGCGTGTGTGTTGGAGCACGGTGGTTGTTGGGAGCGGTACCTTCCCCTGATCAAATTTATATACAATAATAGCCACCACAGCAGTATTGGTATGGCACCCTATGAAGCACTGTATGGTCGAAAATGCCGAACCCCACTCTGCTGGTCGGAAACTGGTGAAAGTTTACTATTGGGGCCGGAAATTGTGAAACAGACTTTAGAACAGATCCAAGTAATTAGAGAAATGATGAAGGCATCTCAGGACAGACAGAAAAGCTATCATGATAAACGGACTAAGCCACTTGAGTTTTCGGTCGGTGATAGGGTGTTCCTAAAGATTTCACCGAGTAAAGGAGTCGGACGAGCCTTGAAGAGTAAGAAGTTGAACCCCCGATACATTGGACCCTATGAAGTATTGGAGCGGGTCGGTTCTGTGGCATACCGGATAGCATTACCGACTCACCTATCCCGATTGCATAACGTGTTTCATGTGTCTCAACTAAAGAAGTATCTACCCGATTCCACTCACGAAATGCCAGATGATGAAGTAGAGATCAAAGAAGATTTGACCACCATGGCTATACCGACTAGAATTATGGATTGGTCAGTAAAACGCTTGAGGAGCAAGGATGTACAACTGGTTGAAGTAGCGTGGCAGCAGAACGGGTGTACTTCTTATACCTGGGAGCGCGAGGATGCCATGAGGCAACAATACCCCGAGTTGTTTGTCTAAGGTAAGATACCGTTTGAATTTCGAGGATGAAATTCTTTGAGAGGGGGAGAATTGTAACATCCTGATTTAAAAATTAATTACCGAATGAGATTAAAACCACTAAACTAAGGATAACTGTAAGTGAGAATTACTTGTTAATTATGATTAATTTTAACTTAAGAATTAGATTAATGATTAATTGTGATGTGTACAGAGCTGCTATTTCACGTTCTCCCACCCCACTCTTCTCATTCTGTGTGTATATATGATTAGAGCCCCACTATTGTCCATTCACTCTAATCCCTCAAGACTTCTTCTTCCTCTACTTCTCTTCTTCTTCGTTCTTCCTCCTCTGTTCTCTGCTCCGTAAACTCGTAACAGCGGTGTTCTAAAGGATTCAGAGTTCCCTCGGTTGGTGAAGGACAATCGTCGAAGTGGAAGAAGAACAGCTTCCTGTTCCCAAGCTGATTAAAGGGTGCGACTGTGTTCGAGGAGGACTGAACGAGTGAGAGTGGTGGACAAAGCAAACAGGACAGCGGACCAACGCCAAAACAGAGGAACTTCTTAGAATCTTCTTAGTTGGTAGGGGGTATCTTATATCTTAAATGCATGGGTTATGGATGGGTTCCGGGTGTTAATGACTTGTTGATTCTCTGTTTTGCTTGGTGTGTTTTGATTGCGTAAAGGATACGTGATGCCCGGATGCACGATGACTAGGAATTGAGTATTGCATTCTAGTTCCGTCCATGAAATACATGTTAATAATCTTGAGAGTATTGAATGATTGCATGAAGAGAATGTGCTAAAGTATTGTTGATGATTACCGTATGATTTATGTGACATGCAGGGTACTATAAACCCAAATGCTGACTGCATGTGAGGAAGATTAACTTACTGAGTTATGATAATGTTTAATACTGATTACATGTGATGCATGTATTGTCAAGTGAAAGATTGTGTGTGTGAAATCTGTGTTGTATGATCATTCCGTACGTGGTGCATGAGATGCATTGAATGCTGAGAGCATGTAGTGTGGGACACTACCATTGAATCGGTTATTAAAAGCATGGGATGCTGTTAAGACCTTGAGTGGGACTCAAGGCAAGCCGACTGAGTGGGACTCAGGGCTGCCCATAACACCGTCGTTGATGCTGAGAGTGTTGGTGTTACAAGTGAGGGCAAACGGTTTGGTACCAGTAAAACGGCCGAGTCAGCTGGGAACTGAATAAAAGGCTGGGAGCCTACGTTGCAATGATAAAAACCGATAACACGCGAAGCGAATCCGAGTGAATGAATCTGTGTACATGTACAACTGATGCTGATTGAGACCTGATTGTATGTGTATATGTTAACGTTATTGAGAATGATATGTACATATAGCCGAGAGATAATTGGGTAGATTCTGATCAGAAGATGTCTTATGTGTGTTCGATTAATTGGCACTGTGTATGTTATTGCTTATTGCTATGTATATATGTATATTGTTGCATGATTGAGGAATAATCCGAGTCAGTATCTATCATTTAATATTTAAGATACTCACCCCTACTATGGCTATATTTCAGTGAACATCGCACGAGATGGTGAATGATGGAGGAGCTACATATCGTGTGAAGTGCTTGTGTACTGTGGGAATGTATATGTATATGTATATACTGTATATAAGGATTTGTCATAGCCTTGGCCGGCTCTTATTTTGGTCCTTTATCTAACTATATCAGAACTGAACTCCCTCGGGTTAAGAGTATGACAATGTGCATGTAAATATTTATATATATATATATATATCATACTGTATGTTCATCCTATGCTGTGTGTGAATGTTCGGGTGGTGTACGTTACACTTACTAAGTATGTGAGCCCGCATGATTCTGAATAAATAAGAGTTAAGTTAATCATGTATAAGGCGTGATGAGTGACTTTCTTCCAAGTGAAGAGAGGTTGGGCCAACCCCGAGTGGTATACGCCCATTAAAATCATTTTCGTGGTACGTCGGTCAGTATGTTATGGGGCGAGAGATTTCTTAGGTACAATCTTCCGACTGAAGGGTATTTTGATATTCCCGAGTGGAAGTCAACCGAGTGAATGTTTCCCCTGATGGTTGAATTGGCAATACAACTCCGAGTGAAGCCTGTAGTGGTGAATTTGTTAGAGGGGGTAAGATCTGGATGATACAGAGTAGATTTTAGTTTAACAAGTCTTCCGTATGTAGAGGAATTTATATGTATTCCGAGTGGTGGGAAATTAGAGTATTTTCGAGTGAGTGAAGTCGTACGATTCCTTAAGTGAGATCTGACTTAGTGAGGGAGCTTTAGTGTGATGTATACTACATTCCCGAGTGATGGGTACGGAAAACATTCCCGAGTGATGGGTGTGGGAAACACTTCCGAGTGATATCTGACCGAGAGGAGTTCTCCGGGTGAGGAAGGAGGTATAAATCCCGAGTGAAGGGATTGTGGGAGTCAACTTCCGAGTGAGTCATAGTTGTGACCCCCTAAGAATAAAATAGGGTGTAAGTGAGAGAACGCACGAGTGAATCGTGAGCATAAGACTTTTTCGAGTGAACCTAGACTCTGATTTCGAGTGAAGGAAAACCCGAGTGGAGTTACTCGCCTCAGCGACTAAGTGTTCGCTCCAGCGAGTGCGAGTGGAAAGGAAGGTCTCTAATTAGTTTTTCTTACGCGGATGGACGCTTCGCCCAAGCGAGATGGGTGGTCTCGCTCAAGCGGATTTGGCTCTCGCTTGAGCGAGTGAGCGCTGTTGGATTCGCTTAAGCTTTATGTCTTCCGCTGTTTGCCGTGTGATCGGTTTTACTTTCCTTTTCCTTTCTTGTCCTGATTTCTACTCTCCTTAACCCTCAATTGCTTATTTTGCCATTGAACACCCTTTGATCTTTGAAAAAAATTTTCCCTGGTCTCGGTTATTCTCAAATTAAAGTGGGTTGTTTCAAAATGCAAATCTGACTGTGGGAATGCAATATCATACAATGTGCAGGTGAAGCATAGGTATGTTACTATGCCCTTACTATAGTAGTAAATGTGTACACATATATCTCAACTTTTGCATGCATAATCATAAACTTTTACTGGTACCAAACTGTTATCGCCCATTTGTAGCACTAGTCACCCGGTGACATGCGAATTCAACAATGTGGCTACAACTGCCACAAGTGCTACAGGGACCTCCCGAACACACATCGAGAGAGTCGTTTCCCATTAGAAACCACGAGGATACTCGCTTATCACCGAGCCGCCCACCCACCGGGCCTGCCACGTAGGGTGCCTCGTCACCAACTACGAACAGCTTCGTGATTCCAATGAATCACTAGGGAATATTACAATTTACCCGTGTACTAGGTTGCCCTCCCACCCGACCCGCCTATTGGTGCCCCTAACATTCAATACAGACAGCTTATGATATGTCATGGATGCAAGTGCCAATCAATGCATTTCTCACAATATGCATCCTAAATGCCACTCCACATTCAACAACTCACCACCATTACTTAGTGGATTTCAACCCCCTTATCAATCTCAATCATTTCACCTTATAGAATTTCATTCATATCAATTATTAGTGGCAATCATGGTTCATCAATTTCTTCCACACATATATCATGGATGTTCATACATTATATTTATTCCAATCATAATTTTGGCATCAAGGCAAACAATCACAAGCCATAATTTAAACATCAATCATCCCAAACATTTATCACATAATACAAATCACTCCAAATGTAATTCAATCACATAAACATCAAGATAATTACCCAAATCATATTATGGAAACACATCCATACATACACATCAATAATGGGTGAAATTATGCATTTAGAAATGTTACCCCCTCCTACCTCAAGAGAAATAGTAGTCAACGCGGTCCGAAGGTCCCGCTTTACCAATAGGGTCGATTCCTACATTACACAACAAACCATATATAATTATTTTCTATCTCAACCATCAATTTAAATACTTTTAGTTAACTACATGGTGTTCATGTCATTTACACTCTAACGCACTTTCATTTTATTAAACCCACCATAACCACTATGGTCTAGGTGTATATATTCATTATTATATATTCTAGACTCATAACCACCAAAGGGTTCCCACGTGCATAACTATTTCCCATCATTATTCTCATATTTCATCATCAATATCACTCAATCAACATGGATAAACCACTATCCATCCACATTTCTTATTTTCCCCAATTCTAGAAGTTAGGGTTTCACTAAAACCCAACAAGCATCATCTATACCTATCATTTCTATAATAGCCTTGATTTTTTAGAATAAGAAACTAGACCCTTAGGACTCCTGAGGATATTCTATTGAGCTTTTGGTAAGAAACTCGAGGCTTTGGCCTGTTCCACAAGTAGTTCAGTATGAGAAAAATAGAGAAAAGCAGAACTAGTTAAGATATTCAAAGTGAAGAATAAGAATACTGAGAGAGAGCATAACGAATAAGAAAAGAAACGATAAGAAAGTGATAATAACAATGTTCGACAATGTTGTTTCATAATACGTTAATGATGAGTATTTGGTTAAATTAAGTACTAATTAATTTATAATTATATTAGTTGATAATTATTTCCTATCAACAATACTTAATAGATAAATAATTATAATAATTTTGAAATTATATATTTTAAATTGTTTACTTATTTGATAATTATATTTAATAATAAAATATCACTCGGTTCTTTGGATTTAAACTGTGGGACCCAGCTGGAGGTCAGACTTCGACCATTTGACCCGAGACTAGTAATCCAGTAGGTAAACTAGTCCTGTTAGGACCCCTCCATAAAGAATCAAGGGTGTCTGACTTGGCCTAATCAGCCCAATCAAAACCTTTAACGTCTCCTATGTTTGACCGTTCATGTACCTCGGGATATCAGATAGTGGCACAGTCAGTCTCTAGTGACTCTTTTTGATGTTTTAGAAGCTTTTACTGAAGAGGCCAAAACTGGTTTTGGACTCTATCACTCTTGTTTTCCTATTAATCAGTTTTTTCATAGATTATTTTCAAACTCGACCCAAATACCTTCGGTGTTTTGGACCCAACTTTGGCATACGACCTTAAAATTGAACAATTTTGGTCTCAATCTCTTTTTTTTGAAAAGATCTCCAAACTTCGTTTCTAGCCCCGAACTTCAATTCTTACTCTGTCAACCTCAAAATCGAAGATTAAGTATGTTCGCCTTAAAATTCCAACGTTTGGACGTTTTCCCTATGCATGGTTCAAAAAAAATTCATAACTCTCTCATACAACCTTCTATTTGAGCAAACTTGGTTCCAAAATCTCCATAACAAAATTATCTACATTTTCCATGAAGACATCAAAAGCTAAATCCCCCTAGATTAGTACAGCTTAATGTATCTTTGCAACCCCTTGGTTGTTTCATCATCATGTGGACAGTCTTCATTAAAATTCGTATATCTCCTTTATCTGGTTCTTGAATCACCTCGTACTTTTTGTTATGGATATTTATTGTAGAGATCTATAATTTTTATAAAGGGCACGAAACCCAATTCTCAAAGGAGAATTAATGGTGAATTTCTTTCTGAAGCCATAGCTGATCCAGGAAACTTCTAGAGCACCCTATCGTAAATTGGGTATATCTCGGGCTACCGATCTTGGATAATTGTAAATGGTATATCAAATTAAAGAGAAAAGGAAGATCTACAAACTTTATAAAGGGCTTGAAAACTAATTCTCACTCTATAAGTCCAAGAATTTAAAATACCACACTAATTCATGTTTTCCTAGTGGCAGCTTCCACTATGTCCAGTATTTTTCGCTTTGCTCCCTCGTATGACCATGAAATTGAACAATTTTTTGGCCAAAATTCTCTTAACGCAATTCCTTACAACTTTGATGAAGTTCAAAAAGTCAAATTCTTCACCAAGTTTGCCCAAAAAATTAATCTTTGTAAGAAACATTAATCCTGTCATAGCCTTACACTATTTTAGTAAATGGGCTATATTGCATTCGTTTCTTCATGGAAAGTTTTTTGCCATATATAAATTTAAAGATATGAAATATATCTAAAACTTTCATGTTTGGGAATTTTCCAAATTCGGCCCACAACACCCTTGAAATCGCGTCATAATTTGACATCCCTGGTTGTGCCATACCAGCCTTCATACAACTCTAGCCAATTAGCTTCCACCACCTAAGGCACACATGCCTTCCTTTCCTTACTCCTTCTTCAACAAGTTCAGGCCACTTAATCACCATGTGTCATGACCAATTCCTTCCTGTCATGCATCACACCATATGCCCCTCTATGTGTCAATACTTAGCCAACCCCTTGTTCAACAAGTTTTGAAAGTTTGATAACTTAGTCAACAAGTTGTTAATTTGCAAAGATAATCAAAATGTCATGTACCATTTCCCTTGCCTTGTACATTTCTTTCATTCTAAAACTCACAATCTCATAATATCATAATACATGTTAGCATGTCATGCCCATCTATATATATTTATTTAACCACTTGCCTTATATAGAAACCATAGCATCATATCCCTATGACATTTTATAATATACATAGCCATACCATTCATTACCATATATAGTTAAGCTTTACCAATTCACTTCATCTTTTCAAAAATCCATTCACGTACACCTCTTGCAAACAAATTCCAAAAGAAAAATGTGACTTATCCATCATTTTCCAGTTCTTGTACTAACACATATGAAGTTTTATTTTTTTAACACAAATTTCTTTAATCCACTCTCCTAAATTCTTCCTCTACCTTTTCTCCTCTTAACCATTTTTTCTTGCTCCCCCTTTTTCTCTAAAATTCTAGCAACCACATCACCTCCCTTCCAGCCACCTAGAACTACGTTCACCACCACAAAATCCTCCCTTACTTCATGGCTAACCTCCAAATCCTCAAGGTGAATCTTCTATCATTCTCCTCCTTAGTTTTCTTATGTTTTCTTCAAAAAAATTCTAGCCACATGCATGCTGATTTTGGCATCAAAACTATGACTCTCTTTTCTTAATAATCATTGCATGTATCGTTCCTTAGGTCCCGGGAACGATCGGGAGCGATTGACGGAAGATTTTGAACGATCAGTAAATTTCAGCAACCGTTTCCTTAGGTTCTTTTAAATTCTAAATTTTCATGGTTATTTTCCTTTGCTTTTCTTGTTGGCCGCGATATGCTTTACCCTTTTGGTCATTGCATCTTGAGTTTTAGGTACTGTAGGATGATCGGTGGCGATCGATGTTCGATGGAATTTTGGCAAAACCACCTCTTTTCTCCCTACAAAACCGTGAGCTATTCCTAAGGTAAGGGGGTTTCACCTCGTTTTAGTTTGATCTCAATTCCGCTATATTATTCCTCACGTAATTAGAAGCCGATATCTTTAGTTCAGTTGCGATCCAACGATTGGATCGAAAGATACGTAATTTTCTTTGTTGCTGCGTTTTTGGCATTATAATTGTATACGTTAAGCATTTTAATAATCCTCGACAAAAAGAAGAAAATGCATCAACTCGCTAAAAAGAAAAAGATTATAAAATAAAATTTTTACGTGATTCGGTTAAACTGTAGAAAACGATGAAGACACAGTTGAATGGTGTGATATGGTTGTATATGATTATTCGAGACTTGATGTAAATTTGTGTGATTTAATCCGGTAAGTCACTCTAGATTTAATTAAGTTAATCGACTAGTATACCACGAGTAAATTGGTCATTCATACTTAAGAAAATAATTCTAACTTAATATCGCTAAAAATGGTATCTAAGAAATTTGGTGCTACTTAAGAAAATAAGAATTGTTTCACATGATTGATAAAATATTACTAGATGAATTTCATTAGGTTAAAACAATTGTTTTGAGCTAAAAAGAAATTTCTTAAAAAATCAAGGAATTTGTAAAAGGGAAGCGACTTAATGTTTTCGGTATATTAGAGAAAATAATATTTTCTTAGAGTGAAAAGAGTAATTTTACCAAACCTAATAAAAGAAAACTCTTTCCTAGAAAGAAAAATAAATACTTCACAAATCCTATTGAGAAGAATTCTTTTCTTAAAGGAGAATGAGTAACTCATAACTTTTAGTAATAAAAAGGATTAGACACCATAGAAAAGAACTAGAGATTTAAGAATATATAAGGCATTCTACCTTGGTATGACATAAGAAAAGTAGCATTAGTAAGTTATATTAATAAAGAGAATTAAAACAGATTTGACCATGAGTTTATGAGAATTAAAGGTATGTAAATAATAGAAGTAACACTAAGTGAAAAGAAGAAAAGAAATAATATTGGCTAGAAATAATATAGGTCATGATAAACAACGAATTAAAATGAATATTATTGGCGGGGATATGGACTAATAGTAAATAGAGAACTAAAAGGATATCACTTAGAATTATAGTTATACATAGAAGCATAAATGAGTAGGAGATAATAATGTTGTTTGGTAACGATATAGATTAGGATAAGTAAAGATGTAATAATGTCCAATAATGATATAGAAAGAAACAAACACTATTAATTAATGGTAATATAGACCATAGAAAGCAGAGGACAATATTGGTTAGTGATGACATAAATCATAATAAGAGAAGTATACTAGAAATCACTTTACTAATATAGGGAATAAAAGAAAAGGGTATACTACTAAAACAGGTAAGGTTACTTTAATTAATAGAAGGAAATAAATGGCAAGTCATTTAGTAAGAATACAAGTTATTTGAAGTAGACTTGGACACTTGGAAATCTGAATGCAATATAGATGAATGATAAAACAATATATGGTTTAAAGGTATATAAAGAATTAAATCATTCTATAAGACGCCCTTAGGTCGGTAGGCTAAATTGGGATGTACACATATTGTAATGCTAGATTAATGGTGATATGACGACGTGTTAACTAATATACATGATTTAAATGTGGAGGTTATATTTAAATTCTCCATAGAGTGTTGATTGAATATGAGATGATCCCTTAGCATGATAGACATTAATTGTGATACAATGCTTGCTACATGACTAATTATGTATTACGATTTAATTTGTGATTATGGACTGTCAATGTATTATGATTAATTTGGTAGTCTTGAATGCTTGTGTGATGTGATGGGATCTGTGATTGTGGATGTTGTGTGTGGATTTAATGAATTACCATGTGAACATGATATAACAAACTGTGTTATCTGATACATCGATGATTAAAACAAAGTAAAGGATATCGATTGGAAATGAGGAAATAACATAAAAATGGTATTAGTGAGGGTTTCGAAAATGACTAAATTATGAAAATATGAAAATTGGATCCAGAATGATGAGTAGGTGTTGTAGCGCCAATATAGCCCATGATTTTTAGAAAGTATGAGATTTTGTTTCAATTCTAAGTGTCAGACAAAATCTTTATATATTCGGAAAATCTTGAGAAAGAAAGAAAAGATATGGTTGTAATTTAATAAAATAAAATAGGTGGACATTAGAAATGAAACGAGGTCATTAGAGGAACCCTACTGAGGACCAATAAGATGATTGACTGAAATTTATGAATTACGTATCATACATGGAGAATAAGGGTGGAGATGGAATGACTCCCTAGAGCATAACAACGATGGGGTATGCTGGGGAACCCTGACGGTTGGGTGGTCTTGGGAGTATACCGAAGCAGACATCTAAATGGTGAGGAGTTGTGCCCTAAACTGGAGAACCTGTGGCAACTCTAGTATACTTCGACTCAGAGCGGGGGTTACCATGACCGTGATTGTAATTGAGATTGTAATTGCTCATTGTTTGAGCATGATTGTATAGATCTTAGTAATCCTAAGAGGTGAATGGGAAAATAGGAATGGTCAGCTAAGATCAAGAGTGGTGAGATAACTTAGAATATATCTTAGGGACCCTAAATAGAGTAGGAGGGACTCAATCCTAGATTGTTTGTGTTATATGTGGGGTAGGTGTCGATGAGACACCTTTCTGATTATTGTGGAGGCGAAAACTCACCCTTACGCTAAATTTTTCCAGACATCGTGGAGATGGATACAGACTTCACATCGAGGATCGGCCAAACTTTTTGGACTGAGGACAAATAGGATAGATTATTTTATTTTCATTTATAGGAGCCTGTGTGCCCCTTTCCTTTTAGTATGTATAGTTACTGTCACAACCATGTATTATATATGATTATGTTATATATGAGGTATATCTCTTCCACCAAGTTTTCTTGTACAAAAAAAAACTTCCACATTTTTCTAAAACTCGTAACCTCTAAGTTAACCAGGATAATCTGGTGGAAGGGATTGTCCTAGTTAACTAAGGGTGTTAAATTTTCCACTCCATGCATCACCATTTTCGTGTACCACTATACACCCTCACATTATCATATCAAAATCTTACACCCCTCCTTCGGGCTTGTCTAAAATGACTTCTAAACCACATCTCATTCATGCACAACTCTCACTAACCATAACCTAGGGCTTAGAGCTCATAAAAAAGGAAAAGAGATCTTACCTCAAGAAAAAGGGAAAAGGCCCTTAGGAGAGAGAGAGAGAGAGAGAAAGATTGATAAAAATGAGAGATGAGAGGAAAGAGAGTTCCAACACCACAACCTCCTTCTTTCTAGGGAGAGTAAAACAAAAATAGAGAGGGAAGAACGCATACACCACAATGGGTTCTTGAGAGGAAGAGAAGAGGAAGAGGAAGAAGAAGTTGAAGAAGTGAATAAGAAATGAAAAGAGAGTGTGTTTTGAGAGGGAGAGTGAGTGACGCGAATAGGGAGAAAAGAGAGAAGGTTTTTGTTTAAAATTGAACCCCTCATTAAAATACTTTCATTTTATAACAAACAGAATCCCCGTTCAGGCCCAATACTTTATCTAAAAATTATTCCAAAGATATAGTGAGAATCCCAATATTATTCTCTATCACCCTGACCAACAGCTCCCTAATCGAAGATACTTGGTCCGACACCTATATTTTAATTGAGTATGAATTTTAGCTTTTAAAGCTATAATAAATTATTGATAGTCATAAAAATTATCAATTTAATTATTTCCAACCCTCCAGGGTATTAATTAATTTATGCACAATTATTCCCTATTGAATTGTTCTGATCCGGGGTCAAAGATCCAGTGTGGGACCTGCCACAAAAGTCAACTATAAAGAGTGGTTATACACCGGTACAGTGGGTATCCGGTATTTTTATCTGATATCTCAATGGGAGATACTGGTCCTAAAGTCCTAGAGATCCTTCACACCAGGCTTTCACGTTGAATGGGGAGGCAAAAGGTGGTGTCACCTGTGAAGATTCTTCGAGCTTAAGTTAATAAAAACCAGAATGAGAATTCAAGTTCTGAAAGCTTAAGTTAGGGAATGTAGCTAACGTACCAGTGTATGAGAAATGGCTATTTATAAGCGTACATGGAGAATGAAGGGTCAGGTTGGGCCAAGGGACAAATAGTACACTATATAGTGTACGATTCTGAGACACGACGCAGGAGGAGCCGCGTCTCCTGTGAACGTCCCCTGCGGCTGTACCTTGTACCTTTTGTCGGGTAACGTGGAAGTTTTCTAGTGTGTGGGGTGTTGACCTGGACAATCTGGTGTTGAAGGGCATCTGATAAGGATATATAGTCTGGATGTTTTACCTGTAACGCCGGTAGAATAGTGAGAAGAGATGAAATTACATCCTTGCCCATGTACCGGTATCGAGACCGGATTATTTGTCCCCTAGCTTGTGTAAGGGACTGGTAGAGTTGCTCATATAAGCTAAACTGTCTTCTTACGGGTGTTGATACCAGCTAAGAGTCTGAAGTCCCCATTTGTTGGGTATAGGAACCAGACTGAGAAACTCGCTTTTGATTGTCCTGACGGTGTAGATAACAGATTTAGACAGCATTTTGTCCTGTGGGAGAATCCCAAGAGTTTTTGGAATTTGTAACTCCTCGCATTTAAGTTTTGTAACATCCATGTTGTAACATCCTAAAATTTAAAATTTTAGAAAATAATTCATTAAGGATTAGTGGAGAAATTCCGAGTGAATTATGTCTGAGACAAGACCTTCCGAGTGAAAAATGGATATAATTCCGAGTGAAGGAAGGGTAACATGTTTCTAAGTGAAGCATGATTGAGAGAATCATTTTTGAGTTAAGAAAAACTCTGTGTTTGAATGACACTTTTGAGTGAGACAAATCCGAGTGAAACGTCTCCAAGTGAAACGTTTCCGAGAGAAGTACTTCTGAGTGAAGAAAAGCTTTGACTTTGAATGAGTACTTCTCGGCCCGAAATATTTCTGAGTTAAGTGCAACTTTCCCAAGTAGGGTGTCTCTGAGTGTGATACTTCCGAGTGGGATGGCACCGAGTGAGACGTTTCTAAGTGGAATAACGTCAAGTGAGATATTTTCGATTTCTGTGTGGTACGGCACCGATTGGGATATACTGAGTGAGTCTTTTCCAGGGAGAGTACTTCTGGACAGAGAAAGACTTTAACTTCGAATGAGTATGTTTCTGAGTGAATAGTTTCTGAGGGAAGTAAATATCCGAGTTGTGAATTCATTTAATTCGTGCTCGGGTCCATATTCAGAGTCACTGAGAGTTTACACTCAGGTTCGTATTTGAGATTGTCCTCGACCCCGAATGATCCTTTCGAGTGGAAAGATTTCTGAGAGAGGACTGAACTTCGATTCCAAGTGATCTTTTCGGTTGAAGGACTTCCGAGTGTCGCAAGTGAAGGCTTTGACTCGGGCAGAGATATATCCGAGTGAGATATTTCTGAATGAAATGTCTTCGGGTGAGACATTCTGAGTGGATCACTTCCGAGGAAAGAAAAGCTATGACTGAGCGTTTCATGTAGAAACTTTTCTGAGTGAATTTTCTCCGAGTAAAGTAATTTTGAACAGAAAGAGGCTATGATGAATCTTCTCGGAAAGGAGGATATGCCCAAGATACCGAAGCCGAGTCAGAATTGATACTTACATCAATCCTTGAGACTTCCACGTCACTCTATTCTTCTAACTTTTAGTAGATTCTCTTTTCTGATATTTTTCTAAGTATGGGACCCTCTCTGTTGTCCTATCCTCTTTTCTTTAAATATCTTATTTCTTCCTTATCATTTAAAGATACGTGTAGCAGACTTCTTCATTTTGTTCACGTCTCTTTTTGCATGAACGATATATATATCAACTTCTACTGTTGAATTAGTTTGGAACTTTGAAAGTGTAACATATCACTTCTATCCTTTTCTTTCTAATCTTTACTGGAAATTATCAAACAAAGAAGAAATCAATCTTCACTTCTTCTCTTTCACGAGGAAGCTTGGCTTTTAGGAAGAAGAAGCTTTGAACTGGATCTGAGCTGAAATTCCAGTCGGAATTTATGAACCGTGATTTGAATATAACTTGAAGAACCGTGCTATGATATTCTCATAGACAAAATAGCGAGTCTAGGCAAAGGTGATATGCATAACAGGCTCAGCTTTTATGCACTTTGTAAAATAATCTACCCTAACAATGAGGTACTTGATGCCCTTAGGCGCTGTTAGGAACGGGCCTAAGATGTCCAAACCCCATTGGTAAAAGGGCCATGGCACAATGAATATAATGAGCTCCTCAGCCGGTGTGTAATACAGGTTAGAGAACCTCTGGCACGGATCATACTTCTTAACAAACTCTGTGGAATCCTTCTTTATTGTGGGCCACCAGTAGCCAACTCTTAAAATCTTCCTCATTAAACTCTTGCCACCAGAGTGGTGCCCATATTGCCCCCGTGCACCTCTTCTATAACCCCTTGTACCTCGTTTTCATTCAAACAATGGAGGTAGGACACAGAGAAACCTCTTCAAAAGAGTATCCCATCTACCATTGTAAAATAGGGCAACTCCCTCCTTATTCTCCTTTTCTCCAACTCATTAGTGGGTAGTTGTCCATTGACCAGGTATTGTACATAAGGAACTACCCCTGAGTCTTTATTGAAGGCACGATACATTATAGTGTTTAGCGATGGAGTTAGGGGAATGCTGGGAGACGTCAAAGTACTTTGCACCATAGTAGTAGTGCTCCCAGGCTGCTTCGTGCTTGCAAGTCTTGAGAGGATATCCACCCTGGTGTTTTCCTCTCTAGGCACGTGCTTGAACTCTAAGATTGAGAACCTTCCCTTCAGCTCATTCACACAATTCAAATACAATTGGAGCTGGGGCTTACAAACTTGATATTCACCATGATTCTGCAAAATCACCAGCTGTGAATCGCTACAGAGGGTCACTTTAGAAGCTTCGATGTCAATTGCTGTTGAGTCTGGTGAGACAAGCCTCATATTCAGCTTGGTTATTGGATGTTTTGAAGTTGAAATGCTGGGAAATCTCCAAGTGTAAACCATCATCACTCTCAACCACTACACCTGTACCGTATCCCTTACTATTGGATGAGTCATCCATAAAAACTGTCCAATGGGTATGAGGCATAGTTGGATCTGCCCTAGTCATCTCCATAATGAAGTCTGTAAGCACTTGTGCTTTGATGGCACCTCGAAGCTCATAAAACACATCAAACTCTGACAGTTCGATGGACCACCTAATCATTCTCCCTACAAGGTCCGGCTTACTCAGCATAGAACGAAGTGGAAGATCCGTCCTTACTATGATGGGATGTGCATGAAAATACAGCCTGAGGTGACGAGAGGCCTAAACGACTGTTAGGGCGGCTTTCTCAATCTTCTGATACCAGCCCTCAGCTCTTTGTAGTCTCAATCTTCTGATACCAGCCCTCAACTCTTTGTAGTGTTTTACTCATGAAATAAACTGGTCTCTGTCCCTCCGGGGTCTCCTTAACTAGCGCTACTCCCAAAGCTTCGTCAGAAATTGCTAAGTATAGGATAAGCACTTCTCCGGGGTCAGGTTTCACCAGAATAGGAGGTCTTAATAGAACCTTCTTAAGTTCTTGAAAAGCCTACTCTTGCTCCTGTCCCCACTTAAAGTTCTTAGATTTATTCAGGATTTTGTACAGGGGGAGAGATCTGTGTGCAATTTTGGGCATGAACCGTGCCAGGGCTACCACCTTTTCGTTCAAAGATTGCATTTTCCTCAGATTTTTGGGACTTTGCATGTCCTAAATCGCCTGACACTTACCCGGATTAGCTTTAATGCCTCGCTGGGTCAGCATGAAACCCAAAAATTTCCCAGCGGGAACAGCAAAAGTACACTTCAGTAGGTTCAGCCTCATGTTGTACTGCCTCAAATATGTGAATACCTGGCGTAAATCCTCAATATAATCACCTACAGCCGAGGTCTTGGCGATAATGTGGTCAATGTACACCTCCACCAACTTGGTGTGCATTGCCCTCAAAAACTTTATTGATCATACGCTGGTATATGGCCCTAGTGTTCTTCAGACCGAAACGCATGAGGTGTAGCAGAAAACACTACAGTCATTGATGAATGCCATTTTCTCTTGGTCTTCCTCCCACATTAGAATCTGGTTGTACCCCGAATAAGCATCCATGAAAGATAGCTACTGGTAACCAGAAGAGTCATCCACCATACGATCAATGTTCGGGAGGGGATATAGATCCTTTGGGCAACAGCAGTTTAAATCCACGTAATCCGTACACATCCTCCATTTACCGTTGGCTTTCTACACCATCACCATATTAGAGAGCCAAGAGGAATATCAAATTTCCGTGATAAATCCGGCCTTCAGCAATTCTTCTATCTATGCACAAGCTGCCTTCTACTTCTTAAGGCCCAATCTCCTCTTCTTCTGGGCAACTGGTCTTGTCACTGGATAGACAAATAGCTTATGGCAACAAAAATTATGGTCCATCCCAAGCATATCTGCAGCATTTCATGTAAAAAGGTCTTTAAACTCCTGAAAGAGCACAAGTAGTCGCTGCTCCATCACAACTTCTAACTTATCATTGATATGCGTGACCTTTTCTAGGGAATCTCTCAATATGACATCCCTGGAACCCGCCCTTCAGTGTGGGCTTTGAAGGGTTGACCAGATCAATCTTCAACTCTGCCCTTGGGTCCAAATCAATCAAACTAACAGACCCCGCCACAGTTCCTCTATCATTCAACTTCCTCTTCTTGTTGAACACTTCCAACTCAACCATATTTAGGCTCAAGTTGTAGCAATACTTGACCATCTCCTGATCACCTCGGAGAGAGGACACATTGTTGTCTTTATCAATGAACTTGATAAGGAGGTGAGGCATGGAGACAACCACTTCCATGGCATTCAACATGGGGCGGCCTATGATACCGTTGTAGGGTGATTCTACATCAATCACCAGCACCCTAGACTTCACCGTCCTAGCTCTGAGCTCGCCTTCAAATGACACCAATGTGTCTAAATACCCCTTCATAGGATATTTTTCTCCATTGAAAGTTGTGAGTTCCTACGTATAAGGCTGTAAATCTGAGTCATTGAAACCCATCCTCTTGAAACAGCTGTAGAAAATGACATCGTAGAAGCTTCCCTAGTCAACAAGGATCCTCTTAACGTCCTTGTTTACGATTACAGCAACGATGACCATAGCGTCATCGCCTACAGGGATAGTTGGGCCAAAATCCTCGTCAGAAAAAGAAACCATTGGCGCTAACACACCGTCCCTGAATGGGTGGTTATCCCTGAGCTTCCCTTGGACTGAGAGAATCATATGGTGATTGAGGCTCCGCCCCCAGTAAATCCTCTGACGATCATATCTATCACCTCTCGCCAGCCCCGCTGTTGCTGCTAGGGTATACCGTCTTGATGAACAGACTCGCTGATAACAACGCCCTTCTACTTCTCAACAGCAGTAAATCTTTTTGCTGGAGCACGGCTGTTATCACCTTCATCATCATGATCTTGACCCTGCTTCTCTATCTGATCTGGCTCACCCAAGGACTTCTCCTTGAAAATCTGAGAAGGTTTAGCATTTAAAGAGGCATACTTACTGAAGTCTGCTACATGCCTTTCTTAATGCTGGTGTTGAGGGCTCCTAAACCTATCTCTCTAGAAAGGTTTCTCCAGCCTCGCCCTCTTCTTCTCTCTCTACGACTAGGACACCGAAACTGATGGCTTAATCCTTGCCGCTGTAGCTTCTAAATGTATCTCGATCCCCACATACTTGGAAGTCTTCCTCTAAAACTCTTCAAACAACATCAGAGGGAGTTTCACCAAAGACAAGGCAAAAACTAAGCTAGGCTACAACGCCTTGATAATGATATGCAGCTGGATGGCCTCCATGAGATTGGGGACTAACGTTGTTTCCTTATAAAATCTTCTTAAAAACTCCTTAAGAGTTTCATTTTTTTCCTGCCTAATCTGGGCGAGGGTATGAGATATCCTAGGAATATCCTGGAAATGAAAAAATGGTTACCAAAATTTGTTGCCGTTTCCTCCTAAGAGTCTATAGAGCCTGAGGGGATCCCTTTAAACCAGCTGAGGGCTTCGCCAACCAAGGTACAGGGGAACATCTTGAACATGATGTCTTTCTCCACCTCTAAGAACGTAGCCTTGTATGTATAAGCATCTAAATGCTTAGTGGGGTCCATCTTTCCCCTGTACTTCCCAATGGAAAGAGGGTGGGTCGTTTGTAAGTGCCTAGGAATAGACACGCTCATCAATCTCCGTGAAAATGAGATGTTAAGTCTGTATGCCCCAGGAGCTGTGACCATTGGCTCCTTCCTTCTGCCACTAACTCTCTCACCAGAGTCCTGGGTCTGCTCCCTCTCTTCATATGTAGGGATCTTCACATACTGGAGAGTTGTAGACTTCTCTCTCCCAGTAGTATGGTGGGTCTCCTCATCTTGAGACACCACTTTCTCCTCCACCTGTCTCCTATCCCTTTTTAACTTAGTGAGCTCCTCCCTAAGCTATCTTATAACCTCATCATAACGGTCTGGAGTTCCAATAGGTATCATCCTTCGTGAGCTCCCTACAGGGGACTCAAAGGCTAGGCGCCTCCCAACTTGATATTCCTGGGCAGTGACATCCTCCACGTGCCCCTCCTGAAAGTCCTTACCATTGCCTTCCATGATAGACTACTGAACTTCTGTGAAAAGTGGGAATAACTCTAACGTGTCCCACTAGGCATGCCAATGAACTGGTCTGATTCAGGGTCAAAGATTCAGTGTGGGACTAGCCACAAGAGTCAACTATAAAGAGTGGTTATACACCAGTATAGTGGGTATCCGGTATTCTTATCCGATATCTCACTAGGAGATACCGGTCTTGAAGTCCTGGTGATCCTTAACACCAGGCTTTCACATTGAAGGAGGAGGCGAAAGGTGGTGTCACCTACGAAGACTCTCTAATGCTCAAGTCAGTAAAAACCAAAATAAGAATTCAAGTTCTAAAAGCTTAAGTTAGGGAATATAGCTAATGTACTAGTGTATGAGAAATGGCTATTTATAAGCGTGCATGGAGAATGAAGGGTCGGGTTAGGCCAGGGGACAAATAGTACACTGTACAGTGTACGATTCTAACACACAACGCGGGATGAGCCACGTCTCCTATGAAGTCCCCTGTAGCTGTACCTTGTACCTTTTGTCGGGTGATGTGGAAGTTTTTTGGTGTGTAAGATGCTGACCTGGACAATCTAATGTTGAAGGGCATCTGATACTGATATACAGTCCAGAGGTTTTACCTACAACGTCGGTAGCATAATGAGAATGGATGAAATTACATCTTGCCCATATGTCGGTATCGAGACTAGATCACCTATTTATTCCTTTCAATTAAATATTTTTATCAATTTTCAGGATGTTATAGTATCTAGACAGTGGATGCTCGCATCAGATGACAGGAAGAAGGTCTATGTACCAAGACTTAGAGTAATTTAAAGGTGGATCTGTCACCTTTGGAGAGAACCAGACTAGAAGGATCATTGGGTCTAGTAAAATGGGTAAACTTCCCTTACCTGTCATTAAAAATGTATTTCTTGTCCTGAAACATAACCTACTGAGCATCAGTTAATTTTATGACAGTGGATACCAAGTTTCTTTTGATAAGAACAAGTGTACTATCATCAATCGTGATGGAACCATACTCTTTACTATAAACAGACATAACAACCTTTATAAGGTTGACTTGAATGAACTAAATGATCAGAATGTAAAATGTTTATTCTCAAACTCTGAAGAAAGATGGATCTGGTACAAAAATCTTGGGCATGTAAGCTTAAAACTTATTTCAAAACTTCACAGAAAGGATCTGGTTAAGGGATTACCAAAAATCTCCTTTAACAGTTCCTTACCATGTGAGGCATGCCAAAATAGGAAACAACCCAAAACTTCCTTAAAAAGCAATGATGTTGTTTCCATGTTCAGACCTCTGAAATTGTTACATTTAGATCTATTTAGTCCTTCTCAAGTACAAAGTCTAACAGGAAAAAATATGGATTTGTCATTGTTGATGACTATACGAGATTGACATGGGTATACTTCCTAGCCCACAAGGATGAGTCTATAAAATTGTTCAAAATTTTCTGTAAGAAATTCAAAATAAGAAAAGTTACTATATTGGTACAATAAGAAGTGATCATGACAAAGAATTTAAAAATGAATTTTTTGAAAAGTTTTACAATGAGTCTGGAATAACTCATAATTTTTCCTCACCAAGAACACCACAACAAAATGGTGTTGTGGAAAGGAAAAACAGATCCTTGCAGGATATGGCCAGAACCTTGCTTTATGAAAATAATCTTCGTAAATATTTTTGGGAAGAAGCTGTGAGTGTTTCTTGTTATATTCAAAACAAAGTTTTTATCAGACCAATACTGAATATGACTCCTTATGAATCATGGAAGGGTAAAAAACCCAACATCTAATACTTTCATTCTTTTAGATGCACCTGTTATATTTTGAACACTAAGGATTACCTTGGAAATTTTGATTCAAAATGTGGCAAAGGTATATTTATGGGATATTTAACCATATCAAAATCTTAGAGTATTCAATACTCGAACTCAAACAATAGAAGAATCTATGCATGTAAGATTTGATGACTTTCAAAAGACTAACAAGAAACTGGCAGATCTAGATTCTGATGATGCAGGAATTTAGCAAGAGACAGAGTAACCAACAGAACAAATAGCTGTGAATCATCAACCACAGTTAGCAAACTCTGAAAAATCTGAACAAGATCAACTCTCTAAACCAAAAAGGCCAAGGGATTGGAAATTCAAAGTCTACCATCCTTCAAACCTCATAATTGGAGATCAGGCAGCCAAAGTTAAAACTAGATCCAGTCTTCACAATTAGTCATCAATCGCTCTTATCTTAGAAATAGATCCAAAGAATATTCTAAAACCTCTAAAAGATACTTAGTGGATCATTGCTATGTAAGAAGAATTAAATCAGTTTAAGAGGAGTAAAGTTTGGACACTTGTTCCTAAGCCCAAAGATAAAAGTATCACTGGAACTAAGTGGGTATTCCGAAACAAGCTTGATAAGATGGATAATTAATTAGGAACAAGGCCGGACTAGTAGCTCAAGGCTACAATCAGTAAGAACGTATAGATTTCACTGAAACTTTTGGTCCTATAGCCAGACTTGAGGCTATCAGAATACTTCTTGCATTTACCACTTTTAAAGGAATTACATTATATCAGATGGATATAAAGAGTGCTTTACTAAATGGTTTTATTAAAGAAGAAGTTTATGTAAAATAGCCTCCTGGTTTTAAAGATGTGTCTCTTCATAACCATGTTTTCAAATTAAGTAAAGTACTATATGGTCTAAAACAAGCTCCTAGAGCTTAGTACGGCAGACTCAGTTCCTTTCTTATTTCAAAAGGCTTTACTAGAGGTCAAGTTGACATAACCCTCTTTAGAAAGTGCTCTAAGAAACACTTTATCATTGTGCAGATTTATGTGGATGATATTGCTTTTGGTGCTACTGATGATAGTCAGTGTAAAGATTTTTCTAAAATGATGCAAGCAGAATTTGAAATGAGTATGATGGGCGAACTTAAATTCTTTCTAGGCTTGCAAGTTCAACAAACTAGTAATGGAATCTTCATTCATCAACAGAAATACACAAAAAAGTTACTCAATAAATTTAAAATGGTTGATGCTAAGGCTATAAGTACTCCTATGCATCCTAACTGCATTATAAATAAAGATGAGTGTGGTACATCAGTGGACCAGACCTTGTATCGAGAAATGATTGGTTTACTTCTGTCTCTTACATCTAGCAGACTTGACATAATGTTTAGTGTTTGCATGTGTGTAAGATATCAATCAGATCCTAAGGAATCACATCTGTCTACTCTAAAGAGGATTCTAAGATATCTTGTTGGAACCATTAACCTTGGGTTGTTCTACAAACAAATAAACTTTTTCTCTCTATCTGGATTTTGTGATGCAGACTTTGTAGGAGATAAAGTTGAACGAAAAAGCACAAGTGGTGGATGTCACTTCTTGAGGAGAAATCTAATTTCTTGGAGCAACAAAAAGTAAAACTCCATTGCACTTTCAACAGCTAAAGCAAAATACATGTTTGCAACTAGATGTTGCTCTCAACTTCTTTGGATCAAATACCAACTTGAAGATTATTCAATCAAAGAAGGAGAAATTCCAATATTCTATGATAATACTAGTGCAATAAACCTCTCCAAGAACCCTATTCAGCACTCTAAAGCAAAACACATTGAAGTAAAATATCACTTCATTAGTGACTATGTACAAAAAAGAATCTAGACTTACAATTTATGGACACAGAGCATCAATGGGCAAACATCTTTACTAAGCCTCTGGCAGAGGCTAGGTTTAATTTTATTAAGTAGAATTTAAATTAGAAAATAGTTCATGATAAGTCTGATGTATGAAATATCTGTTATAATGTATCTTGTTTGACTTCACACTTGACTTTAAAATTTTTTTGAGATTTTTTAAATCATTCATCTGTTCACTTTTTGCAATGTGGAAACGTTCGGTTTCGATGGACAATTTGGAGCGTTCAGTGAATTTTCGGCAAACCCCTCTTCCTCCTCCTTCAAGGTTGAAGCTGTCTAATGAGAAAAGGGGAGCTCCGCTTCATTTTGTTGCATTTTAAATTGCTTTATAATATTCCTCTAGTGTTCAGCGATAACCCCTTTGAGTTTTGTCACAATCCAACAGTTAGATCTCAAACTGTGAAATTTTTCATTATTAACGATAAATTTTATTATATTTCATGTAAATAAGCATTTTAAGAATCTCATAAAATGTGCCTTGATATTCATGTACCCGAGGAAAATTTCACCACAACCGAAGCTGTGACAAAAAATTAGAAATTTTAGAGTTTAGGCGGGCCCGATCGTAATTTGATTTGTTTGTATTATTTAATTATAAATTTTGATGTATTATTATTTAATTTATTTTAGTTTTTCGGTAAGTCCCACTAATATAAGTCAGATTCATCACTAAGCATCCCTGGAGCAGTTTCAAGAAAAGTGCGTATTTCAAGACATTTCGCCGATCAAGATGATTACGTCACCTTATTTTATTTTACCGAGTTTTGAGAAAGTACTATCTTCATGTTAAGGGTTTATTATGACTTACAGAAATTTTTAGGAAATTGATTCGGATATAAAACAAATGGTCAAAATGGAATAAAGGTAACTTAAGAAATTAAAATAAGAAATAAGTATTATGAGTTTAAATATTTCTAGTGGCTTAGTAAAAAAAGGAAGAGAAAGAATTTAAAATCTTAAATTTTGAAATAAGTAATAAAAAGAACTGGTGTGGGGTCTAAGTTAGGTAATAATTTCTAGAATGAAGTATTGTGTTTTCCTTACTAAAATCAAGAATTTTGGAAATTAGATAATCATTAGATCTTTAAGACACTAAATGAACCACCTAAGGAAAAAAGTAGAAGTTTAACTCTAGTATAAGAATTAATCTAGTGAATTTAATAGAAAAGGAATTTATTAGTATAGTTAGTAAAGGACTAATATAAAATGGTAAACAAGAGTACGCTTTAGTAATAGACACAAAAAGAAAAATGAATGAAAGTTAAAATGAAATTAAAGAGCAATAATGAATTAAAATAGGAGTAATTAGAAATAGATATGTATAAAGTAACTAAAGGACTAGATAAATGTAATGGTTACCCTTAGACTAGTGAATATATATATATATATATATATATATAACAATTCGTAAGCAACACTAGTATGTTAAAAAGGGGCTACAATATAAGTATTGGGTTAGCATCTTCGTTAAAGGCGATAAGTAGATATAAAAACACTCCTATCACTCTCACGCTATAGTAGTATCAGTATGACGTGATTAAACTTGTGAATGTGGACATTGTGTGGAAATTGAGTGAATGACTTGCAAAATCAATATGATATGACTACTATATTTTGCTTGTTGCAATGTTGAAATTATTAGTGAGACTGTTTACGATATAACAATAGTGAAGAACTAAAAAGAGTCCCAAGTATAGGCGCGAACGAAATCAAAAATAGTTAAAAGCGCCTTTATGTGAGTAAAAAGGGAAAATCAATTAAGAGTACCCTCTATACGCACTACTTGTCCTTAAGATGTATTTTTATAAAGACCTAAATGGTGAACCATTGTATTTTGGTACAATCCTCATATAGAATAGTTGCTAGGTAGAATTAATAAGTTATCTTATTTTGTCAAAATATTAAGGCCAATCCACTATGTTCATTATAAATCGATGCGACAGAACAAAGTCGATAAAAGGCCAAGGGTATCGTAAGAAATCCTTGAGATAACTAGTAACTTACGTTTTAGAAAAAAAAATTAACACCTTCAACATAAAATCACATTTTTTGAAATAAAAACAAAAGAAGTTAGAAATTTTATCCCATAAAGTTATAAAAAGAATATTTTATAATATTTTTTTAAAAGAGGATTTAAATATAAATTAGACATTAAGATCTTAGAAGTTTTCTTTATATTAAAGTCCACTTCAAAGCCAAATCTCAGTGCTCCTAAGAAAGATTATTAGGTAGCACCTAAGCCTTGGCTCATAATATTCCTCCCATTAAAAATAATTTATATTGAGTAGTTTACATGCTTTAAGGACAAGTATGTCGAGTAAGTGAGGTTCCGTCTAGTACTTGGGCACTCTTATGATAAGACAAGTAAAATTGCATGAATACAAATGGAGTATAAGGAAGGATGATAGAGTGATCCCCTAGAGCATAAATTGATGGGTACACTGAAGAAAAGCAGCGTCTCGATCCCCTGAGGACAGTCTTAGGAGTATACAAGGGCAGACCTCCAATGGCTTGGATTTACGCTCGAGGCCGGACAGCCTGGCAACTCTGGTGTACTTTGACTCTAGACGAGGGTTACTATGGCCGTGTAGTGCTCGTTCTGATGAGATATGATTTGGATCCATTATTGATAAGACTGTGTGTCTTTACCCCTTTTGTGAAAAAAGAACGAGGCGAGTGCCAGTCGTTCTAGTTAGGCAGGAGGATAAGGCGGGATGGTGACGTATATTGTATTGTGATTGAAGAGGAGAAAATAGGCCCACATGCATCATACTGGCTAAGGAACATTTAAATTAAACGAATAAAATACATGCATTGAATCATGATTATGAGGGATTGTGATCCCTTATTGTTATCTAGTTGTGATTATATGAATATTAATAGTTTCGAGAGTAGTGAGGAATGGGGATGATTAGTTGAGACTAGAAAGTGTGAGATAACTTAGAATGAAACTTACTAGGACCCCAAAGAGAGTAGGTGGTTTGATCCTAGATTGATTGTGTTATGTAGGGTGTGTGTCGACGCAACACCCCTGATTGTTGTGGAAGTGGAAGCTCACCCTTACAACTATTTTTCAAGTCCCCGCTCAGACATGCATGTCGAATGAGGAGTTCTCTGTGTAGATAGGACCAACCAGGTCCCAACCATTTACCTATGATACCAGAAGAGCCCGAGAAGGCCCCTGTAGATGGACTTCCCCCACCATAACCTAAGCTCGGGCGACCCTATGACCGAGACATAGAGGTCATTGAGAGCACGGTCCGATGTTACGGCGATCCCATATGCCCTGCGAGCATTGAGGAGATAGAGAAGTTAGCAGGTAGGGAGGTAGCATTGATGGTTGACCCTTTTGGTTCCTACCCTCTGCCATAGCCCCCTTTGGCTGTGAGGCCCTTCTAGCAGGCAAAAGCGCTAGCAGTACTAGGTCCAGTAGAGGTAGGCATTCAGAGGGAGTCGACTCCTGAGTATATGCCTTGACCAGCTAAGGACGACAACAAGGAGGACCCCGAGGAGTTTCCGTTTGATGTATCGATGGACGTAATGGCTAAGGATCTATTTACTTTCCCAGCCTTACCTCAGCAGCTTCCACCAGCAGTACCCCTATCTGTTTATGTGAGACCCAAAAAATACGGGTAAATTTTTCACATTTTATAAATCATTATTAGACAAGGAAATAAAGTGGTGAAGCTTTAATTCAACACCCCAGATCTATGAAAAACCTCTCTCATATATGGAGATATGAGAGGGTGAGTTAAAAATGATTCATGAGAAAATTTTCAATTAGAAATAGCAGAAGAATCAATTAAATTGATGTTGTATGATTGCATTTAAAGAGGATGGATTTCTGGAGACTTAAAGGTTCATAATATGTTAAATGTACTTGTAAGATGATGCAAGAAGAAGATTTGATGCAAAGGAAAATTAAAATCATTAAAGCAAGAACATTGAGAGCAAACAGGTACCACTCGCTTAAGCGAGTTCGTATAGTCACGCTTGGGCGAGTCAAGAAACACGCTTGAGCGAAAGGGAAAATCCACATCAGGGGTCAATCTCGCTTAAGCGAGCTCCACCTCACTTGAGCGAGATTACTCCAGAAGCATCAGGCACCTTACTGTCCGATTATCGCTCGAGCAAGGCTAGGCTCGCCTGGGTGAAAATCATCCAGTATCCATTTTTCCCTTGCTTGGTTGAGCGAACCTCCATGCACTAACCATTTCGCTTGAGCGAAAATGGTCCAACAGCTCTCCACTCGCTCTCGCTCGGGCGAGACCTTACCCGCCTGAGCGAAATAATAGTAGCTAAACCTTTGATTCCAAGCAGATCTCGTTTTGGCGAGATTATCACTCGCTTGAGTGAATTTGGGCCAGAAACCACCCCACTGTTACAAAGGGATCTCGCTCGAGCGAGATTTCCACTCGCTTGAGCGAGTTCTGTAGAACATATGTAGAAACGTAAATTTCACACAACTTAGCATATTAAATTTTGTTTCCTACCATTCTAACCTATCCCTATGCATTAGATACACTCCATCATGCATTTATAAGTTCATCCAATGGTTTTTACACATCAAGATCAATTCTCATTCATTTAATGCATAGGATCCAAACCAATTTTTACATAAACTTCATAGGATGACACTAATTGTGAAATACATCATTCATTCATAAAATTTAACAATCAATAAACATCGTAAATCATCATCTTACATCATTTGGGTCATTAATGAAAATTGGCCATACACACCAAGATCCAATTTTCCTACATGACCCTCAAAAATCATCAACTACAATCTAGATGATAAAACAAGCATACATATATACTATATGCTATACAAAAATCTAGATTTACCGGCCAAGGCATTTCCTCTACACCTATTTACCTTATTCCATAAAATGTACTTCAAAAGAGTTCACTCCACCCATGAGTGCCCTGCATCACAAGTCTAAAAAGCGAACAACATGGGAGAGTGAGTCATACATTCCAAAAGAATGAATATGAATACCAAGTGATTATGTACATGCATCAAAACATGTATACTTTGCATACACATATCATTCACCATCTTATTCATCATCATAATACCATCATACGTATATCACAAACGACATTACAATTTAGACAAGGTATACAAGCATATACATAATCAAGTCCTTCAACATTTGGACTATTATACAACTCATCACTTTACTCAAATTATTATTTGGTATTCATTGATGCATAAATCCTGAGCTATTAACTTGATGCATAATTCTTGGAGGATTTATATTCTTTTGGCAAGCGCACCAATCATTAAATTTGTAATATATTTGATCGTTCCCACAGGGATTATGGTAATTACCGCAATCTTAGACTAGTACAAGCTGAACCAACGCAAGCAGACGTAATTCATTCTATTTTTGTTATTTTATATTTTCTATGTTTTTGTGTTTTCAGAAGCAGTAATAAAATATGAAATATGATTAATGGAAGATAGGTTAGGATTACTTTAGCTTACAACTTCATCAAGGAACATCCAATCGAGGTTCAATTAAGCTTCAGATGCAAGAGGATAATTCACAGATGGTTAATCCTTAATCCCTTAGGTGACTATCACTAATTCCTAAGCATTAAACCCTAATCCCTTTGGTGTTCAATTACAGAGAAATCTAATGCGAAATTGGGGGTTGAACCCTAACTTTCACCTAATTACTAGGCCTGAATTAGTTAGGAAGCCAGAAGTTACCTAAGCCTTAACCATGATTCCTCACTGGTGAGATTCTTCATTTGGATCTGGATTTGTCAATCCAGCAGAGTAGATCCACTTCTTAGCTTGTTCTCCTCTTGTTTCAGAAGATAATTTCCTCTATGTAGCTTCAAGATTCCATCGGAAGCTTCAGTAATCCCAACCCTAGGGGTTTAGAAATCCATGGAGATGGATTCTGACAAAGGAATGTGAAGAGACATAGACGAGAGAATGTAGAAAGAGAAAAGAATTAGAGAGAGATTCGTGTTATTATTCTGTACTCTGCCTCTCCTATATCTCTTACAGAGTATGCACAAGTATATATATAGACAACTAACTAACAAACTAACTTGATTAATTACAAAGGAAACTTAATTAATAATTAAACTAACTATTCTAAATACATAATTACAAATAAATAAATAATTACAAAGAAATACTTAAGTTACTACAGTACAACAGAAAAATAGAAACAGTAACGGTGCAGTGCTTCAATTGGAGGGAAAACAGCAAGTTAAATAACCACCTTCACGCTTGAGTGTGAAGGGCTCGCACTTGAGCGTGATCATATTATTCACTGCATGCTAGGAATTCACGCTTGAGCGTGATGGAAATAAGCTACAACGTGAACTTGATTTGAAGACTACAATGGATCCACGCTTGGGCGTGATTAGGTGAGCTTGAGCGTGATCGCATGTTGTGTCTTCCTGTCTTTGTACATAACTTGCATGGTTCTCAAGCTTAAGCATGAAGCTTTCAAGCTTGAGCATGAAGAATATCTTACTGCACCTACACATGCAAACAAATAAATGCCTAGCGTATGTACGTTGGCTGTCCATCGTGTGTACACTGGTTAGTGAATTTATAAATAAACAAATTTCCTTAACTAATTATTATTTTTAATTATTTTCTTATATAATTTAAACACTTTTGAAATAAATAAGTAAAATAAGAATTATTGACAATTTATTAAATAATAATGCCAAACTAAATAAAATTAAATGGATTAAGTTAAATTAAAGGTAAAATAATTAAGTCTTTTCAAGACTTATCATTCATATCTTTTATGTTGTCTTAATACATTATCTCATCCTCAACACAACCATCATCATATCTCATCACCTTTGGCATACTTCTTTGCTATATGCAAATGCTCTTAAGATAATGCATATGCACAACGGAATATTTCAACAATTGCAGATCTGACTATGGGAAATAAACACCAATTGTAGGATTCAAGTATGATCATCTAACCATACCCTATTGTAGTAGTAAAATGTGTACACTTATACTCAAATTACATGCATTTTCACCAATCTTTTACTGGTACCAAACCGCATCGTCCATCTTGCAACACCTGGTCATTTTCACCATGACCGCGATAACACATATCAATATATGGAGTTGCGGGCCGGCCATGACTCATTTCATGGCGGCTGTGATCCAAAGGACCACCGGGGTCACCTGCTCATCAAGAGCTACTCCCCATAAAGGTCAGCCACATGTAGCTCCCCGTAGCAAATACATGGGCGGCTTCGTAGCTTACACACCGAGTCACAGGGGAAATAAAAATTTGCTCGTGCACCAAGCCACCCTCCACTGGGTCGGTCGAGGGAACTCCCCTAATGTTCCAACATCGGCGGCTATACAGTATGCCATGGATGCAAATGCCAATCATACGTATTTCTCACTCTATACATCCTATACATGCCACTCATCAAACATCCTCATCATCACCATCACCAACACCACTTCACCATTCTTAGTGGATTTATTATTGTTAGTTTTAGTTTTTGTTCTCAAGTTTTAAATGTGGCATTTTAACAATTCTCTTACCATTTACAACGGTACTCCTTATCAATTTCAATCATCAACTTTTCATTATCAATCATGGCATGCTATTCATTCACACTCAATCTCAACCAAATATTCATACATTTATTTCACATTTAAGGTGGATGCACAATCATCATATTCAAGGCTTACACTTGCCAAATAATTCACACCACCATATAGCACACCATATCCATTCTAATTGCACAAAGCATGTTGCCAAACATTATCACCAACATCATATACATAATACAAATTTCCATAACATCAAAAGCAAAGCAAACATGCAAGTTGTCACATATAACCATCAAACACTATCCAATTCATGCAATTAGAATATAAAGACTCCTCTCCTACCTCAAGAAAAGACTTCTGATTGATACGACGCACCCGCCTCATCGTTCGGAATAGGTCCTACATTAATATACATATAAAATCCCAATCATTCAACCATTCAAGACATAATTCAACTCTAATTAACCATAATCATATCTACAATCTCATAACACGTACAAGACATATTATAGACATCATTTTCCTCATCTATTAGGCTTCGGGAATTCTGCCCATTAAGCGTCATTCATTATATCTAAAGGCTATAAAATAATCATAGCCTAACGTTCACAAGAATGCCTCACCAATCAATACCCATACACTCAATTACTTATATTTGCTCTCAAACACATTATACAACCAATATTTATAACTTTTCCCAATTCTTAAAAGTTAGGGTTTTCACCAAAACCCAACCACATTCATTTAATACATCATTAATCCTTATCTTCTTCCAACCATACCTTTATCTACCATATTTATTTCATTTAAACCTTGCATTTATGACAACCTACTCTAGGGTTTATGCATTAATGGCTCTTCACCAAACCCATTCATACACATTACTCCCCTAAGCCTTAAAGCTCAAAACCATAGCATTCAAACCCAACAAAATGGAGAGGATAACTTACCTCACACCAAAACGAAATCAGTTTCAAGGGAGAGGGAGGTCCACACAAAATTTGAAGAGAAGAGGGGAAGAGTTCCAAGCTCCAATGATCTCCTTCCAAGCTCTCCTAAGGATGAATATGAGGGGAGGAAGAAGGTTTACAACCTTGGCTAGGGTTTTTGGAAGAGAAGAAGAGGAAAATGAAGAAGGGAATAAAGAAGGGGATGAAGAATGTGTTTTTCCCAATTTGCTCAGCAAGCTAACGTGAAATGCCAAGGAGAAATAGAGTTTTGTGTTTTATTTTAACCCTCTCATTAAAAGATTCATCGCTTTATGACAAACAAAATCTATGTTTGGGCTCAATACTTCAACTAAAAATTATTCCGAATACACATTCGGACTCCCAATATTATCCTCAACATCCCTGACCAATATCATCCCAATCAGAGATACTTGGTCCGGCACCCATATTTTAATTGGGTCAATTTTTAATTTATTTGGTCCCAATAAATTACTAACAATCCCCAAAAATCTTAATTTAATTAATTCCAATATTTTGGGACATTAAATAATCCACATTCCATTATTTAATATTTATTTCCTTAATGAATTCTCTATTTTAGAATTTAGGATGTTACAGTTTACGAGCCGGAGAGATTAGTGAATATTCCAGCATGACAGGTTTTACTAGTGATGTCACCGATGGAGAGATATCTCGCAAGGCATTAGTAGGACCATTCTCAAGGTTTTCTCAGGCACATCTTCAAGAGGTACATGTTTAGCGAGATCGAGGACTATATGGCTATGTCTTCAGTAGTCCAAGGTCTTTTGGTGGAGGCATATGAGGTCTACAGCAGTAGGATGCACTAACTAGTTCAGTAGGTCAGCGATCTACCATCTTCAAGCACGATTCCTATTGGATCATCCTACTCTCTAGACTTGATGCAGTTAGCAACTACTTCAGACCCCCTGAAGTCACCCTAGTCAGATGACGAGTTCATGGGAGAAGATGCTTAGTTGTTAGGATTATTTTATCTGTTTATAAACTGATGCATTTTGTATAGGTACCTGTGTGCCCCTCTTTCTTTTCAGTTGTATAGTTCTGTTGAGACCCCTTATGTAGTATGGCATAGTTGTGTGTGTGTGTGTATATATATATATATGATACTTTTGTTCTACCATGTGTTATCTTGTACAAAAAAAAAACTTCCATATTTTCTAAAAATTAGTAACCTCTCAGTTAACTTAGGTAATCTAGTGGAAGGAATTATCTTAGTTAACTGAGGGCGTTACAAATACCAACTATTGAACCAGTGGGAACAAACCTAGTTGGGAACAGACCTTACAGTTTCACAAAATTTATATGCATCACACAATAAAATTTCTTAACAACACATCAAACTATGGCAACATCAAACTATAAAACAAAAAAAATGTACTATAACATTCAATTAGTATTAAATATATACAAATGGATAAACTTGGCTTCAAATTTGACACCATATAAATAAAAGCTTAAAGAATCTATCTAATGAATTCTGAGATTACGTGAGAACAATTCACAAACATAAAGCAAGTAGTGTAAAATGGGGTGAGTGACTGGAAATTAGTTATAGACAAAAAAAAAAGGTAAACTAGATCAGATATCAAAGGGAACTATAATGAAATGAAGAGAGTTAATGATGTACAATAAAAACTCCAAAGACACACAATTGATGATAGTACAGAGAAAAAGGCATCAAATAAAAATGCATCTCATATTTTCAATTATGACCACTATGAAGAACATAAAAAATTGATCCTAACTACTTAGTTGAGAGTGAAAAGGAGAACATTTTTTTGGGGAGTTGGAAACAAAGTGAAGATTACTTATGAGAAGTAAAAGAATGATTAAGATTTCCCTTCAAAGGGAAAAATTAAAAGAAGGAATTTAGAAAATAATAAAGAAACTAGAGAAACTGTAGAAAGAATGGAGTGGTGGTCTGACTTGTGTTATGTTAAAACAAGAACAAAATTTGAGGGTATAACATCTAAAGGTTTTGTTTGGAATTGTAAAGTCACAAAATCTATTTATTTGGGATTGTAAAGGCACAAAATCAAAAGGTTTGGAATTATAAAGGCATAAAATCTAAAGGTTTTATTGATTTATTAAATGATCTTAAATTTAAATATAAGTTCTTTTTCTTTTGTCTTTTAGAAACTCATGAAGGAGAAGACAAGTAAAAAAAGACAATCATAATTTTAAACAATATACTAAAATGAAATCATGTTTTATGGTCAAGGAATCTACTAAAATAGAATCTTCACAACATGAAATTTAGTTGAAATTTCTAACTAGAAAAAGATAAGTAACTTCTTAATTTATTGATGAATGAGCTCTGCCGTATCCAGTGCATCACAATCACCAACTAAAATGTGACCCCCAAAGCACCAGACTAGCTGACAAAAAAATAATAATTCTGCAGAAAATGACTTCTTCTATCAAAGCTAAGCATTAAAGTTTTTGATAATCACATTCTCAGGGAAGGTAGTTTTAGGAATGACATTACCTTACCACCACAAAGAGAAGTTCCAAAAGTCATGTCAGATGTGTCATCTCCATCTAGACAACCAAAAGCTAGAAACTTAACTCCAAATAAGGATTCTGCTAATTATCCAACAAAGGCTTTTGTATCCAAAATTTCATCTACTCCAGTATCTCTAAGTTCCTTGGCTTCAAAGTCTATATCTTATAAAGAAGTGGCTTTAGCACCACGAGGGAAAGTTTTAAAGCCATTGTTAGGAAAGGATGAGATGGACAAGGCTAATGATGAAAATGAGATATGCAGTGGTCCACCTATGACATCTATAGATGAAGGTACTTGCCAAAGTTCCATAATTAATATGGCTTCTCAGCATGATGAAACTGAGGGAACTTAAGAACCTCAGCCTCAACAGGATAATTTTGGTCATTCAATTCATTTTGGTTTTTCATTTTGTTAATAAAATAAGTTCATTCAGGAATGTTTATTCTCTACATAGTAAGTTTTGTCTTGATACTAAACTGTGACCCCCAAGCACCAGACTAGCTGATAAAAAAAATTCTATAATTCATTACAATTGAGGTTAATATAAGCCAATCTATCATTTTGTTTTCTAGAAAGCATTGCTAGAATGCATCAAACATGTTACTTCTACACCTAACTGTCTAACAATAATAACCTATCTAAGTTTAAAATGTGAAACGAATGTCAAATGAGTTTCTTTTCCATTTCTTGTAATTTAACAGGCTTATTTAACAATGACGGCTTTAGGTTGCAGCCAAGAGTTACAAGGATAAACTGAGAGAAGCATATATTCATAATTAGTGCTTCAAAAAGGAAAAGATACTTCACAGGAGGGTGCATGGTTGAGTAAACTACATGAACAAAAATAATTACTATCCCTAACTCTGTGTTGACTAAGTGCACTGAGTATTACTTTTGGCAAAATTCAGAAACAGATAAAAGAGAAGAACAACCATATTTTCTTGGCATTAAAAGAGAAAAGCAATAAAAGACTAAACAATAAAAGTGGGAGACTAAACAATCTCCAAACAAGATGCATTGTCCAACACATCAACAACAAGAAACACAACTAAAAAAATATATGTTAGCGATGGACAAAATTGGTCGCTAATCCATGCCAAGGCCGTCGCTAAGAGGACTAGCGACGGTATTTCAGATGACCAAACTCCCGTCGCTAAAACCTTCATCGAAGATAGATCAGCAACCACAGAAACGCCGTCGCTACAATGCCAACGGCAAAACGCCGTCGCTAACATGGTCTCTGCTTCACTTACTTCAGCCGTCGCTAACTGACCACGTTCAACGACAACCAGGACACTGTCGCTACTAGTGGTCATATAGCGACGGAGAGACGACGTCGCTATTAGTAGCCATACAGCAACCTCACGTATCCGTCGCTATCTACAGCACACTGGCACCAGATCTATCCGTCGCTATTAAGAGCCACACTGCGACTACTTAAGGCCCGTCACTATGGGTAGACTTATAGCGACGGACACGTTGGTCGCTAACGGGTGCCTTCGAGCGACCGCACCTGTCTGTCGCTATGGGTAGCCATATAGCGACCACGTGCTTCCGTCACTATTGGGTAGCCATATAGCGACCATCTTTGTCCGTCGCTAATGGGAATTTTTATTTTTTAAAAAAATTGGTTAAATATTTATAGGTTTTGTTAATTTAACTTTAAAAATGTTGATTAATATTTTGTATTGGCTGATAAAATTTTATAATTAAATTTGAATAATTTTTTTAAAATATTAAATTATTAAAAACAAAATAATGGATTAAATTTATTTATCAAATAGGTTTAATTATTAATGATAATGACAATAAGGCGTTTTTCTTTGAATTTAATTACTAATAAATATTGACATAATAAATGAAGAATGACAAAATAAATACTGAATAGAATATAATATAAAAACTGTAAATGAAATATACAATGTGTATACATAATAAAAATACAATCATGGTGGTGGGGGATGATAAGTCTTGAAAAGACTTAATTATTTCACCTTTTATTTAACATAATTCATTAATTATTGTTTAAGTTTGGCTTTATTATTTAATAATTTGTTAATAATTCATATTTTATTTATTTATTTCAAAAGTGTTTTATTTACGTAAGAAAATGATTTAAAACATTGAATAGATAAAAGTTTATGATTATTTGTAATTTCATTAAGCAGCCAGCGTACAAATGCTAGGCAATTAGTTGTTTATTGGTGCAGGAACAGGTTGTGCTCAAGCTAAGAAGGAAAATCCGAGTGAAATTCCTAAAAGCCGAGAGAGATTTCACAAATCCGAGTGAAACTCCAAAAGTCCAACTGGGAAATGCCTCAAGACATCGACTGAAAAAGGGAATAGAATAACCGTATGAAGAACCCGAGCGAGACTTTAAAAGCACCGATTGAAAAAAAGAAGAACCCGAGCGTCAACTTCAGAATGCTGATTGAATAATCCACTCGCTCAAGCGAGAGTCAAATTCGCTCAAGCGAGAGTCAAAATTCGTTCAAGCGAGCAAGTTCGCTCAAGCGTGACTCCAAAACATCACCCCTCGCCCAAGCTTCTGCATCACGCTTGAGCGAGAAAGCAATACTGCAGTGCATATTTCGAGCTCGCTCAAGCGAGAGCTCTGCACGCTCAGGAGTGAAGGCAGTCATTTAAACACCGACTGTTCTCTCCAAAAAGACACTCGGCACCAGTGCTGTTCCTATTGCCTTCCCTCCTACTTTTGTACCTTAGTAATTTAAGTGTTGAGCTGTGATTAGTTAATGCTGAGCTGTAATTAGTTATTTATTTTGTAATTATGTAATTAATTAGTTAGTTTAATTATTAACTCAGCTTTCTTAGTGATTAGTTAAGTTAGTTAGTTAGTTAGATGCCTATATATATTTTTACATACTCTGTATCAGACATGAGAAAACCAGAAAAAACAGAGTACATAGAATACAATTCATTTTCCAATTTCCAATATCTTTCTACTTTCTTTCTCTCTCTAAATCCTCTCCTCCATGACGTTCCACATTCCTTCGATGGAACCGAAGTCGATGGATTTCTAAATTCCTAAGGTTGGGATTTCGAAGGTTAGCAATGGAATCTTGAAGCTGTGAGCGAGGAAATCAACTTCTAGATCCTGAGGCGAACAAGCTGAGGAGTGGATCTGTTTTGCTGGATAGACAAATCCAGATCTGATGAAGAACTTCACCAGTGAGGAATCATGGTTGAAGCTTAGGTAACTTCCAGCTTTCTAACTAGTTCAGGCCTAATCAATTTAGGTGAATAGTTAGAGTTCAACCTCCAATTTCACATTAAATTCTTAGGTTAATTGAGCACTTAAGGAATTAAGGTCCAATGCTTAAGGATTAGTGTTTTTCACCTAAGGAATTAGGGAATAACCACAAGCGGATTGTCCTCTAGATTATGAAGTTTGATTATACTTTAATTGCATGTTTCTTGATGAATTTGTAAACTGAAGCAATCCTGACCTATTTTCTATTAATCACCTTTCACATTTCATCTTAACACTGTTTTTGGAAATACAAAAAACAACTAGAAAACATTAAAACAACAAAAACCGAATGAACTTTCTGTGCCTTGTGTTGGTTCAGCTTGTACTAGTCTGAGATTGAGGTATTTACCACAATCCCTGTGGAACGATCAAATATAATACAATTTTAACGACTGGTGCGCTTGCTAAAGAATAAATCCTCTGAGAATTACACATCAAAATAATGACTCGGAGATTTAGCATCAAGTTAATGGCGCTGTTGCCGGGGATTGTTGAGTAATATCAACAATCCTTGGACCGGTACTAGACTGAACCAATTTATTTTTTTTAGTCTTTGTAACTTTTATTAGTTGTTAGTGAATTTTGTTGTAGGAGTAGATTTTGTTAAGTGTTGGTATTGTGTTGAGTGTTTGCTGTTAGTTGTTTTTGGCTATTTTAGTGGTAGCACTAACCATTGCATTAGCCTTGTTTGTAGTTAGTTGTTGCATTTATGTTTTTTCTAGTTCCTTTGAAAAGTGAAAAGTTGCAGGTGATGGATCTTGATGACACCTTAGTAGAGTTTCTTCAATATTCATAAACATTATGCATGAACCATGTAGAGGAGGTACAACTAATTGAGGAGGAGCCATCGGAGTTAGAAAGGAGTTTAATTCAATTTATAAAAGTCACTCAAACCGGCCTCCAAAATTTTGATAATTCAATCATGAATATTCAAAAGCAAGTGGATTTTATTGCAAAGTAGTTAGCCGAAGAGCAAAGTAATACAAAGGTTGTACGAAGAAAAGACCAATATGAAGAGCCATGGAATGATGACGTTGGGCTAGCTGAAGAAATTAAGTTTGGGGAAGAAGAAGACCAGCTAGAAAACATTGAAATAGATGAACCTGAACTTGAAGTTGATGTAGAAACAAAAGAAGAAAAAGAAAATAAGGAAGTTTAGGGATATTTGATGGAAGAAGAGTCAATTGAAGAATATGAAGAAGAAAGTGATATGGATTATACTTCAAAAGTGGAAGATGATAGTATATCTAGTGAAGCATTCTTTGATGATTGGAATGAAGAAGAGGGTCTGAAGATGAACAAGAGCAAGAGTTGTCATTGAATAATTTCTTTGATGATGCAAGTTTTGCAGGAGTGCAAATTGAACAAATGACAACAGAAGCCATTGAGGAACCTGAGAATCAAATAGATACTATTATTGAGTAAGAAGTGATAGAAGAGGTTGAGGTCTCAGCTGAGATGGAAACCATATCTTGGCAACACAATAATGATACTGAATTTTTGTTGGAGCCAAGTGTGAACACAGAGAAAGAAGTAGAAGTTCATGCACAAGAAGAGTTAACATGTGTAGATGTTGAGAATATAAAAGAAGAAGAAATTCAGCCATGTTATGAGGAGAGTTTGCTAGTGGTGACTACTCCAGCTATGGAATTCAAAAGGAAACGTGAATCATCAAGTCAAGAAGAACATTGCTTGTGGCATAAAAAAAGGAAGACTAACACAAAACAGAAAAAGAAAAAGAGTGAAGAAAAGAAAAAGAAGAAAAAGCAGAAAGTTTGGAAAAATAAAGATTGGTGGAAAGTTATGTTGAGCATTAGCTTCAAACATAACAAGGAAAAATAAGGAGTAAAAAGACCAAGAGTGTATGGTCATAAGAAATGGGATCCTGGAGGATGAGCCTATGTTTGTTTTTCTTGTACATAAATAAAGTAGTGAGAGAAGTTTTTGAAAAAAAAGAAGAAGAGAAAAATATATAAAAAAAAAGAGAAAGAGAAGAAGAAGAAGAAGAAGAGAGAGGAATTAAGCGTGAATGGGGTCTAATGCCAATTCCTTCTGTTCTCTCAAGCGAATTCAATGTGAGCTTAAGCGAATGCATTCATCTCTCTCATTTCGCTCGAGCGAAACACTTCACGCTTAAGCGTAATCCGACACGCTCTAAGCGTGATCATGAAGTTTGACCCTGTTGTATCTCTCGCCTGGGCGTAATCAACACGCTCTAAGCGTGGCCAATTGTGCCTTGTATATTTGCTCCACGCTTGAGCGCTTCAAGATCTCGCTTGAGCGAAATCAGGCCTGAGGAGGTGCTTTTACTCACGCTTGACCCTTTCCGGCCGGAAAAATTCTAACATCCTCCCAACCCTTGGTGTTGGACCAAGGGGGTACTTTAATAAATGGTTTCAGGTCGTTGATGAAGGGGGTCAGATGATGAAGGGTAACTTGTGTCACCCTGTCCTTCATTTTTTCGATCTCTCATTCGGTCAGTCTTTTGGTTTCCTCACCCAATCTCCCTACATTTGTTGTGTGTTCACCCCGCCTTTCATTCACTCATTCTTTCGTTCACTCATTTTGTCACTCAATCGTCTTCTTCATCCATTCGGTATTCCATTTACTCGGACCTCTCCATAGTCGTTCTTGCATTCACTCATCTTTCTCACTCAGTCACTCCATTTCATTCTGACTTTCGTTTTTCACCTCATTTTTCATTCGGTTCTTCATCCACCTTGTATAACTTGTACTCGTCTCTTCCACTCGTCTGTCATTTATTCAGTCACTTTCACTTATCCACTCGTCTCTCTATCTCGGTCTCTTTTACTTCTGTCACTCTTCATTCACTCGGTCAGTCATTCACACTTTCACTTACTTCCACTCGTTTTTCCATTCTTACGTCCACTCATTGTTCATTCATTTGTTTTTCATTCTCACCTGGTATAATCTACTCGGTATTCATTCACTCGTTGTTTCATTCCACCTAATTTCTTTCTCAGTTTTCTCACACACTCTGTATTCTTCTTTTTCATCCACCCGTCCCTCATCCACTCGTTTTTCATTCACTCAGTTTCTCACTCATCCACTCGGTATCTCTTCCACTCATTTATTCTTCCACTTGTTCTTTCATACACTCTTCTAATCGTCATTTATTTTACTCATGTGTTCTTCCACTCGTTCTTTCTTTCACTTAGTCTTATTTTCATTCGTTCTTTCTCCCACTCGCTTTTCTGTTCACTCGTATCTCACTGCAGTTGTTCACTCGTCCATTCATTGTCACACTCGTTTCTCTTGCACTTTACTTTATTCTATTCATTCTTTCACTCGTTCTATGATCTACTCGGTATTCATTCACTCAGTATCCTTTTCATTCAGTGTTTCACTCACTCATTCTCTCAATCAACATGATTTCTATTTTGTTCCTTCACCCATCTCTCCGTAATTTTCTTATTCACTCCTTTTTCATCCACTCGGTGTTCCCATAGTCTCTCGTATGATTCTGTCGGTGTTTCACCCACTCGGTGTTCCCATTTACTCGGAATCTTTTTCATTCGTTCTTTTTCATTCACCCTCATTTTTACTCGTCTTTCATCCACTCGGTCACTCTTTCTTTTTCGTTCCTCACCTGTCACTCAGTTTTTCATCCCCACACCCTATCTCTTTTTCAATCGTTCTTGCATCCACTCGTCACTTCATCCACCCATCCCTCATCCACTTGTTCCTTTCATGGTGCATAACTTCTGTTGTGATGCACGCTTGAGCGCACACTCTCACGCTTTGAGCATGACCACTCGTACCTGAAAGAAAAGAATCCACGCTTGACCCCTCGCTGACCATGCTTTGGTAGATGAGTCCCACGCTTAAGCGCCTCAAGCTCTCGCTTGAGCACGATCGAGAAGAAAGGATTTACTGTTTATTTTTCCGCTTAAGCGTGCTGTTGTGAGCTTGAGCGTGAGTGCCAATATTGAAGATCGCTGATACTGTTATTTGGCGCTTGAGCGAATAATGATCCGCTTGAGCAAATTTTATATCTGATGCTTTATGTATCATTTAAATTGGGCGTTGGCGCTCCAATATTTCAACGTCCTTATGCGTATCTCTCAGGTAGTGGGTTGAGCATTTTGTTTTCCACTCGGTCTCTGTTTATGTTAGGATGTTTCTGTGTGATGACTTTATTTAAATATTTTCTTGAACAATGAATTCCCTTTCTTTCAGTTGTAATGGAACCTTATATATTTGATAAATTGTTTGTTATTATTTCTTTTCTCAATTGTATTGTTAAATCCATGCATGCCATTCTAAACAAGTGCTTTCCATGCATTGCCATTCAGGTAAAAAGGGAAGTATTCTAAATTTCTGACTCATTAATTGATAACCTATCTTAACTGTGTTTTAATTTAAAATCCATCTTAAATATTTAATTCTTGCTGATTCTCAGGCTTTATTCGGATAGATGAATTAATTGGCATTGTTTGACTCATGATCTCTGTCCATAGCTATTTTTCATAATTAATTAATTGTTACTCGGCATGCTAGTTAGCAATCTAAATGTATGACCTTACATTAAGTTTGGGGACATGACTGGCTGATTAACTGTTATATTTGTAGCTGTTGAGCATCTATTATTCTTTCCGAGTGAGCTTGTATGCTAGTTAGTGAGACAGAATTTGCTTCAGTACTTGCTAATTGGTTGTATGCCAGCCAATCGGAAATGATGAAGACCTTCTTTGTTAATTTAGCAAGGGCCAAAAATTAGCCTTCCTAATATTTTAAATTATCCTTTGACCCAATAATTATGTTTGAGCCTGAGACCCTTTTATTCTGTTTATTCACCTAACGTTACAAGCCTATATATCTAGAAAAAAAACCGACTGAATTTACCCCTGGATGTTCCACTGATGAATTGCTCAATCTTACTTATTGCTAGGGACTAGCAAGTTCTAAGTTTGGGGATGAAGAGTGTGCCTAACAGTAATTAAGGACACACTCCGACCTTGGTTATAGATGAATAAATAGAGAAATGAAGGGAGAAATAGAAAAGCCGAGAAGAAAAATGAAAAAAATCAGCAAGGAAAAAGGTGCAAAGCACCACAAGAAAAAAAATTTTATGATCGGAAAAAGATGAAGGAAAAGAAAAGAAAAGAAAAGTTCAAAGGATTAAAAGAAAAAAGAAGGTGCAAGGCACCGCAAGTTATTAAGTTAGCATTCACTCAGAAAATAATGGAGCTTGCTAAGTAGAGGCAATTAAGTTAAAATTGAGTCAAGGCATCAGTGGATACATCTTGTAACCCGTCTTTGACTCAGAAAAACAATAATAGAGCCTGTAGCCCAGCCTCATTATAAGCTTAAAAAGCCCTTACTGATTCGATTGTGTTGGCATATGGCATGATGTTTAAGAACTGTTGCAAGCCTATGTTTATCTAACAAGTATGCAGGTGATGAGTGCATTCTATTTACCCTATACACTGAGAGAAGAGTGAAACACCGACCCAGTGAGGAAAGCATCAACAGCTTGTTTCCCAAAAGAGGTGTAAGTTATTATATTTTCAGAAATTGCGAAAAGAAAGCATGGTCGGTATTCAATAATTATAGCATGAACTAAGTTAAGGAAAGGTTGATTGTGTTGAATAACAGCTTGTTAGTTAATTAATTTGAGTATTTGCTTGAGGACAAGCAAGTCTTAAGTTTGGGGATGTGATAAGTCTTGAAAAGACTTAATTATTTTACCTTTTATTTAACATAATTCATTAATTATTGTTTAAGTTTGGCTTTATTATTTAATAATTTGTTAATAATTTGTATTTTATTTATTTATTTCAAAAGTGTTTTATTTACGTAAGAAAATGATTTAAAACATTGAATAGATAAGAGTTTATGATTATTTGTAATTTCATTAAGCAGTCGGCGTACAAATGCTAGGCAATTAGTTGTTTATTGGTGCAGGAACAGGTTGCGCTCAAGCTAAGAAGGAAAATCCGAGTGAAATTCCTAAAAGCCGAGTGAGATTTCACAAATCCGAGTGAAACTCCAAAAGTCCGACTAGGAAATGCTTCAAGACACCGACTGAAAAAGGGAATAGAATAACCGTATGAAGAACCCGAGCGAGACTTTAAAAGCACCGATTGAAAAAAAGAAGAACCCGAGCGTCAACTTCAGAATGCTGATTGAATAATCCACTCGCTCAAGCAAGAGTCAAATTCGCTCAAGCGAGAGTCAAAATTCGTTCAAGCGAGCAAGTTCGCTCAAGCGTGACTCCAAAACATCACCCCTCACCCAAGCTTCTCCATCACGCTTGAGCGAGAAAGCAATACTGTAGTGCATATTTCGAGCTCGCTCAAGCGAGAGCCTTTCTCGCTCAAGCGAGAGCTCTGCACGCTCAGGAGTAAAGGCAGTCATTTAAACACCGACTGTTCCCTCCAAAAAGACACTCGGCACCAGTGCTGTTCCTATTGCCTTCCCTCCTACTTTTGTACCTTAGTAATTTAAGTGTTGAGCTGTGATTAGTTAATGCTGAGCTGTAATTAGTTATTTATTTTGTAATTATGTAATTAATTAGTTAGTTTAATTATTAACTCAGCTTTCTTAGTGATTAGTTAAGTTAGTTAGTTAGTTAGATGCCTATATATATTTTTACATACTCTGTATCAGACATGAGAAAACTAGAAAAAACAGAGTACATAGAATACAATTCATTTTCCAATTTCTAACATCTTTCTACTTTCTTTCTCTCTCTAAATCCTCTCCTCCATGACGTTCCACATTCCTTCGATGGAACCGAAGTCGATGGATTTCTAAATTCCTAAGGTTGGGATTGCGAAGGTTAGCAATGGAATCTTGAAGCTGTGAGCGAGGAAATCAACTTCTAGATCCTGAGGCGAACAAGCTGAGGAGTGGATCTATTTTGCTGGATTGACAAATCCAGATCTAATGAAGAACTTCGCCAGTGAGGAATCATGGTTGAAGCTTAGGTTACTTTCAGCTTTCTAACTAGTTCAGGCCTAATCAATTTAGGTGAATAGTTAGAGTTCAACCTCCAATTTCGCATTAGATTCTTAGGTTAATTGAGCACTTAAGGAATTAAGGTCCAATGCTTAAGGATTAGTGTTTTTCACCTAAGGAATTAGGGAATAACCACAAGCGGATTGTCCTCTGGATTATAAAGTTTGATTATACTTTAATTGCATGTTTCTTGATGAATTTGCAAACCGAAGCAATCCTGACCTATTTTCTATTAATCACTTTTCATATTTCATCTTAACACTGTTTCTGGAAATACAAAAAACAACTAGAAAACATTAAAACAACAAGAACCGAATGAACTTTCTATGCCTTGTGTTGGTTCAGCTTGTACTAGTCTGAGATTGAGGTATTTACCATAATCCCTGTGGGACGATCAAATATAATACAATTTTAAAGACTGGTGCGCTTGCCAAAGAATAAATCCTCTGAGAATTACACATCAAAATAATGACTCGGAGATTTAGCATCAGGGGATCCTGTGGTGGTGGTGGGGGTGCCTGGGAAGTGGTAGCCTCGCCATCAACTACATCAGTAGCTCCTGCTGCTGAGCAAGTTGCCGACGAGTCTCGGCGTGGTACTCCTCTGCACGCTGTCGGTCTGCCTCGGCCTGCTGTTGGTCCGCTTCGGCCCGCTCCTCCAAAAGCTGCCTCTGACGTTGCTCCTCCTGTAGCTCGTCGTTCAGGTTTTGAATTACCTGAACAACCTCAGTCGGAAGACACGACGAAGAGGAAGAGGAAGGGGTCTTCCCCTTTTTCGCTAGCTGCATGCTGACGCCACCCAATCCAAAGACCCTCCCTTTCTTGTTCACACTGCCAACAGCCTCCATATAGATGGCGTTGTCATCGGAACAAGACAGGGTGGGAGGAACCTCCCCTTCAGGAGTCGAAGCCACCAGGTCCGCCTCCTTCTCGGCCCTCCTGGCCTGATACGCCTCCTGTTAATTCAAAAACACGGATAGGATTAGTAAGTTGATTTGTAAATTATAAGCATGTGTAAGTTAAAAGTAAATACCGCTAGATCTATAGTCTTCTGGTTTACCCATGCACCGGCTTTGTTCTTCTTGGTCATTTGCATGACCTCAAACAAAGAAGGCTCCCGGTGCTCCCTCAGCTCCTGTGGTGGACAAAAAACATTGACATTATTATTTGTAAACATGTCAGACGAATCATAATAGAAATGTTTAACATAAATATACTTACTAATCTTTTCTTGTGCTCGAGGGTTGAAATGCTACCCCCAGTGTAAACTGAGGCTGCAGCATCGGCGGCTCTGTTTGCCCTGTTCCGAGCACTCGCCTGCTGGAACAGGATACCTCCCCACTTCTGGACCATCCCGACCCAATGGTCCTTCAGGATCCAACAAGGGCTCTCACCCTTGTCCCTCACCTTCCAAAGTGTACTCTTGATGATTTTGGAGGTCTTTGTGGCAAAGACCTTCCTAATCTCATCAATCATACCCTCTGCCCACTGATAATCACGCTGTAAAATGAAATGAGAATTCAAAATTAATAAGAGGTCTATTTTACAAATCAAATCACAACAAATTAATGTGGTAACTTACTGAGAAGGTGTCAAACCACCTATCTTGGACAACCTTCCCAGCATCTATCCAAGATATATGTGGACCATCCCACTGGGCCTTCAAAACCTTAGTAATCGCTTTGGTAGTGTGACTACTATCAACAAAGTTGTAATGACAACAATTATATCAGGAGTATAACAACATACAATCTAGGGAGACTCCCAAAATTCTGACAGACTCTCCCCTGTAAATGTAACATTTCCAAGTTCAAATAGTTACCCTGTTACAAACAAAAGAGTTCCCAATACAATTCAATCTATACAAGTACTAATTAAAGTAACATACAATAAACCAACAAGTCTTTCCACTAAAGTTTAAAATAAAGTACCATACAAATAACATAAAAGTATTTGAGTTTTAGTGACTTACTCGTCTCTGGCCGGCATGGGTACTAACATGGGCATAGGGATGCCGGAGGTGGGGTGGCCTGATGGCCAGGGTCCTCCAAGCCATCAGATGCAGGAGTCTGCTCTGGGGTGGTCAGCTGTGGTGGTGATGGGGTGGTCAGCTGTGGTGGTGATGGAGTGGTCCGTTGTGGTGGTGATGGAGTTATCTGCAGTGGTGATGAAGTAGTTCCCTGCTCAGGGGTGGGAGTCCCCAGACGGGATGCCGGGGTCCTGGACCCACCACCCCTACCGAAGGGCAGTCGACGTCCCGTCATCTATGGATAAAATCATGAAAAGAAAGGTTAGTTTCAGGATATATATAAACCTATGTATATATGTTTAACAACTACATACTCTGTGTCTGTTTTAGTTTCAAATTCCCCCTCAGTTTCAGTGTCACTGTGGTTATCTGTTTGAACAACTTCATCAGTATCCAAATCAGCCCTAGACCATTTTGATCGAGAGACAAGGTCTTTGTCAATGTGTTCACCCCCTGTAGCGGCGAGTGTCTCATCCATTATGACTGGATCAATGTTGAACAATAAATTACCATCGTTAAGCTGATAAGCGTCATCGACCTCCTCGGAGACATTGTCAGTGATCTGACTTCAGGCCTTGGCCTTGATTGCTGCATACCAGTCCCGATGTCCTCCCGGGAAGTCGGTGTAATAAACCTGCTCGGCTTGTTGGGAAAAAATGAAGGGATCAAACCTTTTATATCTACCATGTTTCTTGACCTCAACTAAGCCATAGTTGTTGTCAACCTTTGTTCCAACGCCGATTGTGTTGTCGAACCAATCACATTTGAATAGAACAATATCTCTTCTTAGTCATCCAGAGAATGAAACTTCAATAATCTCTATCAGCACTCCATAAAAATCTTTTTCTAACTGTCCGGTGGTGCCTCTAACACAAACCCCGTAGTTATGGGTACGCATCCCTTCACTCCATTGAAGAATATTAAACTTGTAGCCATTTACGTAGTAAATAGGCCATTTTTTAACAGTTTTCACCGGCCCCCAAGAAAGGGCTTGGAGTAAAGAATCTTCAATATGGTTGTTAGGGTCTTGTATCTATGTACAACATAACAAATAGGTCATCGTTAGAGACCGGGAGTTAAAAGCACAGATAAAAAACACTCGGTATACGGGTCTTACATGTTGTGCGAACCAACCAACAAACTTGGATGACACCTCACTATGATTTGGTCATCAGTTAAATCATTTTGCTCAAGTTTTAGCATATCTGTATATAAACTATTTAAAGGAAACAAATTTAGATACTATAAAAGCTAGGTTTAAAATGTAACATATAACTTTTATGACTTACTTAAGAAATGGTTCCACTTCTGGGCAATTTAGAAGAATGTACAAATGAGCCGCCTTTCGATCTTTCTCATCAATGTAACATTTTGTGAGCTTGCCCCCCGGATGACCAGGATAGTTAAAAATTGATATTTGTTCATCAAACCCGTTGCGGGTGGCTACCCTAATATTACGGGGAATTCTACTCATTCTAGTTTCTATCTCCGTCGGAAAATAGAAAGAAGCAAAAGGTGTCATTTTTTCGACTAAGTATGCCTCACAAATTGATGCTTCAACGCAGGCTTTGTTTGACACTTTATCTTTTAAAGAGTGTAAGAATCTTCAACATCATAAACAAATGTTAAGTTAGAAAATACTATTATAAGAAGTGTTTGCAAGGAAATTAAAGAGTTCTGGCGTTCACCTTTCGAATGGATACATCCAACGATACTGCACCGGGCCACCAACCAAGGCCTCGTACGGTAGATGGATAGGCAAATGCTCCATTGAGTTAAAAAAACTTGGTGGGAAAATCTGCTCCAACTTACAAATCAATACCGGGATAGTTTCTTCCATCTTTACAAGTTTCTCCACAGTCAACGAAGTTGCCGTCAACTCCTTAAAGAAGTGACTCAACTCCACCAACGGTTTCCAAATAGGCTTCAGTAAGGCATGAAACGCGTACGGGAGTAGTTGTTGTATAAACACATGGCAATCATGACTTTTCATGTCAAACATCCTGCCGTCCTTCACATCGACACATCTACTCAAGTTAGAAGCGAATCCGTCAGGTAGGGTCAACCCATTCATCCAAATACACACAACAATCTGTTGTGGTCTAGTTAAAGCATATTTTGCATGGGGTTTAAACATTCTTCCACGTCCCGCATCCCTCAATTCCAACTCCTTCCTAGAACACCAAATCGGAAGGTCTAGACGACTCTTCTCATTGTCCTTTGTTCTCCCTTTGATGTCCATAACAGTGTCAAAAATATTCATGAAAACATTATGTTCAGTGTGCATGACATCAATGTTGTGTCTTAACAACAAGTCTTTCCAATATAGCAAATCCCACAAGATGCTCTGCTTCACCCAGTGGTGTTCCTTACCATAACCCGTAAACTCCTTAACACTCTTGTCCTAGATGTAGGGATACTCTTTGACCCTCTGCCAAACCCGTGCACCGGATAACCTACGGAGTGGAGGTTCATTAACAACCTTGTTCTTCTTAAAAGCGGTTTTGTTTCTCCTAAACGGGTGATCTAATGGTAGAAACTTTCTATGACAGTCAAAGAAACTTGTCTTGCCACTAATAAGGAGTGATTCCCCCAGGTATGTTCCATCATACAGGGCAAGCAAGCTTCCCAGACGTTGACCATCCAGAAAGCATACCATAGGCTGGGAAGTCGTTAATAGTCCACATCAAAACAACACGCATCATACAATTATTCTTCAAAGATGCATCGTATATCATTACCCGACATCCCATAATTGTGATAACTCTTCAACCAACGGTTGCAAAAACACGTCTATGTTCGCCTTTGGATTTTTGGGTCCTGGAACCAGTATAGATAGAAATATGACCTCCTTCTTCATATATATATCAGGAGGCAGATTGTATGGGGTCAGTATGACTGGCCAACAAGAGTAAGCTCTTCCGTATTGACCGAACGGGTTAAACCCATCAGTACATAAGCCAAGTCTTACATTGCGTGACTTGTTAGAAAAGTCCGGATATAGCTCATCCAAACACTTCCATGCTTTCCCGTCGGAATGATGGCACAGAAACCCCTCTTGTGTTCGGTTCAGAGCATGCCAGCACATGTGTTTTGTCGTGGACAATGAGGCATACAGGCGTTGAAGACACGGTGTTATAGGGAAGTACCACATTTTCTTCCTGGCCGTCCGGGTTACCTTCCCTCTCCTTTTAACACTTTTGTAGCGTTCCTCATTACAATGTAGACATTTTGTGACACTCTTATTTGCAAACTTATTTCTGAACAGCATACATCCGCCAACCCAACCCCAAGTTTGCCACTTGTTTCTTAGCATGGTACAGGTTTGTTGGCATTTGATGATTACTAGGAATAATGGAACCCATCAGATTAACTATCCTGTTAAAACAACCTCTAGAAAGATTATAATCTGCCTTTAGGCTTAAAACAGCTAGGGAGGCGGATAACTCAGTGTGACTGTTGAACCCGTCCCACAATGGAGTCTGAGCCGCCGGTAACAAATCATAAAATCTCTTCACCTCCGGATTAGGATCCTCCTCTACATTGTCAGTGTCTCCATGACCTGCTTGGTCATCATGTTCTAGCATACGCTCGGTGGAGGGTCCAACATGATCCATTGCCATTTGTTCTATGTTGTTGTACATATCCCTCTTTCATCCAACCCCGTAGTAAGACTGTTACACAGTTACATCTGATGGTCTAGGCGGTAACTGCTCACCATGGTTGTACCAGCAGTGGTATGTTTCCATGAACCCTTTCTCAGTTAGGTGCACATGACATCATCCGCGTATTCAAAACTCATGCATTTGCACCTTGAGCATGGACAACGAATCTTCTGAGTCGCTTCAAATCCAGGCGTGTTTGCCGTAGCGAACGGAATGAACTCCAATAGCCCCATCATAAACTCCTCAGTCACTCGCCGACTGTGATCTAGTCAGTTGTACATCCATCGCCGATTTGCCGATACCTCCATTTACAATATCTAACAAGCACGATTTTTGTTACTTTACATTTCTAAAATTTTATTTGACTATCGGTTGTGAATCACTTTATCTTTTTGATGTTGCAAATTGGTGGGGCCCTATCCTATTTGGGATGAATATGCAACCATCCGTAAACCATCGATGTTGTATGTGGTCTATCTTGTGTCGTTGATGTTCATTTGAAATTTTGGCAGCATTTCGCATTGGTCCCCGAGTACACAGAGGTACGTACGGTATGAAACACCACACGCAGTCATGCACCCTGGGGACAATACAAAACACCATAACCGAAATTTAAAATGAACATTCAACGTCTCAAGATAGACCACATACAACATTGATGGGTTACACCCTAATGGTTACAAATTCATACCAAACTGTCCAACCGGGACAATTCAAGATCCAACACAACACGGTACATCAGCCAGTTGTTTTGAAACTTAAACGGGAATCTAATGGGTACACACACGACTAAACACTACATTATTAAAGTTGAGTTTTATTTTTTAAGTTCCCTAAGAAAGGGAGCCTCCCAAAATTTTGGTAGAGTCTCCCCTGTAAACTAGACATTTCCCAAATTTAGAAATGGCCTGTTACATACAAAAAACTTCCCAGTATAGATAAATATATATGCTATGCATTGTATATGATATTGAGAGGTATTAAGTCCCAAATCATGTTATCAGCACACAAAACCAATGCCTAATGAGCTCTACTCTCCACTAACAAACAATATTACACATGCATAAAAAATCATGTTGTCAGCACAGAAAACCAATTCCTAATGAGCTCTGCTCTCCACTAACAAACAACATTACACATGCATAAAAAATCATGTTATCAGCACATAAAACCATTGCCTAATGAGCTCTGTTCTCCACTAACAAACAACAATTGACATGCATACACATAATGAGAAAGTCAGTGTTAGGGGATTACCTGGGGAAAAAAGTCAGGGATGAATATGAAGCTGTCGACAGACGATCAGAGACCACGCGTAACGTGTGCTAGTCTGCATGACAAACCAATAAGTGGTTGGACAGTTACAAGTAGCAAGGAAACTAAACAAAGAGAGACATATAAAGTAAATTATAGATTAAGTTCATCATCAAAATGGGCAGGACAACAAATTGAGGATATAAGTTTACCTTATAGATGCTATTAAATTGATACATTATGATCAATGTTAAGGAATGAAGTGGTGCACAATGAGTAACTTATGTCACTCTTTAATTTATATTCAAAGGTATTGTGATTTTGCATTGCATTCACTTACACCTTGAACATATTGGCCCTATATAGGTTTCTAACTATCCAACCTACATTTTAAGGTCTTCAGTTGCTTTTATTCTACATTCCTTTCACATTCATCTTTTTTTTTAGTGTCACTCTTTTATCTTTCTCTTCTTTCCCCTATCCTACTTTGTATCCACTAGTGTCAAGCTCCTTATTGGTTCACTAAACAAAGGAATGAACAACCACAGAGAGATCACTGTTACTGCTAGTGCAGCTACCAACAACAGCAACAACCCTTATGTTTACATTTCACCCGTTCTCCCTTCCTCAGCAGTAACCAATCGTGAGTGATCTACCAGAGATAGTGTTCCAGCGATCTACCCTTATGCTGTTTCTGCCATGTTTTCAAGTTCTAGTCCAATGGATACAGCATATGGTGCACTAAAATACTATAGCAAGGTGGTTGGAGAAGCAACTGCACAGGCTGAGAACTTGGTTGGCAATATATGGAATCACCATGAGTTTTCTTCTCTGGTTTTTGTTTTCTGTCCTCTGTTTTCATAGGCATTTATAAACTTGTATGAGTGTTTAACCTTTGGACTTAATTGTATTGGAAATCTATTTGACGTGTGCAGTGAGAACTGGTTCTAATCTAGCTAATGCTGTAGTGATTACACTTATCAAAGGAACAAAGAGAATTTTTAATGGAGGGCCTGATAAACTATTTCAATAGATGTTTGGGAGTTTTCTTGGAGAGAATATCCTAATCAAGCTAGGCCTGAAAAATGAACTATTCTTGGCTCTAGAATAGTATTTTATAGGGTAGAGATATTCTAATCAAGCTAGGTCAATCTACAAATCCATTGAGCAGAATACTAACATGGAAGAATAGATAACTTCATCATCCTATTTCTTGATAACCATTTTCAAGTTTTCCATATTTCCAACAGCTATGACTTGATGTCCTGTTTGGTTTCTCTACTAATCACCTACTAAACTTGTAAATGAGTTATAAAGATTTACTAAGGACATGTTCTTTTAAACACTCTTTTTAGTATATTATATCATATTATACTAGATCAATTAGTTTCTTAAAAAATCAAATTAAAGATTAATTATAAGGTTTGTAATTTGATTTTTTTAAAAAACTAACCAATCGTATAGAATGTAATATTAACATTTCTTCTAATTCTTTCCCTGTTCTTTTCATCAAGCAAGAATTCTCAAAGTCAGACATGCACACAAGCACTGGGCCACAGAAACTATGACACAAATATGAAACTAAATAAATATGAAGGTTATTTGCAGACAAAAAGATATATTAAAAGGGGGAATGTGTAGAAACACCTTTCAACCTGAGTACACATATAACACAAGCACCCATTTTCAATCTTTAACTAGACACCTTTGAACTTATTTACCATATTCTTCAATAGATCATTCATTACTCTACAAGGAAATTCATAAGTGTTTAGTGAAAGCTCTTGATCTTAATCATCGAGAGGTAGAGTTTCTCAAATGGGAAGCTCCCTCCCATCCTTTTGTGAAAGTCAATGTTGATGGTTGCGCCAAGAATAATCCAGGACCAGCAATGGGGGAGTCATTAGAAATTAGAATGGAAAATGGATCATTGGATTCATGGAGAACCTAGGACATGCTACGAACTGTGCCAACAGAATTTTTGGCCATTTATCTAGGTCTTTCTCTTGGCTGGAACTCAGGCTTCAGGGCCGCAATTGACTACTATGAGTAAAACCACACTAAAAGTTTTAAGGTGACAGAGGATTTTAAGTGACAAAGACAATTTAGCTTTAATTGGGTTATCTTATGAATTTCATGCATTACCCCTATATATCAACAAGGTCATAATGCTCTGCTTTAGTTTGATACAAAAGTGGTCACCCTGGACATTATTGTTAGCCAAGGCCTCAACGCTCAAGAGGGGGGTGAATTGAGTGTTTCAAATTTTCACGCGGAATCCCCTTAGAAATGGTTAGTAATATACAAATGATGCAATGATGAAGAGACAACAACTTTTATGCACATATCACACTATGACACACTTGATGTGCAATGACAATATTTAGCTTTAAGTGTGATAAACAAGGCAAGTTATTGGTTTAAACAATTTATCAATCAGTTGGAGTGCATAGATTTATTTCACAAATAATGTGATGTTTCCTGTAAGGGTTCAGCTCATTTAATATATCAAACAGCTTGTGTGCATGAAATAAGTAAAGGCAATTAAGTAAGTATCACACAAGAGTTGATAGGAAACAATGATCTAGATACTTGGCAAGTTAAAACAAATTTCAGTTTTTACGAACTTTACCAAATATTGATTCAAGCAAATTATCAAACACTTGGCATGCAGAGTTAGTTTTCTACTTGAACAACAACTTTGATTCACACATTCAGCTCAAGCATTTCAACAAACAGTTTATATGCGCAGTTGTATAAAGAGTTCAAGGTAGAGAGAAATGCAAACCAATTTAACGAGTTCCACCAACCCGGTGTACGTCTCGCCTTCAAGCAACCCACTTGAAGGATTCCACTATTGAAGATTTGAGATACAAGCTTTGAGCAATTGTAGCTTCCTAGTGTCCCACACTCAAGAACTCAATTCTCACAAGCAAAGGGCAACCCACTCAATCTCACAATCTCTCAATACCCAAAGGTTGAACCCCAACCTTTGTGACCACTCAACCTAGAGTGAAAAACCTTGGTATTTTGGTGTTTGGTTTACAAGTAATTAACTCTCTCAATAGAGTAGATACACAAATGAAAGCTCTCACAAATTTTAACTCTCAACAAGAGAGGATATGCAAATTGAAACTCACAATCTAACAACTCTTAAGAAATATGCAAGTTTAGAAACAAGAGTTGCAGAATATACAAGAGAAATTAAATTAGCAGACCTCTAGAAGAAGAATATTGATTGCCTTGTGTTATGCCTTGGTCTCTCTCTTCTCTTGCTTGAATTCATGCTCCATTTATAGCCATTTTTAGGGTTCCTAGCTATTGCACAGTGTCTCCAATGGATACCTCAAGTGGGCATAAAGTGGGACTGAAGAAATGAGCTGGAGTTCCACTTAAAAACACTTTTCCCACGTTCTGACACTATGGTAATCGATTAGCCTTCGAGCTATAATCGATTAGCTTTTGAAGTCTTCAGTATTATGCAGCAGGTAATCGATTAGCATTTCTACTGTAATCGATTATCTATGAAACAGAACCCTTCTAATCGATTATGTCTTTCCTTGTAATCGATTATGAATGGTACCTGATGCTCTTAATTGTGTCTCGCAGCATGGTAATCGATTAGGTACTAATGTAATTGATTAGGGACAAAACAGAAGCTCCGTAATGAATTAGATTCTTCCTTGTAATCGATTATTCCAAATACCTGATGCTCAGTCTTTAACCTTTTCAATTGGTAATCGATTAGCCTTTTATCTATAATCGATTATGTTCATTCCAGAACCTATGTAATCGATTATGGCAATGGTTTAATCGATTAGCACATGTACTTCTTCAAGGTCTTTGATATGTTCTTGATATGTATTGACCCATGGCTTATTCCTTTGATCCTCATGCTTGTTTCCTTGATTTTTCTTCAACTTATGAGCTTGTTCTTCATGATTTAGTTCATGTCATCAACCTTGTCTTCCATAGCTCATGTTTCTTTAACTCTTTGTGAGGCATCTTCATCTCTTTGTTCTTAGCCATTGTCTTTGTGCTTGAACCTTCTTGTTTCTGAACCTTTGCCATTCCATCATCATCATGAATACTTTGTCATTCATCAAAACTACTTTGCATACTTATATATGCAACTTCATTCTCCCCCTTTTTGATGATGACAATTAATGTTCCATATGGCTTGTATTCATGTGTTGCAAATTCATCATATTGGCTTCATGGTAATATCCTTTCTTCCTTTAGGAGTCTTTGCCTTAGTCTTCACGTTTGTCATTATCAAAACCTGTTTCAACATTTAAACACATTCTCCCCCTTTTTGATGATGACAACCAATGTTCATCTCGTGGGGTGTTAGTTTCACAGAATAATGACAATCAATGTTTATATGTATTCTTCTGTAATGGATGCTAGTGAACTCCATTATGTCAATATTATTTAAGTGTTATTCTCCCCCTTAATCTTGTAACTTATACCAGCTTGTTTTAATCATGCAATTGATATCACTAATCCTTTCACTAATTTCTCCCCCTTTGGCATCATCAAAAAGATCATTATCTTAGTCATAATCTATGCCATCAACATATAAGCTCATTTATTTGAATAAGAGAGACTTAGAGCAAGTATTTCATATGGATTTCAAATCAAAGCTTAAAGCATGATCAATGATATATACCATTTTATTGCATCTAGAGTCAATAAGCAATCACATAATTTATTCATCAAGTAAGCATATGATTCATTGCTAACTTATTTTAATCATGTAGTGAGTATCATTTTCAAGTATGAGAGGCGTCACATGATTAAGCACACATATCATTATTTGCACAGTTGTAAACAAGTCAAATATAAGTAAGCAAGTAATTTTCTCAATTAGGATAGACACATAAGCTCATAATCACTTCTAATAAGCACATACTTTTCTCCTATTTTGGCATTATCAAAACGCACAATGATATTCTTCCAAGTAAGCATATAATTGAGTAAAAGTATGAGTGCCATAAATATAATTACAGAGAAGTGAAATCAAGGATAATCATTCATGTGTATACTCCCCCTTACTACTGTAATTGATACCACTTGTAAACAATATACCACTTATTAACATGTGAAATCGATTATACCAATTTGATCAAGTTTGATATCACTTGTAGGTCAATTTAATCAAGTCTGATACCATTTGTTTACTTTTTTAAAGCATATGATCTCCTCTTTTTAACAGATACTACTGTTGAAATAATAGATACCATAATATGAATAAATACCACTCAAAGTTTAGATACCATTGCACATAACAATCCACTTGTTAATCATTTCATTAATATTGCTTGATGCATTTCTAGGTATCAAAGCAGTAACATAGAAGACTTTTCAACAATGTATACTTATATCTAGGTATCAGAGCAGGGATGAAGTGATATATTCAGCTCGTGAGATTTGTTATTCATACCACTTGTTAATATGATTTGTATAATTCATAAAGCATAATGGTAGAGTAAGAATTCGATCATACCTTGGTATTTTGCAAGTTTTATACCCTTTTTCACATCCTTGTGCAGTATTTTGTTCCTTGAACAATTCTTTGTTCGCCCAGTTTGGTAGTTTGATTTGCCATTTGAGTCATCCTATATAACCTTAACAAACTCTTTGCAAAGCATATTGTTAGTGGCATTGAGTTCACAAGAGTTTGTACCAATTTTTGGGTCTTTGATGCAGTATTATTTTGGGAAGGAGTTTTCTAAAAATGATTTACTCAGACTTCCATACCACTTGATAAAGAGATAACTTATCATCAATAAATATCACTTGTTATAAAGAAATGTTATGAAATTCCCCCTTAATCATGTAATTTAACAAGGATAAATATAGATGTTGATACCACTTTATTAATTAACAATTCATATGATTCAGAGCATAGTGGTAGAGTGAGCATTAACTTCAACATAGGCAAATAATCAAGTGTAACAATCTTTCCCTTTCAATGGATACCACTAGTTGATGCAATTTCATTTATGTCTAGATATCAGAGCAAAGATGGAGTGATTAATACAGCTTTGTTGTACTACTCATGCATTTGTGCTAGAACATGTCCCAATATATTCACTCCTTTCTATATGACTTTTGTATCTTAAATAGTCTCTTCTTATCTTGTGCCTATGATGTTACATATAGGTCTAGTCAAGCATTCACATATGGCACTTATCAAATATGTAAGAGAAAGCATTTTGCATAGATAATTAGTGACACATATAGACAAGTCACAAAAGCATATCATGGTCATCGTGTAATGCAAGTCATACACTCATCTATGTCATACCACTAGTTAAACAACATATAAATGATACATCATCAAGAATTCATATTCAATCAAAAATTCATACATCATTAAGAATCAATACAATAACCAAGACTTCATGATATATCATCAAGAGTTCATGTATCATCAAGGGTTTAAACATTATCAAAGATTCATGTATGTTTGTGCATAATCATCTTTAATCTCAAGATTTTTATGTACCATGTTATTCAAACAATTATTCATCAAACTCATCATCAATCATTACTAATCATCAATTACTATATACATATACATCATTGATTCTTAGGATTTCATGAGTTTAAGGGGTCCTAAGATTATTTGTTCATCCATCTCAAGATTTCATATCATTCATGCTCAATCATATATCAAATCAAAGTTAGATTTTCATACATCAAGATTCATCAAGAATGAGTGTTAACATTGATTATATGATAATTACTTGCACCTTTTGTTGTACCACCTTTAGTGTTGTCCATTGGATTTTATCGGTGCAATCCATCTTGTGTGAGTCACATTGAAGCTTCTTGTCCATTTCCTTGTTTTGAATGGTTCCCTTTTAGATGTATGATGAGTCATCATAATCTTGGCTTGCTGTATTTTTCTTCTTTGTCTTTTGGAGTGGAGATTGAGATAATTGATATCTCCTTAGGCCATGAGTTTTGGTCATCCATCAATGAGAAGTTGTTGCTTTGAAGTTTGCCTACAAGATTTCAAAGATTTAAGGTACCCTTTGAGAGTTGGGTCCTTCCTTGTTAGTTTGGGATTTCAAGATTGTTTTGGAATCCATACCTTTGTTGTACACTTTTGACGGGATTTCTTTATAAAATAATTGGATGATATATGACCAAATATTCCACAATAAAAACATGTTGCATTCAATGAATAAGTCATAGTATGATAGTAATGGTTCCTTTTATATTCTTTCCTTTTAAAACAATTAGACATTGAGTTCTCTTTTCTTTCATGGTTTGTGCATCTTAGGGAGGATTTGGATTTTTCCTTGTAGGATGCAAAATGGTTCTTGTAATGACCTATTTTTCTTCTATCAAGTGTATGCCTTTGATCTTTAATAGGTGCACTTAGATTCTTTTGACTACTTGTAAGCTTGCTAAGTGCTTCTTTTAGTTCTTTATTCTCTTTTTCAAGAAGCATACATTTATCAATAAGCACACAATCATTATTATCATTACAAGTTCTAAGAGATACATTTGAAGCTACTAATTCATCATTTTGAACTCTAAGATATTCTTTTTCTATGTGAACATCATGCAATTCTTTTTCAAGAGTCAAAATGGTTTGTTTAGATCATGCATATTTCTTTGATAACAAGACAAATTTTTCATGCAATTCTTCAAATGCTTCTAATAATTCATCCTTATCAATTTCATCATCATTATCATCATTAAAAGCATTTAAAGAGCATACCTCATCATTTTGGGAGTGCTTTGTCATTAGGCATGCAAATTCTTCTTCTGATTCATTGATCTCTTCTTCCGGACTTATTTTGAAGCCTTCATTTTGACTAGAAAAGGTGCTAATCCTTGCATCTTTATTATCATTAGCATTTTTATAAATTGTTTCAAGAGTTTCCCATATTTCTTTAGCATTGTTACAAGTAATAACTCTAGAAACATCGTTAGGTTCTAATGCTAATGTGATAAGAATTTTAGCTCTTAAATTGAATTGTACCTTTCTTTCTTCTTCTTTAGTCCATAAGTTCATGGGCTTTATACACTCTATATTATCAACAATGTATTTGGGAATGAAAGGACCAAATTGAATAGCATTCCATACCTTGAGATCATAGGCTTGGATAAAGATTTTCATCCTTTCTTTCCAAATAGCATAGTCTTTGCCATTGAAGATTGGAGGTCTATTTAGTGCGCCATTTTCTGAAAATGCAACATATGAAGTGGAGGCCATCTTGATCTCCTACAGCTGTTAAGCCTTGTGGCAAGAGTCAAGCTCTGATACCACTTGTTAGCCAAGGCCTCAACACTCAAGAGGGGGGGTGAATTGAGTGTTTCAAATTTTCACGCAGAATCCCCTTAGAAATGGTTAGTAATATACAAATGATGCAATCATGAAGAGACAACAAATTTTATGCACATATCACACTATGACACACTTGATGTGCAATGACAATATTTAGCTTTAAGTGTGATAAACAAGGCAAGTTATTGGTTTAAACAATTTATCAATCAGTTGGAGTGCATAGATTTATTTCACAAATAATGTGATGTTTCCTGTAAGGGTTCAGCTCATTTAATATATCAAACAGCTTGTGTGCATGAAATAAGTGAAGGCAATTAAGTAAGTATCACACAAGAGTTAATAGGAAACAATGATCTAGATACTTGGCAAGTTAAAACAAATTTCAGTTTTTACGAACTTTACCAAATATTGATTCAAGCAAATTATCAAACACTTGGCATGCAGAGTTAGTTTTCTACTTGAACAACAACTTTGATTCACACATTTAGCTCAAGCATTTAAACAAACAGTTTATATGCGTAGTTGTATAAAGAGTTCAAGGTAGAGAGAAATGCAAACCAATTTAACGAGTTCCACCAACCCGGTGTACGTCTCGCCTTCAAGCAACCCACTTGAAGGATTCCACTATTGAAGATTTGAGATACAAGCTTTGAGCAATTGCAGCTTCCTAGTGTCCCACACTCAAGAACTCAATTCTCACAAGCAAAGGGCAACCCACCCAATCTCACAATCTCTCAATACCCAAAGGTTGAACCCCAACCTTTGTGACCACTCAACCTAGAGTGAAAAACCTTGGTGTTTTGGTGTTTGGTTTACAAGTAATTAACTCTCTCAACAGAGTAGATACACAAATGAAAGCTCTCACAAATTCTAACTCTCAACAAGAGAGGATATGCAAATTGAAACTCACAATCTAACAACTCTTAAGCAATATGCAAGTTTAGAAACAAGAGTTGCAGAATATACAAGAGAAATTAAATTAGCAGACCTCTAGAAGAAGAATATTGATTGCCTTGTGTTGTGCCTTGGTCTCTCTCTTCTCTTGCTTGAATTCATGCTCGATTTATAGCCATTTTTAGGGTTCCTAGTGGGACTGAAGAAATGAGCTGCAGTTCCACTTAAAAACACTTTTCCCATGTTCTGACACTATGGTAATCGATTAGCCTTCGAGCTGTAATCAATTAGCTTTTGAAGTCTTTAGTATTATGCAGCAGGTAATCGATTAGCATTTCTACTGTAATCGATTATCTATGAAACAGAACCCTTCTAATCGATTATGCCTTTCCTTGTAATCGATTATGAATGGTACCTGATGCTCTTAATTGTGTCTCGCAGCATGGTAATCGATTAGGTACTAATGTAATCGATTAGGGACAAAACAGAAGCTCCGTAATCGATTAGATTCTTCCTTGTAATCGATTATTCCAAATACCTGATGCTCAGTCTTCAACCTTTTCAATTAGTAATCGATTAGCCTTTTATCTATAATCGATTATGTTCATTCCAGAACCTATGTAATCGATTATGGCAATGGTTTAATCGATTAGCACATGTACTTCTTCAAGGTCTTTGATATGTTCTTGATATGTATTGACCCATGGCTTATTCCTTTGATCCTCATGCTTGTTTCATTGATTTTTCTTCAACTTATGAGCTTGTTCTTCATGATTTAGTTCATGTCATCAACCTTGTCTTCCATAGCTCATGTTTCTTTAACTCTTTGTGAGGCATCTTCATCTCTTTGTTCTTAGCCATTGTCTTTGTGCTTGAACCTTCTTGTTTCTGAACCTTTGCCATTCCATCATAATCATGAATACTTTGTCATTCATCAAAACTACTTTGCATACTTACATATGCAACTTCAATTATTGTCATACACAGGCCTGATATTCATACAATCAGATTCCATGTGTTTGTGTGAAATGAAGTAAATTGGGAAAGGGTTTATCTAACTCTACAGCTATGTACAGGATAATAAATAAAATAGGGAAGTTTTCATTTTGAAATTAACACTAATGTAACCTTGTGATTTTCAATACGTCTAATACAATTTCAAAGTTAATTAAGTGTCTCAATTAGCAAAAGATACTTTATGAATTAAGTTACTAAAAAGTTTGGGACAATGTGAACCGACCAGAGTCACTATACCAAATTAAAAATTTACACAATAAGGAACTTTCACCTAAACTTAAAAAATAGAGCACTAGTGTTTAAACACTCAACACTAATTATAGAACAATTAAAATCTGATAGGCATTTTTGTTTTCATTATGTACCAGTGTATTTGCACTGAAGAAGCAGAACCTGCAATATATGAACTGATGAGAATGGCACTGAATAGTGCACAAAAACACTGAACCAAAGTATGTATTTCATGATTTACCCTATAAGCACATTCAAACAAAAATACCACAACTTCAATAAATGAATCAGTAAAATGACTAAATAAAAAAGGAAAGATTATAAAAATTTCACAGGAACTCAGATAGCAACTACTTTGAAACAATTTAGGAGTCAATCAAAAGAAACTTTGGGAAGATCAAAGGGAAAGGTAATTCAAGTAGATAGAAAATGCACTAGGTATCTATATTTATATTCAGTAAAAATGATAGTTGGACTAGAACTAGAAATTATTGGCTACCTTTCTACTTCTACAAGAAAATACCATCTTCCTTGTAACCTATCCACTCCCAACATTCAACTACTACCTTTCTGCTTTTCATGACATGTTCCGCTCTCCTTCTAACCACAATGAATTGAACTAAAGAATCTATATACAAATAGAACCTTCCCTAGTTTTCATTACTTCCAAAGTAATTTGTAGTCTTCCCAAAACTTGTTTGTCAGAAAGAAGCATCTATTGTAAGTTCTAATAAGAATGATTTGACCAGTTACCAAGAAATGTAAAAGTAAGTATATTAATATATAGTGTGTAAGTTATAAACAGCATGAAAACCCACAAAAAAATGAAAACTGAACAGAATGAGAAGAAAAATATGCTTTTGCTTTTGAAAATATAGAACAAATTGATTTATGGCCCAGAATCACACATCTTATCTCATTTGAATGATGAATATGATGGATTAGTGATAATTTTATCATACTTTACAAACAGTTTAACTAGAAATAAATTATTTTAGTATAATGTAGAACTTTATAGTTCCACTCTCAAGTTTCCAACAACATTGTTATTGCTATAGATTACACTGTAAATGAAAATGATAGGAATCTTCCTTATATTGAAGAGGTTATGGGCCAATTGATAGATCAATCGGATGATTTACACTAGGAAGAGGAAAGGAACACGTGGAAGGGAATGAGGCAAATGGTATGGGAAGTGAAGAAACAGCAAAGGGAGACAAGCTAGCAAAGTTAATTTTATATAGGGATCGAAAGAGCGGGCGGGGGGGGCATATAATTTGGTGCAAGCTTCGGCCACTGTGGCTTGGGCCTCGGTTATGGTAATTGAGAATTTTCTTACACTTTATTTCATCCTGTACTTGTATTCCCTACTTTCATCCAAAAGATATCTATTGTTTTTGTGGAATCTGTTGTACATGTATAAAAGAAGAATTTCTGTAGCATTGTGCATCTATTTCTATCATACTGGTTTAACATGCCAACTAAAGATACTTGAGCTTCAATAATTTTCTTTCAATAGCAAGTGAGAATACTCACTGAAATAGATGTTTAGATCTGAACTTCCAAGTCGAGTCCCCCGTATTTGTAGTTTTGGGACATTCTTAAGTCAGCCAAACAGACAGACAATTTGAAAACTAACAGTAGAGAATGAAGACTGTATGTTGCATTAAAAACATCCATGTGCATCAGGTCCACACAATATGCTAGTGCTATATTAAGGTTGAAGACAGTAAGAATCATAATAATCTTCAGTGCAAATATAGCTGGTATTATATTTTATTAGATTATATAAATTCAATCAATACATCTATCTTTTTTTATATCATGAAACTAAAGGAACATATAGACATATTTTTTAAAACATTTATGAATAGCAGGAGAAGCTTATCTAACTTATCTTTTATCATATTCTGTTCAGAACAGTCTATAATCAAAATGCGGCTGAGAGAGTATCCAACTAAAAAGTTCACTGCCAACATTTTACACTTAGATGAAGATCCAGAAGGTCAAAAACATATTGTTGTCATAATTCATACCTAAATTGTTTTTTTTATAAAAAGAAGAAAAAATCCATCACACAGACTTCTAAGTCAAGATATATAAATATAAATATAACACAATCCAACAAAATCATCAAGCTGCCTTCACTTACCTCCTTGATTTGTCCAACATTACTATTATTAACAAAAGCTAAATAAAACATCCAACAACAAACCCAATATTTAATTTTACCAACTCTAACACAAATGAACTCTTAAGTATTAACATATAGAATAAGGGAAAAATGAAGCTGAATAATTATTGTATTGTATACTTGAAAGAGAGGAAGCAGTTTACAAACTTGAAAAGTAGAGGAAACACAAACAAGCTGAAGCAAGAGATCCACAGTAGGCCTGCAACCAAAATGAGAACAATCATCATCCACATAAACACCACCTTCAGGAAGTAAAATAGAAAATGCAACAACCACTTAATACCCCAACAACAAGAACATACATTCGAGAGAGAGAGAGAGATAAGAAACATACCTTGTTGTTGAGAATCGGAAGAGAGGTTCTATTCCCCTTGTTGTGAAGCACCCGTAAGCAAAAGAGGTGAGGGAAAGAGAGGGGAAGACGCCTAAGAGAGGGGAAGAAGAGCAAAAGAGCGAAAGAGGTGAAAGAGGTGAGGCACCTGGAGGCCAGAACTTATCAGACAGATGAGCTCGTCGGACAGAGGGGAAGGGGAAAGAGGCCTGAGAGAGGGGAAGAAGAGGGATTAGCGGAAGAGGATTTAGGGTTTATGAAATTGGAGAATAATGGAGGGGGTCGTCGGTCGGAAGAGCTCGTCGGACAGAGGGGAAGGGGAAGAAGAGGGATTAGAGGGAAAGGATTTAGGGTTTAGGAAAATGGAGAATGATGAAGGGGAAAGGCTTTACTCGGTCACCAACATTATATTTACATTGCGATGGCACAAAGCGTCGCTACCACCGTGTCTATTATAAAAAATTGATATTTAGCGACGGTCAACTCACACCGTCTCTATAATTCCCTCCAGGATTTAATATAGCGACGACACCACTACGTCGCTGATTTTCTAAATCTAGCGACGGTACCGTACACCATCGCTAAAGTTTGGTGCCAACAAACCCATGGAAGAAAACCAAAAAAAATAGAGGGAAGTGAATATTAGCAACCGCCTCAGTGATGGTGGAAACGTAGCGACGGGGTAAACGTGGACGCTAACCGGCAGTGGCTATTAAGGGTTTTTCTAGTAGTGATCTTAACGACGGTCACACTCCGTCGCTGAAGTATCCAAACATAGTGACGGAAATACCCTCTCGTCACTAGCTTGTTTATAGCGACGGCGTACCTGCGTCGCTGATTTCTCCGAAGCCATAGCGACTGCAATGTCACCGTCGCTATCAGTTGGTGCCATATATACATTGGAGGGAAACCAAAAAATGGAGAGAAATAACTTTAGCGACCGTATCAGGGACGGGATATGATTTAGCGATGGTAGTAGCGACGGTTCTTTGCCAATTTCAGCGAAGGTATAGTGTTGGTCGCTGATGTGGTCACTATTTTCGTATTCAAGGTCCCTTTCATGTTGTGGTCACTAATTCAGTCACTGATTAGCGATGGCATTTGGCGGTCACTAACGGACTGTAGCTATTAGTCATTTTTCTGGTAGTGAAATCTCCAAACAATCTTTAAACAATAAAAGAGAAGAACATTTTCTTAGGAGGAACCGAGTGAGAAAACTGGCCTAAGAAAGCCTCAAGATGATGAAGATGAGGATGTATAGCCTGACAGAAGATGAGGTGTTCAACTTGACCGGACACAAGAGAGACGAACAAGGGAGGGTCATTGCCGGAGGGAAGCACGACTCGGAAATTGCCAAAAGAAAGAAAGCAGAAAGCAAAGGAGTTAATATGGGGTTTAGGGAATTACAAATGAAACCGATGGAGGTGACCCTCGCATAAGCTATTAAACATAGCGACAGATAGAAAGCCCATCGCTAACACGTCGCTAGATTAAAAAGTGGACACGTCTCTGAAATAGCGTAGCTAACTCTGTCGCTACCTTTTGGGATATTACGATGAAACAACATCGTCGCTAACAAATAAAGGTGACCAACAATAGTTAACTTAGCGATGGGCTCAGCCACAAAGTCTCTTTATCTAAACTTAGCAACGACTATATGTCATCGCTACCTAGCGACCCCGTGTGCCTGTCGCTAATTGGAGCACTTGCCAAAAAAAGTGGACGGAAACCAAAAAACGAAGAAGGAAAGTTTACGATGGCCCTAGACACGAAGCTTGTAAAATGTAGTGACAATAGGTTGTTAGTCACTGACGTGGTAGCTAAGTTCCTCTCTTTTAACTTCGTGTGATTATTGGGGGTAGCTTTCATGATGGTAATCAGTTTATCGCTAAACTACAAAAACATTAGTGACGTTGTTTGGCCCGTCATTGCCATTGGCGTCAACAAAAACCTTTAGAGGGAAATGTAGCAACGGGGTCAGTGATGGGTTAGATGTAGCGACTGAGATAGCGATGGCGTTTTACAAATTTTAGCGATGGGATTCAGTTGGTCGTTGATTTGGTAACTAATTTTCTTTTAAAGGTCCATTTTTACATTACAGTCACTAATTAGCGATGGCTATTGCCAATCGCTAACTTTAAGTAGCTATAAGGGGCTTTCTTAGTAGTGTTATAGTGCTCCTAGGCATCATACAAAGTTTTATCATCTTTCTGTATAAAAGAGATGATTTGCTTCCTCAATTGGTCAATCTTGCTTCTTAGGTAGTACTTATTGAGAAAAGCAGTGGAGAGCTCTGTCCAGGTGGAAATGGAACCTTCAAGCAATGAATAGAGCCAAGAACGTGCCTTATCCCTCAAAGAGCAAAATTCTTAGTCTGATGGTGTCGCTTGAAGCTCCATTTACCTTCAGTGTGTTGCAATACTCCAGAAAAAGTTATAAATACGGGTTGGGGTTCTTAAATCGTAGACCACCAAACTGATTCTGACACTATGGATAGGAAAGACGACTTTAGCTCAAAATTCTTAGCCTCTATGACAAGCTGGGTGATACTTGGTCCTCTTCCCATGGCATTGGGAGCAGTAAAATCTCGTAAAGCTTAGTTGTCTTCAACCATGTTTACAAGTTCTCCTTCAATAAAAAGTTACCTCTAGGTTATTCTTCTAGCTAGGAGGGTGCGCTCAATCTCCGAATCAAAAATAAATTCAAGATCAGCACTTCTAGTCCTTCGCATAAAAGTACCTATAAAAACACACAAAAACAACTCAAGCATAATATTTATTTTTTAAGAATTTAATAAAAATAAAAATAAAACAAGTAAATAAATAAGAATCAAACAAGCAAAATAAAATAAAATAGAATTCAAAGCAAAGACAAAAAGAAAACTAAAATAATAAGCTAAAACTAAAAATAATCAAATTAAAATATACCAAAAATAAAGAAAAAATTAAGAAAAGCAAAACAAGAACATCTAGTCTAAACGGAACCAAAATTACTGAATATTAAGGGAAAGACAGTCCCTGGCAGCAACACCAAAAACTTGACAACGCCCGCAAGTGCACGGGTTTTTCTCATAATATAAAGAATTATCGTCTCTTTAAGGACCGTGTTCTCAAGTACTCAGAATTATGATCCTATTTATCTAAACAAGCAAGAATCAAGATTTTATGCAAAGAAGCTAAAAAAAGAGTAATTAAAGATCGTAAATCAGAGGATCTTTGGGAATGAAATCAATTCAACGTATCTTGGGATTTTCGGGGGATAGAATGCTTTACGTTGATGTTTAAGGATTTTATGTTATCTTTTACTATTATGTTAACCAGGATAATTTTTTTAAGGTTCTAGCTTTCCCTTCTCAGAGCTCTACTAGAGTGCTCCCAATTCAAACAAACCGTCTTTTAATTTGAACAAAGAGTTTTATGTTTATGAAAATTTAAGTTCTCATAATTACTAAAAAGGTTCACTTCTCAGTCCCTCCCAAATTCAATTTTTATGAAGAACTTAGGTCCTCAAAAAAATAGTTCACTTCTCAGTCCCTCCTAGATTCAATCTTTGGTTTAAATTCTTGAATTAGATTAATATGGTTTATTTCTCAATCCTTCCCAAAATTAATTAAAAATAACCCAAAGCCTATCTCTAGATCAATGATCAAATAAGGCAATCAAGAATTGAATGAAAACATAAATTCATTGATAACATGGAGTAAAGATTATATCAAACACCTTACAAACTACCAGTAAAATCCCAAGAATAAGGATTCTAGCCACTCATGGTGTACAAGAAATCAAAACAATTCATTGAATCCATACGACTCAAAAACAAGGATTATAAAGTTTCAAACAAAAGGGAAAACAAAGAATCCTAAAAACCAACCACAAGTAGTGTAGATCCTTTGAATTCTTCATTCCCTTCATGTTTTCCTCCTTGAAAAGCCTTGAGAGAGTCTTCCCGAATCACCTTCTATGCCTGTACAATGCGCCTCTAGCCACTAGAATATAGAACCCTTGAAACGGTGCCTCTCTTCCCTTTTTAAAGAGCTAATAACGCAACCCTCATTTGTCAGACACGAACCACGGCCGTGGTTTGCTCTGACTTATGCAACATGATTTTTAAGCTTTCCACTCCATGGCCATAGTTCAAACTAGGGACTGGTCGTGGAGCACATTGTCTAGGGCACCATTTTTCTTTGTTTTTTATTTCTTTTGGTGCGTGGGTGCTTCATTATGCAATGTGTAACACCCTCGATTAACTAAGATAATCCCTTCCACTAGACTATCTCGGTTAACTGAAAGGTTACTAGTTTTTAGAAAAATGTAGAAGTTTTTTTTTATAGAAGATAACACATGGCAGTAATAAAGCATCATATATATATATATAAATGTATGACTATACAATACATACATAAAGTGGTCTCATCAGATCCATATAACTGAAATCCAAAAGGGGCACATAGGTACTTGATAATAATTATCACTATAGAACATCAAAATAACATAAACTATCCCTAACCACTAGTCTCGGTCTCTTGTGAAAAAGTCCTTGTCCGACAAAGGGGACTATGGTTGAGTTAAGGTGGATGCAATTTGAGTCGAGTCGAGCAGTGAGATTGTCCTGTAGGATTTGAGCTAGACGATGACTGATCGATAGGTGGTCGGATCTGCTCATGTGGACAACTGGTGTAAGCCTCATAGACTTTAACCAGAAGACTCTGAGCCTCTATTGATATATACTCTTAAGTCTCTGTCTCTCCATATCTAATGCTCTTGAATATATGGTGAAGAAAATCCTCTAGAAAAATCCCATCGACATCAAGCTAGATAACGCTCCATCGGGGACATGATGAAGACTCTGGGTCATACCTCCAATAGACCTAGTGGTACGTAGGATACTGGAGGCTAGTAAGGGGAACATTGTTGGGGTGGAATTGAAGGGATAATTGGGTTTACTAGATTTACTTTGAGTGTCTTTGGTATCGTAGGTACCTGGCTAGGGCCTACCTGGTCCTCTTGATGAACTACACTCCTGGTATGGTACCCGTGCCTAGCCAGAGGTCTGCAAAATAGTTGTAAAGGTGAGTCTTCACCTCCACAACAATCAAGGAGTGTCATCACTGACATCCGCCCCATATAATACAATCATCCAGATTTGATTCCCGCCCACTTTGTTTGGGGTCCCTAAGTTACTTTCTAAGTCATCTCATCACTCTTAGTCTCCTGACCATTTTAGTTTCCCATTCTCCTTTCAGAGTTACTAACATCTATACAATCAACATACAATCACAATCTCAGTAAAATGATGCAATGCATAAGTCCATTTTGTTATTTCAATTTTCTTCATTAGGCATCATGATGTATGTGGACCCATTTCCTCCTTATCAATCCCAACACAATACATATCACAATCGCACCATGTCCTCTCTGCCCAACTAGAGTGACTGGAGCTCTCCTCGTTTCGTTTTCACAAAAATGGGTAAGGACTCACAGTCCTATTAATAATAAATCAATCACACATCTCATCAGAACGGGCACTCCACGGCCATAAAAACCCTCGACCGAAGTCAAAGTACATCAGAGTTACCATAGGCTGTTTGGTCTCGGGCACGAATTTGAGCCATTGGAGGTCCGCCCCCGATATACTCCTAAGACCGCCCTCAGGGGATCGAGACATCGTTGTTTCTTTAGTGTACCCATCACTGTATGCTTTAGGGGATCATTCCATTCTCCACCCTTATTCTCCATATATGATTTATAATTCAACAATTTATTTTTCATTCATTGGTCCTCGGCAGGGTCCCCTAAATGACTCCCTTCCATTCCTAATGTCGAGTTCTTTTTTCTTTATTCGGTATAATCAAATTTTTCTTTTTCTTTACTTTAGTATTCTTACTCGACACTTAGGAATGAAATGAGATTTCATACTTTCTCAACAATTAGGGTACATTGACGCTACAACGCCCATAATTCATCTCGGATCTGAGTCTCACACGCTTTCACATTTTAATTATTTTGAAATCCCTGCCGATACCATTTTCCAGATCTCTTATTTACAAATTTTCTTAGCTAGTTATCCATGCATCACACAACATCCATCAACATAATATGTTTATGAGATACTCCACTCAATCAATATATTCATAATCATATCACATCAATAACCTTTTAATAGTATCACATCGTTTAATACAAACACATATTCCTAATGCTTACCCATGTAACGTGAACAAACAACATACTCACCGGTATTAAATTCAAAGCACCAACTTATGCATTAATTCATCACTAGAACGTTCACACTTCTTATCCAGTTGGGTCACCTTACGAATTGATCGAGCTTTCGTACGCTACTGGGTTATTCATCTCTTTATTTATTTAATTATATATGATTACTCCCTTTTTGCCATTGAATTTTCTAATGTCCAGTTATGAATCCTTTAGTCATTATCAAGCGGTCTCTATTGTCGACTCTCTTTTATTAATCCAAATCAAGTTCTATTAGTCGGGTACTTATTTCCTTGGTTACTAAACGGATCACTAATTTCCTTATGTATAATTGTCAACTTAGTAATATTGTTTCTAAATTTCTAGTTACTAACTTTGTGCATTTCCTTTACTCCCTCTATTTCTAATTATATTCATGGATTTATTTCCTTAATTGCATTCTTTTAGTTAGATAAAGTCTACTTTTATTATAAGGTCAATTTATTAGTTAGAGTTCTAGAATCTATTCTATTATTATGAATTTGGCCCAACATTACTTAACCACTAAAATTTATTGTTTAATTTATAAATCTTTCTACTTCTTTTCATTACCTAGTTCAAGTCCAAATTTTAATTACTTGATATATTCTTTATCTTTACAAGTAATTAGTGCTCTATAACTTAAATATTTATTTCATGTATATCATGTCCTAAAGTTATGCTTAGTTAGTTAATTATTTATGTCATGCACTATATAAGTATTCTCTAAGTTTCTTTTCACTCATTTTATTGATTACTAAAAATTTAACTCTTAACATTTATTTCTTTATTTGAATACCTAAGTATGTTATTTATTTTCTTTATGCACCTTTTTCTGATCTTAACTTATTAAAATCCCCCATTTTTTATAATTCATTTCAATTAGCCACTAGATTTAGTCACTAAAATTAGTCACAAAATTATCTAAATTTTAGTATTCATTTTTATTACCTTTCAAAGAATTTTCTTTATCTTAGTTTACAAAACTTGTTGGGCCTAACCTTGTCATTTGTTGATAACACATTTTTATGTAAAATCTTCCACTTCTCAAAATCAACTTATTTATTTGATTAATTCTTATAAAATTCTATAATAACTTAAAATAAACGCCGTAACCGTTCGGTCGATGAATTTTCTCAAAAAACGTAATGTCATCAAAATACTTTTGGCGATGCCTGGTAATGAATGAATTGCTAATAGTGGGGCTTACGGAAACAAATTACAAATTACATAATAACAAAAATAATTAAAAATAATAATAATACAACCATATTGAATTAAACCGAGCCCACCTAACGCTAATTTTTTTAAGTTTTTTATTCTAATGCTGATCGCGATAAAACTTTCTTCTAAATACGCCATTATCAAGATATGCTTATTAAATTTATTAAAAAATATATTTTTAGCAACATATTCCATTTAAGTTAGCCACCGCCAATGAAAATTTACGTAACTCGAAATCTAACCTTTGGATCACGATGAAATTTAAAATAGAGGTTCTCGGATACTGAGGCAATATTATTGGATGATTAAAAGCGAGATCAAATGAGGTGATACCCCCCTTATCTCAATGGGCAGTTTTGGTTTTGAAGGGAAAGGAAGATGGGTTAGCTAAAAATTTACCAAACGTCCTGAATCGCTCATTGATCGTTGCTGATCGTTTCATCGGTACCTAAAAACCAACATGCAACACCAAGGGGAAGAGAGCAAGTCTCGGCCTAGCAAGGAACAGCCAAGAAACACTTGAAATTAAAAGAAAAAAATAACGCGGAATAGAAATCACACCAAAGAAAGATCGTCGATCGGTTACCGATTAAAAAATAATGAACGTAGATTGAAGAACGGAGGAGCGTAATGACTTTATTGAGGCAAGGAAAGCATATAGAGGCCACGCATGGTGGTTGAACCATCCTTTACAAGGGGTGTAAAGTTATGATTCTGAAACAGCTCAAAATGTACATGTAATGTCAATCTGATACAAGGATGTGTTATACAGATGCAAATACGGAGTGTCCTTGTGTATTGGGCGGAGTATAATCCACACTGGGGCGGAGTGTAACTCACTCTGTGGCGGTATAGTAGTCCGCCTGAAGTTGTTTTCTTTGCCTTGACACAATTGGTGGTGGTACCTGCAATTATTCTCCGACGCTCAAGTCAGTATTTCAGAATACTCTTAGACTTAGAAAGCAAATCTGAGAGAATTATGCAAGTAAGAGAATGTAAGGTTTTGAATTGGGGATCCCCCATATACCTTTTTTCTGAGGTTTATATACCTGTTACTGGTGCTTCATTATTGGTAGGACCCGTTCCTTGTTTTCAGGCATTATGCTGGAAAGGTAGTGGGTCCCTGCCCATTTGCAAGCACTGTTATTGTAGTGGGTGTTTCCACTTACTTGGAAAGCGTTAATGCTTTATTATTATATTTGTTATTCCCTTTTATGCGTGACAGCGTGATTCCCATTTTCAACCTCTCAAGACAGAGTCAATCTCGTGCCGGGGTTATGAGTATGGGCTCGCTACGCAGTATGGGAAATTCAATATTCCGCCTGTGTTGAGCCTATGGCTTGGCGGAGTAATATGCATTAGGGATATTTCATGCATGTGTATAAGGTATTCAATATTTTCCTCCTTGGCGAGGTAATAAGCCTTGGCGGAGTAACATACCTTGGCGGAGTTATGTGCCTTGGCAGAGTAACATGCCTTGGCGGAGTTACTTGCCCTGGCTGTATGCACTCCGTATAGAAATAATTATAATGTATTTGAAGCGTACTTCTCTTGTTCAAAATGCTGATCTGGCAAAGCATTAAAGCCATGCTCTTGGGGGCCGGTGTTGGGACCAGATCATATGCCCCCTAGCTTGTTATAGTGACTGGCGGAGTCACTTTAATGAGCTATACTTAAGTTTAGCTTTTATAGGCATGGGTTTAGGCGGTGTTTGCTAGTTCAGGATTTATAGACAAGTGTTTTCATGCATTTATTGCTTTTGTCATTACTTGTCACGCCGGTCATTAAAGCGCCTCGGAACCACGTTTTGCCTCTTTAATCTCTTATTGCCACGTATGCCCTCGTAACGATTGCCATTCCAATGATGGGCATAAATGCGTGGGATGGCAGTTGAGATACGTTTTCGAGGTTATTACCATGGGCCTTGGATTCTGAAAATACGGCCCAAGAAATACCTGCCCTTAGATTCATCTATTGGTTTCAGCATCAAAAGGAACCATCAGTGAGATTCATCCAATGGCTGTAAACATGTGTTTGAAGTTTAGAACCATTAGTGAGATTCATCCAACGGCTGTAAACACATCTTTGAAGTTTTTGACGATTCGCTTATTTCCCCCCAAGCCATGCCTATAAATAGGTAAACTCTTAGGGAGGGAAATGTTTTGCTTCATCTTCTACTTTGCATCCGTTTGCTAAAACTGCTTTTGCTACTTTCTCGCTAGTTTGTTTGTTGTTGGAGTTCTTCAGTTCTTTCAGAAACTTAAGGTAACTTGCTTCTTCCTCTGCTTTCTGTCTTCATTTTCATTGGGTTGGTTTTGTTTTTCCTTTATATGTGCGTTTGTTGAAGCGAGGATGAGAGGAAAAAAGTCAGAGTCATGCTCTAGGGTTTCTGTTCGTCCCGTGTTTTCTGATATTGAGAGTGAAGATGAGGCTTTCTATACTGGGAGGGATTCGACGTTTTACAGCAGCGTGGAGTATTTTAGTAATGCTGTACATTCGTTTGTATCAGCAGGTGTTTCCCACACACAAGTTATAACGATGGCAGAGTGTCAGAATGTTGTGTTGCATGGACTGGACTGGGAAAAGACTCTTGAGACTGACCCTTACTGCTGGGTTGAGGAAGATGTGAAAGATGCTTCCTCTCGCCATGCAATAACGAGTGGGGGGGTGATGGAGTTATCTGTACCAATCTGGAAGGATGAACGGTATGAAAGGAGGTTCATCACTCGTTCTCCCAAGACGTTCGAACGGATATGCCATCGTCCTCAAAATGATTGTACCATATATATGTATGATATTTTATTTACCCAGCTGGGGGTGCGCTTCCCATTGAATAAGTTCCAGATGGGCGTACTTAGGTTCTTGGACTGTGCCCCTTCTCAGCTGCACCCTAATGGTTGAGGGATAGTTCACAGCTTTGAGGTGATGGCTGAACATCTAGAGTTTACGCCCACTGTGGCGTTGTTCTTTGCCTTCTGCCGTATCATGAGGAGAGTAAATATGAAAACTGGCGGCATGGGCTTTGTAACCCTTCGGGCGGAGCCGAAGATTTTGAATTTCAAGGCGTTTGCTGACTCCGCCAAGGAAGGCGGACTTCACTTTAGGATGAGCTTTGTGAAGGTTTCCGTTAGGAAGGGCAAGCCCGTCTTCTGGCGGAGTAAGGAGGGAATTGATAAATTCCCAGTAGCTTGGACTCATGAGCACTTCCTCCTGACTAAACAAGCATATGAAGTTGAGGAGAGTGCTTTATCAGCTGCTTCTGTGGAAGTACTTCGGACGTTGAAGGAGTACAACTCCGTCCATAAGCTGATTATGTGTCGAAGGCTGCTTGGGCGGGATGCTCAGGGATACTTAAGTAATATTTCATCATTAACGATTCCAGTGTTGATTGAATATTACTCCTATTTTTTCCTGCGTCTTCTAACCATATTCATATATGTTATTTTGCAGGAGAGATTGCTGAATTCCCTGGGATGGAGCGCATCAAGCAGATTCGTATGAGCCACGAGGAAATTGACGCGGAGAACAATGTGCAGCCCGGGAGGAATTTGGCTGCTGCTCTGACAAAGATTCTTCCTTTTCCTGCATCCACTTCTATAGTGAATTTGGAAGGTGGTGCAGGGTCCTCTGCAGTTGATGTTGAAAGGCGTTCTAAAAAACGCCAAGAACCAGAAGCTGTTGAGGAGGAGGAAGAGGAAGTGGATCCCTAACCTTTGCTCAAAAGAAAGAACAAGGGCAAGAAGAAGATTGGGGAAGGAGCATCAGCTGACGCCGCCATCAACTTGGAAGAGACTCAGGAGGTACCTGTTGTGGGTACTACTGCTGATATGGGCGGTGTTGAAGGTGCCCTCGAAGAAGGTATCGTGGGGGAGGAAGCGGAGGGAATTCAAGCCTCTCCAAACCAAGTTGTGGTGGATGAGGCGGAGGGAGTTCAAACTTCCCCAGTCCGCCCAGCTGAGAATCCCGCCTTGGACTTGGCTACTCGAGGGACACCAGTTTTCTTTATTGATGTTCCAGGGGAGTCATCCAGGCGATTCGTCTCTCTGCCTTTGGCGGGGTCTCGACTGAATCCCTTCTTGTATTTTGCAAATATGGGATCCCGCCAGTCAGAGAGGCGTGATCCGGAGTTCATCCTCCGCCCCGACATCGACTTCGAAGAGATTCCAGACGCTGCTGCAGCTACAAGGTGGCACCTTGCAGAAATTGATGGTTTCCTTGCCTCTATGCCACGTATAGCTGATGTTGCTGCTGAGGCCACCATGTTTCAAGAATATTTTCATGAGTCTGTTGAAAAGATACGCAGCTTGGAACATGATAATGAGCAGCTGTCGGAGGTGATCAAGGCCAAGGATAAACACCTTGACACCGCTGACTCCGACATCAAGAAGCTGGAGGAGGAGCTGGCTCGGGTGAGAGCTGATAAAGTCTTGCTGGAAAAGTAAGTTTCTGGCTTAAAAGAGCAGAATGTAAAGCTGGGCGAAGAGGTGGGTGGACTATCCCAGGTGAAGGCTGATAATGTTCTGCTGAAACAACAAGTTTCGGATTTGAATCAGCAGAACCAAAAATTGGGCGAGGATGTGAGCAAACTTCAGCAGAAGTTGGTTTCCTTTGAAATAAATAAAACCGCTGCTGAAGATGCCTGGGCGGCGGAGTTGGACCAAGCAGCCACTGCATACAATAACCTTGAAAAACAGGTTCAAGAGCTGCAAGCTAAGAAAGCCACTTCAGATGCCACCAGTGAGAGGCTTGACAAGGAGTTACAATCTGCCTTGGATGCAGCTGAGGCGGCAATTGATGATGCTTTCAGCATGACTGTTCGCCAACTCCGTTATCGCAATCCAGGCGTTGCTCTCACCACTGCAGGCATTCATCCTTACTATGAATTCATTAATGGAGAACTGATGGTGCCTGTTCAGGGGGGTCACGTTCCTGCGCCCAGTGTAGAATATGTCCTGGCGGACTTGCCTCCCTCCCAAAGTTTATCCAAACCTGGCAAAAGTCAGCTCAGCTCCGCCCAGCAAGAAGGGATGCCATCCGACCCTTGAAGACCAGCTCCTAAATCTTTTTGCAAGTTTTGTTTTTCTTTGAAGTTTAATGATATTGCCTTGTTCCAGGATAGGCTCTGGATCTTTATCAAATTTTGGCAATATTCAATAAAATATATTTTCTGTAATCTATACTTGTTCATATTAGCAATGTTTGAGTCCGTCATATTTATGCCTCGTAAAATGATATTAAGAAGGCAGAGTATTCATTTGAGGACTTAATGAAATATGACTAAGTATAACGAGGCAGAATAGCCTTTTTGAAATTCTGGTGAAGTAAAATTCAGTAGGGAGGCGAGGTAGCCTCTTAGGAATTTCAATGAAACAAATTCAGTAATGAGGCGAAGTAGCCTCTTAGGGATTTCAATGAAATAAATTCCGTAAGGAGGTGAAGTAGCCTCTTAGGAATTTCAAAGAAATTGGATTCCGTAAGGAGGCGGAGTAGCCTCTTAGGAATTTCAAAGAAATTGGATTCCGTAAGGAGGCGAAGTAGCCTCTTAGGAATTTCAATGAAATTGGATTCCGTAAGGAGGCGGAGTAGCCTCTTAGGAATTTCATAGAAATTGGATTCCGTAAGGAGGCGGAGTAGCCTCTTAGGAATTTCAAAGAAATAAATTCCGTAAGGAGACGGAGTAGCCTCTTAGGAATTTCAAAGAAATTGGATTCCGTAAGGAGGCGGAGTAGCCTCTTAGGAATTTCAAAGAAATAAATTCCGTAAGGAGGCGGAGTAGCCTCTTAGGAATTTCGAAGAAATTGGATTCCGTAAGGAGGCGGAGTAGCCTCTTAGGAATTTCATAGAAATTGGATTCCGTAAGGAGGCGGAGTAGCCTCTTAGGAATTTCAAAGAAATAAATTCCGTAAGGAGACGGAGTAGCCTCTTAGGAATTTCAAGAAATTGGATTCCGTAAGGAGGCGGAGTAGCCTCTTAGGAATTTTGAAGAAATTGGATTCCGTAAGGAGGCGGAGTAGCCTCTTAGGAATTTCATAGAAATAGAATTCCGTAAGGAGGCGGAGTTGCCTCTTAGGAATTTCAATGAAATTGGATTCCGTAAGGAGGCAGAGTAGCCTCTTAGGAATTTCATAGAAATAGAATTCCGTAAGGAGGCGGAGTTGCCTCTTAGGAATTTCAAAGAAGCACAATTTTTACAAGTGTTGAACTTACTTGAACTTGTTGATAGTGCTTGAGTTTGTTGATTATGTACTCCGTAAAACATTGGCAGTTAGGCGGAGTCAAATTTTGGATGGAGCATTCATCCCTTTGAATTTGAATTGGAGTGTAACTCCTGATCAAATGAAAATTGTTGAATCCAGGATTGGTATGGTGCAGCATATAGCTGTGACACCAATTCTTCCTGCAAGAACTTGGTTGAACTTTTGAGGCGGTATGGTGCAGCATATAGCTATGACACCATTTCTTCCTGCAAAAACTTGGTTGAACCTGTGAGGCGGTATGGTGCAGCATATAACTGTGACATCATTTCTTTCTGCAAGGACTTGGTTGAACTTTTGAGGCGGTATGGTGCAGCATATAGCTGTGACACCATTTCTTTCTGCAAGAAGCCTGCAGGACCTTGGGGCCGAAATGGTGCAGTATATAGCTGTGACACCAGTTCTTTCCATAGGCGGCCTGTAGGACCTTGGGGTCGGTATGGTGCAGCATATAGCTGTGACACCAATCCTTTCCCCCCAAGGAGTTTTCTGGACCTTAGGGTCGGTATGGTGCAGCGTATAGCTGAGACACCAATCCTTTTCCCCCAAGGAATTTTCTGGACCTTAGGGTCGGTATGGTGCAGCATATAGCTGTGACACCAATCCTTTCCCCCCAAGGAGTTTTTTGTTGACTCCGTTTGTGAAGCTGTGTTGCATGTTGATTGATCTTTATGGAATAAAGAGTAATGCATCTATGCTTCAATTTTTGGAGTCGTTGTCTTATCTGCATGGGAACAAGTTCTGCCATGGATAATCAATTCAAAGTTAGAATGAAGATTGAATGTAGGAAGGTATTTCATTAATAATGGAACTACATAAAGGGCTGAGCTGGGGTATGTCTTTTCGAAACCTTTTCAAGGAAAGCATATCTAGGAAGAACCTTAAGTTAGGAGGAAAAGATCATACCATATTACCCAACTAGCTGTAATATATGCGTAAATTTAAAATGTTCCATTTATTCCTGACCGGAGTGCCATCTAAGTTTTCTAGGCGGTATGTGCCTTTACCCAAAGCCTTGATGACTCGGTATGGACCTTCCCAGGTTGGTGCCAATTTGCCTTGGTGTGCAAATTTGTTGCCAATATTGGCCCTTCTCAAGACCAAATCTCCTTCTTTGAAACGGCGTTCGAAAATATGTGTGTTATACCGTTTGGCGGCCTTTGCTTTGACAGCTTGGTCCCTCACAAAGGCTTCCTCTCTCAACTCCGCCAAAACCTCAAGTTCATGTGCAAGGTTCTGTGGATTGGCTTCCTCGTTGAAATGGAGGACTCGAGCTGAAGGGGCTGCCAATTCAATGGGGATGACAGCCCCAACTCCATATGTCAGCCGATATGGAGATTCATTTATGGTGGAGTAAGGGGTTGTTCTGTATGCCCATAAAACGTGGCATAACTGATTTTCCCAATCTCCTTTTGCCTCACCAAGGCATTTCTTGAGGCCCTTCAAGATTTCTCTGTTGGCAACTTCAGCTTGTCCATTGGTTTGAGGGTGTTCCACAGAAGAGAAAATCTGCGTAATGCTGAGATTTTCTAAAAGTTCAGTGAACTTGCGATCTGTGAACTGCGTGCCATTATCAGTGACTATACGTCTAGGGACTCCGAAACGTGCAATAATATTTTCATATACGAATCTTCGAGTCCTGGCTGACGTTATGTGCACCACTGCCTCTGCCTCAATCCATTTAGTGAAGTAATCAACACCAACTATCAAGTATTTGATTCCGCCGGGCGTAGTTGGGAATGGACCCAAGATATCCATGCCCTATTGATAGAAAGGCCAAGGCGTTATTGATGATGACATTTCCTCTGCTGGAGTGTGATGAAGATTTGCGAATCGTTGACACTGATCGCATTTTTGAACATATGAGGCGGAGTCATGCTTCAGAGTGGGCCACCAATACCCCGCCCTGAGTATTTTTCTCATTAGACTCCGTGCCCCTGGATGATGTCCACACTGCCCTTCATGGACTTCTTCCAAAACAGCTTGCACCTCATTTTCATTTATACAAATTAAGTAAGGAACAGAAATTCCTCGGCGGTATAACTGTCCGTCCAGGAGTGTATAATAAGGTGCTTCTTTCTTTAGTTTCTTTCGCTCAAGATCATCCGTGGGTAATTGTCCATTAACAAGATAACGAACTATTGGTGCTACCCAGGAATTGTCATCAAAGGAGCGGCTTTTAATCATATGTACTGAGGAAGGAAAGGAAATACTTGGCTCCGCCAAGGTACTCTGTACAACCGTAGTTGTGCATCCCACCTTCTTTGTGCTGGCTAACCTGGAGAGGATATCAGCACGTGTATTTTCTTCGCGGGGTACATGCTTGAAAGTGACTTCATTGAAGCGTTGTTTTAACTCATGGACGCAGTCTAGATATTGTTGCAGCAGAGGTTCTTTAGCCTGATACTCACCAAGAATTTGTGAGATGACTAATTGAGAATCACTGCATAGGGTAACAGTTTTGGCCCCAATATCTTGTGCTGTTCTGTGTCCGGCCAAGCAGGCTTCATACTCCGCCTGATTGTTAGACGTGGTGAAGGTAAAGTGCAATGAAATTTCAAGATGTACTCCGTCATCACTTTCTATAACAATTCCTGCTCCACATCCTTTGCTATTTGAAGATCCATCAACGTATATTGTCCAATGTGAATGATCTGCATCTGGGCTAGAGCCTGTTAATTCAACTACGAAATCTGCTAGGACCTGTGCCTTGATAGCAGTTCTTGGTTCGTATGATATGTCAAATTCAGAGAGCTCTATGGCCCATTTGATCATCCTTCCAGCCAGGTCTGGTTTGAACAGTATAGTACGAAGTGGCAAGTCTGTGCGAATCAGGATGGGATGGGCATGGAAATATGGTCTTAGGCGTCGTGAGGCCCAAACAATTGCAAGTGTTGCTTTTTCAATCTTCTGATAACGGCACTCTACACCATGCAATGTTTTACCAGTGAAGTACATCGGTCGTTGGCCTTCAACTGTCTCCTTGACCAGAGCCACTGCCAATGCTTCATCTGAAACAGACAAATAGACAATGAGTTGCTTACCTGGGCTTGGTTTTACCAGAATTGGAGGGCTGGCCAAGACATTTTTCAAGCTTTGGAAGGCCGCCTCTTGCTCTGGGCCCTAACTGAATTTCTTGTCCTTCTTCAGCATCTTGTACAAGGGAAGAGAGCGATGAGCCATTTTTGGCATGAATCGTGCTAGAGCAGCGATTTTGCCATTGAGGCATTGTACCTCTTTCAATGTTTTGGGGCTCTGCAACTCTTGGATTACGCGACACTTATCAGGATTAGCTTCTATGCCTCTTTGTGTTAACATGAAACCCAAAAATCTGCCCCCAGGTACAGCAAATGTACATTTTAGTGGATTCAGTCTCATGTTGTATTGCTGCAGGCGTTGAAAAATGAGGTGTAGGTCTTCAACATGGTCTCCTCCCTCTGGGGTCTTGGCAATAATATCATCAATATAAACCTCTACCAGCTTTGTGTGCATACCCTCAAAGACTTTGTTGATCATGCGCTGGTAGGTTGCCCCGGCGTTCTTTAGCCCAAATGGCATGACGTTGTAGCAAAAGACCCCTTTGTCATTAATAAATGTTGTCTTCTCCTGATCTTCCTCACACATTGGAATTTGATTGTATCCGGAGTAGGCATCCATAAAAGATAGATATTTGTATCCTGAGGAATCGTCAACCAATCTGTCAATGTTGGGGAGAGGGTATGGATCTTTGGGACAGCATTTATTCAAATCAACGTAGTCTATGCACATACGCCACTTGCCATTGGCTTTCTGTACCATAACCACGTTGGACAGCCAGGAGGAGTAACGGAGTTCCCTGATGAACCCCGCCTTGAGGAGCTCCTCTGTTTGTTCACAAGCAGCTTTTTGCTTAGCAGGACCCATACGCCGTTTCTTTTGTGCCACTGGCTTAGTTTCAGGATACACCGCCAGGCGGTGACAACAAAAGTTAGGATCCATGCCAGGCATGTCTGCAGCGGTCCAAGCAAAAATTTCTTTGTATTCATGGAGAAGTGAAATCAGTCTTGCTTCCATGTTAGCCTCCAGTTTGTCATTGATGTTTGTGATTTGCTCCGGGGTGCCGCCTAAAACAATAGACTTGGAGCCACCATCAGGGGTTGGTTTCAAAGGATTCAGTGGGTCTATAGAAGACTCCCCCCTGGGGTCAAGATCCACCAAATTGATGGATGCCGCCACACTGCTTCCTTCGTTCAATTTTCTTTTCTTAGACATGGTTTCAAGCTTCACCATGTTAAGACTCAAATTGTAACAATAACGAGCCATCTCCTGGTCACCCCTTACAGATGAGACTTGATTATCTTTATCAATGAACTTGATTAACAAGTGGGGGGTTAAAACGATGGCTTCCATGGCATTCAGAGTAGGCCGCCCAATGATGCCATTGTATGGAGATTTAACATCAATGACAAGAATCCTGGACTTCACAGTTCTTGCTCCAGGTTCACCATCAAAAGTGATCCTTGTGTCCAAGTAGCCTTTAGTGGGCTGTTTGGCGCCATTAAAGGCTGTAAGGTCCTGTGTATAAGGCTGTAAATCAGCATCAGTTAGTCCCATGCGTTTAAAATAGTCATAAAAGATAACATCGCAGGAACTTCCCTGATCAATTAGGATGCGTTTTACATCCATATTAGCGATTACTGCAATAATCACTACTGCATCATCTCCCTCAGGAATAGTAGGGCCAAAATCATCATCTGTGAAGGTTATAGGCGGAGTCTGGACCCCGTTCCTGAATGGGTGATATTCTTTGCTCTTGCCCTGCACAGATAAGATCATACGATGATGATTTTTCCTGGCGGTGTTTGAGGGTCCGCCCCCTGCGAAGCCTCCAGCAATCATATCTACAGTCTGCCTTTTGCCTCGCGATCTGGGTTTAGGGCTTGGTTCTCTTTGGGCGGACTCCAGAACAACGCCTTTTTGTTTTTCTGTTGCCGCCGTACGTTTTGGCTCCCGAGTATTATCAGGATCCGGAGAACGATCACGATGTCGTTTTTCAAACTTCTCTGGCTCATCATGAGACTTACCCTTAAACAGATAGTGTTTCAGTTTGCCTTCACGAATGAGCACCTCAATGGTGTTTTTGAGTTGCTTACATTCCTCAGTGGTATGGCCAACTGACTCATGGAATTCGCAATACTTCTTTGGGTTCCCACCGCGCTTGATTGGGGGTGGACGTTGAATCCTATAAACGTTGAGGGTAGTCCATCTTATTTCATGCAAGATTTGTTCATACGTTGTGTTCAGGGGTGCATAATGAGCGAAATTGAACACACGTCTATCTTGCTGTTTGAAGGGTTGGTTCCCTATTTTGTCTTTCTGGTGGAACTTGTCATTCTTGGATGACCTTTCTTTGTCTTTGTCATGATGTGGAGTTGCTGTGGGTGGTTTACTGCGAGATGCAGTGGCTTCCAGATGCATCTCAATACCCACATACTTGGACGTCTTCCTGCGAAATTCCTCCATCGTAGATGGAGGTCCCTTTGCCAACGACAGAGCAAAAGGTGACTTTGGCTGCATAGCCTCGATGAGGATATGTAACTGTATTGCTTCTGTCAGATCAGGAACCATGGCTGCCTCCTTATAGAATCTCTTAAGGAAATCCTTCAGAGATTCTTTGTCACCTTGCTTGATCTGAGCCAAGGTATGAGAGGTTCTAGGTGCATCCTTAGAGATTACGAAGTGGCTGCCAAAAGCTGTGGCCAGGTCCTCCCATGAATCAATAGAGCCTGAGGGTAAGCTCTTGAACCAACTAAGAGCTTCACCTGTGAGGGTCCTGGGGAACATTCTGCACATGACATCCTCTTCTGCTCCTAAGAACATAGCCTCGTAAATGTAAGCATCTAAATGCTTAGAAGGATCTGTTTCCCCAGAGTATTTTCCTATAGAAATGGGCTGCATAGTTTGCAAATGTCTGGGTACATGTGCATTCATGAGCCTTTTAGAAAATGGGATATTCATCTGGTATCCTGAGGGTGGTGCATTTCAACCTGTTTTCCTTCCTTCTTGATGTTGAGCATTTGCCAGTGGAAGGCTTCTTTGTTCTTCCATGTAAGTAGGGATGCGAGAGTAGTTAGGAGTACTTGATTCCTCCTGTACGTATGGTTCATGGTGTGGCTGTCTTGCAGGACCAGCTTTCTCATGCATGGGGTTTGCCTTTTCACGACGAAGCTCAGCAATCTCTTCTCTCAACATTCGAATCATGTCATCTTTCGGATCTGGAGAATCAACATGCGTTGCTTTTTTATGAGCATCGTTGTCGAAGTTGAGACGTCTGGGATTGCGTGGAGGAGAATCCTCATTCTACACTTCTGGTCCTGGTCTCTCCATTAATGATGAATGTGATGGAAATTGATCAAAGATTGTGGGACTACCAAATTTACATGTCCCACCAGGCGTGCCAATGAACCGTCCTTTACAAGGGGTGTAAAGTTATGATTCTGAAACAGCTCAAAATGTACATGTAATGTCAATCTGATACAAGGATGTGTTATACAGATGCAAATACGGAGTGTCCTTGTGTATTGGGCGGAGTATAATCCACACTGGGGCGGAGTGTAACTCACTCTGTGGCGGTATAGTAGTCCGCCTGAAGTTGTTTTCTTTGCCTTGACACAATTGGTGGTGGTACCTGCAATTATTCTCCGACGCTCAAGTCAGTATTTCAGAATACTCTTAGACTTAGAAAGCAAATCTGAGAGAATTATGCAAGTAAGAGAATGTAAGGTTTTGAATTGGGGATCCCCCATATACCTTTTTGCTGAGGTTTATATACCTGTTGCTGGTGCTTCATTATTGGTAGGACCCGTTCCTTGTTTTCAGGCATTATGCTGGAAAGGTAGTGGGTCCCTGCGCCGTTTGCAAGTACTGTTATTATAGTGGGTGTTTCCACTTACTTGGAAAGCGTTAATGCTTTATTATTATATTTGTTATTCCCTTTTATGCGTGACAGCGTGATTCCCATTTTCAACCTCTCAAGACAGAGTCAATCTCGTGCCGGGGTTATGAGTATGGGCTCGCTACGCAGTATGGGAAATTCAATATTCCGCCTGTGTTGAGCCTATGGCTTGGCGGAGTAATATGCATTAGGGATATTTCATGCATGTGTATAAGGTATTCAATATTTTCCTCCTTGGCGAGGTAATAAGCCTTGGCGGAGTAACATACCTTGGCGGAGTTATGTGCCTTGGCGGAGTAACATGCCTTGGCGGAGTTACTTGCCCTGGCTGTATGCACTCTGTATAGAAATAATTATAATGTATTTGAAGTGTACTTCTCTTGTTCAAAATGCTGATCTGGCAAAGCATTAAAGCCATGCTCTTGGGGGCCGGTGTTGGGACCGGATCAGTGGCTAAAAAGAATATTTAGGGGCTGTTTTAGGTGGTGGTAGCCATGGGTTTAAAGGAAAATTAAAGCAAAATCGAAGAGAATCAGAGGTAAAATGACGTCGTGGTGGCTCAGGAAAGGTACGGTGCTGTTATGGTGGCTTATTAGAGACTTGGTGGTGGCTGGAGGAGGAGGTTATGGTTGCTGGAATTTTAAGAAGAGAAAAGGAGAAGTAGGTGTCTTAGAGAAGGAATGAATGATTTAACATGGTAGCATGATATGGCTATGTTAAGGTATGATGGCATGGCAACATCATACAAGTGGAATTGGAAACCATGAGGAAAATTGAAGAAAAGGCATACACAGTGATTTTCAAGAAGAAATTGGCACATGAATTAAGCTTTTGTTCTAAGTTGACAACTAGTTAGACAAGTTGTTTTCCGTGTTAAGCAAGGAGTAAATTCTGGTGGTGCCACATAAGGGACTAGGTGGCGTGATGTAGAGAGTTGTGAGGATAGGTCTCTTGTGGAGGGAATGCATTGAGGGGTAAGTGTCACCCAAGGGTGGCCGGAAAATTAATTTGTCAGGCAAGAAATTAAAGTGTGCAGAAGTTTTATGAACTGGAAAATAAGGAAGTTAAAAATAAATATAGGTTAATTTGTGGGATGAGAATCTCAAAAACTGGTCCACATGAAGTTTGTAGATCTTCCTTTTGTCTTTAATTTCATATATCATTTGCGATGATCCAAGATTGGTAGCCCGGGATATGCCTAATTTACGACAGGATGTTCTAGAAGCTCCCGGATTAACTATGGCATAAATTCACCATTAATTCTCCTTTAAGAATTTGGTTTCATACCCTTCATGACAATTGTAGATCTCTTTGATATATATTTATAGAAAAAATAACAAAGTGATTCAAGAACCAGACAAGGGAGATATGCAAATTTTACTTAAGGCTGCCAGCATGGTGACGAAATAGCTAAGGGGTTGTAAAGATCCATTAACCTATACTGATCTAGGAATTCAGCCTTTAATGTCTTCATAGAAAACATATAGAATTTTGTTACAAAGATTTTGACACCAAGTTTGCATGAATCGAAGGTCGTATAAGAGAGTTATGAATTTTTTACTAAACCATGCACAAGATAAAACGTCCAAACGGTGGAATTTTGAGGCGAACATACTTAATCTTAGATTTTAAGGTCGACAGAGTAAGAATCAGAGTTTAGGACTAGAAACAAAGATTAAAGATCTTTTCAAAAAGAATAGATTGAGACCAAAATCGTTCGATTCCAAGGTTGTATGCAAAAGTTGGGTCTAAAACACTGAAGGTGCTTGGATGATCGAGCTTTAAAGCGATTTCTGAAGAAACTGATTTATGGAAAAACGAGGGTGATAGAGTCTGAACCAGGCCTTGGCTTTTTCAGGAAAAGTTCCTAAAATGTTGAAACGCGTCACCAAAGACTGACCATGCTTCCATCAGATATCCCAAAGTATATGCACGATCGAACGTAGGAGACGTTAAAGGTTCTTATTGGGCTGGTTAGGCCAAGTCAGACACCCTTGATTCTTTACGAAAGGGTCCTAATGTTACACCCCGAATTCGGAAAACAGGGGTAAATTTTTTGCGATTTAAAATACGATTGTAAGTAGAAGAAATTCAATGTATATATATATATCTAACACCAAGTAATTACCCCGGATCAATAGATAACTGATCTCATATATAAAGATATGAGGATGGTATCAGAGTGCAACTCGGACGACCAGACTTGAGGCCGTCACAAGGGGAAAAGTGGAAGATGAAAACTAAGGTCAGGAGTAATTAAAATATCACCCAGAGAGAGGATGAACATGCCTCGTTGATCGGCTAAGCATTAGAAATATAATTTCATAATAAAAATATCATCCATACATCATTAAGGTCATTAATGAAAATTAGCCTTACACATTCGGTCTAATTTTCCTACATGACCTTCCCAAAATCAGCCGTTGTCAAATTAATTTCAAAGTAAACATATATGCACTATGTGCTATACAAAATGGGTACGTATGCCAGCCAAGGCTCAACCATGTTCCCTTCATATTTACCTTCTCCAATACTCGACCTCCGAGAAGAGTAAGATTTTACTTCATACCTACATCAAACTTTAAAATGGCAACAGGGAGGTGAGTAACATAATCCAAATGAATCAAAGTCATACATTATGATGATAATTATACATGTGTGCATTATACTCATCTTTCGAGAAAGCATCAAAATTTCACACACATGATACATCATTCCACTCGGCACGGTATATTCACATGGCAATATCATACATACTATATCTGTAACATTCTCAATAATCATCACACATTTAATGTTAGTACCTTGGCTTATTTCCCTTTATTTAACAATCATCCATCGCCACCTCGGGCTATCAACTAGGCATATCTCGACTATATGCAAATTCTCTTAAAGCTAATGCATATGCAAAACAGAATATTTTCAAGTGCAGATCCGACTGGGGGAAAACAACATAATCAATTGTGGGACAAGCATAGGTGTGCTACTATGCCCCTACTACAGTAGTAAAATATGTAAACTTATACCCAATTGCATGCATGTTCAACATCATATTTTACTGGTACCAAACCGCTCTCGCCCATCTATACCACTAGTCACCCCGTGACTACAGATCATCATCGTGGCCTTACTTGCCATAAGTGCTACGGGACCCTCCCAAACACACATCGAGAGAACTGTGCCCCGTCAGACACTGAGGTAACTCGCTCACCCTAGAGTCGCCTGCCCACTGGGCCCGCCATATAGGGTGCCTCGTCACCAAACTATGGACAGCTTCGTGATTCCTAGAATCACTAAGGAAATACAAAATATACCCGTGCACTGGGTCGCCCTCCCACTGGGCCCGCTAATTAGAACCCCTAACATTCTATATAAGCAGCGAATGATATGCCATGGATGTAATGTCAATCAATGCATTCTCACACTGTGCATCCTAAATGCCACTCAATCAGTCGTCCATTCATAACCACCATTTAGTGGATTTTAGTATTCTCAATCTTTACAAATCCCCTTTAGGCTCATACACATCGGTAGTTAATGGCAATCATGGTCATCAATTCATATATACACATTTGTGATAATTCATATCATTGATTTTAATTTAAAACATGGTCTCAAACCATCATAACTTATTTCATCAATATATTCATCATAACATCACACCCGCTTTCAATACCGACACCAAAATACGGATATCATTTCATCCGTTTTGTACACAATACAGACTCAGCAAGTAAAACACTGGACATCAAAGTCGGTCTCCTCTCATTAGGATACCGAGTAATTATACTAATTACACTCAGCACTGGTCGGTCTCCTCTCATAGAATACAGGGTAATCATACCGATTACACACAGCACCGGTCGGTCTCCTCTCATTAGAATATCGAGTAATCATACCGATTACACACAGCACCGATCGGTCTCCTCTCATTAGGATACCAAGTAATTATATCGATTACACACAGCACCGGTCGATCTCCTCTCATACAATACCGGGTAATCATACGATTACACACAGCATCGGTCAGTCTCCTCTCATTTGGATACCGAGTAGTTAACTCGGACCCAGACCAGTTTGATATCGTATTCATCATCCTAACACATGCCACACAGCATCAATCATTCTAAATTCATTTAATTCATGAAATCAACACATCGTAAACAAACAAGCAATCATTAAGCACAATCATATATATATATATTTTCACATCATCAATGGATGAAATCATGCATTTAGAATAGTTACCCCCTCCTACCTCAAGAGAAGTAGTATTCACCGAGGTTAGATGGTTCCACCTCGAAACTGGAGTTGTTTCCTACATCATAATATATCACATAATCAATTTCCCATTCAACCACCTCGATTTAACGTTCATAATTAGCTACTCGATATCTTCCGACATCCTAATTCCCAAGTCCCATTTATTTCACTCGTTCAGCCACCACCACCACGGTTTAGGCGTCTGCATTTATTATTTTGCATATCCAATGCCAGTCTCATTACCGGGTTCCCACATTAATGGTTCCCAATAACTATTTAACTTCATTAATGCCCATTCACCATTAATAACAGCATTTCACCTCACCAAAAATAGTTATTTAACACAATAAGTGCCTCTCCATTTATATCTCATATTTCCCATAAATCTTGAGTTAGGGTTTTCATTAAAACCCAAAAACATTCTTTAAATCACTCTCCCAATATAAAAACCCAACAACCCATAGTTCACACTCTTGAGAAACAGTAAGATCTTACCTTAAGAGAAGAAATGAGAGTTTTCCAAGAGATGGAAAAATCTGCATGAAAATAAGGAGGAGGAAAGAAGAGACTTTAAGTTCCAAGCACTTTCTAGGCTTTCCTTTAAGGACGGAAATGGGAGAGGAAAAAGCCACCACTTTTTGCTTAGGGTTTTTGGAGAGAAGTAAGAGAGGAAGTGAAGGAGAATAATGTAGGAGAAGAAAAGTAAAGTACAAGGTATGGGACATCCTAGGCTGACGAAAATAAGAAGATAGGCCATTTGGCTTTATTTTTAATTCCTCAATAATTATTCATCATTTTATGACAAAAAAGACCATCGCTTGGGCTCAATACCATATCCAAAAATTATTCTGAATATACCAAAAATTATCCTGAATATTCATCATTTTATGACAAAAAAGACCATCGCTTGGGCTCAATACCATATCCAAAAATTTTTCTGAATATACCATCGGATTCCTAATACTATTCTTCACAGCCTTGACCAATATCATCCTAATCATAGATACTTGGTCTGACACCTATATTTCAACCGAGCCCATTTTTAGCTTATCCGGTTCCAATAAATCATAGATAACTCCCAAAAATCTTAATTCATTTATTCCTAATATTTTGGAACTTTAAATAACCCAAATATAATTATTTAATATTTATCTCTTCAATTAATCCTTTATTTTAAAATTTAGGGTGTTACAATCCACCCCACCTAAAAAGAAATTTCGTCCCCAAAATTTGACATACCGGTTTCGAACACATCGGGATACCGAGCTCGTACATCGTCCTCACGTTCCCACATGAACGTCTCAGTATTTCCGTGCTTCCATGCAACTTTCACCAAGGGTACCAATTTGTTCCGTAGTGTCTTAACAGAGCGTTCAATAATACGAATGGAAATAGGAGGAATGGACAGATCGTCCCGCACATCCACATCGTCCATCGGGATTACATGTAGAGGGTCATGGACATATTTCCTCAACTGGGATACTGGAACACATTATGTAGATTAGACAGGTGCGGAGGAAGTGTAATCCGATATGCAACATCGCCAATCCGCTCTAGAACCTCGTAGGGTCCAATGAACCTCGGACTTAACTTTCCACTTTTCAATGCCCTTCCAATGCCCTTATCTCTTGATACTCTTAAAACTACGTGATCGCCAACTTGAAACTCAAGTGGCTTTTGCCTTTTATCATAATAACTTTTCTGACGATCTTGGGCAATTTTCATCTTTTCTTGTATCATTTTAATATGTTTATTAGTCTCTACAATCAACTCCGGCCCCAAAGCCAAACTTTCTCCAGTTTCAAGCCAACACAACAGAGTCCTACATTTCCGACATAACGCTTCATAGGGAGCCATACCGATAGAACTGTGATAACTATTGTTGTATATAAATTCAATCAGTGGTACGAATCTTTCCCAACAACCACCGTGCTCCAACACACAAGCCCGTAACAAATCTTTAAGGCTTTGAACTGTCTGCTCAGATTGTCCATTCATTTATGGATGATACGCTGAACTGAGCTTCAACTTGGAACCCATTGCCTCATGCAAGCTTCCCTAAAATCGGGAAGTGAATCACGGGTCACGATTTGACACAATACTTAAAGGTACACCATGTATCCTAACGATCTCCTTTATGTATATCCGGGCTAATTTCTCCAATGAACTCTTCATATTCATGGGCAAGAAGTGAGCACACTTCGTTAACAATCAACAATTACCAATATAGCATTATTTCAAGTACGTGTTTTGGGTAGTCCGGAAACAAAGTCCATAGCAATGTCATTTCACTTCCACACAGGAATATCAAGAAGTCTTAGATAACTAGATGGTTTCTGATGCTCAACCTTAACCTTTTGACAAATAAAGTAGGAGGCTACACAATTAGCCACATCTCACTTTATACCGGGCCATCAGAAATTCTTCTTCAGATCTTGATACATTTTTATGGCACCAGGATATATGCTCAATACACTCTTGTGAGCTTCTTCAAGTACCAATCTTCTTAGATCACTACCAGATGGAACATAAATCCGGCCTTTCACACGCCAAATGCCATCACGGCCTTCTGTTAAAAATGAATTTTCCCATTAGCTTGAGCTTATCTCATCTCGATCAAGTACTCATCTTTTGGTTGTTGCAGCTTCACGGTCTCAAGGAATACATTCGCTACTGTCAACACCTCAAGAGACATTTTCTTTGGAGTATATATTTCTACACCTACGTTCAAATTCCGAAACTACTCAATGAGCTCCATCTCTTTCACCATCATAGCGGAAACATGTAACGATTTACAACTTAAGGCATCGGCAACCACATTTGCCTTTACGGGATGATACCTCAATTTGAACTCACAATCTTTCAAAAATTCTGTCCATCTTCGTTGGCGTATATTAAGTTCCTTCTGATCAAATAAATATTTTAGACTCTTATGATTACTAAAGACCACAAATTTTGAACCATACAAATAATGCCGCCATAACTTCAAGGCAAACACCACCGCCGCTAATTTGAGATCATGTGTGGGGTAGTTAACCTCATACGGTCGTAATTGTCTCGACGCATAGGCTATCACACGCTCTTTTTGCATCAACACGCAACCAAGACCAAGCTTAGAGGCGTCACAGTACACCACAAAGTCATCCGATAAGTCCAGCAAAGCCAACATCGGAGCAGAAGTGAGTCTAACCTTCAACTCTTGGAAACTCCTTTCACAGTCGAGATTCCACATAAACGGTTGATTCTTACGAGTTAGCTTCGTCAAAGGCAAGGCAATTCGGGAAAACCCTTCAATAAACCTCCGGTAATAACCAGCAAGACCAAGAAAACTCCTTACTTCGGTCACAAACGTCGGTCTTTCCCAAGCCAGCACGGCTTCAATCTTAGACGGATCAACAGCAACACCGTCCTTGGACATAACATGTCCAAGAAATTAGACCTCTGACAGCCAAAATTCACACTTCAAAAGTTTCGCATACAACTCCTTCTCCCGAAGGACATTCAACACAAGGCAAAGATGTTCTTCATGACTCTTGGAGTAGACAAGAATGTCATCGATGAACACTACCACGAATCGGTCAAGATACTCATAAAAGATGTGATTCATGTAATCCATGAAAATCATAGGAGCATTTGTCACTCCGAATGGCATCACTACATACTCATAGTGTCCATATCGCGTTCGGAAAGCAATCTTTAGAATATCCTCAGTCTTCACCTAAATTTGGTGATATCCAGAACACAAGTCAGTCTTAGAAAATACAACTGCATCCTTCAGTTGATCCAAAAGGTCATCAATGCGAGGTAGAGGATATCTATTTTTGATGGTCAACTTAGTTGTCGATAGTCCACACATAACCTCATACTTCCATCCTTCTTTTTCACTAGTAAAATAGGCGCACCCCAAGGAGACACACTCGGGCAAACAAACTCTCTTTCCAATAATTCTTTAACTTGTCTCTTCAACTCAGTTAATTCCATAGGAGACATCCGATACGACGCTTGAGAAATAGGTTCCGCACCTGGAACAAGGTCAATAGAAAACTCCACCTTGCGTGGAGAAGGTAAACCAGGTACCTCATCAGGGAATACATCCAAAAATTTGAATACAACGGGAATATTTAAGGGATCGGGACCATTTCTCCCATCAACAAAAGATAATAATACGCAAACTTGGGTTATACCTTGCACATCGAATTTCCCATATCTGAGGAAGAGAAAATGACAGTCCGTCGTTGACAGTCAACCAAGACTTTATTGGCGGAGAGCCAATCCATACCGAGAATAATATCCAAGTCCTTCATAGGTAGGCAAATAAAAGACATAACGAATTTCCAATCCTCTCAACATTCTTAACCCGAGTGACCGCCCGTAAACAAGTACCGGTTGGCATAGACACCATGATAGAACCTTTCATCATACTTATTGTCAATTTTAATCGCCGAACATAATCCTCGGATATAAAAGAATGGGTCACACCTGAGTCATAAATAACATGCATATAATTTCCGAGTATCTCACACTTACTTTCGACTAGGGTATCGGCTTGAGCTGCTTCTTCACCGGTCACGACGAATACTCTTCTAGCAGTTTGTTGATTAGCACCCGGATTGTGACCATTCCGACCACCATTTCTATTACCTCGGCCGTGCCCATTTCCATGACCGTTACCACCATTTCCGTTGCCATTTCCATTTCGATCACCATTGTGGCTGCCATTTCCGTTTCCACGACCACGGCCTCTGAAAGCACCATAGCCACCATGGTTACCATCGTTGCGAATCACCACGTCCGTGGCATTCAAAGGACAATCAGGACGGATGTGCCCCGGTTGGTTGCATCTATAGCATACCACCGTCTCCTTATGATTACATTCGCGAGCCAAATGGTTCCCACCACATCGGAAATAACGAATACCTTGGCCACCAACTCGGCCACCAATTATACTATATCTTCCACCACCACGTCTGCCTCTAAAAGAAGAGGAACCATACATAAATTGTCTATTACTCTTAAAGTTGCCCTTCTTCTTGAAGTTAGGGAATTAACCCTTTAGTCTTTGATCATGCCCAGCATGACTCTTGGGCACCACATCGTTCTCTTTAAAGATTCTACATTTGTTCACAAGAGTAGGAAATCTCCTAATCTCTTGGTGACATATCGCCTCTTTAACTCCTGACGCAATCCGTTCTCGAACTTAACACATTTTGAAGCTTCAGTACCTTTCTGTTGGAAAGGAGGGTAAAATACACATAGCTCTTCAAACTTTAAGGCAAACTCCTCCACTGACATACTTCCTTGATTGAGATCCATAAATTCAAGCTTCTTCTTGTTCTTATAGCTCTCAAGAAAGTATTTCCTAAAGAACTCCACCTTAAAATTCTCCTAATCCAAAGGGGTGGGAGTCGTAGTCATACGCCCACGAGTAAGAATCCACCAAGATTCAGCTTTATCTCGGATCATAAACACTGCATATTCGACTTTCTGAGCCTCAGTACATTCCATACTTGCGAATATCCATTCTAAATCACGGATCCAAATATAAGCATCTTCCGGTTTATAGCCTCCATGAAATTCGGAAGGCTTCCGCTTGAGGAATTGGTCAAGACCATGATTTGGCTTACCAGCGGGTTGTTGTTGTTGTTCAAGGATATCGGCAAACTGATTGAAGGCTTCAGGAATAGCGGCTGCGTCAATAGTATGCCTATTCGCCATTAATCAATCTATGCAAAAAATACAAACATAATTAGAAACCTTATGCTTCTTTCCTCAATATACATCAATCATTATTAACCATCATCAATATAAATATCATCATAATATAATCACACTCTGCAGGTAAATATGAAAGGGAATGCCTGGCCGGGCTTAATATTAACCACAATATAAAACAATAAGCAATTCAAGCTCCAATAGTGCTTCTCTATAAATATAACATGTCAACATCATGTGACAATCACTCTTTAACAACATTTAACTCATATAACTCATCAATGAGCAATCAATGCTCTGATACCAGGTTGTTACACCCCGAATTCGGAAACAGGGGTAAATTTTTTGTGATTTAAAATACGATTATAAGTAGAAGAAATTCAATGTATATATATATATGTAATGCCGAGTAATTACCCCAGATCAATAGATAACCGATCTCATATATAAAGATCTGAGGACGGTATCAGAGTGCACCTCGGATGACCAGACTTGAGGCCGTCACAAGGGGAAAAGCGGAAGATGAAAATTAAGTTCAGGAGTAATTAAAATATTACCCAGAGAGAGGATGAACATGCCTCGTCAATCGGCTAAGCATTAGAAATATAATTTCATAATAAAAATATCATCCATACATCATTAAGATCATTAATGAAAATTAGCCTTACACATCTGGTCTAATTTTCCTATATGACCTTCCCAAAATTAGGTGTTGTCAAATTAATTTCAAAGTAAACATATACGCACTATGTGCTATACAAAATGGGTACGTATGCCGGCCAAGGCTCAACCATGTTCCCTTTATATTTACCTTCTCCAATACTCGACCTCCGAGAAGAGTAAGATTTTACTTCATACCTACATCAAACTTAAAAATGGAAACAAGGAGATGAGTAACATAATCCAAATGAATCAAAGTCATACATTATGATGATAATTATACATGTGTACATTATACTCATCTTTCAAGAAAGCATCGAAATTTCACACACATGATACATCATTCCACTCGGTATGGTATATTCACACGGCAATATCATACATACCATATCCGTAACATTCTCAATAATCATCACACATTTAATGTTAGTACTTGGGCTTACTTTCCCTCTATTTAACAATCATCTATCACCACCTCGCGCTATCAACTAGGCATATCTTGGCTATATGCAAATGCTTTTAAACCTAGTGCATATGTAAAACGGAATATTTTCAAGTGTGGATCCGACTGTGGGGCAAAAACATAATCAATTATGGGACAAGCATAGGTGTGCTACTATGCCACTACTGCAATAGTAAAATATGTAAACTTATATCCAATTGCATGCATGTTCAACATCATATTTTACTGGTACCAAACCTCTCTCACCCATCTGTAGCACTAGTCACCCCGTGACTGCGAATCATCATCATGGCCTTACTTGCCACAAGTGCTATGGGCCCCTCCCGAACACGCATCGAGAGAGCCGTGCCCCGTCAGACACCGAGCTAACTCGCTCACCATAGAGCCGCCCGCCCACTGGGCCCGCCACATAGGGTGCCTCCTCACCAAACTATGGACAGCTTCGTGATTCCCAGAATCACTAGGGAAATACAATAATATACCTGTGCACTGGGTCACCCTCCCAATGGGCCCGCTCATTGGAACCCCTAACATTATATATAACAGCGAATAATATACCCCGTGCACTAGGTCACCCCCCCGATCGGTCTCTTCTCATTAGGATACCAAGTAATTATATCGATTACACAGAGCACCGGTCGATCTCCTCTCATAGAATACTGGGTAATCATACGATTACACACAGCACCGATCGGTCTCCTCTCATTAGGATACCGAGTAGTTAACTCAGACCCAGACCAGTTTAATATCGTATTCATCATCCTAACACATGCCACATAGCATCAATCATTCTAAATGCATTCAATTCATGAAATCAACACATCGTCCATACACAAGAAATCATTAAGCACAATTATATATATATATATATATATATTTTCACATCATCAATGGATGAAATTATGCATTTAGAATAGTTACCCTCTCCTACCTCAAGAGAAGTAGTATTCACCGCGGTCAGATAGTTCCGCCTCGAAACTGAGGTTGTTTCCTACATCACAATATATCACACAATCAATTTCCCATTCAACCACCTCGATTTAACATTCATAATTAGCTACTCAATATCTTCCGACATCCTAATTCCCAAGTCCCATTTATTTCACTCGTTCAGCCACCACCACCACAGTTTAGGCGTTTGCATTTATTATTTTGCATATTCAATACCAGTCTCATTACCGGGTTCCCAAATTAATGGTTCCCAACAACCATTTAACTTCATTAATGGCCATTCACCATTAATAACAGCATTTCACCTCACCAAAAATAGTTATTTAACATAATAAGTGTCTCTCTATTTATATCTCATATTTCCCATAAATCTTGAGTTAGGGTTTTCATTAAAACCCAACAACATTCTTTAAATTACTCTCCCAACATAAAACCCCAACAACCCATAGTTCACACTCTTGAGAAACAGCAAGATCTTACCTCAAGAGGAGAAATGAGAGTTTTCCAAGAGATGGAAAAATTTGCACAAAAATAAGGAGGAGGAAAGAAGAGACTTCAAGTTCCAAGCTCCCTACAGGCTTTCCTTCAAGGATGGAAATGGGAGAGGAAAAAGCCACCATTTTTTGCTTAGGGTTTTTAGAGAAAAGTAAAAGAGGACGTGAAGGAGAAGAGTGTAGGAGAAGAAAAGTAAAGTACAAGGTATGGGACATCCTAGGCTGACGGAAATAAGAAGATAGGCCATTTGGCTTTATTTTTAATTCCTCAATAATTATTCATCATTTTATGACAAACAGGACCATCATTTGGGCTCAATACCATATCTAAAAATTACTCCGAATATACCATCGGATTCCTAATACTATTCTTAATAGCCTTGACCAATATCGTCCCAATCGGAGATACTTAGTCTGGCACCCATATTTTAACTGGGCTCATTTTTAGCTTATCCGGTTCCAATAAATCATAGATAACTCCCAAAAATCTTAATTCATTTATTCCTAATATTTTGGAACTTTAAATAACCCAAATATAATTATTTAATATTTATCTCTTCAATTAATCCTTTATTTTAAAATTTAGGGTGTTACACCTAACAAGACTAGTTTTCCTACTAGATCAGTAGTCTCGGGTTAAACAGTCAGAGTCTAACCTCAGGTTGGGTCCCACAGTTCAAATCCGAGGAACTAGGCAATATTTATTATTTAAATATTAATAATAACCAATTAATTCTTAACTAAACCTTATTATAAATAAGCTTTTATATTTTGAACTTATTATTAACAATATTAGGCATCAAAATAAATATTATCTAATTATTTTATTTTACCTTAATTAATTAAAATTATTAATAATAAAATCCATTAACTGGTCAATATCAAAATAAGATATTACCTATTAATCACCTTGATTAAAGGGTTAATTAGTGTCTTATGAAATCTTGGGCTCTAATAATTTCCTGACATTAAAATTAAACTTGACATTAAAATAAATTCTAAATATCCTTAATCAGCTATAGCTAAGATCAACAGACAATTATCTATACTAAAATAACTTATTTACTAGAATTAAACATCATTCATTAATCAGGTTTTCATCAGTCTAGCATCAATAATCAAGGATATACATATTCATCTCATCAATAGTCTCAAGGTCGAAGTAAACATAATTATCTTCTCAATTAAACTACTACCAAGTCAATAGATTCTCTAAATAGCATTATTAAACATAGTCTCTCCCACTCGCTTAGTTCACCTAACCGAGCTGTTCACTACTCACATCCTCTCAAATCTCACTTTCTCACATTCTTATGGTGATCTAGGGATCAGGCCTAAGCCTCAACTTTCCTAAAATACTTAGTAAGGCACTCTCAGAGGTCCCAAGAGCTTAGGCTCCTGTTCTAGAACATCAGGGCTGTTACACAATGCTTTCCATTCTTGACCCCAAAAGAGTCTTCAAACCTATAAATTCCTACAAAACTAGTAAACCAAGTAGTAAATGAGAGAAAAAACAAAATTCATAAGGGATTTAGGACAGATTTATTCAATTTATCCTAATTATACCTAGAAAATGCAACCTAAAATGATGTGTTTTAGAGACACGTCACCTTTCTTCTTCTTCACGGGCAGCATTGAAGGGCTTAGGGTTCTCTATTGGCAATTGTAAGGTATGGTTAATAGAAGACCCACTTTTGTTTTGGACTTGCCTCATGAACCTTGCACTCAAATTCTTCTAATCCCATGAATTTTAGGTCATTTTGGAACCTATTTAATATGTGGATAGCATTAGATACTTAGGGTTTCTTGAATTCTCCATCTCAAGTAAGTTATATGAAGACCTAAGGTTCAATTCGATTCTGTTACAGGAATTCAAGCTTAACCCTTTGATTTCCATGACTAGGGGTCATTTTTGAGCCCTTTAGGAAGTGTGGGTAGTGTTGGTAACTCTGGAACCAAGTATTGGAACTCACCGGCGACGTTCAGTTGGTGGTAATACTACGAGCCTTCACCCTTTTGTTAAATTTATAATATTTGCCATGTTTTGAGTTTCCAGGTAGCTAGGAATTAATTGAATATGAAGGTTTGGTGATTGGTTAATTAATTAGAAAATATCAGGTTATGTGTAATGTAGGTTTGATTCTGGAACGTGACCGGAGACGTGGATTGATATTCAAAATCTTGGATTCCAGGTACGGGGACCATTATATTTTAAATGTATGGATTATGTGTAACATCCCAAATTTTAAAATAAAGAATAAAGTAAGGAAATAAATATCGAATAATTGAATATGAACTAATTAATGTCCTGAAATATTAAAAATAATTTAATTGGAATTTTTGGACACTGTAACGAATTATTGAGATTGAATGAACAGAAAACTAACTGGATAAAATATGAGTATCGGACCAAGTACCTCTGATTAAGATGCCATTGGTCAGGGCTGTAGATAATATTATTGGGAATCCGAATATGAATTCGGAATAATGTTTAGAATAAGTATTGACCCTGAACTAAGAGCCTGTTTAATGAAAAACAGAAGAGTTTAGTGATAGGAATAAAAATAAAACAAAAGCCTCACTCTTTCAGTCTCATTCTCGTGACATTCACTCTCCCTTAGGCAAAAATACTCCTTGCTCTCACTTCTCCTCACTTTCTTACTTTATTTTACTTCTTCTTCTTCTTCTTCATCTTCTTTCTTCCCTAAGAGCTTGAACAAATTGGTGCTCTCTCTTTCTCATTTTCATTCACCATTGAAGCTTGGAGGAGATAATAGATGCTTGAAGCTTCTCCCATTCTCCTCTCTATTTTCATACTCATCATCTTCCCCTTGGTCTCCATTTTTATTTCTTGATTTTGGTAAGTTCTTCCTTATTATAATGGTGGTAGAACCCTAGAATATGGATTTCCAAGACTTAGAGGTGTATTAAATGCTTATGGATAGTGAAAGAAAGCATTAAATACACAAACCCTAAGGTGGGGTGAAATAAATATGGATATTCATGAGTAATAAATGAGGTATATGAAGATAGGGTTGAAAGATGATGAGTATAGAAGGGCATTTATGGTATGGTAGGGTTTTTACAAACCCTAACTTATGAAATTAGGGAAAATGTATAATGTAGATAGGGTTAACATTTATTGATAAGGGAAGTATTATAAATGATGAGGTATTGACATTAAATGATGATTAGAGATGGTGGTTGGAAAACATAAATGAAAACCCACTTGGAATGAGTTAAATGTAAGAGTGGTAAATGGGGTGACCTAACTAATTAGGTTGTTACCTTGATAATAATGAATGGTGATCTAAGGGAAGGAATTCTCGAAGCCTAAATAGGTAAATGAATAAAATCTATAACTAGCTTCTACATGATGAGAATCATATGAACATATATATACATGTTGAGATGGTTTTGGAATAAATAATTGATGTGGTCCTATAATCGATTGGTGTAGGACTTGAGAACGCTTGTGAGGTGGGAACATCAAACCCGAAAGTCTACTTCTCTTGAGGTAGGAGGGGGTGTATTTTCTAAATGCATGAGAACTTGTATGATGATAATGTATGTGTGGATGTAATGTGGTATGTTTTTCCTGAATGGATGTAGTATCATATGTATGTGTTGTGAAATTGAGTAAGGGTCTTATAATGATTGACTGTGAAATAAGGCCTTAATGAGGTTATAAGTAGTATAATGTGTGATGACATGTCATGAATTCCATATGTGGCTTGATGAATGCTTGAAATCCTTGGCTAAGATGATCCCTGTAAATGATAATTGGAACATATATGTTTAGTTATGTGGAATAAACCTTGTGATTAACTATGAGTTATACCCTAGATGAGAGGGTGAGAAAATCCTCATGAGATTGAGGTATGCACAAGCATTTTTACATATATATATATACAGCATGGCATGCATAAGTACATTTATATAATAAATCACCTTGCGGGGTGCCATGAAGGGTGTATCCCAGAGTGATGAAAACATTATGATATTTGTTGTTGAATGAATCACCTTGCGGGGTGCCACGAAGGGTGTATCCCAGAGTGATGAAAACATTATGGTATTTGTTGTTGAATGAATCACCTTGCAGGGTGCCACGAAGGGTGTATCCCAGAGTGATGATGATGTTATGATGATGACGAATATTTAACCTTGCGGGGTTCCACGAAGGGAGTACCCGACGTGACGATGATATAAAATTGTAATAAATGACCTTGTGGGGTCCCATGAAGGGAGTACCCCTTCCAAGGTGGGAAACCGATGTGATGATAAATAAGTTAAGTGGTTGTTATCACTACTAGAATGAAATCGGATCCGTGTATATGCATCTTAAACACCAGTATATGCATTAGCCATAGAAGCATGGCATAGAGTGATATCCTATTGAGGAGATTGTGTGAGGAGTAGATGGAACTCCCTTTTAATACTAACTGTAATCAGGTTAATGGTTGACATATTCTCATGAATTTAAATGGATATATGTGATTAATGAATTTGATGAATGTTTGATTTGGTGTTGATTAAATTTTTCTTAAGGAGGAATGTTTATATTGCATTTATATATATATTATCAAAATTGTAGATTTTCATCATTGAAAAAGTATACTCACTCTCTATGTGGTATATCTTTTTAGCTCCTATGTTGTAGGACTTGCCTATGGAGCTCTTGTGTAGAGAAGTGGTGTGAAGGAAGCTTATTTTGGTAAAGAATGCCTTGGCCGGCTAGTGTTTTAATTTATAGCTTGATATAGACCTTGTTATGTAAATGGATGTATTCGTTATTTTGTATAGCCATGAATTGGTATAGGTACTTGTATGGATGATATGTATATATTGGTGATTTTGGAAGGTCATGTAGGAAAATAAGATCCTAGAGTTTAAGGCTCATTTTCATTAGTGACCTTAGTCTTGGTTAGATATCGAAGATGAAGCATGATTGTAGCTAAAACTTATGAATGAATGATGAGTTGTATGAAAAACTGCATTTCATAGGTTTTGCCAAGTATTAAGTTAGATTGGAATGCAACTCATGAATTAGAGGGAAAATTTATGGATAAAATCGATTGGAACAAGTTTTAAATGTTGAATATGATGAGTGAGATGTGATGAATTTAAGTGAAATGGATTAAATTGGGTTTTGGTATGATGTGTTGAGTGATTCCAGCATTTTCTGCATTTTTACTGATATTCTCGCTCAAGCGAGAGGGATTCTCACTCAAGCGAGATTACCCCTGTGATAGTGTATGGTCACTGGCCAATTCTCGCTTAGGCGAGAGTGGGTCTCGCTCAAGTGAGACGGCCCTGGCATCTGGTGTTGGCCACTGGAAGAATTTCGCTTAGGTGAGTAGGGTTTCACCTGAGCGAGAGTGGGGTATTTAGCTACTGGCCAAATTTCGCCTGAGCAAATGGCCTTGGTGGTGGTACTCACTCAAGCGAGCGAGCGATGGGTAGATTCTGGAAGAATTTCACCCGAGCTCGCTTTCCTCACCCAAGCGAATATTGGGAATCTCGCTCGAGCCAGATGGGGCTCGCTCATACGAGTAGGCCCCTGTTTCTTCCCGTATTATTTTGCTCAGCGTGTAGTGTTGCTCGCCTAAGCGTCCCACTCGGTCTCGCTCAAGCGAGTGTGAACCTTGCTCGAGCGAGGTGGCCTCTGAGACTTGTTTTCCTTTTTTTGCTCAGCTTATTTCATGTTTCGCCCAAGCGTTCTATTGGGACTCACTCAAGCAAGTGTGGTCCTCGCTTGACCGAGGGGAGCCCAGATCTCTCAAACTGCTTTGTTCAAATTATTTTTCCTTTTCTTTACATTAAATCTTGGTTTTGCATCACTTTATAAACACCTTGGGCATAATTTGAATTCCTTAAATTATTGTGATGGTTGATCCCTTGAACTCAATCATATAGCACTAAATTAAATAAATCTATCCGTTGTTTGTAATTGAGGATTCCTCATTCATGGTTCCTTTTACTTATCTTCTCATATCTCCATATATGAGATAGGTCTTTCATAGATCCGGGGTATTGACCGATAGTTTCACTACTTATGTTCTTTATAAATAAATAATATCAAAATCGTGAAAAATTTACCCCTACTTTCAGGGTGCCACATTATGAATGGATAGGGGATAGCTCTATATATGATGATTTACATGACGTGTTGATGAAAGTTGATGATAATGTTAATATATGTTTGTGTTGGTAGCATATCCCCTGTTGTATGGCTATTTATGTGATCATTGATTGGATGAATTCTGTTCGTAATATGTAGATGATTATTTTGTTTATGAGTATGATGTATTACATTGGGTTACAATGATTGATGATGATGATATTAGTTGATGATGAACATGTTGATGATGATTGTATAAGCTTTGGGTAGCTTAATTGATATGGTGAATTGTTTATACTCAGTTTTGTATGCTATGCTTGAAATGAAATGAAATATGGACCCTTGGTGATGGTAACCAAGTGGTGACCCCTTGTGATGGTAATTAGGTGGTTCCTTGATGATTGTTGCTTGTTTGGCATAGCATTTACATCAAGACACACACAGGACTACAAGGGACTTGGGATGCCGACCCAAATAGGAGAGCAGCCCTTAGATAGGCACAGACCCTATGGTGGTTTCCTTAGGATTCCATAGCCGCCTTGATTGGGTTCAAGGCTGACCTACAACACTTAAGTTAAGGTATCGCTGTTACTGAGTGTGACTGGTGTTGCATTATGGGTGAGCGGTTCAGTATCCATAGAAAAATCTGATATACATTGAGAAAATTATAATACTACAGTATTAATCCCATCAATAGAGTCAGATCTGCATGCATATGCATTAGCGTATAGATATTGAGATTGAGATACTGCTAAGCAGCTTATGATGTTTATTGTGTGATGAGTACATTTATGATTATGTCGATATGTTAAATGGCAATATGTATAGTGATGAATTATAGTGGGTAATGATTAATGAAATGGTTGTAAGAACTAGATAGGTATTGATACATTATATGGTTAAGTCCAGTTCAATATTTGCCATGTTCACCTTAACCATTATTGATGCAGTGAACTTAGATAGAGAAGAAGAATGGTGAATGGTCACCACGAGTACAATGATGATCATATGGAGGAGTTAGTGTATATATATACATGTATATGATGTGGATCTTGTACAGTTTTAGCATTGTAAGCCTTGGGTGGATCTTTTGACATTTGTATATAATTGTATAATTGACAGGTATCTAGTAACCTTATTGAAGGTTTAGCATTTGTTTTTGATACTTATGTTGATGTAAAAATAGTTTGATGATATTATGTACATGATGAAAGTTTAAGTTTTAAGGAGAACATGGATAGATCCATGATAAATGAAATGATAGTGACATGTCTAGGAATTGAGTAGTGATTTATATGTTGCTATGCATATGAAATGGGTAGGTCCATAGAGGAGGCATATAGCCTTGAAAAAGATCATTGATGAGTAGGTATTGATTAATATATGATAGCTTTGGGAATGACTTATGCACTTGTTATTTAGTTAAAGTTTATGCATAATAAGGAGCTGAACGAGCTAAATAGGGTGAAGGGAAATTGGCCCGGGGACTAAAATGCTACAATTTTTGCTCAAGCAAGCCCAAATGTCACTTGAGCGAGATTATGAGTGAATTGAAATTTAGCTTATGGGAAACTTTCACCCAAGCGATGTGTTTGAATATGATTTCAGGATCAAGGATTTTGATAATGACAAAGGACTCTTGAAGAAACTCTTGGAAAATAAAGAAACAGCATTAGACTGCAAAAACCACGAATATAATCGATTACACAAGGAGGTCTAATCGATTATGAAGCCTCTGTTTGTCAAGATAATCGATTATACAACACAGCTAATCGATTAAGAAGCCTCTGTTTTACAAGATAATCGATTATGAACCCAAGTCTAATCGATTAGATGACCACTGTTTTGTTAGCTAATCGATTGTAACATCAAGTAATCGATTTCCAATTGTAAAATTGAATGAAGTAAATCAGGTGTTTAAGCTAATCGATTATGGGACATGAAATAATCGATTACCAAGCCACTGGAATGTCAATAATCGATTACAAGGAAGCAATAATCGATTACACAGCTACGTGACCAAATTAAATGCATCAGGTACCTTATACAATCGATTACTAGGAATGAAGTAATCGATTATTAAGCCTCTGACTTGGTGATAATCGATTACCATGGATTGGCTAATCAATTACAGCACGATCTGGAATGAAAAATTCAAGTTGTAATCGATTACAGCTCAAGGTGTAATCGATTACGATAGTGGGAAAACACATATTAGTGGGAAACCAGTACATGTCTCCACCATTCCTTCAGACCCCCACTATGTGCAACGGCTAGGAAGAAGAAAGGCACTCCTCAAGCTCTCAAATGGCTCTATAAATTCAAGAGGAACTCAAGCACAAAACACACAACTAGAAGCTATCATTCCTCACTTGTTCTTGTGCTTAGTAAGCCACCTTTCTTGTATATTCTGAGTTTAAATTTGTACATCCTCTCATCTTGAGAGTTAAAGTTTGTGTGATCTTTCACTTGTACATCTACTCTATTAAGAGAGTCATTTCCTTGTAAACACTTCAACAAACACAAAGGTTTTTCACTCTAGGATTGAGTGGTCACAAAGGTTGGGGTTCAACCTTTGGGTATTGAGAGTTTGAGAGATTGGGTGGGTTACCATTTGCTAGTGAGGATTGAGTTCTTGAGTGTGGGACACTAGGAAGCTGCAATTGCTCATAGCTTGTATCTCTAAACTTCAATAGTGGAAATCCTCTAAATGGGTTGCTTAGAGGCAAGACGTATACCGGTGTTGGTGGAACTCGTTATATTGGTTTGCAAGCTCCTCTCCCTTACTCTTTTACTTTCATATACTGCAATTGGTTGATTTGTGTTGATTGATTGTGAATTGCATACTTGAACTTGTCTAATTTGATATATTTCAAATACTGCCCACCAAGTGTTTGTTGAATTGCTTCAGCTATAATTATCCTTGTGGTGCATTGCACACTATCTTCAACTTAAGTTCACTTGCATTTTCTTGTAAACTTGGATATAAAAATCAAGTTCAAAGGCATTCCAATCAAAATTTAAAAAACTCAATTCACCCCCCTCTTGAGTATTGAGGCCACTTGAACAACAAGTGGTATCAGAGCTTGACTCTTGGTAAATTAAGCTTAACAGCTTCAAGAGACTAGATGGCCTCAAGTTCTCACAACTTTTTTCCCGAGGGTGGTGCTATAAACAGACCTCCCGCTTTCAATGGGGAAGGCTATGCGTTTTGGAAAGAAAGAATGAAAATATTCATTCAATCTATTGATTTGAGAGTTTGGAATGCCATTGAAAATGGTCCTTATATACCAATGCATACTATTGATAGTAAAAATGTTGAAAAACCAATGGATGAATGGACTAGTGATGAAGAAAAGAAAGTGCAATATGGCTATAAGGCAAAGAATCTCATCACTATGGCATTAGGTCCAGATGAATTTTTTAGAATAATGACTTGTCAATCCGCTAAGGAAATGTGGGATACTCTACAAGTAACTCACGAAGGTACTAGCGATGTGAAGGACTCCAAGATTAGTACCTTGACAAGTCAATATGAAAGTTTTAGAATAAACTCGGGGGAAACCATAGTAGAAATGCAGAAGAGATTTACTCATATTATTAACCATCTTATTACTCTTGGCAAAGTTTACACTAACAAAGAACTTGTGCATAAAGTTTTAAAAAGTCTTAGCAGGGAATGGCAACCACTTGTCACAGCCATAAAACAATCTCCAAGCATCAATGAGATGTCTCTTGCAACACTCTTTGGGAAATTACAAGAGCAAGAGCAAGAACTAAAAGTCTTGAAGCTAGCGGAGGAAGAAGAAAAATCCTCCAAGAAGAAAGGCTTAGCTCTCAAAGCCACCTCTATACATGAAGAAGAATCATGCAGTGACATGGATGAAGAAGAGGAATTTGGGCTGTTTGTAAAACGATTTGGAAGATTCATGAAGAACAAAAGATTCCAAAAGAACTTCAAGCCCCAAGGTAAAAAGCCAACTTCAAATGAAATTTCTTCTTCACCTAGTTGTTTCGAATATGGCAAGGAAGGGCACTTCAAGGCGGATTGCCCAAATCTTAAAAAGAAGGCAAGGATAAACGAGGAAGAAGAAGAGCTTACATCGCTTGGGATGAGAACGATGTAAGTAGTTCCGACGATTCGGACAATGAGGAAGCAAATCTTTGCTTAATGGCCAATCACCAAGAATAAGATAATGAGGTAAACCTTCTTGACATAGATAAGAATGAACTACTATATGCTTTTGAGGAGTTATATGACAAATTTATGAAAGTCTCTAATAGGCTTAAGTCATCTAGGAAAACTAGTGATACCCTTGAAATGCATCTTATGGAAGTATGCAAAGAAAATGAAAGCTTAAAAGAAGAATTAGAAAATGTTCAAGCATGTTCTAAGGATAAACCATGTGACTTTGCAAAAAGATGTGTTATGTAACACCCTAACTTTAATAAATAATAATCCCAAAAACAGGAAAAAAAATTTTTCACAAAATCAACCACTGGTCAATCGACATAGAAAAAGAAAGAAGAAGGCAAGGGAAATAAAAGAGCATTCACACATATAGCAATCAGCGGGAGGAACAAGGCTGGAACCGACCCATTCGGTTCAGCGAAACACATCAGCGCCTGGGCGAAATCCATGACAACTCTGACTCGCTCAGGCGAGATCCAGGACGCTTGAGCGAGACAACTCACTCGCTCGGGCGAAGTTCCAATCGCTTGGGCGATACCATGACAAAAGCCTTCCAGCAGCACACATTCGCTGGAGCGGATCTTTCATTCGCTGAAGCGAGAAGCCTCACACGGCAAATTCATCACTCGGCATCGGGACATCCATACACTCGGTAAATGACTAAGTCCACTCGAAAATTCATTCCTAAGTCCATTCGGTATTCCATAACTCCTTCTCACTCAGAATATATCCTATTCAAGCATCACTCGACGTAATCCATCCTTACCACAATCGGCTCACATTAGACTTCCACTATTCGGTATACATTCACATTCACTCGGAAAATCAGGTAGTTAGGTCCCACTCAGACTTATTCAGAACTCAACCACTCGGCATGCAAACCCTCACTCACTCAGATTTTACATCTTTCACTCGGATTATCAATGCCTTACACTTAGGATCCAACCCACTCTAAACCACTATTCTAACTCCTCTCTCAGAAGGGAATCACTCAAGGTTTTCATTCGGGAAATACAAACTCTTCCTCACTCGGGATTTACTTATAATTTTCACTCGGAGTCACCCAACATGTTCACTCGGAAAAGCCACCCAGAAATCTTCACTCGGAACCACCACTTGACATAATTTCACTCATCAACGGCCCTCGAGTCATTTAGCAACACATCCTAGTCGGAAAACGCATCGAATCAGTACGAAGCACATACATATGAATACATGTTCTCAGAAACATAAATCTGCCCACAAATCCAATCTACCGACCCATAAACATGTAACCATATACTCGGAATACTCATTATTTTGATATTATGCATTCACCAATACTTACGATACCATACAAGTGACACCATGACTACTCAATCTTTATAAATGAATATATTTAATCGCCATTTTACATAAGAGCCGGCCAAGGCTACACGGACAGGACATAATAATGCAATACAAGTACTCAACAGTCGGAGTGCACCACACTCGGACTTAAGGTCCTATCATCATTTCTGAATCCGACCTGTACACTGAAAAATGGTGTAGGGGTGAGCATCTTAGATATTAAATGATAGATACCGACTCAGGTTGTCCCACAATTATACAGCAATATACATATACACGCAATTATACATAGCAACGAGTAAAGTCAAGCAATATCAATCAACCAAGACACACATGGAACTCTTACCGATCGGAACCCACCAGTATCACTCGGCCTTATGTACATATCAATCCAATAATATTAACATATAACAATCAGTGTCATAATAATACCCATGAATCAGAGCACACATTGAACATTTCTCACTCAGAACCCAACAATTCTCACTCGCCTATATATGCACAACTTTCCAACAATATTAACATACGTTCACAAAGCAGATTTCGATCAGTATCAATAGCACATGCACCCAGAATAGTTCACTCGGTTATATACATTCCTCATCTCCTTAACACCATCACATTCCTCATCTCCTTAACATCATCATCAAATTCCAGTCAGCATCAGCAATACATATACACAGAGTATTCACTCAGTTATACACATTCATCCTTCCATTAACATCATCACATGCATAATCAGTTCCAACAATATCAATCAGTTAATACACACAGAGTATTTCACTCGGTTATAAACATTCATCATCTCATTAACACCTTCGCATGCATAATCAATTCCAAACAATATCACCAGTTAATAGGCACATAGTATTTAACTCGATTCCGCATTCGTGTGTATCGGTTTAGACGTTGCAACGTAGGCTCCCAGCCTTTTTATACATAGCTCTGAGCTATCAAATCAGCTCCCAGCTGCTTGGCCATTTTACAGGTACCCAACCGTTTGCCCACAGGTGACACCAACGCTCTCAGCGCCAACGGAGGTGTTCACAGGCAGCCCGAGTCCCACTCAAGGGCTACCTTGAGTCCCACTCAAGGATTTCATAGCGTCCCACGCTTTAATAACTGATGGTAGTGTTTCACACTACGTGCTCTCAGCACAAACACATCCCATGCGCCACACACGGATTCATCACACAACATAGAGTTCATATACACAGCCATACATGCATCTCATGCAATCGGCATCATACATCATCAGCATTAAAACAACACATGCATCTCATGCAATTAATGTTGGACATTAACAGAACTCAACAACATATGCATCTCATGCAGTTGGTGTTACACATTCTCAGAACTCAATAGCATATGCATCTCATGCAATCAGTGCTAGGCATTAACAGTATTCCACAACACATGCATCTCATGCAGTCGGCATTATACATCATCAGCATTCAACAATACACACATCTCATGTGACTGGTATAACACAACATCAGGACTCAAACAACATACATGCAATCGGCATTAAGTAATGTCAGGACTCAGACAACACATGCAATCGGTAAGGTACATTATCAGATTCACTAAGTCATATTTTATCACATGCAGTCAGCATTCTGAACTCATAACAACTTGCAGGTCATGTAAAACACACGGTAATCATCAACATCACTTCAACACATTCCTTTTACACAATCGTTCAACATTCACAGGCCATCAACATGCAACACTCAACTTTTACTCGTCATGCAACTAGGCAGTACACACTCGCATGCAACACAACACACAATTAGAACACAGAAACAACAAGCATCAACACTCGGAACCCGTTCATAACCCATGCATTTAAGATAGAAGATACCCCCTACCTGGACTGAAGCTTTCAGTCGGTCAACACGACACCCAGTTCCAGAGGGACACTGAGTCACACTTAGCATATCTGCATGCAAGAGCAGGGGAGACCATTCGGGCTTCTGAGATGCCCAGCTCTCGGTTCATTCCCTGGAGTAGCTCCATCACAACGCTGTGAACACTCCAACCACCTTTAAGCTCCTCGTAGCGCAGATCTCCACTGAGGCTTGGCAGCTTCGAGCAAGGAGAGGAAGTCGACGAAGGAACCGTGGGGAAGAAGATTGGTTGCATGCAGGAGGAAATGCACACCCGCACCCTCTCTGGCTCGTTGAGTCAAGAAGGAGGACTCCGATCCTCAGCCACCATTGTTGCGAGCTCACAGGAACAGAGCGCAGAGGAGGAAGAAGAAGATCGAAGAGTGAAGAAGAAGAAGAAGAAGAAGAGAGAACGGAAGAAGAGGAGTCTGAAAGGAAGAATGAAGGATAGTGTACCCATATATGCATGTACGAAGAGAAGGAAGAGTGGGGTGGGAAAGCACGCACAGCAGCAGCCCCCCCCCCACACGCGTCCCACGTACATAGTCACATCTAATAAGTCATTCTTTCTTTTCTTAACTTAAATTAATTAAACCAATTATAATTAATAAATAATTCTCCCCACACTTATCAATTTATTATTTTAATGATTTATTTTCATTCGGCAATTAATTATTAAATCGGGATGTTACAGTTCTCCCCCTCTCAAAAGAATTTCGTCCTCGAAATTCAATCGGTAACTTACCTTACATACATAACTCAGAAGATTGTTGTCTCAATCACTCACACGACGGTGCTTCCTCAAGCATTCACCGATCGGATCACAATTCCACTCGGCAGAGATTCACCACTCAAGCGGTTTACTGATCGCACCATAATTCCAGTCGGCAAGACACAAAAGTCAGGTCCCACCTGATTGCAACCTCATCGTAGAATTTAATATATATTTGGGGATTCAATTTCTAAAACATACCATGTCCCTCATTTAACTTAGCCAATTTCGTCATAAGCAGTGGCACTTCCTAATTTCCTGGCCGCTCGGCCATATACTCTCAACACCATTCGGCATATTCACACCATCGGTTTCCTGACTCGAACGAGTTACTCGGCACAATAATGAAATCACATAAAGCATAGGCTCGACATTGTGTTGTGAGGAACACATCCTTAGAGGTTATTCAACCAGTTGGGAAAAATTCAGTCGATAAACAACACCACCGACTCCCAAAATACTCACTCCCGACCGATTTCTCTCGGACCAAATCCTCGGGTTTTCAAAACCTGACCACAAAATCTCTCTCTTACACCAAAGGGAATACTCAAGGAATTTCCATGGGTTTCAATTAACACAATTTACCCGGATTTGCTTTGCATATGCACTACACTTAATTCTGAAATCTTAGATTCCTACCCATGCTTCCGGCTAATTCCATGCTTTCATCCTGAGAGTTTTACTCGGTCCTCTTACACAAAACATCACTCGGGGTTTGAGGGTAATTCTCACCCGGAAATCCTTCCACTTACCAGAAATTCACTCGTAACTTGAGCCTGCCTCGAAAACAAACCTGAGTTCAAGCTCAATAGTCCCAATCACTGACCTGAGTACGACTTCAATTAAATCCTTCACTCGGATATTTACTTCCTCTCGGAGCCCCCTTCACTCGGAAACTTGCACACTCTAAGTTCCATTTTCCGACCAGAAGGACTTTTCTCCTGGAAGATCACTCGGTTGGACATCCCAAGGGTATTAGGAATTCTACACTCGCTATCTTACTATTCAGAATCGTTCCACACGGTACCATTCCACTCAGAAGTGATACACTCCGAGTCACGTTACTCGAATTCTTGCTCTACTCAGAAGGTTACGCTCGGACACTATTCCCTTAAATTAATAATGATCCTCTCAATAAGGTCTTACTTGGAACACCATAATTTTCCCTCAGCAGTTCTTTCCCACAAGGTCTTCACTTGGAATTGTCTCCACTCTTACACACTCAGAATTTACTAACCTTACAATTTAGTTTGGCTCCAATCCTGGTTTCCTCATTAGGCTTACAGTATCACTCGGTTAACCTTTCAAAACTCCAATTTCAATGACAGTTTGATCACCCTTCTTATTCCAATACTAATCATCCTTTTAGTAGCCAATCCGTACCCAGCAACCTCTAATCCTCTCAGAAGCAGACACGTCAAGGTCAAACAAACCCTCTACCTTCATTTTGGTAACAATCGCATAATACTCATTTAATATAACTCTCATCATCACTCGGAATCGTCTGAAAGACTCACCATCACCATAAACAATTACAGCTTCACCTGCCCGACTCATGAATTGCTGCATCCAACTTATAGGATGACGTCTCATTCCTATAGGGTTACAACAATTACATAGTCACTGCAACGTGTACGCTGCCACATTACCTATGGCAGGAAGAGTCATCTCAGAGCAGCATGCCTCACACGGACCAGACTCGCCTAACTAATACTAATTCACACGGTAGTTAATGGCAGTTCACACACATAAGTAATACACCTACATCAACATCATGCATCACATAGGGTACATCACGCATCAATAATCACGAAAATTATTTATCACTTCTGTAAAACAGTATGATGGCAATACAACAATTGGCTTCTAGCCAACACCGAGTAAATATTTCCTCTAAACCTTATTCCTCACAAAACCATGGCTCGGGCTAAATTCTTAATTATCAGCTATATAATAACATCACTCCCTCGGGTTCACGCAATTCACTCAAGATTAAGCAATTCACAATCACATATGCTATTATAACACATCACGAGCTCAGCAACAGTACTAATGTACATACAGACACTCAGTCGGATTTCATACCAATTATTCATGGCTATATTATTGTTCACTACATCATGCACCATAACCACAACATCATATTGCACTTGGTAATAGCATCGACATATACATATATTCATCCAATCAGATTTACCCAAATCACATCCAAACTACATTAAGGATTTCATTCACAATATCATATTCACAATTAATATCTATCATAATATCCGGGTGTTGCATGCATCAATAATAAATCACACACAGATCACGTATTTCAATCATCAAACAACTGTCATGTTTCAATTATAGAGCAATACATAAAAGCAGTTCACCTGGAACCCGTCCAAATTACATCGTTTCAACTCATATAGGTCAGCATATAAATATATCCATCAACCATTCACTCAGTTATCATAAACCAGGAACCAAGACTCTATCATAATCTACTTATTCAATCAGGGTTCACACTCAATCACCTATATCATGTATATATATTACGCAGGGTTCATGTGCTAGGTTACAAAACATCCGTCACAAATAGCACTCGGCAGTAATGGTAATACTCCTATTTACAAGTATTCAGTCAGTATTCGCAGAATTATTAACATGCATTCGCGGACAAAGTCACACCATCACTAAACAGTTCACAAATACCACAATCCAGGAGTTGCACGCATAACTACTCAATCTTAGTACAGCTACTAACACATCTCACACATAACACATCACATGATAATCATTCAAGCCTCAATGAGTTACTACGCAATTGTTCTACTCGGCTCAACAACTCACAAGGTTAATAAATTATTAGACTTAGAATCCCTAAGGGGTCACTATTTATCTAGTATCCCACGATGGGTACCTCATAATATTCAAATTCCTCAACAAGGCACAGGCATACAACCACACCATTCTTAGTCAACATACACCAAATCCAATAGAAGATCATAAGCACATATCATCACACGAGTCATGCTTGAACAGGTATCAACATACATTAGAATATCATAAGCAATTGCGACAGCCTGGCTTAATGCACTTAACCGCCCACTAACAGTAGGCAAACCTTGGCCATGGACCTTTTGGTCTGCTCTGATACCAAAATGTAACACCCTAATTTTAATAAATAATAATCCCAAAAACAGGAAAAAAAATTTTCACAAAATCAACCACTAGTCAATCGGCATAGAAAAAGAAAGAAGAAGGCAAGGGAAATAAAAGAGCATTTACACGTATAGCAATCAGCGGGAGGAACAAGGCTGGAACCGACCCATTCGGTTCAGCGAAACACATCAGTGCCTGGGCGAAATCCATGACAACTCTGACTCGCTCGGGCGAGATCCAGGACGCTTGAGCGAGACAACTCACTCGCTCGGGCAAAGTTCCAATCGCTTGGGCGATACCACGACAAAAGCCTTCCAGCAGCACACATTCGCTGGAGCGGATCCTTCATTCCCTGAAGCGAGAAGCCTCACACGGCAAATTCATCACTCGACATCGGGACATCCATACACTCGGTAAATGACTAAGTCCACTCGAAAATTCATTCCTAAGTCCATTCGGTATTCCATAACTCCTTCTCACTCAGAATATATCCTATTCAAGCATCACTCGACGTAATCCATCCTTACCACAATCGGCTCACATTACACTTCCACTATTCGGTATACATTCATATTCACTCAGAAAATCAGGTAGTTAGGTCCCACTAAGACTTATTCAGAACTCAACCACTCGGGATGCAGACCCTCACTCACTCGGATTTTACATCTTTCACTCGGATTATCAATGCCTTACACTTAGGATCCAACCCACTCTAAACCACTATTCTAACTCCTCTCTCAGAAGGGAATCACTCAAGGTTTTCATTCGGGAAATACAAACTCTTCCTCACTCGGGATTTACTTATAATTTTCACTCGCAGTCACCCAACATGTTCACTCAGAAAAGCCACCCAAAAATCTTCACTCGGAACCACCACTTGACATAATTTCACTCATCAACGGCCCTCGAGTCATTTAGCAACACATCCAAGTCGGAAAACGCATCGAATCAATACAAAGCACATACATATGAATACATGTTCTCAGAAACATAAATCTGCCCACAAATCCAATCTACCGACCCATAAACATGTAACCATATACTCGGAATACTCATTATCTTGATATTATGCATTCACCAATACTTACGATACCATACAAGTGACACCATAACTACTCAATCTTTATAAATGAATATATTTAATCGCCATTTTACATAAGAGCCGGCCAAGGCTACACAGACAGGACATAATAATGCAATACAAGTACTCAACAGTTGGAGTGCACCACACTTGGACTTGAGGTCCTATCATCATTTCTGAATCCAACCTGCACACTGAAAAATGGTGTAGGGGTGAGCATCTTAGATATTAAATGATAGATACTGACTCAGGTTGTCCCACAATTATACAGCAATATACATATACACGCAATTATACATAGCAACGAGTAAAGTCAAGCAATATCAATCAACCAAGACACACATGGAACTCTTACCGATCGGAACCCACCAGTATCACTCGGCCTTATGCACATATCAATCCAATAATATTAACATACAACAATCAGTGTCATAATAATACCCATGAATCAGAGCACACATTGAACATTTCTCACTCAGAACCCAACAATTCTCACTCGCCTATATATGCACAACTTTCCAATAATATTAACATACGTTCACAAAGCAGATTTCGATCAGTATCAACAGCACATGCACCCAGAATAGTTCACTCGGTTATATATATTCCTCATCTCCTTAACATCATCACACGCATAATCAAATTCCAGTCAGCATCAGCAATACATATACACAGAGTATTCACTCGATTATACACATTCATCCTTCCATTAAAATCATCACATGCATAATCAGTTCCAACAATATCAATCAGTTAATACACATAGAGTATTTCACTCGGTTATAAACATTCATCATCTCATTAACACCTTCGCATGCATAATCAATTCCAAACAATATCACCAGTTAATAGGCACATAGTATTTAACTCGGTTCCGCATTCGTGTGTATCGGTTTAGATGTTGCAACGTAGGCTCCTAGCCTTTTTATACATAGCTCTGAGCTATCAAATCAGCTCCCAGCTGCTTGGCCATTTTACAGGTACCCAACCGTTTGCCCACAGGTGACACCAACGCTCTCAGCGCCAACGGAGGTGTTCACAGGCAGCCCGAGTCCCACTCAAGGGCTACCTTGAGTCCCACTCAAGGATTTCATAGCGTCCCACGCTTTAATAACTGATGGTAGTGTTTCACACTACGTGCTCTCAGCACAAACACATCCCATGCGCCACACGTGGATTCATCACACAACACAGAGTTCATATACACAACCATACATGCATCTCATGCAATCGGCATCATACATCATCAGCATTCAAACAACACATTCATCTCATGCAATCAATGCTGGACATTAACAGAACTCAACAACACATGCATCTCATGCAGTCGGTGTTACACATTCTCAGAACTCAATAGCATATACATCTCATACAATCAGTGCTAGGCATTAACAGTATTCCACAACACATGCATCTCATGCAGTCGGCATTATACATCATCAGCATTCAACAATACACGTATCTTATGTGACTAGTATAACACAACATCAGGACTCAAACAACATACATGCAATCGGCATTAAGTAATGTCAGGACTCAGACAACACATGCAATCGGAAAGGTACATTATCAGATACACTAAGTCATATTTTATCACATGTAGTCAACATTCTGAACTCATAACAACTTGCAGGTCATGTAAAACACATGGTAATCATCAACATCACTTCAACACATTCCTTTCACACAATCGTTCAACATTCACAGGCCATCAACATGCAACACTCAACTTTTACTTGTCATACAACTGGGCAGTACACACTCGCATGCAACACAATACATAATCAGAACACGAAAACAGCAAGCATCAACACTCGAAACCCGTTCATAACCCATGCATTTAAGATAGAAGATACCCCCTACCTGGACTGAAGCTTTTAGTCGGTCAACACGACACCCAGTTCCAGAGGGACACTGAGTCACACTTAGCACATCTGCATGCAAGAGCAGGGGAGACCATTTGGGCTTCTGAGATGCCCAGCTCTCGGTTCATTCCCTGGAGTAGCTCCATCACAACGCTGTGAACACTCTAACCACCTTGAAGCTCCTCGTAGCGCAGATCTCCACTGAGGCTTGGTAGCTTCGAGCAAGGAGAGAAAGTCGACGAAGGAACCGCAGGGAAGAAGACTAGTTGCATGCAGGAGGAAATGCACACCCGCACCCTCTCTGGCTCGTTGAGTCAAGAAGGAGGACTCCGATCCTCAGCCACCATTGTTGCGAGCTCACAGGAACAGAGCGCAGAGGAGGAAGAAGAAGATCGAAGAGTGAAGAAGAAGAAGAAGAAGAGAGAACAGAAGAAGAGGAGTCTGAAAGGAAGAATGAAGGATAGTGTACCCATATATGTATGTATGAAGAGAAGGAAGAGTGGGGTGGGAAAGCGCACACAGCAGCAGCCCCCCCTCACACACGCGTCATACGCACATAGTCATATCTAATCAGTCATTCTTTCTTTTCTTAACTTAAATTAATTAAACCAATTATAATTAATAAATAATTCTCCCCACACTTATCAATTTATTATTTTAATGATTTATTTTCATTTGGCAATTAATTATTAAATCGGGATGTTACATGTTATGTTAGAAACCAAGGTTGTAGATCTAAATAGGACATTAGAAAAGTTTACTAATGGACGAGGCAATTTGAATATTTTGCTCGGCCAACAAAGATGCATGTTTGATAAAACCGAGTTAGGATATGGTCAAGAACATAGCAATCACAAAAGGGAAAAACACTATAAAAATTTCTTTGTACCACCAAGCAAATCATCTTTACCTTTTATGAAATGCAATCATTGTGGTTTCAAAGGACATAGTGCTTATAGGTGTAGTGTTAGAAAACTAGGACCAAAGGTTTTAAGAAAGGTGTGGGTTCCTAAAGGAACATCACCAAAAGCTAACCTAAAAGGACCCAACATAAAATGGGTACCTAGCTCTCTAAACTAATCTTGTTTTGTAGGTATGCTTCAAGGTAAGCAACACCCATTGGTATTTGGATAGTGGGTGTTCAAAACATATGACAGGAGACATAAGCCAGTTCACATTATTCACTCCCAAAAGGAAAGGAAGTGTCACTTATGGAGACAATACCAAGGGTAAAATACTTGGTATCAGAAATATCGGTAAAAATTCCTCTACCTCCATTAGTGATGTGTTGTATGTTAAAGGACTCAAACATAACTTGCTTAGCATAAGTCAATTATGTGACAAAGGATATAGAGTTTTATTTGAATCCAATTGTTGTATAATTGAGAATAAGCTAAACAAAGAGGTCAAATTTGTTGGAAAAAGGATTGATAATATTTACATGATTGATGTGGATAGTTTGTCTACAAATGATGAACAATGCTTCATTACAAAAGAGGATGAAACTTGGCTATGGAATAGGAGAATAGCTCATATACATGTAGACCACTTAAACAAACTTGTTTCCAAAGAATTAGTAATTGGTTTACCAAAGCTTAAGTTTGAAAATAGATTTTTTGATGCATGTCAAAAGGGAAAATAAGTAAAGGCATCTTTTCAATCCAAAAATATTGTTTCCACACAAAGGCCTTTACAACTTTTGCACATGGACTTATTTGGACCATCCAAAATCAAAAGCTTTGGAGGTAATTACTATGGTCTAGTTATTGTAGATGACTATTCTAGATATACATAGACCTTGTTTCTTGCTCATAAAAATGAAGCATATCATGCATTCAAGAAACTTATAAAGATTATCCAAAATGAGCAGAATTCTAAAATTACATCCATTAGAACCGATCATGGGGGAGAATTTGAAAATTAATCTTTTGAAAAGTTTTGCGAAAAACATGGTATTAATCACAATTTTTTAGCTCCTAGAACTCCACAACAAAATGGAGTAGTTGAAAGGAAAAATAGATCCTTGGTGGAGCTTGCAAGAACCATGTTAAATGAAAACCATATTGCAAAACATTTTTGGGCCGATGCGGTAAACACTGCTTGCTATGTTATGAATAGATGTTTAATAAGGCCTATTCTAAAGAAAACCCCCTATGAACTTTACAAGGGTAGAAAACCCAACATTTCACACTTTCATATTTTTGGATGTAAATGTTTTGTGCTCAATAATGGAAAGGATAATCTAGGAAAGTTTGATGCCAAATCTGATGAGGCAATCTTCCTAGGGTACTCTCAATCTAGTAAATCTTATCGAATCTTCAATAAACAAACAAACACCATTGAAGAGTCCATTCATGTTAAATTTGATGAAAATAGCCATAACCCTCCGAGAAAGGAAGATGTTGATGATCTTGTACGTACTCTTCAAGAATTAACCTTAGATGACAAGGAAGGAGAAACCAAAGACACAAACGCAGCCAAACATGAGGAACCACCACAATGGATCACTTTGAAGGATCATCCTCTAGACAAAGTCATAGGTGAAATGACAAAAGGTGTAAGTACTCGTAATGCAATTAGAAATACATGCAATCATTTAGCCTTTGTATCGCAAACAGAACCCAAATGCATTAATGAAGCTATTATTGATGAACATTGGATGTTGGCCATGCAAGAAGAGCTAAATCAATTTGAAAGAAATGAAGTTTGGGAGCTTGTGCCAAGACCCAATGATCACCAAATAATAGGAACCAAATGGGTATTTAGGAATAAACTGGATGAAAATGGTATTATTACTAGGAACAAAGCTAAGCTAGTAGCTAAAGGCTATAATCAAGAAGAAGGCATTGATTATGAAGAGACGTATGCACCCGTAGCTAGATTAGAAGCAATAAGACTACTATTAGCCTTCGCATGTTGTAGGGACTTCAAATTGTACCAAATGGGTGTTAAAAGTGCTTTCTTGAATGGATACATTCAAGAGGAAGTATATGTTGATCAACCTCCAGGTTTTGAAAACCATCAATTTCCAAAACATGTTTTCAAATTAAAGAAAGCTTTGTATGGTTTGAAACAAGCTCCAAGAGCTTGGTATGAAAGGTTGAGCAAATTTCTTTTAGAAAATCATTTTGAAAGAGGAAAGGTTGATACAACTTTATTCATAAAGCACAAAAAGAATAACATACTATTGGTACAAGTTTATGTTGATGATATAATATTTGGTGCCACTAATGAGTCAATGTGCAAAGAGTTTGCTAAGTTAATGCAGGAAGAATTTGAAATGTCCATGATGGGGGAACTCACTTTCTTCCTTGGACTTCAAATCAAGCAAACCAATGAAGGCACATTCATTAATCAATCCAAGTACTGCAAAGAACTACTTAGAAAATTCAACATGGACAAAGCAAATGATACTGCCACACCCATGGGCACGTCATGCTATTTGGACAAGGATGAGAAAGGTAAGGATGTTAAACTCACAAAATATAGAGATATGATAGGATCCTTACTTTACTTAACTGCTAGTAGACCGGATATCATGTTTGTTGTGTGTATGTATGCTAGATACCAGGCTTGTCCTAAAGAATCACATCTCACTGCAGTAAAAAGGATAATGAAATACTTAGTTGGGACTCAAAATGTTGGTTTATGGTACCCCAAAGGGGCTGAATACACTTTAGTTGGTTACTCTAATTCAGACTTTGCAGCATGTAAACTTGACAGAAAAAGCACTAGCGGAACATGTCACTTGCTTGGTAGTTCCCTTGTTTCTTGGCATAGCAAGAAACAAGTAAGTGTTGCGCTATCAACAGCTAAGGCAGAATATGTTGCAACTGGTAGTTGTTGTGCTCAAATCCTTTGGATGAGACAACAACTTCTAGACTTTGGAGTTGTATTGGACCATGTGCCTCTTAAATGTGATAATACTAGTGCTATCAATATCTCAAAGAATCCTGTAATGCATTCTAGAACAAAACATATTTAGATTAGACATCATTTCATTAGAGACCATGTATTAAAGGGTGATTGTATACTTGAGCATGTTGAAACTTCTAGGCAACTAGCAGATATTTTCACCAAACCTTTAGCTAGGGAGAAATTCATCCATATTAGAAGAGAATTAGGAATCCTTGACATGAATAATTATGTTTGAATGATAAGTATTTTGATAAACTCTTATTTTATAGCATGTCTTGAATGAGTTTATGTTCAATTGTGATATGATCCATTAAAACTCCAACACTCTTGTGCAAAATCTGACAAAATTGGGCATTTTTACAGCATATAATCGATTACAAAGAGTATCATAATCGATTACTAAGCTCTTGTCTTGAAAGTAATCGATTACACAACATCACTTAATCAATTACTAAGCCTCTGGTTTATTTCTAATCGATTACTCATTGTTGAATAATCGATTACTTAGCCTCTGTCTAATGGACAATCGATTAGAAACCTTCCATAATCGATTATAATCATTTCAACTTCTTCCTAATCGATTATAAACACATCCTAATCGATTGTAAAGATTCTGTTTTGAAACCTAATCGATTACCTGTTGACCGTAATTGATTACTCATACGCGAAACATTCCAAATTCCTCAGAATCAATGAGCTAATCGATTACCTATGCCTCGTAATCGATTAGCCTCGGTATTGAGCAGTCACAATACAGAGTTACGAGGCACAGCAGCGGCCCAATCTTCTTTTCCCTTATTAACTCTCTTCTCTTCACCCAACACTTACCTTTTCCTTATAAATAAACCCCTCACTATCACTCTCACCTCACACCACCTCCTCCTCTTCCTCCATCTCTCAAAGCTTCAAGAAGCTCCCTCTCCTTCTTATTCTCCTCTTTGCCTTTCAATCACCATGTCTTCCTCCCGCTCTGTCGAGAGGGCAAGGTCCTCCATACCCCAAGCCAACAACCCCCTAGACTTCTCTAGGTTCTTCTCCTCTCCTAGAGATCTCCAAAATTTTGTCAAAAATTTTTCTGAAAAAGATATCATGACTCCCCACTTCACCATTGCTGAAACCTTTGATAACCATAGCCTCACCTTTTCCCAATGCCTCCACCACTACAACCTTTTTCCCTTCCGCACCCTTAAGGAAGAGCAGTATTATCCTGAACTCATTCGAGTTTTCTACTGCAATCTCAAACTTGTAAATGGGATGGTCGAATCAAAGGTCAAAAATATGACCATCAAGCTCACCAACACCCAATTTGCAGAAATCTCTATGCTGCCGCTTAACAATGCAGAGTTTGATGGAGGAGAACCTGAAGATGAATGGGGCTTCAATGCTCTAACCGTTCATCAATCCTTGTGGAAAGCTGATCGACCAAGGAGCAATCACAAGCTGGTGGGACATCTGACCCTGAATAACAGACTCCTACATTTCTTTCTGGTCAAGATGTTGGTACCCCGTGGTAAGAACTATGCTTTGGTGGAAGAGGATGATGTCCTCTTAATGTGGGCTATGTTGAACCATAAAGAGATCAACTGGGTTCAATTGGTCAAGTTTCACATGCGCCACGCAAAGGACCAATAAAAGCTTCCATATACCATTCTACTCACCAAAATCTTCAAACACTGCGGAGTGGACTTGGCTGGAGAACTCTCGGAGAAGGTGCCTTCAAAAGCCTGCATTGGCACTCACCACCTAACCAAGATGGGTCTTGTTTTTCTAAACGGAGCATGGTACTCACGAATGGAAGGCTATCATGCCAGCATTCCCTTTGAAGCTCCTGCTGATAATGAGCTTGTTCCTCCTCCTCCTCCTACACCTCAAGCCTCTTCATCTGCCCCTGCTGACCCATTTGCATCACTCTATGCTCACCTTGACCGCCGCTTCGATCGCCTCGAAAATTCCCTTCAAGAATTTTCAATGACCAAGCAACAACATTTTGAGATGATGCAACAGCGTTATGAAGAGATGTCCCATCAAGTCTCCGAACTTAGATTTTTCAATCTGGATAATTAGATCCATTTTCATGCTTTGGTTTAAGATGTTCCATGTTCTTTTTATTAATTATGCAAATTTCCCTTCATGTAATTTCCTGCTTTTTGCAATTAAATAAAATTTTCATTCTGTGATATCTATTTCTTTACTTGCATTTATTATTTTTGATGATTCCAAAGGGGGAGAAAAGATAGAAAATGTTCATCTGTTCATCTGCATTTTCTAAAACTGGCTGATTAATAACAAGTGGATTAGTTATCTCTAAAGGCTAAGCTATGTTCATCTGTTCATCTGCATTTTCTAAAACTGGCTGATTAATAACAAGTGGATTAGTTATCTCTAAAGGCTAAGCATGAATTCTTTTTGATAGGGGGAGATTTGTTAATGCTAAGAGATAAGAGATAATGATATTGTTAAGAGATAAAGATGCTGAATATTTGAAAAACTGGTTAAAGAAATTCTGCTATTTGAAACTATGATTAAGAGATAATGCAGCAGATATGTTTTTGCAAGAGATAGAATTAGAGATAAGTCTTTTGTTTAAAATTAACAACCCTCAAGAGATGAACATGGTTGTCATCATCAAAAAGGGGGAGAATGTGTTTGAATATGATTTCATGATCAAGGATTTTGATAATGACAAAGGACTCTTGAAGAAACTCTTGGAAAACAAAGAAACAGCATCAGACTGCAAAAACCACAAATATAATCGATTACACAAGGAGGTCTAATTGATTATGAAGCCTCTGTTTGTCAAGATAATCGATTATACAACACAGCTAATCGATTAAGAAGCCTCTGTTTTACAAGATAATCGATTATGAACCCAGGTCTAATCGATTAGATGACCACTGTTTTGTTAGCTAATCGATTGTAACATCAAGTAATCGATTACCAATTGTAAAATTGAATGAAGTGAATCAGGTGTTTAAGCTAATCGATTATGGGACATGAAATAATCGATTACCAAGCCACTGGAATGTCAAAAATCAATTACAAGGAAGCAATAATCGATTACACAGCTGCGTGACCAAATTAAATGCATCAGGTACCTTATACAATCGATTACCAGGAATGAAGTAATCGATTATTAAGCCTCTGACTTGGTGATAATCGATTACCATGGATTGGCTAAACGATTACAGCACGATCTGGAATGAAAAATTCAAGTTGTAATCGATTACAGCTCGAGGCGTAATCGATTACGATAGTGGGAAAACACATATTAGTGGGAAACCATCACATGTCTCCACCATTCCTTCAGACCCCCACTATGTGCAACGGCTAGGAAGAAGAAAGGCACTCCTCAAGCTCTCAAATGGCTCTATAAATTCAAGAGGAACTCAAGCACAAAACATATAACTAGAAGCTATCATTCCTCACTTGTTCTTGTGCTTAGTAAGCCACCTTTCTTGTATATTCTGAGTTTAAATTTGTACATCCTCTCATCTTGAGAGTTAAAGTTTGTGTGATCTTTCACTTGTACATCTACTCTATTAAGAGAGTCATTTCCTTGTAAACACTTCAACAAACACAAAGGTTTTTCACTCTCGGATTGAGTGGTCATAAAGGTTGGGGTTCAACCTTTGGGTATTGAGAGTTTGAGAGATTGGGTGGGTTACCCTTTGCTAATGAGGATTGAGTTCTTGAGTGTGGGACACTAGGAAGCTGCAATTGCTCATAGCTTGTATCTCTAAACTTCAATAGTAGAAATCCTCTAAGTGGGTTGCTTAGAGGCGAGACGTATACCGGTATTAGAGCATTAGGTGCTCACAATTTTAATGGTATTAGAGCGTAGGGTGTTACAATTTTTAGTGGTATCAGAGCGAACTTAAGGTCCATGGCCAAGGTATGCTTACTGTAAGTAAGAGGTTGTTGTGTGCAATATGACTAGTTGTCATATTTGTTAGCATGATATCCTAATTGATTGGTACACGCCAAAAATATTGTGAGATGAATTGTTAAATGTTGTATACATAATAGAATCCTAAAATTGCTGAATATTTTTATCCCAGAAAATGTATTGAAGTGCGATGTGATTTTCAGGATAAAGAATGACAGGTCTCCAAGGCATGGACGTTATGGCAGCCGTATTTCATCATTTTGCTCATATTTTAGAGAGGCGGGGCCAACCTCAGGTCCAAGATCATCAGGGATTGGATCATTTTCTGAAGCAAAAACCAAATAAATTTCATGGAGGATTTAATCTTGAGCTAGCCTATGCTTAGATTCAGGATCTAAAGCGTATCTTTGGTAGTCTACAATGTACAAAGACACAAAAAGTTGAATATACGGTGTTTATGCTTTGGAATAAAGCTCAAAATTGGTGGAAAATTACCAAAGCAAGGATGATAGCTGTGGGGACCCAGTTGATTTGGGAAAACTTTAAAGCCCATTTTCTAGAAAAATGTTTTCTGGATACTGTTAAGCAGAAAAGAGTTAGAGTTGATGGAACTCAAACAGGATTCTATGACTGTAGAGGAGTATGCTACAAAATTAAAGGAGTTATGCTTGTTTTATCCCCTGTTTCAATAAGCGAGAATTGAAGGCTCTAAATGTATAAAATTTGAAAGTGACTTAAGGTCAGAGATCAAGAAAGTGTTCAGACTTAAAGAGATCTACAAATTTCTGGTATTGGTGAACAAGTGTAGAATATTTAAAGAGGATGACAAGGCCCATATAGGTCAAAGTAGTAAAGGTGATACATCATTGAAGCTTCGGTAGCCTAACTTTAAGAAGCAAGACCATTCTAGTAGAGGTAGACCGTCCTCTAAGTCAAGGGGGTGTGGTGGATGAGGAGATCATTCTAGTAGCTGTCCTAAGAACGGAAAGTGCTTTAAATATGGTGGAGATCACAAGGAGGCATTGGTGTATGTATGTGTGTGTGTGTGTATATATATATATATATGATATGGATCTTGTACAGTTTAAGCATTGTAAGCTTATGTTAAAGTTTCATAGCATTCGGGGGCTAAATGAATAAGATAGGGTACGAGGAAGCTGGCCTAGGACCAAAATGCTGCAATTTTCACTCAAGCAAGCCCAATCTCGCTTAAGTGAGATTGTGGGTAAATTGGAATTTAGTTTTGGGGCAACTTTCGCACAAGCAAGGGTTATCTCACTTTAGCAAAATCCAAGAGGTTGGATTTTGGCTCATTTTTGCTCAAGCGAGGATATTCTCGCTTGAGCGAAACCCTAAATGCATAGTACTAGTCAATTTTCACTCACGCGAGACATTCTCACTCAAGCGATAGAAGATTTTCGTTTTCACTCTTTTAAAATTCCCTACTATTTTTATGTTATAAATATTTAATGGTATTAAAGCATTAGGTGCTCATAATTTTTAATGGTATCAGAGCGTGGGGTGTTACAATTTTTAGTGGTATCGAAATGGACTTAAGGTCTAAGGCCAAGGTATGACTACTGTGAGTATGCGGTTATTATGTGCAATATGTCTAGTCGTCATATTTACTTTTTTTTACCATTAATTCTTACAAGTAAATTTAAGATTATTTTTAATGTTGTTTAATTTTTCTTAATACAAAATTATTACTTGTGATAATTTAAACCTAATCTTAGTATAAAACTAAAAGATAATTTCAACAGTTCAGAAGCTTAGAAAATTTAAAATATGTTTTACAAGTTAGTGAAAAATTAAAAACAAAAGTCTAAACAATATTAAAGATATTTTTATTATCAATAAAAAGTTTAAATATTTTTATCCATTCAATACTTTAAATCCAAGTAAAAAAACTTCAAATCCTAAAATTTCAATAAATACATATTTAAATGAAGTTATTTCAATCAATGTAAGTTTTACTTTGCTAGAATCAAGTTAGGTGTATAGATAAATATTGTTGCTAGTAATTCATTAATTAAATGGTGGAAAAATATTCAATACTCAAGTTTATAAAGTTAGATAGAATAAATGTTTTTACGAGTATCAAATATAATGAATTATTAATATTAATATGAAACGTAGAAGTTTAAACTTAATCTAAAGCTTAAGAGATTTAACATTAATTCTAACAATAAGTTTAAGATTGATCTAAGTCTGATACCGGCTCAGAGACGGTGTACTCTAGTAAGAGACACCTCCTAGCGAGCACCTCACGACATTGGATTGACCCATGCGTAAACTACCTATGACAAATCTTCCTAACCGAAGTCAATCATGGTTAGAGTCAAGAAGAGGTTGTGGTATGCATTGGGAAAAATACTAACCATCTACCTACTAAGGGTGTCAGGAATGCCTGGATCGGGTCAACTTTATTTGCATTTTACATAATCCTATGAATCTGTAGTAACACACACCACATAAGATGTTTTCATCACTTAAGCCTATAAATAACACGCATTAATGTCTTATTAAGGTACGTTCACTAAACACACTTAAGCTTTGATATTTATTTATCGAGTACTGACTTGAGCATCGGAGTGTCTTTGTAACATCCTAAAAATTTAGAAAATAAATTACTAGATGATGATAATTAATTATTTGATGTCCAAAACGTATAGGAAATTAATTAAGTATTAATTATGAATTATTGGTAAATTAAAATTTATTGAAACTAGATGATTTAATGGAAGGTGTGGGACCCATTAAGCCAAATTAGATATTTGAAAGGTCTAGAATGATAAGATAAATATTATGGTTATGGTGGTATGACTAAAATAATTTTTAGAATTAAGAAAGTAATTATATGGACACGGCATGTTTAGCAAATGGCGAAAATACAAGCAGAAATGAATTTAAGAAAAATGCAAATTCCTTCCTTTTTCCCTCACATGACCGTCCACTTTTTCCCTCTCACTTTACTCTCTTTTGTTCAATGGATAAAAGGGAATAAAAGACTTTTGGACAAAAGCAAAAAGGTGAATCTTGAACCATTAGGTAATACCCAATTTTAGGTATTGTCTCACTCCCTCCTGTTCATATTTTTCGATGAAGCTCTCTTCTCCCTCCTTATTCATTTTCATTTTCACTTCTTCCTTCTTCTCCTCTTAACTTCCAAAACCAAAACTCACCTCCTCTTATGCAATTTTCACTTAAAAGTCATTGGTTTTCTTGGATTCATGGAGTAAAAAAGGCATTTTGGAGCAAGTTTTAGGTGATTGCATCTTCATCATTTTTGTTTTTAGCTTAGAGCTTGGAGTCTAAGTAAGACTCATTGTCATTTATGGCTTTTAATGGGTGTTTTGACATTGTTGGAGCTTAATAATGGTAGTTTAGGTATTGTTATGACAAGAGATGCATGTGGAACAATGGAACTTTAGGTTAGAAGACTTGAACATATGGTTTTTGGTGGTGGCTATGTGTTATACAAATTTTTGGCATGATAGATACTTAATATGGTGCAAGAAAATGATAAGAATTGTTGTTTAGGTGTTTTATGGAAACCCTAAAATTTGGAATTTAGGGCTTTTGGCAAAATTATTGAACCTAATGATTTGTGTGAGTCGTATGTTGGGTTGTTTTGCATTCTATTGCATTGTGCTTGTGGTTGTTTGTGCAGCTTGGCATCATTCCCTTGGCACTCCAACAGCGTTGTATTATATGAGTATGAGGTAAATATCTGACTCCCTGGTAGAGTATTGGTTATTAATGGTGAAGTGTTTATTCATTATAGAATTATTTTATGGCCGGGAAACTAGTCCCGGTGGAGGAGATGGCTCCTTCTCGGAATTTTCCAAATTGATGAGTAGGACCAAATCTGGTCCCACTCTTGATAAATTCCTGAAAAAGAATCCCCTTGCTTATAATGGAGGGCATGACTACGGTGAGGTGTATGTTTGGATAAGAAAAACCGAATCAACTCAAGTATTTCGAGTGCTTGGAGGAGCAGAAAGTACAGTTTTTGACTTATCAGTTGAAGGAGAGGCTAGGATATGGTGGTCTCGGACTAAGGTACAGATGAAGGCGGCGAGTGAGTCGCTAGTGTGGATGAATTTCCGAAAGTGGTTTCTTGTCAAGTACTTCTCGGATAATTACAAAATCCAAAAGGAAATAGAGTTTGAGGTTGAAACAGGGCCGAGTGTCAGTGGCCGAGTACACTACGAAGTTTGACAAGCTATGTGACTTCTATCACTCTTTCCCACTAGAAGGAACCGAGAGCAGTAAGTGTGCCAAGTATGAAGCGGGATTGTGAATTGGACTTTGCAGTGTGATTATGCTGATTAAGATTCGGGATTATCCGACTCTGGTGAACAAGGATAGGCTGACCGAGGAAGTGCAATTACAGAGGACCTTTCAGTCGAAAGATAAGAGGTCGTGAAGGTAAGAGGATCCAGTTTCAAGAAAATGGGTCAGTTCTTTCGTGGCGGTAAGTTTTCCGCTACGTCTTCTTCCTTATCTGGTTGGAGTTCTACTGGCCGATCTGGTAGTCAGTCGGGTAGCCGAGTGTGCTATAATTGTGGCCAGGAAAGCCATATTATGAAACACTAGCTGGTCATATCATTGTTTCCAACGTAGACAACTGGGACGCCTTAGGCCCGATTGCCCACAGGGGTAGTAACCGAGTGGGCATGGTCAGCGAGCCAACACTTCTGGGACTCGGGGTGCTAATTTTTCGAGAGGAGGTTAAATCCGGTGGTGAAATGAGAATAGTAAGTGCATTGGTAGCTATAAGTTTGTTTGAATAATGGAGTTTGATATTACATAGAATGAAATAAGTGGACGAATGCTCTGATATGATTATTCTTAGGAAGGATGAATCCCCTATACATTTCTACCTGGTCAGAATGACGATAAATATTAGACGATAAATATAAGTAAAGGAATAAACTGTTGCAATAAACTGTCCTGTATCGAGCTTAAGGTTAGTAAGCAAGTGATGGTATGCTAATAACATCGAGCAACCAAAAATATGGAAACATCAGTGGTATAAGTAAATAGAAAAGATTATAAAATAAATCGAAAAGGGAATGGACGAATAATAGGTGATGCAAGTTAGCAACGTTGTAATAAGGTTAACCTTTTAGGAGGGGTGAGCCTCCTGTACTGATTCTATAAAGTGGTTTAAATAAACGTTACCGGTATGTCATATCCAAATTGTTAGACGATTGATTAACGGACATTAGGAGAAATTATGAGTAGGTAATGGAGGACAGTGTAAGAATGCCCAAATAAGTTGAAGGTAGTAGTCGAAGGGTGGTTAGTAATAATTCTTAGTGAGATAATCGATGAGGCGAGAATTTGCTCAGGGAAGAATTAAGAGAATGTATTATGTGAATGATGGTCGAGTGAAGTATATATATTGAACTATGTGTGCATGATAAGGAGAAGTAGTGAATGAAGGACATGGGACAAAGTGATTAGAAAGTAGTCTAGCAGGCAGATAATAAGAATGAAGAGAAGTTTTACCTAGTCGTTTGGACTTTGCACGGATATTAGTGCTACATGGGAATCATAGCGGCTGGCCACCGTGGGTTCCTTTTAACATTAATTCATTGTGAAGTTGCCAATAGGCATAGGTGAATGAATTATGATGTAAACAGCTTGCATATCGATCAATGACATGAATGGTTGGATTGTATACCCGACTTCCACCTGGCTTAACTACGAAGTGTTGAACTACTGAGACTGATCACCTCAGGTAGTTGTACTAGTGGTTAAGGTCGTGTGAAGTCGAGGAGACAGACGTGTTTTAGCCAATCTTGGGTAATCAGATTTAGGAAGAAAAGTGTATCAGTCGTATTTCTGAAATTGATAAGTGATTAGAGATGAGGAGTAAATAGAGATGACCTTAAAAAGAAATCTGATGATTTGAGTTTCTACTAAGGTACACTGAGTGGAGAATTTCTGAGTGAATCATGTCTGAGACAAGACCTTTCGGGTGAAGAAAAGCTGATTTTGAATGAGTACTTCTCGAGCCGAGTTATTTCTGAGTAGTGAATTCCCGAATGGGGTATCTCAGTTGAGTGCGACCCTTCCGAGTGGATGGCACCGATTAAGATATACTGAGTGAGCCTTTTTCCAGGAAAAGTACTTCTACAGAGAAAGAGGAACTTTGAATGAGTATGTTTTCAAGTGAATAGTTCCCGAGGAGAGTAAATATCCGAGTGGTGAATTCATTTAGTGCTCGGGTCCATAATCAGAGTTGTTGAGTCTGTGCTCGGGTTCATCTTCGAGATTGTCTTCGACTCTGAGTGATATTCTCAAGAGGTAAAGATATGGAATTAACCAAAGGTAATGATGGAATTTAGAGATTCCGAGACCGAGTGGTGGTGCCTGCAAAAGGGTGATTTCAGGCAAGCTGTGCTAACTGAAGCACATAGGAGTTCTTTTGAGTATTCATCCTGATATTACCAAGATGTACCACGATTTGAAGAAGGAATTCTGGTGGTCGGGAATGAAGAAGGCAATAACCGAGTATATGAAGTCGTGTGTTATATGTCAGAATGAGAATGGCGATGCCATTCATCTAGGGCCCGAGTTAATCCAGGAGATGAATAAACATGTTGCTCTGATCCGAGAGAAAATGAAGATTGCCCAAGACCGACAGAAAAGTTACTAAGACAATCGGCGTAGACCACTAGTTTCAGACGGGTGACTGGGCATTTCTAAAGGTTTCATCGACCAAAGGTGTAGGTCGGATATTGAAGAGTCACAAGCTTAATCCGAGATACATCGGACCATATCAAATATTGGAGAAGATCGGTGATGTTGCTTACCGACTGGATCCTCCCTAGACGTTAACTAATATTCACAATGTGTTTCATGTGTCACAATTCTGAGCATACATTCTGTGTGATTCGATGATTGTCCCGAGTGACTCTATCGAATTGGAGGAGGACCTGATGGTGGAAGTTACACCGATCGGTATTGAGGAATTCCAGACCAAATAGCTAAGGAACAAGGAAGTGTCATTGGTAAAGGTGAAGTGGCAGAATTTGATTGGGGTAACCAACACGTGGGAATTGGAATCGGACATGAGACGGGTGTACCCCAATCTTTTCCAATAGGTACGTTGATTTCGGGGACGAAATCCCTTTTTAGGGGGGTGGATGTAACATCCCGCATATTTATAGAAAAATTTTGTGTAGTGAAAAATATTAAAAAAAATTTTAAGGATTTCATTTATATTTTTATGAAGTATTGGGCAATTATAAGTAATTAAATATTGTGAGTGTAAATAAATTTATTGATTGGTTAATTATTATGAAAGGTGTGATTGGAAGAAGAGAAAAGTTTAATTAAAAGTGACCGGTTGGGGAGGTGACTGGTTGCCCATGAGTTTTAAATAAAGGTTTCTTTCTCTTTCCTCAATCATTCACTCTTTTACGAGAATCTTCTTCTTCCTTATCGGTTTCTTTTCTTCTTCTCCTTCCTCCATTGCTGTGAGCTGTATGCTCTGAAGGGAGGTTCATTTTGCATTAAAACCTTGAAATAATTACATTTCCGTGACAGTGGTTTCAAGGTTGTGCATTCCAAACCCGTTGGTAGTAGAACGAACACTGGTGGAAAGATTAAGGAAGCTGGTGCTGGATCCGGAGGTGGAACTGTGAACCCAACGATTGTTGAAGCTTGGAACAGAGGTAAGGGGGTGTTCGGGTTATAATTAATTAGAATAGGACAAGTCTGAGTCGTGGACTGATTGGGAAACATGGTAATAAATAATGCTGGATGAAAGTTGTGAATGTATATGCATGTATGTATGTGGGCACTGATCGGTTGAGGATCGTGTGTGTGTATGACTTAAGAAATATTTGATGCTGAGATAATAGAGATGATGCTGGATGAGCTGTATGTGAATGTGTGTATGAATGCATGTATGTGTATGGACACCAATCGGTGGTGTATAGTGGCAATGTGATACCGGGCTTGACAAGCAGGTTGCCCGTTTGATGAGAAATGTGAATTGTATAAGTATGATAAGTGTTTGCCATGTGAGAATGTTATATTGATGGGCTTGACAAGTCGGTCGCCCTACGTTGTAAGCACAAGTCAGTTTCTGACAGTTGCAAATGATGATCGTAATAATATGCCTGTTTATATAATGGAATATATGATTTTATGGTGGAGGATGACCGACGGTATATGTTACCCTCGTTTTTGGCTTCCGTGGTCAAGTCGGACCCAGTTGAGCTACCCAGAGGTCTATGACCCAGTGGTTAAGGGGGAGCCAAGTCGGGCTCAGTGAACCAAGTCGGGTTCACGGGGTGTCAAGTCGGACCCCCAGCTGAAGGTCGATCCTATGAGTATCCGGATACTAGGCGTCAATTTTATGTGAGAGTCAGTTGTGACAATTGATGAATTATTAATTGTGGTGTATATTTGTCGAGTGCAGTTTGCTATATTTGCCGAGTGCAGTTTGTTATATTTGCCGAGTGTAAATTGTTATAGTTGCCGAGTGTGAATTGTTATAATTGCCGAGTGTGATGGCTATATTTGCTGAGTGATTTGCTAAAATTGCCGAATAAGAATTGATATATTTGCTGAGTATAATTTGATGTATTTGCCGAGTATAATTTCATATATTTGCCGAGTGATTTGTTATATTTACCGAGTGGTAAATTGTTATACTTGCCGAATGAGTTACTTGCTGAGTGATTTGCTAAAATTGCCAGATGAGAATTATTATGTTGCCGAGTGTGAATTACTATAATGCCGAGTGTTAATGGATCTATTGCCGAGTGTGAGTTAATTGCCGAGTGTGACTTGCAATTTGAGGATAAAGCAATCGGACGGAGTTTATACTCGTAATTTGTTATTTAAATTCCGTTCTAGATTAATTATGATGCTAAACACTCACCCTTGCCGTGGTTTTCAATTTAGTAACCAGTGACAGGGAAGAGGTCGGAGCTTTGGAGGTGCGCCAAGCGGAGGATTGATGCCAAGGCACCGAGTGATTTTGAATGAATTGTGTAATATATGTATATAATGAGTTTTTCGAGTGTGTGGTGCTACCTGTTGCCTATATGTTGAATTAAATTTTAATCGGTATGCTGATTGATGTGAATATAAATTCTTGATGCTGTGGTCGGTGTTTATTTTGAGTGAATTTGCATTGCTGTAACATAGTCGATTACAGGGCGAATCTCACCGAGTGGATTCATTCTTGTCCGAGCGAGGGTCGGTTGATTTGGTGTCTGTCTCACTCGAGTATCCCTTGTCCCTTTCCGAATGAAGAATAACCAAGAGACTCACTTCCGAGTGGAAATTTAAGGTGTCTCCGAGTGAGCTATGGCCGAGAGAATCACTTCCGAGTGAAGAAAGATAAGAGTTCTTCTGAGTGAAGATCAGAGTGTTTCCGAGTGAGGTATATCCGAGTGAACCTTTTCTGAGTGAAGTAAGGTTAAGATGTTCCCGAGTGAGAGATGACCGAGAGGACTTATTTCTGAGTGAAACCCGACTTGTTGACTTTCCCTATAAGTCTTGTTCACTCAGGTTTAAAGAGTAGCATTCGCTCAAGCGAGTTGGATCTCGCCTAAGCGAATCAGGGTCTCGCTCAGGCGAATGACCCCTGACTCTGTTTTCCTTCTGCCGCTGATTTTAATTGAATCTTATTTTATTATTGATTTATTTCCGATTGGTTATTGTTATTTTAAGTATGCTATTATTATTTTGAATGTATTTGAGAAAAGTAAACATTATTTTATATTAAGATCGAGTTGATTTTTATTAAATGTGAAAAATTATTACGAAAAATGATTAAATTGATGCGGGTCATCACAGTACACCATCATGTTTGATGGATTACCCACAACTAGTCATCAACCAAATCATATGTAACATAAATGAAACCATTATCACACTTAACAGGCATCGTTTTACACTCTACAGGTCATTCTTAATCTTATAATATACTCATCACTAAAACTCACACACTTATCAATTTCTTAACTATTATTTCATTGTTTCTAGCGTAACATGTTCATAAGATCATATACAGACATGCACAGACCATAGATTTACCAAGGTACACATCCCATTGGTTCATTACTACACCAACACATACTATATGTTTATGATCCAACCAAGGTCAGATCCCACACACTTAGTATTCATCTGTTGCAGAACGAATACAAGTATCACCACAATCATAATAAGGTTAGTCACATAAAATGTTATGCATGGATGTGGCATTTTATGATTATCTTGTAATTAAATATCTAATGATGTGAATGAGGGCCTATAAAACATCAATCCTTGTTGCAATCATCTCACTACTGTAAGTCTACTGAGCATCATAATATCATATTTCTAGAGCGACCGAAGTACAGCAAGTTCCCCCTAATACATTCTGCAGGTAACGGACATACATAATCCAAAATTATCACATGGATCCATGACTATCACAGAATTTGTGATCACATTTAATAACTGAAATTGATTCCCCACGGTCTTAGAAACACTTACTTGAGTCAAAGTACAATAGGCTCGTTACGGGCTGCCCGACACCAGGTACTACATCAGGCCATTATAGGGGACTGACCCATTTGTACTTCAAAGACCCAACTTACGGATCGCAATGAATATGTTCTCCAATGTACCCCGTCATTATGACTCTAGTTTCACACTACAATTCATACTTCGATACATGTACAATACAACTTATTTTCTTTTACTTATATAATAATCACATGTCATCTTCACCAGGTAGGGTCCTTCCTCGATAAGTCCTTTGTCCTTAATGTAAGGGGAAAGTCCAACAAAAGATTCCTTATTACTATACATATTCATGTTCATGTATTTTATACCATGATTACTTATACTTTACTAACTTGGCTATTAGTATATATCTTAAAGATTAACTTTATGTACATGTATATATATATATATATATATATTAGGTTCGAAATAGGGGATAAGTTGAAGAAATCAATGTCCTTTAAAGTAATTTATTATATGGATAAAATAACTCATAATAGATTAACACTTCTTGTGTAGCCGAATACTCAGACTATATAAATGGTTATAAGCATACATATACTATTTCCCAAGCCCTTTATCTTCACTGAAATACATGTTATCAAACACTCTAGAAGTTAGGGCTCGAGATTGAGAGATATAAGAAAATTCGTCACTTTAGTTCATGGAATGTTTTAGCGAACGTTGTCCTATTGCATCTGTCACTATGGAACTTTTCCCTTTGGCTTAAGGATAGAATTTAATTTGATAAAATAATTTAAATGTATGCGTACGCTCTTGAAATAATGTAACAACACTTGCCTAAGAATTCTTCTTAAATTAATTATTGATTTTGTCAAATTTGAAATCATCACATTATTGCTTGAATACTCGGATTGAGTTGATTCAAAAGCCTAAGTTGGATAATTTTCAAAAAGCTGTTATTCTAATATAAAAATATAATAATTTAATTTAAGAAAACATTTTACTCAAATATTTCTCATCTCGTCTCTTTTTACTATTTCTGCCCTTTAATTCTTTTTCTTTCTGATGATTAAGGACAAAAGTCTGGTTGATCTGTTTCGTTTCTTCTCATCATTTCAAAAACGTCATCTCATCCACATTGATGCATAAATTCAGTATTCATCACAATATATTGACACCCTTATAAGGGTTTCTGATATACCACACCCTTATAACCCCTATTGAAAACTCGTTTCTTTCAGTGATTTCCTGTCATGGACCTACCGAGACTCCCATTCATTTTCCATGTTTACTTAACCATGCAAGCCTCAAATCATACATAATTAAATCACATAAATTTAGAATTTACACGCATCCAAATAGCTATTAAACAAGCATTAAAACTTGTGACCTAAGGCAACTTCTAACACCATTTTCTACCAAATTTTTCATGCAACCTCATGAACACATGCCACGCCAATTACAACAAATTAAACACATATCATGCCAAGTAAGATTACTTCATTTTAGTAACTAGAAATTTTAGAATTGAACACACATTAAGGTTCTCATATTAAACTGCTAAAACTTAGCATTTTAGACTAAATCGTACACCATTTTTCCTAAGAATTTACATGAAACTTCATGATTAAATACCATGCCATTTTTACTTATCAAAATTAGCAAATGATCATATCAGGTTCAGTACCTAGGTCATGCCAAAATTCCAGCATCCATACCCATTTAGAAATTCATACACATGGGCTTAAAAATAACATTTTTCACAATAAAACTTTGCATGCGTGTAAGGTTCAAGCATTTTAAATTATTCATTATTATTTTACATAGAATTTCAACATTGAGAACTCATCCAAAAATCAACATGCAATTACTAAAAAATACTACACAATTCAAGATTTACACATGTGTCATCAAAATCATATTTTTAGTACTTAAATCTTTACATGCATGAAGGTTAAATATGGTTCTCTTCATTCCACCAAGCTCACAAAAGTTCTAGCATCAAAACCATGGTTATTTTCATGCTAAAATCAATAAAAAATTTAGATAGAATCACATGAAATTATCAAGGGTAGAAAATGTAAGTTTTTTAAGAAAATTTTAATAAACACTTAACATTTTCTTGGCTTTAAATTTTCTTTCCAAAACTAAACCAAAATTTAACATATTTTCCATATGTAAAATCCCTTTACCTTTGATTTGGTGATGGGAACCCAAGGGAGGTTCCTACACCCTTACATGCATGAAAATCCATAAGATCAAGGAGAACTCCCCCTTATCTTAGGGCTTCATGTTGGCTTCCTTGGGAAAAATTAGAGGACCTTCTTGCTTGCTTTTTCCTTGCTCCAAACTACTCCAAATGGTGTCCTTGAGTTATTGGAAAATAGGGCTAAGTGGTGGTGGAAAAGGATGGCTTTTTAGAGGGTTATGGTGGTTACGGGTTTTGAGGGAAAGGTGGGGTTTTTCATGGTAAACATTTACATGCATGTGATGATCAAGAACATGTATGCATGTTTGGTGAAAGGTGAAGTGGAATGGAAGAAGAAAATGAAGAGGAAGTGGAGGTAGATAAGTTACAGCTAGAAGAAAAGAATGGTGGAGGGTTCCTTAGTTATTGGGTTTTACATGCATGGTAAATTTGAAGAGGGTGAGGATGTGTGAATAGAGAGGGAAGTGTGGAGGAAGTTGTAGCCAAGGGAGGAGGAGGATGATGGAAGGAAAATATGGTGGAGGATGGTGGAGATGGCTATGACCAAGAGAAAGGAAAAGAATAAAATAGCTTATACTTTCTTCTTGGTTTCTAAGAGAGAAATGAAAGGCAAGGCTGAATTTTTCCACCAAAGGTACACTTATATAGGAGAGAGAATAAGTAAGAGAGGGGTGGTAAAGTGGTGGCTGAAGTAGTGGAAGGTGGTGATGGGAAATGACATAATACGGGAAAAAATGACGCGATTTGCTCAAATAACACAGAACCAATTAGGTTACATGAAAACTTAAAAGGATTTTGTGTAAAATGATGATGGTTTGATGTGTCTATGGTCGTAGGTCTCTCTAGGAAAAAGAAAATGTGGTTCTGATTTTATTTCACTAAAAAAGGGTATCAAGGGTTTGAATACTGAAACTTAAAGCGTTTCCGATGACAAATTGTCAAAAAGCAGAATAAATTTAAAGAATTAATTAAGTAATAAACTTAATTAATATATTTGATTTTATAAAATATTAAGGCTTAAAAAATGGCTCAGGGTCTTCAGTATTCAATTCCAAACTCAAGACACAAAGCACCGACTCAAAACAGGAGCGATCAGGCGTTCGGTTTACATTTTCGATGAAAAACTTTTTCCTGATGGCATTTTTGTAAATAACTCCCTACTTTAGTCCAAATAACTTCCCCACAGGGTTACCACAACCCGTGGGAGTTTCAGCTCATCATTGTCACATTTATACAATTAGGGCACAAAATCAGCCAAAGCTTAATTTTTTTTTACAGAAAACACATAACACAAGCTATACCTCACAAGACCAGGGCCTTAGGGATTTACCCTAAAAACCAAGGGTGTTACATAACAAACTTGGTACAGAATCAATAAATATTCTATTATAAAGATCATAAAAAGTTGAATAATGGCCATTTAAAATAATTAAGAGTTAAAAATTACAAAACAAACTCTTGATCATAGAATGATCAAATGTAACAAATTGATAAAGCTTTAAAACTAATGTGTAGCAGCAGTAATATCTAGTTGTATTTGACTTGGGTAGTATTTATAGACTTGGGTGGTGAGGACATCTTACGTGGCATATGTCAGTACAGGTTCTGTAAAAGACGCATAAAGCTTATATGATCGTAAACATTCTTGACACTCTCTATTGGTATGTGGCTGGTATGCCCCCGGTGCATCCCACAAGCTCTTCCCAACTCCGATTGTTAACGACTTCAGTTGTTAACGACTCCGGTCATGGAGATCTGCCATTGAATTTGTGTGTAGGAAATTCGATGTTGTAAGTTGCTCACGAGAGGTTCCCCATATCGACAAACATCGTCTTAGAGTCAAAATTATCTGGGCTCATATTAGGCTTAGATCATTTGCCCCCCACCCTGTTAGAGTGACTTAGAAGTTGCTTCAATAAGTTACATGTCATTTTGATTTGGGAATGTCAGATGTCATCAACAATTGTTTGTTTTTTCAACTTCAATTGGAGTTAGCCTATTAGGACTAGTTTGATGCACCTTTTGGTAAGTGAGGGCTCAGATGGGACACGGGACACACATGGATTAGTCATGACACTTAATTTCCTATACACCTGTGAAACATATATAACATGTTACACGTGTAGGTGCCATTATTGCATTGTAACTTTCCCAGGCCTTTTCACCCCCAAGCCTTGCTAATAAACGGCGCTCACTTGTCTTCAGAAATGACTTATAATTTTAGAGAATCTTTAATGCTCTGATATTGTCAATTGCTACTAGTATTAAGTATGGCACCTTAACTTGGCCATAAAGGTTTTCATAAAATTTTTATGAGCAATGGAGAAATTCACCCTCTCATGTCTTGGTTAGTGTGTCATTAACTAAAACCTTTCAAAAATACGAGCCAAAAAATCTCTTTTGTTTTTGCAATATGTTTGGTTTGAAATAAACTGGTATATCACATCTCAATCTTTGCTAAACACATACAGGAAATACTTTATTCATACCCATTTATTACATAACATGGCCAAAGGCTACCATTTTGTATTAAATATGAGTATACATGAAATAAAGTTGAGCATAGGAAGAATCTACCTATTCATCTTCCTTATGCCATACAAAGAAATACATCAAAGTGGTATCGTGCCCAATAAGATGGCAAGGGTGACATTGATGAAGGTGGGGTGTACTCAGGATTATTGATAGGGGTAGGGGTAAAGCACACATCTGTAGTGGGTGCTGAGACATTATTGCAGTCGTCATGACTAGGCAATGAGGTCATTGTTCCTAATGAGCTTAACATCTAATGTTCAAAATCAAACATATAAAAAGATAAAAAAGGGAAGTGAGTCCATATTCAAGATCTATGTTGACTTGGCTCACATCACAAGATCCATGAGAATAGTTAATGATTATGGAAATAAATTTTTGGATGCATGGCATGGACTATTGATTATAAAGATTTGAAGAACTGTGAGAATATAACGATGCCGTAAGCTATTAAATGTGGTAGAAGGTGTTTCTTAGTGTGATTGACATGGACAATCATAATGAGGTATTATAAAACATTGTGAACCCATTATGGATGATGGATGAAGATAATGATGTTAATTTGGTATTTTGAGAACATTGGGTATGATCATTTAAGTAATAGAAAACATTGATAAAGGGAAAGGAATTCCCAAAACCTAATATGATATGAAACCCAGACCTAGAAAATATTTGAAACATGTTAGAAGTCATGAATATAATGATTTATGAATTTAAGATTGAAAATGATGACTAGTAATTAATTGTGTTTAAGCATGTATTGAATGTAGGGTAAAATCTAGTAGATGGCGGGACTGTTAAATCACCTGAATTTCTTCTCTTGAGGTAGGAGAGAGGTTTATACTTTAAACGCATGAATTGAATAACTTGATGATTATTGTATAGTATGGTAAATCATATTTTCCTTGCCATGATTGTTATGATTTATTGTAATGAATGGCCATATTCTTGTCTCTTGTTTGGAAAATATATTTGATGCATTTAGCATATGTGGTGTGTCTCTTATGGTGGATTCATAAGTATTATAAAGATTGGGCAAATGTGTGCCTAATTATGAAAATATACCTATGCATTATTATGGAAATATGCAGGATCCACCACTAGCATTAAATGTTGATGATTAACAATGAAATTAGATGAATTATTGTTGTGTGACACACCCATGAGTGGTGGTGAAGATTTATAAATGTTGTTGATGCCATTGTGATTGGTACAATTTATATGCTTGTAATGATTTTTGAAATTAAAATTGTTAAAAGAGAAAGTAAATGCCACAATTGAACATTGAAAGCAATGGCAAGACTGTGTAATTTAAAATCCACTAAGAGAAAATGGTGGTGATGATAAGAATAATGATTGATAGTTGATGAGTGGCATGGTAGGATGTATTAGTGTGTGAGAATGCATATGATTTGTATTTGCATTTGCATCTATGGCATATCTGTCCAGCTACCCGGTTTGGCCCAATGAGAGGGTGACTCAGTGCATGAGCATGTTTATTACCCTAGTGATCTTATGGTTGAATCACAAAGCTGCCCATGTTTAATCACGGAGGATTATGTGTGGTTGACCTAGTGAAGGGCGGCTCTTTGAGGAGCAATATTTCCCCGGTTGTTCTGTTGAATCATAGCTATCATGGCAAGGAATCATGGTTGGCCTATAATACCATTTCTATAGCGTCTTGTATGTTATTTGCCATAGTCATAGTGAAATAACCGATGTTGCATTTTGGGTGATGCAATTTGGTACCAATAAAAATGTTGAATGATATATGTGTATGTGTACATATAATGTTAAGATGACACTATAGTATATACCCACATTGGTGATTATTCCTGTTGAGAAAAAGTCTGAACAAAAAATATAAGTCTTAAGTATTGTTGGACCAGACCCCAGACTTTATGATTTATTTCTATCGATCATTAAGTATTTTCACTAAAAGAATAAAGTCTGAACTACTTATAACATTTTCTTTTAAATGCAAAAGCAATTTCAGGATATGAAGATCAGGTTATAAAAACAAAGGGGAAGTGTATATTCTAAAAGTCTAGTAGAATAACAAAAGTCTAATAGAAGCATCTTGAATAAAGAATTCCTCGTCAACGTTCGAAAAATCTATTTTGATGATGCTTCGGGAAAAATGATCATACCATATTTGTGTGCTTATCATCAAAGAACAAAAAGAACAAAATCAACATGAGCAGCAGTTGCCAGTGTACCTACTTCTGTGAACTCTGATCACAAGTCTGAAAACTTTTCTGGACACCTCTAAAAGCAACTTCTTGTTTAATCAAGGATAAGTTCACAAAGGGTTTTATACATGGAAATGCATGAGAAATGTTTTTCATGAAAATATCAAAATATGATTCAGACGTCTCTCAAGCTTGGATTCAACTTCGAGGTCTGATCTCCAGAAGCCTAATGCAAAATATCTTCAAAGGATTTCCAACGTATATATCTCCTTTCAAGAAGCGTCAACGGCTATTAACTTCAAGCCTCTATAAATATCAAGGAAGTTTAAACATTCAAATAGAGAGAAAGATCCAAGAAGAAAGCTTCTCAATTCTATCATTCAATCTTAGTTCACTTTCTTGTAAAAAGACAAAGACCCTCATTATTCTCTAGCTCTGCCTCTAGCAGACTCCGGTATTGTGTCAATAATACTTAGTGTTCAATCTCTAGTTTGTCTATCATTGTTTTGTACACTAAGTTCGTAGAACATTTTTCTTCTTACTGATTATATAAGTCTGGTAAGTTACCAGAACTAGTTTTAGTGTTAGGAAACACATTGGCCTAAAGAGGCTTTCGAAAGAATACTTGGGTTAAGCCAGGAGTGGCTTGTTAAAAAGAATACTTGGGTTAAGCCAAGAGTGGCTTGTTGAAAAGAATTCTTAGGTTAAGCTAGAAATGGCTAGTTGAAAAGAATACTTGGTGCACGAGTCTAGTGCAGTTATTGTAAATGAGATTTTACAATAGTGGAAATCCTTCAAGTTGGAAGGGACTCAACATAACTTCTGAGTTGGAAGTAAACCAGTATAAATTATGTGTGTTGATTCTCTTTTTCACTTTATTATATGATTATCTTTATTTTGTTTAAAATTTACTCGAAAAGAGTTTAAGACTTGTTCAACCCCCCTTCTAAGTCTAACTCTGAACCATGAATTGGCATCAGAGCTTGTCCTTTGGGTTAATCACTCCCTCGAGTGAAAAGGATTAAGATCCATGGCAGTCTCTCAAAGTAATTAATTGATTACAGAAGGATCCTCCACCAATAGACCCCTAACCTTCTTTGGGGAAGATTATCCTTACTGGAAGGATAGGATGGAAGTGTTTATAAAATCCACTCAATAAATCTCTAGGTGGTCATCATTAACGGAGACTATAGCTCTCCTGTAAATGGTGAAGGATAACCTAAAGCTAAAAACGAATGGAGCTCTGATGAAATAAAAAAAATGGAGATAAATGTCTAAGCTAGATTTCTTCTCACATGCGCTCTCAGTAAGTCTGAATACAACAAGGTATTCAGTTACAAAACAATGAAAGAAGCCTGGGATGCTCTGCAATGTAACTAAGAAGGAACGTCGAATGTCAAAGAAGATATTGTTAACTAAACAATATGACAACTTCAAAATGGAAGAACATGAGTCAGTAGAACAAATGTTTGGAAGATTTCAAACTCTTCTAAATGGTTTAAAAATCTTGGATCTAATCCCTCTATAGAAGACATAAATGTCAAGCTTCTCGAATGATTGCCTGAAAGGTTCGATGCTAAATGCTCTGCCTTGGAAGAAGCTAAGGATCTGAGCACCTTCTCTCTGGATGAGTTGCTTGGATTTCTTAGAGTTCATGAGCTAAAGCTAAAGCAAAAAGAGACCAGCAAATCTACTCATACTAAAAGCATCGCCTTGAAATCTGATGACATGAAAAAAGGCAAAGGTCTGAAAATTAAATAATCATCTAGTTCTGAACCAGACTCTGGTGACTCAGATGATGACATCGATGAAGAATTGGCTATTGTAACCAAGAGATTTCATAAGTTACTAAGGAAGAAGAAGCTCAGACCTGAAACTTTTTAAAAGAAAGATTACAAAGGTAAAAGTCAATTTAAATTTAAAACTGACAAAACTGTCTTAGAATGTTTTAATTCTAGAAAGCCAGGATACATAAAAGCAAAATGTCCTCTTCTAAACAAAGATGGAAGGGACAAAAGAGAAAGAAGGAAATTTCCAAAGAAACAAAAAGGTCTGATCACGTGGGATGATGAAGAATCATCCACCTCAGAAGAGTCTGAAGAAGAAAGTGAGTCAGCCCAAATCTGTCTCATGGCGAACAAAGAAACAGACTCAGACGCAAGCCTCAGTGACTTAGACTCTGAAGAAGTAAGTTACTCAGAACTTAAACAAAATTATGATGTGTTATTTAATATTTTTCTAAATTGTTAAAAAGCTTCAAGAAACTTAAACTAAAGCATGTTGATATGATAACTGATTTTGAAAATATCAAATTTCATTGTTGAAAGAAGAAAAACATAACACCAACATTATAAGACAAAATGAAATGAATCTTGAAAAATTAAATAAAATTAGAAAAGAAAATATCTCATTAAAAAGGGACCTTAAAAAATCTAAAACCTATTGTGACTCTCAGGATAAAGAAATTATTAGATTAAAAAATCATGTCAACTCTCTTACTACTGATCTAGGAAAATTTGTTACTATCACTAAAAACTTGAATGCTCTTCTAGGAACATCCAAGGAAAGGGGCTTGGTCTAGGTTTTGTTAATAAGAAAAATGTTTCTAAATCTAAAGCTCTTAAACATCCTTCAGCTCTTATATTTGTTCTAGAAAAACAAAGAATCATTAAGTGTAATTACTCTAAAAACCATGGTCATTCTATAAATGAGTGCAGGAAAAGAAAGAGAAGGAATGAAAAATTTACTAACCATCTAGGACCCAGAAAAATATGGGTACCAAAATCATTAATCATTCCTTTTACAGATATGTTTGAAATCAAAAACAAAAACTCTACAATGGTATTTGGATAATGGATGCTCACATCACATGACAGGAAAAAGGTCTATGTTCCTAGACCTAGAGAAATTTAAAGGAGGATCTGTCACTTTTGGAAGGAATCAGAGTAGAAGAATCATTGGGTCTGGTAAAATCGGTAAATTTTCCTCACCTATCATTGAAAATGTATTTTTTGTTGAAGGTCTGAAACATAACATACTGAGCATCAGTCAATTTTGTAACAGTGGGTACCAAGTTTCTTTTGACAAGAATAAGTGTATGATTATCAATCCTGACGGAACCATACTCTTTAGTGCAAACAGACACAATAATCTTTATAAGGTAGACTTGAGCGAACTAAAAGATCAAAATATAAAATGTTTATTTTCAAATTCTGAAGAAAGATAGATCTGGCATAAAAGCTTGGACATATAAGCTTCAAACTTATCTCAAAACTACATAGAAAGGATCTTGTCAAAGGATTACCAAAAATTTCCTTTAACATCTCCCTACCATGTGAAGCATGCCAGAGTGGGAAACAACACAAAACTTCATTTAGAAACAAAGATGTTGTTTCTACATCCAGACCTTTGAATTATTACATCTAGATATATTTGGTCTCTCTCAAATACAAAGTCTGGCAGGAAAGAAATATGGATTTGTTATTGTTAATGATTACACCAGATTAACCTGGGTATACTTCCTAGCCCACAAGGATGAGTCCATAAAAGTATTTAAAATCTTTTGCCAGAGAGTTCAAAATGAGAAGGGATACTGTATTGGTACAATAAGAAATGATCATGATCGAGAATTTAAAAATAAAAATTTTGAAAAATTCTACAATGAGTCTGGAATAGCTCACAGTTTTTCCTCACCAAGAACTCCTCAACAAAATGAAGTTATGGAAAGGAATAATAGATCTTTATAGGAAATGGCCAGAACCATGCTTTATGAAAATGATCTTGTAAAATATTTCTGGGTAGAAGCTGTGAGCACTTCTTGTTATATTCAAAATAGAGTTTTTATCAGACTAATACTCAATAAGACTCCATATGAATTGTGGAAGGATAGAAAACCCAACATTTCTTATTTTCATTCTTTTGGGTGCACTTGTTACATTCTGAACACCATGGACTATCTTGGGAAATTTGATTCAAAGTGTGACAAAGGTATATTCATGGGATATTCTACTACATCAAAATCTTACAGAGTATTTAACACTCGAACTCAAACCATAGAGGAATTTGTGAATGTAAGATTTAATGACCTTCAAAAGACTGACAGGAGACTGGCAGATCTAGATTTTGATGATGCAGGAATACAACAAGAAGAAAAGCAATCAAAAGATCCACCTACTAAAGATGGTCAACCGAATTTAACAAATTATAAAAAGGCTAAACAAGATCCAACCCTTGAACCTAAAAAGCCAAAAGAATGGAAATTTAAGGTTCATTATCCTTAAGACCTTATTATTGGAGACCAAGCTGCTGGAGTAAGAACCTGATCCAGCCTTCACAATCAATCAATAGTTACTCTCATCTTAAAAATAGAACCAAAGAACGTCTAGGAAGCACTAAAGGATACAGATTGGATTCTTGCCATGCAAGAAGAACTCAATCAATTTGAAAGAAACAAAGTGTAGACACCTGTTCCAAAACCTATAGATAAAAGTATTATTGACACTAAGTGGGTATTCAGAAACAAGTTAGATGAAGATGGAAAAGTCATTTGAAACAAAGCAAGATTGGTGGCTCAGGGATATAATCAATAAGAAGGTATAGACTTCACTGAAACCTTTGCTCCAGTAGCCAGACTTGAGGCTATCAGGATACTTCTTGAATTTGTAGCTTTCAAAAGTATTACATTATATCAGATGGATGTAAAGAGTGCTTTTATGAATGGTTTTATTGAAGAAAAGTCTATGTAAAATAGCCTCCTTGTTTTGAAGATATCTCTCTTCCCAACCATGTTTTTAAACTAAGTAAAGCATTATATGGTCTGAAACAAGCTCCCAGAGCTTGGTACGACAGACTCAACAAATTTCTTATTTCAAAAGGCTTTACAAGAGGATAAGTTGACACAACTCTTTTCGCTTTATTACGTGATTATCTTTATTTTATTTGAAATTTACTCGAAAAGAGTTTAAGACTTATTCAACCCCCCCTTTCTAAGTCTGTATCTGAACCTAAGACTTAAAATTTACTCTGATCCGTACTTATTGAGTATGATTTCTTGTGTATATGTATTAGCCTAAGATGATTTGTGTATAGTCTGATGATATGTCGGTATGAGGTTGAAACCTCGAAAGGTGATGGATAAAACGGTGGTTAAAAACCTTTATTCTAACAAATTAAATAACTATGATGAAAATTAAGGTGAAAAGTATAAAAATTCTTATGATAGCCCATTATGAAGAAGGATAATGGATTGTGATTGTGTATGTGCTTATTATGAGTTTGATTTATGACCATTATGTAGGTCTATGATGATAAGAATGAATGAGTTGATAATGTTGGTATTTATGTTACAAAGTGCATAAGTGATTTATATGCATGTACACATAATACAAGTGTTTAATTTCATTATTTTGAATGTAATGTTCATCTTCCATGTTGTCTCTTTTTAGCATTATCATGTAGGACTTCTCATGGGATGAGATAATCATATTTTGGAAAGTGATGCTTTTGTGTAAAGGTAAAATAGTGGTAATGGAATGCCTTGGCCAACAATGTAAATCTTATGTAATGATGTTGATATTTATGATAATAGTGGTATCAATCATTTTGTAAATGGAATCCCTATTCTTTTGATGTTGTAAATGGCTAATTTTTTTGTATATAACATGTATGACATTTGGGCATATCAATTTGGTTACCAATGTGATGGCAACGATACTTATGTTGATGAACAATTTATGATTGCTAAGGTTTGGAATGTCATGTCTATAAGTACATTGATGAATCCAAGCATAGAGTATAGGACAAGTAGGTGAACCTCTCATGAATACATATATTATTGATAGTCCATGATTTAGGCATGAATCCAATGGTTAAATTAATGCATGATTTGTGATATAAAAACCTTGAAAGGTTGAGATGATTTCCATGTCAATGTGCCATGAATTAGATGGTCAATGTGTGCCAACAAGGTCCTAGGAAGTGCATGGATTAAGGTTCTAAAAAGCATGAAAATTTGGTGTTAGAAATAGAGTCTGTTAGAGAGAACCACGACTAGGTCATGGAACCCTCTACTATAGGAACCAAAAAATATGCCTATTTTCCCCTGGCAGGTAGTGTGAACCATGGTCATGGTTTAAACCATGACCAGGACGTGGAACACACTGTCGGATGGCCCAAAAATATTAATTTTTACATCCTTTTCTTGTCCATTTGTATCCCTTTGAATAGTAATTCCATCCTTATGCCTTTCGGCTCAAATACGTAACCTAATTCATATATTTCCACTAAACTTTAGCATGAGCCTTGTTTTCTCTTGGATCTCTTCTCATATCTTCATATATAGGAAGGGATGAATACCCTGTATACATATTTCTTAATATGCTACTTTTGTATCTCTTTGTGTATACGTTGAGGGATCTACTTGTTTGTCATTTTCATTTATCGTGGCCTCTAGCTCTCTATGGTTTAGCCCTTGGTGAAAGTGGTTAGTTTATGAAACTCCACCGTAAAAAATTTACTTGTATTTTTATTAATTATTTATGCTTTCATCAGGATTCGGGTTTAGGGGACCAAGGCATCATAAGAGTCCCACTTACTTGCCCATTTAGTGGCTCTTGTTTCAAAGATGTTTTATGATGCATAATCACTGGTATTCAGTTTTTCTTGTTTTACTGGGCACAGGTTCTTTTTCAAGAGTTACCCCACTTTTCATATACTATGGATACACGTTTCACATTATTTTTACTCATGGCTTATGAGTCTTAATCATATCTTATGGAAAGGGATACTCTAGATCTTAAGAATATATTTAAAAGGGATTATGGGAAAACAGGTGTAAGCATAGCAAATATTTACTTACATTTATACATATGTTTATAGGCAAAATTAAAACTCATTTAAAATCTAAGTGCAAAAGATAGACTAGCAACATAATATAATAAGTATAAAAGTACTTTTTAAAGCATTTATAGCTATAGATAAAGCATAACACATTTCTTTATTTTAGATAGAGTATGTAAGTATCATTTATCATAAGAAGGTATAAGTAAATCAATTCATAGGTAAAAGTAGTTAGATGCATTTACAAACTCAAAACATAGCATAGTTTACAAAAGTAGGTTAATTGGCTTTTTACTTAGGTAAATATTTAGTTACCTAGGGAAAAACAACATGGGTCTATTTTGTAGTCAGACTTTAGAAATTACATAAAAAATAGGAAAATATTTTTAAATACAAAATACTTCTTATAGGAGACAATTTGAGATGTCTAGTGTATCAATATATTTTTGTGGGATTTTTAAAAAAATAAAAAAGTGTCCAAAAATTCATTTTCCAAAGGGGTTAGAAGTAGGTATTTCTTTATACACTATTTTTATAAAAAAACATGAAAAATTCATTTCTTATTCAAAATTCATGAAACTTACGTCAAAAGAACACTGGCATTTCAAATTGTATTGCCATATCCATATTTAGGGACAAAGTGTGGCGCCCTTAATCCGATAAATAATGTTAAAGGTATCAATATTTAGATATGAAAACTAGGATAAATTTTCGTGATTTTAGACCACCGTTGGAAGAAGAACACCACAATTAAATACTTTAGCAATTAACCTAAGACCATTTAAAGACCTATCTCATATATGACGATATGAGAAGGTAGATGATTTATATAATGTTAACTTAAAGTAATCAATTACACAATCGCCATGCAAGTATTTAGCGGAACACATATGTTAATTCGGAAGCAAGAGTTAATGTAATAAGAGATCCAAGAATACTCAAATTGATTGCCAAAGTTTAGTAAGAACATGTACATTCACTTGCATAAACATGTCATGGAGTAAAGAAGTGTGAATCCTAACCCGAGATGACATAAAAGTATGAAAATTTAATATTTAAGCACAACACTGGTAGTGGTTGTACTCCATTAGCCATGGTTGCACTCCACTAGTCGTGGTTGCACTCCACTGGCAGTGGTTGTCACTGCTACAATGCTAGAAAACCCATTTCAAGTCAGGTCCCTCCACTGGTAGTGGTTGCAATCCACTGGTCGTGGTTGGATCTGTTTTCCATGCCCTATTTTCACAACAAAGGTCCACTTCAAGGTAGAACCTACCACTGGCAGTGGTTGCAAACCACCGACTATGGTTGGTTCTGTTCTCATGGCCAATTTCACAAGTTTAATACACTCCAGGGCAGAACCTTCCACTAGCCATGGTTGTAGTTCACTGGCCATTGTTGGCCCACTGTTCTACCATTTTCCAATTTTCAAAGAACACATGCTTTGGGACCTTAGATCATGCAATGCCTATAATTTTTGGAACTTATTTTCATCAAGATACACTCATGATAGGGCACAAAACATATAAGGAACATCACAAACATATCAAAACCTTTTCTACATTAAATCCATTCACCAAATCAAGCATCAAACATGACTAAAACATACATCAATATTGAATCTCAACTTAGCAAGGTTTATATTTCTTCCCGCCATAAATTGTCCTTCAACATAGGCATCAACACCATCATAGTGGCCATCAAATTCATCGTTATGCATCATCATACATTACTTGGTGATACAAAATGATCACAAGCTCAATTCAAATGATCCTAATGTATCAATTACCGTTCTAGGATGTCAAGAATATCCAATCGACATCATACCCAAGGGCATTAAACTATAGTATGACTATACAAAACAATGTCATATATAACCATTTCCAAAAAGGAATGTACAAAAGCTATTAATCTAAAAACATGTCGGTCAAGGCATCTATACCAATTCTTCCTTCACACCATGCCTCATCTCTTTGAAGAGCTCTACTCCATGGTCATGCCCTACAACACAAGAGCTAAAAAGTAGACAATATGGAGAATGAGTATACTTTCTCAATGATGAATAATTAATCAAATTGTGATAACATAAATATATGAATGCAATTCAACATATCCTCCTATCAAGGGAGTTCAATCAAATAATAATGTCATATATCTTATCATCTTTCATTGGGCATACTTATTCATACATAACAAGTCCATCAACAAGGACATTCCCAAGTAGAATCAAGTCACCAAATCATAATATTACCACACTCATTGTCACAATCCATAAGCAACATAAAGAGGTCACACCAACAACAATAGACAGTTAGTTAGTGACCAAAAGTGGGTTTTATTTCTCAATTAACATTTTCACTAGGGTATCATCTTTCTTGATCTTCTCCAACTCAAATGCCATGTTCCTATGGCTAATGCATATGTCATATCATTACATGCATATGCAATGGATCCAATTTGAAACATTTACTCATAGCTCATGGGCACATGATTCATCAAATATTTGCAACCATGCATAGTTGTTTAAGCATTTATCCCCCGCAAGGATGCTTTTCACAAGATCCTGAAAGATCTCTATTATCTCAATATGTCAAGTGATCGCACCCACTTATAATCATTCAAATATTTGTCCCCCACGCAAGGGTCCATTTTTCATAAGATCCCGTAAGACCTTTATCATCTCAATATGTCAAGTGGTCGTAACCACTTATAGTTATTTGAATACTAGTTCCTCATGCAAGGGTCTTTTTTCTTATGATCCCGCAAGACCTTTATTGTTTCAATACATCATATGATCATAACCACATATAAAATGCTATGTCATGCATTCTATGAATGCAATAATGCACATGCTAGCCTTGGCTTCACAAGGATTTCTCATCCTCTCACTTAGGGGTATAATTTACACTTAATATTATAGTTAGTGGCACACAATCATATATAACATTCTCCAAGGCATACCACTCATAGTGTTCAAGATTATACTAGCCAAGGATTCATATCAATGTCAATCCACACATGGAAATCAAAGAGCATGTCAATAAATATACTCCAAATTCATATCCTCATCAAATATGTCAATCCAACATCCAACCATCAATATGAGTCAATCTCAATTTAAATCACACACAAGAGGTAATATATCCATTCAAAGAAAACATGCAAATATGCATCAATATATACATTATCAACATAAAATTGATCATGCATTTAGAAAATATACTTATCTTCTACCTCAAGAGAAGTAATTCAAGTGATTCAACGGCCTCGCCTCGTCGTTCAAAATAGGTCCTATATTAACATATATATGAACCTTCAATCAGTTGGCCATTCAAGGCATCATCATAATTTTAAACAATTGTTAACATATCATAAAGCTTAACAACAAGTCTTAGACTTGTCAAAATATCAATTCACACAATTGTGCTAGGTTTCGGGAATTCCTTTTCCAAAACCAAGATTTTCTAAGTCTTAAAGGGTTAGCCATACCCAACAACAACAAGATTATATCCATCATCTATAATGCATCCAATACTATGTAAATCATCTATATGTCATCATTGCCACTTATGGTTCAACATAAATCATCTTAGCCTCTTTTGAACCAACATCAATCAACAAGTCCAAATAGCACTTATTATGGTCTAAGACCTAATCAAACCATAATTTTATTTTATTAATCCATCACAACCACCATGGTTTTGGTGTTCACATTCATTTCTATACATGTTATGGCAACACTCATCCATGAGTTCCATCATCAATGGTCACTTACCATTACTAATGTCATCTTTCACCATAATAACAACACCACACCTAGGTATCATACATTCATACTTAAAAATTAATTTCCTTAACCACAATATATATAATAACCACCATTTTCACATTTTATCATGGTTCCTTAACCATCAACAACAATAATTTATGCTAATCATTTCAAACCTCATTTCCACCTACAAAATAACTCTTATGGCCTAAAATCATCGATTTCTCAAACTTTGCCAAAAGCCCCAAATTCCAATTTTAAGGGTTTACATTTAAATTGGCAAGCATCAATTCCAATAATTTTTCATGCATCATTTTCAAGTATAACATCACCTCCATTTTAGTGTAACACCTCTAATGTATTAAATCAATTATAAACAACAATCAACAAATGTCAATGGTCGTCTAACCTAGGGTTTGGGTTCCACATACATATATCATTATCCAAAATAATATTTAACTTAGTTCAAAATTTTATCAACATCAATAATTAATTCCAATCCTTTAAAAATTTATTTCTTCATATAAAATAATTCTAAAGGCACAAAATCATCAACACCATCAACTTGGCCAAAAAACCTTAAAATACCAATACTTAGGGTTTTATCAAAAATCATCTAACAACAATCTTAACTAATTTCTTGAACCATTACAAGTACAAGGACCCTCATTTTCATGTAACACTAAGTTGTAACCAAGAATCACATTTCAAGTGTCCAAGCCTAGGGTTTCACCATATTCATCAACATTCTTAATATCCAATACCATCATTTCAAGCTTAAACAACATTAAAATCATCAATGGGACAAAATGAGCCAAAAATCTTACCTCAAGCTCTAAGCCTTAACCCAAAAACAAAAATAGGAAGAACAAGAGGAAGATGATCCAACATTAGCCTCAAAGTTTTTTTTGTGCTTCATAAATCCAACGTTTTTGCAAGATTTTGGGTGTTAAGGTGTCGAGGGAGTGAGACAGTTTTGTGCAAAGAAGAGAGGAGAAAATGAAGAAAAAATGAATATAGTGGAGAAGGAGAAGGACCACAAGCAAAATAAGAAGAGAAAGAGAGGTGAAATGTGTAAAAATTGGTAATGGTCCAAAGGGTGCACCATACTTTTGTCCAATTGCTTTTCAAAACCCTTTATCCAATAAGCAAAAGAGATTAATGAGAGAGGAAAAAAGTGGATGGTAGTGGAAGAGAGGAAACAAGGAATTTTAAATTTTTCTTTAGTTCATGCCATTCGTATTTTCACAGTTTATTAACATACATTGTGTCCGAATAACTATCTCCTCAACACCAAAAATTATTTTAATTATACCACCATAACCATAATAATTTTCTCAATATTCTAGACCCATCAAATATCCAATTTGACTTAGTGGGTCTCACACCATCCGTTAAATTATTCATTTTTAGTAGATCTTAATTTACCAATAAATCACAATCACTACATAATTAATTTTCCTATGTGTTTTACGCATCAATAATTAATTAATTTCATACTACTAATTTATTTGTCTAAAATTTGGGATGTTACATAAAGGGGTTTTATGTCTCATCAAAGCATCTTTTCCTTAAACATTTCCAGCATGTAGCTTTGTCAACAACATTGAACTCTAAGGTTTCATAAAATATTTTTATATCAAAATATATAATGTTTAAAAAGTCATGCAAGGTATGGTTGAAAACTTTAAGATGTCTAGAACACAATACATATTTTTAAATCTTTGAAATATAGCCATAAGTAAAATTTATACCTTGGAACATTATATTGTTCCATTTTGGGTAGAGTTTCTTGTGAAATTCATATAAAATCGAACATAGGTCCAACTTCAATGATTTTTGTTCCCACTTTCTCTAGACATACAAGATTGTAACATATCCAAAATCGATAAAAGAATTCATACACAATCATCACACAAGCAGAAGCTCAGAAATTTCAACATAGCATCATGTTCATCAACAGGCATATATGGATCATACAATATCTTTTTGGAACCATTTCTTGAAAATCACCAACCATCACTTTCATAAATATATTAGGTTCATAAAAATAGTTCATGCCCATATTATGGTTTCATGAGCTAGTATGGTAATGGTTTTAGAGAAACTATTACCACTTTAGTGATTTCACAAGTCTAAGAACATTGAATAAACTCTTCCCTCTACCTATTGAAGATTTTTATAGGGTTGGATAGAGACTGAAAAGGGGTTGATTCCTTCAAGCTTCAAAATTACAAGGACTCATTCTCCTTACTCTAAGAAAAGTTGCTTCTACTACCAACAAGAAGAACTAGAATAACTTACTCTTTGAAAGGAAAAAAGTGAAGCCTTTTGGGAGAGTAAATACGAATAGGTGTGGCTAGAAAGTGTAGTGGTGGGGCTGTATTTATAGAAGAAGAGATCTAAGGTGAATGGTGGATATGAGTGGCCACCTTCCATACCCACCCAATGTAGAGTGGGTTGTGTAGGAACAGTATTTCTCCAATTTTTATTTTTTAATTTTCATTAAATTTTTTAAATTTTTTATTTTTTAAAAAGTGTGAAAAATAATAAAAGTGTGTTTAAATACTATACTGATTTTATGTGTTGGAAGCAATGAAAGTGAAACCATAGTGAAAATACGTAAAATAAATATAATTAAATTGAGATTTTTAAAATGTTTGGAGCACATGGAAGACAAGCATGGGAATTTACTAAAAAAATTGTCTAGAAACACAAACGAGGCCATAAATGACAAAGCTATGGTTATGAAAAAGTAAAACAATTGTTACACTGATTAATTTAATTCGAATTTAAAATAGAATTCATTTGCAATGGGAAATTACAGCGAAAAATTGTCCAAAAACGTAAACGAGGCCGTGAACCAGAAAACTATGGTTATGACAAAGTAAAACAATTGTTACACTGATTAATGTAATTTGAATTTAAAATAGAATTCATTCGCGATGGGAAATTGCAGCGGTGTGATGATCTTCTAAATATGCAAAGGAAGAAAATAGTGTTTTTCAAATAATTTTAAAAAACTAAAATATTATGTTGGATATTTTTTAAAATAATAGTTACTTTTTAGAATAACCACTTTTCATTTTCCAGTCATTTTTTTAAAAAAACTGGGTGATTAAATATTTTTTTTATTTTCCATGTATTCTATGAATATTTTTGGGAAACAAACTAACTAAACACACCCTTACTTTGTCCTTTTTCTGTTTTTATTTTCAAAGAAAATAGAAAATGAGGCTCAATGATCCAATAATAAAAAACATTTATTTGAAAATGAAGACAAAATAAGGTTCGAAAATGAAAACAAAAAATAGTTATTTTCCATGTTTATAGTTATTATTTTCTACATAGTCCCCACTATTATGGCCACCATCATCGCTATCGACACAATTATGGTCATTGTCACTCTAATACCATGGCTAGCACCATTGTCACCACCTAATCACTGGCATCCAACCCTCACCAACACCACTTGACCCCTCCCATGCCATTACCACATGTTGCAACCCCTAACACCTTGTCTACGCTGCATGGTGAACCAATACCATCGTCGTTCCCCATAACTATTGCCTCCACAGCTACCATTTCCCATGCCACCATCTCCACCGTTGTCTCCACCACCACTACTGCCACCACCACCATTTACCCTGCCACCACCTGTAACATCCCGATTATTTAATTAATGGCAAGATTAATATTAAATGCTAATTGAGAATTAATTTAAAATAAAAGGAAATTTGATGCTGATGGAAGTGATGGGATATGACACATGATTGGATGGTGGCCCCATTTACACGTTCTCCCACCCGCTCACTCTCTGCTTTTCTCTTGGCCCATGTGCGGAAGATGAACCACTTCTCCATTCTCTCAAAAATCCCCACGAGACTCTTCCTCTTCTTCCACTTTTCTTCTCCTTCTTCTTTGTTCTTCTTCTTCTTCTTCGTCAGTGTACGACTGTGGTGTTGTGGAGGACTCGAAGTTCCCCATTGTTGGCAAGGAGCGATCGTTCGGAGGAGGAGCAGCTCCCAGTTTCTCCAAGCTGTGTGTGTGGTGTTCGTCTGGATCTGAAGGTTGTTGAGCGAGAGAGACTGAGGGAACGAGCAGAGCACGGGTCAACACTGAAAATCGAGGAGCTTGCGTCTTTCAAGTAGGTAGGGGGCGCTTTACATCTCAAATGCATAGTTATGGACGGATCCCGAGTGAAAGTACTGCATTTTGTGTTTATGGTTGTGAATATGTTGATTGTGTGAATCATATGATGATGACTTTTGAATACCGGGTGTGTGTGTGCGTTAGCTGAGTCGCGTAAGGTTATATCCTTCTCCGTTCATGAAATATGTGTTAGTAAACATGTGAATGCATGAAAATGTACTGGATCTGTGTTGGCTGAGTGCATGCGTTAAGAGTTGTTATGCTGAGTCCCGTGTGTAGTTTAACACTTAACAGCATGTGGTATATGTTATTGATATTGCTAATATAGAGTGTATATCGTGGGACTGTTGGTTGATTCTTGTGAAGATTTTTTATATTTGAAAGCATGAATATATGAGATGCATGTGTTATGTGGTTTTACCGAGTGAAATGCCACTGTTAGAGCTGGGTATACGGGCCAACCCGCCCCGCAACGGGCCAGCCCGTGAAACCCACTTTCTAAATGGGTTGATTTTTTGAACCCGTGTAAGGACCGCGGTTATACGGGTTGGACTGCGGGCTAGCCCGCATATGGCCAAAAACAGTTTTTTTTTTTCCTTTTATTATTTTGAAATGATTGAGCTTTAGGCCTAAATATTTTTTCATGAAACAAAAAAACATAACTCAAAATATTTAATCATCAAAATTCCAAAAGCTTAAAAGTTTAATCATCAAATTTAACTCATCATAATCCAATTGTAAAATACATAGAACTTCAAAATATGCAAATAAATCCATGAGTCAAGAGTGTTTATGTTTGAACAAATATGATCATTCTTCAACATTAGTGTCCAAGGTAGCATTTGAAGAAAGCTTGGATTTGTCTTCATCCTTTGTCTCAATCAAAATACTAGATTCATCATCATTTCCTACAACTCAAAATAATAAAACTAATTAACAAGTTGATATCTTAAATATCTAAAACACAAATAATAAATTTTAAAATACATATTTAGTTATTTACCTTGTGAATCAAAACCTATCAACCAATTTCTTGCACATATCAAAGCTTGAACATTTTCAGGAAGAAGAGAACTTCTATATTTGTTCAAAACACGTGAGCCAATACTAAATGCCAACTCCGAAGCCACAGTTGTAATTGGAATACTAAGGATATCACATGCCATCAATGAAAGTTCTGGGAATCGAACCTTATTTTCCTTCCAATATTGCAAAACATCAAGATTTGGATGATACTTCGAAGGAAGTTTTGGATCATCTAAATAGATATCCAATTGTGACTTACCAATTGCTTCCACGGTTTGGTTTTCATATTCAATGAATTCCTATTAAAATAAAAAAAGAATGCTATAGATCAATAACAAATAAATTATAAAGATAGAAAAACAAAATAATAGATATTAAAAACCATAAACTTACATCCATAACACCACCGCCGCCATGAATTGGAGAATGAGAAGCTCCTAAAACAAATTTCCCTTCAACAATAGCTTGAGATTGAGAGGTAATAGATGAGGACCCATTGTGGGACTTTGTGGAATACTCATTATATAAAGAATACAACTTATGTCTTACAACATTAATCTTAGCTTGACAAGTTATAGGATCAAGGCCAAGCTTTTTATAGCAAAACTCCAAGAAAGCAAACTTCATGCGGGGATCAAGTACATTGGCAAGAGCAAGGACAACACTATAATCACTCCAATATTTGTCAAATTTAACCTTCATTCTACTTGTCATCTCTTTAATAACATCATCAACATTATTTGTATTTTCAAACAAAAGACACTCAATCTTCCACACTTGCATAAAATATAAATTAGACGTTGGGTAACTTGATCCACACATCAAACAAGTGATCTCATAAAAAGGCCGTAAAAATTCACACATTGTTTTGCCTCTTTCCCAATCCTCATTTGTTGGACAACATTTATAGTTCCTATCATATAAGCCAAATGAAGTAAAGATGCGCCGATATGGCAAAGCACTCTCAAGCATCATAAAAGTAGAGTTCCATCTAGTCGGAACATCTAAACGCAAGCCAACATTTCTGTCAACACCACCAATTTGTTGAATACAACTTTTAAAAGCCTTCATTCTTCCCTCAGAACCTTTCACATACTTTATACTCTCTCGAATTTGATTCACAGCTCTACTAGCAACTTTCAACCCCTCTTGTACAATGAGATTCAAGATATGAGCACAACAACGAATATGAAAAAATTCACCACCACACAATAAACCATCTTTTTCAAAAGAAGTCTTTCTTTCAACATTTCTTGCATGTTGTCATTAGCACTTGCATTGTCCAATGTTAAAGAAAAAACCTTTTCAGTAAGTCCCCAATGTTGTAAAAATTCAAAAACTTTCCTAGCTAACTCAACTCCGGAATATGGAGGGGGGAAAAGGAGAGAAGTTTAAAATTTTACTGTTGAGTTTCCAATTTTCATCCACAAAATGAGCAGTCAAAGAAATATATCCCTTAGTAGTACAAGAAGTCCACACATCAGATGTTAAACAAATTCTACTTGGGCTACGAGACATTATGGCAAACAATTTGGCCTTTTCAATTTTATACATATCAATCACGTCCATTGTAGCAATACGCCTAGAATAAATCTTGGCATCAAGGTTTAAGTACTTCAACAACTCCCTTACTCTTCTATATTCAACAAAGGAAAAAGGAAGGTCATGCTCAATAATAGCCATCGCAATCAAATCATGAATTACTCTTTGATCAACTTTCCTAGCTACCAATTTAGCTTGATGATTAAGCATAAGTTTACCACATGGAGACTCTTTAAATTTAGATAATTTGGTACACTTTCCAACATGGCGATTCAAGGTTGATGTTCCATATCTATTACCACCAGCCGCAAATGCAAAACCACATTCTTTACATTGCGCTTTTTCATTGCCATCCAATATAACTTTATCAAAGTAATTCCATACAGTTGATGATAAATTTCTATTTCTTTTACCTTTTGTCTTAGTCCCCTCCTCACCATCATCATTAGTTTTACCAAGATCACTACCAAGTGTCTCTTGAAGTTGAACATTAACATCATCATTTTCTTGTTCAGCAACAACACAATCATTACAATTAACACTCTCATTCAATGTTAAATTATACTCTTCCATATTCATCAAATGAAACTGAAACAAATACATTCAAACAAAAATTAAAATAAACACACATATCATATTCAGAAATTAATTAAAAAAATAAAAACAACAAACACGTCTAAAACAAAAATTTAAGAACTAAAATTTATAATTAAATTTTAAACTGCTAAAAGTTAAAAATAGTTTAAGAGAAGAAATCTTTACCTGAAATAAATTTGTAATTTAATTTTAAACTGTTAAAATTTAAAAATAATTTAAAAGAATAAAACTTTACCTGAAATGCTGGCTCCGTGCGTGTGTGAACTATGGAGGGAGCCAGCAACGTCCTAATCCATAAGCTTGCAGCGTGCTACTCCATCCATATGCGTGTGAAAGTGAAACGTGAAAAAACCAAAGTGGGAAGATACAGAGGAGTTCGGAATTTGGCAATAGGCAGTGGCGCAACCAGATTTGTATAATGGATCGGATGGGATTAGGAATTTGGGATTAGGAAATTAGAAATTAATAAAGAGGGAAGGGCATTGGGCAACGGCGCAGCGCAGGGAGAAAGAAACTTAGGAGCTGTGAACCTAAGTTAGAAATTTAGGGTTTTAAAATTTTAATATAAATTATTTTTTAATTTTTATATTATTTTATTATGATCCCGCGGGTTGGCCCGCAATCCTGCGGGCTCGAACTGTTTAAACCGCGGGTTAAACGGTCTCAACCCGTGAGCCCGTGTTTTAAATGGTTCACTTTTTTCTAACCCGTAACCCGCGTAAAAAGAAATTAAACGGGTCGGCCCGCGGTCCCCGACCCGTATACCCAGCTCTAGCCACTGTTGTGTAATGAATATGTATGGAAAAATAATAAAAGACCTTGGGTTAGACTCAAGGCAATACCGAGTGAAACACTCGTGTAACAGCGTTGGACACTTGGTGAAAGTCCTTGGGTTGGACTCAAGGCAAGCTTACCGAGTTGGACTCGGGGCTGCCCGTAACACTCCCGTTGTCGCTTGGAATGATTGTGTTACGTGTGAGGGCAAACGGTTTGGTACCAGTAAAACGGCCGGATCAGCTTGGAGCTGAGAAAAAGGCTTGGAGCCTATGTTGCAACATAAAAATTAATAAAAATGGATCGGATCCGACTGAAAATTAATATGTGCACACTTATACTTTTGATGAGCTCAATGTCGTTATATACGTATGCATGGGAAATATCAATATGAGCAATATGGCTGCGTATTACTGATTAATATGGCTGTGTGTTATTTGAATGAATTCCGATTGAATGATACTGTATGTGGATATAACAAATAACGGTGTATGTGATAGATTGATTGTTGAGATAATGTTGTGTACTGGAAACCTAGAGGATTTTTTGAGTCATTACTGTCATTTTATATGTATAAGCTCACCCTTATTGTGGCCATATTTCAGTGGATGTTGCTCGGAATGTGGAATAATGGGAGAGCACCAGTTATTGGGAAGTGCATTATACAGTGGAAGTGTACATGTGTATATATATATATATATATTGTATAGATGGTTTTGTATAGCCTTGGCCGGCTCTTAGTTTAATATTCTGTTTTTAATGCGTAGGATTTGAACTCTCTCGGTATTGAGAGTAAAACTAAACATATTTCAATATATATAATGCTATGTGTTTTATCTTGTTCAGTGGGTAATGATGTGTGTGAATTTCTAAGTTCTGTATATTTATTTTCTACTAAATGAATAATGCTTGTGTGATTTCGAGTAAGGGAAAGCTAAGGTAAATCCGAGCTAGATGAGATAACAGACCCTCTTCTGAATGAAGAAGGGTTAGGCTAATTCCGAGTGAGTTATGCTCATTAAAGGACTATTTCCCTAGGAGGATCAATCGAAGGGTGTTACGTGAGAAATCCCTTTAATAAGCCTATTCCGAGTGGATAAGGCCAGGATATTCTGAGTGAGTGAAGTCATGTAATTCCAAGTGGGAATTGACTTAAAAACTCCCCAAGTAAGAACTTATTAGGATTTCCCGTGTGAAGAGAAACTAGAGTATCCTAAGTGAACGAAGCTATGAAATCCCTAAGTGAGACTTGACCTTGTAGAGTTCTCAAGGTATGAGAGATCAAATATGCCAAGTGAAAAATATGTGAAACATTTCTGAGTGATACGAGACTGTGGAAAGTATTCCGAGCGAGGAAAACTTATAAATTTCGAGAGTAATGGCCGAGGGAATAATTCCCGAGTGAACTTAGGTTCAGATTCCGAGTGACAAGGTTACCGAGTGATCTTAGGCCCAGATTCCGAGTGATAAGGTTACCGAGTGAACTTAGGCTCCGACTCCGAGTAATGAGGATACCGAGTGGACTTGAGTTTAGATCCCGAGTGGTTAAATTATCCGAGTGCCTTGTTCGCTTGGGCGAGTAAGGTTTCGCTCCAGCAAACATGGTTCGCTTAGGCGCTTTCTTCCGCTGTCCATTATTTGAATGATACGGAGTCTTGCCAACGTAGGGGCATCCTGACCCGGTTTTCTTCCTTTCTTTGGTCGGATTCTTGTTCCGATTCCCCTGTTAGCCGATCGGAATTTTTAGGAAAATTTTTCCCTTGTCTCGGATTTTATTTAATTTTTGTTAGGATGTTTCATTTTGGTATCAGAGCGGATTTAAAAGGTCCAAGGCCAAGGTATGCTTACTCTTAGTAAGCGGTTGTGTGCATTATGACTGAGTGTCGTAATTAATGGCAGTATCTGATGGATTTGATCCATGTTTAAGCACAATTTGAGTGGCCATGTGCCTATGAGGTGTTGTTTTGGGGGGGGTAGAAGATTGTTCTTACCCTGGTCCGATTAATTATATGATACTTAAGGATTGTATAATAATGTATTATAATTGTTGAATGTTGGGTTGAAGTCCGATCGGTAGTGAGTAATTTTGTAAACTTATCCTTGAAAGGGGTGTTAATTTCAGGATAAGTCATGGCAAATCGTCATAGCATAGAAGCCATAGCCACGACATTCCAGCGTTTCGCTGACATATTCGAGAGGCAAAACTAGCCTCGGACTGATGATGACCAAGGGTTGGACCGCTTCCTGAAGAGGAAGCCGAGTGAGTTTGAAGGAGGATTCAATCCCGAATCGGCTTATGCATGGATTCAGGAATTAGAAAGGATCTTTGGTGGCCTTCAATGTACTGAGGCCCAGAAAGTGGACTATGTTGTATATATGTTGCGAGCTGAAGCCGAGTGTTGGTGGAAGATCACCAAGGCCCGATTGACTGATGCAGGTACCCAGTTAATCTGGGAGAATTTTAAAATAAGTTTTCTGGAGAAATACTTTCCTGACACGGTGAGGAGTCGGAAAGAGTTGGAATTCATGGAACTAAAGCAGGGTTCTATGACTGTTAAGGAATACGCTGCTAAATTCGAAACAGTGTGCCTGTTCAATCCTCCATTTCAGTAACCCAGAACCGAGGGTTCCAAGTGCATTAAGTTTGAAAGCGGATTGAGGCCCAAGATTAAGAAAGCCTTCAGGCACCAGGAGATTCGGAATTTCCCAGTGTTGGTGAACAAATGTAGAATTTTTGAGGAAGATGAGAATGTCCACCCGGGCCAGAGCAGCAGGACCGACACGTCCTTGAAGCCGCAGCAGCCTCGCTTCAAGAAGCCGGGTGTAACACCCTCGGTTAGATAAGACAAATCCTTCTGTAGGTTCATCCCATTTAACTGAGAGTGTTAACAGTTTTTAGAAAAAGTGAATATTTTTTTTTTAAAATAAATACGTGGCAGATCAGCGGAAGTAATATTGTATATATCACATAGTCATTCATAAACTGTAAATAATTGTACTCTTAACAGAATGGGGCACGCAGGCACCCTTAAATATTATACAGTCATCCGGTGTCTGATTATAAATATTCTATCCTTAATGATTATTCTCAATGGGTTCAGCGTATTGCTGATCTTCATACTCGGGTTCTTGAGTTTCTAATTCCTCTGAAAAATGTTCAACAGTAAGGGTGAGTATAACCCAAGACCCTGATTGGTTCATCCGGTGCGGACATAACCCAGTTAACATACAATGTCACATAGATCATACATTTAGCATATCCATAACAATCAAACATGTTGTCATCACATAATCATATATTTAACATGTTCACAATTATAACAATCAAGCATATTGCCATGAAATAAATCATACATACAACATATTATAATAATCAGATATGCTGTAATGAATGCATGAATTCGGATTTATTATGATTTATCTTTAGTTAAGTTTCATGATGCATGTGGGCCCAATAAATCAATCCATCATCATCCTTTCATTCTTTGGATTCCATCCTGCTCAAGTTATTTCTTGGGCACAACGTTTCCATTCTAGAGCGATCGGAGCTCACCAAGTCCCCTTTCTTTTATCATATGGTACGAATGAACTCACAGGTTCTCATTATTATATATATCATTTCATCTTGGGACATGGCTCTTCACGATCATAGATACATTCCATCATTTAGTCGAAGTACACTAGAATTGCATCGTCTCACCCGGCTATCAGGCGCGACTCTGATGCCATTGGATTGCCATTCCAGTTGTACTCCCAAGATTCTTCTACTGAGATCGAACGTGAATGTCCTCCAGCGTACCAGGTGTATGCTCTAGTTTTTCTTCTTCAAAACACATTTTCATGATGCGAAATGCATTATTCTTATCATTAGATCCCTGGGTATCTTATGTGTTTCCAGTCTCATTATATCATTTAATCCTTGTAAGATATTCGTTTATTAATTCTTTTAGAAATATATCTATCATATATATATATATATATATTCTTTCATAAAGAGTAAAATAATATATATATCCTTTATGTATTTACGCATAATTTATAATAATAAAATAAACTAATAATAATGATAACAATATTAAGTTGACAGTAAATAATGATAATAATAGAATAAGAATAATAATTATAACTTACCAATAACTTAAAAAGTAGTGAAGATTAGTTTCCAATTAAAAATTCAAGTGAAAAACACTAAAAATAGAGTTTTCCGAGTGGAACAGAGGTAAATCCGAGTGAAATGAGTATGATTCCGAGTGGAATCATACAGAGAAGGGTTCTCCAAGCGATCTGGCTAAAAATCCGAGTGAAATTGTACTGGGAGGCTGTTTTCCGACTGAAACAGGTCTGATTCTGAGTGGAATAAATTATATCCGAGTAGAAATGTTGATTTCCAAACTTTTTGAGAAAAATAGGTGTGAAAAATTGAGTTTGCCGAGTGAGATGAGTCGAATACCGAGTGGAACTGAATCATCCGAGTAAAATAAATCTGTTCCGAGTGAAAAATGAATTTTTCCGCATGAGATAGCTATGAATCCGAATGAAATAAACTGAGCAGAGTTTTCTAACTGAAATTAATAAATAATCCGAGTGAAACAGAAGCTGAACAATGATTTTCTTAACTAAATATCTTGAATTCTGAGTAAAACAAATTTCTGAGTGAATTAAAATATAAATCCGTGTGAGGTCAGTAGGAAAAATGGTTTCCTGAGTAGCATTGTTTGTAAATCCGAGTGAAAATTATTCTGCTGACTGGAATACCTTCGAGTAAAGTAAACCCGAGTGAAATAATTCCTGATTTCGAGTGGAATCAGGTTGATACAAGTTTTCTGAGTGAAATTGACTACTTATTCAGAGTGAAATTAAATTAAAAGGGATTCTCCGAGTGAAAATAACTATTTGCTGAGTAAAATGAATTATTTTCCGAGTAAAATCACTGAACGGGTTTTCTGAGTGAGAATAAAATGATTTCTGAGTGAAATAAGGTGTGTTCCGAGTGAAATCAACTGGAAAAGGTTTTCTTGAGTTAAGCTACTGAGTGAACTTAAATTCTGAGTGAAAATGAGTTCCTGAGTGAACTCAAGTATGATTCCGAGTGGAATCAGTAGGAAAAGAGTTTCTGAGTAAAAATAAAGTAAGTTCCGAGTGAAACATGAGTTTACCGAGTGAAATTAACTGGAAAAGGTTCTGTCTGAATGAAATAATATAAATCCGAGTAGAATAACTGCTTGCTGAGTAAAATAAAGTGTTTACCGAGTGAAATAAGACTGGAAAGCTACTGACCGAGAGCAATAGAGTGTTTTCCGAATGAATTTACTGAAAAGGGTTCTGAGTAAAAGATAACTATATTTTTCTGAGTGAAATTAAGTCAAATTCCGAGTGAAATAATTTAAGAAATAGATTTCCAAGTAAAATAAGACTTGGGAGATGCTGTCCGAGAGGAAAAAAGTGTTTTCCGAGTGAAATATGGTATTTTCCGAGTAAAATATGTTATATCCGAATGAAAATGAGTTGGTAATTAAAGAATCCGATTGAAATGATACCAAAACCGATCGGATTGGCCTAAAACAGAACCTGTTATCATTAAACTCATAGTTTTTCACTGGAAATCACACGGTACCCATGATTCTTAGCATTTTCAGTCCAATAAGTACATGTCATATCACAATTCATCACTCGGTAACAGATATATATATATATATATATATATATATATATATATGCATATACAGATATCAATATAAAGCATTTAATTCATACACACTGAATCTGTCCCCACTCGGTTTTCCCACAAGGCACCCAAGAATATACCCCCTTACCTCTATGAAGTTCCTGGAGGAGAAGAAAGAGGCTCCCTTCACTGTCCTGCTTCGAATCCGAGTGAAACAGAGGGGAAAGGAGAGGGAAAGAACTTGCTGGGAAGGAGAGTGATGAAGGATGTTTGGGTCGTGTGTGTGGTGTGAGTTCTGAGGGCCTTGAGCTCGTTTAAATAGGGAGAGAGTGAGTGGGAAGACAAGTGGGAGACATCTTTTCTGAGTGGTATGCTGAGTCAGTGCCCATTTCTGAGTGGTATGCTGAGTCAGTGATAATGGAAGGGTCACTAGGGATTAAACAAATATATATGCTGAGTCAGTGTCCATTTCTGGTCGTCCACCATCCATAATGCGCACGATTGGATTTAAATATCATTAAAAGACAAAATTGAAGTCAAAACGCACTTCTGTCAGTGAATTCCGACTGGAATAATTGAATACCGAGTGAAATTACACTCGGTTAACACTTCTGTCAGTGAATTCCGACTGGAATTCCCACTTTCGAGTCACAATTGCAATTCTTCACTCGGTTTCTCACTCGGTAATACCTCTTCAGACCGAGTCCTCTCTTTCTCAGTGAATCTTCACTCGGAACCCGAGTCTTCCTCACTCAATTCACTCGGTTTAGACCATTACCTCTCGGACCAATACCCACTCGTACTTCTCTCACTCGGTTTTTTGTCCAGTGGAGTGTATCTCACTCGGAATTGACTTCCTCCACCATTTTCCACTCGGTTTCCTAAGTAAAACCATTCGGAAACCTTCCCAATTGTTTCCACAACATACTTCAATCAGAAAGGAAGCATCAAATCAACATAAATAGAAGCATTTATGCATTCTTTCACTCGGAATGCTCCAACCATAGTAATTTCCTTCAGAAAGGAAACATTCAACTCGGAACCGAGCCTTTCTAGGGTGTTTTCACTCGGATTTTCACTCAGAAGTGATTCTTTGGATCACTCTTCACTCAGAATTGCTTCTCAGGTCAGGACTCCACTCGGTGGTAGCCTTCTCAGTCATGTTTTACTCGGAAAACATGATACTGACTCAGAATTCTCTCTTTCACTCGGAATTTCTAATCCTTCACTCGGAATTCTTCTCTGTCACTCGGAACAGAGCCTTTTTCACTCGGTTTTTGCATAATTTCACTAATATTCCATATAAACTCTATTATTACGTGCAAAAATGACATTTTTGAGGTATTACAGACCATCAACAAGGTATATATTGACTTATTCTTGCTTACAAACCCTCCATAATTAAAATTTACAAGGATAAAATTGTTTCTAAAAATAGGGATGTTACATTCTCCCCTCCTTTTAGAAATTTCGTCCCGAAATTTAAAGTTAAAACAATTGAGGGTACAATTCTCTCATTTTCTCCTCAATTTCCCAAGTAGCATCCCCATCATCTGTCTGACTCCAAACTACCTTGACCAAAGGAATTTCTTTGCCTCTTAGCTGTTTAAGACGTCGGTCAGCAATCTTAACTGGCGATGCTTCAAAGGTAAGGTTTTCTTTCAGTACAAATTGATCGGGACTTAGAACATGATCAGAGCTTGGTACATATTTGCGGAGCTGAGAGACATGAAAGACATTGTGAAGGTTTGTCAGCTCGGGTGGCAGAGCAATGCGGTACGCATGAGTTCCTATCTTTTACAAAATCTGATAGGGTCCTACGTATCTGGGGCTTAATTTCTTGGCCTTCAAAGCTCTTCTTACTCCAGTGGTAGGAGTAACTTTGAGAAATACATGGTCACCTTCTTCAAATTCTAATGGCTTCCGACGTTTGTCATAGTAACTCTTTTGTCTATCTTGCGAAGCCTTCATTGCCATTTGAATCCTCTGAACTTGTTCTGTTGTCTTCTGAACAATCTCTGGTCCAATTATTGTCTTTTCACCAGTCTCGTACCAACATAAAGGTGTACGGCATTTTCTTCCATACAAAGCTTCATAAGGGGCCATTCCGATGCTTGCATGATAGCTGTTGTTGTAAGTGAACTCAATAAATGGGAGATATTCTTGCCAACTTCCACCATGTTCCAAGACACAAAGACGTAACAAATCTTCAAGAGTCTTGATTGTTCTTTCTGATTGTCCGTCTGTCTGTGGATGATATGCGGAACTTAACTTCTGACGAGTTCCTAGAGCTTGTTGCAAGCTCTTCCAAAACTGTGATGTGAAATGAGGATCTCGATCAGACACAATCGCAGTGGGAGTTCCATGTAATCGTACAATCTCCTTGATATAAATCTGGGTGAGTTTCTCTAGGGAATACTTCATATTGACAGGAATGAAGTGAGCGGTCTTTGTTAATCGATCCACGATTACCTAAATAGCATCATATCCAGCTGATGTTCTGGGAAATCCACTCACGAAGTCCATAGCAATCTCATCCCATTTCCATTCTGGAATATCCAAAGGACGAAGGGTCCCACTTGGTCGTTGTTGTTCCGCCTTTACCTTCTGACACATCAGGCAAGCTGTTACGTACTCAGCGATATCCCTTTTCATTCCTTGCCACCAGAATAATTTCTTCAAGTCTTGGTACATCTTGGTTGATCCTGGGTGGATACTGTACTTACTTTTGTGTGCTTCATCCAGGATAGATCTCTTAAGATCTGCGTTGACTGGAATACAGAGCCTCTGTTGATACTTGATCACTCCATGTTCATCTTTGCTAAACTCTGAGACTCCTTCTTTTGTCTTTTCTGCTAGATCTTGTAATTCTTGATCATTGGCTTGAGCTTCTTTGATTTGTTCCAAGAAATCATTGGAAATCCTTAGCATTCCAACCATAAGGCTTCCCCTTTTTGGTGTTACTGCTAGGTTCAAATCGCGAAACTGTTCAATCAGTTCTAACTCCTTTGTCATCATATATGATAGACGTAGGGCCTTTCTACTGAGTGCATCAGCCACAACATTAGCTTTTCCAGGATGGTACCAGAGTTCAAAATCATAATCTTTGATAAATTCCATCCACCTACGTTGTCGCATATTCAACTCCTTCTGGTCAAATAGATACTTCAAGCTTTTGTGATCACTGAAGACTTCGAAGTATGTACCATACAAGTAGTGTCTCCAGATTTTCAAGGCAAACACAACAGCAGCTAATTCCAAGTCATGTGTGGGATAATTAACTTCATGCGTTCTTAGCTGTCTTGAAGCATAAGCAACAACTTTTCTTTCTTGCATTAGGACACATCCTAGTCCTTGTTTTGACGCATCACAGTACACTTCATATGGCTTGGCAGGATCTGGCAAAATCAAGACAGGTGCACTAGTGAGTCATTGGCGTAACTCCGTAAAACTGCTTTCGCATTTGTCAGTCCATTCGAATGGTTGATCTTTACGAGTCAGCTTAGTTAAAGGTGCTGCAATTCGAGAGAAATTCTTGATGAATCGACGATAATATCCAGCCAGTCCAAGGAAACTGCGGATTTCCGTCACATTCTTGGGTTGTTCCCAATTTAATACAGCTTCTACCTTTGTAGGATCCACAGCAATTCCTTCCTTAGAGATGACATGTCCTAAGAATTTCACTTCTATCAACCAGAATTCACATTTTGAAAACTTGGCGTACAATTGCCTTGCACGTAAAGTGTTCAGAACAATTCGAAGATGCTCCTCGTGTTCCTCATGGCTCTTGGAGTAGACGAGAATGTCGTTAATGAATACAACCACGAATTTGTCCAAGTACTCATGGAAGATTCGATTCATGTATCCCATAAACACTGCAGGTGCATTAGTAACTCCAAAGGGCATAACAAGATACTCATAGTGCCCATAGCGTGTTCTGAATGTCGTTTTGGGTACATCGTCTTTCTTTACCCTGATTTGATGATAGCCTGATTGCAGATCAATCTTCGAGAAGATAGTGGCTCCTCGTAATTGGTCCATCAAATCATCAATCCTTGGAAGAGGGTAACGGTTCTTGATCGTAGCTTTATTTAACTGACGATAGTCAACACATAACCGCATACTGCCATCCTTCTTTTTGACTAGAAGAACTGGTGCTCCCCAAGGTGAGACACTGGGTCTAATCATTCCTTTCTCTAGAAGTTCTTCTAACTGCTCTTTGAGCTCACTGAGTTCCTTGGGTGACATCCGGTAAGGAGCAATAGAGATTGGTCCCACGCCCGATATAATATCAATGTTGAATTCGACTTCTCGCTCTGGAGGTAGCTCTCGTATGTCCTCAGGGAATACTTCTGGAAATTCTTGAACAACAGGAATCTGTTCAAGTTGAGAAGTGGCCTTACTTTCAGTTTCAGTAAGGATCATGTATAGTTGGACTTCTTTTGAGATTACCTTTTCTGAGCTAACAAGGCAAGAATCTGTGACTTGATCATATTCAGATGTAGTAGACCCGTGAGAGATGGATCTATTATGACAGTCAATTAGAACATGATTGGCAGCAAGCCAATTCATCCCTAGAACAATGTCTAGATCAATCAAAGGTAAACATATCAGATCTACCTGATAAGCTTTCCCTTTGATGTTAAGAGGACATTCTAGACATATACGAGTAGAGCAAATGGGCTTATTGGCGGCAGTTGTGACAATCATTTGATAGGGCAGAGAGGTTGTAGGAAGCTTTAAATGTTTTACACAATTCTCAGATATGAAAGAATGAGTGGCTCCAGAATCATATAATACATTTAATAGAGTACTTCCTATAAAGCATGTACCTTGCACAAGATCGTTCTCTTGTGATACTTCTGCACCATTCATGGTAAAAACTCTGGCATTTCCCCCTGGCCTTCCGGTTGAGTTGTTTCCGGGCCTTCCAGGATTATTGTTCTGTCTGAAGTTGTTGTTGCGGGGAACATTCTGTACTCTTGGGGCATTGTTGGTAGAGACATTTGCAGTAGATCCTCCACTTCCTTGACCTGTTGGTCGTACTGCTTGTCTTTGAGTTACTTGTTGTTGGTTATTTTTATTCCTGTACCAACAGTCAGCATCACGATGTCCGATCCGTCCACAAATTGTGTAGTTCCTACTACTTTGGTTCTCCTGACCTTTAGGAGGAATTCGGTTGGCTGAGTTGAAAGATCGGAAATATGGTCGATCTCCTCGAAAATCCCTTCTTTGTTGTCGATCTGGCATACGTCGCTCTGGCCCATGATTAGACGCTCCAGGTCGTCGAAGATTAGAGGTGTTCTCAAATATGCGGCATCTGTCAACCAAAGTAGTGAATTGGGTAATTTGTTGACAACATATGGCTTGACGAATCTCATGTCGTAGCCCTGCTTCGAACTTTGCACATCTTGACGCTTCTCCCATGTGAGTGTAGTAGGGACAACATTTTGCCAGTTCATCAAACTTAGCAGCGTACTCCCCAACAGTCATATTGCCTTGTTTCAGATTGAAGAATTCCTGCTCCTTTTGCCTCCTTATGTCTTTGGGGAAATATTTAGCGAGAAATTCTGTCTTAAATCGTCCCCAAGTAATGATATTCCCATCAGTAGCTAGTCTGACTCTAGCATGAGTCCACCAGTGTTCTGTTTCTCCCACCAGCATGAAGACAGCAAAGGTTACACAATCCTCATCAGAACATCGCATAGCGACAAAAATCTTTTCAAGGTGTTCAATCCATAGTTGTGCTCCTTCTGGATTGAAGCCTCCTTTGAACTGCGTAGGGTTGTTCCTTTGAAAATCAGCTAATCCTTGTCTAGCAGAAGCATGAGGTAACTCTTGTCTTTCTATTACCTCCACAATTCTGGTAAGAAGATTCTCCATCACGTGATTGTTATTTTGGCGTGCCATTAGGAATTTGCTGAAAGAATATCAACAAATAGATTTAGGGTATGTGTTATGTGGAGTATTCCACATAGGATATTTAGTCTTAGGAGTGTTATGGACTGTTCAATATTTCTATCAGAGTACGTGGAAACCTAATGGTCCACTCCACAAGCTTAATGAATCGACTATGCTCTGATACCACCTTTGTAACACCCTCGGTTAGATAAGACAAATCCTTCTGTAGGTTCATCCCATTTAACTGAGAGTGTTAACAGTTTTTAGAAAAAGTGAATATATTTTTTTTAAAATAAATACGTGGCAGATCAACGGAAGTAATATTGTATATATCACATAGTCATTCACAAACTGTAAATAATTGTACTCTTAACAGAATGGGGCACGCAGGCACCCTTAAATATTATACAGTCATCCGGTGTCTGATTATAAATATTCTATCCTTAATGATTATTCTCAATGGGTTCAGCATATTGCTGATCTTCACACTCGGGTTCTTGAGTTTCTAATTCCTCTGAAAAATATTCAACAGTAAGGGTGAGTATAACCCAAGACCCTGATTGGTTCATCCGGTGCGGACATAACCCAGTTAACATACAATGTCACATAGATCATACATTTAGCATATCCATAACAATCAAACATGTTGTCATCACATAATTATATATTTAACATGTTCACAATTATAACAATCAAGCATATTGCCATGAAATAAATCATACATATAACGTATTATAACAATCAGATATGCTGTAATGAATGCATGAATTCGGATTTATTATGATTTATCTTTAGTTAAGTTTCATGATGCATGTGGGCCCAATAAATCAATCCATCATCATCCTTTCATTCTTTGGATTCCATCCTGCTCAAGTTATTTCTTGGGCACAACGTTTCCATTCTAGAGCGATCGGAGCTCACCAAGTCCCATTTCTTTTATCATATGGTACGAATGAACTCACAGGTTCTCATTATTATATATATCATTTCATCTTGGGACTTGGCTCTTCACGATCATAGATACATTTCGTCATTTAGTCGAAGTACACTAGAATTGCATCGTCTCACCCGGCTATCAGGCGCGACTCTGATGCCATTGGGTTGCCGTTCCAGTTGTACTCCCAAGATTCTTCTACTGAGATCGAACGTGAATGTCCTCCAGCGTACCAGGTGTATGCTCTAGTTTTTCTTCTTCAAAACACATTTTCATGATGCGAAATGCATTATTCTTATCATTAGATCCCTGGGTATCTTATGTGTTTCCAGTCTCATTATATCATTTAATCCTTGTAAGATATTCGTTTATTAATTCTTTTAGAAATATATCTATCATATATATATATATATATATATATATATATATATATATTCTTTCATAAAGAGTAAAATAATATATATATCCTTTATGTATTTACGCATAATTTATAATAATAAAATAAACTAATAATAATGATAACAATATTAAGTTGACAGTAAATAATGATAATAATAGAATAAGAATAATAATTATAACTTACCAATAACTTAAAAAGTAGTGAAGATTAGTTTCCAATTAAAAATTCAAGTGAAAAACACTAAAAATAGAGTTTTCCGAGTGGAACAGAGGTAAATCCGAGTGAAATGAGTATGATTCCGAGTGGAATCATACAGAGAAGGGTTCTCCAAGCGATCTGGCTAAAAATCCGAGTGAAATTGTACTGGGAGGCTGTTTTCCGACTGAAACAGGTCTGATTCCGAGTGGAATAAATTATATCCGAGTAGAAATGTTGATTTCCAAACTTTTTGAGAAAAATAGGTGTGAAAAATTGAGTTTGCCGAGTGAGATGAGTCGAATACCAAGTGGAACTGAATCATCCGAGTAAAATAAATCTGTTCCGAGTGAAAAATGAATTTTTCCGCATGAGATAGCTATGAATCCGAATGAAATAAACTGAGCAGAGTTTTCTAACTGAAATTAATAAATAATCCAAGTGAAACAGAAGCTGAACAATGATTTTCTTAACTAAATATCTTGAATTCTGAGTAAAACAAATTTCTGAGTGAATTAAAATATAAATCCGTGTGAGGTCAGTAGGAAAAATGGTTTCCTGAGTAGCATTATTTGTAAATCCGAGTGAAAATTATTCTGCTGACTGGAATACCTTCGAGTAAAGTAAACTCGAGTGAAATAATTCCTGATTCCGAGTGGAATCAGGTTGATACAAGTTTTCTGAGTGAAATTGACTACTTATTCAGAGTGAAATTAAATTAAAAGGGATTCTCCGAGTGAAAATAACTGTTTGCTGAGTAAAATGAATTATTTTCCGAGTAAAATCACTGAACGGGTTTTCTGAGTGAGAATAAAATGATTTCTGAGTGAAATAAGGTGTGTTCCGAGTGAAATCAACTGGAAAAGGTTTTCTTGAGTTAAGCTACTGAGTGAACTTAAATTCTGAGTGAAAATGAGTTCCTGAGTGAACTCAAGTATGATTCCGAGTGGAATCAGTAGGAAAAGAGTTTCTGAGTAAAAATAAAGTAAGTTCCGAGTGAAACATGAGTTTATCGAGTGAAATTAACTGGAAAAGGTTCTGTCTGAATGAAATAATATAAATCCGAGTAGAATAACTGCTTGTTGAGTAAAATAAAGTGTTTGTCGAGTGAAATAAGACTGGAAAGCTACTGACCGAGAGCAATAGAGTGTTTTCCGAGTGAATTTACTGAAAAGGGTTCTGAGTAAAAGATAACTATATTTTTCTGAGTGAAATTAAGTCAAATTCCGAGTGAAATAATTTAAGAAATAGATTTCCGAGTAAAATAAGACTTGGGAGATGCTGTCCGAGAGGAAAAAAGTGTTTTCCGAGTGAAATATGGTATTTTCCGAGTAAAATATGTTATATCTGAATGAAAATGAGTTGGTAATTAAAGAATCCGATTGAAATGATACCAAAACCGATCGGATTGGCCTAAAACAGAACCTGTTATCATTAAACTCATAGTTTTTCACTGGAAATCACACGGTACCCATGATTCTTAGCATTTTCAGTCCAATAAGTACATGTCATATCACAATTCATCACTCGGTAACAGATATATATATATATATATATATACATGCATATACAGATATCAATATAAAGCATTTAATTCATACACACTGAATCTGTCCCCACTCGGTTTTCCCACAAGGCACCCAAGAATATACCCCCTTACCTCTATGAAGTTCCTGGAGGAGAAGAAAGAGGCTCCCTTCACTGTCCTGCTTCGAATCCGAGTGAAACAGAGGGGAAAGGAGAGGGAAAGAACTTGCTGGGAAGGAGAGTGATGAAGGATGTTTGGGTCGTGTGTGTGGTGTGAGTTCTGAGGGCCTTGAGCTCGTTTAAATAGGGAGAGAGTGAGTGGGAAGACAAGTGGGAGACATCTTTTCTGAGTGGTATGCTGAGTCAGTGCCCATTTCTGAGTGGTATGCTGAGTCAGTGATAATGGAAGGGTCACTAGGGATTAAACAAATATATATGCTGAGTCAGTGTCCATTTCTGGTCGTCCACCATCCATAATGCGCACGATTGGATTTAAATATCATTAAAAGACAAAATTAAAGTCAAAACGCACTTCTGTCAGTGAATTCTGACTGGAATAATTGAATACCGAGTGAAATTACACTCGGTTAACACTTCTGTCAGTGAATTCCGACTGGAATTCCCACTTCCGAGTCACAATTGCAATTCTTCACTCGGTTTCTCACTCGGTAATACCTCTTCAGACCGAGTCCTCTCTTTCTCAGTGAATCTTCACTCGGAACCCAAGTCTTCCTCACTCAATTCACTCGATTTAGACCATTACCTCTCGGACCAATACCCACTCGTACTTCTCTCACTCGGTTTTTGGTCCAGTGGAGTGTATCTCACTCGGAATTGACTTCCTCCACCATTTTCCACTCGGTTTCCTAAGTAAAACCATTCGGAAACCTTCCCAATTGTTTCCACAACATACTTCAATCAGAAAGGAAGCATCAAATCAACATAAATAGAAGCATTTATGCATTCTTTCACTCGGAATGCTCCAACCATAGTAATTTCCTTCAGAAAGGAAACATTCAACTCGAAACCGAGCCTTTCTAGGGTGTTTTCACTCGGATTTTCACTTAGAAGTGATTCTTTGGATCACTCTTCACTCAGAATTGCTTCTCAGGTCAGGACTCCACTCGGTGGTAGCCTTCTCAGTCATGTTTTACTCGGAAAACATGATACTGACTCGGAATTCTCTCTTTCACTCGGAATTTCTAATCCTTCACTCGGAATTCTTCTCTGTCACTCGGAACAGAGCCTTTTTCACTCGGTTTTTGCATAATTTCACTAATATTCCATATAAACTCTATTATTACGTGCAAAAATGACATTTTTGAGGTATTACAGACCATCAACAAGGTATATATTGACTTATTCTTGCTTACAAACCCTCCATAATTAAAATTTACAAGGATAAAATTGTTTCTAAAAACAGGGATGTTACACCGGGCAATGTTGGAAGAGGCGGACCCTCCTCTAAATATCGAGGATGGGGAAATCGTGGTGGACGTTTTGGTGGTCGTTCTGGGAATGGTAAGTGCTTCAGATGTGGTGGTGACGATTTCGCCCGAGAGTGTGATGTTGGAAGAGATGTCGTATGCTTCCATTGTAATGAAAAAGGGCACGTACGCCCTGACTGCCCTCAGCTGCAGCAAGCTAATGCAAACGTACAGCGTGGAGGTTACCGAGGAAGGGGTCGCGGAAACGGAGGCCAAGGGAATAGTGGCAGAGGCAATGGAGCTCGGGGTAATATGATGTTTTCCCCAAATAACCGAGAAAGAAATGCTGAGCAACCAGCTGCTGGACGGGTTTATGCAATCAATGTCGAGCAAGCTGCACAAGCTAACGACTTAGTGCAAAGTAAGTTCTCACTCGGTAAACATACTCTTGATGTAGTTTTTGATTCTGGAGCTACCCACTCCTTTATAGCTGACGATTGTGTGAGACGTTTGAGGTTGCTGACTGTGTATATGGATCGGACTTTGGAGGTAGCCAATCCGACCGGCGTTAAAGTGTTGACATCAATGATGTGTAAAGATGTAACCTTTACGTTGGGCGATCAGAGTTTTACCTTTGATTTAGTATGTGTGCCTCTGAAAGACCTTGACATCGTACTTGGCATGGATTGGCTTTCAGCCAACAAGGTGCTGGTGGATTGCCAAAACCAAAGGGTGATTTTTTCGAGACAAATCCATAATGATTATGCAGTGTAAGGTATAGCCCAGTTATTTATGATGCTTTATTTGACCGAGGGTGAGAGTAGAATCCGAGTGCATGATATTCCGATTGTTCATGATTTTCTTGAGGTGTTTCCGGATGATGTGCCGGTTGTCCCTCCAAATAGAGAAGTTGAATTCTCTATTGACTTAATCCCTGGAGCCGAGCCGGTTTCCAGTGCTCCTTATAGGATGTCTCCGACTGAATTAGCCGAGTTGAAGAAGCAAGTGGATGAGTTACTCGGTAAACAGTTTATCCGACCGAGTGTGTCACCATGGGGCGCACTGGTGTTACTCGTCAAAAAGAAGGAAGGCAGCATGAGACTATGTATTGATTACCGACAGCTGAACAAGCTCACTATAAAGAATCGGTACCCATTACCGAGGATTGATGATCTGATTGATCAGTTGAGGGGTGCTTCCGTCTTCTCAAAAATCGATTTATGGTCGGGATACCACCAGATCCGGGTGAAGGACTCGGATATTCCCAAGACCGCGTTTAGGACTCAGTATGGTCATTACGAGTATGTAGTAATACCATTCGGCGTGATGAATTCCCCTGCTGTATTCATGAATTACATGAACAGCATTTTCCATCCATACTTGGACTGATTCGTGGTCGTTTTTATCGATGATATCTTGGTTTATTCTAAGACCCCTGAGGAGCATGAGGAACATCTCCGATCGGTACTCCAAGTATTAAAGGAGAAGCAACTGTTTACGAAACTTTCGAAGTGTGAGTTCTGGATGGATAGGATCCATTTTCTTGGGCATGTAATTTCTGAGGAAGGTGTCTCGGTAGATCCTTCCAAGGTAAAAGCTGTAATGGCGTGGGAGAGGCCTAAGTCGGTCTTGGAGATCAGAAGCTTCATGGGTCTGGCCGGTTATTATAGAAGGTTTATTGAGGGATTCTCTAAGCTTGCTCTGCCCCTGACCAAGTTGACTCAGAAGAATGTCCCTTTCGTGTGGAGTTCTGAGTGTGAGAAAAGTTTCTGAGAGCTAAAGACTAAGTTGACAACAGCTCCAGTATTGGCGTTGCCAAATTTTCAAGAAAGCTTTGTGGTCTACTGTGATGCGTCGGGACTCGGTCTCGGATGTGTGCTGATGCAGAAGAACCGAGTGATAGCATATGCCTCTCGTCAATTGAGGCCACACGAGCAGCACTATCCGACTCACGACTTGGAGTTGGCAGCTGTTGTCTTCGCGTTGAAAATATGGAGACATTACTTATATGGCTCCAAATTCGAGGTTTACGGTGACCACAAAAGCCTCAAATATTTATTCGATCAGAAGGAGCTGAACATGAGGCAAAGGAGGTGGACGGAATTCTTAAAAGATTACGACTTTGAGTTGAAGTATCATCCGGGTAAGGCGAACGTTGTGGCCGACGCCTTGAGTCAGAAGTCGATTCATGTGGCAACAATGATGGTGAAAGAAATGGAATTAATTGAACAATTCCGAGACATAAATTTGTACATGGAGGTCTCTTCGTCTCGGAAGGTAACGCTCGGTATGTTGAAGATTGCCAATGAATTCCTGAAGCTAGTGTATGAGGAGCAGAAGTCGGATTCTTACTTAGCTGAGATGAAAGAGACCCAGGCTAAGGGCAAGGATCTGTCCTTAACCGAGGGCTCGGATGGAATTTTCCAGGTGAAGGGCAGAATCTATGTGCCGGGTGCTGGAGAAGTGAGAAAGATGGTGCTCGAAGAAGCCCACAAGAGCCTGTTAAGCATCCACCCGGGCACTACAAAGATGTACCATGACTTGAGGATGCACTTCTGGTGGCCCGGATTGAAAAGAGACATGGTCGACTATGTGGCTCGGTGTATCATTTGCCAAAAGTCAAAAGTTGAGCACCAGAAACCGTATGGTGGATTACAACCTCTTGAAATCCCCGTATGGAAATAGGACTCAATTGCCATGGACTTTGTAATGGGATTGCCTAAAACCTAAGCGGGTTATGATGCCATTTGGGTCATTGTGGACCGATTAACAAAAACAGCACACTTCTTACCCATGAACATGAGGTATTCCTTACAGAAGTTAGCCCAGATTTATATCCGAGAAATTGTCTGACTGCGTGGTGTGCCGACTTCTATCGTGTCAGACAGGGATCCTAGATTTACTTCCCGGTTTTGGACAAGCTTACACCAGGAATTAGGCACTAGACTCCAACTGAGTTCAGCCTACCACCCCTAGTCAGATGGGCAATCCGAGCGGACAATACAAAGTTTGGAGGACTTGCTGAGGTCGTGTGTGTTGGAGCACGGTGGTAGTTGGGATCAGTACCTCCCTCTGATCGAATTTACGTATAATAACAGCCACCACAACAGCATTAGCATGGCACCATATGAAGCATTGTATGGTCGGAAATGTCGAACCCCACTCTGTTGGTCGAAAACCGGTGAAAGTCTACTGTTGAGACCGGAAATTATGAAGCAGACTTCTGAACAGATTCAAGTAATTAGGGAAAAGATGAAGGCATCTCAAGACCGACAGAAAAGCTACCATGATAAGTGGACCAAGCCGCTTGAATTTTCGGTCGGCGATAAAGTGTTCTTGAAGGTTTCGCCGAATAAAGGGGTCGGACGAGCCTTGAAGAGTGGGAAATTAAGCCCCCGGTATATTGGACCCTATGAAATATTGGAAAAGGTCGGTCCTGTGGCATACCGATTAGCATTACCGACTCATCTATCAAACTTTCATAATGTATTTCACGTGTCTCAATTAAGGAAGTGTTTGCCCGATTGTACCCATGAGATGCCGGATGATGAAGTCGAAATCAGAGAGAATTTGACGACTATTGCTATACCGACTAAAATTGTGGACCGGTCGGTAAAACGCTTGAGGAGCAAGGATGTGCAACTAGTCGAGGTAGCGTGGCAACAAAATGGATGTACTTCTTATACTTGGGAACGTGAGGATGCCATAAGGCAGCAGTATCCCGAGCTATTTTATTGAGGTAAGCTTTTGTTTGAATTTCGAGGACGAAATTCTTTGAGGGGGGAGTAGTGTAACATCCCGATTATTTGATTAATGGCAAGATTAATATTAAATGCTAATTGAGAATTAATTTAAAATAAAAGGAAATTTGATGCTGATGGAAGTGATGGGATATGACACATGATTGGATGGTGGCCTCATTTGCACGTTCTCCCACCCGCTCATTCTCTCCTTTTCTCTTGGCCCATGTGTGGAAGATGAACCACTTCTCCATTCTCTCAAAAATCCTCACGAGACTCTTCCTTTTCTTCCACTTTTCTTCACCTTCTTCTTCGTTCTTCTTCTTCTTCTTCGCCAGTGTACGACTGTGGTGTTGTGGAGGACTCGAAGTTCCCCACTGTTGGCAAGGAGCGATCATTCGGAGGAGGAGCAACTCCCAGTTTCTCCAAGCTGTGTGTGTGGTGTTCGTCTGGATCTGAAGGTTGTTGAGCGAGAGAGACTGAGGGAACGAGCAGAGCACGGGTCAACACTGAAAATCGAGGAGCTTGCGTCTTTCCAGTAGGTAGGGGGCACTTTACATCTCAAATGCATAGTTATGGACGGATCCCGGGTGAAAGTACTGCATTTTGTGTTTATGGTTGTGAATATGTTGATTGTGTGAATCATATGATGATGACTTTCAAATACCGGGTGTGTGTGTGCGTTAGCTGAGTCACGTAAGGTTATATCCTTCTCCGTCCATGAAATATGTGTTAGTAAACATGTGAATGCATGAAAATATACTGGATCTATGTTGGCCGAGTGCATGCGTTAAGAGTTGTTATGCTGAGTCCCGTGTGTAGTTTAACACTTAACAGCATGTGGTATATGTTATTGATATTGCTAATACCGAGTGTATATCGTGGGACTGTTGGTTGATTCCTGTGAAGATTTTTTATATTTGAAAGCATGAATATATGAGATGCATGTGTTATGTGGTTTTACCGAGTGAAATGCCACTCTTGTGCTAATGAATATGTATGGAAAAATAATAAAAGACCTTGGGTTGGACTCAAGGCAATACTGAGTGAAACACTCGTGTACCAGCGTTGGACGCTTGGTGAAAGTCCTTGGGTTGGACTCAAGGCAAGCTTACCGAGTTGGACTTGGGGCTGCCCGTAACACTCCCGTTGTCGCTTGGAGCGATTGTGTTACGTGTGAGGGCAAACAGTTTGGTACCAGTAAAATGGCCGGATCAGCTTGGAGCTGAGAAAAAGGCTTAGAGCTTATGTTGCAACATAAAAATTAATAAAAATGGATCAGATCCGACTGAAAATTAATGTGTGCACACTTATACTTTTGATGAGCTTAATGTGGTTATATGCATATGCATGGGAAATATCAATATGAGCAATATGGTTGTGTATTACTGATTAATATGGCTGTGTTATTTGAATGAATTCTGATTGAATGATACTGTATGTGTATATATCAAATGACAGTGCATGTGATAGATTGATTGATGAGATAATGCTGTGTACTGGAAAACTAGAGGATTTTTCGAGTCATTACTGTCATTTTATATGTATAAGCTCACCCCTATTGTGGCCATATTTCAGTGGATGTTGCTCGGAATGTTGAATGATGGGAGAGCACCAGTTGCTGGGAAGTGCATTGTACAGTGGAAGTGTACATGTGTATATATATATTGTATAGATGGTTTTGTATAGCCTTGGCCGGCTCTTAGTTTAACATTCTGTTTTTAATGCGTAGGATTTGAACTCTCTCGGTATTGAGAGTAAAACTAAACATATTTCAATATATATAATGCTATGTGTTTTATCTTGTTCAGTGGGTAATGACGTGGGTGAATGTCTAAGTTCTATACATTTATTTTCTACTAAATGAATAATGCTTGTGTGATTCCGAGTAAGGGAGAGCTAAGGTAAATCCGAGCGAGATGAGATAACAGACCCTCTTCTGAATGAAGAAGGGTTAGGCTAATTCCGAGTGAGTTATGCTCATTAAAGGACTATTTCCCTAGGAGGATCAATCGAAGGGTGTTACGTGAGAAATCCCTTTAATAAGCCTATTCCGAGTGGATAAGGCCAGGATATTCCGAGTGAGTGAAGTCATGTAATTCCGAGTGGGAATTGACTTAAAAACTCCCCGAGTAAGAACTTATTAGGATTTCCCGTGTGAAGAGAAACTAGAGTATCCTAAGTGAACGAAGCTATGAAATCCCTAAGCGAGACTTGACCTTGTAGAGTTCTCAAGGTATGAGAGATCAAATATGCCGAGTGAAAAATATGTGAAACATTTTCGAGTGATACGAGATTGTGGAAAGTATTCCGAGCGAGGAAAACTTATAGATTCCGAGAGTAATGGCCGAGGGAATAATTCCTGAGTGAACTTAGGTTCAGATTCCGAGTGAAAAGGTTACCGAGTGATCTTAGGCCCAGATTCCGAGTGATAAGGTTACCGAGTGAACTTAGGCTCCGACTCCGAGTAATGAGGATACCGAGTGGACTTGAGTTTAGATCCCGAGTGGTCGAATTATCCGAGTGCCTTGTTCGCTTGGGCGAGTAAGGTTTCGCTCCAGTGAACATGGTTCGCTTAGGCGCTTTCTTCCGCTGTCCATTATTTGAACGATACGGAGTCTTGCCAACGTAGGGGCATCCTGACCCGGTTTTCTTCCTTTCTTTGGTCGGATTCCTGTTCTGATTCCCCTGTTAGCCGATCGGAATTTTTGGGAAAGTTTTTCCCTTGTCTCAGATTTTATTTAATTTTTGTTAGGATGTTTCACCACCACTGCCCCTCACTTTGTTGCCCACCAACATCATTATTGTCGTCACCACCACCATCTCCACCACTACTGCCATCATAACCATCGCCATCACTTTGTCGTCATCGTTGCCCCACCAATATTGGTAATTGACTTGATGAGTCGTAAAGAATGACACTGAAAACAGAAAATAACACATCAAAATAAATATATTTTTTGTTTTCTGAAAACATGAAAAGTGAAAATATAATTCGCAATTTTTTACTTTATTTTTTTGTTACCAAAGAAAAGCATATTTGGGCCTACCACAACCGTATTTGTATAAGTTCCCTATCCGTATCATGTACGCTATTTAAACCCACTATTAGCCCAATGTATTTTGGACCCATGAAGCATGATCCTTGTTGATAGGTGCACGCTGCATTTTCATCTGTGTCTTGCACCAATTCTATTATAAAATTGATAAAACCCTCAATTTTGGAATCTCATTTTCTTCCGTATATTGTTTCTTTCTCCGCATCCTTGGGATCTTTTGCATAGGCCAACCCCAGAAGAAGGAAAAATATAAATTAAAATAAAAACGAACCTTTTGTAAATCTCCACCTTTGTTCTACTAAATATTTGATATATTTTCTTTGTTAGTTTCTGCAATTTATCTCTTTCGGATCCTAATTGTGTTTGATCTTGCTGTTTCAGTTTGGTGATTTTGTTGTAGTGTTTTTTGTTTTCAATTTTCCTTAGAATATTCATGACTTTTTTGTGATTCCATCTTGTTCAGGGTTTGGGTTGGGAGATAGGTTTAGGGTTTGTTTTGAATTGGTATTGTGTTTGATTGGATTTTGATCTGGGCTTAGTGCTATCTATATCTTTCCTTGGGATTTAATTGGGTTTTTGTTTTGGGGATTGGATGGGATGCAATTGAAATGTTCAACCAATTGCCACGTTTGTTATTGAAACGGGTTTCTGGTTAGAAATCATTACTAGTTTTCTTGATCGTCTATGTAAATCTGAGTAATAGAGGTCATGTTTCTGCAAATGAGGTTCCCTCTTTGCTGTTCAGTCCTGAGAACTTTCAAAACCTTTGGTTTGTCATATGTCTGTTTTTTTATTATTTTAGTTCCTACTTGATATTGCATATATATGGTTATAGAATCAATCAAATTTGAAGCTCTACCCCGTGATCCATCTCCATTTGATTGGTTATATGACTCGGATAGTGTGTAATGCTTTCTTGAATTTTGACAGTTTTTAGTTTAGAATATACATCTTGAATTTGTAAAATTTGATGATCCTAATTCCTAAGTAGCTTTAATGTGGACATCTTGGTTGTACTTGTATAGAACAGGAAGAAATACTGTCTACCCTGCTAAGTAACTTATCCTTTTTTTCAGGCTATAATTGTTGCTATAAACTTTGACTTGCAATGTTTTAGTAGTTTCCTGAATTTTTGCGCCAAGCAATATAGCACCACTTGCTGTACGGAAAAATAAGGCTGGCTACCCATGATTTGTGCTGGTTTGAGTGAACCAGTTTGATTGAACTGTCCTTATTTCTTTGTTTATATGGTTTTATTTCTAACTGCTGATCCTAGATTTGAAATTTAATTGATGTTAAAATTTATCGGCTTGAGATCTTTTGTAGCTTAACATAGTGTTTTTCTTGCTTTTTGGTGGTATGCCTGCAGATTTTGGGGCTTGTTGGTGATTCTATTGTACAGAAGTGTTCGTTAATTGTACATTTGTCCAAGATTGTAGTATACATTGATTCATTATTTTTAAAGTACTTTGGAGCATTGCATAAGTGATTGCCCTGTGGTACTTTTGTGAAGTCAACTAAAAAGTTCCTATAATTACAAACTGAGATTCAGAAGCCTCCGGTAGGAAATATAGCTAGAGCTAATTGCCTTGGTAAGTTTATAAGCAAAGATTACAGCATACTACATCCCCATGCCCTTGATTTCCTTTCTGTGAAATGTGTTTTGGATTGCCAGCAAATAATCTTTGTTTGAAGTATTTAATTTTTCATGTTTAATGGATCTCCTTTTTCATATTTTATTTGATATGTTTAACAGTCATAATTATTAGTTAAAACTGTTTTTGTTTGGATACTTAGTTTCCTTTCTATGAGTAAGCTGGTTCTTATAATCTGAAGACCTAGATTTCTTCTATGAGGAATCTGGATTCGCAGTGAGTCAGAAAGTCTTCGCTTTATTTGTTATTCTTTTTTACCACATAATAAATCTTCTTTGGGGATGTTCCCCATGAAATAATAATTAATTAACAGTCACTAAAGCAAAGTTTCTTTATATTGAAAGTTAAAACATTTGGGTGTGAGGTTATCTCACATTCAAACTTTGATAGAGATACAAAGTGTAATTAGTTAGTTTCAGTTCAGTGTTAAGGAACGATACTGTACTAGTATATGCCATTTAATTTAAAGAATATGAAGCTATGTCAATACTGTGAGTGTCATTATACTTGAATGATGATGTGATTTTGTATCTTCATCATATGCTTGGGTTGTTAATAGAGGATGATGTTATATCGATGCCTATTAGTCAGGAAGTATCAACAATTAACTGTGCTTTCTTTATTAATTTATAATTCAAATGATGCAATTGAGGTAACCTGGTATTTGAGTTAATTGTGTTGTCAATTGTACATTCAGCTTGTTAGTTTCTTCTTTTCTTTTCTACTCTTCCCTTTGTATTGATATCTTTATATTCAAGGAAATAAAGATTTGTGTCATGAATTTTTAAACATCTGAGGACGGAAAAGAGTAAGTGTGATATACTTCATTTTGAAACATAAATTAATGCATGCTTTGCAAAGTCGACATATTAGAATGCCTATTGGACAAAAGGAAGTACTAGAAGTCCGAACAAAATTGTCCGTCAATCTTATCTCTGTCCTTCTTGCTATTGTTTATGCATTCTTGCTCACATACATTAGCAGTGGGGCAGAGCTTAAGTGGCTCATATTGAGTTCTTTTATTTTAATTCTGTTGTTTTTCCTATATAAATAGAACTGTTCTACTGTTGATCATGTCTTGTTATGAAAATGTGGAAATTTTGTGGTCTGGTTACCTGCATCCCCTTCTAATGAGTTCAATATGTTGAGTAGTTAACACCGTGCAAGGAAGATGACTGGTGTTAAGAGAAGATTATGTAGTGATTCAGATATTCATGCCCTTCACAAAGAATTGGATGAAGTTTCATGTCCTATCTGCATGGACCATCCACATAATGCTGTTCTCCTCCTTTGCAGCTCTCATGAGAAGGGCTGCAGATCTTACGTTTGTGATACAAGTTATAGGCATTCAAATTGTCTGGATCGATTTAAAAAAATGAGGGACAATTCTGAGGAGAACCAAAATTTACCCAGTTCTTTTGTAAACACAAACACCTCTGGTAATAGTTTTGATATTAACCTTACTATGCAATCTAACATGCATGATGTTAATGAACTCCGTCTAAATGAAATTAATACTCTATTGTCTGTTGGACTTCCCCAAGGATCAAGACAGGGTGATGCCCAAGATCCAAGTAGACATTTAAACCCACATGATGAAGGCATTTTAGAAATTGCTGATTCTGAGACCTTGCAGGACAGGGCTTTGCCCGAGGATATAGATGTAGATAATTCATCTGAGTCAAAATTGAACTTGAAATGCCCTTTATGTCGAGGCACTGTGTTGGGCTGGGAGGTTGTTGATGAGGCTAGAAATTATCTGAATATGAAGAAGAGAAGTTGCTCAAGGGACTCATGCTCATTTGCTGGTGATTATCTGGAATTGCGTCGGCATGCAAGGAGAGTTCATCCTACTTCTCGTCCCTCTAATGTTGATCCTACAAGAGAAAGAGCCTGGCGTCATTTTGAGCGCCAGAGAGAATATGGCGATATTGTGAGTGCTATTCAGTCAGCCATGCCAGGAGCTGTGCTAGTTGGTGATTATGTTCTTGAGAATGGAGATGGTATTGGTAGGTCAGATGAACGCATCGAAGGCAACATGGGCAATGCCAATGGGCCTTGGTTGACCACCACCATCTTGTTTCAGGTGATGGATAACACCATTGGAATTGTCAGGGAACCAAGAGGTCATTCAAATGCATGGACAAGGCATCGCCGTTCATCTGACCGCCGGCGCTACCTTTGGGGTGAGAATTTACTGGGTCTTCATGATAATGATGTTGACGATGATCTACGTATTTTTAGTGATGTGGGTGAAGATGCATCTCCTGTGCCAAGGAGGCGTCGGCGTTTAACTCGGACAAGGTCCAATGAAGATCAACCATGATGAATGCCATTATTTATCTGGTAATTTTCATAGTTCAGTTTTTCTGGCAGGAACTTATATTTAATTGTTTTGGATTTGTCATCAGTTAACCCAATTGGTTTCTTCACTAGAATTGTTGGAACAGCATGCAGGGCTTGTTCAAAGCTGCGAATGGGAAAAATGCATCAAAGCATTGAAGCCTATGTACTGGCTTTGAAGAGTTTGCTAAAGCAACGAGTTTGGAATAAATCATGGACAAATCCTTGAACACAAGTTTCTTTGAAACAAGGAGAATGTGTGAAGGATGTTTTCAAAGTTCACTTTAATGTAAAGGCATTTAGCCTTGGAAACTCTAAACTTCTGAGTGATTTGGCTGGTTGTTGCCTGGTTAATACTGGTATTGTGTATAACTTGTTCTGTGATTCTGGGAATCTACATTGTTCAGTCCTTATCTGTATCCGTACTGAATTAGTGTTTTCTTCAACTTTCAAGCTTGTAAATATTGTGTGATTCTTACGAGGCACATTGTACTTTTGTTTTCTGGGATGTATTAAAAAATCTAGGCACGGGTCCTCACCTTAATTATTAGTAGTCATACTTGTGAAGCTATGCTTTGAAAGTAATATTTTTGGGATGCCATGGAAAGGGACAAAAGAAGAAACTGGTGATTTAGAAAAGTAACCAAACTGGTATGTGATGTGATGTTTGGAAACTATTAAATTTTTTATATATAAGTGTAATGTACTTTTAATGAAGTTGCAGAGAAAAAAAGACAATATTTGATCTTTTAAGTTTTATAAATTTATCTAAAATTGTTAAATAATTAACCCTATTATAAAAATTTAATATGTGACAAATTCATTGAAAAACCTGAAATTAAAAGTGGTATGGTAACACTAACGCAAATTTCTCCCTCCTTCCACCCACCATATAAATAAATGGATGAGACATAACTATTAGCGTCACAATTTTCTCTTCCCACTGGCTTCCAAGTTTAACTCTTGAAAATCTAAGTTGGGTTAGTTAGAATCAACTTTTTAATCCAGTAGTTAAATAAAATTTAAAAGTATTTCAAACAACATGTTGTATCAATATCAATAATTGAATTATTTAGTTGACGAATCTCAAATTTTATAGCTAAACAACAAACAAGAACTTAAAGTTGGGGAACAGTTGGGAGTGTTAAAAATTCATGAGATCAAGATGAATCAGAAGAAGTATAGTAATATATAAAGAATAGACACCTTTGTTATAATGATGATAATAGACTATTTTAAAGATCTTGAATCTATATAATTAATATATATAAAATTTTCTACAATCCAAGACCAATCATTCCCGCCTTTTATCCCTCTTATGATTTCAATTTTTTTAATCTCTCACATTTTTCATTTTTATCTTTTCTCGTTACATTTGTTTGGTAAAATAATATTAGTATAATATTTAGCATCAAATATTATTAAATAAAATTTCATAAAAAAATTTATAATATTTTTAAAATAACTTCATATATTAATTCGATTATTAAATTTATAATAACATTTTTTCTCCTCAATGTATTAATTTTAAATAATAGTTTTATTATTATAATTTTGTTTCAACAATGTAGAGCTATTTCTTAATATTTTAATTGTATAGTATAATATATTATCATAAAAAAAGTGTATGATGATAATATTGTATACCACTTTTCATCTTCATCATATTTATATTATGATTCATAATATTATTTCCTCCTTGAAATACTATTTTATTTTAAAATTTTAATTTAATAATGTTATGTAAAAATTAAAGAGGATGTGAATATGGGAAGGGATTCAGATATTTAGATCTTCTCCATCATATTTTCTCTCCATGACATGTTTTATATTAGGTATAGAAATAATCGGTATAAAAAGTATTTTTTATAGCAGTTATAAAAATAACTGGTATAATATAAAAATAAGACTAATATACATTCTCAACTCTCTTAAAGTTTAGGTTTTAGAAAAAAGAATTTAAAGATGACCACTTTTAACCCTTATAAAATTTAGGATTGCCCAAAAATGAAGATATGTTAAAATTTGTTGTTAATTGCTGAGGTGACTAACATTTGTGTCGCCTTAATAGTGTTACGTAGTTGACATGTGTCAATTTTTTAAAAAATAAAAATTCTACATTATTATTTATATTATTTTTAATTAAAAAGATAATTTTTGGTGATTCTAAAACGTAACCACTGACAATAGTTTGTGCAACAAAATTGAAATAATCGTGGAAGCATTAGTTTCGGTTAAAATTTTGAACCGCTGAGAATAGTCTAATATCTTTTATCAAGCATTTTCTCAAACACATTATGGGCAAAACATGTCAATTTCTCCATTCTTTGCTTGAATCAATATCTTTTTAGAGTCCTTACCACTAAATCTTTGCTTGAGACAGATTCTAGTCACACAAAATTCCATATAAAAACAAAGGGAAAATCAACTCTTATTAAAAATGCAAAAGGAAAGAAAACTAAACTGCATATGAAACTTGCTACTCATATCCCAAACAAATCAAGCAAACATGGACCAAACCTGTGAAAGAAAATTGCCACAAGGTTGACTTAAAAGATTTTACAAAACATAAATCTTAAGAAGCCAAAAGATCATAATAACAAACAAAAACTAAATATTACATCAATAAAAGTTCAAATAAGCTAAACCAAAACATAAATAACAAGTGAAAACATCAATGTCCACCAAAACAAGTCATTTGCAAACCTCACCTGTTGATTTTCCAGCAGTTGTGGCGCCCTTAATCCGAAAAATAAGTTATTAACATTAATTATCTGGATTGTGAAAGTGAGGGTAAATTTTTCACGGTTTTAAAACATGCACAATGGATAAGGAACACCACAATTATATTTTAAATGACTAACCCCAGATCTATGTGAAGACCTAACTCATATATGAAGATATGAGAAGGCATATAATTTTAATGAACAGCGGAATAAGCATCTAAAACTAAAAGTAATGTGAATGATGTAAAAAGAAATCAAGGATGTGTGATTTAATGGTTAGAACCTATTAAGAAGGGATACATTTGATTACCCAAGGATACCATGATCCAATAATATTAAACTCCTTTAATAATTGATCAAAATATGCAATAACAGGGCTGGGAATCGATTCAAGAAGTGCATGAATTGATTCCCACGATTCTGGAAATCATGAACAATAAGTATCAGGGTCAGGAATCAATTCCCAATTTGGTGAATCGATTCACGCGTGAGATTTTGCAAAAATAGTGAAATCAGAGACTTGTGAATCGATTCCCCCTGGTGTGAACCGCATAAGTTTTTGCCATGAACAGTGTAAACAGAGAAGGATGAATCGATTCAAGTCTTGGTGTGAATCGATTCAAGATATATTGGAAGTCATGAACAGTGAAAATAGTGATGATTAAATCGATTCAAGCATTTTTCTGAATCGATCCACATCAGTAATTATGCAGAAAACCCAATTTTTCAACTTCTAAACTCCCTAACTCTTTCATATAGATTCTAATTGCTACCAAATTTTAGTACTAATTAATATACATCATTTATAACGTGTAGCAACTAACCGCACTCAAAAATTCCCAGAAATGAAGGATTTATGCGCATAAATGTGTTTTACCCATTTTGAGACATTTTCATGCAACTCAAGGATTTATTCTCAATGGAATTGACACGTTCCAGTTTCTACAAGTCACAAATCATATATTTTAGCTATTGAAACCATCACACACCATCTAAGATTTATAAAATTCATTTTGACCCTATTGGTTCCTTAATTATGCATGATTATCATATACAAACTGCATAATTCAATCCATACATAAACTGTCAAGCACATCAATACCATCAATCATCAAATTGCAGTTCAATAAGGGTCATAATTCATCATCATCTATTCTTCATTCTCATAAGTTACTCAAAAACATATCATAACCATACTAAATATCATCATATATATACATATACATCTCAAAATAATACATATAAGTTATGAAATCAAAATCATCGTCAGCCAAGGCATCATTACCTAAAATAAACCTTCTTCACACACTTCCTTCACACAATGAGGCACTTCTCTCCATAGCAAGCCCTACAACACAAGAGCTAAAGAGATATACCACATGGAGAGTAAGTATACTTTCTCAATGATGAAAAATCCTATAAATTATGATAATATACGTATAAATGCAAATCAATATATTCTCCTATCTAGGAGTTCATATAACAATAAAATCAACCAAGTCACCCAATTCATTAAACACACATGTTCACCCACATATATATAGAAAATAGCAAGTCCATCAACAAGGACATAACAAATGACACCATGTCATTGATTTATGATTCCATCACACCCATTGTCGTAATTCACGGATTTCATAAAAGTCACACCACTCAATAACACCAATAAGATTAGTGACCAAAGTGTATTTCACATTTATCTTATAGTAGTCACAAAAGGGCATTTCTTTCTCGAATTACTCCACTCAAATGCCATGTTCCTATGGATAATGCACATGTTGTGTTTAAGAATGTATATGCAACGGATCTGAATTTCATTTCATCAAGTGATCGCAACCACTATATACATTTCATATTGGTTTCCCGCCACGCATAGGGTACTCCCTTCTCATAACCCCGCAAGGTATGTCTCGTGATCGCAACCACGTTTCATTTCAATTCATTATGGTTTCCCGCCACGCATGGGGTACTCCCTTCACATGGAATCCCGCAGGATCTTTCATTTGTGATCGCAACCACATATTCAATTTCAATGGTCCCGTAGGGCCTTTCATTTCATTCATCAGGTGATCACAACCACCGGCTCAATATCATAGAAACCCGTAGGTTCTTTTCATTTCAATTACCAAGTGATTGCAACCACTTTTCAATATCATCATACTAGTCCCGCAAGACTTTCTTTTGTGATCACAACCATATTCAAATGATATGCTATGCATACTATGCTATATATGCAACAATGCTTCAAGCCTTAACCTTGCAAGGAATATCTCACCCTCTCAAATAGGGATAACATTCATATTCAACCTCATGGTTGGTGATACACCATCACATATATACATATGTCATTCTTCTAAGACATATCATTCAAAATCATCAAGGTCATACTAGTCAAGCATTATGCCAAGTCAATCCACACATGGAAAACAATTAATATGGCCTCAACACATTCTACAAATTCACAACCTCATCAAGGTATCATTCCATAATTTACCATTACTAGAATCAATCTTCCTTTCATAACATAGACATGAGGCATTACATCCATTCAAAGAAAAACATGTAATTATGCATCAATACATACATTATCATCACGCAAGGCATCATACATTTAGAAAATACACCCCTCTCCTACCTCAAGAGAAGTACACTTCGGGGTTTGATGATCCCGCCTCACAAGTGTTATCAAATCCTACATCAATCAATTGTAGGGCCACATCAATCATTCATTCAAGCATCATTATCAATATATATATATATATATATATATATATATATATATAAATATACATGATTCTCATCATGTAGAAATTATTTATAGGCTTCATTCATTTATCTCATTAGGCTTCGGGAAATTCCTTCCCTTAAATTAAAACTCATTATAATTAAAACAATAACCCCATTAACTAGATTACCCACACATATTAATTTCTCCCAATAGCTTGGGTGGGTTTTTCATTTATGGCTTCCAACCACCATCATAAGTCATCATCTATAGCAATCTCTTACCATTAATAACATCCCCATCATCATTAATGCCAATCCTATCTACATTTCACATTTTCCCCAAAAATCAAAGGTTAGGGTTTCACATAATCCAACCATATCATAAATACACCTCAATATCCATCATCTTCCAACACCATTTTTGTGTACCCCTTTCTATGCTAATAAAAAACTTACATTTATTCCTCCTCTCCTTAGGGTTTATGCATCTAATGGATTCCTTCAACACCCATATACCTTTAACACTCTCCCAACCATTACAACTCATAACCTAGGGCTTTAGCACCATAAAAATGATAAAGAGTTTACCTCAAACCAAGAAACAAAAATTGGAGCCAAGGGAGATGAAGGAGATAACAAAAATAGAGAAGAATAGGAGGAACTTGAAGCTTCCATGGTCTCCTCCTTGCACCTTAAAGAACGAAAATGGAGAAGGGAAGGGCACTACCACCACTTAGGGTTCTTGGAAAAGAAAAGATGAAGAAGATGAGTGGGAATGAGAAAAGAGAGAGGGCCAAGTGTGTTTGCCAAAGAGGAGAAGGCAACGTGAAATTAGAGAGGGGAAAAGGTTTGAATTTTAATATTTTGCTCCTTCACTTAAAGTTTTTCCATTTTAAGATAAACAGGATCTCTGTTCGGGCTTAATACTTTATCTAAAAATTATTCTGAATACATATTCGGATTCCCAATAATATTATCTACAGCCCTGACCAACGACATCTCAATCAGAGATACTTAGTCTGACACTCATATTTTAACTGGTATAAATTTTAGCTCATGAAGCTTAGTAATTTATGAAAAATCATATTAAACTCAAATTAATTTATTTCTATATTTTTGGGGCATTAATCTTTCCATACATAAATAATTGTCATTTATTTCTCCTTAATTGGATATTTATATGAAAATTGGGATGTTACAGCAGCTAAGTAAAGATTTAAAAGGAAAAACACAATGTAAGAGGGGCGACTGAATACTTGAGCACAACTTCAACCTTTGACAGATTTTTTTCCTGCAACCTCTTTTCAGACTCAAACACTAGATCTCCTAAGCACTAAAAATGCCCTACGGCACTTCGCGGAAAACATTGTACCTGAGGTCCAAGGAAATGATCAAATCAGGCTAGTCCGGTTCAAGTTTGCAGGTCATGACCTAGTGGTGCGTGTAGGAGACAAAAAACCCCTATGGTATGCGCACAACAGAGGGTATAAGCATGCTAGGGAGGGTTTTCCGCACATTGGCTCTGAGGCTAAAGAGAATGACCTGGGAATCGAAGGTACAATGGTAGAGGTCGACAAAGTAAGAGATTCTGACAAGCTTGTAATCTTTGGCGATGGGGTTGAAGTTGAATCTGTTGCAGGAATCGAGGAGGCTTATGTTGTTGTTTTAGCACATGAGGGGGTGGTTGAGGGGTCGACGATGTTGTCTGCGGCGGGGAAATTGAGCTTGTAGAGATGGTGGCTGTCAATTAACGATTTCCATGACTTCGACGTTGACTGGAATCAGAGTAGGGAAGTCATCGAACACCGTGACAGATATTGGTTATCACTTTCGTCGATGATGATGTGAATTTTTTTTTATATTTTAAAAAATTGACATATGACAACTATGTGACATTGTTGAGGTAACACAATCGTTAGCTACCTCAGCAGTTAACAATAAATTTTAATAAATCCTCATTTTTTATAAACCTTAAATTTTATAAGGGTTAAAAGTGATCATTTTTTTAAAGAATTTTTTTAAACCCTAAACTCTAAGATAATTGAAAATGTATTTTAGCCTAAAAATAACTTATGTAAAATATGTTTTTTAGATTGATTATTTTAATAATCAATATAAAAAGTATTAATTTTTACACTGGTTGTAAAAATAATTGATTTATAACCAGTGTAATAAATCAATATAAAAATAGTTAATAAATTTTATTATTTGATTGTGTGAATCAAATGGTCTATATTGTATTAGAAAAAGAATGTGGTAAAGAAGATTCAAATCCGGATTTACAAAGGTGGAGATTAGAATGAGTAAACATCAAAAAGATGACAGAGAAAGAAGGATGGATAAAGAAGAAATGATTAATGAGGTGTGAGAATTACTGATATTTCAGATATAATAATTCAAAAGATATAAAGGGTATTTGAAAAAAGACAAGTCTCAATAACATTGGCCGTTTTAAAGAGATTTGAGAATACTCTTGAATCTTGATATCTTTTTTTTTTAAAAACTCTAATTAGCCATAATGTTTTTGATTTTGTGATTTTTAGCCCACACGTACCGATTAATAATAAGACCGTAAAAGGAAGAAATATGATTCCTTTAGAAAGTTTCAACGTTGCAGAGGGAATCAAATTATGAAACTAATCATTACGTAGATCTGGTTCAACCTTGAAACGGTGACACAAAGAAGGGTCATTATCTTATCAGATCTCAAAATATTATTTATATTTTTAAATATTATAATTAACTTAATTTATAATAAATAGTTTGTTACCGTAATTTTATATTTTTTATTATTTTACAATTATTATTAGGTTTTAAAATTTTAATTATTTGAAATTTAATATATATTTTCTCAATTTTGTTCTTCGTTGATTTATTTGTCAAATTTTACACCTCTTAATTATTATTTAATCAACTTTATAATAACTATTTTACCAAAAAAAATGTGCATGATTATTTGTTGTTTAAAACTAATGTCTTGTAGCATTATTTGAATGGATCTTGAATATGACATAGGTTAATTATCTACTTGGTTAAATAATAAAAAAATAAAGACATCATTGTGGTGCTCTACTATATAATTTATTAAGAATAAAATATAAGAATTATTTTTATAAAATTTTAACCAATAATTTTACCAGAATTTTAAAAGTTTTAAAAGTTTTTTTAAAAGAAATTAGTCTTCAAAATAAAATTTAGTTTAAGTTCTCCATACTTCTTTACACGATTTTGATTTTGACTCGAACTGGGTAGGAGTACTGCCTACTAATTAACCTGTTTAGTTGCTCTTCTAGATAAAATATAAGTGTACTTAAAATGTAGTAATATATAATACACAAATGCTAATTTGGAGGAATGGTTTTTCTTTAAATTTGTACGAATGTACAAGTCGTATATTTTTTCTTCATATTCAATCAAAATTTAACAACTATATTTGAAATTACTAGTTTATTTTTTTAATATTTTGTACACGTGTTTTAATAATCGGGATAAATTTTTTTTATACTTGTTCCCCCATGAGATCGGAGGGTGGTCCCCACTCCCTCCTGAAATGTCTCCAGGACACTAGAAAAAGTTAATTAGTTCAGATTATAGCCTAATGGCCCAAACATAACTTATAAGGTATAAAAAGTATCCATTGTACGTATGTTAAGGCTAAGTGACACATATTGAGGAATAATAACCTAATCTCTAGAAGAATTCTCTAGGGTTTTGTGCCTTACGCTCTTTGTGTGAATATTTTGGCACCTACCGTGGGGCCTAGTAAAACGGATCCTACAAGACCTTCTTTCAAGACCTAATCCTTGTTCTGATCATGGTAAACACCTGGAACATGCGACATGAAGAGGGTAGCAGACGCCAGGGTTCGCCCGATCATGATGATCAGGTACAACATCTCACTAACATGGTGGAAACCTTGTAGAAGACCGTTGCCAACCTGCAGCAGGAGAATGTAGAACTCAGAGGCCAGAGGGGAGGCGAACGTGAGGCCTCCAGCCACAATACTGGACAATCTGCTCGTCAGAAAGTCACCGGCCAGACCTTATACCAAACAGAGACAACCAAATATGAACCTGAGCTACCTTTCGCTGCATACCCCTGGACCGACCCGATAATGGAGGCTCTCACTCCCCCAATTACAAACCTCTGTCAATAGAGAAGTATGACGGTAGAGGCGATCTAGAAGACCACCTCACCATATACACCAACACTATGTTAGTGACAGGTAAATTTATTACAGGAACACTCGGACTCGGCAATCATCATATTTGACAGGTTGAATTTCCCCAAAGCCGGGCTAAATCGAGATAAGCCAATGGTGGTCACCATAGGAGTCGAAGACTTTGTGATAGAATGAGTGCTCATAGACCAAGGGAGTTCAGCAGACATCTTGCACTGGAAGGTGTACCAAAAAATGGGTCTTCCCGCCCGTCGGTTAAAAAGGTATGACAGAGCTCTTCTCAATTTTTCTGGTGATTCTGTGCAGGTCTTAAGATGCATTGATTTGAGGACCAATTTTGGAATCAAAAAAGATAACTGTGCAATTATGGTTAGATTTCTAGTGGTGGACTTCCTCAGCTCCTACAATGCACTGTTGGGACGACCTTCGCTCAATGCCCTAGGTGCCATCGTCTCCACCATGCACCTAACTACGAAGTTCCCGCTCAGATATGGCAGAGTGGGCGTCGTCAGGGCCAACCCAGAGGTGGCTCAGGCGTGTTATTATGAAAGCATCCACCCCAAGTCAACGTTCATAATCAAAGACGATGTGGAGACGAGTTTTGACCCTCGTGACGATCGAAAATACAAGAGGCCTCAACAGGTAGAGTCACTCAAACTCATTCAAGTCGGGTCCTCCCTTGGCCAATTCACACGGATCAGCGCTATTCTCGAGCCAGGCCTAGAAGAAGCCTTGGTCAACCTGTTGAGAGCAAATGCAGATCAGTTTGCTTGGAGCCCCGTTGACATGCCCGGAATTGACCCCGCTGTGATATGTCACTCCCTCAATATCGAGCCAGATGCTAAGCCTGTATCCTAGAGACCCCAAAAGATGGGCCCTGATCGAAAGCAAGCAGTCAAAGGAGATGGACAAGTTAGTGTCCGCCAATTTTATCAAAGAAGTCAAATACCCGACCTGGCTGTCGAACGTAGTCATGGTCAAAAAAGCGAGCGGAAAGTGGCGGATGTGCGTGAACTTCATAAATCTAAATAAGGTATGTCTTAAAGACCCCTATCCTTTGCCTAGTATTGACCATTTGGTGGATGGTATGTCAGGGTATAGGATTTTGAGTTTCATGGACGGATACTCGGGGTACAATCAGATCAGAATGGACCCCAAAGATGAGGAAAAGAGAACATTCATCACAGGCAGACTAAATTACTACTACCAAGTGATGCCTTTCGGCCTAAAAAATACGGGTGCCACTTACTAGAGGTTAGTGGACAAAATCTTCGCCAAGCAGATCGGGAGAAACATAGAAGTGTATGTTGACGATATGGTGGTAAAAACTAAGGAGACAGTTTTTACATGTACAAGACCTGGAAGAAACATTCGCCGAGCTACGCAAGCACAACATGCGATTGAACCTCGAGAAATGCTCTTTCGGGGTCCAAGGGTTAAAATTTCTAGGCTATATGCTCACCTACAAAGGTATTGAAGCAAAACCATACCAGTGCCGAGCCATACTAGAGATGCGGACTCCGCAGAGTATTAAAGAAGTACAGCGTCTCACCAGACGGATTGCGGCTGTCTCCTGATTTCTTTTAAATTTCGCTGAGAAGTCAATGCCATTCTATAAAGTGCTAAATGTAACATCCTAAATTTTAAAATAGAGAATAAATTCAGGAAATAAATATTGGATAATTGAATTTGAACTAATTAATGTCCCGAAATATTAGAAATAATTTAATATGGATTTTCAGAGACAGTTAATGAATTATTGAGACCGGATAAGCAGGAAATTAACCTGGATAAAATATGGGTGTCGGACCAAGTATCTCTGATTGAGATGTCGTTGGTCAGGGCTGTAGATAATATTATTGGGAATCTAAATATGTATTCGGAATAATTTTTAGAATAAGTATTGAGCCCGAATAGAGAGCCTGTTTGTTATAAAATGGAAAGATTTAAGTGATGGGTTTAAAATTAAAAACAACTCACCTCTTTCACTCTGAATTCCCGTGACTCTCCCTCTTTCTTCAGCAAACTTACTTCTTCTCCTTCCTATCACTTCTCCATTCATATTTTTCTTCTAAAGACCCTAATCAAGGAGTGATCCTTATTTCCGTCTCTCATTTTCGTTTTCTTGGAGCAAGAAGGAGAAGCTTGGAGTTTGAACTTCTTTTCTTTCCCTCTCCCATTTCATGATCTTCATCTCCCATTCTTGGAACTCCTCCATTTCTTCATTTGAGGTAAGGTTCTAGCTATTTTTCAAGTATATGAACCTTTTGTTATGTGTCCTCAATGGGAGCATTTGATGTATGTAGGTTATTAGGAGAAGCATTAAATGTGGAAACCCTAAGTGGGTGTCATAAATACAAGCTTTAAATGGCATTAATGGGTAGATGCATTTATGGTTGGAAGGAGATGAGAATGTATGATTATTTTTGAATGTTGATGGGTTTTGGTGGAACCCTAACCCTATAAATTGGGGGAAATATGATGTGTGGGTAGATGGACATTAATTAATGGTGAGAATATCATTAATGTTGGAGTATAATCATAAATGATGATTGGAGATGGTGGTTGGAAACCATAAATGAAAACCCACTTAGAATGAGTTAAATGTAAGGTTGGTGAATGGGGTAACCTAACTAATTAGGTTATTGCCTTGATGATAATGAATGGTGATTTAAGGGAAGGAATTCCCGAAGCCTAATTAGGCGAATAAATAAAACCTATAAATAGTCTCTACATGATAAGAATCATGTGTACATATATGTATATGTATGTTGAAATGGTGTTTGAATGAATGATTGATGTGGCCCTATAATTGATTGGTGTAGGACTTGATACTACTTGTGAGACGGGAACATCAAACCCAGAAGTTTACTTCTCTTGAGGTAGGAGAGGGGTGTATTTTCTAAATGTATGAGAACTTGTATGACGATAATGTATGTATTGATGTAATGTGGCATGCTTCCTTGAATGGATGTAGTATCATATGTATGTGATGTGAAATTGAGTTAGATTCTTGTAATGAATGATTATGGATAAGACCTTATTGAGGTTAAGATTGATATAATGTGTGATGACATGTTATGGATTCCATGTGTGGCTAGATGAATATTTGAAATCCTTGACTTAATGATTCCTGAATATTATGATCGGAATAATATACATATGTTTGAATATGTGGAATTAACATGGTAATTGAGTAGGAGTATACCCTAGATGAGGTTAAGGCATGCATGAGCATTGTTGCATACATAGCATGGTATGCATATCATGATGATGTTGAAAAGTGGTTGCGATTACTTGATATTGGAATATAAAGGGCTTGTGAGTTCCTGTGATTATTGGACCGGTGGTTGCGATCACCTGGTATTTGAAATGAAAGGCCCTATGGGACCATTGAGATTATATGCCCGTGGTTGCCATCATGAGGCGGGAGTACCCCTTGCGAGGCGGGAAACCATTATGAATTATTGAACGTGGTTGCGATCACGAGAAAGCACCTTGCGAGGCTGCTAGAGGGAGTACCCCTTGCGAGGTGGGAAACCAATGAGAATGATTGAATAATTTTGGTGGTTACAATCACCTGAGGAAATGTAATTAGATCCGTGCATATGCATTTTAAACACCAGCATGTGCATTAGCCATAGAAGCATGGCATAAAATGGTATCCTGTTGAGGACATTGTGTGAGGAGTAGGTGGAATTCCCTTTTTAATTACTAACTGTAATTGTGTCAATGTTTGGTGTGACCTTGTGAATTTTGATGGATACATGTGTTTAATGAATTTAATGAATGATTGGTTTTGTGCTAATTGTACTTCTTTTGGAAAAAAAAAGATGTTTAATATTGCATTCATGTATATATTATCACAATTGTTAGATTTTCATCATTGAGAAAGTATACTCACTCTCCATGTGGTATATCTTTTTAGCTCCTGTGTTGTAGGGCTTGCCTATGGAGCTGTTGTGTGGAGAAGAGGTGTGAAGGAAGCCTATTTTGGGTAAAGAATGCCTTGGCTGGAAATTGTTTTGAGTTTGTGGGTTTTACTTGAATTTTTGTAATGTATATAGTTATAATGAATGTTTTGTATAGCCAAGGATTGGTATAGACATTAGTATGGATGATGAATAGACTATGATGATTATAGAAGGTCATGTAGGAAAATGAGAGCCCAGAGTTTATGGCTCATTTTCATTAATGACCTTGGCCTTATTCGGATAATGAAAATGAAGCTGGATGTAGTTAAAACTTATGGATGAATGATGGTTTATCTAAAAAATTGTACTTTATAGATCATGCTGAGTAGTAAGTTAGATTGGAATGTAATTCATGAATTGGAAGGTAAATTTATGAGTAAGATAGATTAGAACAAGTTTTAAATGCTGAATATGATGAATGGGATGTGATAAATTTAAGTGGAATGGATTACATTGAGTTTTGGTATAATGTGTTGTTTGATTCCTTCATTTCCTGCGTTTTTACTGATAATCTCGCTCAAGTGAGATGGGTTCTCGCTCAAGTGAGAATCCCCTTTGCATGATATTTGGCTACTGGCCAAATCTCGCTTAGGCGAGAGTGTGTCTCGCTCAAGCGAGACTACCCTGGCATTAGGGGTTGGCTACTGGAGGAAAGTCACCCAGGCGAGTTGGATCTCGCCCGAGCGAGAGGGATAGAATTCGCCACTAGTCAAATTTTGCTTGAGCGAAAGGCTTTTGGAGGTGGCATTCGCTCGAGCGAGTGAGCGTTGGGTAGTTTCTGGACGATTTTTGCCCATGCTTGCTTGCTTCGCCCAAGCGACTTCTGAGGATCTCGCTCAAGCGAGACGGGGCTCGCTTAAGTGAGTCGGCCCCTGATCCTTCTCTTATTTCTTTTGCTGAGCTCGCCCTATGTCTCTCCCGAGCGCTCCCTTGGGACTCGCTCAAGCGAGTGTGGTTCTCACTTGAGCGAGAGATGTTCTGGTCCTCCAAATTGTATTGCCTTGATCACTTTTCATTTTCTTTATATATGATCTTCATCCTAAACCAACTTATGAACCCTTTGGATATATTTTGAGGTCATTAATCCTTATGATGTTTAACCTCTTCAAACCCAATTATATAGCAATAATTTAAATAAATTTCTCGCTGTTTTCAATTGAGAATTCCTCAATAGTTGTTTCCCTTAACTTACCTTCTCATATCTTCATATATGAGTTAGGTCTTTTTAGATCCTGGGTATTGAATGACAGCTTCACCACTTATGTTTTTCACAGATTAATAATACTAAAATCGTGAAAAAATTTACCCCAATTTTTGGGGTGTCACACTAAAAAAGACAAACTCATTCGAATGGACCCCTAAATGTAAAGAGGTGTTCCAGGACTTAAAGGCTTACCTTGCATCCCCACCAATCCTGACATGGCCAGAAGCAAGGTTGGAATTAGTTCTTTACCTTTCCATAGAAGCCGAGGCGGTAAGCTCAGTTCTAGTTCAAGAAGACGGCCCAGTCCAGAGGCCAATTTACTTCACTAGCAAGACACTGCAGGGGGCTGCAGCCCGATATCAAAGAGTCAAAAATTTACATACAGCCTTATTGTCGCTGCAAGACGACTTCGCTCCTATTTTCATAGCCACCAGGTGATAGTTCGGACTGACCAACCACACGAAAAAAATCCTCCAGAAGCTAGAACTTTCAAGACGAATGGTAACCTAGGCCGTGGAGTTATCTGAGTGCGGCATTCGGTATGAGTCTCGAGGACCCATTAAAGCCCAGGTACTTGCATACTTTTTAGTAGAGTTGGGAGAAGACAAGGAGGAGTATGATGCAGAACACGGACTATGGACGCTTTTGGTAGATGGATCATCTAATACAAAAGGTAGTGGAGTAGGTGTCATGTTGGAATCTCTGACCGGCCTAGTGGTCGAAGAATCATTGAGGTTCCAATGTAAAGCTAGCAATAACCAGACAGGGTATAAAGCCTTTATTGCGGGTTTGCAAACAACCATTGACTTGGGCGCTCGGTGCATCCAGGTAAAGACCGATTCCTAACTGGTGGCCCGACATATCAAAGGGTCATACTAAGCTAAAGACCCGATCCTGGCAAAATACCTGACCCGGGTAAATGAGATAGTCAAAGACTTGAAGCATTTCCGGATCGTCCACGTCCTGAGACTAATGAATGAACGCGCGGACATTTTGTCCAAACTGGCTAGCACGGTAAAGGTAGGGAACCTAAAGATGATTATTCAAGTTACCTTAGAAGAGCCTACGATCCAGGAGGTCCAGCATGTTCACCAGGTAAGTGAAGCTCTAGTTGCAAATACTTGGATTACCCCCATTGTAGATTTTCCAAAATAGGGAATTCTCCCGGAAGATCGCCAGCAGGCCAAAAAGTTACAAGTTCAAGCGGCCAATTACACCCTGCTAAACGGACAGCTCTATAAAAGGGGCTTTACCGTGCCCCTCCTAAAGTGCCTAGATAAAGAACAAGCCAACTACGTCATACAGGAATTGCACTCATGAATCTGTGGCCTTCACGGAGGAGTCCATCCCTTAGCCGCCCAGGTTCTCCGAGGAGGCTACTTTTGGCTGACTCTGAGAGTCGACTGCTCCGAGCCATTACATGGAATCTTGTCCCCCTGGCCCTTCAACACTTGGGGGATGGACATCCTGGGCCTCTTCCCCCCAGGAAAAGGACAACTTAAGTTTCTCCTGGTGGCGATAGACTTCTTCACTAAGTAGATTGAAGCTGAAGCACTTGTAACCAGCACTGCAGCCAAAGTATAGAACTTTACTTGGAAGCATATCATCTGTCGACTCAGACTCCCTCACACTATTATCTCAGACAATGGCCGACAGTTTGCAGATAAAGATTTTATAGAATTCTATGAGAAGCTGGGTATTAGACGAAAGTTCTCCTCGGTAGAACATCTACTGACCAACAGACAGGCCGAAGCAGCAAACAAAGTCATCCTCCAAGAACTCAAAAGACAACTCGGATAGGCCAAAGGTAGATGGGAGGAAGAATTACACGGAGCATTATGGGCCTACCACACTACTCCACATTCATCGACCCATGAGACTGCTTTCCGACTTACATATGTGGCCGATGCCATGATTCCAGTTGAATTAGGCGAGCCTACTCTCCGGCGCCTCATTTATGATAAAGAATCAAATGACAAAGGAAGATGGGAAGACCTAGATCTCAGCATGGAAGTACGAGAAGTGGCATATGTGAAGATATAGGCAGCCAAGCAAAATTTAGCTCAACGGTGGAACTCAATTCTCCGACCCTGACTCTTTTGGAAGGGCGACCTTGTCCTGCAAACAGTGGACAACAACAGAAGACCAAGAAAAGAAGGCAAACTCGCCCCCTCCTGGGAGGGTCCATACCGAGTTAGAGAAGCGCTTGGCAGGGGAGCGTACTGCCTAGAAGAATTATCAGGAAAGGAACTGCCTAGAACATGGAACATGACTCACTTGAAGTTTTATTTCAGTTAATCATTGTAAACCAGGGCACTCTTTTTCCTACCTGAGAGGTTTTTCCCACTAGGTTTTTCTCTCGGGAGGATTTACTAAGGCCCCCTCGATTACTCTCAATAAAAGTTTTCTGTATTTTCCAGTCAAGTAACAGGTCCCATTTGAAAGTCTGAGCGTGGAATCAATCCCTCGATAAATACGTTGTGAAACTTGAAAATCGTTCAAGTATGAAAGCCCAAGCACAGAATTAATCCCTCAGCAAATACGTTGTGAAACTTGAAAATCGTTCAAGTATGAAAGCCCAAGCGCGGAATCGATCCCTCATCAAATACGTTGTGAAACTTGAAAATCGTTCAAGTACGAAAGTCCAAGCGCAAAATCGATCCCTCGACAAATACGTTGTGAAACTTGAAAATCGTTCAAGTAAGAAAGTCCGAGTGCGGAATTGATCCCTCGACAAATACGGTGAAACTTTAAAATCGTTCAAGTACAAAAGCCCGAGCATGGAATCGATCCCTCGACAAATACATTGTGAAACTTGAAAATCGTTCAAGTACGAAAGTTTGAACGCGGAATCGATCCCTCGGTAAATACAGCTATGAAACTAGAAAGTCGTTTAAGTATAAAAGTCTTAGCGCAGAATCGATCCATAGGCAAATACGTTGTGAAACTTAAAAATCATTCAAGTATGAAAGTCCAAGCGCGGAATCGATCCCTAGGAAAATACGATTATGAAACAAGAAAATCGTTCAAGTACGAAAGCCTAAGCGTGGAATCGATCCCTCCGCAAATATGTTACAAAGCTTGAAAATATGTTATATGAAAGGCTGAGCGCGAAATTGATCTCTCGGTAAATAGAGCTTGTTTTCTCACCGATATTGATAAACGGTACAGACCATACAAGTAAGATAAATCATACCATAAGCAAAGACACAAATAATGACGCGGACAAGGCAAGCAAAGTAAAGCAAGTACGAAACCCTGACTTTTTATTTATATGTTAAAGCATATTACAAGAAGAACAAAATAAAATAAAGCAAAAAATTCAAGCATCAGTAGTTAGGGCACCAAGAGAAGGAATCTCAGCAGCTGAGGTGTCAGGGTTGGGAGTGTCCACGACGGGAGTGTCATCCTACAGAGCTCCAAAAATCGGTTGAGCCTCTGATCCGACCCCTGCAGCAGCAGCGACAACTACCTCCTCTTCCCCTTCCAAGTTAGAGAGGTCCATAATCTTGCAATCCACTACAATACGAAACGGATGAACACCCTCCAGTTTCAGCTCCAAGGAAGGGTTCAACACGCGTATCTATTTTTGACAAAAACGCGGCCACGTATTTCTCTGACAGTTCCTTCTCCATGAAGCATGCATAAGCCTCTCTCTCCGCTCTCTGTTTCTCCAGTGTAGACTCCACACCCTTTAACTTCTCCTCAACCCCTCTCTTGCCCATGCACGCTAAGGCATATGACTCATCTGCTACACTGAGACGCCTCCCCAAGTTAGTAAATTGTTCTTTGGCGACGGACAATTTTGTCTTCACCGACTTCTTCTCAGATTGGGCCTCCCCCAACTCAGCCTCGACGAATTTCAAGTCATCTGCCAAGCCACCAACAACTTTTAAGGCATCTCTGAGCTATAAATTAGTAAACTTGTTGGCCTCCTTCAGTGAGTCCCTCTCACACTACAGGGCACCCTTCTCCTTCCTCAACATTGTCATTTTACCCTCCTACGTGGCAAAGCGTTTCTCCATGTACAGGGTCATCGCCGCCGAGCGCAGGTTGAACATCTCCACCGCCCGACACATCGCCACGGTGGTGGAACCTTCAAATTTCTTCTCGTCTTCTTTGAAGACCACCGTGTGGTCAATAAAGCCTAGCACAGGGAAATGGACATCCCATAATGACTGGGTAGGGTTACGCGTTCTGCACAAGGAGCTGTTGGCAAAACTCTCCTATCGCCAATCCTTCAGCTCCGTCTCACTCAGCAGCAGGCCAGTAATCGGCTCGGCTATTACCTTTTCGCTAAAAGCGGTTCTCGAGACCCCAGGGTGAACTCGACTACGCGTTTCCAACTAGCCCGTCTCACGATCAGGCTATCAGAAACCACAATTAGGATAGGCCCCTCTTCTCTTTCCTCTTCAGCACGAGGAGGGGATTCAATGTGCTCAACCTCAGGAATCTCCGACCCGACATCTCCTTGGCCCCCTTTTCCAGCGCGGTTTCCTCCGTGCAAGGCCTCTTTGTCACTCACACTACCTTCTCTTCCAGCCGTGTAGTTGCAGGAACCACCAAGATAGGAGTAGCCACGGTAACATCATCGGTTCCGCCCGGGTGACTGTTGCTTCTTTAGAGCTACCTGTCTTTTCGACAGTTTTGGAACGTGCCCCTACATACTGTTTCTTCAGGTTCTTGTTGGATATCTTCTCGGGGGCTATATCAGCTACACAAACACAACACATTTAGTCAGAAGAATAATCCGAGAAAGAAATACAAGGAACAATAAAGCTAAAACTACCCTCACCTATCCAAGCATCAAGTGAGCCTGGAAGAGGGGATAAGGCAATCAATGCCTGAGAACTAAAATAGACCCCCACATCCTCAGTCAGGAACTTAGCATCTGTCCTCTCCGACAAGGAAAGGTCATCCTAGGAGACTTGAAATTGAACGGGCGTCTGGGTCCAATAGAGAATAAAATGAGGACGGTATCAGGGTACTGCAAAAAATCTTCCCCCGGAGGATCTAACCCGACCCAGACTTTGGAGAACCCTATTTTAAAGTTCTTATAGGACTGGTCAAATGCCCTAATCAAGTTACGATGAGCAACGCCGTTTAGTGAACCCCATCCTATAGGATCCCCACCATTCAAAATCTTCACATGAAGAAGTAAATAAATAAGGGCACAGAGGGAAGACGACCAAAGTGCTCGCATAAGACCTCGAAGGCCTTAATGAACGCCCACCCGTTCGGGTGTAGTTGAGTGGGGGCGACATTGAGGGCATTCAACACCCCGACTTTAAAATCTGAAAAGGGAAAGGACAAGTGTAGCCGAGAAAAAAAGGGTCTCATATACAAAGATAAAATCTAACTTACTCAGGTCTGCACGCACATGACACACCCTATCAGAAGCAGAACAACTAACACACTATATATTACGGGCAAAAGATGAGTGAATGAATGACTCCGCTTCCCACAACTTGGCCACTGATTTCTCACTCTGGAAGGAAGAAGAAATAAGCAATACCTCATCTTTTACCCACTCATATGAACTCACTATCGTAGATTCCATTACCACTCTCAAGATAAAAATAATGGAAGGTAGAAGGGTACTAATCTGACAGGTAATAAGCGAAAGGTACTAAGAAGGGAGGAGGAAGAAGACAACTTTGAAAAATTGAAGCCTAGTAATCTCTGATAAAAGCGAAGGAAGGTGTGAAAGTGAGAGAAGGAATGCCTAAAGAGTAAGAAGGAGAAAGGTTAAGTCCATTTATAGGTACTGGAGGTAGCGCTCCATCGAGTCAAATCCAACGGTTGGAATGTAAAGGGTTTCGAAGGCCAACGACTGCGATGCTTTAGGAAACATGTCTCCAGGGAAACTAATAAGGTTTAAGTCTGAAGAGAGGTGAGGGTTTGGGGAAATCTCTAAGTGAAATGACAAGAACTCTAATCCAATGGAGGAGAATCAAGAAGCTTCCTGGTCAACGGGCTAGGAGCTTTCAGATAGCCTAGAATGAAGCGATGCACTTCAATTAATGTATTAATGGCTTGGTAATTTAAAAACGGCGTAATCATAACAAGTCTGTGCATCCCTCCACATGGAAAATGACGACTATCAGGTCCTCGCCACGTGGCAAGATACTATAAGCCCTCACTTCAACAGATCAATTTCTCTCAGAGATAATCTCTCCCAGATCAGTAATTTCTCTCGGAGACCAATCTCTCCCAAATCAATAATTCCTCTAGGAAACCAATATCCCTCGGAGTCAGGGTATCCACTAGGAAATGCTTACCTGGAGCTGGGATTTCTGGCGCTAGGCAGCCGACAACCTTCCACTTAGTTATCAGAAAATTCAATTCAAAGATAGAAAACCCACACTTAGCCACCTCGCTCGACCTTGCACCTAAGGCTAATGGCTTGGGGGCTCCTATTCCCCCATGAGATCGGAGGGTGGTCCCCACTCCCTCCTGAAATGTCTCCACGACACTAGGAAGTTAATTAGTTCAGATTATAGCCTAATGGGCCAAGCCCACCTTGTAACCTAGGTATAAAAAGTATCTGTTGTACTATGTTAGAGCTAAGTGACATATATTGAGAAATAATAACCTAATTCCTAGAAGAATTCTCTAGGGTTTTGTGCCTTACGCTCTTTCTGTGAATAATACTAATTATTAAAATAATCGATATAAAATAATAATTTTTTATATAAATTTTTTTAATACTTTTTAATTGGTCATTGAAACAACTGTTGTAAAAGAAATATTTTTATGTTGATTATTAAAATGACTTATGTGAAATATTGATATCTTATACCGATTGTTTTGATAACCGAAATCGATGTAGAAAATAATTTTTATATTAATTATTAAAACAACTGATGTGAAATATTAAATTTTTATATTAGTTATTTTAATAACTGGTGTAAAAATATATTTTACATTGGTTATTAAACAATCGGTATGAAATATTAATCTTTTATATCAGTTGTGATCTGGTGTCCACACCGGTCCCTATGGGCAAGTAACGTCGGTCAATATAAAAGTGAATATTGCAAGGAAGCATGGGTCAGATCACTCTAATGTCTGGTATCCCTATCGAGACCCACCCCAGTCAGAAAAGCTAACACTGAGTCATAGTCAGATGCAAGTGGCCAACTTGCTTCCGACCCAAGCCAAGGGCTATGATAAGGGTCAAATCACAAGTTGTACCATAAGCAGATCTATAAATAAGAAGCATTTATTAACACATACATAGTTCATTTACTACACTAATTAATTACACTCTGAAATATCATTATTGCTCTGTTGTAACATTACTAACTTAAGCATCGGAGTCACTTTTGTAGGTACAACCTCAGTACGCCCAACATACTTCAAGTCAGATTGAGCGAATCTAGAGTTGAAGGGAACAAGATTCCCATTGAACCTGTGTTTATAATACCGGACTCCTGCTGAGATGATGTAATAATTAAGTGAGAGTGACGTTTTGGCACCGGTTGTAAGAAGAGTACTTTACCCTTTACACACTAACTAGAACATTGGCACGCCTAGTGGGACCAATTGTAACATCCCAAAATTTATATAAATGACAATTTGAGAGGAATAATTAGTAAATAATTACTCATAGGTTATTTAATGTCCCAAAATTTAGAAATAATTAAATTAGAAATTATTATGATTATTCATAATTTATTGTGGCTTAAAGAGCTAAAGATAATACCCGATTAAAATATGAGTGTCGGACCAAGTATCTCCGACTGAGGTACTATTGGTCAAGGCTGTCAAGAATATTATTGGGGATCCGAATATATATTCAGAATAATTTTTGGATAAAGTATTGAGCGTGAATGGAGATCCTGTTGGTTATAAAATGGTAAAATTTTAATGAAGAGGTAAAAATTTAAAACATAAATCTCTTTATCTTCTCCTTATTCACATTGGCCTTCTTCTCTCAAAAGGCAAATACTCTCTTCTCCTTTCATCCTCTTCACACTTCATCTTCCACTCATCTTCTTCTTCCATTCTCATAAGCCCTTATAAGTGGTGTGTGTGCTTTTTCTTTTCTCCCTTTATTTTCGTTGCCAAGCTTGAGGGTGGAGCTTGTGCTTGGAAGCTCTCCCTCTCCCTCTTGTAATTTTTGTGTTCTTTTTCTCCCTTTCTTGGATCTCGCTTCTCTTGGCTTGAGGTAAGGTTTCCTCACTATTTTTCTTGAGCTCTAACCCTAGGTTTTGGGTAATGGTGGTTGGGAGAGTGTTTGATTGCATATGGGTTGTTTAGGAGAGCCATTAATGATGTCAAACCCTAAGGTGAGGTGCATTTAATATGAGTTTTATGAGAGCATTGATGGGTACACGAAAATGACATTAAATGTGATGGGTAATGATGGATATTGATGATGGTTGTTGGGTTTTTAAAGAAACCCTAACCCTTGGAAATTAGGGGAAATGTAAAATGTGAGTGGATGAGTGTTTATTGAGGTTGGCGGAATATATTTAATGATGTGAGATGGTAACATTAATGGTGGATGGCCATTAATGAGGTTAGATAATTAGTAATGGTGGTTGGAGACCATTCATATGGAAACCCCTAGGTGGGTAAGGTCCTTAAATGCATAATAAGTGGATTTGAACAACAAACCCATAGTGGTTGTGGTAGATTAAATGAAATGAAAGAGGTTAGAAATCTAAAATGGCATAAACACCAAGTAATTAAATAAAAGCACTTGAATCTTGGTGGTTTGAATATAAAATAATTGTATGGTGCATTGTGTAATGTAGGAAAGGACCCCATTGACGGAGCGGGACCTTCAGACCGCAACGAGTACTACTTCTCTTAAGGTAGGAGGGGTAACATCTTTAAATGCATGATTTCATCCATTATTGATGTGTGTGTATAAATGTGTTATGCTAATTTGGCTTAGATGAACATCTTGATGTTTATGTGATTGGAATACATTTAGAATGTGTAACATCCCAAATTTTATATAAATGATTAAATATGGGGAATAAACATTAAATAATTACACATGGATTAATAAATGTCACAAAAATATTGAAATAATTAAATTGGGATTTATGACGATTATTCATAATTTATTGAGGCTTTAAGAGCTAAGATTATACCCGGTTAAAATATGGTTGTCGGACCAAGTATCTCTGATTAAGGTACTGTTGGTCAGGGCTATTAAGAAGATTATTGGGAATCTAAACCTATATTTGGAATAATTTTTGGATAAAGTATTAAGCCTGAACGGAGATCCTATTGGTTATGAAATGGTAAAATTTTAATGAAGGGGCAGAATTTTAAGTGTAAAACTCTTTTTTCCCCTTCTACCATTCACGTTGGCTTTTGTTTCTCAAAGGAAAGACATTTCTTCCTCTTCACTCTCATTTCCTCTTCATCGCTTCTTCTTTAAACCTAAGCAAAAAATTTGTGTTTATCTTCCTCCTCCATTTTGTTTCTTCATTGGGCAAGAAGGAGAAGCTTGTGGCTTGGAACTTCTCTCTCTCTTCTCTCAATTTTTGTCACTCATCTCCCATCTCTTGAAAGCTCACTCTTTTCTTGACTTGAGGTAAGTTCCTCACCACTTCTCATGAGCTTATGCCCTAGGTTTTGGGTTTTGGTGGTTGGGTGAATGTTTAATACATATGATTATGTTGGGGGATTCATTAAATGTGGGAACCCTAAGGTAGGGTGATTTAAATGCAAGCTTTTATGTGCATTTAAGGTAGTACACGGAGTTAATGAGTGTGCTGATGGAAGATGATGATTATTTATAATGGTTGTTGGGTTTTTAGTGAAACCCTAACCCTAGAAATTAAGGAAAATGATAAATATTTATTGGAGAATATATTTTGAGAGGAAATTATGATATTTGAATGATGGGTATAAGTAAATGTGTGGAAGAATATTTAATGATGATGAGAGGTGATATTAAATATGGTGGGTGGCCATTAATGGTGATTGATGGCCATTGGTAGGTAAACCCATTGATGGGTATGGCTATAAACACATGATAATAAATATGAACACTAAACCCATGGTGGTTGTGGTGAGATTAATGAAATAGAAAATGGCTTGATAATGATAATGTTGTAAATATCAAGTGTTAGATTAGAATATGTGAATCTTGGTGATATTGAGTAGAAAATAATGATGTGGTACTTTATGAAATGTAGGACCTTTTCCGAATGACGAGGCAGGAATGTCGTATCGCTCGGAATTCTTCTCTTGAGGTAGGAGAGAAGTTTTATATTCTAAATACATGAATTGAGTAGTGGTTAATTGTCATATATGATAATATACATGTTTGCCTTGCTTGTGTTGTAATGACAATTTGAGATGTTGAACATGATGATGATAATTGTGCTTGGCAATATGTGTTGCGTATTTGGAATATTTATGGTATACTATATGGTGATGTTATTTGCTTGGCAAGTTTATGTCTTGATGTGATGTGGTTGTGTTATATTTACCATGAATGTGGAATGATCATTATGGATGATGAATGAGAACAAATATGGATGATTAGCATACCTTGAATGTTGATGAGAGATTGATGAATGTAGGGATGATTTTGATGCCATTATGAATGATGAAAGTATTAAATTGTGATGATGAAAAATTATTGAAAATGCCATATTAAAACTTGGATCAATGGAAATGACCAATGATAATGAAATCCACTAAGAATATATGGTGATATTAGTGATGGTGATGATTGATGAGTGGCATGATAGGATGCATAGCTGTAAGAATACATATGATTGCCATTTGCATTGCATCCATGGCAGATTGCATAACTGCCGGTGATGGAATGTTAAGGGTTCCTCCGGTTGGCCCAGTGGGAGGGCAGCTCTGTGCATGAGCGATATTGTCATTTCCCTAGTGACTCGGTGTGTAAGTCACAAAGCTGCCCATGCTTAGCTACGGGGAGCTGCATGTGGTTGACCTTGTGGGGGGATGGCTCTTTAAGGAGCAGGTGTCCCCGATGGTCCTTTGGAGCACAACTGCCAATGGTATGAATCATGGTTGGCCCGCAACACCTTTATATTGTTTATAGTGTATACCGTGGTCATGGTGAAAATGACCGGTGTTGCAAGATGGGCGATGCAGTTTGGTACCAGTAAAACATGGTGATATGCATGCAAATTTATGATAAGTGTACATATTTTACTACTGCATTAGGGGCATGGTTGTATATTCATGCTTGAACCCATAAATTGGTATTTATTTTCCCATAGTCGGATCGGTAATTGATATTAACTCCATTGTGCATGTATATTAGCCTAAGAGCATTTGCATATAACAAGGAGACATGCAAAAGATGATGAGATATGATGATGGTTGAGATTGGGTGAAAGAATACCTAAAGACAACATGTAAAATATGAATACAAAGGAATAACTTTGTGTATGGTGATGATATGTATGATAGCCTAATATAATGAAGGCATGAATGTGTGTATGTTTTTATGCTTTTCTATGAATCATAGAGATGATTAAGATATAAGTATATTGATGAAATGATGATATTATGATGATGAATGATATGTTGATGCAAAATATAAATGACATTGAATGTATATGCACATAATCACAATGTATTCATATTCGTCCTTTGGAATGTATAACTTATGTAACATTCTGAATTTTATAAAATGGTTAAATATGAGGAATAAATATTACATAATTATGAATGGGTTAATGAGTGTCCCAAAAATATTAAAATAATTAAATTGGGATTTATTATGAATATTTATAATTTATTGAGATTTTAGGAGCTAAAATTATACTCGGTTAAAATATGGGTGTCAGACCCAGTATCTCTGATTGAGATGCCATTAGTCAAGGCTGTTAATAATATTATGGGGAGTCCGAATATATATTCGGAATAATTTTTGGATAAGGTATTGAGCCCGAACAGAGATCCTATATGTTGTAAAATGGTAAAATTTTAATGAAGGGATTAAAATTAAAACACAAACCCCATTCCCTTCCTCACTTTCACGTTGGCTCCCTCTCCCTTAGGCTATGACATTGCTCTCTTTTCTCTTCTCCCCTTATTCACTCTTCTTCATCTTCTTCTTCTTCTCCAAAAGCTAGAGAAGGTGGTGTGCCTTTCTTCCCCTCTATTTTGTTTTTATCCATTGGACAAAAAGGAACCTTGGTTGCTTAGAGCTCTCTTCCCTCTCCATGCATTTTCATCATCTTCTCCTTTCTCTTGGAAACCCATTGTTGCTTGATGGTTGAGGTAAGTTTCCCACCATTTTAAGAAGCTTGTGCCCTAGATTATGGGTCATTATGATTTTTGAGAGTATCATGTGTGTGGGTTATGGTTTGGGAGTCATTTTTTTACAAAGCCCTAAGGTAGGGTATGGTAAATATGTAGTTTTGTAAGGGTGTTCATGAGTACACGAAAATGACATTATAGATGGTGGAAAATAATGAGTGATAATAGTGATTCTTGGGTTTTAATGGAACCCTAACTCTAGGAATAGGGGAAAATGAATAATGATGTTATGAGAAATGGTTTAAGTGTAAACCCATGATATCTTGTATGTGGATGTTGTTAGTGGAGATGGTTGATGGTTATTAGTAATGGTTGTTAGATTTTGATGAAAACCCTTGCCCTAAGAATTGGGAAAATGGATATATTATGACTTGGAAGGTTGAATTGAAAGTGAATAGATGATATTTAATGTGAGAGTTATTATTTATAATGATGGATAATGACAGTAATGGTGAATCATAGAGAATGAAACTCATGGATGAGTGTTGTTATGAAATGTGTAGGAATAAATGTGAATACCGAATCATAGTGGTTATGCTAGATTAGTGAAATAGAATTATAATTGATGAGGTCTTAGACCATGGATGAATGAATTAAAATTGTTGATTGATGATGGCTTTGAAGAGGCTATGTTGGATCATGTTAAACCTTGAGTGGTAAAGATGACAATTGGATGGGTTGAGTGATATTGGATGTCTTTTGATGAAGGATATGATATTATTGATAAGGGGGTATGGTTAACCCTTTAAGATCTAGAGAATCTTGGTTTTGGGAAAGGAATTCCCGAAGCCTAACACAATAGTATGAATTGGTGTTTTAGTAAGTCTAAGACTTGATATTGAACTCAAAGAGATATGTCATTATTTAAACTTGTGATGATACCTTGTGTTGGCTTATAAATTGAGTACATGTGTATGTATGTGTGTTAATAAGAGATGATATTCCAAGAAATGTGGCGGAGCATTCGGAGCGTGCATTTGGATTCCGGTTCTTCCCTCGAGGTAGGAGAGGAGTTTACATTCCAAATGCATGAGTTATATAATTGATGATTAATGTATGTATGGTTACTCATGCTTGCCTTGCCATAGTTGTCTTAGTTATGTAATGAATAACATTGTTTGGCAATCTATTGATTTTGAGGACCATATGTATGGTTGATGACAATGAAAGTTTTCAAGTCCCTTGATGGGCATGATTTATTTGTTGGTGAAAATCCATAGATGGATGAATTGTTAAATTTATGGGATTATGTTCATGAGGTTTATGCATAATTGAGGAACTAATAGAGCCAAATAGAGTTTTATGAGAATTGAATGACATGTGATAGTTCCAATAGCCCATATATGTAGTTTATGACTTGTATGAATTGGAATGGGTCAATTCCAATGAGAATAGGCCCTTGAGTTGCACAAAAGTGCCTCAAAACAGGTAAAATGCATTTATGCACCTAAGTCCCTCATTTTTGAGAAATTTTGAGTGCGGCCGGTGGCCACACATCATAAATAATATAAATAAGTTTATGTTAAAATTTGGTGGGCTTTGGAATTCATATGAAAGAGTCAGGGGGTTAGAAGTTTGAAAATGTGATTTTTTCTACATAAAACAGCCTCTGTGCTGTCATGAATTGATTCACAGCAGTGTGTGAATCGATTCAAAGCCCTGTGGTTTTACTGTTCATAATTGTAGAAATGTGTGAATCAATTCACACCAGGGGTTGAATCGATTCATACTCCTCTATTTCACTGTTTTTGGGCATTGGCACGCGTGAATCGATTCATACCAAGGGGGAATCGATTCCCACCCCTCTGTTTACCAATTTTGGGACTTTTAGACGCATGAATCGATTCACCACATATGGGAATCGATTCATGGCCCTGTACTGTTATGATTTCTTTGCTGTTTTTAGCTCGTTTGGGCATCTTAATGACATTTTTTGCCTCTGACTTCCACATGAAAGTTGTAGATAATAGTGTTACAGAGGTGTGAGAATTAGTCTCATGTTAATTGGAGTTTTCTAACTCTCATTAGGCATAAAACACCAGACCTACTGTGTTATAAAATTCAAATTTAAGAGGGTTTTAAGCACAACTTTTTATGGTTATCAAATTGGGACTAATAGGTGATATTTGTGACATGTCCCATTATTTTTAAGAATTAAAATGAGCTATCCTCATGCCTTGATGTCAAAGTTTGTCATGAACTCATTAGTGTCCAAAACCCCTTTTATTATGTAAAAACGAGCGAATTCACTAGGGGTATATGTGTGGTGTGTCTTAGTGGTGATTGGGGAATGACTTAAGGCCATGGCAAGGTATGTGTATACCTATGCAATGTTATGAAAACATGTATGCTTCCCCTCTATTGATATATTATGAATCATGATGAAAAGTAAATGATGTGATTGTATGACGCACCTTAATTGACGATGAAACTAATAAGGGGACAATTGAATGGCAATGAGTTATTATAACTCAATGAATTTTGAAAAAAGTATCAATGGTGATTAAAAATGGATGATGCCATACATATTGAATAATGATTAATGATGTTGAATGAAAAGGGATATTATTGTTGAACATACCCTTGATAAAATGGTGATTATTATTATTGCTATGCCATTGTGTTTGATGCAAGTGAAATCTTGTATTATTGTATTGGCTAGCATGTGATGCTATAAACTTGAAATGTGTTAATTAACATGCCTTGATTGATTCCCATGTGTGGACTCATGCTATAATGCTTGCTATGCTTCTTGAATTCCATGCGTGGATTAATGTGAGAATGGTATTGTGGCCATTGAGATGCCAAGTATATGAATGATATGCCTTGAGGGGCTTTATAAATGATTGTATGTTGATTATTGAAAATGCCAAATTAAAATATATCCCTATGTGAGAGGGTAAGATCCTTGCGAGGTTAAGATTGGCATATGCATCATTGCATTGTTGCATTCATGGCATGGCATAGCATTGAAATTATGTGGTTACGATCACAATGAATAACCTTGCGGGGTTCGATGAAGGGAGTACCCCTTGCGAGGTGGGAAACCGATGTGATGATGATATGATATTTGTGAAATGAATAACCTTGCGGGGTTCCATGAAGAGAGTACCCACATGATGATGTTATGATATTTGGTAAATGAATAACCTTGCAGGGTTCCACGAAGGGAGTACCCAACATGATGACGTTATGATCTTTAATGAATAAATAACCTTGCAGGGTTCCACGAAGGGAGTACCCGACATGATGATGATATAATATTTGTGAAATGAATAACCTTGTAGGGTTCCATAAAGGGAGTACCCCTTGCGAGGCGGGAAACCGACGTGATGACAATTGATATATAGATTTGTGAAATGAATGATATGGTGGTTGCGATCACCTGATGGTAAGAAATATATTCATTGTATATGCATTAAACACTTGACATATGCATTAGCGATAAGTTCATGGCATTCGAGATTGAGATGACCAACCCCTTGCGAGGAGGAATTGTGTAAAGATTTAATAATTTGATGATGATGATTTGTGAAGGCCCTTGATGATAAGTGGCAGTATGATTGTGTATGTGCTTGTGCTTACTTACGATAAGATTTTTGATTTATGAGGCATGTGTGCCTACTTATGAGAATATAATTATGATCAATGATGAATTAGTGATTTATATGCAAAGCACACATGATGATTGTACGCATGTACACATAATCACAATGTATTTATATTCGTCATTTTGAATGTATAACTCATTCTCCCATGTTGTCTCCTTTTTAGCATTATGATGCAAGGTTGTCATGGGATGAGTTTGGGTTTTTGAATTAAAGCTCTTGAAGAAGGTAAATAGTGGTAATGGAATGCCTTGGCCGACAGCATTTGTTAAATGTGATGTATAAAGCGGATGTATTGCTTAGCATACGAATGGATGATTATGTTAATATATATATTAATGATGATGATATTTGAATTGATACCATTTGGTGATGAGTGTCTCATGTAGAGACTACTTACAATTGATAATGTATGATTATGTTCTATGTGCTTAATCGGTTGTGGCCTAATAGGCTTATGTTATGAAGTTGCATGAGTGCTTGACACTTTTTCCATATCTTCATATATGGGACTAGGCGGGTGCCCTGTATACACATTCTTCTTCTACAGTAAACTCTAATATTTTGTATACACTTATGGGCGTCTTACTTAGCAATCCAATTTATAACTTTATTAAACCTCACTCTTTGGATTTCTACGGTTCGGGTCTTGATGTAATCGTTTTGGTGTTTTGAAATTATTTTAAACGTGAAAAAATTTACTCGTATTTTTATTAATCATTTATCTTGATTACATCAAGATTTGGGTCCAGAAAATCAGGGTGTGACAACTTACACTCCCATGTTGTCTATTTTTAGCCTTGTGATGCAGGGTATGCATGGGGTGAGATATACCTATTTTAGAAGTGTATATGTTTTGATGAAGAAGGTAAATTAGTTGTATAAGATTCGCCTTGGCTAACAACTGATGATTTTGTATAGCATATGATGTTGATATATGCTCATTATGCATTTGGATTGATGAATATTCATTTTGAAGGTCATTCGTGAAAATTAGACCTTGTGTTGTATGGCTAATTTTTGTTATGACCTTAACAATGTATGATGATAGTTGTAATACTTGATTTATGCCTATATGATGAATGAATGGTGACTAGATGTGAATTATAAGCTTTTATGAGGCATGTGTGAGTTATTGTGATGGTTGGAATGATAATATGTATGAATATTGAGAAGTGGATAGGCCATATTCCTATGGAATGGCTAGGACCTTAATTAGGGGTTATTCACAAGTCATATTATATGTTTATGTCTTATATGTATGGTTGGATGTGCCTTGATAGGTCTAAATTACAATTGGGCATGTCATTTTGTATGTCTGTATATGCATAAATCAACCCTATAGCTTAGATTTTGATTGGGATAGAACTTGGGCATGAAACTTTACCATATTGTTGATCATAGGGTAGGTGTGTTGTGTATGAAATTTCATGTGATTTGGAGTTGATTTGCTTGGTGAAATAACGACCGAAAGTCAGCAAAAACTGTAGTGTAAAAAGCTACAAAGTAGGGTCTGCTAACTAGTAGCTGGGCATACCCACACTGGACCTGGGCATAGGCACACTGGCTTCCTGGATTGTAGCGTAGAGTTGGGCATGGTCACGCCAGTCTTTGGCGTTGGCATGTTGAGGCTCTAGACTCAGGGCCTGATGCAAAGCCTCTCCACATGGGCACGCTGACTTCTAGCTTTAGCACGCTGCGTCTCTGGATTTTGGTTGGCAATTTGGCAGTACCTGAGCGTACTTACGCTGGGATCTAGCGTAAGCACGCTGGTGGGTTGCGCGTTGGGACGCTGGGGCTCTAACATTGGCAAGCTGACATTCTATTTGGGGGCTGGTCACTAGGCGTAAGTACGTTGGAAATGGGTGTAGCTACACTAACTGATCAAGTGACAGCTTTGTGATTTTTCTTTGTTTTCTCAATTCCTTTTCCATTTTTGGGTCTTTTCTCTTATTTTTATATATGGGACTAGGCGTATTGCCCTGCATACATATTCCTTCCACTGTAAACTCTAATTATTTTTGTATGCACAATAGGGATTTGCTTTATCGATTCGACTTTCATATTTCTAAAATCTCAGTCTTCGATTTCCTATGATTCAGGTCCGGATGTAATGATAGATGTTGAACTCCTTTTCAAATGTGAAAAACTTACTCGTATTTTCATTGAACTAGTTATATTAATTACATTGGATCCGGGTTCGGGAAGTCGGGGGTTGACAGAATGAATGGTGTTATATGGCATGTGTTGTTTGGATGATGATTATGATGTTGAATTTGACTCATGTTAATGAGACTTTTTGTGAATGACTTTGAGACCATGAATGAATTGATTTGTAATGATGTTGAAAATTCCATGATGTGTGATTGATGAATAATGATTGCCACTAACTATTAATGTGTAAGAAATCAAATGACAATTGGTGATAGTTGAGAATGATGAGGATATTGAATTCCACTAAGTGTTGGAGGTGAGTTGATGATTGTGGAGTGGTATTATAGGATGCATAGTGTAAGAAATGCATTGATTGGTATTTGCATTCATGGCATATCATACGTTGTCTATACTGAATGTTAGGGGTTCCAATAGGCAGACCTAGTAGGAGGGCGACCCAGTGCATGGTGAAATTATATGTTGTTCCCTAGTGATTCTTGGAATCACGAAGCTGCTCATAGTTTGGTGGCGAGGCACTGTATGTGACAGGACCAGTGGGTGGGCGGCTCTGTGGTAAGCAAGTGACCTCAGTGTCCCTATGGGGGACGACTCTCTCAATGTGTGTTTGGGAGGGGCCCGTAGCACTTTTGGCAAGAGAGGCCATGTTGTGAATCCACAAGTCATAGGGTGACTAGTTCTACATATGGGCGATAGCGGTTTGGTACCAGTAAAATAGTAATATTCTGCAAGATTTAAGATATAAGTGTACACATTTAATACTACAGTAGGGGTATAGTAGTACAGTTATGCTTAACCCACATTTGATATGATGTTGTTTCCTACAGTTGGATCCACAATTTGATAATGATTCCTTGTGCATATGCATTAGTCATAAGAGCATTTGCATATAGCCGGAGATATGCCGAGTTAGTAGCCCGTGGTGGCGATGGATGATTGATAAGTAAAGAGAAGAGATTATGGTACTAACCTTAAGTGTGTGATGGTATTTGATGAAATCACCAATGATTTTGATACATATGTTATGTATGTGTATTGATTGGAATATGAGTTATGTTGAAATGAAATAACGTGATATGTGAATGAAGCTTATGATGCTCTTTGAGAAATATTTGTTATACATATATATATATATGTATCATCATAATGTATGACTTTGACTCATTTGGTATATGTTACTCACCTCCTAGTTGCCATTTTTAAAGGTTGATGTAGGTATGTTGGATATCCTACTCTTTTGGAGGTTGAGCAATGATAAAGGTAAATATGGAAGGAAATTTTTATGATCCTTGGCCAGTAATCTTTTGTAAAGCATTTGATATGTGTATATGCTTATTTTATTTCATGAATATTGAATGATGTTAGATATTTATTTTGAGGGTCACTTGTGAAATTAGGCCTTATATGTTTTGAAAGACTAATTTTTGGTAGTGACCTTAACAATGGTGGTGGTTGATTGTGATACAACGATTTACTTGTTATATTGATGCATGAATATTGATACTTATGTTAATGGAAGTCAGTGGAAGGAGAAATTGTTCAAAATGTAAAGTTATGTTTATGATGTTATGCATAATTGAGGAACTAATAGGGCTATATTGAGTTTTAGTGTGTTTGAATGCCACAAAATAGTTTGAATAGTTCCTATGCATGATTTAGAACTTGTAAAAACTGAAATAGACCAATTCCATTTAAGAATTGACTCTTGAGTTGCACAAAAATACCTTAAAATGGGTTAAATGAATTTATGCGCATAAGTCTCTCATTTTTGGGAATTTTCGAGTGTAGCCAGTGGCTACACGTCATAAATGATATATATTAGTTGGTGTTAAAATTTGGTGGCCATTGGATTTCATATGAAAAAGTTAGGGTGGTTGGAAGTTGGAAAATTATGAGTTTTCTACATTATGCAGCAGGGCTGCTGTCATGAATCGATTCATGACTTCCTTAAATCGATTCATGAGCCCCTGGAATCACTTGAATCAATTCACACAATCCCTTGAATCGATTCAAAAGCTACTGGAATGACTTGAGTCGATTCACACGAGGTCTTGAATCGATTCAAAAGGTTCTGTTTTTACTGTTCATAATTTCCAAATTGCTTGAATCGATTCATACGAGTCTTGAATCGATTCAAGAGGTTCTGTTTCCACTATTTTGAATCTCCAAAACGCATGAATCAATTCATGGAGTGCTTGAATCAATTCATGGCCCTGTTTCCATAAAAATTCATAAGTTTTGATGTATGTTTGGTATTGTTGAGCCATCCACATTTGGCAATTAATTAGGGTATCTTTGAACCTCTTTTCATACCCTTCTATACTTCTTGAAATAACTTATACTTACGCTATACCTTGTTGATAATCATATGATTGGTTGTCCAAGGAGCACTCTTGATTTGAATTACACACCTTCTCAAATCTTCATATATGGGATGGGTTTTTAAAATGGTCCCGGGTTACTTATCGAACTTTTAATCGCGATGTCCTTATTCCGACATTTATTTGAATCGTGAAAAATTTACTCTACTTTTTATTATCAAATTATTAATAACTTTAATATTAATTGTCGGATTAAGGGCGTCGTTACACCCATGAATTAAATCCCACATTGTTGATAGGAGGTTAAGTCATGGAGCCACGTAGAAAGAATTCCACTCCAAAGGGTCAAGTCTAAAATTTGGCCCAAAGAGTAGATACACGAGTCCTGGAGTACACCTCAGGAATCGTTGAGACACCAAGAACTAATTAGAAGCAAGGGAGAATGGCTATAGTAGCACGCCTTGATCCTAAAGATGAGATATTCAGACAACTATGGATGAAGCTACAGGAGCTCAAAAGGAGTAAGGAAGTTAGGGAGACAACGATTGTTGATCAGAGGCAGCAAGCGGAACCTTCGCTTACTTTGGAGTACTCACGCATCCAAATGTATGAGAAGTAGGAGTCGACATTTAGAATGGGAAGCCCCAGAATGCAAAGGAGGGGTTTGTAATATGGAGAAGGAACTGGGGAATACCGGTTCAACATTCCATTCACCAGAAGGGTAATGAATGTCCCAAATCCAAGGCATTTACATACACCATAGCCTTTCTCAATTGGGAAGTATACTAGCAAAATAGATATGGGACGACATCTAGATGCTTACATGAATGAGTCTTTATTTCTAGGGGCTGAAAAAGATGTTATGTGTAGGATGTTCCCTCAGACACTATCAACGGAGGCCCTAGGATGGTTTAAGGGGCTACCGTTGGGGTCGATTGATTCATAGGAGGATATGGCTCAGGTGTTTTTGGAACATTTTGTAATATTGAGAGACGTTCTCAAGACATCCTATACCTTGGCTTAGATCAAGCAAGGAGAAGATGAAAGCTTAAGAGATATCTTAAAAAGATTTTATAAAGAAACAACTCTTATGTTGGGGTTGATAGAGCCTATCTAGTTGCACATAGTGATTGAAGCCTTATAGCCACAGTCACCCTTTGCTTTATCTCTAGCCAAATAAGCCTTGCACACCTTTGAAGAATTTTGGAGGAAAGCTGCGAAGTACGTTTGAAGAGAGATGCACCTTGCTGCTGTGAAAAGCAAGGCAACACCCTTACAAGAAAAGAATTCAGTCCAGGAACGGAGAGGTCCAAGGCATGACTCAAGAAGTCACAACAGAGTGTTAATTTCATGCATTATGCGCCTTTAGCATTCCGGCTTGAGAAGGTTCTTAGGGAGATCGAAATACCAGGACTGATGGTATATGGAGTTAAAAAGCCGATGCCTATGAAGCGCCCAAGAAATACATATTGTGAATTTCATGAGTAGACCAGTCACAATACCGATAAATGTTGATAGTTAAAAGATGCAATTGAGGTTTTAATCCACGAAGGGAAGTTGAAGCAATATCTCTTTAAACAACGGATTTTTGATGAACCAGAGACAGTTAAACCCCAAAGAAGGGAGCACACTCCAGAGGTAGAGGAAGGAAGAAGTTCCAAAAAGTCGGTCTCGAAAAAGGGAAAAGTCATGGTCGATAATATAGCTGAGGAGGATGATGAGATGATGATGTAATCATCTTCAGGAAGAAAGGATGTTATTAATATGATAGCAGGAGGATTCGCAGGGGTAGAGTTTCTAATTCAGCTTGAAAAAATCATAAGCGAATGATTATGTCTATACAAACTAAGGATGATAATAGACCATATCGAGGTGGGGTTCAGAACCCACCCATAATTTTTTCAGATGATGACTACTGGCCAATCATTCTAAGAGGTGACGATGCGGTTATGATAAAAGTCGTAATCGCTAACAAAACAATTTGAAGGATTTTGGTCGATCAAGGGAGTTTGTGTGATGTAAGCTTTTTTGAATGTTTTAAAAAGATAGGACTATCCGACATAGATTTACAACCTTACACCCAGGATTTGACTGCTTTTAATAGAGAAAAGTAAGCAACTAAGGGCTACCGGGATACAAGGTTGACATTTGAATAAGAGCCGAGGTCAAGAACAGTTTGAATGAGGGTTCTGGTGATGATGTTAAGTCACCATTCGATGGAATCCTATAAAGATAATCACTGAATGCTTTAGAAGTCGTAGTGTCCACCTTACACTTGTTGATAAAGTTTATCGATAAAGATAATAAAGTGTTCTCAGTAAGAGGGGACCAGCAGATGGCCTGTTATTGTTACAACTTGAGTGTTCATATGACAAAGTTAGAAGAAACCATCAAGAACAGACGACTAAATAATGGCAGAACTGTCCTAGGGTCAGTAAATTTGATGATTTAGATCCTAGAGAAGAGTTAGTAACACACCCAGTTAATCTGATAAGGCCGACACTAGAAGGAGGAATAAAAGTGATACCCCTAAAGGAGGGCCCGACTAAGACAATAGCAATTAATGACCGGTTGGAGCCCAACATGGAGGAACGGTTAGTGAAACTATTATAGGAATACAAGCACCTTATTGCCTAGACTATGGTCGATATGCCTAGAATAGACCCCAATTTCTGTTGTCATAAGTTAGCTGTGTACTTAGAGTTGAGAGCAGTGGCTCAAAAGAAGAGAAGGTTAGGACCTAAAAAGCAGCAATCTTCTTATGAGAAAATGGAGGAATTATTAAAGGCCAGTAGGAGCAAGAATTTCCAGGAACATTTGGACCATTTTATTTATGAGCATAATAGCCATTTTCAAGTAATGTTCGAATATACATTCTTGCCTCTAAATCAAGCATGGTGACTTCTCACTAATCCTCACCTCGATTTAGATCCACTAAAAATCAACAATAATTATAGGGAGCATGTATATATTAAATGATAGGTATTGAACTAGATTTCAATCTTAGCATATTAACACCTACCCAATTCTACAACAACATATCAATAAATATGCAATCATCTAACTCATCATCATTTACTATCATTTAACTTTACTGTATTACCTTAATTGTGTTTAAACACCACAACACATGTTCTAAGTTGTCCAACAACATTCAAAACTCAATAACTATATGCAAGTGTATACGCATGCGGATCTGACTCTAACGATGGGATTACACTGCAGTGTATAAAGTTTAGACACATATCATTAATTTTATTTTTAGCGGTACCAAACTGCTCGCCTATATGTAACACCAATCACCTCAGTGACAGCAGCAACCACAACTAGGTGTTACACGCCGGCCTTGAATCCAATCCAAGGCAGCTGTGGATCTCGAAGGAAACCACCACAGGGTCTGTGCCTATACAAAGGCCACCATCCCATTTGGGCCGACATCACATGCCCCTTGCAGTCCTGGGTGCATCCGAAATGCAAATGCTATGCAATGCAATATCAAAATCATTATAAGCCACCTAACTACCATCACCAAGGGGCTACCACTTAGTTACCATCACCAAGGTTTTCAACATATTCATAAGCATAGCATACCACAATTAATATTCCATTAATTACATCATATATCATCAAGCTACCACAAGCTTAATTCATCATTATCAATTCATTATACATAACTATTGCAACCTTATGAAAATTCTATATATACAAGTAAAAAGGTTAGGATAAGTATTGCAAAAATTAAAGTAAAAAAGTATTTGGAAAAGAAGATACCCAAATAAGCGAGGTATTCCCTCAATGTTTCATGAATGCCTAGGAGAGAGCGGCATTTTAGGGGAACACCCTGGGAAATCTCATGAAGGGTGTCCACGACAGCTTTGGAGCCCTCACTTAATTGGCGTTATTTAACAGCATACGCTGAACTCGCCATCAAAAAGTGCTGGTAAATCCAGCCGGTGTGAATAAAAAATTAATCTTCCTCATCCTTCCAGAATGGGGGGTCGGTCCCTTTGGCAAAAACTTTGAAAAAAGAATGTTTGAAGGAGGCACTCACCGTCTTTGTGGAATACACATACGCCTCAAACTTGACGATGTTACTTTGACATCAAAGGTTGATGAATCCTATACCACCGCTGAAGTTACCACGTCACATCACACAAGCATAATGGAAGAAAATGGTTACGATTGGAGTGAAGTTGAGGTGTTTGGCAAGCACCTACAAGGAAAGAATAAGGCCCTATCGTTAAGGTAGAGTTGGCTGGAGGCAATGTCTAAAAACTTTATTACCTCTATCTTAAATTTAGTAAAAGAGAGCCAGACTCCTACCTTGGTGAGAAGGATTTCATGGAGGAAAAAGTAACGTTCCCAGAGAATGTGGCAAACCCGGTCACCAAACTGTGGTGCTATCAAGGCAAAAGAGTCCTTATATTTTTCAAAATTCCAAAAGCGACCAGCTTGAAGTTCCACATTGTCTTCTACTTTGGAGTGGTAGTTGGGGATTTCAAGAATCTTTCTTTGAACCCAAAAGTAAGGGTTCTTGGCCTTGAGGGCCATCCAATCAAGACTGTCCGCTAGCATGTTAGTGTCTTCAAGATCGATCCTCACTGCGGAAGCTCTAGCGGCCATTGTCATTGTGTGTTTTAAAATGGAACAATCACATAAAAGCCAGTATCTTTAGTGTAGTAATAGACTACGCTGGAGTCAGCATTTCAGTTTGGAGATGAGGTCAGAAATGGTGACCAGGGTACAGTTAGGTTGAAGAAGGAAGATGATTTCAGGATGTGGGGCAAGTTTTCGACCTCATTAGCTAAGTTGGGATCTCTAAATGGATCACTCCAAAACCCTATCCTAACCCACCTATGAATATCCTCTTGAGATACTCGCGGTCTTGGCCCGGGTTCTTCAAGTGACCATGAAGATGGGTTAGAGTAAATCTCTACAGAATCATCCCTCGCCTGGCCGCTTTCAGTAATTAAGTTTGACATCGTAAAAAGAATGAAAAGCAAAAGAAAAGGCTGGGGTAAAAGAAAAGGCTACCTAAGTAAATGAGTCTCATAGTTTTTTAGGTACGGGCCAAGACGAAGTGGTGAGCAAGCAAGATGGCGGAGCAGCAGAGTTCAGGGAGTATGAGCAAGAGTGAAGAAGTAGCTGCCACCACCCTCCCTTTTGTAGACTTTAAAGGTGCTATGGGCCGAAGGCTAACTGTCATGGCCTATGGATGAAGTGAAGGTGAAATGACGCAACCCATAAAGCAAGTGTTATTTCAGCTTCAAAACGGTCTGCCCGTTCTGACAGGAGGGCGCGTCGATGAACACACCAATAGTAGTAAGCCACGTAAAATTTTCGAGGAAGGTCAAATGATGGTGATAAATGAAGTCCTAAATCACAATTAATTAACCTTAATTAATGATTAAAACCTTATTAAGAATACAAGACATCAGACAAAATTTTGCACTATAGTTGAGAAATTACAAAATTAAAAAGCTAAGTATCTAAGGCAAAAATAACTCATTACCGTGACATCGTCACGATAACAAACTAAGGGAAAATGATCCGGTGTCCACATTGGTTCCTATGGATAAGTAACATCGGTCAATGCATAAAGCAAATATTGGACGGAAGCATGGCCGGATCATTTTAATGTCCAGTATCCCTATCGAGACCTACCCCGGTTAGAAAAGTTGACACTGAGTCAGAGTAAGATGCAAGTGGCCAAGTTTCTTTTGACTCAAGCCTACGACTCTAACATGGATTAAATCACAAGTTGTACCATAAGTAGATTTATAAAGAAGAAGCATTCATTAATACATACATAGTTCATTTACTACACTTATTAACTTCACTCTGAAATATCATTATTACTCTGTTGTAACCATTACTGACTTAAGCATTAGAGTCCCTTTTACAGCTACAACCCTGATGCGCTCAATATACTTCAAGTTAGATTGAGCAAATCTAGAGTTGAAGGGCACACGATTCCTACTAAATCAATATCAATCTCATCAATCTCACTCAATCAATATCAAATGTGCACATTAATCCCGCCTTATCCCTCTGCCCAACTAGAGCGATTGAAGATCGCCTCGTCTAGCTTTCCAAAAGGGTAAGGACACATAGCCTTATCATCAAAAATGGATCCAAACACATTTCATCAGAACAGGCACTCCACGATCATGATAACACTCGCTTTGAGTCAAAGTATACCAGAGTTGTCATGGGCTATCCGGTCTTAGGCGCGACTCTAAACCAATTGACGTCCGCTCCGGTATACTTCTGAGATCTCCCACAGGGTCATAACGCCATTTTCCCCTAGTGTACCCTATCACTGTGTGCTCTAGGGTATCACTCAACCATCCACCCTTATACTCTATACATGATGCATGCAACACACAATTTCATTTTCACTAGTCATCGGTAGGGTCCTTTCAATGACTCCATTTCATTCTTAACATCGGGCCTATCTCATTAAATCCTTTTTAAATAATTTTCTTTATTCGTCCTTCTGTTCACATTTACTTAATTCACAATACATCTTGCCCGATAATTAGGAATGAAATGAATTTTGCACGTTCATAAAAACCACGGGGTATACTGGCACTACAATGTCCATCATCACATCAGATCCAATTTCTATCATTATTATTTTCACAAATGAGTCACCTCTGGATCCCTTCCGAGACAGTTCTTTATTTTCTTTCTTTCCTTGCTTTTTTTGACTGACCCATCATAATATAACTCATAAAATGCATTATACAATCTCATTATTCATCACATTATTTATTGCATTAATTCATAATGTCCCTTAAACATTTCTACCATGACATGTTCCATACATAATTCATCAGACCACTTTTATCAGGTATTTCATCACATACAACTACCATATAATTCACACTTACACATTCACGTTCACAATTGTAGGATAAACGTCACACAATGTTTATTAGGCAAACATCACATCAAGATCATAGCATATAATATCTTGGTGATGGAGTCACATGTACAAGCATACTTACGGTTTTATAGACAGCTAAATACAATTACTTATCTTATGAATATATCAACCGACTCATTGATTAATCTTATCAGCAAAGTATATTATTTCTTCTCCTTGACTTATTTCTAGTTATGAAATATTATTATTATTAAGTGCATTACCTAGATGATTTAATTTGATGTATATCTTAGTCACTTAACTCCTGTGTTACATAGAGTTACACTTATCTTATCTATACACCAAATTTATTCATGATGCAAATAATCCCTACCAACGTGTAACTAATACCACCGTATAAGTCACCCTAATTCCTTTTATTTGTACACTAACTAGATTAGCATTATTTTTCTTTTACTAGGATTTACTCATTAATCTCAACATAGATATTTCTTCCTTCCTTATAGTTCTTATTCTTAGCATTTCCTTTTCAATTTGTTAAGCATTTATTATCTTATTTTTAGTAAGTGACATTGTTACCCATTTCTTCTTAAATTCTAACGCCATATATATACACTCTAATCCTTTTGTTTCACGGTTATCTTAGCTAGTCTATTATAGAACTTTCTCCTACCCTTTCTTCAAGCGTACTATTTTTCTAATAACATATTAGAATATTTTATTTCTTTCCAAAATACTACCCTTCCTAATATTAAAACTTCCAAACTTTTTCTTTATCAACCATTCTCTCTTTTTACCTTTAGTATGAAAATGTTACCTTTTTCCAATTCTATTTAATAATCGATTGTAATATTTCTCTAAAAAGATGCTTTAAAATTCTCCTTTCTTTAATTTCTATTACTTTATTCCTAATTTCCTTTCCCCTAATTTATTCTTCTATCAACATCCCTTTTTATTTTCTAAAAACTTGCTAGTGATTTTCTCAAAGTTGCATCTAATATCTATACATTTACATCATGAACTTTTCTCTGCAGTTTTGTTAAAAATCATTATTCTAGTTTATTCTCATTATCTGACTTATTTAACGACTACGCCTAATTCATTTTACATTTCCCAGTCATCCATAATATATTCTTTTCTAGTAACTACTTTCTAGCTCTTGAGGTAAGCCATTTCTTTTTATTCTGTCAATCCACACGTTCTTATTCTTAGTAATATTTTCTTTTAGCCTATTAACCTTTCATTAATCCATATTTTTATACCAAATGACATTGTCTCCTTTTCCCTTCTCCAATATTCAATGCCATATATATGCACTCTACTTCTTTCTTTTCATGGTTGTTCTAAGTAGCCCATTTAAAAAGTTTTTCATATTCTTTCTTAAAAATGCTATTTTTCCTAATGTATTTATCAAATCATGTTATTTTTATTTTTCAAAATACTATTTCCTGAATTAAAACTTCTAATTCCTTTCTTTATTAACCATTCCTCTTTATCTAATCTCTAATGTAAGATCACCATCATTTACTAAGTAAATATCCTTTTCTTTTCTAAAAACCTCTTTTCTTTTAATCTTAAAATTGTCATTTTTGGTCCTAACAATTTTTCTTTAACAATTATGTTCCAAAATTTCTTCTCTTACTCAGTCCTTTCTAACTACATACTTCTTTCATTATCAACAATTTCTTCCAATTATTCTAGAAAAACTATCTTGGTATTTTTCTCCAAATATTAACGATATTGCATAGTCCTGAAACAAAGCGGAATGGTAGTTAATTCAGAAAATATTTCCTTACGCGTGATTAGTACAAATCCACTCATAAAACACTACTTAGTAATTCCAACTAATCTAGTGGGACTTATGGACAAATGAAATAAATTACATAAAATGACAAAAAATTATAATATTACAACCATATCGAATTCTTTAACCGTGTCCACTTTATTAACCTAACTTTCGGTGTTTTCACGTAATAACTTTACTTGGATGGATTTTGAACAGAATATTTAAATTTTTATACGCTTTTTATGAAGATCATCAGAACGTATAAAGTTACAAAAATATAAACAAAATCGCAGTGGCGTAAAAATCACATAATTCTTAATCTAACCATCGGATTGTCGTGAAAATCGAAGGGGTCATCCCCGAATACTAAAGACATGATACCGACAATTTATAGCAATTAAAAGTGAAGTGAGACCCCCTTACCTCAAGGTGAGCTCACGGGTTTGGGTGAGGAAAAAGGAACTAGATGCCGTAAAAATTACCGATCGTAACTGAACTCGCCGTTGTAGCTCCTGATCGCTCCCGAGTTGCTCAAAAACTAACATGTAATCTTTTTTAAGTCATCAAGGGCCACGACCAGCCAAGGAAGTTCACAAAACAGCCATGCATTGATAAATTTTCAAGGATCATTTACCGATAGTTCATCGTTCTACTCTAAATCCTTCACCGCTTCATTGTCGATTGTCATCAATCGCTCTATGGTGCCTAAGAACAAGTCATGCAACCTAAATAACCAAGGGGAAGTCATGGTTTTAGGGTCCCAAAAATAGAAAAGAATCAGTCCGGACATATGTATGGTTGCTGGATTTTGAGGGAAGAAGAGGAAGCAAGACTTCAAGATTAAAATTTAAGAATTTTACCTCAAGAGGCCAAGAGAAACCCACGACCAAGGAGGTGAGATCAAAGGGATCTAGTTGTTGAAAATATGCTCTTTAGTAGTAGGAGAATGAAGTGAAATAAAGCCTATCACCAAGAGGGGCTACGATTTTGAAGTGCTAAGGAAGGAGGTTGTGGAGAAGTTTGTGTTAGGATTCAACCTCTGTCGTGCGTGTGTATCGGCCTTGAACCTTTCTTTGGCCATTTCTTAGGAGGGATCTGATCCTTTCAAAGTGGTGGTAGATAGAAAGATATCATCGCTGACCCTCCAGTCCCTTTCTCATGATGAGGTGGAAGCTCTCAAGACCGACTCTATGGCTCTTCCTAGCTAATATTTATAATTTTTCTTGTATTTTCTTCTTTCTTAGCTAATGTAATCCTTTATTCATATTAATGAAGTGAACCATAATTTCTGTTATTGTTTTGATGCTTCCATCTTTTCTACTTGGTATATTGATCATATTTATTGTTAAGACTTAAGTGCATGAGTGATTTATCTTTAGTTGATAAGTCAGGGTTTTAGCATTATAATAATGAATTTTCATTACTCCCGAGACTTCATTCAGGATTTTAGGACTTAAAACATGATTGTAAAGGGAATTGTCGTTACTCTTGAGCGAACAAGACTTCACTCAGAGTTTTAGGACTAAAAATATGATCGTAAAGGGAATTGTCATTACCCCCAAGCAAGCGAGACTTCACTCGAGGTTTTAGGACTTACACGTAATCGTAAAGAGAATTGTCATTATCCATGAGTGAGCGAGACTTCATTTGGAGTTTTAGGACTTAAACGTAATCGTAATGAGAATTGTCGTTACCCTCGAGCGAGCGAGACTTCACTCGGAGTTTTAGGACTTAAAACGTAATCGTAAAGAGAATTATGGTTACCCCCGAGAAAGAGAGACTTCACTCAGAGTTTCAGGACGTCAACATAATTGTAAAGAGAATTGTCATTACCCTCAAGCAATAGTTCACTCAGAGTTTTAGGACTTAAATGTAATTGTAACTTGTATGAGAGTCTTCAAGTTCCGCATCTTCTTGGTGTTGGCAAGCTTAGAGAGGAGTTTTGTTCTTTCATTTTTCCACTTTAGGAATGTGTACTATTTTAAATAACTTGAACTCTGTTATCAACGTCTTAACCTGAGAGAGATATTTAGAAAAAGTAGGGTCCTTTGATTGGTAGGACCCTTCCACTTGTTAAGTGACTAGCTGTGAGTCAGTCTTCACTTGTATGTATATGGATCCCAAGTCCAACGCCATTCGTAACCCTGTTATGAGTGCTTCATATTCCATTGTATTGTTGCTTACTTTAAACAAGAATCTCAATTACTCTTTTATGGCTAGTCCACTTGGTGACTCGAGTATACTTCCTGCTTCACTTTCTCTTCTGTTTGATTACCCATCAACTGATAAGGTCCATAGGGCATGTTTGACATCATACTCCTCTTTGCCCTCTCCCAACTCTACTATGAAGTCTTCTAGAAATTGTGTTTTTATGGCTTCTTGAGGTTTGTACCAAATTCCATACTTGGAGTTCTACAGTCCACGTGACCATTCTCTTTACAACATCTTGTTTTTAAAGGATTTTGCCAATAGGTTGGTTAGTCTTGACAATGATTTGGTGGATATGGAAATAGAGTCTCAATTTTCATACATCCACTACTATGTTGTGTGCAAACTTTTCTACCCTATGGTATCTTACTTCTACTTTATGTAGGGTTTTCTCGTGAAATACACTAGCCGCTGGATATATATCTTAGGAATTTACCACTCTGGACTCTAAATGAGCATTTTTCTAGATTGAGGTGCATGTTGTGCCTCCTCAGCTCAATGAATGTTTCTTATAGGTCTTTGGTGTGGTTGTCTGCCTCATTGGTCTTCATAACGATGTCATCTATGTATACCTCATGTTTCTACTAATCTACTTGGAAAAGATCTTATCTACTAATTGTTGGTATGTGGCAGCAACATTCTTCAACCAGAATGACATTACGCGGTAGTAGTAGTTTTCTCCCTTAGTTATGAAGGTGGTCTTCTCTTCATCACTTGAGTTCATTCGTATTTGATTGTATCCCAAGTATCCATCCATGAAGTTCAATACCTGATACCCTGAAGTACCATATACCAAACGATCAATGTTAAGCAAAAGGTAAGGGTCATTAAAATATACCTTATTAAGATCGGTGAAGTCTATAAACATTCTCTACTTTTTATTTTCTTTTTTTTACCATGATAACATTGGAGAGCCAGGTTGGGTATTTAACTTCTCAGATGAAAGTAGCTGCCAAAAGTTTATTTGTTTCCTCTTTCACCGTTGCTCTTCTATCGAGTCCAAGTTTACGTTGCTTCTGCGCTACTAGTCTGGCTTCTAGGTCTACATTTAGTGAGTGACATATGATACTCGAATCAATCCTTGGCATATCCGACGGGTTCCATGTGAAGAGTTTGGCATTTGCCTTTAGGAGTTTGATCAAGGATTCTTTTAAGCCCCGATCCAACATTATGCTGACTCGAGTGAACTGACTTGAATTGGACCCTACCTGCACTAGCTTCAAGGATTCTACTGGTTGGGGGTATTCATGTTCTCTCTTTCTCGTCTCTAGGGTCAAACCTATCTCAATGTCTTTTTCTATAATAAATGTGTCTCTAGGTCAGAGACTTTCATGGTAGCATTCTTGGGTAATTTTTTGATTAGCGCAAACAACTCCAATGCATCCATCATCGAGCGAGAACTTCATGGTAAGGTGAAGGGTAGAAACAATCGCACTAAGTATATTGAGTGCGAGGCATTCTAGAATAATATTTTACAAGCTAGGAATGTCAACAACTAGGTACTTGACCGTGATTTCCTTGTTGTTTTCTCCCAACCTAAAGATTATCTTTAGCTCTACATAACGCATAACTTGAACTGAGTCTCCTGTGAAACTGAGTAGTGCTCTGTCATACCTTCTGAGCCAAGCAGGGGTAGTTATATTTGTTTGTAGGCCTTCAAATAGAGGATATTCACAAAGCTTCCTTGATCTATCATCACTCTCCTTATGATACATTATGCTATCTCTATTATGACCACCATTGGCTCATCTTTGTTTGGAACCCCTATAAGGAGGTTTGAGATATCAAAAGTGATAGTTTCGGTTTTCAAAAGACAAATGAAGTTAACCTATCCTACACCGCGTGGGGTGTTAGTTCTACTTCTGGGAAAGCCCTCGGTAATTGTATGAATAATTATTTTTCCATCATCTTTCACGTTCTTTGATCTGCGAGATCGAGAACATTCATGCTTCTATATGGGGTGCTTATGTGGCTACAATTCCACTTTCCTTAGGGTTCTCTTCCTCTCTTTCAGCTAGATTCCTATGGTACTTCTCTTTTATCAACAAATTTCTCTAGATATCCTTGCTGAATGGGGTACTCGATTTGGTGTTTGAGCAACCAATAATCTTTTATGTCGTGGCTAAAGGTTCTGTGAAACTTGCGGAACTTGGTGCTATTTGAGCCATTTGTCTGCTCCCTTGGTAGGGGAAGTTTGAGTAGCCCGATGTTGTAGACTTTATGCATGATTCTATCCCACATGCTGTTCAGAGGTGTGAATGTATCGTACTTCAGGTAGGGATAGGTTGTCTGCTTATGTTCTTTATTCAGTCTGGGGCTCTTCTTTTGTGACCTTGCCCTCATGATCCCTTGCTTGGAATTTCCCACCCAGTCAGCTTCTTATTCTTCCTTAATGTTTATATACCAGGCTGCGCGTTGTCTAAAATCATCGATGTAAAAAAGGGATTTCTTAGCTAAGTTAGAAAACTTTCCTAGGTGTAACCCAGTCTAGAGTATATGAAGGGTTATTTCTAAGCTCAAATGTCAAATTTAAATGGCTTGCTCCTTAAAGCAAGCCACGAACTGCTTGAGCGTTTCTCCTTCACCTATTTTTAGATTGACCAAATTGTGTGAGGTTTGTTGCACCGATCAGCTGAAGGCAAACTAGGTTAAGAACTTCTCTGTTAGTTCTATAAAATAGGACACACTCCATGGAGGAATGTGTGAAAACCAATAAAATACAGATTTGGTGAGGGTTTTGGGGAATGTTTTGTAGAGTAAAGCATTAGATACTCCCGAGATGAGCAGGTAAGTGGTGAACATAGTAAGGTGTTCCTTCGGTTTACCTTTCCCCTCGTATTTTTCCATTATTGGAGGTCTGTAGTGTGCTGGTCTTGGGACTGTCATTATCTTTTCTATGAACGGGTGTATGGCATAGGGAACTAAGGTTTTGGATTTGTCTGTACTTTGTTTGGTGGTCTAGGTGTTTTGATAAATGAAGGTCTCCCTCTCCTCTAATTGATAATTTCTCAAGTCCTTGTTCTCCTTCCTTAATTCCTTCACCGTACGCTACAATGTTTTGACAAGATTCAAAACTTCTTCTAATTGGTTGTCCCAATCTTGTTGTCTTCCTTGATTCTCCTGATGGTTTCCATCATCTCGTCGATGGAAATTGTTATGTGTGGTCATCATTATCATCTTCTTTGGAGCCAGTCCTCCTCTGTGTGATGTGGGAACTATTTTACCAGGCCCCATGGTGGGCACTAAAATGTTCACTCTGACTACATAAGACACATAACCCTAAAGAATTGCTTTAGGAGAATTAGGGTTCTATTACTCAAAATGTCATACTTGAATTACAGAGGGGCCCTGAGGCTATATTTATATAACAGTAAAATAAAAGGGGTCTTGACTTAGGCCTATCTATGAAGAGATAATAAATATTATTTGCTAAAATCATAGAGAAATAGAATATCTAAGATGCTTTTCTAAAATAATGGGAGAAGCCTAATCCAGGGGGAACATTTACTTTTGTTGAAAAGGGTATTTGTTTAAGATTTCCATACTTAAAATTAATTGAATTTCACGTATGATCAACTTTCATGATTCAAAATTTTCTTTGAGATCTTTTGATATTTAGATAGTTTCATACAAATTATAAAATAGGGTTTAAAGAGAATTGCTCGCCTTTTTTCTTACTGAAGATCATTTTGAGTTATATCTTTATGACATAAATGAGTCAATTATGTTTTGGAGTTGAACTAGATAGATATTAAAAAAATTAATGTATGGTACAATGATAGGTTCTTTTTTATAATTGCTTGGGTTGGTGGCAAGTTATCCATGTTCCTGTTGTAGTATATATTGAAAATAGAGTGTCGTTCCACTGGGAATGGTTTTTAGAAATTAAGTTTTGAACTATTTTGGCGGGAAAGGTGAATTAAAATCATGTTGTAAAATTAAACTAAGTTATCTAACAATAAATGCACATGAACTAAAGAGATCATTAAAGATAGTAAGGATAATAGATAATAAAAATTTGGGATTGAATTTCATCTATCTCGCCCTCTCGTACTCTATGCATATTCATATAATGGTATTCAAACTAATGATTTTTACGTCATAATCAAAGTCATTCGTATTGATTCCTCGACTACGAAATCCATAAGAATATCCCTAAACTGTTGATTCCTCAATCACTTTATAGATATTCCGGCATTATGATCGATTTCTTCGACATTCATTACTTTCATTATCATTCCTAATAACCACCGCAATAAGCGTTCCACTAAGATCCATTTTCAAAAGTCATTTTCCAATAACCAAAGAAAGCCATGATTAGGAAACTATTGATCGAATAAAATCAAGCACTAAGCATGGAATGGAAAGCCAAAATCAATAGAATGAAATACTGAATATATCAATATATGACAAGAGTATGCTGGGTTCAAATTGATTACATCCAATCCCAAAAGAAAGTTTAGCTACTCATGGTAGCCATTACAACAAAATCAATAGAAGAAAATATGAAAAGAAAGCCTCTTGATGATCTTCAATGAAAGGTGCAGAGAATGCTGTGAAGGAATAAACTTTTTGAATGTTGTGAAGCTCTCTTAAAAAATTTCTAAGTTTTTCTTTTATACTACTCAACTTGCTCAAGCGAGTTTAAACTCGCTTAAGCGAATGAGCTTTCTTCACCTTGAAGAAAGCTTTGACATATGTTGTTTCCCCCGCACACTCGCTTGAGCGAGTAATTTCACTCAAGCAAGTCCAACCTTCTTTAAATTTCCCTGTTTTGTTTTCGCTAGGGCTTTGTTTTGATTCGCTTAAGTGAATTTACGTTTGATGGCTTCTGGATAAATTTCATTGGAGTGGAGGTGAGCTTGCTCAAGCGAATTCTTCAACAAAGCTCTCTGCCTTTATTTCGCTTGAGTCAATTGTACTCACTCAAGTGAATTTTTGCAATATTGCTTTCTTCCTTGATTTCGCTAAAGCTAAAATGAGCTCCCTCAAGCGAATTTATGCCTCTAATACTTGAATTCTTTTCTGCCTTGATTTCGCTTAAGCGAGGCTCTCATTCGCTCAAGCAATAGGCTCGTTCAGATGAATTTCAAGCTTGCTTAAGTGAGTTGCTCAAGAATTGGACTTTTTAAAGCTTTTCAAGGTGATTTTCTTCCAAGGCTTCTTCCTTTTTCTCTTCCTCATCTTTCCACCTATAATTACACAAAATCTTGGGATAAGGAATACTTATTTAGATAGATTACAACAAAATATCTAGAATTAGAATTTTATCTCTTTACATACATAAAATTATCCAAATTTAAGTAATTCCTATCAAAATTATACCCAAATAACTAAGAAATATACATAATTTGGGAATTTATCATACAACTTGGTTACTTTTGTCAAATTGACATAAAGTATTGGTTTGTAAGTTGAATATTTCTATTTTAGGTTAAATTAGACCTTCAGGCAATGACACTTTGTTTTTGTGTCCACTAGATATTCTTTGGCATCATGGTTTTCCTTTTACTAGTTTAATTTATGGAGAAATTTTATTATCTTTATTTTAAATGTTTAATTATATTATTTTGGTAGTAGCTTTATTAAAGTTGTTATAGAGATAAATCACATATTGAGTAGCCACTTTTTATATACAAGACCTTAGTGATGTTTTAACTAATCTTTTAGCATTAAATTTTATTGTAAAAAATCAAGTGGCATTCTTGTATTGTATCAAAGTAGGATACTTAAAAAAGCAACTCAAGATTCATTTATTTTTACTTATATATGTTTTGTCTATTCAAAATAATTTATACCTTCATCATGTCAATGATAGAGATAAAGTTGCTAGTCTCATATGCTTCCATTAATTTTGTTGGTAATATTAATATGACACTTAAGTTTTGAGTGAGTTATTAAAATATACAAATATTAACTTGTTTGATCTTACTCTTTGTTCTAGGTCTGATATCAGTGTTGGTATCTATAGGTCCATACTTATAGCTACACATGGCATCTAATATCAATATGTGCACCATATTATCGCTCCCTCTTAAAATCTTTGATATCCAGTATCCCTAACGAGCTAGTATCATATGAAGGGTTGAAAAGCATATTGGGGCATATACTAGTAACAATACATAACATCTGATATCAGAATGACCCATACAAGATCGTTCCCATACAAAACCCTAGTAGTCGGTATTGACATGATCTGATATTAAATAAAGGTCAAGGAACATGTTAGGGAAATATCGGTCAACACCTGCAACTGTGTCAGAAATGTTTGTGCTTGTGTCAGCTTTTCTCGAACTTTGTAGAAAAGTACTAACATGGGAATCAAGGCATTTGTCACCACTCGACTTCTATAAATGCCACCTCTTTACTATGCATGAAGCATGTTTAACTAACCTAAACGCCTAAGCTCTGATATTGATATTGTACTAACTTGAGCGTCAGAGTGTCGCCGTAGGTAACACCTTATTTCACCCTACAACGTAATATTGGTGTATGTTGGACAAAATACATCAAGACCTTGAGATCGCATACTAGATTCAAGGATATAATATCAGATCTTCACTATATCAGTATAAGATATCAAATACACAAACCAGGTACCTTATACTGGAAGTTTGTCTTCCCATACTAGCTTGGTACCTCATAAGTGCACATAATAACATGTGGCAATAATACAACAATAAATCATGAGATATAACTATAATATATATACTCTCACCAATCCAATATACCAATATAGATATTAATATTCTTGTAAAAGGTCAATAGAAAACTCAATTGGTATATAATGGAATCTCAACTTTATGCTAAAGTACTCCGTATGAGGCTAAAAACTCATAATCTTCCCCTCCAAACAAGATTACAAAGTAGATGAAGGTACATTAGTAAAATTATCAAACAAAAATGGTTACCTAAACTAAATAGATGAAAGACAAAATTTAATCAACCATAGAGTTTTACAAAATTTGTTGGTTTAGAGTTTTACGAAATTTGTTGTTTTATTGTCACATATATATTATTATGTGCACATTATGGCATATGGCATTTTACAAACTTTAGTACTCGATTTCATTTTATTGTATTGAGATATATATAAATTATCAAATCTTAGTGAACATCCAAAATGGATGTTAAGACCTATTTGTTTTAAATAAATGCATAATCTTTGCATGTAATTTTATTGTGAATTTTCACATTGATTAACATTCCACTTTTATTGAGAGCTCACAAACAAACAATTATCTATTGGGTATGATGTCAATACTCATATTAAGCATGATTTTGTTTTTTGATATATTTGTCATCTTATGTTTGGACCTAAAAATTTTGGTGCTTGCTCGTTATTGATATTTTATGGACACTTAATTGAATGTCAAATATTATGGAGCAATTTCTTTAACTTAATTGTGATCACTTTTACGATTAGGCTAGCTTAATTCTGATCCTTTTTGTTCTTGAACTATTGTAAGCACTTACATTCAAGTGAGTTGTGTTTGAGTCATTCATTAAAATATCATCCATTAATTAAAGACTTATATTTGGAGCTTTTGAAGTCATGTAACTCATGAGTTTCATTAGGTTTTTAATGTTTTGGCCTAGTGAGAGTTTCCGTGTATATATGTTTATGAGATATTTATTAGTTCACCTTATTATCACATCTCATTGTTAGATGTCTAGTGAAACATCCTTAGTTCTTTTAAGAATGCTTTGATACTTAAATGAAACAACCCGACCTAATTAAAACCCCAAACCGAGACCAGGGAAAATTTTCCAAAATTTCACCAAGCAGTCGGGGTAAAAATAAAACGATGGAAGGCAAGGGAAAATAAAACCGACAGCGGAAGAACAAAGCTTAAGCGAGCCATTCAGTGTTCACTCGCTCAAGCGAGACCCAAACTCGCTTGGGCGAGACAGCCCATCTCGCTCGGGCGAAACACCATTCGCTTAAGCAAAACCAACCCGAAACCTTCCTTTCATCCACACTCGCTGAAGCGAATACCTTGTTCGCTGAAGCGAACACCCACACTCGGTAAACATCATCACTCGGAATTGGGACCTCGTCCACCCGGGAACCGTCCCACATATATGATTCACCCGGTAAATCATTACTTAGCCAAATCACAGTTATAAAACACACGGGCGTATTTCACTCGGGAAATGATTCCCTCGGATACTCCACTCGAAGTCCATAAGCTTTCCCCCACACGGATTATTCCCCCAGCCCAATACCACTCGGTATAATTTAACCACAATTCACTCGGAATACCACATCCACTCTGCACTCGGCATAATTTGATCTTCCCCACTCAGAGATCACCATAACCTCTCGTCTATAAATCACTCAGTCATATATTAACCATTCATCACTCGGGTAATACATTAACCCATTTCCACTAGGAGAAATTCACCAAGTTAAGTCACTCAGACTTATTTAATACTTATCCACTCGAAATATATCACAATTACTCTTCCCTCGGAAGAGGTTCAGTCGGGATTTCCCACTCGAGAATATTCAACCCCTTTCCCACTCAGGATTTACACATACATTTCACTCGGTAATATATGGACTGACCTTCCCTCGGAAGTAGCCCACTCGGGTACATCTTACTCGGAACCATCATATGCCTTTATCGCTCGAAAAAGGCCACACAGGCAATAGCCTCACTCGGAAATGGCTCTCCCAACATTATTCCACTCGGAATTCATTGACTTAGCATTATTCTCACAACACTACATAATAAACAAATCGGGTAACTCATAACAATGTAAATATATATATATACATACAATGTATACTTGTTCACAATCCCTAATAGTCAACCCGTATAATTAAATCCGTTCGGATTACAAGAGAGCTGGCCAAAGCTTTAACATATTTATTTACAATATATAAATACCATACGCACTTCAACAATCTGAGTGCCCAATACTTGGACTTGAGGCCATCTCCTCAATACCAGCCTGACCTACATACACTGAAAAATATTGTAGGGGTGAGCTTTTATATATTAAATGACAGTTATTGACTCGGATTAATCTTAGAATCCTCAACCATACATTAACATATATCAATCAGCAATAATGCAGTCTGCCATTCAATATGAACCCTACCACATCATCCACTCAGGATTCATGAAATTCATGCAATTCAAACAAGACTGAGTAATTCATATCTTTTATAATCACCTTGCACTCGGCAATTGTGCCCATTCACATGTATTCACCCAGTCGGAATTCACGCCAATTATTCATGGCTATATTAATCATGCTATTCACCCAGCATTTACACATATATACAATCATCCGATCGGTAATGTTCAGTTTGTAACATCCCAGTTTTGAAGTTAGATACCGAATAAAAATTTAATAATAAGAAAATTGAAGGTAAAGAATTAGTTGTTAGTCATAATCAGTATAGCCTGAGAGTTAATGATAAGATTAATGGGCTTAATTAATGGGACGTGGCTGTCTGTGATGGGTGGAAGGTGTGAGTGGACTGCGACTCACACTTTCCCATCCCACTCCTTCCCCTCGCATGCGTATTTAGGTGCGTATTTAGTATCACCGTGGGTGCAAGAACAACTTCTCCCACTACTCCACTTTCTCTCTTTTTCTTCTTCGTCTCCATCTTCCTCCGTTTCCCCTGTTTCTGTTCGTCACGACGTCAGTGCGGGAAGAAGGTCAGAGCCCCGTCGGGTGAAGGGCGATCATTGGAGCAGAGAAAGAACGACACCTCAACTCCGGACCAAGTGCAGAGTACGACAGAGTGAAGGAAGGCTGAACGAATTAGTAGAAGAGCGTCAGATTCAACATCGAAGAGCAGAAGAGCTTCTTGGAGTCCCTTTCGTAGGTAGGGGGCGCTTGCATGTTAAATGCATGGTCCACGAACGGTACCGGATGAATGTTCTGCTTGAGTGTATGTGCATGTGGTTGTGATGATTGGATCCTATGCATGATTGGAGATTCTGAATTCCGTGTGTTTTATAGTGATTGAACCATAAATGCTTGTGATCTAGATGGTGGTAAAGTAGTATGTTAGCATGGATAATAATGAATGATATGCATAAAAGTATGAATGTGTGCTTGATTGATTTGTCAGATGCTATTACTTGATTGCTGATGGTTGATCATATTGGTGTAAATAATAAAGCAAGTAAAGGTTGCATTGAACCTGTTTCCACTCAATGGTTATGAAAGAGATATCGGTGATGTGATGACACTTGTTAGTAGATGCATTTAGCTGCATGTGTAGAAGTGGGGCGACCCGTGGAAGGTCAAGAGCCCTGAGGGAATGACTTCCAGTTACAGACCCCGGCTAGATTTCGAGGGAGCTCGTGGTAGCCGTAGGAGCTAGAGAGGAGTCTCGAGACGCCAATGGGAGGCCGGTACCACGCGGGAAGAGCTGAAGGACGAGGGGCCAAGAGAGGGGAAAACTGTGACTGAAAGTTATCACTCGAGTCGGATCCGCAGTCATGCATGTAAATACGAGGTTGATTAGAGTAGTACGTATAACGTGTGTAGAGTGTTATGAATGATCTTCGAGTGCAGGAAATACCTGTGTGTGTGATATGTGTGTCTTAAATGCCACTTTGTCGAGTTTAACTTTAATTAATTAGAAACCAATAGAATGGATGTGAATGTGCATGCTGACACTGATACCGAGTCTTTGATTGTCATTTTACACGAAAAAGCTCACCCCTGCAGTGGCTATACTTTCAGTGAACATCTCTCGGAAAGAAGAATGAAGGAGGATGAACGCATGACAATGAATCCGAAGTGCTGTTGGAACATATGTCTATATGTGTATATGTGCATATCTGTGTAAATGCTGTGTATAACGTTTTGTTAAGCCTTGGCCAGCTCATGTTTTGGTTGTAGTTCTTACGTTAAAAACTGACAGCTTTGGGTATCAGATTTCATGGGGAAGTTTTGTAATTATATATTAATGTTTTCGCTTATATAAGCATATGTTGTGTGTTCTTCTGTACTGTAAGTGAGGTTGAGCGGGGAGAGGACTGTATGAGGGCATCCGAGTAAAAGTAGGCATGAAATCCCGAGTGTAGGAGGTCGGTGTGACTACGAGTAAGTAGTGGGGATAAGTTTGGGGTTGAGAGGATGAAATAAAGAGTTTAAATATGCTTCTAACGATGGAGGAACGAAAGACGAGTGAAAACCTCGAGTGATTCCCTGCTGTGAGAGGAGTTCAATTGGAGGTTTAAGGAGGATTGGATCCTAAGTGTAAGGTATTAATAATCCGAGCGAAACATGTAAAGTCCGAGTGAGTAAGGATCGGTGTCCCGAGTGGTTGGGTTTGGAGAAGCCGAGTGAGACTTAACTTCCCAATTTTCCGAGTGAAGTTCCTCGCTTCAGCGAGCAATATACTCGCTCCAGCGAGTGCGGGCTAGGAAGACTTATGTTGGATTCGCATGGGCGGAGTCATACCTCGCCAAGGTGCTAGAGCGGTTCGCCCAAGCGTGAGGACTTGCGCTGAAGCGAGTAGTTGTCAGAGTGGGATGCCACCCAATTACCCTTCCTCTCCGTTGTGGTGCTAATGCGACCCCAACAACGGTGTTGACCCCGGCTTGGGCGTTGTGTTTGAGTCCGCCCAGGCGTTGCCATACCTAGTTGAGTTGGGCGGAATAAGTTCAGACCCCTCCTTTCCTCCACAATCTACTACCGTACATGTACATCTCCCTTCTCCTTCCCCTTACCTATTTCCTCCTACTGATTGACTAGTGTTACTCGTGGAAAAGTTTTCTTTGTGAATTCCCTCCATCCGCTGTCGCATTACCATACCCCGCCCAGGCGGTATCAGACCCCGCCTGAGTGAACCAACGATACCATGTAATCCGCCCTGGCGCTGATATGTTACACTAAACCAACAGACTGGTTCCAGTCTTAGCCTTCTATTATTTGCCTTATGCGTGTGGATGATATCTCATTTCCCTTATCCTTCCTTGCACTCCGCCCCTTTTGTTATCTGGTTGCCTCATAGACCATTTGGTTTACTCAATTTTGGGAAAAATTTCCCCGTCTTTGGGTTTATTTCATTTTGTTAAATTAGGGTGTTACATTTTGGTATCAGAGCAGACTGAAAAGTCCAAGGCCAAGGTATGCTTACCGAGTGTAAGCGGTTGTGTGTTTTTTGACTGAATGGTTGAAATTGTTGTGATGTTAGTTGAACCTGATTGATGTTGGCTTGAGGATAGGAGGTTGTTTCCCCCTGGTCCGATTGTGTGTGTGACCTAGAAGCATGATATAATGTGCTAAGCTATTGAATGTTAGACTGATAACTCGATCGGTAATAAGTGGCTCGGTATACTTATCCTTGAATATCGATTTCAGGATAAGGAATGACGCATCGCCAAAGCATGGAGGCTATAGCCACAGCATTCCAACGCTTTGCAGATGTGTTTGAAAGGCAGGGCCAGACTCGAGCTGAGGATGGCCACGTGCTGGATCGCTTCCTAAAGAGGAAGCCGAGTGAGTTTCAGGGAGGACGTAATCCGGAGGCAGCTTTCAAATGGACTCAGGAACTAGAGAGGATTTTTGGGGGTCTTCGCTGTACCGAGGCCCAGAAGGTAGAATGTGCAGTGTATATGCTGCGGGACGAGGCGGAGAACTGGTGGAAGATAGCCAGAAGCCGATTCCCTGAAGATGACAATCAGCTGGCATGGAATGATTTCAAGACATGCTTCTTAGAGAAGTACTTCCCCGACACAGTGAGGAGTCGTAAGGAACTGGAGTTTATGGAGTTGAAACAAGGCTCCATGACTGTGGAAGAATACACGACAAGATTCGAAGAATTGTGCCTATTCTATCCACCCTTCCAGCAACCTCGGACGAGAGCTCCAAGTGCCTTAAGTTTGAGAACGGATTGAGATCGGACATTAAGAGAGCCTGCAGATACCATGAGATACGGAGTTTCCCTGCATTAGTGAACAAATGTAGAATATTCGAAGAAGATGACAGGGCCTATTCGGGCCAGAGCAGCAGAGCCAACCAGCATATGAGGCCTCAGCAGTCGCGTTTTAAGAGGCCAGGGAACGTAGGAAGAAATGAACCCTTCACTAGATATCAGGGTCGTGGTGACCGAGGGAGACAGATGAGTGGACGACCCAGGTACGGTAAGTGCTTTAAATGTGGTGGCGACCACTTTGCTCAGAGTTGCAATGATACCGATGTTAAGTGTTTTCACTGCGGGAATAGAGGACACATTTGCCCTGACTGCCCCCAACTCCGTCCAACAAATACTAACGCGCGTCAAGGAGGATTCCAGGAGAAGAGCAACAGGAATGACGGACAAAACTCTCGGGGCGGAAACAACAGAGCTAGAGGGAATATGATGGTTGCCCCAAATATCAGGAGGAGAGACACTGACCAACCAGCCACTGGAAGAGTCTACGCTATCAATGCAGAAGAAGTCGCACAGGCAAATGACTTGGTACAATGTAAGTGCTCACTCGGTAGATACACACTTAGTGTCGTTTTTAATTCTGGAGCTACCCACTCCTTTATAGCAAGTGAGTGTGTGAAGCGTTTGAAGTTACCGACTGTGTCTATGGATCGGACTTTAGAAGTGGCCAGCCCGACTGGTACTAATGTGTTCACATCGTCAATGTGCAAGGACGTAACGTTTGCACTGTATGATCGGAGTTTCACCTTCGATCTGATTTGCATGCCCCTAAAGGGTCTTGATATCATACTCGGGGTAGATTGGCTTTCAGCCAACGAGGTGTTAATGGATTGCAGAAACCGAAGGATAATTTTCCCGAAACAGCACCATGAGGACCGCACAGCACAAGATATAACTCAACTGTTCATGATGCTTTGTCTAACCGAGGGAGAGAGTAAAACCCGAGTGAACGAAATCCCGATCGTCTATGAGTTCCCAGAGGTGTTCCCTGAGGACGTACCGAGTGTCCCTCCCAATAGAGAAATCGAATTCTCTATAGACTTGATCCCTGGAGCCGAGCCGGTCTCCAGTGCACCCTATAGAATGTCCTCAACTGAATTAGCCGAGTTGAAGAAACAAGTGGATGAGTTACTCGAAAAACAGTTTATTAGACCGAGCGTATCACCATGGGGCGCACCTGTACTGCTTGTTAAGAAGAAGGACGGCAGCATGAGACTTTGCATAGACTACCGACAGTTAAACAAACTCACAATTAAGAATCGGTATCCACTACCCAGGATTGATGATTTAATTGACCAACTACGTGGAGCCTCAGTCTTCTCAAAAATCGACCTACGATCAGGATATCACCAGATCCGAGTGAAGGACTCAGATATTCCAAAAACTGCCTTTAGGACTCGATATGGCCACTACGAGTATGTAGTGATGCCGTTTGGTGTGACAAACGCCCCTGCTGTCTTCATGAATTACATGAACAACATATTCCACCCCTACTTGGACTGATTCGTAGTTGTTTTCATTGATGACATCCTAATCTATTCTAAGACTTTCGAGGAGCATGAAGAACACCTCCGGTCGGTACTCCAAGTGTTAAGGGAGAAGCAGTTATTCGCGAAGTTTTCAAAGTGCGAATTCTGGATGAATAAGATCCACTTCCTCGGACATGTAATTTCCGAGCAAGGTGTCTCGGTGGACCCTTCGAAGGTGACAGCTATAATGGCATGGGAGAGACCTCAGTCGGTCTCGGAGATAAGGAGTTTCATGGGCTTGGCAGGTTACTATAGAAGGTTCATTGAAGGTTTCTCTAAACTGGCATTACCACTAACTAAATTGACTCGGAAAAGCGTTCCCTTCGTGTGGAGTTCCGAGTGTGAGAACAGCTTTCGAGAGCTGAAGAACAAGTTGACGACTGCGCCAGTGCTGGCATTACCCGACTTACACGAAAGCTTTATAGTTTATTGTGATGCATCCGGACTCGGATTAGGATGCGTGCTCATGCAAAGAGATCGAGTGATAGCGTATGCCTCTCGGCAACTGAGACCTCACGAGCAGCATTATCCGACCCACGATTTGGAATTGGCAGCTGTGGTGTTCGCACTGAAAATATGGAGGCACTACTTGTACGGGTCCCGGTTTGAGGTATACAGTGACCACAAGAGCCTCAAATACTTATTCGATCAGAAAGAGCTGAACATGAGGCAGAGAAGATGGATTGAGTTTTTAAAAGATTACGAATTCGAGCTAAAATACCATCCGGGAAAGGCAAATGTCGTGGCCGACGCGTTGAGTCGGAAATCCCTCCACATGGCAGCAATGATGGTAAAAGAAGTAGAGTTGCTAGAACGGTTCCGAGACATGAACTTGTACGTCGACACCCCCTCCTCTCGGAAAATGACGATTGGTACATTGAGGATCGCCAATGAATTCCTGAAGTCCGTGTACGAGCAGCAACAGTTAGACTCCTACTTAACCGAAATGAAGGAAGCTCAGGCCAAAGGAAAGGATTTATCCTTGACCGTGGGATCAGATGGAATCTTCCGAGTGAGAGACAGAATATATATACCAAGCGGAGGAGAATTAAGGAGAGTGGTGCTTGATGAAGCCCACAGAAGCCTATTCAGTATTCACCCGGGAACCACGAAAATGTACCATGACTTGAGGAAACAGTTCTGGTGGCCCGGACTAAAGAAAGATGTGGTGGAATACGTGGCCCGGTGTATTACTTGTCAGAAATCAAAAGTAGAGCACCAAAAACCGTACGGTGCAATGCAGCCTTTGGAGATTCCCGTGTTGAAATGGGACTCGATTGCTATGGATTTTGTCATGGGATTGCCCAAAAACCGAGCGGGTCATGATGCGATTTGGGTCATTATCGACCGACTGACGAAGAGTGCACACTTCCTACCTGTGAACATGAAGTACCCGATGCATAAATTGGCACGGATTTACGTTCATGAGATTATCCGACTGCATGGCATACCAACCTCCATCGTATCGGATAGGGATCCGAGGTTCACGTCCCGGTTTTGGACCAGCCTGCATCAAGAAATGGGCACCAAACTTTGGCTTAGTTCCGCCTACCACCCCCAATCGGATGGACAATCCGAGCGGACGATTCAGAGTTTAGAAGACTTATTAAGAGCATGTGTGTTAGAGCATGGAGGAGATTGGGAGCAGTACCTTCCATTGATTGAGTTCACGTACAATAACAGCCATCATAACAGCATTGGTATGGCACCCTATGAAGCACTATATGGACGAAGATGCCGAACCCCTCTTTGCTGGTCGGAAACGGGTGAGAGTCTGCTATTGGGGCCAGACATTGTGAAGCAAACCACAGAGCAGATCCGAGCGATACAAGGAAAAATGAAGGCATCTCAAGACATACAGAAAAGTTACCATGACAACCGCGCCAAACCATTGGAATTTTCAGTCGGAGACCGAGTGTTTTTGAGGACTTCTCCGAATAAAGGTGTCGGACGAGCCTTGAAGGGCGGAAAGTTAAGCCCTCGATACATTGGACCTTATGAAGTGTTGGAACGAGTCGGCACAATGGCATACCGAATAGCACTACCGACCCACTTATCCCGATTGCACAACGTATTTCACGTGTCGCAACTAAGGAGGTATCTACATGACCCCAGTCACACAATGCCTGACGATGGAGTGGAAGTCAAGGAAGACCTGACCACCGTGACTACGCCGATCAGAATCATTGACCGATCGGTGAAGCGTTTAAGAAACAAAAACGTACAGCTGGTAGAAGTGGAATGGCAACAAGGCAAGACTACCTCTTGTACCTGGGAACGCGAAGATATCATGAGACAGCAGTACCCTGAGTTATTTGCTAAGGTGAATTACCGAGCGAATTTCGAGGACGAAATTCTTTTGAGTAGGGGAGAACTGTAACATCCCAGTTTTGAAGTTAGATACCGAATAAAAATTTAATAATAAGAAAATTGAAGGTAAAGAATTAGTTGTTAGTCATAATCAGTATAGCCTGAGAGTTAATGATAAGATTAATTTGCTTAATTAATAGGACGTGGCTGTCTGTGATGGGTGGAAGGTGTGAGTGGACTGCGACTCACACTTTCCCATCCCACTCCTTCCCCTCGCATGCGTATTTAGGTGCGTATTTAGTATCACCGTGGGTGCAAGAACAACTTCTCCCACTACTCCACTTTCTCTCTTTTTCTTCTTCGTCTCCATCTTCCTCCGTTTCCCCTGTTTCTGTTCGTCACGGCGTCAGTGCGGGAAGAAGGTCAGAGCCCCGTCGGGTGAAGGGCGATCGTTGGAGCAGAGAAAGAACGACACCTCAACTCCGGACCAAGTGCAGAGTACGACGGAGTGAAGGAAGGCTGAACGAATCAGTAGAAGAGCGTCAGATTCAACATCGAAGAGCAGAAGAGCTTCTTGGAGTCCCTTTCGTAGGTAGGGGGCGCTTGCATGTTAAATGCATGGTCCACGAACGGTACCGGATGAATGTTCTGCTTGAGTGTATGTGCATGTGGTTGTGATGATTGGATCCTATGCATGATTGGAGATTCTGAATTCCGTGTGTTTTATAGTGATTGAACCATAAATGCTTGTGATCTAGATGGTGGTAAAGTAGTATGTTAGCATGGATAATAATGAATGATATGCATGAAAGTATGAATGTGTGCTTGATTGATTTGTCAGATGTTATTACTTGATTGCTGATGGTTGATCATATTGGTGTAAATAATAAAGCAAGTAAAGGTTGCATTGAACCTGTTTCCACTCAATGGTTATGAAAGAGATATCGGTGATGTGATGACACTTGTTGGTAGATGCATTTAGCTGCATGTGTAGAAGTGGGGCGACCCGTGGAAGGTCAAGAGCCCCGAGGGAATGACTTCCAGTTACAGACCCCGGCTAGATTCTGAGGGAGCTCGTGGTAGCCGTAGGAGCTAGAGAGGAGTCTCGAGACGCCAATGGGAGGCCGGTACCACGCGGGAAGAGCTGAAGGACGAGGGGCCAAGAGAGGGGAAAACTGTGACTGAAAGTCATCACTCGAGTCGGATCCGCAGTCATGCATGTAAATACGAGGTTGATTAGAGTAGTACGTATAACGTGTGTAGAGTGTTATGAATGATCTTCGAGTGCGGGAAATACCTGTGTGTGTGATATGTGTGTCTTAAATGCCACTTTGTCGAGTTTAACTTTAATTAATTAGAAACCAATAGAATGGATGTGAATGTGCATGCTGACACTGATACCGAGTCTTTGATTGTCATTTTACACGAAAAAGCTCACCCCTGCAGTGGCTATACTTTCAGTGAACATCTCTCGGAAAGAAGAATGAAGGAGGATGAGCGCATGACAATGAATCCGAAGTGCTGTTGGAACATATGTCTATATGTGTATATGTGCATATCTGTGTAAATGCTGTGTATAACGTTTTGTTAAGCCTTGGCCGGCTCATGTTTTGGTTGTAGTTCTTACGTTAAAAACTGACAGCTTTGGGTATCAGATTTCATAGGGAAGTTTTGTAATTATATATTAATGTTTTCACTTATATAAGCATATGTTGTGTGTTCTTCTATACTGTAAGTGAGGTTGAGCGGGGAGAGGACTGTATGAGGGCATCCGAGTAAAAGTAGGCATGAAATCCCGAGTGTAGGAGGTCTGTGTGACTACGAGTAAGTAGTGGGGATAAATTTGGGGTTGAGAGGACGAAATAAAGAGTTTAAATATGCTTCTAACGATGGAGGAACGAAAGACGAGTGAAAACCTCGAGTGATTCCCTGTTGTGTGAGGAGTTCAATTGGAGGTTTAAGGAGGATTGGATCCTAAGTGTAAGGTATTAATAATCCGAGCGAAACATGTAAAGTCCGAGTGAGTAAGGATCGGTGTCCCGAGTGGTTGGGTTTGGAGAAGCCGAGTGAGACTTAACTTCCCAATTTTCCGAGTGAAGTTCCTCGCTTCAGCGAGCAATATACTCGCTCCAGCGAGTGCGGGCTAGGAAGACTTATGTTGGATTCGCATGGGCGGAGTCATACCTCGCCAAGGTGCTAGAGCGGTTCGCCCAAGCGTGAGGACTTGCGCTGAAGCGAGTAGTTGTTAGAGTGGGATGCCGCCCAATTACCCTTCCTCTCCGTTGTGGCGCTAATGCGACCCCAACAACGGTGTTGACCCCGGCTTAGGCGTTGTGTTTGAGTCCGCCCAGGCGTTGCCATACCTAGTTGAGTTGGGCGGAATAAGTTCGGACCCCTCCTTTCCTCCACAATCTACTACCGTACATGTACATCTCCCTTCTCCTTCCCCTTACCTATTTCCTCCTACTGATTGACTAGTGTTACTCGTGGAAAAGTTTTCTTTGTGAATTCCCTCCATCCGCTGTCGCATTACCATACCCCGCCCAGGCGGTATCAGACCCCGCCTGAGTGAACCAACGATACCATGTAATCCGCCCTGGCGCTGATATGTTACACTAAACCAACAGACTGGTTCCAGTCTTAGCCTTCTATTATTTGCCTTATGCGTGTGGATGATATCTCATTTCCCTTGTCCTTCCTTGCACTCCGCCCCTCTTGTTATCTGGTTGCCTCATAGACTATTTGGTTTACTCAATTTTGGGAAAAATTTCCCCGTCTTTGGGTTTATTTCATTTTGTTAAATTAGGGTGTTACATTTTGGTATCAGAGCAGACTGAAAAGTCCAAGGCCAAGGTATGCTTACCGAGTGTAAGCGGTTGTGTGTTTTTTGACTGAATGGTTGAAATTGTTGTGATGTTAGTTGAACCTGATTGATGTTGGCTTGAGGATAGGAGGTTGTTTCCCCCTGGTCCGATTGTATGTGTGACCTAGAAGCATGATATAATGTGCTAAGCTATTGAATGTTAGACTGATAACTCGATCGGTAATAAGTGGCTCGGTATACTTATCCTTGAATATCGATTTCAGGATAAGGAATGACGCATCGCCAAAGCATAGAGGCTATAGCCACAGCATTCCAACGCTTTGCAGACGTGTTTGAAAGGCAGGGCCAGACTCGAGCTGAGGATGGCCACGTGCTGGATCGCTTCCTAAAGAGGAAGCCGAGTGAGTTTCAGGGAGGACGTAATCCGGAGGCAGCTTTCAAATGGACTCAGGAACTAGAGAGGATTTTTGGGGGTCTTCGCTGTACCAAGGCCCAGAAGGTAGAATGTGCAGTGTATATGCTGCGGGACGAGGCGGAGAACTGGTGGAAGATAGCCAGAAGCCGATTCCCTGAAGATGACAATCAGCTGGCATGGAATGATTTCAAGACATGCTTCTTAGAGAAGTACTTCCCCGACACAGTGAGGAGTCGCAAGGAACTGGAGTTTATGGAGTTGAAACAAGGCTCCATGACTGTGGAAGAATACGCGACAAGATTCGAAGAATTGTGCCTATTCTATCTACCCTTCCAGCAACCTGGGATGAGAGCTCCAAGTGCCTTAAGTTTGAGAACGGATTGAGATCGAACATTAAGAGAGCCTGCAGATACCATGAGATACGGAGTTTCCCTGCATTAGTGAACAAATGTAGAATATTCGAAGAAGATGACAGGGCCCATTCGGGCCAAAGCAGCAGAGCCAACCAGCATATGAGGCCTCAGCAGTTGCGTTTTAAGAGGCCAGGGAACGTAGGAAGAAATGAACCCTTCACTAGATATCAGGGTCGTGGTGACCGAGGGAGACAGATGAGTGGACGACCCAGGTACGGTAAGTGCTTTAGATGTGGTGGCGACCACTTTGCTCAGAGTTGCAATGATACCGATGTTAAGTGTTTTCACTGCGGGAATAGAGGACACATTCGCCCTGACTGCCCCCAACACCGTCCAACAAATACTAACGCGCGTCAAGGAGGATTCCAGGAGAAGAGCAACAGGAATGACGGACAAAACTCTCGGGGCGGAAACAACAGAGCTAGAGGGAATATGATGGTTGCCCCAAATATCAGGAGGAGAGACACTGACCAACCAGCCACTGGAAGAGTCTACGCTATCAATGCAGAAGAAGTCGCACAGGCAAATGACTTGGTACAATGTAAGTGCTCACTCGGTAGATACACACTTAGTGTAGTTTTCAATTCTGGAGCTACCCACTCCTTTATAGCAAGTGAGTGTGTGAAGCGTTTGAAGTTACCGACTGTGTCTATGGATCGGACTTTAGAAGTGGCCAGCCCGACTGGTACTAATGTGTTCACATCGTCAATGTGCAAGGACGTAACGTTTGCACTGTATGATCGGAGTTTCACCTTCGATCTAATTTGCATGCCCCTAAAGGGTCTTGATATCGTACTCGGGGTAGATTGGCTTTCAGCCAATGAGGTGTTAGTGGATTGCAGAAACCGAAGGATAATTTTCCCGAAACAGCACCATGAGGACCGCACAGCACAAGATATAACTCAACTGTTCATGATGCTTTATCTAACCGAGGGAGAGAGTAAAACCCGAGTGAACGAAATCCCGATCGTCTGTGAGTTCCCAGAGGTGTTCCCTGAGGACGTACCGAGTGTCCCTCCCAATAGAGAAATCGAATTCTCTATAGACTTGATCCCTGGAGCCGAGCCGGTCTCCAGTGCACCCTATAGAATGTCCTCAACTGAATTAGCCGAGTTGAAGAAACAAGTGGATGAGTTACTCGAAAAACAGTTTATTAGACCGAGCGTATCACCATGGGGCGCACCTGTACTGCTTGTTAAGAAGAAGGACGGCAGCATGAGACTTTGCATAGACTACCGACAGTTAAACAAACTCACAATTAAGAATCGGTATCCACTACCCAGGATTGATGATTTAATTGACCAACTACGTGGAGCCTCAGTCTTCTCAAAAATCGACCTACGATCAGGATATCACCAGATCCGAGTGAAGGACTCGGATATTCCAAAAACTGCCTTTAGGACTCGATATGGCCACTACGAGTATGTAGTGATGCCGTTTGGTGTGACAAACGCCCCTGCTGTCTTCATGAATTACATGAACAGCATATTCCACCCCTACTTGGACCGATTCGTAGTTGTTTTCATTGATGACATCCTAATCTATTCTAAGACTTCCGAGGAGCATGAAGAACACCTCCGGTCGGTACTCCAAGTGTTAAGGGAGAAGCAGTTATTCGCGAAGTTTTCAAAGTGCGAATTCTGGATGAATAAGATCCACTTCCTCGGACATGTAATTTCCGAGCAAGGTGTCTCGGTGGACCCTTCGAAGGTGACAGCTATAATGGCATGGGAGAGACCTCAGTCGGTCTCGGAGATAAGGAGTTTCATGGGCTTGGCAGGTTACTATAGAAGGTTCATTGAAGGTTTCTCTAAACTGGCATTACCACTAACTAAATTGACTCGGAAAAGCGTTCCCTTCGTGTGGAGTTCCGAGTGTGAGAACAGCTTTCGAGAGCTGAAGAACAAGTTGACGACTGCGCCAGTGCTGGCATTACCCGACTTACACGAAAGCTTTATAGTTTATTGTGATGCATCCGGACTCGGATTAGGATGCGTGCTCATGCAAAGAGATCGAGTGATAGCGTATGCCTCTCGGCAACTGAGACCTCACGAGCAGCATTATCCGACCCACGATTTGGAATTGGCAGCTGTGGTGTTCGCACTGAAAATATGGAGGCACTACTTGTACGGGTCCCGGTTTGAGGTATACAGTGACCACAAGAGCCTCAAATACTTATTCGACTAGAAAGAGCTGAACATGAGGCAGAGAAGATGGATTGAGTTTTTAAAAGATTACGAATTCGAGCTAAAATACCATCCGGGAAAGGCAAATGTCGTGGCTGACGCGTTGAGTCGGAAATCCCTCCACATGGCAGCAATGATGGTAAAAGAAGTAGAGTTGCTAGAACGGTTCCGAGACATGAACTTGTACGTCGACACCCCCTCCTCTCGGAAAATGACGATTGGTACATTGAGGATCGCCAATGAATTCCTGAAGTCCGTGTACGAGCAGCAACAGTTAGACTCCTACTTAACCGAAATGAAGGAAGCTCAGGCCAAAGGAAAGGATTTATCCTTGACCGTGGGATCAGATAGAATCTTCCGAGTGAGAGACAGAATATACATACCAAGCGGAGGAGAATTAAGGAGAGTGGTGCTTGATGAAGCCCACAGAAGCCTATTCAGTATTCACCCGGGAACCACGAAAATGTACCATGACTTGAGGAAACAGTTCTGGTGGCCCGGACTAAAGAAAGATGTGGTGGAATACGTGGCCCGGTGTATTACTTGTCAGAAATCAAAAGTAGAGCACCAAAAACCGTACGGTGCAATGCAGCCTTTGGAGATTCCCGTGTGGAAATGGGACTCGATTGCTATGGATTTTGTCATGGGATTGCCCAAAAACCGAGCGGGTCATGATGCGATTTGGGTCATTGTCGACCGACTGACGAAGAGTGCACACTTCCTACCTGTGAACATGAAGTACCCGATGCATAAATTGGCACGGATTTACGTTCATGAGATTATCCGACTGCATGGCATACCAACCTCCATCGTATCGGATAGGGATCCGAGGTTCACGTCCTGGTTTTGGACCAGCCTGCATCAAGAAATGGGCACCAAACTTTGGCTTAGTTCCGCCTACCACCCCCAATCGGATGGACAATCCGAGCGGACGATTCAGAGTTTAGAAGACTTATTAAGAGCATGTGTGTTAGAGCATGGAGGAGATTGGGAGCAGTACCTTCCATTGATTGAGTTCACGTACAATAACAGCCATCATAACAGCATTGGTATGGCACCCTATGAAGCACTATATGGACGAAGATGCCGAACCCCTCTTTGCTGGTCGGAAACGGGTGAGAGTCTGCTATTGGGGCCAGACATTGTGAAGCAAACCACAGAGCAGATCCGAGCGATACAAGGAAAAATGAAGGCATCTCAAGACATACAGAAAAGTTACCATGACAACCGCGCCAAACCATTGGAATTTTCAGTCGGAGACCGAGTGTTTTTGAGGACTTCTCCGAATAAAGGTGTCGGACGAGCCTTGAAGGGCGGAAAGTTAAGCCCTCGATACATTGGACCTTATGAAGTGTTGGAACGAGTCGGCACCATGGCATACCGAATAGCACTACCGACCCACTTATCCCGATTGCACAACGTATTTCACGTGTCGCAACTAAGGAGGTATCTACATGACCCCAGTCACACAATGCCTGACGATAGAGTGGAAGTCAAGGAAGACCTGACCACCGTGACTACGCCGATCAGAATCATGGACCGATCGGTGAAGCGTTTAAGAAACAAAAACGTACAGCTGGTAGAAGTGGAATGGCAACAAGGCAAGACTACCTCTTGTACCTGGGAACGCGAAGATATCATGAGACAGCAGTACCCTGAGTTATTTGCTAAGGTGAATTACCGAGCGAATTTCGAGGACAAAATTCTTTTGAGTAGGGGAGAACTGTAACATCCCAGTTTTGAAGTTAGATACCGAATAAAAATTTAATAATAAGAAAATTGAAGGTAAAGAATTAGTTGTTAGTCATAATCAGTATAGCCTGAGAGTTAATGATAAGATTAATTTGCTTAATTAATAGGACGTGGCTGTCTGTGATGGGTGGAAGGTGTGAGTGGACTGCGACTCACACTTTCCCATCCCACTCCTTCCCCTCGCATGCGTATTTAGGTGCGTATTTAGTATCACCGTGGGTGCAAGAACAACTTCTCCCACTACTCCACTTTCTCTCTTTTTCTTCTTCGTCTCCATCTTCCTCCGTTTCCCCTGTTTCTGTTCGTCACGGCGTCAGTGCGGGAAGAAGGTCAGAGCCCCGTCGGGTGAAGGGCGATCGTTGGAGCAGAGAAAGAACGACACCTCAACTCCGGACCAAGTGCAGAGTACGACGGAGTGAAGGAAGGCTGAACGAATCAGTAGAAGAGCGTCAGATTCAACATCGAAGAGCAGAAGAGCTTCTTGGAGTCCCTTTCGTAGGTAGGGGGCGCTTGCATGTTAAATGCATGGTCCACGAACGGTACCGGATGAATGTTCTGCTTGAGTGTATGTGCATGTGGTTGTGATGATTGGATCCTATGCATGATTGGAGATTCTGAATTCCGTGTGTTTTATAGTGATTGAACCATAAATGCTTGTGATCTCGATGGTGGTAAAGTAGTATGTTAGCATGGATAATAATGAATGATATGCATGAAAGTATGAATGTGTGCTTGATTGATTTGTCAGATGTTATTACTTGATTGCTGATGGTTGATCATATTGGTGTAAATAATAAAGCAAGTAAAGGTTGCATTGAACCTGTTTCCACTCAATGGTTATGAAAGAGATATCGGTGATGTGATGACACTTGTTGGTAGATGCATTTAGCTGCATGTGTAGAAGTGGGGCGACCCGTGGAAGGTCAAGAGCCCCGAGGGAATGACTTCCAGTTACAGACCCCGGCTAGATTCCGAGGGAGCTCGTGGTAGCCGTAGGAGCTAGAGAGGAGTCTCGAGACGCCAATGGGAGGCCGGTACCACACGGGAAGAGCTGAAGGACGAGGGGCCAAGAGAGGGGAAAACTGTGACTGAAAGTCATCACTCGAGTCGGATCCGCAGTCATGCATGTAAATACGAGGTTGATTAGAGTAGTACGTATAACGTGTGTAGAGTGTTATGAATGATCTTCGAGTGCGGGAAATACCTGTGTGTGTGATATGTGTGTCTTAAATGCCACTTTGTCGAGTTTAACTTTAATTAATTAGAAACCAATAGAATGGATGTGAATGTGCATGCTGACACTGATACCGAGTCTTTGATTGTCATTTTTACACGAAAAAGCTCACCCCTGCAGTGGCTATACTTTCAGTGAACATCTCTCGGAAAGAAGAATGAAGGAGGATGAGCGCATGACAATGAATCCGAAGTGCTGTTGGAACATATGTCTATATGTGTATATGTGCATATCTGTGTAAATGCTGTGTATAACGTTTTGTTAAGCCTTGGCCGGCTCATGTTTTGGTTGTAGTTCTTACGTTAAAAACTGACAGCTTTGGGTATCAGATTTCATGGGGAAGTTTTGTAATTATATATTAATGTTTTCACTTATATAAGCATATGTTGTGTGTTCTTCTATACTGTAAGTGAGGTTGAGCGGGGAGAGGACTGTATGAGGGCATCCGAGTAAAAGTAGGCATGAAATCCCGAGTGTAGGAGGTCGGTGTGACTACAAGTAAGTAGTGGGGATAAGTTTGGGGTTGAGAGGACGAAATAAAGAGTTTAAATATGCTTCTAACGATGGAGGAACGAAAGACGAGTGAAAACCTCGAGTGATTCCCTGTTGTGAGAGGAGTTCAATTGGAGGTTTAAGGAGGATTGGATCCTAAGTGTAAGGTATTAATAATCCGAGCGAAACATGTAAAGTCCGAGTGAGTAAGGATCGGTGTCCCGAGTGGTTGGGTTTGGAGAAGCCGAGTGAGACTTAACTTCCCAATTTTCTGAGTGAAGTTCCTCGCTTCAGCGAGCAATATACTCGCTCCAGCGAGTGCGGGCTAGGAAGACTTATGTTGGATTCGCATGGGCGGAGTCATACCTCGCCAAGGTGCTAGAGCGGTTCGCCCAAGCGTGAGGACTTGCGCTGAAGCGAGTAGTTGTCAGAGTGGGATGCCGCCCAACTACCCTTCCTCTCTGTTGTGGCGCTAATGCGACCCCAACAACGGTGTTGACCCCGGCTTGGGCGTTGTGTTTGAGTCCACCCAGGCGTTGCCATACCTAGTTGAGTTGGGCGGAATAAGTTCGGACCCCTCCTTTCCTCCACAATCTACTACCGTACATGTACATCTCCCTTCTCCTTCCCCTTACCTATTTCCTCCTACTGATTGACTAGTGTTACTCGTGGAAAAGTTTTCTTTGTGAATTCACTCCATCCGCTGTCGCATTACCATACCCCGCCCAGGCGGTATCAGACCCCGCCTGAGTGAACCAACGATACCATGTAATCCGCCCTGGCGCTGATATGTTACACTAAACCAACAGACCGGTTCCAGTCTTAGCCTTCTGTTATTTGCCTTATGCGTGTGGATGATATCTCATTTCCCTTGTCCTTCCTTGCACTCCGCCCCTTTTGTTATCCGGTTGCCTCATAGACCATTTGGTTTACTCAATTTTGGGAAAAATTTCCTCGTCTTTGGGTTTATTTCATTTTGTTAAATTAGGGTGTTACACAGTTCACACATGGCTATATAATTCATATTCATCACAGCATGTATCACAACCATATCAGTATATTGCACTCGGCAAATACATCCATATACATGCATTAATCCAATCAGATTCACCCCAAGCATTTCATATTCACATATGCAACAATTCATATGGAGCTCAATGACAATTATAAGTGTACACACATCAATTCACCCGGATCCGGCCTATTATTATTAATTTTTATTGTTGCAACATAGGCTCCAAGCCTTTTATTCAGCTCCAAGCTGATTCGGCCATTTTACAGGTACCAAACCGTTTGCCCTCACATGTAACACAGTCACTCCAAGCGACAATGGAAGTGTTATGGGCAGCCCCGAGTCCAACCCGGTAGGCTTTGCCTTGAGTCCAACCCAAGGTCTTTAAGCGTCCAACGCTTAGTGCACTAGGCACTGCCCCAAGTCCAACCCAGGGTCTTTTTATAGTGCACTCGGCACTGCCTCGAGTCCAACCCAAGGACTTTCAACACATATTCATCTGATTGTCGATCGGTATTAAGCGTCCAATGCTATATGCTCCAAGCATTTCAGTGGCGAATCGGATGAATATTGTCTTTCATCAGGCGTCCAACGCCAATGCACTCGGTATTCAATATCAGTACATGCATCCAATGCATTTTATCATAATTATTCATTACAGGGGTCGGCATAGCAATAACACAATACATTCACTCGGCAATCACATGCACTCAGCAATCACATGCTTTTTAATATAAAATCCCAAACGGGAATTAACATGACCGACCCACATATATCATACAGTCGGCAATCACAATGCCATTCACTCGGAATCATCATTCACAACAAGCATCACATGCTTTTCATATAGTATCCACTCGACATTAACATTTGCAACAAGCAACACATGTTTTTCATATAAGACCCATTCGGCATCAGCAGCCACAACATATCATACATCTCTTGGACGGAGTTTAACATGCACCACACAGTTCATAATCCTCACACACCTGGGCTATCATTCACTCGGCAAACAACCAACAACACATTACACATACATCACAACACAGTAAAGTAGATTCACCCAGAACCCGTCCATAAACCATACATTTGAGATGTAAAGTTAGCCCCTCTACCTGGAATGAAGATCCCAGCAACTCCTTGGGCTTCCAGGTCCGACCAACCGCTCCTTGGTCACACGTTCTCAACAGAACGACCCAGCTGTTGTACTCTACATAGCTTTGGAGGAACACTGAGGCACTCTGCAACACGATCAGCTCTTCTCCATGACATTCCATGCTCTCCTTGCAAGACAGTGGAGAGTCCCATGCCTCCAAGGCACAACACAGTCCTCACACAACCCAGTGGAGGACTCCATGGTTGTTTCCACCACTAGAACAACTAGTCCTCACCAACAATGAAGGACCCCATGCTTTCATGTAACACAGCCATCAACGTTCAGGCAAAACAGAGGAGGATCCCTGCCTCCAAACACACAGCACTATGTTATTTTCTCAACCACCGCACAGATCCCTCTCAGCCACGCTGTTCCACTTCCCACTCGGGCTCTACACAGTGTTGAGTGGAAGAAGAAGATGAAGAAGACGAAGAACAGCAAGCAAGGAAGAAGCAGAGCTTTAGAAAGCTTTAGAGAGAATGGAGAATGGTTCTCCATATACCCAAGAGAGAATGAGCAAAGAGTGGTTGGAAAATGAGAGGCCAAGCCCTTATCTCCTCTGTCGTGACAACTCCACTCCATCAACCATCACATCCCCATTACTCTCTCATCCCATCATCATTTAATGCAATCCCATTAGCCATCATCAATCACATTCAGTGTGATTAAAGAGAGAGGGGAGAGAGAGGACCGAAGTTCCTCTAAAGCCACTAAGGGCATCAAGGTCATTTCCTGGCCAAATATTATTATTATTATTATTATTATTATTATTATTATTATTATTATTATTATTATTATTATTATTATTATTATTATTATTATTATTATTATTCGATCCATAATTCTAATTATGTAATTAACTTCAATCGGTAATTAAATCCAAAACCGGGATGTTACATCTAGACCTTAAATGATATTTATATTTTCCTTATCCATATTGTGAATGAAATATAAGTTATTGTAGTATATAATATTTATCCTCATCTGATATAGTTTTTATACACTATTGAGAGCTTATTATTTCTTTGATGATAATTAATAAAATCGTTGTGTTGATATTTTGTATGCTTAATAATTTAATGATACTATCCAAGTGAGAGAATGTTAGATATTTTCTAATATTAATATTAATTATATGGTTTAGCATTTATTAAATTATTAAAACTATTTCAGATTATTAATTATAATATAAATAATTTAGATGAATTATATGATTGAGCTTTTGATCTAAATGACGCATGATGAGTTAATCATTTGTTTAGTGTTGAATGAGCAATTTCTACTATCATTTTATTAGACTAAGATATAGTTATTGACCCATTAAACAATTATTACGTTCACTGTAGGAATTCTCCATTTTTACGTAGGACATAGCCAACATTCTCTACGCAACAACCACTTTATAAGGGAGTTAGTGTAACCTCATGTAAAGCTTATGAACTCACTCCTACGCAAAAATGTTGTGTGGAACACTATGTTCCACACAACAACTAACTTTTTTATTAACAATAATAATAATAATAATGTTGTTCTTATTATTATTAACACGTAAGAAATAAGAAAACACCAACATTATAGTTGTCGCGTGAACATTATCTTCCATAGTTGTTGCACAAACATTATCTTCCACGCAACAACTATTTTTTGAATATAATTATTATTAACCAAAAACACACTAAACAAATTACATATATATAAAACTAAATTACACAATGTTCAGTAAAGAAAAACAAAAGCTACAAATAACTCAACTTCTAAATGACAATGCGTGACAATTATAATTTTTTATTTAAAAAATGACATATAGTTGGGATTGAGATAACGAAGTAGAAACTAATTTTTATCACCCAAATAATACGAGGAGCTTAAACCTAACAGAAACATTACGAGGGTAAGTCTATTTTAAAAACTTTAAGGGTACTAGCTAAATATATATTTAAATTATTAACGTATCAAAAGAATTTTCTCCATTTTAATTTTTTGAAATAAAAAAGAAAGAATTATCTAAATAGGACTCACTGTAAGTACGGAAACTTCCCAAAGGCCTAAAAACACTTGAAGGAAGCAAAAGTATTAACAGAACGGGGTTTCTATATCCTCTTGTGGATGTGTATGGTTTTATTCTCGAATTGCCGTTTTAAATTCTCGTGCATAGCTCAGCCATGTGACAGTGATGTTTCCCCAATTTGTACCCACAGGAATTCACCACTGACTAAAATATCTTCTGCAAGCCCCACATGCTTAACTGCAAACATATTAACTTTTTGGCTTCATATTATTATACATCTTCCCACCAAGCATCATGTGCAGACTCTTAATCAAAATTTATGCTCTACTTCCATGTGCCCCCCAAAAATATTGGGCACTTTCATCATAAAGTATTGAATTAAATTTTCCCCTTGTATGTATTTATCCATCTCACTAGCTAATAAGCTATAGTTTCAACAATATCTTATCCGTTTTTTATGAAAATTTTGTTAACTTAATTGTTTAGATAAATTTCGGTGACAGCTTATACTGGCTTTCCATGATTGAGAATCCAATGTTTTTTTCCTATGTTGTCCTACATTGTGGCACGCAATTCACTAAAGATAGTAGATTCCTATGCCTGAAAAGTTAAAACTTAAAAGCCATATTGATACTTAGACATAGCTCAAAAGCCAAACACAGATCAAAATGATTGAGTCATCTTATTGACATTTTATATAGACACATTTAATAAATTGCTTGGTTCATCAATTTCATTTTTACCATATTGTATGTTAACAACATTAACATGATTGGCAACAGAAACTAATTGAGCAATTAATGTTTGATACAGAAAACACCCTTCTAGTTCTAGTTAACAACAATACTTCTTCATTTGAAGCTATAACTTATTGAGTAAATTATCAACTATGGTCCATACGAAATGGGGTCGAAACATATCACAGACACAAAAAATTCGTATGGCTAAGAACATTGCCATTTTCAATTAAAATTTTAGAGTATCTTTCATCTTAATTTGTGCCCCTTATCATGTTATATATAATAAGCCCCATGTTACTATGAATCACAAGCCAACTATTCCCCACTCACCGCTTGGTTGTCTCAACATCTTCCTTAGATTCACTGCAATTTTCTTTGTCTTCATCTCACCAAAGGGCTCTTAGACTAGACAGGAATCTTTAGCATCCAGACAGCACAGATAGATCTGCAGTGCTGTTTATTTGACTAATACAGTCATCACACATACCCACAAACACACACAAAAACAAAAATTTTAATATTTATATATTTTATAGTGGGAACAAAGTATCCACTGTAGGCATGCAGGTATGTGCTTTGTAATGTTATGATGGTAATATATATTGGAATCTGCAGCATGCATTATTCACATCAAAGCTAAGATCTTTTGCCCTGTAATAGCAGATTCTTCAATGGTTCTTTAAAGGGGCACATGAACAAGAAAGTGAAAGCAGCAACATCAATCTCCCCTCCAAAAGGGAAAATATAAGTGGTAAGATTTAATCTTATATGTTACTAGCTAAACTTTTTTTTTTTCTTTTCTTATTTTGGTATGCAAAATGAAGAATTTTAATGCAAATGTATATGTTTTTTAATCTGGTTTTCTTTCAGCACAAAACGCTAAAGGGAAAGAGATAAATCTACTAAAACGTGAAGGATCTTATAAAAGAAAAAAGAGGAGAAACAAATGGAGCAAGCTTGAGTGCAAGAATTTAAAGATATTCACTTTTCTGTATAGGAAAGACATTCCAAAAGCTTTCTTTTATAGTACCCTCAACTTAAAAAGACTAGGAGGATTTAATAGAAGGCATTTTTTGTACTTTATGAAGATGAAGAGACAAGAATCGTCTCGAGAAGTAGGAACTGTAAACAAGGCAGATTCGGCTGGCCATGTCGGAAACAAGGTTTTGCCCATAACTGAGGCACCATTTTCATCCTCAGCTGAAAGAAATGGCCAATGTGACACCGCAGAAACTAAAGATCAAACCAAGGGGGATAAGAGAAAGCCAATGTCAAGAGTGAAAGAGTTGCTTAGATGGGCTGCTTCTGCAAAGACAGAGAAAGGAGGAAAATTCAATGGTAGAAAGGTACATTAATTTTCAATATCTTCAATGGCCCGTAATTATTTAAAACCATGAGCTTGAGATGCATGACACAGAAGACCCTGTGTGGTGAGATAATTCATTTTATCAGTAGATTAACTATTGTTAGAATATTGTTATAAGTGTAACTATTATAGCCAAAGTAAACTTCCATGAAGATAGAAAGAAAGTTAGCTTACAATGACTAGTCAAAAGTACCCTTAATACACAAAACATTATTGAGAAAGCTTTTGTTTAAGATTTTTGCTAATACTTATTCTCAATTAAGATTGACTTGATTTTCAAATTGTTATCAGGTTTTAATGTTTAGAAGGCGTGCAACCCTGAAAGCAGTTTCAGATGATGATCAATTTAGCAATGACTCACCCAAGATTAGTTTTAGATGGGATGTGGAAAGCTGCTCCACTACTTCCTCTATCTACTCAGCTATCTCAATAGCTTCTTCATCGAAAAATGGACAAAACCAAATTTCAACTTCCACTATATCCATTCCTCCTCATGAAACTGGCCATAATATGTCTTGTAGAAAAGGAAACTGGATCACAACAGACTCTGAATGTGAGCCATCTTTGTATTTCATTTTTTTAATTTTAATTGTAAAATCTTAATAAACTGCATCAAAATTAATATTCCTTTCAAGTTTTTTCCACACTGAAACAATTGTTTTTAATATTTTCATTATTTCTTTTATAAGTTTTAAAATTACATTTTTTATTTTTTGTATAAATTTTTAAAAATGGAAAATAATTTTAAAACAAAAAGTAATGTGATAATTTGTAATTAAAGCTAAAAATAAAATAGGAAAATAGGAAAATATTGAGCCACCCAACTTTTTCCGTTTTTAATAAAAGTGATACTTTTATAATTAAAAGTTAAAACTAATAATACAAAATAGAAATAGAAAATATTTTGTAAAACTAAACAATACTTATTATCTTATCTTGAATTTTTAAAATGATATATTTTAAGATAAATCTATACTTAATCATATAATTAGAAGAATTTAATTAGAATATATTGTAAGAGTAGAAAATTTATATTTTTAAAATAATTATTACAAAAATTATAAATGATTACTTATATGTCATTTTATGATTGGATGTTAATGTAAAAATAGTATATTTAAATTAAATTCTAATTAAAATAGACAGTACTTAACTATCCTTCCTTCACCATTTTTATTTTTGGTTTGATTTGCAGTTGTGGTGCTGGAGTTATGAAAAATGAGGCTAAATGGCAGATAATTCCATTCCATGTGTGGTCAATGTTAGCAAGCAATCTAAGTCAGAGTTAATGCTCTAAATATGGGTCATGTTAATGGCTAATTTCCGTCAGATATTTCTAGAGATTTTATGTAACATAACTCAAGATAGTGAGATAGAGGGGCAAGGGAAAGAGATGTAATATCAGTAATTAATGATCTGAATGTATTAGATGGTGATCCAACAGATCATGTACCATGTCATGAGATGAGAATGTTTGGCATCTACATTATTAGTGCTATAATTAAAAATTTGATGACTGGCTGACCTAATCAATGTTATGATGATCATTATGAAAGTTTAATGTCATGTAGGGTATGCTATTGGTATACAAGTAATGTGTAATTCATTAACATTACTATTATGAAACTAACATTAATACTGTTTTTTTTATTATTCTTTGAAATAATAGAAGGGAAGGAGATAAAAGTAAAGGAGGGGGAAAATCAGAGTTTAAATCTAGACCTAACATTTTATGTTGATTGCATGTAGATGGGCTTGGAGACTTTTTTGTTTTTTGAACAAGCTTAAGATAATCTTTTAGAGTAGGGTACAAGATGGAATCAACCAACATACTCAATAACGAGATGGACATAATCAAATATTGTATGTTAGGGGTGTTTAAAAATTATAGTGTTTATTGTTGGGATGAGTTTGTACCCAAACTATTTTTGATCCCAGGTAGACTTGGTCTGAAATAACTTGTATGGCTCAAGGTAGACTTTTTATTAGTGGACTCCCTTTTTCATTTATAGTTTATATATCATAGATTTGTAACCTGAAATACTTAATTTAACAGGTTAGATAACACGTAGGCAAACTATACTTAATTAAATGCCTTGATGTGTATTATTAACAAATCTTGGGATCTTATAAATAATAAGCAATGGTTTTAAAATCTTTTACAAACTAGACTTGGTTCTAATAGGTAGCATGGAAACAATGTTAGAAGGAACTTAGAATAAACCTTGACAGACACTAACCTTTCGAGACTAAAAAAGAAAATTGTTGAGATCAAGTCTGGTTTGAAAAAGAAAGATGGTAGTAACCATTGACCGAACCCCAAGATTGGTTAATAACACACATTAAGGCACTTAAATTAAATGAAGTCTACCCATGTATAATCTAACTTGTTTAAATTAAGTGTTTCAGGAAACAAATACTAAGTTCACAGGTTACAAAAGAAACGAGGAGTCCATCAAAATAAAATTCTGATACAAAAAAGTCTAATTCAAGAATTTGCCCAAAAAGAGTCTGATCCAAGATCTTTCAGACCTTTGGACCACCAATCAGACCTCAGACTTTTGATGCATCAATATCATACAACAAGAACGTTACTTCAAGTACTCTTCATGCAACATTCTAAATCCTTTTTTGTGATACTTCAAGTTAAGCTCTTATCCAAGAAAACTATGCTTATCATCAAAGAAGATAAGAGACAAATCAGTGGAATAACCAAATGATACTTGCAAAGAAACTAGTATAGCTACCCTGAACATTTTAGAAAAGTTGATTACAGTCAGCTCATGTGTCAGGATGTTTTAGAAGTACAACAACAATGTGCTCTACATGCTTGTTAGAAGAGAAAAGCCAATAAATGATCTAAATGACCTAAAGATCTCAAGGAACTCTTTTTTCAAGAAAGATTCAAAGTTTCTTCATACCAGACCTTTTTGCATCTCAACATCTTCTCAAGGTCTGGTGCTTACAAACAAGTAAAACTCCTTCAAAGGATTTCCAACGGTTATATCTCCTCACCAGATTATCAAACGATCATCTTAAGTTTCCGATATATATATATATATATATATATATATATATATATATATATATATATATTTAAAGAGATTTAATTTCAAGAAGAATAACATACGAGAACCTCTATGATCTAAAAGCTCTTATAATCTCTTCTTTGTTCTTTTCTTAGACAATTGCCTTTTTTATTGTTTTGCCTCTAGCAAACCTTGGTCCTTTTATCTATCTTACTTAGTGTATCTGTTCATCTCTTTGTATCATTTTATACACTAAGTTCTTAGAAATATCTTACATACTCTATTCTTACAAACCTATATTGTTGTGTGAAAGTCTGGTGTGTTGTCATCATTTAGTTTCATTTGGAAACACTTGTGGCCTGAAGAGGATTTTGAAAGAATCCTTGGGTTTAAGTTAGGAGTGGTTTGTTTAAAGAATACTTAGGTTTTAAGCCAAAAATAGTTGGAGTCAAGAATCCTTCTGGCATAAGTCTGCTGCTGTTATTGTAAAGGAGATTTTATAATAGTAGAAATATTTTAAGTTGGAAGGGACTCGATGTACCTTGTGTTGGAAGTGAACCAGTATAAATCTCTAGCGTTTATCCTTCTCTTTCCTTACTCTTATTAAGTCTGTTTTACGAGTTTGATTACTTGTACTTTATAGGTTTAAAATTTCGTAAACAGAGTTTAGGACTTATTCAACCCCTCTTCTAAGTCTAACTCTGAACCATCAATTAGTATCAGAGCTTGTCCTTTGGGTTGATCACTCCCTCGAGTAAAAAGGAACAAGATCCGTGGCAGCTTCTCAAAGTAATCAACTTATTGTAGAAGGATCTTCTACCAACAGGCCACCAGCCTTCTTTGGTGAAGACTACCTATACTGTAAAGACAAAATGGAAATGTTTATCAAATCCAATATAACCTATAGGTAGTCATCACAAATGGTGATTATGCAGCTCCTATTGATAAATATGGAAAGCCTAAATCATAAGATGAATAGACTGCAATTGAAATAAGAAAATGAAGATTAATGCCAAAGCCAGATTCCTCCTTACTTGTGCTTTAAGCAAATCAAAATACAATGAGGTATTTAGCTATAAAACAACTAAAGAAGTCTGGGACAGTTTTCAATGCAACTATGAAGGCACCTTCAATGTAAAAAGATCCAAGAAGATATGTTAACTAAACTCGGTCTTGAACCTTTCCCAAGTAACCTCAGTCCCATCAATAGCCATCCTCACTCTCGTAGGAGTCCACTAATGCTCGGGCTCTCCGATTAGCATTAAAACAATATAATTTACCTTGTTGTTGTCCCCACATCACATGGCTGTAAAGATCTTCTCCATTTTCTCAATCCATAACTGAGCTCCCTCAGGGTCGAAACCTCCTTTAAATCGTGTAGGGTTGTTCTTCTGGAACTCGATAAGTCCTTGATCATGCCTCGGCGGGCTTGGGTAGCATTAGCCCCCTGATGTTCCATAACTTCTACTATTCTATCTAACAGGGCATTCAACGTTGTGTCATTCTGGTGCATCATGATAACTGAAAGAAAGGGTAGCTTTAACATAAGGTTCACGAGCCTTCTTGTATTGGGAGACTCTACACATACAAACAAGTAGTCAAATCCTACTACGTGGGTATTAATAACTCGCAAACAACTCTTTTGTGTACAAGGCAACCTTAGCGGTCCACACCCCAAGCTTGAAGAATTGACCATGCTTTAATACCACCAAACTGTGACACCCTCGATTAACTAGGACAAGTTCCAATACCAAAATGTCATACTTAATTAAGGAGTCACTAGTTATTTTAGAAAAGCAGAGGTTTTTTTTGTTCAGTGATCACCAACACATAGTTTGAAATAAACATAATAATATAGATCAATTCTTCAGAACAGTAGTGTACTCAAAAGATACGGAGCTCGTAGGTTCCCAATAAAACAACTATAACATAACATGACATAAACTTATTACTAAACATTGGGACCTACAATAGTCTCGATGTTGATAGGCGGGTACAAATGTCCTACGTCCATGGCTCGATGTCCACTACTGTAAATAGTCCAAGTCCTACCCACTTCGCCTTGTCCTTTGGCTGATGATCACAAGAAAGGAAAATAGACACACAACATAAGAGGGGTGGGTAAAAACTCTCAACCCATATAGCTTACATTCAAGGGTAGCCATAAATTATTATACAAATATACATAATTAAAGAGAGATCAAGAGTCCATATAACATTTGTATTTTTATGTTGATGTAGGTTTTGATAATGACACAACAAATGAAGGATCAAGATCAAACATATATATTTATGGATGAATTAATTATGTTTGATGATGGAAAATTGATGAAATACAAAGAAATGTTTCAAGGCATTTTAAGTGGCTTAAATCAAGTGGAATATGATCATCAAAGTGCCTAAGTATCAAAGGATTAGAGGCAAGATTTAACATATATCAAATAAGGATGAAACAAAGCACAAAATTCATGCAACAGGTGCATGAATCGATTCACATGGCAAGGCATAATGATTTGAATCGATTCCTACGAATGAAATGCTCCAGGAAGTGATTTTTAATAGCTTGAATCGATTCCTTCTATAGCTGAATCGATTCACACGGTTTTACAAGTGCCCAGGATGGGTTTTTCAATGCATGAATCGATTCCTTCCTACCTTGAATCGATTCACACGTTGTGAATTGCCCAGTAACCTTATTTTAATGACATGAATCGATTCACATGTCATAAGAATCGATTCACATGGCTGTCAGAGACCAAAATGCACGCTGGAATCATTTGAAATTCAAAGGGAGACATTGTGCTCTTCGGTTGAAACAAAATGGAAGACCCAAGGCAAGGTTTATTACTTTGTCCCTCTCCACATGCATGTGTCACATTGGTAATGCAATTTAATTTGAATTAAATCAAACATGCACATGCCATGTTCTTCTTGGAGACATTAAAAGCTCATTGGAATTGCAATGCCATTTTGAATGGAGACACACATGTTCCAAGTTCAAGCTCCCAAGGAATTTAATATTGCAACATGCCATACCATTGGAGCCTATAAATAGAGAAGAAGTTGAAGGCAAATGATGTCCCAAGCACTTGAAGCACTTCCATTTGCTTACTTCTTCCTCCTTGCTTCTTGCTCTTCTACTTGCTCTCTCTTTATTTATTAACTTGCATAATTCCTCTTTAAGAGTTAATTGAGAGTTAGAAAGGAAGTTATCTTGGGTGAGCTAAATTTGTATATCCTCTCTTTGAGAGTTACTATTTTTGTGTGAGCTTTAAATTGTGTATCCACTCTAGTGAGAGAGTTATCATTGTAACCATTAAAACACCAAAATCCCTTAGAGGTTTGGGTTGAGGGTTCAACCTTGTAATTGTGAGATTGAGAGATTGGGTGGGGTGCCCTTGTACTTGTGAGGATTGGGTTCTTGAGTGTGGGACACTAGGAAGCCGCAATTGCTCAAAGTTGTATCTCTAATCTCCAATAGTGGAAATCCTTCAAGTGGGTTGCTTGAAGGCGAGACGTACACCGGTGTGGTGGAACTCGTTATATCGGTTTGCAAATTCTCTCTTCCCTAAACTCATTTAATTTGTGCACTTAAATTGCTCACTTGACTCATTGTATCATTCCTAATTAAATTGGACTAAGTGCATGCTATAAGTTGCAAACTATATTGGTTAACATTGTTGAAGTTAGATTAAATTAAATCCTTGAATCAAATGTCTTAAACATTGTTGGATTTAATTATTGAGGAAGAAAAATATTAGTGTTAACAAATTGGTAAAACTATCATGCTTAATTAATTTGTTAGAAGTGGTTCAAGTTATACTTATGTTGAAATTAATTATAGCATGTTAAGTGTTTCAAGAATTGCCTAAACTAATAACTTGCTTATCATAATCAATTCTTGAATATAGTTCATTTAACTCAAAATACTTTAGTATGACATGTGCTTCATAATTGTTACATCCTTTATATTGCATCATTTGTGTACTACTAACCGTTTTGAAAGGGATTCCGCGCGAAAATTTGAAATACTCAATTCACCCCCCCTCTTGAGTATCGAGGCCTTGGCTAACAATTGGTATCAGAGCTTGACTCTTGGAAGAGCAAGCTTAACCGCTTCAAGAGATCAAGATGGCCTCTACTTCTTATGATGCATTTGCACAAAATGGGACAATAAATAGACCACCAATCTTCAATGGTAAAGACTATGTTATTTGGAAAGAAAGGATGAAAATCTTTATCCAAGCCTATGATATCAAGGTATGGAATGCTATTCAATGTGGTCCTTTCATTCCTAAATACATTGTTGAAAATATAGAATGCATGAAGCCCATAAACTTATGGACTAAGGAAGAAGAAAGAAAGGTACAATTTAATCTAAAAGCTAAAATTCTTATCACATTAGCATTAGAACCTAATGATGTTTCTAGAGTTATTACTTGTAACAATGCTAAAGAAATGTGGGAAACTCTTGAAACAATTTATGGAAATACTAATGGTGATAAAAATGCAAGAATTAGTACTCTTTCTAGTCAAGATGAAGAATTTGAAAGAAGCATTGAAAAAGAGACCAACGAGAAGGAAGAAGAAATTGCATGCCTAATGACAAAGCACTCTCAAAATGATGAGGTATGCTCTTTAAATGCTTTTAGTGATGATAGTGATGATGAAATTGATAAAGATGAATTGCTAGAAGCTTTTAAAGAATTGCATGAAAAATTTGTCTTGTTATCAAAGAAATATGCATGCTCAAAACAAACCATTTTGAAGCTTGAAAAAGAATTGCATGATGTTCACATAGAAAAAGAATATCTTAGAGCTCAAAATGATAAATTAGTAGCTTCAAATGCATCTCCTAGGACTTGTAATGGAAATAAAGATTGTATGCTAATTGACAAATGTATGCTTCTTGAAAAAGAGAATAAAGAACTAAAAGAAGCACTTAGTAAGCTTACAAGTAGTCAAAAGAATCTAAGTGCACCTATTAAAGATCAAAAGCATACACTTGATAGAAGAAAAATAGTTCATTACAAGAACCCTTGTGCATCCTACAAAGAAAAGTCCAAATCTTCTCTTAGATGCACAAACCATGAAAGAAAAGAGAACTCATTGCCTAATTGTTTTAAAAGGAATCATATAGAACATAATAAGAACCATTACAATTCTACTATGACTTACTCTTTGGATGAAACATGTTCTTATTGTGGAATATATGGTCATATATCTTCTAATTGCTTTATAAAGAAATCCCGTCAAAAGTGTACAAGAAAGGTATGGATTCCAAAAACAAATTTGAAATCCTAAACTAACAAGAAAGGACCCAACTTTTAAAGGGTACCATAAAACTTGACAATTTGTAGGGATACTTTAAATCGACAATCTCTCATTGACGAATGACCAAAGAATCAAGATTCAAAATCTTTACTTCAAAGAACAAAGAATGATAAGGATATTGGATTCATAAAACTCCAAGGTATGTTTGATCCTTACTTTAGTTGATTAAATATCATGTTGACTATGTGTTTTGTATGCTTAATTATGTTTAAATATCTATGGACTTGGTTGATAATTTATTGAGAATCCTTAGAAATGTCTAAATAATTCTACACTTGTTCATAATGAATTTTGATGTGTGAAAATCAAACTTTGATTTGATATATTTGAGTTTGAACATGAAAGGTGTAAAGTTTTGAAATGGATAAATGAATAATTGAAATCTTAGGATCAATGATGTATATCCTTATGATTTTGATTGGTGCATGATTGCTTAAATAACATGTTTTAATTTCATGAAAAACTTGAGATTAAAGTTGTTTGCATCCATGTGTGTTAGGAAGGATTGAGACATGAAAATGTTGAAATACTAAATCTTGATGCTTAGATTCAAAATGATGCATGAACTCTTGATGAATAAATTTGGATGATGTATGCATTATGAACTCTTGATAATGTATGAATTCTTAATGATATGAACTTTTGATTGAACATGAATTCTTGATGATGTATCATTTATTGAACAAGAAGTATGTTAGTTAACTAGTGGTATCTAAGTGACAAACATCTTCCTTTAACAATGGTATCAATTGAATTAGTAAGAGAAAGAGATCATGATGACATATTCTTGATTATATACTTGTCACTATACTTTGATGATAAATACAAATGTTATGACAAGTTGATTATGACAAACCTTAAAGTTGCTTACATGTTAGGCAAAATATTCTCTATGCAATTATATGTTGGTTTTGATAATGCCTAAGGAGAAAATATGTATGCTCTATGTATGATTGCCTAGACTTTAAATAACTAGTAACATCATAGGCATACACTAAGAGACAATGCACGATATGTCACAACACTTGGTATATTAAAGGACAATGCATTATAATACATGACATGACCTTCCTTGGTACACCATGCTTGAGCAAATTGGCATCTATCTTGAGTGACATATATGTTTAATGATGCATGATCTTGAATGTGAAAAGAAACTTGAATATATGCATCGTTGAGATTGAAAAGAGTTTTGAACGAATATTATGAAATATGATGTATGCTTGAATGTCAACAATCTTATGATAATATGTTTATAATTGATATCAAGAGCTTAAATTGGCAAATCCATCTAGTGATATCATGACTAGATACTAGCAACAAGTGGCATGGACAATGAATAAGAAACAAATGGTGTTGATCAAGAAAAGAATGTTTGACATAAAAAGGGTCATAAATATATTGGCATGTGTTACAATACAAATGCATGAGTAAGCCAACAAGTTGTCTTAATCATTCTACCGTTGCTATGATACCTACATTTGAGTGCATATTGTTGAAAATTCTTCTATGATTACCACTTTGATTGAAGATTGACTAGTGAATTTTATATACAATTGGTATCTAAATTTTGAGTGGTATCTATTAAAAGGTGATCATGTGCTTAAGAAATAAACAAATGGTATCAAACTTGCTAAATAGACCAACATGAACAATTGGTATCAATTAGCTTAAGAATTACATCAATTAGCTTAACAATTGGTATTCAAATTACAATTGGTATTCAATTACATGTGTTAATAATATTTGGTGCTAAACTTGATTGAAGTGACTCACAAGTAGTATTAAACTTGATCAAATTGGTATAACTAGGTTCATAACAATTGGTATAAAAATATATGTGAAAGGGGGAGAAAATATCATGATGATATCTTAGTATCTTTTAAATGACTAAGGAGGAGATATTATCTTGCATGATACATTATGATCTTCTAACAATTGGTATATATTTCAACAATTAGTATCAATTAAATGCATGACATGTGTTCAATAATTGGTATCAAACTTCATCAAATTGATTTCACATGTTAATAAGTGGTATATGTTTTACAATAGTAAGGGGGAGCATACACATGAATGAATATCCATCATTTTACCTCTTTATGTTTATGTCTATGGCATTTATGCTTACAATTTTATTCTCTTATATGCTTACTTGGAAAAATCCTTGTGTGTTTGATAATGCCAAAAAGGAGAAGATTATGTGCTTATTTGAAATGATATGTTTGCTTATTTGGAAAGAATCATGTGACGCTTACCATACTTGAAAGTAATATCAATTACATGATTGAAAATGAGTTAGCAATCAATTATATGCTTACTTGATGAATGAATTATATGAGTGATTATTGACTCTAAATGCATCAAATTGGTATATATCCTTGATCATGATATGAGCTTTGATTTGAAATCCTTTTCATGAAATATTTGCTCTAAATCTCTCTTATTCAAATGCATGAGTTTATATATTGATGGCATAGAATATAATTAAGATGATGATCTTTTTGATGATGCCAAAGGGGGAGAGATTAGTGAAAGGATTAGTGAAAAGAATAAAATGTTATTTATGCCAAAAAGAGGAGAATTACTATGACTAGTGTTTTATCATAAGGAAAGTTTTTGATGATGCCAAAGGGGGAGAAGATTATAGGAAGTTATATATACACCCTAAATGGAATAAAGTCTTTTACAAAGGGGGAGAGATATAAAGAGAGAAATATATAAGAAAGGGGGAGAAGATATACACTACCACTATGCTCTAAAAATTAGATGAACTATTTTGTGCTATCTATTGTATGATTGGTATCTATTGTATGATTGGTATCTATTGTATGATTAAGGGGGAAATGATTAAAGAGGAAAGAATATATATTAAGGGGGAGAGACCTTATTAAAAGGGAGAGACCTTTTATCCTTAATATTCTCTTCTTAACTTGTGCCTATGATTTCATCAACAATTGGTATCAAATTGTATGTGATAGGGCAAGTCTTTCTTACAATATGTATGAATTGTTATGATACTAACACCCCAAGAGACAAGCATTTGTTGTCATCATCAAAAAGGAGGAGAATGTATTTTTATGTTGATGTAGGTTTTGATAATGACACAACAAATGAAGGATCAAGATCAAACATATATATTTATGGATGAATTAATTATGTTTGATGATGGAAAATTGATGAAATACAAAGAAATGTTTCAAGGCATTTTAAGTGGCTTAAATCAAGTGGAATATGATCATCAAAGTGCCTAAGTATCAAAGGATTAGAGGCAAGATTTAACATATATCAAATAAGGATGAAACAAAGCACAAAATTCATGCAACAGGTGCATGAATCGATTCACATGGCAAGGCATAATGATTTGAATCGATTCCTACGAATGAAATGCTCCAGGAAGTGATTTTTAATAGCTTGAATCGATTCCTTCTATAGCTGAATCGATTCACACGGTTTTACAAGTGCCCAGGATGGGTTTTTCAATGCATGAATCGATTCCTTCCTACCTTGAATCGATTCACACGTTGTGAATTGCCCAGTAACCTTATTTTAATGACATGAATCGATTCACATGTCATAAGAATCGATTCACATGGCTGTCAGAGACCAAAATGCACGCTGGAATCATTTGAAATTCAAAGGGAGACATTGTGCTCTTCGGTTGAAACAAAATGGAAGACCCAAGGTAAGGTTTATTACTTTGTCCCTCTCCACATGCATGTGTCACATTGGTAATGCAATTTAATTTGAATTAAATCAAACATGCACATGCCATGTTCTTCTTGGAGACATTAAAAGCTCATTGGAATTGCAATGCCATTTTGAATGGAGACACACATGTTCCAAGTTCAAGCTCCCAAGGAATTTAATATTGCAACATGCCATACCATTGGAGCCTATAAATAGAGAAGAAGTTGAAGGCAAATGATGTCCCAAGCACTTGAAGCACTTCCATTTGCTTACTTCTTCCTCCTTGCTTCTTGCTCTTCTACTTGCTCTCTCTTTATTTATTAACTTGCATAATTCCTCTTTAAGAGTTAATTGAGAGTTAGAAAGGAAGTTATCTTGGGTGAGCTAAATTTGTATATCCTCTCTTTGAGAGTTACTATTTTTGTGTGAGCTTTAAATTGTGTATCCACTCTAGTGAGAGAGTTATCATTGTAACCATTAAAACACCAAAATCCCTTAGAGGTTTGGGTTGAGGGTTCAACCTTGTAATTGTGAGATTGAGAGATTGGGTGGGGTGCCCTTGTACTTGTGAGGATTGGGTTCTTGAGTGTGGGACACTAGGAAGCCGCAATTGCTCAAAGTTGTATCTCTAATCTCCAATAGTGGAAATCCTTCAAGTGGGTTGCTTGAAGGCGAGACGTACACCGGTGTGGTGGAACTCGTTATATCGGTTTGCAAATTCTCTCTTCCCTAAACTCATTTAATTTGTGCACTTAAATTGCTCACTTGACTCATTGTATCATTCCTAATTAAATTGGACTAAGTGCATGCTATAAGTTGCAAACTATATTGGTTAACATTGTTGAAGTTAGATTAAATTAAATCCTTGAATCAAATGTCTTAAACATTGTTGGATTTAATTATTGAGGAAGAAAAATATTAGTGTTAACAAATTGGTAAAACTATCATGCTTAATTAATTTGTTAGAAGTGGTTCAAGTTATACTTATGTTGAAATTAATTATAGCATGTTAAGTGTTTCAAGAATTGCCTAAACTAATAACTTGCTTATCATAATCAATTCTTGAATATAGTTCATTTAACTCAAAATACTTTAGTATGACATGTGCTTCATAATTGTTACATCCTTTATATTGCATCATTTGTGTACTACTAACCGTTTTGAAAGGGATTCCGCGCGAAAATTTGAAATACTCAATTCACCCCCCCCCTCTTGAGTATCGAGGCCTTGGCTAACAACATTTTCCAACACAACCACATAGTGATCAGGGGCATACACAGAGGCAATACAAATCAACAGAGTTAGGCACACAACTATGACATACTATGCATGTGTTAGATTCATTATAAATTATCTTGATTAAATGTTAGTATGCAGGGGCCTAGCTTCCGCTCATCAATCTCACACATATCAATATCCACTGTGCACATCAATCCTACCTTATCCCCCTGCCCAACTAGAGTGACCGGAGCTCGCCTCGTTCTGGTTTTCATAAATGGGTAAGGACACGCAACCCTATCATCAACAATGGTCAATCAAATCTTAGAAAAATGGGCACTCCATGGCCATAGTAACACTCACTCTGAGTGAAAGTATACAGAGTTGCCATGGGCTGTCCGGTCTTAGGCGCGAATCCGAGCCATTGGAGGTTTGCCCCTAGTATACTCCCAAGACCACCCGCAAGGTCAGAACGCCATTGTTCTCCAGTGTACCCATCATTATGTGCTCTAGGGGATCACTTTATCGTCCCTGCTCGTACTCCATATGCAATATGCAGTCTAGTCATCTTATCATAAGAGTGCCCAAGTGTTAGACGGAACCTTACTTCCCAATCTCCTTGTCCTTAAAACGGATTTATCAATCGTTTTGAATCTTTTTAGCAAGTAAAATTTACATGCCAAAGCCTAGGTGCTACATAATAATTTCTCTTAGGAGCACTAAGGGTAGGCCTTTAAATAAGCCTCTATAGAAAAAGTTTTCAAAGTCTTAAGCACCTAATATTTCTAAATCTTCTTAAAGAAATATAGTGAATATTCGTTTGCTTAATAATATAACTTCTTTCTTGAAACTTCTATTTCAAAAATTGAATTCTAAATTAAAGGTCTTAGAGTTCCTTTAAAGAAAGTGTATAAAAATGTCTAATATCCTTTTCGACATCTCGGGCCATTTAATGATATTATCCCATCGTATTAACTTACGGCGGAACTTAATATACTGGCCTTAAATTTTAAAATTTACTAGAACCTCTAATTGAAATGTTTTGTCATAGCTATAAAAATTCCTTCTAAATTTTATTAAAGAAAATGATTTTTCTTCAAGCCAATAAAAGTTATAAAATTGCCATTTCGTGTCGTTTTGTTGAAAACTTTGTTTTTGCCATATTGTATCTAAAAAAACTCTATATTGAGTAATTCCAAAGTCAAAGTTGCTTAACTTTTTAAATAATAAATAAATAAAATAAAACTTGGTATCAATTGTGTCCAGAAAATAGTTCTACATGAAAATGCACCAAAAGCCATATTTTTTTCGTTTTATCGTTCGTAAAAACCATGCTTAAGGACAAGTTTACTCATTTGGGTAACTTCTAATACTTATAATTTCACATTATTCATCACAAAAATTCACACCCCAAACATATTTCCAAATTTTTCATCTTTTACTCATGTAAATTACATTTTTAACAGTTTCTGACTGTCATTCGCGCCTACACTTAGGACTCCTTCTTAATCCTCTTTCAACCTATTATTTTGTGCATATTTCCATCATAAATTTCAGAATCACAAAATGCATAGTACAACAGCTATACCACGTCATTTTAAGAGCCATAATTTACGCATTTTTATAAGTTATTTCTATTAAATCAAGCATGCAAAGTAATTATCATATAAATAAACATTAAATCACCTTAATTCATAAAAATTCTAGAATTAATAATTATGTCAAAATCCATCTTATCATCAAAATTTTAAGAATTTAATTATGCATATCAGTCAAAGTCACTAAGCCACTAAAAATCTAAAAATTTAAGTCATTACTTCCAAAGACAAGTTTTCAAACAGCAACATATTCTTTAATTTATATTTTCCAAAAATCATTATTTAAGCATATTCGTTCATCTAAATTTTAAAGAAATAAGGGTATAATATGCAACCACCAATTTAAGAGGAAAAAATTGTTTCTTTAGCATTTATAACAACATGTATGGTATTTTAATGAGAATCTCAATACTATCCAGTTTTAAAATTTACTTATTGTTCATGGAAGATCATGTTTTAAATGCTCAAATATTGCATAAAATAATGGAGGCATATCACGTTAATTCTTGGCCACAAGGAAAGCAAGGTTTGTTAAGTATTTGCTAGCAAAATGAACATGCATGTGCTCTCTATGGAACATAAATTTCTGCAACATCAAAACGTTAGAAGGATAACTCATTTACAACTTAAAACTTAACAAGAATCAAGAGAAAAAGTTACACATAGTGCAGCCATGGTAATTCCTAAAATAAAGCTATTTTTCAACAAGTTCTTTTTAATGATTAAGAGTTCAAAAGGTCATATTTTTGGAATGGTACCAAGGTGTGAACCTTAGGGGGATTCACACTACACCAGGCATGCAATATCAAGGATCTAAAGAGAGTATACTCCCTCAACCTTGATGGTAGCTTTGGCCAAGTGTGGAGAAAAGCAAGAGCTTAGCTCCTAAATTTCCAAGGGTGCAACACCAAGAACCAAGGGAAAAATGGATGCTCTTTGAGTGATAAATGAAGGTGTTAGATGAAGGAAAGGAGGTGGGGCTGTTGCTTTTTCTTTTCTTTGTAAGGTTGGAAAATTTTTTATAAAGTGTTTAAGAGGAGAAAAGTTTGTACGAGGAGTAAAAGAAAAAGGCAAATGTATGGTTGTTCAAAAGAGGATTAACGTGAGATGGTGGAAGAGGAATGAAGGGTTGATTCTTATTTTGGTAACTTAGGAAAATGCTAAAATGTTTTTTGAAGAAGTAAAAAAATTTGCATGCAAACTTTGGAGACCAAAGTGACTCATGGCTGCATGGAGGAGAAGGATGGGAAACCAAAGTTAATGGCATGAGTAGCAAGTGTTCTTCAGTAGTTTAGAGTGTAGAAGAAGGAGTTGGTAAGGCGGAAATAAGTGTTCCTTGGGTGGTAGAAGGTGATTGGACCACTTTTGCATGTGGGCTGATATGGCACAACCAGGGGCAGCGACTTATCTTGTATTTTTGAAGAGGTTACCATGAAAATTTGGAAAAATACAAAACATAAAAGTGTAGATCTATGTCTTCTCTTTAAAACGAGGTATGGTACTTAAAAATCTAACATCGGATGAGGGAGATATGCCCTAAATACAAAAACTATTCCAGGCTGTGACGAGAATTAAATTTGTGAAAAAAATAAATTTTCTAGGGCAAATGCGTAGGAATTTGCTTTCATTCCCTTCATCAAAGTTGTATAGGAATGAGTGTAGAAAATGTAGTGAAAGAATCATTCAATTTCATGGTCATACTAGTGAGAAAAGTGGAAATTACTAAATAAAGTGTAATCTGTAATAGTGAACAAGTGGAGCAGTGTAGTGTTTTTAAATCTGGGATCGAATTGGCAAGAATGAGATTTCATTGTCAACATCAAAGTTGTAGGAAATTTTGATATGGAAATTTTGAGATAGGAACGGCTCAATTCCATTAATGGGAGGGAGAGTTATGCTTAAAATACGCATAGGTGCGCATAATGGCTTTAGCGAATAACTTAATTTATTGAAATAAATTCTTGGAAGGTCAAGTGACGAGAAATGAGCCTCGGACCCTTTAAGAAAGTCATAAGATATGATATTATGAACACTCTGGAATAAGAATGGATCAACTCAGATATTCCAGGTATTTACTTGGCTAGAACCGAAAAAATACGTACAAAGTTACTAATTAAAATAACATAGTTTATATACTATTATTAAATACAAATTTTTTCTTTAATCAATTATTGATTATTTTTACTTAATTATTTAATTACTAAATTTTTCTTAACTAATTAATTATTTTTTCATGCAATTAAATCACAAATAATTATTCTAGTCCTTTAGATTCCTCTAAAATATTAATCTCAAGCATATAAACAAGTCAGCCGTAGCCCAATTATCATTTTATATAAAATCAACACAGAAAATAACACACTTTGGCCCAGGGACCAACTACATAAAAATGAGGGATGTTACAAATCTGTCTCATGGTTGATGCTGAATCAGAAATAGAAGTCAGCTCTAGCAACTCAGACTCATAAGAAGTAAGCTATTTTAAACTGAAATATAATTATGATATATTATTCAATGATTTTTCTATGGTGTTGAAAAACTTTAAGAAATTAAAAAAGAAACATGTTGATATGATCACTGACTTTGAAAACCAGATTTCAAAATTAAAAGAGGAAGATTTTGATAAAAAATATTCAAAAAAAGGAAGAAAATTAAAGAATGCACCTTGAAAAATTGGGTAAACATAGACAAGAGAATCTTGTTTTAAAAACAAATTTTGAAAATACCAAAGTCTGCTATAATTCTCAAACTGAGGAAATCATTAAACTACAGAAGCAAGTAAGTTCACTTACTTTAGACCTAAGCAAGTTTGTTAATGGCACTGAGAATCTAAATAAGCTTTTGGGAAAATCTCATGGTGACCATAGCAAACCGGGTTTGGGCTATGTAGAGAAAAATGATTTCAAGCAATCTTCATCTCCTTCATTTACTTCAAAGAAACAGAAGCATGCTAAATGTAACTATTGTAAAAGGCATGGTCATGTAATAAATGATTGCAGGAAAAGAAAGAAAAGAAATGAAAAAGTGGCTACATTGGTATCTGGAAAGTGTATGCTAGCATCACATGACAGGAAGAAGGTTTACGTTCCTAGACCTAGAGCAGTTTAAAGGTGGAACAGTCACTTTTGGAGGCAACCACACTGGCAAGATCATAGGGTCTGGTAAAGTTGGTAAAATTCCTTCACCTGTCATTGAAAATGTTTATTTGGTTGAAGGTTTGAGATATAATCCACTGAGCATTAGTCAATTTTGTGACAGTGGGTACAAGGTCTCTTTTGACAGAGAAAAATGTAGTATCATCAACTATGATCCGCACTCTTCACTATAAACAGATATCACAACCTATACAAGGTTGACTTGAATAAACTGAATGATCAAAATGTAACATGTTTGTTTTCAAACACAGAAGAGAGATGGATTTGGCATAAAAAGTGATGGTTCAAAGAATAGACTTAGAAGGGGGGTTGAATAAGTCTATTCACTTTTTCAAACCAAAAAGTGATATTCAAGTGCAACAGCATTTTGTACAGTGGACCAGACTTTTGCTTTTACGGAGAGCGTGATACTTTGATTGAGGGAGCGTAATTTTACAAGACTTTTACTATCATAAAATGTTAACATAAATGCATCAGACTTTTGATAGTAAAGAGTAAAAGAGAAAGAGACAATACACAAGTAATTTATACTGGTCCACCTCCATCGTGGAGACTACATCCAGTACCTTCAAAGCTGAAGAATTTCTACTATGTAAAAATCATTTACATAATCATCCCAGACCGAGCTTATGAGTGTTATTGACTCCAGCCACTCCTGGCTTATGCATAGCTAGTGCTTCTAGTTATTCTTGAATCCAGCCACTTCTGGCTTAAGCACAGCTACTGCTTTTAAGTATTCTTGAATCCAACCACTCTTGGCTTAAGCACAACCCGTGCTTTGAGTATTCTTTTGCAAGCACCCACTTCTAGGGCAAACCCAAGTATTCTTTCATGAGCCACTCCTGGCTCAAACCCAAGTATTCTTTCCAAGCCTCTTCAGGTCAAAGTGTTTCCCAATAGCTCAATCAGACTAGCGTTTACTAAGAATTGGAAATATTGATACAAGTATATCTGGGCATGTATGTGTTTTTCAAATTATCTTTCGTGAGACATGCTCATCCTAGTTTTCCTGACTTACTCTCACAAGCTCTTTCTCATTCTTTTTCTCTTTTTTATTTGTTCTTTTCATTTTCTCTCTTTTGATCTATCAATTTTCTCTCAATTTTGTTTCATCATTTTTCTCTTGCTCATTTTTCCTTTTACTTTCTCTGTCATAATTTGAAGAGGAGTTTGCAGCATATAAATACTTGTTCAGCTAAGAGAGATAGATCCTTTATATGACCATTTGAAGATTGCTTTATCTATAGGAGAAGTGATTTTTCTTCAATGGATATAAGCCTACTTAGTCAGATAGACGTTTTGTATATTTTGCATAGGATAGAGAGATTTTGAGATTTGCGCAGATAAAGACGAAGAAGGATGGTACATTTTTCACTAAAAAGGGAAATTCTTTTATCAGAGGAATTCTGATCTTTTTAAGAGTTGGTGAAAAATAGATGTTTTAAGGAGTGAATCAAGATCTGCTTTGCTCGAACGCTTTCCTTGTTATAATAGCCTTTTTTATGCGGAAAAGGAAAGATGCTTAGTGAGTCTTCATGTTGAGAACCAGACTTGTCTTCATTCAGGAAGAACTTCTAAAAGTAACTCAAGGTCTGGTAATCCATAAGGTGTTGATGGTGAGACAAATTAAGGCATAAATATTTAGATGCCTTTGTAAGTTCTGGAAGCTTGAAGCACATGTGAGAACAAGATCTGATATTTTCATAAACTCTAAGATATGAGATATAAGACTTTTCTGGTCAAGGTCAGGTAAAACATTCAGATGTAGAGATCCCTCTCCTTGAGGCGAAATTCTAGACTTCAAGACTTTTATATCTTCGACCGTAGGATTTATGTTGTGACCTGACTTTATGAAAGTCCTTCCAGACTTTTGACACATAGACTCCCCTTTTCTTTTATACAAAACACCTTATGCTTCTTTATTTCTTTATCTTGATTCTTCTTCTGATTTAGAATGTAGAGTCCATGTTGTGACTAAACTATTTAGACTTTTGATGCATGGGCTCCCCTTTTCTTTTATAGCAAAAGCCTTATGTTTTCTGAAACACTTAAACTCACACATCAAATAATAATATGATATGATTAGAATACACGATGTTAATTATCAACAAATCTTAAGATTATTCTAAGTCTTCTTGACTTTAACAAAAAGCTTGGGCGTATAAGTTTAAAGCATAGTTCAAAACTTAACAGAAAAGGCCTTATTAAGGGACTGCCAAAGATTTCTTTCAACAGCTCCCTGTTTTATGAAGCATGCCAAAGATGGAAAGAATATAAAACCTCTTTTGAAAACAAAAATGTTGTTTCCATTTCTAGACCTTTGGAACTATTACGTTTAGATTTGTTTGGTCTATCTCAAGTAGAGTCTGATAGGAAAGAAATATGGATTTGTCATTGTTAATGATTACATAAGAATGACATTTCCTAGCATACAAGGATAAGTCTGTGAGAGTACTCAAGATTTTCTACAAGAAATTCCAAAATGAGAAAGGATTATGTATTGGTACGATAAAAAGTGATCATGGCAGAGAATTTAAAAATAAAGTTTTTGAAAAATTTTACAATGAGTCTGACATAACTCACAACTTTTCTTCTCCAAGAACACCTCAATAGAATGGTGTTATGGAAAGGAAAAAATATCTCTATAAGAAATAGCCAGAATAGTGCTTTGTGAAAATAATCTTCTAAAATATTTATGGGTAGAGATTGTGAGCACTTCTTGCTATATTCAAAATAAAATTCTTTTCAAACCAATACTAAACAAGACTCCTCATGAATTATGGAAGGAAAGATATCAGATTTTCATCCTTTTAGTTGCACTTGCTATATCCTCAACACAAAGGATCATCTTGGAAATTTTGATTCTAAGTGTGATAAAGGAATATTCATAGGGTACTCAACCACATCAAAGTCTTACAGAGTTTTCAATACAAGAACTCAGACCATTGAGCAATCAATGCATGTAAGGTTTGATGATCTTCAAGAGACTAATAGGAGACTGGCAGATCAAGATCTTGATGATATAGGTATGCAACAATAGGAATCTGAATAAGATTAACAAAGAGCAGACCCTACTCAATCAGAACCAGCTAAAGATAAAAATGGAGATTCTAAACAACAGCTATCAACATCTGAATCAGAGAAGCCTAAGGACTAAAAATTCAAAGCTTATCACCCTTTAGACGTCATCGTTGGAGATCAAGCTGTTGGAGTTAGGACCAGATCCAGACTTCTCAATCAGTCCACCATAGCTCTGGTTTTATAACTTGAACCCAAATCTGTTGCTGAAGCCTTGGAAGATACTAACTGGGTCATTGCCATATAAGAGGAATTGAATCAGTTTGAGAGAAATAACATCTGGAGACTTGTCCCAAGACCCAAAAACAAAGGGATTATTGGAACCAAGTGGGTCTACAAAAATAAGCTTGATGAAGATGGGAAGTAGTCAGAAACAAAACCAGACTTGTAGCACAAGGCTATAACTAACAATAAGGTATTGATTTCACTGAAGCTTTTGCCCCTGTAGCCATACTTGAGGCTATAAGGATATTTCTTGCATTTGCTACTTTTAATGGAATTACATTATATTAGATGGATGTTAAAAATGGTTTTTTGAATGGGTTTATTGAAGAAGAGGTTTATGTGAAACAGCCCCTTAGTTTTGAAGATGTTTCCTTTCCAAACCATGTTTTTAAACTTAGTAAAGCACTGTATGGTCTGAAATAAGCCCCAAGAGCTTGGTACGACAAACTTAGTACCTTTTTTATTTCAAAAAGCATTACTAGAGGAAAAGTATATACAACCCTATTCAAGAAGCTCTTATAGAAACTTTATAATTATGCAAATTTATGTGGATGACATTGTTTTTGGTGCTACTAATATAAGTCCATGTTAAGATTTTTCTGAAATGATACAAGCTGGATTTGAAATGAGTATGATGAGAGAACTTAAATTCTTTATAGGCTTGCAGATCAAACAGATTGATGATGATATTTTCATCCATTAACAGAAGTACACAAAGGAGTTACTCAAAAAGTTGAAAATGGTTGATGCAAAGCCAATGGGCACTCCTATGCATCCAAATTGCATAATTAGTAAAGATGAATTTAGTACATTAGTGGATCAAACCTTATATAAAGGAATAATTGGTTCACTTTTGTATCTCACATCCAGCAGACCAGATATAATGTTTAGTTTTGGCATGAGTGTAAGATATCAATCAAACCCTAAGGAATCACACTTGTCTATAGTGAAGAGGATTCTAAGATATCTTGTAGGAACCACTAACCTTGGGTTGTTCTACAAAAGAACAGACTTGTTCTCTTTATGAAGATATTATGATGCAAATTTTACAGGAGACAGAGTTAACAAAAAAAGAACAAGTGATGGATGCCACTTTCTTAGCACAAATGGTGGATGCCACTCAATTGCACTTTCAACAGTAGAAGCTGAGCACATGTCTACAACAAGCTATTGTTCTTAACTTCTTTGGATGAAGTATCAACTTGAGGATTACTCAATCAAAGAAGAAGAGATCCCTGTGTTCCGTGACAACACTAGTGCAATAAATCTCTCCAAGAATCCTATTTAGCACTCCAAAGAAAAACACATAGAAGTGAAGTATCACTTCATTAGAGACTATGTACAAAAAAGGATTCTAGACATAAAATTTATGGACACAGACCATTATTGGGAAGACATCTTTACAAAGCCTTTGGCTGAGATCAGGTTTGCTTTTATCAAGTACAATTTAAATTTAAGAAATATTACTTGAATATGTCTGTTCTAAATGTGAACTTGTTTTATTTTTAAAAAATCTAAATGCATGTATGAAAGGTCTGGGCCTAATAATGTATGCTTAGTTGCTTGACATGTCTAAATCCAAAATGTCTGCTTCTATTATGTGCTGAGGTAAAGGTTAATTGAAAATCTTTTGGGATTCGTGTTAACTGAAAGGTTTCATGTTTTATTGTCATTAAATTTAAAATGTACCATGTGGTAGCAATTAATATCTTTTTGCATGACTGTCACCTGACCATTTTCTCTATGGACGGTTTTTTCCTTTTTAAATCAAAGTAACCCTTCACTTCTTTTCCATCCTTATAGAACCCTCTGAGGTTTTTTTCTCTCAAAGCACTCTCTCTCTCAAAAAGTGCTAAAACCTTTTATTTCCTAAAACCCTTTGCCTTCTTCACCTTCTCGTGAACATCTGCCATGGCACCTAAGCTATCTGTTAGAGACATTATGGAGTCTTTCTTTTTTCATCTAGAACAGCATAAGCTCAATGGAAGAGACATCACTACTGAGTTAGAAGGAATTGGTTGGACACGTTTTTACATAGACAAGGAGCCATTCTCCCCTTCACTGGTTCTGTAGTTCTGGAATAGTGTTTTAGTGGACAAATACAAGTTCATTATTCTAGGGAGGCTTAAAGAGAAAGCAATTGAGATCTCTGAAGTCATCATTGTAACTGTAACTGGTTGCACTGCCATTGGAAATGTGTACATAAAAAAATTTGAGTTTGAAGTTATTTCCTCGCTAGAGATTAATAAGTTGGTATTTGGAAAGTCACACCCAGCCAAGTTGGTGCCTGGGAGTCTCTTCCCCAAAGTAAAGATGTTTGACCTTCTCATAAAGCAAGTATTTTGTCCAAGGAAAAGTGCCAAGGACATTTTGACAAAGCTTGACAGATTCTGCATGTACCACATGCTCATGAAGGAAAAGGTCAGCCTGCCAAATGTCATTATGACACATCTTATTTCTTCAGTAAGGAAGAAGCAAAACAAGATCCCTACCCAGCTATCTTGATAAAGGTGTTTTCACTAGAGAATATGCATACTCAGACTGGGAGTGATTTGATTCAATCCTTGTCTCTTGATCAAGCTTCCAACATTCTCACATCTGTTGGACCATACCTTGGAAAAGTCTACCTCTACCCCAGCCTCCAATGAAAGGTCTACCTTTGTAGACATAAAGAAGAGGTCTCAACGTACTTCTGAGTCAGACAAGCCAACCCTCAAAAGAAAAGGTGGCAGAATTAAGTTTTCTGCCAAGAAAACTAAGAAGCTCATTTTAGATGAGTCAGATAACTCTAATGGATCAAATTCACCACTTGAGGCTAAACCAAAAACAATGGTTCCTCTTCCTCCCTTTTTAGAGCAGAAGATAGTGCCTATTCCTAAAGGCATAAAAGATGTTGCTAAATCATCAAATTTTGATGATGGCACCCCCTTCAGCCAGCTAAAGAACAAGGCTATAGCTCAGCAAAAGAAAGTTGCTCCTCCTTCTCCTCTTCATCCTTAACAGAAAAGATCAACTACTCTCGCTGCTAAACATAGTAAGCAATGTGTTCGTGTCTTCCTCGCTTTACATCCCTTTGTATTTGTTCAAGGCTGGACAGGCAAGGTATGGCAAGCCAAATATCAAGATCTTAAGAAAAAGTCTGGATGAAAAAGAAATTTTTAGTCCCATTGGACTAGACCCCAGAATCTATATTCTTGAATTTGTTTATATCATTCATCAAGTATTTTCGTTCAAAAAGCAAAGTCTGTACTGTTAATAATGTATTTCTGTATGCCTAAGTAATTCCAGGATATGAGTATTAAGCTATGAAAAGTCTGGCAGAATATCAAAAGTCTAATAGAAGCATTTTGTTCGAAGAACTATTCTCAACATTTCTAAATTCTATTTTGGTGATGCATTGGGAGTTATGCTTTTATCATATTTGTGTGCTTATCATCATAGAAGATAAAGAACAAGATTAAAATAAGAAGCAGCTGTTAGCGTACCTACCTCTGAGCATACTGATCACCATCAGAGATTTTGTCAGAATATTTTAGAAAACAACTTGTCTCTCAATCAAGAATTGGTTTACGAATGGTTTATGTATAAAAATGCATGAGAAATGATTTTCATGAAAAAGCTGAAGAAGTATGTACCAGGCCCCACTTGAGTTCATCTTCAAGGTCTGATAACAAGAAGCTTAAGGCAAAATACCTTCGAAGGATTTCCAACGGCTATATCTCCTCTCAAGAAGTAGTAACAGTCATATCCTTAAGCTTCTATATATACCAAGGACATTTGAACATCAAAAATAACAAGAGCCATAAATCTTCCAAGCGTGTAAAATTCTTAATTTAAATTCTCTTGTTTGTAAGACAAAGATTTTCTTTTTTCTATTCTGCTTCTAGCAAACTCTGGTCTTGTGTCATAACTTAGTGCTTAAATTTCTCTTGTATATCTGTCAAGTACTAAGTTTCAAGTGCTATCTTCTTTCCTACTTAAACCTTATAAAAGTCTGGTGTGTTGCTAGAGTATTTTGTTGGGAAACACTATGGCCTAAAGAGGCTTTCGAAAGAATGCTTGGGTTAAGCCAGGAGTGGCTTGTTGAAAGAATACTTGGGTTAAGCCAAAAGCGATTGTAGTCAAGAATACTTGTGGCACGAGTTTGATGCTGATATTGTAAAGGAGATTTTACAATAGTGGAAATCCTTCAAGTTAGAAGTGTTAGGGAATCCCATTAGGGTCAGACAGCGGAAACACAAAGGATTCCCAAAAGAATTGCAAACACAAATGTCTCAAGGCATTATGCTAAATTAAAATTCTTTAATTAGGGTTTACCTCTTGTAGACGCAGAATGAGTTCCTCAATCGAAGCAATTGTAGCTTCGCCCTTAGGAGTCCACACGAGCACTCCCACCAGAAAAACAGAGCTCTGAATACTAGTACGAAAATTTGTTTATGGTCTAATTTCTGAGTAGCAGCCTATGAGCATCTCATGCTCTATATATAGGCTTAGGTCTTGACCTGAGCTCTCATTAAACATTGGTCTCCTGACTCATTCAAAATGAGTTAGGCCCAAATAGTTTTATTTTCAGTCCAACTAAAATAAAACTATTCTCTGGTGGGCTTACTCTATGTGTGTGACCTTATAGGTAAAATATTCGGTTATATTAATAATAAACTATTTTATTATTAATATAAAATAAGAGCGGTATCTAGCAATACATCATTATGTCTGAATATTATTTATCATCGACATGTCCTATAAGCGATAATTATTTTATATATTTATTCCTTTTGTCACGATATTTAATTAGGCCCAAGGCATGGTCGTCGTCATCCTTGTATGGCCCAATACATTTTACTTGATACCAAAGTAGACTTTACAGAATAAATATCTAATATTTGTTCATCCTAGCATGGCCATGCATTTCATTAGTCTCACTCCATCAAGTGGCCCATAGATATCACTCCTGTCACATAGGATAGACAAATTCCATCTACATCACTCACATCCCTCTACATAATTTATCTATTGCATAATCACAATCTTTATGGTCATCTTATTTCAGATAACGTTTGATTGTATTAAAACAATAAACTCCTTATATAGGAATCGTAGTGACTTCAGGTCGAAGGACTATATACCATTATCGCATTAAGAACCGTTTATGACACTCATGTAACGATCCATGCAACATTCTCATGGTGGGTTTGTCCAGTACAACATTACTCTTAATGTGTACCCGTGTAAAGACTTGATATCATATATCCATGATTTGTGAGATCAAATCATCAGTACATTCACACACTAATCTTAATGTATTTACATGTCCCCATGTAAATACTTGATTAGGGACGTTTTAGGAATAATTCTCATATGACCTATTATTCCAGGATAAATAACATTAGTCTAAAACTGAAATACTAATTTTATTGATAAGTTAAAATTGATACATTAATAGCTCATAGTGCATACACCAACGAGAAGGGACTGGACATAACTTCTATTTTAGAAGTGAACCAGTATAAACTCTCTGTGTTGATTTCTTTTATTTGTTATTTGTTTGATTACCTGTATTATTTGATTCATATTTCCGTGAAAAAAAGTTTTAGACTTATTCAACCTTTCTTTTTAAGTCTGACTCTTAACCATCTCAAGAGATAAGAACTTTTTATCTCAATGATATGAGGGCTCACAAGGAAGATTTGATGAAGTCTGGTGGCTATCCAAGCTACGTGGAATATATCAAATTTATTGAAGGGCATCTAAAATGCTTTCCTGAGTATAACTCTTATAAGTGGAACCACATAGACTGGATTAACAAATTTTATGAAGTTGTAGCTGAGTTCCAAAGTGACAAAGATGGTTTTAGAAAGAAGATACTATAAAAGAGAAAAAGAAGTGAGTCACAGACTAAGTCTAGTTAGAGAAAAGCCAGGTCTGATGTTGTTAGCAGCCCCTCTCAACCAGAGTTCACCTCTCTATCCTAACCAGACGAAACCTCCCACTTCACCTCTCATCCTGACCAGACCACACCTGAACCTCAACAAGAGCTTATCATTCCAACCTCAGTTTTAACACCCTCTCCTCCCAGGTATCTTCAAATCTTTCTACCTAGACCTCATACGAAACCATCTTGCCCCTACCCTCTTATTGTTATTACCCATGGTCTATCTCTTCTTAAAAACACCAAACTAACCTTAGATGAAGAAGATTTAGAATACCATTGCAACACCTTCGGTTAATTAGAAAAATCTCTTCCACTAGATTATTCTACTTAGTTGAGAGGTTATGAGTTTTATAAAAATATGGAAGAGTTTTTTTTTGTATAAGAACAATTAGTGGAACAGTAACATCATACATACATACATATATATACATAATAGAGTTGTATACAATATATGGTCGAAAATAGAAACTGTACAAACCAAAGACCAGGGGAACGTAGGCTCCCATACAAAATATAAACTACAAAATATAAAAAAAACATTAGTCCTAATCATCATCACTAAAAGGAGAATCTAGGCGGTCCGCTCCAAAAATAGGCTGGGAAGGGGAAAATGGGGTTAAGATATCTAGTGGAGCCAAACTGGTCGAGGGTTAAGTAGTGGTGGATGGAGTGATCCGCTAGAAATGGCTGTTGTAAGCCTCAAAAGCCTCCTCGAGTAGACTTTTCACCTTATCTGATATAACGGTGAGATTCTTTGTCTCCTCGTACATGAAACTCCTAAATATGTGACATAGGTATCTCCGAGAAGGATCCCACTATCCTCTCTCTATGAACCTCTGCATGGGTGTTAAGGTTGTCGCCGCTGGAAGGGCTAGGTCCTCCATCGCTATCTCTGGAACATAAGCATCAAATGGCTTAGCTGGTACTATATGATCTGGCAGTGCTAAGAGGATGGAAGGGTCTACCATCAGAACATCTACTGGCCCTGCCTTAAGAACTGCTACTGAGACATACTCCTCAGGATCCTCTTCCTCCTACTCATCACTGTACCCTCTCCCGGTGATAATGGAATATACTTTGGAGTGGGGACCTTGGGGGATAATACGGTGGCTCCGATAGAGGGTGGAATCCCAAAGGTCTTCTGCTAAAGCGGCCTCCCGACTAGCTAACTCCTCTATCTCTATAGCTCCTAAAGGAAATGGGGGATCCCCATACTTGTGAACGGTGCTCTCTATGATTTCTATGTCTTTCTCGAACGGATGCTTTATTTCCAGCGGTGGCCGGGCTCCCTAAGACTGCTCATCAAGAACATCTTCTGGTATCTCATGGATAACAGGCAGGTGGCTGGGACCTGTTATATCTTCTACAAGGATCTTGGCACGGCTCCTACGAGAATGAAAGCGTGGTCCTATCGGAGGTCTACAAGGAAAATTATAAGGGTAAGCCTCTACTTCCACAACAATCGAAGAGTTGTCATTTTTGACATCCCTCCCACACAATGCAGGAATACATCACTTACTATTTTATCTTCCACGACAAGGGTTCCTAATTTTTTCATACTAAGTTATCGGTTCTCAAACGCTCTTACTCATTCGTACTTGAATACATAACCTTCTACTCTTCTCCTTACCTTTAGCCCTTGCATAAAGTACTAACATACATTCTAAGCAGTAATCCACAATCAAAGTCAACATAATTCTATTCAAAGAATGCAATGTAATAAAATAGATGGATTTTCATTAATTGATCTTTTCATTTATCATGATGCATATGGGCCCAATCTCATAATCGCATCATATCAGAACCCGTTCTACCCAGCCTATCCCTTGACACAACGTTTCCATACTAGAGAGCCCACTAAGTCCTCTAAGAGGTAGTCATATCTCATACATAAATATACCCACCTCACTATAATCTATGGCCAACAGTGATCATGACTTGGTTCTCAACGACCTTAGAAATACCAGTTTGAGTCAAAGTACACCAGGTTAGTACTATTTTTTATCCGATTCTCAGGGCGCTACTCTCAATCCATTGGGGATCTCAGCCCAGTGTACTCCCAAGATCCAGCACAGGGATCGAGCCCCCATATCCTCTAGCATACCCCTCGTTGTGAGCTTTAGTCTTAATCAGATCATGTGCAAATAATGCATGTATCAAGCCAGTCCTTTTTCTTTATTGGTCTTCGGTAGGATCCCCTTAACAACCTACTTTCATTCTTAACATCAGCATCCAGCAGTTCTTATTAGTCGCCTTGCCCTTTATGGTATCAATTTTCTATTAATTAATTTATTCTTTTTAGTCACTTATGATATTGAGGTTTATTTCTGATTAAGTAGGGTCATTCTAAAGATTGAATTATTTCTATCCTATAACTATATAACTAGTCACTTATAATTTATCAAGGTGTTATTTATCATTTCTTAATATTAGTTCGATTAATAATGTGTCCCCTCAAATAATTAGGAATGAAAGTAGTGTTGAGTACATGTATATATTTTCTATTTCCAGGGTAGTCGTCATACTATCATTCTTTCATAGAATCCTTCTCAAGCATATCATATCAGTCTATGATTCCTTCTATCCAACGCACATCGTTCATCCGGTAATATAATTGCTCTACTCACGTGCAACAAAGTATATCTATTCAGTCCAAATGATATATATAATTATGTCATTTTAATATGATTTACCTATTCTTACAATATATCTTTAGTACTTATATATATATATAAACTAATTACTTCTAGACACTAGAAAATGCTTGTTTATTAATTAGTTGTTACTAGGTACTAGTGCATATATATACAAGCATTTACATATATAAATATATCTATTTTGATATAAGTGTACTTATTCTTCTCGTGGGGTATAGGTTACTTGTTAATCATTTCTAAGTACCAAAGAATATCTACCAATTAATTGTTACTATATATATATCACTTTTTCTTTCTACAAAGATAAATTGGTTCATTAATGACCTTTTTTTAGTGAAGGTAACTAGGTTCATTTTATAAGCAGTACATTGATGCCATTATCCTTATCTTTTATTAAGGTAGTCTAAAACTTATATCCTTAAGGTCTTCTACACAAGAATCCATTTTCAATTATTTAGGACAAGAATTTTAATATCATTGTTATTCATTTGACACTATAACTCCTAATTCATTATTGTTACCTTTGTTTTTAATTTTAACTATAGTGATTTATGCAAGCCTATATCACTAGTGGAAAAAAGGCCTTTTACACCGGGGGTTTTACACCGGTTGTAATGTGACCAATGTAAAAAATTAGGCGGTGGCAATTTTGTAAATAATATGAAAGTTTAGACCGGTCTACAATTTAGACCGGTGAGAAATACTTAATTTTGTACCGGTATTGGTTTTGGACCGGTGAGAAAGGTTCATGTATGTACTGGTCTTTGTTTAGACCGGTGAGAATTCTAAGACTTTATACCGGTCTTGCCTTTTGGACCGGTGAGAAAAAATTTCAATTCCCTCAACTCTCTCACTCCCCAAAGCCCCATCTCTCGAATCTCACTCCTGAAAACTCTCTCACTTCCGCCCTACCTCTCGAAAACTCTCTCACTCTCGAAAACTCTCTCACTCCCGCCCTACCTCTCGAAAACTCTCTCACTCCCTGTCTCCGTTTGTCGAAGCTTGGAGGTCTCACTACAGGTACCCTCTTTCTCCTCGTTTTTGTTTTCCATTTTTGTTGTTTTCCATTTTTGTTATTTATGATTTCTAATCTAGTACCCTAACCTTTCTCTCGTGTGCCGTAATCGGCATTGTCATCCTTGTCTCTGTTGCACGTACCCACCACCGTCGTCCTCTGCGTGGTGGTGTTATTGTTTCCCTCGCATGCCCTTTCTCCCTCGAAATCCCTGTCTCCCCCTTCTTCTCTTGCCTCATTATCATAACGGTGGTGAAGTTCTCTGTTTCTTCTCCTCTTACCTCCCTCTGTTACGACGTAAGGTATGTGTTTCTCCTCCATTATCCCTCTGTTTTCCCTTTTCCTTAGAAAGGGTTTTGTAAAACCCTTTGTGAGATTGTTAAAAATTGGGTCAATTAACTCTCGATGAACATAGTCTGATGGCTAAGGATGAGTTTTAGATAGTTTCTTTTTATGAATTTAAAAATTATTATTCTACCTCTTTTTAGCCTACTATGAATTCATACCTGTAATTTTAAATTTAATCTAGCTGAAAAAGTGAGACTCATATACATAGAGAAATCCTTGGATTTCATGCATTTGGGGATTGACGTTGATATTTTTTGCAGTCGTTATTCCGTCAAATTAGTACATTAAAATTAATTAACGTAGTACTAGGGTGTCAACCTAGGTCGTTCTCTCAAGGATCAACACAGAAATTTAGGAAAAATCAAGTCTTAAACTAATTTTTAACAATTAAAAATAAAAACTAAACAACTAAAAATTTTTACAAACATAAGTTCACTAACATACAATTGGGGGGGTTTGATTGCTTTTTGTTGTCACAATTAAAATTAAAACAAGGTAAATAAAGGATTTAAAACAATAAATAACAAGCGATTGATTTTCTTGGAGTATTGTAAATAAATTTATCCTTGGTTCATTAAAGATAACTTGTATACTCATTAATGTTAATTTCTTAGCTCAATTTGAATTAATCAACTAAGCGTCTTTTTCAATTCACAATTCCTTTACTTTCATTTAAAAATGAATATTTTAATCAAGCATCCTAATTAAGCAAAAGGAGTCAAGATCTTAAAATCTAGGAATTATTGAGCATACATAAGAACATCGCCTATATACATAATCTATTCTCAAATTATGGAATTAAGCAAACCATAATTATTAAAAGTGATTATGAAAATATTCATTAAGCATGCATATTTCCTTAATCCATTCTAATTTGAAATCTTATTTAACTCCATTTGGATAACTAAACCGATTAAGCATACAAATTCAATTAAACAAAATGGAATTAAATAAGTAGAGAATGATTATGAAGAAATAACAATAATAAAAGCATACTATATTAAAATTAATGACCTCAAAATTACATTACAACATTCTCCAAGAAAATCAATCTAAGGGTTTTAGCCCTCCATAATTACAACTACAACAATAAAACTAACCCGGAAATGGAGAAGTTGCTGGAGAAACTCCAACATAGAAGAGAAGCAGAGGAAGAACGTATGAGTGAGGGAGGAATTGAAGAATGAAGAATGGTGTGTTATGACCCTTGCTCTTGTGCCTATTTATAGGAGTTAGAAAGCAAGCTTTTGCCATAAAATATTTCAATGGAAGGAGCACTCTTCATTAATCAATTCAATGGTGCTCCATGATCAACTTCAGTGCATTTCCCACCATCTCAGTGCTTTGCCCACCTTCCAGAAGCTTGAAAAACGTGTTTCTGGGCCAATTATTCACTCATGAATCGATTCATTGGTGGGAGGAATCGATTCATTCGTTCCAAAATGCAATCCTGGGCCAATTTTACACGTGTGAATCGATTCATTTAGGGAAAGAATCGATTCAATGCTGTTGGAACCCGTATGAATCGATTCAGGAGGCTTGTGAATCGATTCAAGTTGCAAAATTTCACTTCCTGGGTGCATTACATTCGCATGAATCGATTCAGGAGGGGGATGAATCGATTCATCCCCCTGATTCTCCATAATTTGCACACTTTTTCACCCTTTTTGAGATCTTTTTGCATATTTCTTGGTTCCTTTGATCCTTAGGCACTTTGATCTTCATTTTGGATTGGAATTCTTGAGTTCTTTGATCTATTTTCCTTTGGTACAAATTATCAATCAAATATTACATAAAGATCAAATGATAAAAATGTGTTAAAATGCAATATGTTACACACTAAGTGATGGCAAATTATACACATTTAAAATGGAGAATTAGAGATAAATCATGCATCATCAAATACTCCCACACTTATTCTTTTGCACTCCCGGGCAAAATCAAAATAAAAACAAGTATCACAATTTATTAAAAACATTAAGTTGAAAACAACACACAGAACTGGCATGCTTGTCATGAAATCTTAGAAATATACAAAGAAACAAGAGTTTTCAACATGAAAGATACAAAGCATCAAGATATATATAAAAATCATTCAAACACTTAGGCATGTAAAAATTAAATTAAACTGAAAAGAAGATCATAAGTGATAGAACCTCACAAGACATACTCTCAACTCTCAAGTGTTTAAGGTTTGTGTATACACTCAAAACAATTCCTGAAAAACAAACAGTCTAAAAATTTGGCAAGTTTCTTAATTCCTCAATCAACACAAATGCATGTATAGATCCACAGGGCTTTCACAGGGTTGCAATGTGGCCAAGGTTAAAATGGATGAAATATATATATTATATATATATACCAAAAAGAATAATGAAGCAATTAGTTTTACTGGCAAACAGTGAGGGTAAAACATTTATTGTATGGTATTTGGTAAATTTTTTTTTTTTTTTTAATATGAGATTGCATAACACTTGAAACAAGAGTTGCAATTCCTTTTTGCACACCCCCACACTTATTTGAATGCCTGTTTTGACTTGATTCCAAAGCTTCAATATACTTCTTAAGGTAGGTATATTTTTGGTTTTTCATCCATGGCTTATTTGAGCTGTAACAAGGAAACAGTTAAATAGGCTCAAAATGGCTATCAAGAGATAATTTATTCATGGTAGGCTTATCTGGCTTAGTGGCTCAACTGAACAAAATGCCTGTATCAAAATACATTCATATGAGTTTCAAGTATCATCAAGAAACAAGACAAAAATTAAGATGTAAGTCTTCAGGAATTAATCACACATGAAAGGATTAAGATGGTTTAAAGTGATCCATCAAATTTAAAGGCTCAAAAATCTCACAAGGTATAATTCTATCATATATGATCATTTCTCAATTATCATGTCATTCTCAACATACCAAAAATGTTTGAGTTCAAATTATAACATATCATTAAGCTCATATCAGACATGAAAGAATTTACTTGTACTCATGCATATCTTAAAATTCCAATAAAACATGCCATTTTAAAACAAAAACACACACAAAATCTTTTATTTAATTAATTTTTTTTTTTTTTAATATCACACAAAATTTAATCACACAACACACAATAACACATGAATGATCCCACCCCCACACTTAAATCATACATTGTCCTCAATGTAAGACAAGGCATACAAAATAGACAATATAATGAAAAAGTAAAGAGATGGGTAAGAAAAACTCCCTCAAGGGGGATCAAGAAGTGGTTCCCCCAAAACATGTTCCTCCATTGTAACATCCACAAGTGAAGGATTTTCATGAAATGGCTTCAAACGTTGTCCATTAACCTTGAAGCTTTTGTTGGAGTTTTCACTTTTTATTTCCACAGCTCCATGGGGAAATACATTTGTAACAATGAAAGGTCCTTCCCATTTGGAGCACAAATTTCCGGCCATCAGTTTCAACCGGGAATTAAACAGTAGCACTTTCTGTCCAGCAGTAAAATCCTTTCTAGCTATTGAGCTATCATGGAATTTCTTTGTTTTCTCCTTATAGAACCTCGAGTTCTCATAAGCTGCCAAACGTATCTCATCAAGCTCATTCAGTTGTAATTTTCTTTCCTCACCTGCTTGATCAAGTGCTAAGTTACAAGCTTTTACAGCCCAATAAGCACGATGCTCAATCTCCACTGGAAGATGACATGCTTTACCAAAAACAATTCTATAGGGAGACATTCCTATAGGTGCCTTAAAAGCTGTTCTATGTGCCCAAAGAGCATCATCCAATTTCCTGCTCCAATCCTTTTTGTTAGGCTGTACTATCTTCTCCAGGATCCTTTTGATTTCTCTGTTAGAGACTTCCGCTTGTCCATTGGTTTGGGGGTGATATGGAGTAGAGACTCTATGAACAACCCCATACTTCCTGAGCATAGCTTGCATGGTCCTGTTGCAGAAATGGGTTCCTTGATCACTAATGATTGCTCTTGGGATGCCAAACCTGCAAAGAATTTGAGATCTAACAAAATCCACAACAACTCGAGCATCATTAGTTCTGGTGGCTTTAGCTTCCACCCATTTAGAAACATAATCAACAGCCAATAAAATGTAAGTAAACCCAAAGGATGGAGGAAATAGACCCATAAAATCAATGCCCCAAACATCAAATACTTCACAAAACAACATTGGTTGCTGAGGCATCTGTTGTCTCCATGTGGTAGCATTACTAGCTTTTTGGCATTTCTCACAGGTGTTACAAACTCTCCATGCATCCTTAAAAATTGTGGGCCAATACAAACCTGAATCCAACACTTTTCTTGCTGTTCTTTGTGGACCAAAATGTCCACCAACTGGTGAAGCATGGCAGAATCGAAGAACTGATTCTATTTCATGATCGGGAATGCATCTTCGAATCACCTGATCATTACACAATTTCCACAAATACGGGTCATCCCAAATATAATACTTTGCATCACTTTTTAATTTTGAAATTTGGTTTCTGGATGCACATGGTGGAAAAACAGAAGCAACAAGATAATTTACAATGTTAGCAAACCAAGGTGAATCAAAAGAGTTAGAGATACTCATGAGGTGTTCATCGGGAAAATGGTCCCGAATAGGTGCCGAATCAGGAGCATTCTCAATTCTGCTTAAATGGTCTGCTACAAGGTTTTGTGTTCCACTTCTGTCACGAATTTCCAAGTCAAACTCTTGGAGCAAAAGCATCCAACGAATTAATCTTGGCTTGGACTCACCTTTCTTCAACAAGTACTTCAGAGCTGCATGGTCAGTAAAGACAACTACTCGAGAACCGAGTAGGTAAGATCTGAACTTATCTAATGCAAAAACAATGGCCAAGAGCTCTTTCTCAGTGGTGGTGTAATTTACCTGGGCAGCATCTAAAGTTTTAGATGCATAGTAGATGACCCTAGGCTGTTTGTCAATCTTTTGACCAAGGACGGCTCCCAATGCATAATTAGAGGCATCACACATTAACTCAAATGGAGCTGTCCAAACAGGTGCTTGGATTATTGGGGTTGTTGTCAATGCTTGCTTGAGGCAATTAAAAGCCTCCTTACACTTTTCATCAAATTCAAATGCCACATCCTTTTGAAGCAGACTGGATAGTGGCCTAGCCTTCTTGCTAAAATCTTTTATGAATCTTCTGTAGAATCCTGCATGGCCAAGAAAAGAACGAACCTCTCGAACACAAGAGGGGTAAGGCAAATGTGATATAACTTCTACCTTAGCAGGATCTACCTCAATTCCTTTTTCAGAGATTACATGCCCTAAAACTATTCCTTGTTTTACCATAAAATGACATTTTTCATAGTTCAAGACAAGGTTAGTTTCAATGCATCTGTTTAAAACTTTATCAAGACTATCAAGGCATGCATTAAATGAAGATCCATAGACAGTAAAATCATCCATAAACACCTCTATGCAATTTTCAATGAAATCATGAAAAATACTTATCATGCATCTTTGAAAAGTTCCGGGAGCATTGCATAGGCCAAATGGTATTCTCCTATAAGCAAATGTGCCAAAGGGACAGGTGAATGTGGTCTTATCTTGATCCTCAGGTGCAATGTGAATCTGAAAATATCCAGAGAATCCATCAAGAAAACAGTAGTGAGACTTACCTGCGAGACGCTCAAGCATTTGGTCAATGAAGGGTAAAGGGAAATGGTCCTTCTTGGTTGCTTGGTTAAGTCTCCTGTAATCAATACAGACTCTCCAACTATTCTGCACTCTAGTTGGGATCAATTCATCCTTTTCATTTTTCACAACTGTGATCCCTGTTTTCTTAGGAACCACTTGAATTGGACTCACCCATTGGCTATCAGAGATAGGATAAATGATTCCTGCTTGTAGAAGCTTGGTGATCTCCTTCTTAACCACATCAAGGATTACAGGGTTGAGTCTCCTCTGGGGCTGTCTTACTGCTTTAGTGTTTTCCTCCAGAAATATTCTATGCATGCACATGGATGGACTAATTCCAGGAATGTCTGCCAATGTCCATCCTATAGCCTTCTTGTGTCTTTTCAATACCTGCAACAATTTTTCTTCTTGATTTTCATCAAGAGAAGTGGAAATTATCACCGGGAGCTGTTCATTATCCCCTAAGTATACATACTTTAGGTTCTCAGGTAGGGGTTTCAATTCTAACTTGGGTGCCTGCAAAACAGATGGAACTAACAAAGTAGATTTTGATTCTGCTGTTTGCATCTCAAAACAGTTAGAATTTTCTTGAAATCCTGCATTCAGCTCCTTATGGTTAACAGGTATATCTAGAGACTCTGAATCAGAAATTATGTATCTATCAATTTCAGCACAAATATCACAACTTCCAGAATCATTGCATGCAAAACATTTGTTTGAATCATCCATGTATTCCAAATCAACATTAGAAAAATGTTCAAAAACTAGTTCATCAATAATGTCAATTTGGAAAACAGAATGATTTTCAGATGGATATTTCATGGCATCAAGAATATTAAATTGAACTCTCGTGTCACCAAATTCCATAGAAAGAGTTCCAGAATGAACATCTATTTTGGTTCGAGCTGTTTTCAAAAATGGTCTTCCCAAAATGATAGGAACAGGAATTTGAGGCATACCTTCTTCCATATCAAGTACGAAAAAGTCAGCAGGGAAAACAAGCTGTTCTACCTGAACCAAAACATCCTCTATAACTCCAGCAGGATAGGCAGTGCTCTTATTGGCTAGCTGAATTACTACACCAGTAGGTTGTAAATTTCCAAGAGACAATGATTTGAAAACAGACATAGGCATAACATTTATTGAGGCTCCTAAATCTAACATGCAATTTTCAAATTTATTATTGCCTATGATACAGGGTATAGAAAACGTACCTGGGTCCTTGCATTTCTCAGGGATATTTTCCTTACCAAGCAGTGCAGATACATTTCTTCCCATGCTTATCCTTTCATTGCCCTTGAGTCTCCTTTTGTGAGTACACAACTCCTTCAGAAATTTGGCATACTTGGGAATTTGCTTGATTGCATCAAGAAGAGGTATATTCACTTCCACTTTCCTGAAAGTATCCAAAATTTCTTTGTCCACTTCTTCCATCTTCTTGCTTGGAATTGCTTTTGGTGGGAATGGAAGAGGGATATGAGGTGGAACTTGGAGTGGTTGCATCTCAGATTTGCTTGTGCTTGAAGAGGGTTCATCATTCTCAACTGTTGTGGGCACATCATTTTGTTTTTCAGGTTCCTTAGGTATGGGTACTTCAAGGTTCTTACCTGATCTTAACTGAATTGCGCTCACATTTCTTGGATTTGCAGCTGGTTGAGATGGTAATTTGTCAGAGTTTTGAGATTGTAACTGGCTTAATGATGAAGCCAATTGCCCAATTTGGTTGCTTAAACTCTGAATGGTAGCATCATTTCTTTGTTGATACTCTAAGTTCTGTGCAGCCATTTGTTTCACCAGATCCTCCAAAGAAGGGCCACTTGTGGATGGTTGAGGTGTAGGTCTTTGGAAGGTTGATGCATTGTTTTGAAATGGGGGTTGGGGATTTTGTTGTTGGTTTCCCCATCTCAAGTTTGGATGGTTCCTCCAACCTGGATTGTATCTATTGGTGGAAAGGTCATGGTTTTGTGGTGGTGGAGGTCTATCATGGTAGATGTTACTTGCATAAGCTTGAGGACTATTATTATCCTTTTCTTGTAGAGAAGGACAACAATCAGTGGGGTGCTCTTGTGAAGAGCAGATTCCACACACTTTAGCAGTCATGGATTTTTGATTTACTGCCAATTGTGTGACTAGAGTGGTGAGAGCATCAAGTTTGCTCTCCAATTTAATTCCAGGTGAACTAGAATTGGAATCAAACATGGGTTTGAAAGAATCATTTCTCACACCAAATTGTTGAGAGTTAGATGCCATCTTCTCAATCAGATTTCTTGCTTCAGCAGCAGTCATGTCTCCTAAAGCTCCTTCACTTGCCGCATCAATCATATTGCGATCAACGTGGTGTAAACCTTCATAGAAGTACTGAAGAAGAAGTTGTTCAGAAATTTGGTGGTGAGGGCAACTTGCACAAAGTTTTTTAAATCTCTCCCAATATTCATAAAGACTTTCTCCAGAGAGTTGCCTAATGCCAGATATGTCTTTACGGATTGCAGTTGTTCTAGAGGCAGGAAAGAATTTTTCCAAGAACATTTTCTTTAAGTCATTCCAACTTGTGATTGATCTTGGAGCAAGGTAATACAACCAATCCTTAGCAACACCCTCTAAAGAATGAGGAAACGCTTTAAGATAGACATGGTCTTCTTGAACGTTTTGGGGTTTCATTGTGGAACACACAATGTGGAATTCTTTGAGGTGTTTATGCGGATCTTCACCCGCAAGACCATGAAACTTAGGCAACAGGTGTATAAGTCCGGTCTTAAGAATAAAAGGGACATCCTCATCAGGATATTGAATACACAAACTTTCGTATGTGAATTCAGGAGCAGCTAGTTCTCTAAGAGTTCTTTCACGAGGTTCAGCCATATCAGAAAAACTAGCAGTACTTTCAACAGATTCAGAAAAAATACTATCACTATCAATATCAACAAAATTATTATTAAATCTAGCTTCTCTAACTAACCTATGAAAAGTTCTTTCAATTTCAGGATCAAATGAATATAAATGCTCAAAAGTTCTTCTAGTCATACATAGCATACAACAAGATATTAGATCATGATGAGCAATAAATCATAAGAATCCTAAATCATGCAAAAGAAATAAAACAAACAAACAAACAAACAAAAGAAATTTTTTTTTTTTTTTAATTAATTTTTTTTTTTAATAATAAAAAAAAAATTAATTTAAAACAAGAGTTTTTCCTAAAGATCGTTGATCCCCGGCTGCGGCGCCAAAATTTGACGTTTCAATTTTGCAGTCGTTATTCCGTCAAATTAGTACATTAAAATTAATTAACGTAGTACTAGGGTGTCAACCTAGGTCGTTCTCTCAAGGATCAACACAGAAATTTAGGAAAAATCAAGTCTTAAACTAATTTTTAACAATTAAAAATAAAAACTAAACAACTAAAAATTTTTACAAACATAAGTTCACTAACATACAATTGGGGGGGTTTGATTGCTTTTTGTTGTCACAATTAAAATTAAAACAAGGTAAATAAAGGATTTAAAACAATAAATAACAAGCGATTGATTTTCTTGGAGTATTGTAAATAAATTTATCCTTGGTTCATTAAAGATAACTTGTATACTCATTAATGTTAATTTCTTAGCTCAATTTGAATTAATCAACTAAGCGTCTTTTTCAATTCACAATTCCTTTACTTTCATTTAAAAATGAATATTTTAATCAAGCATCCTAATTAAGCAAAAGGAGTCAAGATCTTAAAATCTAGGAATTATTGAGCATACATAAGAACATCGCCTATATACATAATCTATTCTCAAATTATGGAATTAAGCAAACCATAATTATTAAAAGTGATTATGAAAATATTCATTAAGCATGCATATTTCCTTAATCCATTCTAATTTGAAATCTTATTTAACTCCATTTGGATAACTAAACCGATTAAGCATACAAATTCAATTAAACAAAATGGAATTAAATAAGTAGAGAATGATTATGAAGAAATAACAATAATAAAAGCATACTATATTAAAATTAATGACCTCAAAATTACATTACAACATTCTCCAAGAAAATCAATCTAAGGGTTTTAGCCCTCCATAATTACAACTACAACAATAAAACTAACCCGGAAATGGAGAAGTTGCTGGAGAAACTCCAACAAAGAAGAGAAGCAGAGGAAGAACGTATGAGTGAGGGAGGAATTGAAGAATGAAGAATGGTGTGTTATGACCCTTGCTCTTGTGCCTATTTATAGGAGTTAGAAAGCAAGCTTTTGCCATAAAATATTTCAATGGAAGGAGCACTCTTTATTAATCAATTCAATGGTGCTCCATGATCAACTTCAGTGCATTTCCCACCATCTCAGTGCTTTGCCCACCTTCCAGAAGCTTGAAAAACGTGTTTCTGGGCCAATTATTCACTCATGAATCGATTCATTGGTGGGAGGAATCGATTCATTCGTTCCAAAATGCAATCCTGGGCCAATTTTACACGTGTGAATCGATTCATTTAGGGAAAGAATCGATTCAATGCTGTTGGAACCCGTATGAATCGATTCAGGAGGCTTGTGAATCGATTCAAGTTGCAAAATTTCACTTCCTGGGTGCATTACATTCGCATGAATCGATTCAGGAGGGGGATGAATCGATTCATCCCCCTGATTCTCCATAATTTGCACACTTTTTCACCCTTTTTGAGATCTTTTTGCATATTTCTTGGTTCCTTTGATCCTTAGGCACTTTGATCTTCATTTTGGATTGGAATTCTTGAGTTCTTTGATCTATTTTCCTTTGGTACAAATTATCAATCAAATATTACATAAAGATCAAATGATAAAAATGTGTTAAAATGCAATATGTTACACACTAAGTGATGGCAAATTATACACATTTAAAATGGAGAATTAGAGATAAATCATGCATCATCAGGGATGTTTCGTGCATTCTATTTTAAAATTTAACCTTTATTTTTCATTTTTTCCAGGAACTTGGGGAAGAAAAGGGAAGGGGAAATCATTCCAAACAGAACTTATATTTCAGGCAATTGGAATTAAACCTGTAATAATGTCTGCTGGGGAACTAAAGTCAGAGAGAGCTGGTGAGTTGTTTGCTTTTATAAACTAGTTCTTTCAAGGCAAGGAAATCTGGAACAAAATGAACAAGTGATGTCTATTTTCAAGATATGATTGCATTTTGATTTTAAAATGAACACTCCCTTGTGATACATCAGACACACGCTTTATTTTGTTATTTTCGATTCCCCTCCGCACACGCTTTATTTCTGATTTCTAATCATAAATGAATTATTTTCTTTTATAGGTTGATTTCCTTAGCAAGAAAAAAAATGAGGACAAACCTCCTTAAGAAGAAGTCATCGTCACCGAGTTCGAAAAGGTGACAGTGTCTAAGGACAAGAAAGAAGAAGGAGGGGAAAAACGCAGCCTCTTGGAGAAGCTTCACCGATCCGACAGCAGCTCAAGCTCTGTGAGTTTTTTTTTTCTTCTTCTTCTTATAATCTTCTTTTAATGAATGAATATACGAGTTGTTGATACTATTTACAAACAAGCTATTGGTATTGGTAATAACATTGTTAAGTATCAGTTAGTTCAGCGCTGCAACGTTGGGGTTTGATTTCGATCAAGATATTTCGTGTCTTCCTCTGCTACTTGGTATTTGCTGTATTAATATTACGTTTTTTTTTCACATTTATCTTTTTTGATTAATTATTATATACGTATTTACTCTTCTATATTGATGGATAGTATGTGTCTTTGTTACGGTATTTGAAATTGTACATTTTTCTATAGAATAAAATTTCATTTTGATGAAGGAGACAGAGATGTGGCAAAATTACAATCTGTAACAAAGCCAAATGTGTTAAACTCCAAGCTTGTTTTCAATTTGGATTAAAGAAAAAAAGTTGAGTACTGTCTAGTGAATCATCTAGTGGTGTCTTTTGAATTTAGTTTTTTGGATTTTTGGTTGAGAATATTCATGTGATTCTTATTTTATTTGGCTTTGGTTCTATTATTGGATCAATGATGAAGTATGCCTAAACATGATTTGGAAATTAAGGGTGATCTGTATGTGTATATATGATTAGATTCATTTTACATTTGGGGATAGGGAAATAATTAGACACCAAGATTACACGTTAGATGTATATTCTATTGAATAACACCTCACCCTCCTAAAATTTAAAGTGCTAGGAAACCAAACAAATTATTCGTTATGCTTGAATTGGACGGAAAAGCTTTTATCTATTTTATATTATGGCTTGTTTTGTGTTTAGAGGTTAATTAAGGTCAATGATTGAAGGGTTTGTTCGCATTCCTTCTTCCACATGGCATGGTGGGTGACCTTTACTACAAGATCATAATTGATAATATTCACAAACAAGCTCGTTTTCTTTCAGTTATCCTATCCTCTTTTAATCTTTTAATCAAAGTGTCAAGAGTTAATCATTCAAATTTTATTATTGTTTTAGGTATAAAACAATTATCCTCTTTCAGTTATCTATCTCACTCATCAAAATACTTATTTAATCATTTTAATTAAAATACAACACATGTTATATTACACTTTAAAATCAATTAAGCTATAATAGATCTGGTTATGCTAGAACCTGTTTCAGAAGGCTAAATAACAAAATGTTTTGATAAATCTACATATGTATAGTTTTTCAACCTATAAAAGTGAGTTGAATTTTGTACTAGCAAACCAGGATTCAGATGTTCTGTAGTTTTTTTTTTCAAACTGCATGAATCTTGACCCTTAAAACACATGGCTTATTTATTCTAAAATTATAAATAATTGTTAAAACACAAGTGTTAAAACACATGGCAAAGTGTCCTCTTGGCTTTGGAAAGTAATGAAGTGTGTTATGTTAAACAAGTTTTGAACGAATCCAGTGAAGTAGTCTATTTTTGTTTTTTTAGTGAAACTGAAATCTTAGTGGGTAATTCAGTATAACTTATGATTCTGAAAATCTGTCATGTATATTCTTTCTTTTTTATTTGCTGTAGGCTGGAGTTGGGTTTATTTGAGCTCTGACATGCTAGGTTAATTGTTTTTATTTTATATTTGGGTGAACCCACGGATGTCCAACACCCCAATGATGAAGATTAATCCCTCCTAGGTGTATAGGTCACCGAAGTGAGCTAGACCTCTCCTAACAAAACCTTTGAACTTTGCATAGCAATAGAATTTCTTCTTCTGTCCTGGATTCATGAAGCTGCAATAAATGATTAAAGTATGACATAACATAATCTATGCCAGGAATTAAGGAATTTAATTTCACCAACATACATTTTTTGTGGCATAACGAATTGTTATCTCAATAACTCATTATTATTTGTCTAACACCTCTGTACTCAACTCAAGGTTAATGATGATTAAATATCATACTTTTCTATGGCTATGACCTAGGAGAGTTTTTTTTACTGGACAGTTTACTAGAAACCTAGGAGAGATATTAATTAGGTAGCTTGTAATTGCATGTCAACTATTCTACTTTTTCTAGTGATTTTTTTTCTATTGATTGATTTTTGTGTTTTGGCTAGCTCATACATGTAAATTCTCAATATGGCTTTACAGTATGCTTTGTAATTGATGTCAACTTGGAAACTAAAACTAGGCTCTGTTTCTCTACCTATTAAATCTTCTGTCCCTCTTTTCTTTTCATTTTTCAATTTTGTTTTGTAACATAATCCTGGACCTACAAGATAACATGATGCATTGTGTTTGAATTTTGTTAGTAAAATTGAGAAATTGATCTCAGGTTATGTTAGTTAAACATCTCATTGCCCAAATCTACTTTTCTCTTTCTATGCTGAATCCTTATCATGTGGGGGAGCTTAATATTATATTCATTCTTAGATGGTCATCATTAGTTTTACTCTTTTATATAAATCTATTGTTGATTATCCATATGAATGTCATGATTGAATGGTTGTTATTATTCCCCTTTTTCACACATCATTCTGCATAACTAAACATTATTGGCAATGCTGATTCATGTCTGTACTATCATCCCTGCTTTTGAATTTGTTTCATCTTGTAAATAAACTTTTTGTTAAAAGGCAACAACAAAGGAATTCATAATATTAAACTGATGGAAATTTTGAAGGCACTATATTCTGATGACTTTGTTTCCTTATCATATATGTTGGTGCCATGTTTGTTTACAATTTGGATGAGTCAAACCAGTTGCTGGCATTTGAATTTTTTAATTTTGTTAATATCTTTTGACAATTTTCTGACATACCTAGCTGTAATTTCTTAATTTTTCATTAATTATGTGAAGTAATTTTCTTGCTTTGGTTATATTAAATTACCATCATATAAAATATTACTTTGTATTGTTAAAATGTGGGTAATAAATCTTGAGATGAATGTTTTGTACTCACACAAATATAAAAAGTAAAGTTATTATTATTATTCACGAGTATGATTGAGTGTAGAAATTAATTAGATTAGATCACTAACAATATTTATTGTTACAGAATCGACTCGGCCTCCGCTTCCTCAGTAAGTCAGTGCAGTACAACTATAGTCATTTCCTTGCATCTGGTTGCTTCTTAGCTGCACCCTTACTTGTTATCTAGGTAACTCTATCATGCTAAGACATAGACTTCAAAGAATAGTTTGTTTAATCTTAATAGTTTACATTTTTAAGACTTTATACATATATAGTTTCTGAATAGTTTTTTAAGACTTTTAGAGAACTTGAACAAATTTCCACTTAGTTATTTTTTTTAGATTTTCTTTTTCTTTCCCTACTTCATATAATTTTCTTAGTAACAATTTTGTAACTTGTATCAAAATTAAGTAGTCCTAGATTCCTTTGAATCTAATTTTAAACTGTCATCCTAATGGATATGATATTAATATCTATGAATGATATTTGTGTCATATGTGTTCATTGTTTAAATAGGTTGTTCCAACTCATGGATCATAGTTGGATGAGTGCACTACGTATAACCGAGGAGTATGAGAATGGGGTTGAAGCGTTTCTTGATTACGTTATAAGAAACGTTGATGACTTCAATGGAAGATTATATTGCCCCTGTGTGAACTATTTAAATAAGACTCGGTTGAAAGTTGAAGAAATTCGAGAGCATCTCCTCTGTGATGGAATTATGCTAAGTTATAAAAGATGGATATGGCATGGAGAGGCACTATCTACCATGTCAACTACACCTCAAACCGATCAAGTAGATTCAGATATGGAAGATCGACTAGAGGACATGATCAATGATATTGAAGTCGAGGCTTTCCAACAGGCACGTGTGTATGATAATATATGTAATGACGCTAAAGTACCTTTGTATTCTGGTTGTGCTAAATTCACACGACTATCAGCCTTGCTAAAGTTAGTCAACCTGAAGGAACTTACGAATACCTATGGATTCATTGATCCTACGTTCCTTCATGATAAAGGAAACAAAAAGGAGGACATACAAAACTACATTCAAAGCAGATTATCGGAAGGAAAATTGGTTTACCTTGCACCGTATTTTATTAACTCGTAAGTAATATGGTCTTCTTTTAATTATTTAGTTTTTTAAAAAATTTATGACATATTTTATTTCACTTTATGTAGGTCGCATTGGCAATTGATATTAATATGTCCAAAACAGAATTTGTGTGTGTTATTGTGCTCAACAAAGGGTAAACCATCTAAAGAACTCAAACAACTTCTACAAGTGTAAGTGTTAATTGTTATATTAATTACCATCGTCTAATGAAACATAATATCCTGTGTATATATCTTATTGTTAAGCTTATTAACTTAAAGTATTTTTGTATTAAAACCATTTTTATCGTAGACCAATACAAGCATCTCAGTTGTTGCTAGGTCGACACACAAAATGTTTAACACCTCCTAAATGGATCAATCCAAGTGTAAGTTGGATGTTCATCATTTTTATTTCTTTTGTTGTCATATTTTTATCTTACATATTTCAATATTAATTGGTGTTATTTTTATAGTGCCCAACACAACCATTAGGTAGTATGCAGTGTGGATTTTATGTAATGAAGCACATGTTGGATATTATCTTAGAAAACACTCTTGATTCATGGGACAAGGTGATTTTTTCAATATGTAGTTTTGTAAAACTCTAATTAAGTTGCATGTGCTTTATGTTCTTGTTGCTCATGCATTCTGGTTTTGAATTTGCAGAGGTTCGATCGAGAACCATTTTCTGAGGATAAAATTGAAGACATTCAAAAACGATGGGCAAGATATTTGTTTGAAGTGTTGCCTCCTTCATTCTAAAGATGTCTTGGTATTAAAAGGGCTGCCCAAGAAATAGTGAGTCTACTATTCTAGTTCAACTGTATTTAAAGTTATTTTCATCATAACACTAGTTTTTAATTGATATGTTTTCCCTTATTATGCTTGTTTCTGGGATTAAATTGTTATATGCATAGATATGTTCCAAAATAGATTAAAAGTTTACATTCACTTATTAAATTGATATTCTGCAATAATGAGAACTCAAAAATAACTAATTGGCTGGTTGCAGGCTTGTACCAAATCTCTCACCCCTTTACTTTTTCTTCTTCTTATAACCCAGTAGGTGATTATTCTTAAGGGCTATATCCTGTCCATGGACCAAATTCTTGCAGTTCTGTCATGTGATTATAACTAAATACCAAACTAGCCATCATTAAAAAAAATATTGGAAGAACATGTCACTATTTATGATAGGATTATAAAATTTTCTCTTATGTAAAGAAACAATGTGGTAAAGAAAAAATAGGCATAGGACAGCATCTGGAAATAATGAGAGAAAAGAAAAAAAAATGGAAGGTGTCATAACTTCAAAACCGACTCCATGCTTTTCTTACATTTTAAAGTGAAATGGTGAGTGGTGAGTGTCACTTTAAAAAAAAAAATGGTGCGTTTCATTAATCCATAGCCAAAGTAAATGGAACATAAATTCATGGCAAGTATATCATCCGAGAACACGTGACATAGCCTAAAGTATTTGTTTATGATACTTTCCCTCCTCTTCACTTTTATTTTAAAAAATATAGGAAAAACATCATTGTATTAGCTCATATGCAGAGAAACAGCTAGTGCTTTTTTACTTGGGTGAAACAGTAACAAATATTTTACAATAATTCTTATTTCTTCCCTTTCTCTTTATGACATTATACATCCATACACATTTTTATTCAATTAATTATAAAAAATTCCTCTCAAAATACGGACATCCACCCCACAAAGCGAAAGTCCTAAATCCTTAAATTTTTATTGCCCACAACACTGCTCAGTTTCATCATTTTAATTATTTGCGTGCCTCCTTATACATTCCTGTCTCCATACCCTATTTTTTCACCCGCTGATATGTTAATTGTTAAGAGAAAGGGTTGCATTGCTACAAATATGTTGTTCACCTTTGTCTTAATGTATTTGTTTAATCTGAAATAAAGTGGATCACAGTAACACAACATTTGGAGCATGGATACAAGCTTTTGTAGTCTATGATGCACATGCTACATGTGTTTAAGCAATTGAAATGAGATACCATATTGAAATGTTTAAACTTTAATTTTTTGGTTATTAAATATGTTGTGATTATTATTAAATATGTAGGGATTTAGTCATAACTAATGACAGAATTTTTGTGAACTTTTATCAGCAGGATGATAGTGAAGATGATCCAGAAGATGCTTTTATTTTTCAATCTCAGTCCTCATTCACCCTTTAAAAGCTCTCTAAGTTCTTGGTCATTGAAGAAACATTTTTCTTTGTATGTTCTATTTTCTATGCCTAATTGTACGTGCACAACATTTTTGTAGTTGGAAAGAACAAGTTTAAAGGAAAGGAATTACAGTAATATTGGCGTTTAGCATGATCAAAATTGATGTGATATGATGTCTAATGTCTCTTTTGGTTTTCCTTTAGCTGATTCAACTCATGATTTTGAAATTGCAATACTGAATTGGCATGCTCATGAATAAAATACGTACCGATATAAAAAGTTAAAAAAAACCATATTTTTTGTAGCGGGCGAAACAAAACCGACCGGTGAGAAAATTCTATTTTTGTACCGGTCCTAACTAAAAGGACCGGTGAGAAAAGTATACTTTGTACCGGGCCTAAATAAAAGGACCGGTGAGAAAAGGCTACCTTGTACCAGGCCTAAATAAAAAACCGGTGAGAAAAGTAGCCTAAATAGCTGAATTTTTGTACCGGGCCTAACCTCAGGGACCGGTGTAAATATCATTTTTTATGTCAGTTGTTTGAAGAAGGACCAGTGAGAAATAGTTTTTTCTCACCTGTTTTAAAGAAAAGGACCGGTGTAATTATTGTTTTTTATACCGGTCGTCATAAGCAGGACCGGTGTAAAATCAACTTTTCTCACCGGTCCCAAAACCGGTGTAAAAAGTCCACATTTTTCTCACCGGCTCCATCCACACCGGTCCTACAACCGGTGTAAAAAGCCTTTTTTGCACTAGTGTATGCTACTAGCTGTTGTGTTCTATTTTGTATTCAAATTTACTTGTCTGCACTTAAACTCCTGAAAATGGATGTATACTTATATTCCTACTTGTCATTTAAAAACATAGTTTATTATAAAATCACTACTCTTAGTTTAAAACCCATTTCTTAGTTAATTTATTTTCATCAAATCATCTGACTCAATTTATTAAAATTCTTGCATTTGTTAAAACGTCATTATTCTTTGAAATAATTCCTTTTCTTCTAACTTGACATTATATTAATAAGTGTTATTTCATTACTTCCTATTTGTCCCTCTTTATCCTATTGCTTATTTCCTTTACTTAAAATTTATAAAATCTGCAAAGTTAACTAATTATATCGTTGGCGTGCTAAATTAGAAAATAGTCTCAAAATAAATCATATTTTGGCATAAGTTAGCGGAACTACTCATATCGCGTAATTTCTTCAACAACGCTCTATGAGCCATGATTTAGTGACTATACAATGTGACGGGGCTTACCAGAAAAATTACATTAATATGCATCAACTACATAAACTACATAAAGAAATTAAAATTAATTACAAACCCAATTCAAAATATAGCCGAGCCCACGATAATTTTCTAAAATCCATAAATTGTCATACTGAGCTCTGAATTTCAATAAATTTAAACAGAAAGCACAGCCTTTGAGGCACGCTTTATGAAATTTCTATGAGAATGCGATGGTAATTATAATTATAATTATAATTTGTCAGCGGCAACGAAAAATCACATAACTCTAAATCGGACCATCGGATCGTAACGCAAGTCGAAGGGGTTATCCCAGGAATTATAGGAGCACTATAGTACAGTTAAAAACAAAGGAAAATGAAGAAAATCTCCCCTTACCTCACAGTGCAGTCATGGTTTTGAGAGGGAAAAGAGGTGGGTTGTCAAAAATTCACCGTTCACGCGAATCCTTCCGCCGATCGTCGTTGATTGTTCCCAGAACCTAGGAAACAACATAGGCAGCCATCCACACAAAAAGGGGTCACGGTTTTGTAAGCTAAAATGGAGGGGAAACAACCAATATATCATATGCATGCTGCTGGATTTTCAAGAAGGAAAAGGGAACAAGAATTAAGAACTAAAATTGTAAGAATCTCACCTTAGTTTGTCAAGATAAGTCCATGGCTAAAGAGAGATAGAATTAAGGGACTTAGCTGCTACAATAGTGACCTATAGATGATGAACTTGAAGAATTTTGATAGCTAAAATTGGAGGGATTAGCCATGGGTGATGGTGAGGAAAGGAGGAAGAAGAGTTGAAATTTAGGGATGGTGGGTTAGAATGGTGGAGCCGTAAGGTGGGGAAAGGTTTTATGGTGGTGGACAGTGGCTGTTTGGGGAGGTTAAGAGTGACTAGAATTGAAGAAAATAAATGGGAGAGAAGGCCTAGTGGCTGTTGTGAATGAAGAGAGTGGAAGGTAATGAAGTGATCTTAATTTTTATAAAATTTGCTACTTGTTAAGCAAGTGGTAATGAGTGGGTTAGAATGGCTAAGTGGGCTGGTGTGTCGTGGTGGTGACACCTTACTTCCGAGGTGTCGGACGGTGGTGGTGTTTCCAGGAACCGGTGGCCGAAAAACTAACTTGTCACGTAAGAAATTAAAAGTGTTTATGATTTTTAGGAACCGGAAACTAAGACAGTTAAAAATAAATATACAATAATTTGAAGAGTGGGAATTAGCAAAAACATTCAACACAAAGATTGTAGGTCTCAATTTTCTCTTTAATTTGATATATCATACCTGAAAATCTAAGGTTGGTAGCCCGATTTATGCCTGAATCAAGAAAAAGTGCTCCTGGAGCTCTTGAATTCGTTAGAGCTAAAAAGATAAATTTGTAATTATTTTTCCTTTGAGAACCAGCCTTTGTTCCCTTCATGAAATTTGTAGGATTCTTTGATACGAAACCATAAAAGAAGAACAAAGTGATTTTAGTATCATAAGAGGGAGATATACAATTTTTCTAAAATGGTGTAGTGTTGTTGTGGGAATGGAACAAGTTTGTGAAGATTGTGAAAATTATACCAAATAGAAAGGATTCACCTTCAAGGCTGTTAACCCTCGTGGTACTGTTGGGTTTTTAATTAGCAAGCGCACCAATCGTTTGTAGTTTTCAAATTTAGATATCATTCCATTGAGATTGAAGTCCAGTAACTCACAGTAATTTCTTATTTACTATGGTAAATTTGTCAAAAAATTATTAACAAAAGAATAATTTATAAACAATTTGTACAATATTCACATAATTTGATGATTGATTTGTTCATAAGGTAAAAAGATGGAAAAGATAAAATCTATCTATAAAATTGAGATGTAATTCAGAATAATTCAGATACTTGATGTAAAAACACAGATTAACAAATTATGTTGGAATTAGGATTCTCATACTAAAATATAATGAAGTGATTACAAACATACATACTTAATTATCAAGTTCATGTCATTGCAGCTTAAAGTCATTATAACCGATCCCTCGTGATATAAATTCTAAGTATTTACCGTAAAGTCCGATCCCTCGTGAGCTTTCTCAATAAAAACTTGCATTAAGTCCTGGCCTTATGGCAACAATAATCACCAACTCTATCCCTAGTAATTGGCATATTAAGGGTATTTCAATTTTTACTTTCATTAAAACAGGTTTTAATACAGCATGAATAATCATTCTCCCGTTTGATGTTCACACTAATAAAACAGGTTTCAATACATATGAAAATCATTCACCCGTTTGATGTTCATATTAATAAAGAGTTGAAATACTAACATGTACTTGAATCATAAATATGCAGAGGTCATAATCACAACATCATATAATAGATTCATTCACCAAATTCCAACATAAACAATTTAGTTACACATGGTAAAAGTAAAAACAACACTTACAAAGTTTGACATTACGAGGACTTGGAAACACTTCACGATACAAGAACTCACGATACTACACAACTCTCTTAAGTATCTAGAAATCACTCTAACCTTACAAACTCACAAAAGAACACTCAAACTTGAGTGAAAGGAGAGAAAAAGAGGCTCTGAATTTAGAACGGATGATTTGAATGTGTGGAGAATGGACCTATTTATAGGGATGAAGAAGGGTCCTGACGTGTTAAGCTCGTGATTAAGTGGCCATGATTGTTAAGTATTTATTAATAATGCCCAGACATGTCCCATCTTTTGGCTTGGCACTTAGCTGAAGTGGATTGGCCAATAATGGGTCATTTGGCTGAGTGCTTGGCCACCTGGAAGTGGAGTCCACGTAGCTCCTAATGCTACGCATGGCTGTGACTTGTAGTGTCAGCATCAAAATTCCCCACGCTACGCGCGTGGTGTTGATGCTACGCCTTAGCTCTTCAGTTCTTCAACTTTTCTCTTTAATTTCTTTACTTTTTCACTGCAAAACTAGAGAAAATTGATCAAGGGCAGATTATTTCCAACAACATCCATTTATTGAATTTAAAACCTAAATTTCTAACAAATTAACTTATTTTTATTATTTTTATAAAATTTTTATTAAGGAATTTATTGTAAATTTGAGGACTAACAAATACCCCCAACTTAAGACATTGCTTGTCCTCGAGCAAGAGAGAAAATAAAAAGTAAAATTTGAAATCTAATTTTTGAATTAGTCTGAGATTTTACCATAAAATGTAATTTCACAATTTACCATTTAAAATAACCAAAAATAGATATCTTATGTAATAAAGGTTTAATGACAAAAAATTTTACAATGTCTTATCAATAAATCAAGCATAATTTCAGGTTTTACCTCACAAGTGTTTATCTCTGTGCAAAGGCTAATCTGTTTCACTCAATCGATCATAAAATCAAACAAATTAAATTTTGATTTTCATCTAATCAATGGTTAATCATACAGAGTTAATTTAAGAATCACAAGGTGTTTTCAAGGGTTATAATGAGGTTTGGCTACAAGAAATTATGGCTTTTCTTGGAATTCAAAAACCTGAAATCATAAAAAGAGCATTTTATAATTTTTAGGCTTTCTCATGGCCCAAATCTCATTTCCCTCTTTGACGAATATCCCTAACTTGATCCTTTTCTCTATTTCTTTTTCTTGTTATGCATGTATATTTTTTCATTTTATTTTCGTTTTTGTACATGCATTACTAATAATTTTTGAAAAAGGATTAAGTTCCAAAATTGTCACTCCCCAAGTTATAACACTCAAAATTTTTCATTTTGCTCAATTGCTTTTTTAATCAATCAAGTAGAGGGAATGGATAAAAATTGATAAAGGTTAAGGGTACCAAAGAAATTATTTTTCAGGCTCAAAATTGGCTTGCAAAGGATAAAAATAATTTTACCATGGTAAGCTTTTTGGCCCAAGGTTTCTTTTACCAAAAATTTGCCTTGATCATATTCTTAAATTCTCTGTACAACAACACAAATCACAGATTAAAGCAAAATCAATTTGAATGAAGTTATGTCGAAAACCCTCAAGTGTTTAAAAGATCTCTCAGCTCACCGGGTTATTGAAATTAGCTTGATAGTTAATAAAATTATTGTAATTAATTTATCAAAATCCCTAAATTACAAAAATAATCGATAATTGATTTTAAAAAATGGTTTTATTGTGTAAGAACCTTAAGTGTATAAAATTCTTTTATTTTCAAAAATTGGATTTATTATTTTTAAAGATAAAGCTTTATTTTTGATTTTTGATTAAGGAGAATATGCTTAAATTAAACACACCACACAAAAAAGAATAAAAGTAAATCATAATAAATCCAAAATGTAAATGCAAATGTAAATATCAAACTAAACTAAAATGTATGTAAATAAAGTGCAAGAAAAATGTAAGATAGCACTAATCAATCCTCAATATGATCATCCTCATCATCTTTCTCCTCATCGGCATCACCCTCAGAATCAGCACATGCTCCAAATGGTCCACCTGTCTCAGGATAAGTGGGCAAATCACTAGGCCAAGCTACATGGGAAGCAAAATTAGTAGGTGTCATAAATGGTGCTCCCTCTCCTTGTATCCTGTACTGGTAAAATGCATTATGCAAATGAACATAAGCACGATGAGAATCAGCCATCATCTACATCATATGCTGATGCTCTAGGGTCATCCTAGCAAATCCATCAGTGATAGTATCAGCAGATGGTGGCTGGACTGGTGGTCTCCTCCATCTCTGTCTGGGCTGAGCCTCCTGCTCCAGAGGTGGAAGCTCGTACTGCTGAACAAAGTAATCTCTGTTCACTAGAACCTTGGGGACTCTCCCCGAAGAACTAGTGAACTCAGGCGATGGCACGACAACTCCTTGCCTCCTTAGTAAGGTACATATGATAAGATGGAAGGGAATAGGATGGTTCACCTTATACCCAAGGGCATAAAGGTGAATCTGCTTAGATATCAGCTCGGTGATGTCAATAGTGTGGCCCTGAAGGATAGAATAAAGAAGGCAGCATCGATCAACTAGAATAGAAGATAGGTGGGTGACAGGAGTAATGTTATGAAGCATGAGATGAGACCACGCCTGAGCTATGAGGGTCAGCTGGGTCTTGAGGAGGTTCGATAGAGTCCTTCCAACCTTACTTAGGTTGAAGAAGATTCCATCCTTGCTCAGGAAATGAGTAACCTGATCCAGGAAATATCCTAGATCACCATCCTCAGTAGCAACCTTGTTTCTATTTTCCTTCCAGAAACAAGTGTCACTCTCAGGAGTAGGCTCCCAAGGATTACCCAGTAGGGTACTAATAGTATCCCGGTCGTAAGTGATGTACCGACCCCTCACCAAGCTCATCCTCTACTGACTGATGTTCGGTGTGTCCTGACAAGTCCTGAAGGCATTCACATAAAATTCCATAACTAAGATGGGGTCTCCCTCAGTAGGTAGGGAAAATAGGGGTCCCCATCTCTAATATGGTATTTTGCATGTTAATCATACAAAGGAAATGAAATGTTCAAGGAAAGAGAATCAAGTTTGTATAATACAACTTCAATGGAACGTTTGTGCCAAGTTTAAACACAGTGATTGTAGTATAATATAGATGTCGTTCCACTGAAGAGGTGTTGGTTTGAAGATCTTAGTTCTTGAATTGATTTTGACAGAAGATTTGTTTTGGTTTTGTTGTGCAAAAGATTGAATATAAAAGAAACAGTAAGTGAATGAAAATAATGACACTAAAGTGTTTGAGAAAAAAATCAGATTTGGAAAACTGGGATTGGTTTCATCGCATCGCACCTTTTGTAAGCTAAATAAATTTGCATGTATGTAACTTGAAATGATAATTTCTACGTCACAATCAAACTCATTTGTATCGATCCCTCGACTACAAAATTCATAAGAATGATTTCAAACCGCTGATCCCTCAGTCACTTTGAAACCATTCCAGCATTACTGATCGATTGTTTTGACGTTCATTGCGTTAGATGCCATCCCTGGTCAGCTACTCACAACGAGTATTTCATTCAGATCTGCTTTCAAAAGTTACTTCCCAGTATAATTAAGAAAACTTTAAACAAGAAAATAGTGATCAAGTACTTTCAGGCATTAATGGCAGAATGAAATACAGAAAGTTATCAAATCTCATTAACATAATTGAAAACTTACAGCAGCATTACTTTAGGTTTGATTTGATTACAACCAATCCCAATAAGGAAAATTAGTTACTCATACTATGCATTTTCACTTAAGAAAAATTAGAAATGAATACAGAATGAATGGTGAGATGCAGGAGATGTGTTTAATGATATAAAGGAGATGATGCCCTATTATTCATGCTCTCTACTTGATTTATAGGGATTATGATTCAGCTTTTCTTTCCCCACTTACGTAGAACCCATGAAGAACCTTTCAGAGTCATGCAGAAATACAAGAAAGTGGGTGAGTTGGCATCGCACCATTGGTAAATAAAAAAAATTACAAATCCCATGCTGCATGAGTCACGCTTGAGCTTAATGTCCACGCTCAAGTGTGGAAAGTTCTGATGCTCTCTGGTTGTCTCACGCTTAAGCCATCTTAACCACGCTCAAGCGTGGCCTTCCTATATGATTTACGCTTGATCCACGCTCACTTCACACTCAGGCTTCATAAGTCCATGCTTAAGCGCACCAGCTATGTCCAGGGTCATGCTTGAGCGAGCTCGGGCTCACTTTCAAGCGTGAGGTTCTCCTTAATGCTTCTCGCTCAAGCTGCGCTCAAGCATGGGGAGGGCTGTCTTCATTAAATCATGCTTAGGCATGCTGAGTGCCACGCTCAAGCGTCCTTGGCTTGATGTGTTGGTTCTTCTTAGTTTCTTCAGGATTTTTGGTATCTTCAAACATTTTTACAAATCAAGCTCTTTTACACAATATAACATTTATAACAGAATCATGTTCAATTATTCCTTAATTTAGTTAAGTTATTTCAAAAAGTGAGTCTAATTGAATCATGAATTTGATGTAAAATAATCAATTATCAAACTCTCCCATCCTAGAGTCTTGCTTGTCCTCAAGCAAAAGAAATTTTTCAAACAAGAGACTAATCATGCTCAGATTCTAATCATGAACTAAAATTAAAAGACAGTGATTATTATCCAATTTCTTGAGACAATTGGAATTCTTAATATCCATTAATCTGAAATATAGTGTTCTACTTTAACTTCTCATAAAACAAGTAATCCAATACTGTCAGAACAAGGAACTTCTCAATAATTCTCACTAGGTGACTGTTTCTTTTATCCATCATTAAAACTGCCTAGTTAACATTGTCAGTTATTTCTTTTCAAACCAAAATCAGAAGAATAACAAGGATCAAAAAGGTCTTTTTAAGGTTGTAATGAGGCTGGGCTGACAAAAATTCTTGGTTTTTCTTTGATTTCAAATTGCATGTACAAAGTAGAGCAAAAGTATTTCAGTTTGACTGTTACACTTTAAGAGGCTTCTTCTTTAAAATTTTCAGAATTCTTTATCTGCTTTAATTTCCTCCAGCTCTTTCATAATCTTTTAGAGAGCTTATTATCTTTATTCATTTTCTTTTTCTGCCTCCATTTCTTTTATCACCCTTTTTGAAAAAGTATTTTATGCTCTTTTGAAAACATGCTGATAAGATGGGATTTTTCTTTTCATGCTTAGCTCAGGAGGGTGTTTTTACAGAATAAACTTTTTAGCTCAAACGGGCTACCAAAGAATAGGATATTTATAAGGGGCAACTTTTTGGCTCTGGGTTAATTGTGTTTTTCAAAATTTTGCCTTGATCATTTCCTTGCTTATTTCTTTAGAAAAAGGTTTAATTAGAAAATTAGTCAATGTCAACTTAACAAGTTCAAACGAGACTCTCTGTGTTTAATGGATCTCTTCTCACCAGGTTAAAAGGCCTATTCCTTTGTTCTAACAGAAAAAGATTCAAGTATGTAAGAAATTTCAACAGTTCATGCATTTCCTATTTCTGGTTCTTAATACAACCAATTGTCCTTTTTAAGTGTTGTTGTCTTATAATTTGTTATGCCTAAAGAATCTGTTCATGTATTCTAATTTCTTGCTTATGCTTAGGAAACAAATCTATTGTAAGCATATTCATATAAAATCATTTAAGCAATTCATGCAAAATTATGAAAGCTTCAAACCAAAACCAAGTTCTACAGTAAGTAAAATAAAAGAAGCAAAATGAAAATTGTTTCTGAAAAGTAGCAATTAGGAAAGAAAAAAAATATGTCACTCATTATCCTCCGTGTCTGTCTCTTCTTCCCTCATTGGAGGACCTTGTAAGAAGGTTCTTGCTCCTCCCTGTGATGTCTCACCTCCTCCAAAGAAAGGAGTCCTGTCCCCAGGCCAAGCAAGAAGAGCTTCAAAGTGGATTGGATCCACCCAGGGGTTGGGTTGACCTGTAGGAATATTATGGTATAAGCCATTATGTACATGCATCAGACCTCTATGATTGGAATTCTGCTGTGCTAAGAGGTGGCTATTCTGGATCTTCAGAATGTGGATGGCCTGTAGAATCATTGTTGTCTCTGAGCTGAGAGGAGGAGGAAGGAGTTCTGATCCTGCTGGTGGTGCTTGCTGTGTATCTGAAGCAGGTGGTGGAAGTGCATCTGGTGAAGGGGTTGCTTGAACACTGCAATGACGCTCAATGAAGCATTTGTCTATAGAAGGCCTGATGGGTTTGAGGTCCTGTACCTCAATCCCATGAGCTGCACAAAAATCAGTGATAAAGGCTGGAAAGCCTAGACTTCCTTTTACCTTTTGCCCTGCTTGGGAGTATTTCTGATCAGCCTTCACAAACTTATGAATTTCATCCGACATTATTTGGGCTAGATCAATGGATATGTCATTTTGCAAAATACAATATAGTAAATAGCACCTACTAAAAATGAGATCAGAAACATATGCATTAGGTGCAATGTTAGCAAGCATGAAAGAAGTCCATACTTGAGAGATGGTGGTCATGTCTTTCCTTAAAATACGCAGTGGGTTCTCTCCTTGGCCCATCTAAAAGTGGCGACTTGGAATGCATATGGCTGCCTCAATATCATGGGTAGCAATGAATTGGTTTCTTGCAAGCATAGCAGCGTATTCACAAATCTGTCCCTCTTCTAGCTTCATGATGCTTCCAAGGTAGAAGTTAATCTCATCCTGCTATATGAGAGCCAATGACCTCTTACCCATGTCTTCCTATCACTTTCTCCTTCTTTAGGCCAAGCATTGGCGTAGAATTCTCTCACTATCTCTGGGTCATATTTCTCCCTTGGATAGCAGATCTTGAGCCAGTTTCTTCTTCTCACAACCTGTAAAAATGCATCACATTCTCCTAAGGCCAAATCTAGCTTTCTTTCCAGGATGAATGTCCAATTGGAAATATCTTCGTAACGCCTATCCTTATCTTTGTTTCTGAATTTTGGGGTGTTATCTTGATCTTCGGTCCTTAGCCTCTTTCCCTTATTTCTTCTCGAACTTCTTGGTGGGGAAGTAGTTGCAGGAGAACTTGGTGCAACTTGCTTGGTCCTGGCCATTCTATGCAAAAGAGAAAAAAACTTCAAATGATGATATAATAAGGATGGCAAGGAAAATCCATATGTGTAGTGTCCTATGTCAAGATTGTAGACCATATATATACCATTTCTTAATATGTATGATGTGGATCATGACCAATATGCAAAGTAAGTTCTTTTAGGACTTTTCACAAATAATTAACATGCACTTACAAGGAAGTTGAGGAGTAGTAGCATCAATCCCTTTTTAAACAACCCACAAAATAATCAAGCATGAAGTATTTATGCATCATGATAGTTATACAGTAGGAATGGATATAAAGAGATTTTCAAGACTTCAATGCATGCATTTCTAAAAATGGTTTATCACTTCTCTTTAACAACATAATGAATATTAGAGAAAGAGAGAGATTTCAGTGGTTACCTTGGAGAGAATCAAAAATTGATGCAAAAGAGAAATTGCAATGACGCTTGAAGGGACTTGTTAATGAAAATGCAGTGGGAATTTTTCAACGTTAATCAAGAGGGAATAGGTATGGTGAAAATGGTTTATCAGTTACAAAGTTTGAAAGACAATAATGATAGTGGGCAGTTACAGAATTTTCAGTGATAGCCTCATTTTTTAAAAAAAATTTTGAAACCGTTGTCAGGTGGCAGTTAAAAATTGCCCCACTTGAGCAGGTCCTCACGCTTAAGCGTGATTGTGGTCTTTGGGCACGCTTGAGCCTATTATTTCCATGCTTGAGTGTGGCTATCACCTGATGTATCTTCGCTCAAGCAAGAGTTAACCATGCTTAAGCGTGATCGGTTGGCATGAAGTTGGGATTCTGTTGTTTAATATGATGCGCTTGAGTGCAACAATCACGCTTGAGCGCGATGCTTGAAGGTTGGGACCTGATGCATTTTCGCTTGAGCGTGAGGGTCTTTGCTTTAAGCGTGGCACTTTCTTTTTAAAAAAGTTCCTTCTCGCTTAAGCACAACATGTTACGCTTTAAGCGTGATCGGGTTTGAGAGTTTCATACTTTCTGATAGTGTTGCCACACTGTAAGCATTATTCTCACGCTTTAAGCGTGCATTATGAACAAGGGTTATCTTACCTGGACTTGCTTGAGCGAGATTTATCCACGCTTGAGTGTGGTGACTCCCCTGATGCTTTCTTTGTCTCGCTTAAGTGTTTGAGTGATTCGCTTGAGCGATTTTAGGACAGAGCCATATTTTCCTTTGCTCGCTTAAGCGAGTATTACCTTGTTTGAGCGTGAGGACTCTGATGCTTTACTTCCTACAAGGTTGATCTCTTGAATTGGTCACGCTTGAGCTAACATAGTTTAGCTTAAATGTACATGATGTTCTGACACTTGAAATGTTTGTGATAAGTGATCTATAATGAAAGAAAATTTTAATTACAATAGAAAAGAACAATCAAAGGGATAAAAAAGAGATAGAAACAAAGAAGATTGGGTTACCTCCCAATAAGCGCTTGTTTATCGTCATTAGCTTGATGCCTGATAGACTTTTCAATATGGATCTGTCAGTTGAATGATGGTGGTGACCTTCTCCACCCCTCCTCCTAAATAAGGCTTGAGCCTTTGACCATTTACAACCCAGGTTCTTTCAGATTTTGGGTCTTGTAATTCAATGGCCCCATAAGATCTTACTTCCTTCACAATGAATAGTCCTGACCATTTGGATTTTAGTTTTCCTGGAAACAATTTTATCCTTGAATTAAAAAGGAGCACAGATTGTCCTGGGTAAAAACTCTTTTTCAGAATGTGTCTGTCATGGTAAGCCTTCATTTTCTCCTTATAGATCCTTGATGATTCATAGGCATCCATCCTCCATTCTTCTAACTTGTGCATTTGAATTTTTCTTTCTTGAGCTGATGCCTTTAGATCATAATTGAGAATTTTCATTGCCCAGAATGCCTTGTGTTCAAGCTCTATTGGAAGATGGCAATTCTTTCCATACACCAACTGGTAAGGTGAAAATCCAGTTGGTGCTTTGTAGGCTGTTCTGTATGCCCATAAAGCATCATCCAGCTTTAAGGACCAATCCTTCCTGTTGTGGCCAATTGTCTTTTCTAGTATCCTCTTGATCTCTCTGTTGGATACTTCCACTTGGCCATTGGCTTGAGGGTGGTATGGAGAGGTTACCTTATGCTTTACTCCATAGTGTTCCAGACACTTTTGAAGTTGAGTGTTGCAGAAATGAGAACCTCCGTCACTTATCAGTACCCTTAGAGTGCCAAACCTGCTGAAAATATTTTTCTTGAGAAATTTGATAATGGTTTTAGCATCAGCTCTAACACAGGCCAAGGCTTCAACCCACTTTGATACATACTCCACTACTACAACAATGTACTCATTAAAAAATGAAGTAGGTAGAGGTCCAACAAACTCTATACCCCAACAATCGAAGACTTCTATTTCAAGAACAGGAGTTAGTGGCATTTCGTTCCTTTTTGATATGTTACCTATTTTCTGACATACATCATAATGCTACACAAAAACATTAGCATCTTTAAATAATGATGGCCAATAAAAACTTGATTGGAGGACCTTAGCTGCAGTCCTCTCCCCATTGAAGTGTCCTCCATATGGGGAGCTGTGACAGTGCCATAAGATATTGTTAGCCTCTTCTTGGGATACACATCTCCTTAAAATATGGTCTGATCCAAGTTTAAACAGGTGTGGATCATCCCATATGAAATGTTTCGCATCCTTCAGAAACTTTTTCTTTTGTTGCCATGAAAGATCCTCAGGCAACACCCCTGCGGCTTTAAAGTTTGCCATGTCTGCAAACCATGGCCTTTCCTTTATCATCAGTAGCTTCTCATCAGGGAATTCTTCATTCACTTTTGGTTGTAGTAGTGTGACTTCCTTGTTAACAAGGCGAGACAAATGATCTGTAATAAAATTTTCACTACCCTTTTTGTATTTGATCACTAGATTGAATTCTTGCATTAGCAAGATCCATCTAATTAGCCTGGGCTTAGAGCTAGGTTTATTCAGCAGATATTTAATAGCAGCATGGTCAGTAAAAATAGTGACTTGGGAACCAATCAGATAAGGTCTAAATTTTTCCAAGCCATACATTATTGTTAACAGCTCTTTTTCTGTTGTTGCATAATTTATTTGGGCAGGGTTCAAAACTTTGCTAGCATAGTGTATAAAATGAAAAAATTTTGCCTTCCTTTGTCCTAATATGGCCCCAATGGCATAATCACTGGCATCACACATTATTTCAAAATCTAACTCCCAATCAGGAGCAACTATCACAGGTGCACAAGTTAATTTATGCTTTAAAGTTTCAAATGCATGCAGACAAGAATCATCAAAAATAAAGGGAGTGCCTTTGTTCAAGAGATTACTCAAAGGCTTTGCGTTTTGGAGAAGTCTTTGATGAACCTTCGATAAAATCCTGCATGGCCCAAGAAGCTTCTCACTCCTTTCACATTCCCTGGTGGCGCCAGCTTCTCAATTACTTCTACTTTGGCTTTGTCCACTTCAATGCCTCTTTTGGAGATTTGATGTCCCAGCACAATTCCTTCGGTAACCATAAAGTGACACTTTTCCCAATTTAAAACTAAATTGGTTTTCACACATCTCTCCAATACTATACTCAAGTTTTCCAAGCATTGATTAAATGATGGTCCAAAAACCGAAAAGTCATCCATGAAGACTTCAATGCATTTTTCCACTAAATCTGAGAAAATAGCTAACATGCACCTTTGAAATGTTGCAGGGGTATTACATAACCCAAAAGGCATTTTTTTGTATGCAAACACCCCAAAGGGACATGTGAATGTTTTTTTCTCTTGATCTTCTGGTGCAACAACTATTTGGTTATAACCTGAGTATCCATCCAGAAAGCAATAGTATGCTTGTCCTGCAAGCCTTTCCAGTATTTGGTCCATGAAGGGTAGAGGGAAGTGATCTTTCCTAGTTATTGTGTTTAACTTTCTATAGTCAATGCACATTCTCCATCCAGTGACTGTCCTTGTGGGAATCAATTCATTCTTGTCATTTTGTATGACGGTTACTCCTCCCTTTTTTGGAACGACCTGCACAGGGCTCACCCAAGAACTATCAGAGATTGGATAAATTATACCAGCTTTAAGTAACTTAATTACCTCCCCTTTTACTACTTCCTTCATGGTTGGATTCAAACGTCTCTGCGGCTGGGCAATTGGTTTGAATTCTTGTTCCATGTATATGTGGTGCATACAGTAGGTTGGGCTTATTCCTTTCAAGTCTTCTAGTTTCCAACCAATTACTGTTGAGTGCTCCCTTAATACTTGAATTAATTGTTTTTCTTCTGATTCTGACAATTGCCTATTAATAATAACAGGCTTTTAACCATCTTCGTCAAGAAAAACGTATTTTAAGTGTGAAGGCAACAACTTTAGCTCCACTTTTGATGCTACGACTTCTTTTGCTTTTTCTAGCAGCTTCTCATAATGAATTGTTTTCTGGATGTCATGCTTATCCTCCTCCAAGTTCTTCAAATTTTCTTCTATTATTTTTCCACTTTGTTCAGTGTCTGCCATTAACTCGACCAGTGGATCTTTGTTGAGCAATTCATTGGATTATTCTCTGATGGCTATTTCTTCAATGTCAATTTTGAAGCACTGCTGCTTTTCTGCTGGGTACTTCATTGCATCAAACATATTGAAATCTACTTCCTCATCTTGCACTCTCACCTTTAGCTTCCGATCGTCCACATCAATAATCACCTTTGCAGTTTTCATGAAGGGTCTCCCTAAAATGAGAGGTACCTCTGCATCTTCTTCAATGTCCATAATGACAAAATCTACAGGGAACACGAATTTGTCAACTCGTACCAGCACATCCTCTGTTATGCCGTATGGAAACATTATAGATCGATCAGCGAGTTGGAGGGTCATTCGTGTTGGTTTCACCTCAAGATCTCTGATTCTTTTTACCATTGAGAGGGGCATTAAGTTAATGCTAGTTCCCAAGTCTAAAAGTGCTTTTCCTACTGGTAAAGTACCAATAGTTACTGGAATTGTGAAACTCCCTGGGTCTTTTATTTTCTGAGGCAATACTTTTTGAATAATGACACTGCATCCTGCTACGAGTTCCACTGTTTCTTCAGAAAATCTTTTCTTCTATGTTAACAGCTCCTTCATGAATTTTGCGTACGTTAGCATTTGCTCCATGGCTTCCACAAAAGGTATGTTTATTTGTAACCTTTTGAAGATGTCCATGAATCTTGCATATTGCCTCTCCTTGTCTATCTTTGAAGGGTTCTTTGGATACGGCAAACTTTTCAGCTGTGGTGTTGGGTCGTCTACCTTCTTCTTCCCTTCTTTTATTTCTTTCTTTTTTTCAACTTCATCCTCATCATCATTCTTTTTGTTTTCTCTTCACTGACTTCCTCTCTTATTTTTTCATAATTCTTCTCTTCCACCTTTTCGCCCTTTTCTTCTTATTGTCTAATGACCTTTCCACTTCTTGTTGTGATTGCTTTACATTGCTCCTTTGGATTTGGGTGGGTATTAGCTCTAAATTGAGAATTATGATGTTCTACAATTTGACGAGCCAATTGCCCCACTTGAGTCTCCAGATTTCTTATTGAAGCATTAGTGTTTTTCTGATTGGTGATTGAGACTTGCATGAATTTTTCCAGAGTGTCCTTTAGTTTTGATGTTATTTCTGTCAAGGAAGGACCTTGTTGATAAGGTTGTTGTCTGTTGGAAGTGCTTGCCTTCTGCTTCCATCCATCATTTTGATTATTTCTCCATCCCTGCGAAAAATTGTTAGAATAAGCGTTGTTATTGAAGTTACCCTACTTACCTTGACTATTCATATAGAGGATGGATTGGTCTTCTTGCTCTCCTTGACAGTGTCCATTCTGATGTTCCCCTCCACAAAAGTCATAGTTCAATTGTGATTGTTGATTGTTTGTAGAGGTTTGTACTGCATGTAATTATTGTGGTAGTTTTGCCATTTGCTGTGTTAGAGCTTCAATTTGCTGAGTCAAAATTTTTTTTGAGCTAAAATGGCATCTGTTGTATTCAGTTCCAATATTCCCTTCTTCTGGACTTGTGTTCTATCATGCTGGGCTTGGTAATCCGTGGATGATAATGCTTCAATGATTCTTGTAGCTTGTTCTGCATCTACCATCATTATAGTGCCTCTGGCTGTTGCATCCAGTATCATTTTGGTGTCTGCTTTCAGTCCACTGTAAAAGATATTCAGTTGGGCAATATCTTCCAAGCCATGATTTAGACATTTTCTCAACAGAGATTTGAAGCATTCCCATGCTTCACAGAAGGGTTCATCTTGCCCTTGTTTGAATGTTGTTATGTCTGATTTAGCTTTGATAAATCTGGATGGTGGGAAGAATCTGTGTAGGAATTTCTCTTCCACAGTGTCCCAACTGTTCAAGCTTTGATTTGGGTGAGATTGGAGCCATTCCTTTGCTTTACCTGCTAAAGAAAAAGGAAATAGTCTTAGATATACAGCTTCAATTATTTCTTGTTTAAAGCCCATTGTTCCTACTAATTCATAGAATGTGGCTAAGTGAGTATATGGATCTTCACTTGTCATTCCATGGAATTGGTAGGAACTAATTAAACTAAGAAAAGCAGGTTTCATTTCTATAGCCCTTATTGTGTTTGGAATAGCAATGCTTGAGTAATGTCTGGGTCCTTGTTGTAAAGTGTAATCTCCCAGTGTTCTCCTTGGTGGATTTTGATTATTGCTATTGACATCCGCCATTATGTCAGAGGAAGTTTCTCCTGTGTGGAAGTTATGCTTTTGCTTGGCTTTCTTGATTTTCTTGAGGAGCCTATCTATTTCTGGATCAAATGCAAGTTGTTCTTTTGGTCCCTGTCCTCTCAAGATCATAAATCAAGCACTCACTCTAGCAATGTTATCATAAAAAAAATGAAAAATACAAACAAATGAAATTTATTTACAAGAGTCTTGTCAATTTAATGCTAAAATATTCAAACTTAAATGACCTCCCCGGCTGCGGCGCCAAAACTTGATATGTTATTTTACATGTTAATCATACAAAGGAAATGAAGTGTTCAAGGAAAGAGAATCAAGTTTGTATAATACAACTTCAATGGAATGTTTGTGCCAAGTTTAAACACAGTGATTGTAGTATAGTATAGATGTCGTTCCACTGAGGAGGTGTTGGTTTGAAGATCTTAGTTCTTGAATTGATTTTGACAGAAGATTTGTTTTAGTTTTGTTGTGCAAAAGATTGAATATAAAAGAAACAGCAAGTGAATGAAAATAATGACAATAAAGTGTTTGAGAAAAAAATCAGATTTGGAAAACTGGGATTGGTTTCATCGCATCGCACCTTTTGTAAGCTAAATAAATTTGCATGTTTGTAACTTGAAATGATAATTTCTACGTCACAATCAAACTCATTTGTATCGATCCCTCAACTACAAAATTCATAAGAATTATTTCAAACCGCTGATCCCTCAGTCACTTTGAAACCATTCTAGTATTACCGATCGATTGTTTTGACGTTCATTGCGTTAGATGCCATCCCTGGTCAGCTACTCACAACGAGTATTTCATTCAGATCTGCTTTCAAAAGTTACTTCCCAGTATACTTAAGAAAACTTAAAACAAAAAAATAGTGATCAAGTACTTTCAGGCATTAATGGCAGAATGAAATACAGAAAGTTATCAAATCTCATTAACATAATTGAAAACTTACAGCAGCATTACTTCAGGTTTGATTTAATTACAACCAATCCCAATAAGGAAAATTAGTTACTCATGCTATGTATTTTCACTTAAGAAAAATTGGAAATGAATACAGAATGAATGGTGGGATGCAGGAGATGTGTTTGATGATATGAAGGAGATGATGCCCTATTATTCATGCTCTCTGCTTGATTTATAGGGATTATGTTTCAGCTTTTCTTTCCCCACTTGTGTAGAACCCATGAAGAACCTTTCAGAGTCATGCAGAAACACAAGAAAATGGGTGAGTTGGCATCGCACCATTGGTAAATAAAAAAATTGCAAATCCCATGCTGCATGAGTCACGCTTGAGCATAATGTCCACGCTCAAGCGTGGAAAGTTCTGATGCTCTCTGGTTGTCTCACGCTTAAGCCATCTTAACCATGATCAAGTGTGGCCTTCCTATATGATTTATGCTTGATCCATGCTCACTTCACACTCAGGCTTCATAAGTCCACGCTCAAGCGCACCAGCTATGTCCAAGGTCACGCTTGAGCGAGCTCGAGCTCGCTCTCAAGCGTGAGGTTCTCCTTAATGCTTCTCGCTCAAGCTGCGCTCAAGCGTGGGGAAGGTTGTCTTTATTAAATCATGCTTAGGCGTGCTGAGTACCACGCTCAAGCGTCCTTGGCTTGATGTGTTGGTTCTTCTTGGTTTCTTCAGGATTTTTGGTACCTTTCTTCAAACATTTTTACAAATCAAGCTTTTTTACACAATATAACATTTATAACAGAATCATGTTCAATTATTCATTAATTCAGTTAAGTTATTTCAAAAAGTGAGTCCAATTGAATCATGAATTTGATGTGAAATAATCAATTATCAATCTTCTCCTCTGGATCTCATCCTACAGCTCAGGAAAATCTCCAGCATTCAGATCAAGGACTCTCTCCCAAATCAATCTCTGGCCCTTTATCTGGTGAAATCTTGCCCATTTCACATCAGTGCGAAATCTAGTGGGATCTCTAGGTCCCAGCTACTCCTCACCCTGAAGATCTGGATCCTCAGAGGTGGTATCAGTGTCCGTGGTCCTTATTTGTCTTTTAAGACCAGTGGTGCAAACAGACTTCTTTGGTGCCATCTGCAAGAAAGAAAATTTATTTTAAATAAACACACAAAAATTCAAACAACAAATTAACAAAACAAATCATGCATTTTTTTTATATATTCAAACATAAAAATAAAACTCATGTAAAATTTTAAACAAAATTCACACAATAAAAAATTTTAACCACAACAAAATATTTACAAAACATAAAAACAATATATTTTTGAATTTTATAAAATAAATTTTGTAAAACAAAAATTAAACATGTATATTTTTGGATTTTTAAAAATATAACATACACAATATTTTATCAAATTCACACAACATGCAATTTCACATGATATTCATATGAACAAAATTTAACAACTTTATTTATTTATTTTTATGCAAGAAAGTATAACAAACATACAATTTAAGAAATTTTATTAATTTTAAAAGAAAAACAATTAAACAAACTGGAAAGAATTTTTTTTAATATAAAACGGAAAACAATATATACATTAAATAGAAAATAAAAACTCAAAAATCAAAAATAGAGGCTGACGCTACGCGCCAGGTTGTTCTTCCCACGCTACGCGTCACTGGGACGCTACGCGTGAGCTTGCAGAAACAGAAACTGCAGAATGGGGTTGCGCAACAGTAACCCCTTCAAACATCATTCAATCAAAACATTCCCCTAATTCTAACAACAAACAAATCCCAATGGTCTTCTAGTCCTAATCCTAACCATATACAATTCTAAGAATTGAAAATCAAAAACAAACTAAAGAAAAAGGAGAAAATCACTTACTTAGAGTCTTTGTGAAATCAGAGAGAGATGAGAGAATGTAGGTTCTTATGAATTTGAGGATTAGGGTTCTGGGAGAAAAAAATAAGGCAGAGAGGGAAATTTAGGTTTTTTTAAAACCTAAATTGGGCCTCTCTGGTTCATTTTTAAAAACTGAACATGGGCTCTGATGCTCTGTGTGGCTAGGACGCTATACGTCAGGTTAAAATTTTTACCTGCACGCTACGCGTGAGGGAGACGCTACGCATGGGGTTCTGTTTTTCAAAAATTAAAATTTTAATTCTCAAAATCCCTTTTCTTCCAGTTTAAAAACCATTTTTATTAAAAATCTAGTTAAAATTAAATTCTATAAAACAAAAATTTTAATTTTTTTTATGTTTAAAATAAATTGACAATGAAAAGAAATAATGGGTTGCCTCCCATTGAGCGCTTGATTTACTGTCTCTAGCTTGACATCCTGCACATCACAAATCAGTTAAATAGCAAATGGTAGTGAGTTTGTCGATCTCACCACCCTGATATGGTTTCAATCTTTGCCCATTAACCATCCAACTTCTTTTGGAAGTTGGATCTTCAATTTCAACTGCTCCATAAGATTTAACTTCCTTAATTACAAATGGGTCTGACCATTTAGATTTCAATTTACCAGGAAACAGTCTTAATCTTGAATTAAACAATAAAACTTGCTGACCTGCTTTGAAGTGTCTATTTTTGATTTTCTTGTCATGGTAAGCTTTTACCTTATTTTTGTAACTTCTAGATGATTCATAAGCATTGTTTCTTATTTACTCCAACTCAAGTAAATGCAACTTTCTTTTGTCAGCTGCCGCATTTGGATCAAAGTTGAGGAATTTTAAGGCCCAATATGCTTTATGTTCCATCTCTACTGGAAGGTGACAAGCTTTCCCATAGACCATTTGGAAAGGAGAAAGGCCAATAGGAGTCTTAAATGTAGTTCTGTATGCCCAGAGTGCATCATCAAGCTTTGTGACCAATCTTTTCTAGAGGAAGACATAGTCTTTTCCAAAATTCTTTTCACTTCACGATTTGAAATCTCAACCTGTCCATTGGTTTGTGGATGATATATTATGGCCACTTTATGTCTCACTCCATAGTGTTGTAACACTTTCTAAAGAACTTTGTTACAAAAATATGATCCTTCATCACTAATCAAAGTTCTTGGTGTTACAAACCTGCAAAAAATGTTTTTCTTCAAGAAATTCACTATAGTTTTGGTATCAGCATTAGGTGAAGCGATTGCTTCTACCCATTTTGAAACATAATCAACTTCTAAAAGGATATATTGATTGAATTGAGAGTAAGGAAAGGGTCCCATGAAATCAATACCCCAATTATCAAATACCTCAACTTCTTGAATGTTTATGAGAGGCATTTCTTGCCTCTTATTAACATTACCTGTTCTTTAGCAGTTATCACAAGCTTGCATAAATGAGTGAGAATCCTTAAAAATGGAGGGCCAATACAAACCTGATTAAAGAATTTTTGCAGCAGTTCTCTCACCATTAAAATATCCTTCATAAGATGATTTGTGACAATGCCACAACACATCTTTCTTTTCCCAATCAGGTACACAACGATGTAACAAATTATCCACACCAATCTTGCATAGATGAGGGTCATCCCAAACAAAGTATTTTGCATCTTTAAAGAATTTTTTTCTTTGCTGCCAAGTTAAATCATTTGGAAGAATTCCTGCTGCTTTAAAATTGGCCATATTAGCAAACCATGGTCGTTTTGTTATTTCAAAAAGTTTTTCATCAGGAAATTCTTCCAAGATGTCTTTTTCTTTGGCAGTAACCTCATTATTCATTAATCTAGAAAGATGGTCAGTGACCATATTTTCACTACCCTTTTTATCTTTGATTTCAAGATCATATTCTTGAAGGAGCAGAATCCATCAGATTAACCGAGGTTTAGAATCAGTTTTGGTCAAAAGGTACTTGATTGCAACATGATCAGTAAAAACAGTTATTTTTGATCCAATCAAGTATGATCTAAATTTTTCTAAGGCATACACTATGGCTAGTAATTCCTTTTCAGTAGTTGCATAATTTATTTGATTTTCATTTAAAACTTTACTAGCATAGTGTATAACCCTAAAAAAATTTTCATATCTTTGACCTAAAACTGCTCCTACAGCATAATCACTTGCGTCACACATAAGTTCAAAGGGTAAGTTCCAACTATGAGCAATAATTACAGGGGAAGAAACCAATTTTTCTTTCAAAGAATTAAAAGCTTTAAGATATGCTTCATCAAACTTGAATTCAACATCTTTATTTAGAAGATTTGTTAAAGGTTTAGCAATTCTTGAAAAATCTTGAATAAACCTTCTATAGAATCCAGCATGTCCTAAAAAACTTCTAATACCTTTTACATTTACAGGGGGTGGGATTTTAGAGATTACCTCAATCTTGGCTTGGTCTACTTCAATACCTTTAGAAGAAATTTTATGACCGAGTACAATTCCTTCTTTCACCATAAAGTGACATTTCTCCCAATTTAGCACCAAATTTGTTTCAATACACTGCCTCAGTACGGTGTCCAAGTTAGTTAGACATGATTCAAATGAATTTCCAAAGACTGAGAAATCATCCATGAAAATTTCAATGCTCTTTTCAATTAGATCTGTAAAAATAGCAAACATACATCTCTGAAAAGTAGCTGGTGCATTACATAAATCTGAATGGCATTTTTGTATAAGCAAATATACCAAAAGGACATATAAAAGCAGTCTTTTCCTGATCAAGAGGGTCAATAGCAATTTGATTATATCCAGAATATCCATCAAGAAAACAATAGTAAGCCTGTCCAAACAATCTTTCAAGCATTTGATCTATAAAAGGTAATGGAAAATAATCTTTTCTTGTTGCTTGATTTAATTTTCTATAATCAATACACATTCTCCAACTGGTGATAGTTCTTGTTGGGATTAATTCATTTTTATCATTAACAATTACTGTCATACCACCCTTTTTTGGAACAACTTGTACAGGACTTACCCATGCACTATCAGAAATGGGATAGATAATACCTGCTTTCAGTAATTTCAAAACCTCCTTCTTGGTTACCTCTTTTATGGTTGGATTGAGGTGCCTTTGAGGTTGAGCAACAGGTTTAAAATCATCCTCAAACAAAATCTTATGCATACAGTATGATGGACTTATACCCTTCAGATCTTCAAGTGTCCATCTGATTGATTCTTGATTCCTTTTCAACACTTCTACCAATTTTTATTCTTCTGTTTCACTTAACAGGTTACTAATAATTACTGGTTTTAGATTACCTTCTTTCACATAGATATACTTTAGGTTGGAAGGTAGCACTTTCAACTCAGGTCTCTGGATTTCTTCAATAGGTACTTCTTGGATTTCTTCAATTTTTCTTGATTCAGGGGAATTTCTTTCCCTTGATCAAGATCTTCAAGATACTTGTCTACCTGTTTTTCTTCTTCTTCACTCAAACATTCCATAGAGTTAGTTAATAACTTATTTAGAGGGTCAGAAATTGACATACCTTTGGATATGGAAAGGCAAACTTCGTCAAGAACATCCACCTTAAAACAGTCTTGTTTTGAGTTGGGATGTTTCATGGCTTTGAAGACATCAAAATTCACTTCTTCATTATGTACTTTTACTGCTAGTTTCCCATTATCCATATCAATAAGCACCCTAGCAGTCTTTATAAATGGTCTTCCCAAGATCAGTGGGACTTCAACATCCTCTTCCATGTCTAAAACCACAAAGTCAACAGGGAAGTAGAATTTGTTAACTTTTAGAAGTACATATTCCACAATACCGTAAGGTCTCTTGATTGATCTATCGGCCAATTACAGAGTCATCTTTGTTCTCTGAGGATCAAGATCTCCAATTTGCTTCATCATACTTAGAGGCATTAGATTAATGCTAGCCCCTAAGTCTAACAAGGCTTTCCCAATATTTACACCTCCAATAGAGATGGGAATGGTGAAACTTCCAGGGTCTTTTGCTTTTCTGGCATGTTATATTGCAAAATAGCACTGCAGCCTGCTTCAAGTTCAATAATTTCCTCATTATACCTCCTCTTTTTGGTAAGCAATTCTTTCATAAACTTTGCATATATTGGTATCTATTCCAATGCCTCAGAAAATGGGATGTTTATGTGTAATTACTTAAAGATCTCAAGGAATCTTTTGTATTCCTTTTCCTTATCCTTCTTTGATGGTGCATGTGGATAAGGTAGATCCTTAACTGGAGGTGTTTGACCCAAATACTGATTTTTTTGTTTTTTATTTTTTTTATTTTTTTGTTTTTCTTTTTCATCATTTTTCCATTTTTTTTCTTCATTCTTTTTCTTATTTTTTCTTCTTTTTCTTCTTTTTTCTTCTTCTCTTTTTTTCTCTTCTTCTTTTCTTTTTTCTCTTCTTCTCTTTTTTTCTCTTCTTCTTCTCTTTCGTTTTTCTCTTGTTTTTAAAATTATTTCCTAAAACTTTACCACTTCTTGTAAAAATAGCATTACATTATTCTCTTGGACTTTTAGTGTTTGCAGAAAAACTAGAGCTTTTCATGTCAGCTACTTCTTTTGCTAACTGTCCCAATTGCATATCTAACGCTTTACGTGTGGCTTCATTTGTTTGTATATATTGTAGCAATTGTTGGATAGATTCCTCTATCCTGTTTGATCAGATTATGGTTGTTGTTGTTTGAATTGACTGTTAGGAGGTCTGTTGGAAGGTCCAACGTCTTGTTTCCAGCCAATATTCTGATTCTGCCAACCCTGCAGGTAATTGTTAGGAAAAGAATTACCAAGATTGATAGGAAAAGTACCTAAAGGTATTCTTTGGTGAATCAAAAAGTTTGCTTGTTCTTGATCATTTCCATCAGGAGCACAGTAACCACATGGTTGTTCGCCCATGCAATGCACACATTGTTTCAATTGAGCGGGTGGTGGTGATGATACTTGAGCAATTTGAAGTTTTTCCAATTGTTTGCTCATTGCCTCCATTTGTTGTGTTAGCAATTTTTATTGAGCTAAAACTGCATCATTTACTCCCAACTCAAGCATACCTGGTTTCCTTGATGTACTACCTCTTTCATACTTTGCTTGACAATCACTGGTTGACATGGACTCCATGACTGATATTGCCTCTTCAACAGTTTTGTTCATTAAAGAACCACCTGCACATGCATCTAACATCATCTTGAACTGAGGTAATAAACCATGATAAATGATTCTTACCTTTCCAGCATCATCCAAATTATGATTTAGACATTTCCTAAGAAGTGCTTTGAATCTTTCCCATGCTTTACCAAATGATTCATCGTGATTTTATGAAAAAGAATGTATGACTGTCATCGCTTCAAAATATTTTGAAGGTGAATAAAATCTTTCCAAAAATTTTGTCTCAACATCGGACCAGTTTGCAAAACTACCGAGTGGACAAGATTTAAACCATTCTTTAGCTTTCCCAATCAAAGAAAAAGGAAACAATCTCATGTAAACAGATTCTTCTTGATTGGGTTCAAAACCAATTGTGCTGCATAGCTCATAAAAAATAGTTAAGTGTTCATAAGGTTCCTCATTATTTAAACCAACAAATTGATTATTTTGAATAATGTTAAGAGTGGCTAGTTTAATTTCTACAGTAGCAATAGGTCCTTGATACATCCTCGAAACACGGGGTGGTCCATTAATAGCAGCAAATTGTCCTAATGTTCTTCTTTCAGCAGCCATATTAGAATTTTCTAAAGAAGATGAAGTTGAAGAAGAAGAAGTTTTTGTTTTTTTAGATTTTAAAGCTTTGAGTTTCTTTACAAACTTCTCGATCTCAGGATCAAAGAACACTTTCCCTACAGAAGATCGAGTTTGCATAAACAAACTAAATACAGAAAGTTAGTGTAACAATGTTAAGAAAAATGAATAAATGAATGAATATAAAATTAAAAATTTAACTAAGGTAAAAAAAATGTTTTACCACAGTAACTAAAAATTTACTATTTTACTGAATCAGTTGAATACCCAGCAGCGGCGCCAAAAACTTGTTAACCCCCGTGGTACTGTTAGGTTTTTAATTGGCAAGCGTACTAATCGTTTGTAGTTTTCAAATTTAGATATCGCTCCACTGAGATTGAAAGTCCAGTAACTCATAGTAATTTCTTATTTACTATGGTAAATTTGTCAAAGAATTATTAACAAAAGAATAATTTATAAACAATTTGTATAATCTTCACATAATTTGATGATTGATTTGTTCATAAGGTAAAAAGATGGAAAAGATAAAATCTATCTATAAAATTGAGATGTAATTCAAAATAATTCAGATACTTGATGTAAAAACACAGATTAATAAATTATGTTGGAATTAGGATTCTCGCACTAAAATATAATGAAGTGATTACAAATATACATACTTAATTATCAAGTTCATGTTATTGCAGCTTAAAGTCATTATAACCAACCCCTCGTGATATAAATTCTAAGTATTTACCATAAAGTCCGATCCCTCGTAAGCTTTCCCAATAAAAACTTGCATTAAGTCCTGGCCTTATGGCAACAATAATCACTAACTCTTTCCCTAGTAGTTGGCATATTAAGGGTATTTCAACTTTTACTTTCATTAAAACAGGTTTCAATATAGCATGAATAATCATTCTCCCGTTTGATGTTCATACTAATAAAACAGGTTTCAATACACATGAAAATCATTCTCCCATTTGATGTTCATATTAATAAAGAGTTGAAGTACTAACATGTACTTGAATCATAAATATGCAGAGGTCATAATCACAACATCATATAATAGATTCATTCACCAAATTCCAACATAAACAATTTAGTTACACATGGTAAAAGTAAAAACAACACTTACAGAGTTTGACATTACGAGGACTTGGAAACACTTCACGATACAAGAACTCACGATACTGATAAGTCTTGAAAAGACTTAATTATTTCACCTTTAATTTAACTTAATCCATTAAATATTGTTTAGTTTGGCACTATTATTTAATAAATTGTCAATAATTCTTATTTTATTTATTTATTTCAAAAGTGTTTAATTTATGCAAGAAAATGATTAAAAATAATAATTAGTTAAGGAAATTTGTTTATTTGTAAATTCACTAACCCAGCGTATATACACTGGACAGCCAGCGTACAAACGCTAGGCAATTATTTGTTTCCATGTGTAGGTGCAGTAAAATGTAGTTCACGCTCAAAGCTTGAAAGCTTCACGCTTAAGCTTGAGAACATGCAAATCATGTACAAAGAAAGGAAACCAAAGCATGCATCATGAAAACACGATCACGCTCAAGCGGACCATAGTCACGCTTAAGCGTGACTTCACTGCACCATGGATTTAACTCTCACGCTCAAGCGACTTCCATTCACGCCTAAGCGTAAAGACCAAATATACTCACACTTAAGCACATCTCCATCACGCTCAAGCATGATTCCATTTCATTCATGAATTTAACACTCGCGCTTAAGCGCCAGTTATTCACGCTCAAGTGTGGTGTTAGTTGCCCAGTTTGTTATTTTTCCATCCAAATGAAGCGTTGCACTGTTGTTGTTCCTGTTTTGCTGCTGTACATTAGTAACTTAAGTATTGAGTTGTAATTATTTATTTATTTGTAATTATGTTTTTAGTTTAGTTAGTTAATTATTAATTAAGCTTTCTTTGTAATTAATTAAGCTAGTTAGTTAGTTAGTTATCTATATATACCTATACATACCCTGTAAAGGGTGTGGAGAAGCAGAGTATAGAATAACACGATTCATTTTTCCATTTCCAATCTCTCTCTAGTTCTTTTCTCTCTCTAAATCCTCTCATCCATGTCTCTTCACATTCCTTTATTAGAATCCATTTCCATGGGTTTCTAAACCCCTAGGGTTAGGATTACGAAGGCTTGCAATGAATTCTTGAAGGTGTATTGAGGAAGTCAACTTCTGATACATGAGGAGAACAAGCTGAGGAGTGGAGTTCCATTGCTAGATTGACAAATCTAGATCTGATGAAGAATCTCACCAGTGAGGAATCATGGTTGAGGCTTAGGTAACTTCCAGCTTCCTAACTAATTCAGGCCTAGTAATTAGGTGAATAGTTAGGGTTTAACCCCTAATTTCGCATTAGATTTCTCTGTAATTGAACACCTAAGGGATTAGGGTTTAATGCTTAAGAATTAGTGTTATTCACCTAAGGAATTAGGGATTAACCATCTGTGAATTGTCCTCTTGCATCTGAAGCTTGATTGAACCTTAATTCCATGTTTCTTGATGAAATTGTAAGCTGAAGTAATCCTAACCTATCTTCTATTAATCACATTTCACATTTTGTACTGCTTCTGAAAACACAAAAACATAGAAAATATAAAACAACAAAAACAGAATGAATTACATCTGCTTGCGTTCGTTCAGCTTGTATTAGTCCAAGATTACGGTAATTACCACAATCCCTGTGGGAATGATCAAATATATTACAAATTTAACGATTGGTGCACTTGCCAAAAGAAATAAATCCTCTAAGAGTCACATTATTAGTCAATATTAATTCAGGATTTTCCAACCAAGTTAATGGCTCAGGATTTATACATCAAATACTACACAACACGCTCAAGTATCTAGAAATCACTCTAACCTTACAAACTCACAAAAGAACACTCAAACTCGAGTGAAAGGAAAGAAAAAAAGGCTCTGAATTCAGAAGGGATAATTTGAACGTGTGGAGAATGACCCTATTTATAGGGCTGAAGAAGGGTCCTGACGCTACGCGTCAGGTTCTTGTGTCAGCTCCTATTAAGCTTGTGATTAAGTGACCATGATTGTTAATTATTTATTAATAATGCTCAGACATGTCCCCTCTTTCGGCTTGGCACTTAGCTGAAGTGGATTGGCCAATAAAGGGTCATATGGCTGAGTGCTTGGCCACCTGGAAGTGGAGTCCACGTAGCTCTTGACGCTACGTGTGGCTGTGACGCGTAGCGTCAGCATCAAAATTTCCCACGCTACGCATGGTGTTGATGCTACGCGTCAGCTCTTCAGTTCTTCAATTTTTCTCTTTAATTTCTTTACTTTTTGACTACAAAACTAGAGAAAATTGATCAAGGGTAGATTATTTCCAACAACATCCATTTATTGAATTTAAAACCTAAATTTCTAACAAATTAACTGATTTTTATTATTTTTACAAAATTTTTATTAAGGAGTTTATTGTAAATTTGAGGACTAACAAAGGCCTTCACAAAAATCATAAAGAATTTTGTTATGGAATTTATGAGACCGGGTTTGTACGAATCAAGGATCGTATAAAAAAGTTAAATTTTTTGAATAAACTATACGCAAATTAAAGGTATTAAATAACGGCTTTTTAGAGTACAAATACTTGGTCCTTAATTTTGGGAGTTACAGAGTATAAATCGGGGTTGGGGCTAGTAATAGAAATTATAGATCTTTTTGTAATAAAGAAATCGGGATCAGAATCATTCGATTCTAAGGCCGTGTGCGAAAGTTAGATCCAAAACACTGAAGGTGCTCAAGCTGAATTCAAGGGATCAAATTGAATTAATCATTTTCTCAAGAAACAAGGCCGATAGGTCCCGAATTAGGATCTGGTCCCTTTAGGAAAAGTTCCTAAAACATCAAAATCGTTTGCCCGAGACCAACCGTGCTATAAGCAAATATTCCAAAGTATATGCATGACCAAACGTAAGGGGTACCTAAGGTACTGGTCGAGTCTGACGGACCGAATTAGTTATCCTCAATTTACCACAAGAGGGTCCTAACATTACTAGCTTTCCTATAGGATTGCCAGTCTCAGGCTAAATCATTTATATCAAATTGTTTACTGAGTCCTATAGTTCAAATTTAGGAACCAACAATATTTTATTATTAAATATTATCACCAATTTATAAATAATTATTTAAAATAATTCTCAATTAACTCATAAGATCAATTAAATAATTATTTACTAAATAAAATATTATTAATAAATATATTCCCATATATATTTAAATTATTAAATCTATTAAATACTATTATTAACTATCTTTTAACCCATAATTAAATAATCAGGAGCTAATCAAATATTAATATTCATTATCAATTATCAAACATCAACCCAACTATTATATGTGTTAAGTACTACTAATTATCATCATTCATAATTTAATATTGCCATTAACAAAGAGAGAAAGCAAAAAAATCATTAATCAACTAACACTGAATCAAATAGAATTAAACTTACTCACTACTACCATACTTTTATCTTAACTCATCTCTCGCTATCAGTACATCTCCTAACCATTCTCAATATTTACACGGCTTCTCTATTTCCTCATACTAGAACCATCCAGGGAATAAGCCAAAGCCTCGAGTTCTTTGTAGAAAGCTTAACAGAGTTCTCTTAGGATTCCTGAGAGTCTGGGATCCTTTCCTAAAACTCAGGGTTGTTACAACCATCACCCCTCCAATCTAGCCATTGCTAAAGCCCCTGAATTTGACTGTAGGAAAGTCAACATCCTTCCCTTAGCTCCTCGTTTTGTCCCACCAATGCCTTTTAACCAACTCCCGTAATTCCCTCAGCTCACCTTAACATCATACATTGTTATGTATTATGCTCTCAAAATAGAAAAGACCAATATTCTAACGGATATGCAGCTAAGGAAACAATATCATAAGTTTCATGTAGTGGTTTCTCTAGGAAAAAAGATTCTGATTGCACCAAACCGTTTACATCTAAGAGTTGTAAGGATTAAGAAAGACAAATTGAAGAAGCCTATGCTACCAAAGTCTAAGCCATTTTACAAAGGTAATCTTAGACCCCTTGAGCTCTCTAAGGAAACTCTAAAGAGTATCCTTTCAGGCCTCAATCCAATAGAAGAACATACAGATGCTCTGTGGAGTCACTACCTTTAGACGATAAGAGATGAAGGCTTGTACTTTGAACCTTTTAATCAGTACCTCTTCTTTTATGACCCATCTGTTATTTTCTTTTACTCATCAGAAATCTTTGTCTTCCAGGCCTGTTTCTTCATTATTGTTTCAACAGCTGCCTCTCTTCTAATCTTAACTACCCCAGTCCATGCCTTAGCCTTTTAACCTCTATGATGTCCCTCCTCTTTGTTTATAACAAAAGGAAAAGTATAATAGAAGTCTTTTATTGGGTATATAGAAGTCTTTTATTGGGTATATAAAAGTATTTGATTGGGTATAGTCTTAGGGGGTATCAGTGTCTTTGATTAGTATTTTATAATGTTTTGTTTATAATGCTCTATACTGATCTCTTTTTGATATCTCAATGAAGTTTGTTTTTGCTCTAATTATAAAGATTGCCTTGATATTCGAAGTTCCTCTAATATTTTTTTATGCTCAAAGTTTGCATGCTCTGATCTTATATTTCTTATCTAAGAAGAAAATCATGCTTTGATATGCAAATAGAAAAACATATCTTGATTTAACAAATGAATTAATATCAGTTATTCTAATCTTTAAAAAGTCTGATTGGAAAATCTCTTAAAGCTCTTATCTTTTTAAATGCACAAGCACTACTCTTTTAAAAGTATTCTGAAATTCTATATGCTCTGATACACATTTGCTCTAATATATAATGTCTTTTATGTATGCTCTAATATATAAACATGAACATATACTCTAATGATATGAGTTTGTGGTATTATTGCTTTCCTGTTAAAACACCCTCCAATTCTCTCTGATTATTTTGGACTTTATTTAAATAAAAGACTTGATGTTTGCTATCAACAAATAGAGGGAGATTGTTGAGATCAAGTCTGGTTTGAAAAAGAAGGATGCTAGTAACCATTGACTAGACCCCAAGTTATGTTAATGTAACCAGACCCCAAGATTTACGTTGAAACCAAGTTTGGTTTGAGAAAAGGAATTGATAATAACCATTAACCAGACCCTAAGTTGCATTAATATAACCAAACCCCAAGATTTGTTAATAACATACATCAACACATTTAATTTAAATGAATTCTACCTATGTGTAATCTAACCTATTCAAATTAAGTGTTTTAAGAAACAAATACTAAAGTACACAAGTTACAAAAAGAAAGGGGGAGTCTATCAAAACAAGAGTCTAATTCAAAAAAAAGTTTGATTCTAGTCTTTATTCAAAAGAGTCTGATTCAAGAATTTTTATACATATGGACCAACAATCATACCTTAGACTTTTGATGCAATAAGATCTTGCAACATGAATGTTACCTTAATTATTGATCATCTAATGTTCTTAATCCTTTTTCATGATACTCTAAAGTCAAGCTCTTATCAAGAAAATTGTGCTTATCATCAAAGAAGGAAAGGAATAAAACTATGGATCAACCAAAGCACTTTCTGTAGAAATTAATGAAGCTACTCTGTATATTTTAGAAAAGCTGAATTAAGTCAACTATGTGTCAGGAAGTTTCAAAAGTACAATAGCAATATACTATATACGCATTAGTTAGAAGAAGAAATCCAACAAATGGCTTTATACTTTGAAGATCTCAAGGAACTCTAATTTCATTCAAGTTTTAAAGTTCCTTGATACCAGACCTTTTGGCATCTCATTAGTATATCAAGGTCTGGTGCTAATGAACCAAAATTCCTTTAAAGGATTTCCAACGGTTATATCTCTTCACCAAATTGTCAAACGGTTATCTTAAGTAGCCTATAGATTCATTTTTGAAGTAGGTACAAGTACATCAAGAAGAATCATTCTCTATGATAAAAGTTCTCTTAATCTCTTCTTAGCTTTTCTTAAATAAAGACCTTCTTTGTTGTTCTGCCTCTAGCAGACCTTGGTCCTTTTGTCTTTCTTTACTAATATATATGTTCCTCTCTGTCTATATTTTATACACTAAGTTTTGTGAAACACTTTACACTCTATTCTTACAAACTTGTTATATAAAAGTTTGGTATCTTGTCAGCCTTTAGTTTCATTCAAAAATAGTTATGGCTTGAAGAGCCTTTTGAAAGAATACTTAGGTTTGAGTCAAGAGTTGCTTGTTGAAAAAATACTTAGGTTTTAAGCCAAAAGTGGCTAGAGTCAAGAATACACTTGGCATAAGTCCGGTGTTGTTATTGTATAGGAGATTTTACAATGGTGGAAATCGTTCAAGTTAGAAGGGACTAGACATAGTGTCTGTGTTGGAAGTGAACCAGTATAAATCTCTGGTGTTCATTTTTCTTTTTCCTTACTTTTATCAAGTCTGCTTTACATGTCTGATTACTTGTATTCAAAAAGGTGTAAAAATTCCACAAAGAGAGTCTGAGACTTACTCAAGCCCTTTTCTAAGCCTGACTCTGTACCATCAATTGGTATCAGAGCTTGTTCTTTGGGTTGATCACTCCCTCAAATGAAAAGAAACAAGATATATGGTAGCTTCTCAAAGTAATCAGCTTATAGCAGAAGGATCTTCTATCAACAGACCACTAATGTTCTTTGGTGAAGACTACCCATACTAGAAAGGCTGAATAAAGATGTTTATCAAATCTGCTCAATATAGCCTGTAGCTAATCATCACAAATAGGGATCATGTTTCTCCTGTTGATGAAGATGGAAAGCCCAAATCAGAAGATGAATGGTCAACTTTGAAATAAAGAAAATGAAGATCAATGCTAACGTCAGATTCCTTTTTACTTGTACTCTAAGAAAATTAGAGTATAATAAGGTATTTAGCTATAAATCTGCTAAAGAAGTCTGGGATGCTCTTCAACACAACTATGAAGGCACCTTCAATGTAAAAAGATCTAAGAAGATACTATTGGCTAAATAGTATGACACCTTCAAGATGGAAGATCATGAAGTAGTGGATCAAGTGTTTGGAAGATTCCAAACCCTGCTGAATGATCTTAAGGCTCTTGGAATAACATCTTCCACAGAAGATATCAATGTTAAGCTCCTTGAAAGTCTACCTGAAAGATTTGATGCCAAGTGCTCAGCTCTTAAGGAAGCCAAAGATTTAAGTACCTTCTCTCTGGATGAACTTCTTAGGGTACTTAGAGTGTATGTAATGAAGCTAAAGCAGAAGAAAGTCACCAAGCCTTCATCCTTTGAAAGCATTACCCTAAGTCTGATGAATCAGGAAAGAAGACAAAGTCCCCGAAAGCTAAGAAGCCCACAAGCTCAGAACCAGACTCTGATGAGTCAAGTGTTGATATAGATGAAGAGCTGGCCCTTGTGACAAAAAGATTTCATAGGTTGCTAAAGAAAAAAAGTTCAAACCTGAGAAATTCTAGAAGAAAGATCACAAAGGTAAAAGTCAATTTAAGTTTAAAACTGAAAACTCTGCTTTAGAATATTTTAACTGTGGGAAACTAGGACACATGAAAGTTAAATGTCCTCTCTTGATTTAAGACAAGAAGGACAAGAAAAAAAATAAGAAAATTTTCTAAGAAGTAAAAGGGATTTGATCAGATGGGATGATGATGGACTATCCAGCTTTAAAGAGTCTGATAGGGAGACAAAATCTGCTCAGATCTATCTTATGGAATTAGTTCAAATGACTTGAAATTAGAGGAAGTAGGCTATTCTGAACTTAAACAAATTATGATTTGTTCTTCAATGATTTTTCAAAGCTTTTGAAAAATTTTAAGAAGTTGAAAATAAAGAATATTGACATATTTCAAAATTGAAAAAAGAAGATTTTAATAAAAAAAATATTTAGAAAGAAATGGAAGAAAATGAAAAAAAGCACCTTGAAGAATTGAGCAAACTTAGACAAAAGAATCTTATTTTAAAAACCAATTTTAAAAATACCAAATTTTGTTGCAACTCTCAAGCTGATGAAATCATTAAACTACAAAAGCAAGTAAGTTCACTTACTTCAGACTTGAGCAAGTTTGTAAATGGCACTAATAATTTAAATAAACTTTTGGGAAAATCTCATGGTGACCATAACAGACCAGGTCTTGGCTATGTAGAGAAAAATGATTTTAAGCAATCTTCATCTCCTTCATTTGCTTCAAAGAAACAAAAACATGTTAAGTGTAATTATTTTAAAAGGCATGGTCATGTAATAAATGATTGGAAGAAAAAAGGAAAAGAAATGAAAAAGTTGCTAACCATGTAGGACCCAAGAAGATTTGGGTACCAAAATCTTTGATTATTCCAATTACAGATATGCTTAAAGACAAGGACAAAGCCTTTGCATTGGTATCTAGACAGTGGATACTGGCATCACATGACAGGAAAAAGTCTATGTTCCTACATCTGGAGTAGTTTAAAGATGGAATAATCACCTTTAGAGGCAACCAGACTAGCAGAATCATAGGGTCTGGTAAAGTGGGTAAAATTCCTTCACCTGTCATTGAAAATGTTTATTTGGTTGAAGGTCTGAGACATAACCTACTCAGCACTTGTCAATTTTATGACAGTGGTTACAAGGTCTCTTTTGACAAAGAAAAGTGTACTATCATTAACCATGATGGATCCACACTCTTCACTATAAACAGACATCACAACCTATACATGCTTAACTTGAATGAACTAAATGATCAAAATGTAACATGTTTGTTTTTAAACTCAAAAGAGAGATAGATCTGGCATAAAAAGCCTGGGCGTATAAGTTTAAAGCATATTTCAAAACTTCACAAAAAAGGCCTTGTTAAGGGACTGCAAAAGATTTCTTTCAACAGCTCCCTGCCTTGTGAAGCATGCCAAAGATAGAAATAACATAAAACCTCTTTTGAAAACAAAAACATTATTTCCACTACCAGACTTTTGGAACTATTACATTTAGATTTGTTTGGTCTATCTCAGGTACAGAGTGTAACAAGAAAGAAATATGGATTTGTCATTGTTGATAATTACATAACAATGATATGGGTACACTTCCTAACACACAAGGATGAGTCTGTGAAAGTATTCAAGATTTTCTACAAGAAAATCCAGAATGAGAAAGGATTATGTATTGGTACAATAATAAGTGATCATTTCATAGAATTTAAAAATGAAATTTTTTAAAATTCCATAATGAGTGTGGCATACCTCACAGTTTTCTTCTCTAAGAACACCTCAATAGAATAGTGTAGTGGAAAGGAAAAATAGGTCTTTGCAAGGAATGGTCAGAATAATGCTTTGTGAAAACAATCTTCCAAAATATTTTTTGGGCAGAGACTGTAAGTACTTCTTGTTATATTCAAAACAGAATCCTTACCAGACCAATATTGAATAAGACTCCTTATGAATTGTGGAAGGGAGGAAGACCTAACATTTCATATTTTCACCCTTTTGGGTGTACATGCTATATCCTTAACACAAAGAATCATCTTGAAAATTTGATTCTAAGTGTGACAAAGGGGTGATGGGGTACTCAACATTATCAAAATCTTATAGAGTTTTCAATACAAGAACTCAAACCATTGAGGAATTAATGCATATAAGATTTGATGATCTTTCAAGAGACTAATAAAAGACTAGCAGATCTAGATCTTGATGATACAAGTATACAGTAGCAGGAAGCTAAACAATATCAGCAAGGGTTGGACCCTACTCAATCTGAACCAACTGAAGATGGAAACAAAGAATCTTAACAACAACCATCAGTGTTTGAACTAGAGAAGCCAAGGGACTGGAAGTTCAAGGCTTATCACCCTTCAAACCTCATAATTGGAGATTAAGTTATGGGAATAAAGACCATATCTAAACTTATCAACCAATTCACTATAGCTCTGGTTTTAGAACTGTAACCCAAATCTGTTGTAGAAACTTTGGAGGATATTGGCTGGATCATTTCCATGCAAGAAGAATTAAACCAGTTTGAGAGAAATAAGGTTTGGAGTCTTATCCCTAGGCCCAAAAACAAAGGCATAATTGGAACCAAGTGGGTCTACAGAAATAAGCTTGATGAGGATGGGTAGGTAATCAGAAACAAAGCCAAACTTGTAGCACAAGTCTAAAACCAACAATAAGGTATTGATTTTACTGAATCTTTTACCCTTGTAGCCAGACTTGAGGCTATAAGGATACTTCTTGCATTTGCTACTTTTAAAGGAATTACATTATATCAAATAAATGTTAACAGTGTTTTCCTGAATGCGTTTATTAAAGAGGAAGTTTATGTAAAACAACCCCCTGGTTTTAAAGATGTTTCTTTACCAAACCATGATTTTAAACTTAGTAAAGCATTGTATGGTCTGAAACAAGCTCCAAGAGCTTGGTACGACAACTCAGTACCTTTCTAATTTTAAAAGGCTTTATTAGAGTAAAAGTAGATACAACTATGTTAGGAAAAGTTCTCATAAGAACTTTTTAATTGTGTAAATTTATGTGGATGACATTGTTTTTTATACTACTAATGTAAGTCTATGCAAAGAATTTTTTGAAATGATACAACCTGAGTTTGAAATAAGTATGATGGGAGAACTTAAATTCTTTCTAGGCTTGCAGATCAAACAAACTAATGATGGTATCTTTGTCCATCAACAGAAGTACACCAAGGAGTTGCTTAAAAAGTTTAAAATGGTGGATGCTAAGCCAATAAGTACTCCTATGCATCTAAATTGCATAATTAGTAAAGATGAGACTGGTACTTCAGTGGATTAGACCTTATACAGAGGAATGATTAGTTCACTTATGTATCTCACATCCAGTAGACCAGATATAATGTTTAGTGTTTGCATAAGTGCAAGGTATCAATTAGACCCTAAGGAATCACACTTATCTCTAGTGAAAAGGATTCTAACATATCTTGTAGGTACCATTTTTCTTAGGCTATTCTATAAAAGAATAGACTTTTTCTCTTTATTAGGTTATTGTCATGCAGATTTTGCAAGAGATAGAGTTGACATAAAAATCACAAATGGTGGATGCCACTATCTTGGCAAAAATATGGTATCTTGGGGAAGCAAGAAGCATAACTTAATTGCACTTTCAACAACAGAGACTGAATATTTGTCTGCAGCAAGTTGCTACTCTCAACTTCTTTGGAAGAAATATCAACTTGAAGATTACTCAATTCATCTTATGAATTTAAGCTTAATTCTTACGCCTCTAAGTTATTTTCAATCCAATTTAAAAACTTAGTTAAGTTAAGACCCAATAAAAACAATTTAGATATTATAATTATCCCACCACGCCTTACTAATATAAATGATAGCACCTTGCTTTTACAGGTCCACTATTTATTGACATTAGTCTCGACGAGTGTTACTTATTACAAGGCGTTTAAACTTGATATTAATGCTTCTAGGTTCTTCAATCTGATTAAAATTACCTAGATAAGTCCAATAACAAATGGTTGGATAATCTAATTATCCATCATCCTTTACTAATATTAATAAAAGCACCCTGCTTTGGCAGAACCTATACTTCATTGAAACTAGCATTGATGAATGTTGTTTATTGGAACATGTTTTAGACTATTCATACCTTTAGGCTTTTCCAATCCAATTGAAAAATGTCTATGTGAATAAAACTTAATAAGTTATACTTGGATAATCCAATTATCCAATCATGTCCTACTGAACATAAATAAAGGCACCCAATTATGGCGTGACTTATAATTTATCTATATCAAGTTAGACGTTATAACTTATTGAAAGGTATGATTGTCAGGCTTGAGGGATTTCAATTTTCTTATTATTGATTACCGACTTTCATTAAACACTTTAACGTAAAATAAAACCTCAAAACATGGAATCAAAATTGTGAGATGGTTATAGTCTTCCTAGAAAATAAAATAAACCTAAAGAAATTATGGTGTCTTACCTTCATGAAGTCCTACTTCTTGAAACCACCATCCTTCTGGAGTCACCACTCCTTTATTCCTTTCGAGGTCATATCCATCAAGAGTCACCACACTAGGTTTCTTCTAGGTCTCCACCTTGTTGGCTTCTTCAAGATTACACTGTAATAAAGAAACTCATTTTATATACGAGTGAAGGGTTGAGAGAAGAAATTCAAGAATAGAGAAAGGCATAGCATGCATGCTATATTTAAAATTAAATAAAAAATCTAAGACCATTATCATTCACCGCTGAACGTGTTAATTAATCAATTAAAAGAGTGATCAATTGTATTTAAAATAAAATAAATTTTAAAACACATAATTAAACACACGGGGTCATAAAAGGAAAACTATGCAAAGAAGTTTGGCAGCTCCATTTGTAACATCCCGAATTTTCTAAAAATGATTAAATACGAGGAATAAATAGTAAATAATTATAAATGAGTTAACAAGTGTCCCAAAAATATTAGAATAATTAAATTGGGATTTATTATGCATATTTATAATTTATTAAGATTTTAGGAGATAAAATTTTACCCGGTTAAAATATGGGTGTCAGACCAAGTATCTTCGATTGAGATGTTGTTGGTCAGGGCTGTTAAGAATATTATGGGAATCCGAATGTGTCTTTGGAATAATTTTTGGATTTAGTATTGAGCCCAAACAGAGATCTGAAATGTTGTAAAATGGAAAGATTTTAATGAAGGGAATGAAATTTAAAACAAAATCCCCCCTTCTCTCAATTTTTCACGCCACTTCTTCTCCTTCTTCCTATTCTCTTTCTCTTCATCTCTTCTTCTTCTCTTCTCCTTCTTCTTCTTCCATTCTCCAAAATCCAAGTGTGGTGTGCCCTTCCTCCTTCTTCCATTTTGGTTACTCCAAGCTTGGAGGAGATAACAATGGTGGTATGGAGCTCTCCTTCTCCCACTCTATTTTTGTGATCCCTCTCCCTCTCTTGGCAACCACTTCCTTTTCTTAGCTTGAGGTATGTCCCTCACTATTTATGATGAGCCCATGACATTGGTTATGATTTTATTTGTTGGGAGAGTGTATGGTATGCATAGGGGTTATAAGTGGAAGCATTTATGATGGAAACCCTAATGTGGGGTGTTGTTATCATGGCATTTATGATGGGTTGTTATGGGTGCATGAAATTAATACTTGGATGGGTGGAAAATTGATGAGCATTTATGATGGTGATGGGTTCTAGTGAAACCCTAACTTTAATATATTGGGGGAAATATAAAATATGAATGGAATGTATGTTTAATGATGTTAGAAAATGATGTTAATGATGAGAGATAGCCATTGATGATGAATGTTGATAATGGTTGTTGAGTTTTGATGAAAACCCTAGCCCTAAGAATTTGGGGAAAATAGATATATTGAAGCTTGGGAGGTTGAATTGAATGTGAATAGATGATATTTAATGTGTGATTTATTATTTATAATAATGGATAATGATAGTAATGACAAATCCTAGAGAATGAAACTCATGGATGAGTGTTGTTATGAAATGTATAGAATTAATGTTTAAAGTGATAGGCATTGCTTATTGTTATTGATGTGTTGGGGTATAATGTTTAAGTGTTGGTAATTAAGGTTGTAGATTGATGTTGAAATATTGTATTATCATAAAGGATATTAGAATTTGGTATATGAGAAAATAAGGATTATTGGATTTGATGGGATCTTAATCTCAAGATTAGGGACTATATATGTTGTGGTCAGAAGGATTGAGTTTGAGGATGAATATGTGATGTTTAAAGTGGGGAGTTATTGTTGGGTGTAGTTGGTCCTTTAAGATTTAGAAAATCTTGGTTTTGGGAAAGGAATTCCCGAAGCCTAACACAATTGCATAAATTGGTGTTTTGACAAGTTTAGAACTTGTTCATAAACTTTACAATGTGTAAGTCATTATTTAGAATTTATGAGGAATGCCTTGAGATGGTTATTGATTTTATGAATACATATGTATGTGATATATAGATTATGTTTTGGATGATGGTGCGAAATGATTGGAGCATTCGGATTTTGGCTCTTCCCTCGAGGTAGAAGAGGAGTTTACATTCAAATTGCATGAGTTATATAATTGATGATTATTGTATGTCATGATACTCATGCTTGCCTTGCCATGTTTATAGTGAAATGATATGAATGGCAAATTGTTGGCTATTAATGATAATATATGTGTATATATATTAATGAATAACCCATGAAGGGTTGAAATATATACATGTTAATGAACCATCCTTGAGGGGATGAAGTGTATGCCTTGTGAATTGAGGATTTTATATGGATCCTTGGCATTGAATATGATGGCCATTGTGATGGCATTAATGATAAGATTGAAATATAACGTGTAATTGAGGAACTAATAGAGTCAAATTGAGTGTCGCATGATTTTGATGGCATGGGATAGTCCCAATAGCTTCCATCTATAATTTATGACTTGTAGAAATTGGAACGGGTCAATTCCATTGAGAAATGACCCTTCAGTTGCATTAAAACAGCTTAAAACGGGTAAAACGTGTTTGTACACATAAGTCACTGATTTTAGCTTGTGTCAAATTTTGGTGGTCATTGGATTTGATTCGAATGAGTTAGGGTGAGTAGAATTTGGATTTTAAGGGATTTTCTACATAAAATGCAGTAGGGGACTGATATGCTTAGCTTAAATCGATTCATCTATGTCCCTGAATCGATTCAAGGAGTTCTGGAATCACTGTTCATTTTGGCAGGAATGTGTGAATCGATTCACATTGTACCCATGAATCGATTCATTCCCTTCTGTCTTTACTATTCCTGGCACTCACAAATCGTATGAATCGATTTGTCATACGAGGGGAATCGATTCATTCCCCTGAATCACATGACCCTGTGCCTTGAGAATGCGTGAATCGATTCATGTGTAAGGGGGAATCGATACATTCACTTGAAATGGGATTTTGGCACATCAGTAACTCATTAATCGATTCATGATGTTGTTCTGGCTTATTTTCATCAGATTTCCTACGAGCTTAATATTTTTAGATTATGCCATGTGTATACAAGGTCTTACTCACTAAATTATACATATTCTTAAGATTTTAAGTGAGGTTATGTTATGGAAACATGTATGCCTCACCACTATTGATATATTATGAATCATGAAAAAAATAAATGGTGTGGTTATATGACACACCTCGTGTGATAATGAAACCAATGAGGGGACAAGTGAATGGCGGTGAGTATATAAATTGATGGATTTGAAATGGTGGTAACGATAATTAAAAGTGAATGATATCACATATGTTGAATGAGGAATGATAATGTTGATTGAGAAGGGATGTTGTTGTTGAACATACCCTTGGACAAGCAGTGATGATTATTGTTGATGAGTGTGATGCCATTATGATTGATGCAAGTATTTGACTTGCATGTGTGAGATGCAATGATGATTGCTAATTGTATGTTCTGAAACACCTTGTTGTTTTATATGTGTGGAAAAATGCTATGATGTTTAATATGATTTTAATTACCATGCGTGGTTTGATGTGGCTATGAATGTTGTGCCTTAAGGGGCCTTGTGATTTCTTGTATGCCAATGATAATAAAACTAAATATACAATATACCCCTAATTGAGAGGGTGAGAAATCCTTACGAGGTTAAGATTTGGCATATGCACATTGCATTTTGCATTCATGGCATGACATAGCATTAATTGAGTGGTTGCGATCACTTTGTACTTGAGATGAAAAAGGGCTTGCGAGTTCCTATGATATTCTATGGTTGCGATCACGAGGAGGGAGTACCCCTTGCGAGGCAGGAAACCATTACAAAATGATTGATATGTGGTTGCGATCACAATGAGACATCTTGCGGGATTGTATGATGATAATCCAGTGGTTGTAATCACTTGGTACTTGATATGAAAAAGAGCTTGCGAGTTCCTATGATGCCCGTGGTTGCGATCACGAGGCGGGAGTACCCCTTGCAAAGTGGGAAACCAATATGAATTATTGAACATGGTTACGATCATGAGAAAGCACCTTGTGGGGCTGCTAGAGGGAGTACCCCTTGCGAGGCAGGAAATCCATGTGAATGAATGATATGGTGGTTGCGATCACCTGATGAAATGAAATCAGATCCGTGCATATGCATTATTAAACAGTTGACATATGCATTAGCCATAGGTGCATGGCATTTGAGATGGGATGACCACGAGAGATGAAAGACCCCTTGCAAGGAGGGAGTGAATAAAGATTTAATACAATGATGATGATGATTGCGAATGCCCTTGATGATAAGTGGAAATGTGATTATGTATGTGCTTGTGCTTGCTTATGACATGATTTTTGATTTATGAAGCATGTATACCTATTTATAAGAATGTGATTATGAATTAATGATGATTTATTAATTTTATAGCAAAGCACACCTGATGAATGAATGCATGTATACTTAATCACGATATATTATATTCGTCATTTTGAATGTATAACTCACTCTCCCATGTGGTCTCCTTTTAGCATTGTGATGTAGGTTGCCCCGAGATGAGTTTGGATTTTTAAAATGGAGTTTTTGGTGAAGGTAAATAGTGGTAGTGGAAGTTCCTTGGCCGGCATCAATTATGAACTTTAATGTATTGAATAAATTGTATATGATGATATTGAGGATTTAGTGAATTTGGATATGTATAAAATAATCCTTTGAATTTGTGAATGGTGAATATATGTTTAGTATGTAAGTGATGATTTGATGAGTACTAGAGGAATTGAAAGTTTGAATATTATATATTGATGATGGTGGTGTTTGTATTAATGCAAATAGGTGAATGAATATGCCAATTATGAGTTATGGGCAGAGGTAATAGTTTGGGCATGACCCGGATGGATATGTATATTTATAGTTATATCTTAGGCAATGCATGTGTATGTTGTAAGTGCATAACTGGGTTATGATCTAATAGGTTTATGTAAGGGGGTTTGCATGCTATGCCGAGCCTTTTCTCATATCGTCATATATGGGACTAGGCGTATGCCCAGTATACACATTCTTCTTCTGTTGTAAACTATTATTTTGTATACCGTTATGGGTAAATTATTTATCGATCCAGTTATATGTTGATGAATCTCACTCTTCGGTTTTCTATGGTTCGGGTCTTGATGTAGTCGAGTTGGTGTTTAGAAACTATTTCGAACGCAAAAAATTTACTCGCATTTTTATTAACTATTATCTTGATCACATCGGGATCCGAGTTCGAAAAACCGGGGTGTTACACCATTGACCATTCAACGGACAGGGTCAAGGGAGGCTACCCTTTATAGCGTGTCAAGTGGCGTTCCAACCCAAAAATTTAGTACTATAATCAGGTTAGTTCCTGGGAAAGAGAGGTGGGTCTGGTGTGACCGCTTAAGTACCAAGTCTTTCCTAGCCAGAACGTTCCACTAACCATTAACAGCTCAAAATATTTGGTTATGATTTCAAACAATTTGAAATCTTAAATTTCAAAACGGCCAAGTTTAACTTTTGAACCTTATCTTTTGACCCTTACAACTATCCTAAAATAAGAATAGTCAAGGTTTAACTTTTAAATCTTATCTTTAGAGTCTCAACATCCTATTTTTAGGAATCATCAAGGTTTAAATTTTAAACCTTATCTCTAGGGTTCAAGAATCCTATTAAATTTGATAAAGATCTTATCTTTAGTTTTCAACTTTTGCAAATCCTATCAAATTTCTTAAGGATTAAATATTTGATTTTAAAAATTATTAGATTTAATAAAGATCTTATCTTCTATTTGTAACAATTACAAATCATATTAAATTTAATAAATATGAATCAATTTGTAACTCCTACAAATCACATTAATTTTAAGAAGATCACATACGATGCAAATCCTATTAAAATTAATAAGAATAAATTATTTAAATTTGTAACTCTTACAAACTTTAAATTTAACAAACATTTAAAATTTGGTTTGTAACATTTGTAAATCAAATTTAAAATATAATATTAAAATCAAATACTTTATTTGTAACATTTATAAATAAATAAAATACCATGATGGCTAGGTTTCAACTTTTGAATCCTAGTTTTCATTGCGGCTAGGGTTTAACTCTTAAACTTTCTAAACACAATCTCACATGAATAATTCATATTAGAAAAAGAAAGCGTATAGACATGAATTGCATACAACCTTTGGTTTCAATTTAATTAAACGAAACAAAATTATGCTTTATAATTAGAACACATACAAAACAATCACCATTGTAACATACAACATGTTCATATAATAAAGCACATCCAAAAAACATGTTCTTTAATTAAAATGTTGAGAAAAGCAATCAATATACATAAAACAAAATTAAATTAATACTAGCTTTTAAAAAGGTGTAACCTTTGCAACATATCTCGTAAAAAAATGCAACCTTTGTATCATATCTAATAAAAGATGCAACCCTTACAAAAGATTCAACCTTTACAATTCTTTTCATAAAAAAAATATTTTTCACATGTTCTTTAAACAAACGTTTGCCCAAAACACGGTTTTGCAACCATGCTCTGATACCACTGTTAGGGAATCCCTAGTGCATGAGCAACGAAAATACAAGGATTCCCATTGGACTTGCAAAACTTTGTGTTTCAAAGCATAAAACAAACATCAAATATTTTATTTAAGCGTTTTAGGATTACTTCTTGAAGAAAATCAAAACAGTTATAGCCACATCCTTTAAGAGTCCACACGAGTACTCCTACTAGAAACATTACACCTTCCAAATGCTAGTTTGACGGTGTATAGTTTATGCAACTTTTAGCTTCTTATACTCTATTTATAGGCTTAGGTTTGACCTAATTTGCTCTCTCTAAAGAGTGGGCTCCTTACTCATTCTAAATAAGTTAGGCCCAATAGCTTTATTTTAGTCCAACTAAAATAAAAGCTATTTTCTGATGGGCTTACTCTATGTATGTGACGCTATAGGTAAAATATTCGGTCATATTAATAATAAACTATTTTATTATTAATATAAAATAAAAGCAGCATCTAGCAATGCATCATTATGTCCAAATATTATTTATTATCAACATAACCTATAAGTGATAATTATTTTATATGTTTGTTCCTTTTGTCACGATATCCTAATTGGGCCCAAGGCATGGTCGCGTCATCCTTGTACGGTCCAATTTATTTTACTTGATACTGAAGTAGACTTTATCTAAATAAATATCCAATATTTATTCTTTCTAGCATAATTTCCTTAGTTTTACTTCGTCAAGTGGCCTATAGATATCACTTTTGTCATATAGGAGAGACAAATGTCATCTACATCACTCACATCCCTCTACATAATTTGTTCATTACCTAATCACAAGCTTTATAGTCCTATTGTTACATAAGACATTTGACTATATTAAAACAACAAACTCCTTATGTAGGAATCGTAGTGACTTCAGGTCGAAGGACTACATATACTATTATCACATTGAGAATCGTTTATGAAATTCATGTAATGATCCATGTAACGTTCTCATGGTGGGTCTGTCCAGTACATCATTACTCTTAATGTGTACCCGTTTGAAGACTTGATATCATCTATATCCATGATCTATGAGATCAAATCATCAGTACGCTCATACACTAGTCTTAATGTATTTACATGTCCCCACGTAAATACTTGACTAATGATATTTTAAGAATAACTCTCATATGACCTATTACTCCATGGATAAATAAAGGTTATCAAACTATTTAACAAAAAATACCTTATTCAAAATGATATGTCCTATGCAGGCTCTTCGTGCATATTTCTAACAGAAAGAATACTTAGGTTTTAAGCAAGGAGTGGCTGAATTCAAGAATACTTGTGGGACAATTCTGGTGCTGCTATTATAAAGGAGATTTTACAATAGTGAAAATCCTTCAAGTTATAAGGGACTGGACGTAGCTTCTGTGTTGGAAGTGACCAAGTATAAATCTTTGGTGTTCATTCTTCCCTTTCCTTACTCATATCAAGTTTGATTACTTGTATTCAAAAAGGTTCAAAAATTCAGCAAAGAGAGTCTAAGACTTATTCAATCCCCTAATAGTCATTCCGTAAGTGCACGAGGTATCACGTAATATAAAAGATTGTCGTTCCCATAGAGATTGTGCCCAAGTACTGATAAATAGTGAATTAATTATCCAGGCTGATTTGATTCGCTAGTATTTAATGTAGAAAACAAAGACTTCTATAAATCTAAATTGTTTTGAGGATAAATTTACAAACTTTCTTGAAATCAAATGAAGAATTGATCTTGGGAGTTAGGTATGTTGATATAACATGTATTAGTTTAACACAATCTTTCCTATTTATGAAATTTTGTTTCTAAGGTCAGAATTCCTAAAGTGATTAGTAATTTCCTCTCAGAACCTTACTAACATATTCCAATATCCAAAAAATCATGTTCAATTTGCTACTCGAATTCATTAAGAACAATAAAAACTCAATAAACCTCAAATGGTTATATTTAGTTTCGTAATCCAAACCCTAATTCTAATTTCATGCAATTCCAATAACATGCCAATTTCTTAATTGCCTATATTAATTAGGATCATCTAAGCCTATCTCTAAGTCATTAGAAGCATTGAAAGTTCATGAAAATGGATAGAAAATAGAGATTCATAAATAGGAAATTATGATGTTCAATCAATGCATAAACATATCACCTCTCTATCCCAAGAATGTAATTTAGTTCCACATGAAAGCAATTACAAACCCAATAATAGCCATAGCAATATACAACATCATAATTCCCCAAAGTAGAAAACAAGGGTTCAAGAAATTAGAGACAAAGTTCTTACTCTAAACCTTTAAATCCTTTGAAATCTGAATGTTGGTGCCCAAGATCGTCAAGTTCTCCCTTCAAAAACCTCCAAAATTTTCTCTAAAAAAACTTTGTCTATTTGTGTATGTGTTCTTCTCCCCTCATGAGTTCCTATTTTTGTTATGTGAAAATGCCCCAAAAAACCAGGAAAACTACTCAATTGTGCTAGATCCACAGCCAGTGGATCAAGGCCTGATGTTCCAGAATGTGAAAAATCTCATAAGGCAGTGAGTTCCACGGCCAGTGGGAATTTTCCATCGCTAGTGGATTTGTCAACAGCTTGCCAAATTGTATTTTTTTGGTGCGCTGAGGTCTAGGAGAGTTCCACTTGATTATATCCTTCTTCCAAGGTAGAAATGGCTTCGGTTTTATGCATTCTTGGTCTGAACTCTTTTCCTTTTATTGCAATTCCTATCAAGTACCTCGAATCCTTTTGAATATTAACCTATATCATCACAAATCCTATAAAATAGAAATACCCAAGTAGCATGAGCAAAATGGATTCGAATACCAAGGGAGTTAGGAGAAAACTAAGACAAAATGGACTAAAAATTAAACATAATGGACCCTAAAACAATGCAAACTAAACACTTATCACCCTCCTTTCTAAGTCTAACTTTGAACCATCAATTTGTTAATAACACACATCAAGGCACTTAAATTAAATGAAGTCTACCCATATATGATCTAACTTGTTTAAATTAAGTGTTTCAAGAAACAAATATTAAGTTCATAGGTTACAAAAGAAATGGGGATTCCATTAAAATAAATGATACCAAAAAAGTCTAATTCTAGAATTTGCCAAAAAAGAGTCTGATCCAAGATCTTTTAGACCTTTGCACCACCAATTAGACCTTAAACTTTCGAAGCAACAAAATCATACAACAAGAACGTTACTTTAAGTATTCTTCATGCAACGTTCTAAATCCTTTTTTATGATGCTTCGAGTCAAGCTCCTATCAAAGAAAATTATGATTAACATCAAAGAAGATAAGAGACAAATCAGTGGAACAACCAAAGCATACTTATGAAGAAACCAATATAGCTACCTTGAACATCTTAGAAAAGCTTATTACAGTTAGTTCATGTGTTAGGAAGTTTCAGAAGTACAATAGCAATATGCTCTACATGTTTGTTAGAAAAAGAAAGCCAATCAATGATCGTTATGACCTGAATATCGCAAGGAACTCTTTTTTCATGCAAGATTCAAGGTTCTTTCATACCAGACCTTTTGGCATCTTAACATCTTCTCAAGGTCTGGTGTTTACAAACAAGTAAAACACTTTCAAAGGATTTCCAGTGGTTATATCTCCTCATCAAATTATCAAACGGTCATCTTAAGTGACCTATATATATATATAAAGAGATTCAATTTCAAGAAGAATAATACACGAGAACCTCTATGATCTAAAAGCTCTTACAATCTCTTCTTTATTCTATTCTAAGACAAAGGCCTTCTTTATTGTTCTATCTCTAACAGACGTTGGTTCTTTTTTCTGTCTTACTTAGTGTATCTTATCATCTCTTTCTATCTTTTTATACACTAAGTTCTCATAAACATTTTACACATTCTATTCTTACAAACCTGTTGTTATGTAAAAGTCTGGTGTATTACCATCCTTTAGTTTCATTAGGAAATAGTTGTGGCCTGAAGAGGCTTTTGAAAGAATACTTGGGTTTGAGTTAGGAGTGGCTTGTTGAAAGAATACTTAGATTTTAAGCCAAAAATGGTTGTAGTTAAGAATACTTGTAGCACAAGTCTGGTACTGTTATTGTAAAGGAGATTTTACAATAGTGGAAATCCTTTAAGTTTGAAAGGACTGGACATAGCTTCTGTGTTAGAAATGAACTAGTACAAATCTATGGTGTTCATTATCCTCTTTTCTTGCTCTTATCAAGTCTATTTTACGAGTTTGAGTACTTGCGCTTTAAAGGTTTAAAATTCTACAAACAAAGTCTAGGACTTATTCAACCCCACTGCTAAGTCTGACTTTGAATCATCAAAAATGATAAAAAAAAAATAAGTAATACAACCTAAGTGAAAGATTAGGGTGCCCAGTCCTAAGCGAGAAAAATAATATATCTATTTCTGGAACTAAGGACAAAGGTGGGCTAATGGTCCTAAACGTGTCCTTAGTACCCTTATGTTGTAGGGACTTGGTGTTCTTCGATCGCTTTAGTATGGAAACATTATGCCCAGCATGAGATTGAGGTAGGACGGTTCTAATGAGAATGATGAGATTTTTGGGCCCACATGCATTATCATCATAATACTAAAGAATGAATAAGTGGCAAGATATCTTCACCCATGCATAGCATCATGTTTGACTAACCCCTTATTTGATATATGATTATGGTGGTAGTGATTTTTATATGTATCGATATGATTACAAAAATACTAATTATGAAATTTCCAACAGTATATAGAATTAATAGGAATCACTCTAAAATAAGATAACTACAGGTGATGACTAAGTGACACTGAGCGGAGTGAGATTGAATTGGGATTACAATTATAAAAGAATGATAATTAGCTAAGCATTTGGAAGTGAGGCCCAAACCTTACGTGTAGTCTAATTTGTTATGAACTATGTGATGGGTGGGAGAGGCGTCAACAATAACAATTCTCTATTTCTTGTAATTGAGAGGATATTCCTTACCTTTATAGATATATTTACAAAAATGGGGCTCGAGGAGAAGAGGAACAAAGAGTCATGATAAAGTGGATAGCAGCAACATGGTAGTGCCCTCAGTGGGACTGTGTCCCTAGTGTCTTATGGGAGCTTGCGTGCCCCTGCCATTCAGAGTATGTAAAGCAATGTTGAATCATGTATGACTCTTGTTATGTCTATGATGATGATCCACCCTTGTTTTATGTAAAAAAAAAAAACTTCCATATTTTTCTAAAACTCATAACCTCTCAGTTAAGTAGGATGATCTAGTGGAATGGATTGTCCTAGTTAACTGAGGGTGTTACAATATGTAAATAGTCATGACCTTTAATAAACAACATATTCAGATGACATAACCAAATTAATTAAACTGAATTCATAACATTGTATGAAACCAAGAGTCATGAAACAAACATAAAAATAGAGTTAATGTAGCCAACAAGCCAAGTTACTAGTTAGTCATTCATAAAAAGTATTACAATAGTCAATCACAAGCAACTTACTAGCTAGTCATTGATTACATGCTAGTATCCTAAATAAGCATGTAAATGATACTCCAAATTCATATTTCATTTCTTTTTAAGTCCTGGGGTCTTAATAAAGGTAAGTGATCTAGGTTTCCTTGTTGTGAACTTCTTCCTCTTATTTGCTACATTGGCTTCCACAACCATCTTCAATAGGCTAGTAAGTCTTGGGCTCTCCTAACAGGTGTGATAAATTGCTCCTCCTGACTTGCTACTAGCTGAGAAAGGGTAACTTGAACCACAACTTGTGTCACAACAATAATGAAAGTTCTTGATGAACCTTCTACTAGTTTTTCCTTTTTTTGCCTTCTTTACAGACTATGCCTCCTCCTATTTTCTCTTCATTACAACCTTAAGTTCCTTAGCTTTTCTCTTCTTGGTAGTAGGACAACTGACTTTTATATGTCCAGTTTCTCCATAACAACCACACTTGAAATCCTTTAGCTTCCTTTTCATCTTTCCATCAACAACTCTGTCTAGCTTTTCTAACCTTTCTCCTCTGCTTCATAGGTCTCCTAACTGTCTTGGTAATCATCTATGGAAATAAAGGAATGTACTATGTCTTGTCCTAGAACTCAAATCTTGGCACTCCCTCAATATGGTGTCGGTATGTTGCATTATAAGCAATTATACTTAATCGGCTAAAATAATGATCCTCTAGATTTTCACTTTTGTAAGCAATGGTTGCACATGCATGGAAACATGGCATACCTACATCATAACATTCAAGAAAAAACTATTTAGTGTATATGGCATGGCATACTTTTAGGAATAAACAAATTACTTTTACCTGTTAATTGTTAAAGTCTACATGTACAGTCTTGAGTGCCCAAGTTAACAGTGAGTTTGGTTGTCATATTTGAAACCTCATAATTGTACTCATCACCATTACCTAAACAAACAGATGAATACAAAAGAACTAGTTATAAATATGTTGGCTTAAAATCAATAAATAGACAATTAGGAAGGGTAGTTATATACTTGACCTAATCATACTCCAATTGTTAGTTTCCCTAATTCTCCTTTTCCAACCTACTTTGTTGTAGTAATGGTAGTTTGCCAACATACACTGAGAGCATAAGTTGATTATTGACGATGTTGAGCATAACGTAGGTGCTTACTTCCTCTAACATTGTGATGATTTACTTCCCTCTTGCCATCACCAGTTTAGCATTCAACACCTCACAATTATTGTTACATATGTTGTCTTCTTTGCAATTATCCTTAAAATGCGATCTTGTCCATGCCTCTTTAGGAAACTTAGTCAAATAAGCTCATGCCTTCTTATTGATCTTCCTGATCTACAATAAGGTTGACTCAAATTGATTAACTGTGGTTGATTTAGCTGCCCATCATAGCAAACCTTTAAGTTATTTATCCTTTTACTACTTTTGGAAGTTTTTCCATAGATGTCAAACACAAAATCTATATGACACCTCTAACATGACTTCCTATAATACAAAAGTCAGACCTTATAAATGAACAAAAACCAATGAGTAATTTATTTGAAATGACAAAACGATTTGGTCTTTTAGTAAAACAAACAAAAACAGGCAAACACATTCATGTAAGTACCTTTTGCATGTCATTGATGAAGACAAGGTTGTTCTCTTTGAAATTTTTTAGGTCCTCATGAAGTAGCTCAGGGAACCACTTCAAGTTTGCCTTGTCCTCAATATGACAAACATCATATGTTATATGCCAAATATGGTTATTAATATATTGGACCATAACAATTAGGAGTTGGCCTCTGTAATACGCTTTTAAGAAGCAACCATCTAGGCCCACTAATGGTCTGCATCCAACAACAAACTCATCCCTACATCATTTAAACATATATGTAACCTTTTGAAAATAAATGGGCCATTTGGTTGTGTATCACACTCCATCTTGACAGTTGATAACAACTCATGGCAGTAATCCCACATCATTCCAAATTGCTTTTTCTTATTCCCCTTAATGATTTCTTTTGATCTTTTCATTAATCTGCATACCATCTTCTGGTTAGGATAAACTCTATATTTCTTCTTAAACATATCATCCACCCATGTAAGCTTCACAATGGGATACCTCCTCATGAACTTCACTAGCGTTTCTACTACCCTGGCTTAGTCACATGCTCTGTTTCTTGTAACTTTAACATACAAATATATGTCATGAAAAGTTTTGATTTGAAATGAATGTTTAGTGGAATTCCTACTACAAAATATTTCCCACCCATACTTTTTCACCTTGTATCTTTCTTTGACCCTCTCTTAATCATTTTTTAGCCAAACAACTTGCCTCCCTACTTAAACTGTATAATCCATTCACAGCTTGTTTAAACACTTCAAGACTAGGAAATTTCATATCACACTCTAGTCTCACTACACCAAAACTAGCAGTTTCATCAAATTATGGGTGACTCAACTTCTTCATCTGAAACATTAGGTGTTTTAAATTCCTCTGACACCTAAGTGCCCCCTTGCATCTTTCTTCTTATCTCCCTCAGTAAAAATAGATGTCCCTATAACTTTATCAAACTAAGAGTACACATCATTATCTTCCTTAACTAATGTTAGATTACCAGACATCCTTTTATCTTGTTTCTTCTTGGCCTTAACACATCTCTCTCTAATCTCATCAACAACAGAACTATTTTGGAATCCTTCACAATAACCCTTCTCATTAATTGTTTCATTTAACCATAAACTAATTTTTTCATCAACCCATTATTGTTGCAATTAGGTTATGGTTAATTCATATTCTGGATCAATAACCATATTTTTTATAACTATTTTAAGTATACAATCTATCTCCTCATAAATGGTATCAAATTCCATATCAGTCATAGGGGTTGTAACATCTGAGTTATTAAAATTTATAAGTTACGCCATAGTGAATTAATAAATTAATTAATGGAGAGTATTGTGTGAATTAAATTAATTAATTAATTAGGTATTTTAATTGGTAATGAGTTTAAATCAATTAATCCAAAGTGTCCTTTTTATTCCTTTTTCTTTTTCTTGAGGTTTGGATAATGCGCCTTCAAATGTCCTTCCTTTCCACATTCAAAGCAAGTAGGTGAGAAAGAATTATCTTTAAAAGTAGGTTTCTTACCTTGAGATTTGAAGCTCTTTTGGAATTTCTTATTTCTCATGAGTTTCCCAAAATGTTTGACAAACAGACTTAGTTCTTCATCATCATCCATGTCACTTTCTAGTTCTTCTTCATCAATGGATGTCGCTTTAAGAGGTAGTCCCTTTTTCTTGGACGTTCTTTCTTTTTCTTCCGTATTTTTCAAGTCTTTCAGTTCCTGCTCCTATTCTTACAATTTACCAAATAATGTGGCAAGAGACATTTCATTTATATTTGGTGATTGCTTAATGGCGATCACAAGAGGTTACCATTTTCTAGTTAGACTTTTTAAGACTTTGTGAATAAGCTTTTTATTAGTGTAAGATTTGCCAAGAGTAATAAGATGATTGATAATCAAGGTAAATCGCTTTTGAAGTTCTAAAACAGTTTCACCAAAATTCATTCTAAAACTTTCATATTGACTAGTGGGTGTACTAATCTTTGAATCCTTCACATCACTAGTTCCTCCATGGGTGATTTGAAGAGTGTCCCACATATCTTTTGCGGTTTTACAAGTTTCAACTCTAAAAAATTCATCAGGACTTAAAGCTAGGCTGATGAGATTTTTAGCTTTGTAATTGTATTGAACTTTCTTTTCCTTATCACTCGTCCAATCATCCATGAGTTTTTCAACTTGTTTACCATCTACAACATGCATAGGTACAAAAGGACCATTTTTAATAGCATTCTAGATTTTTAAATCAATTGATTGAACAAAAATTTTCATCCTTTCTCTCCAAAAAGTGTAACCCTCACCATTGAAAGCGGGAGGTCTATTTATGGCACCACCCTCAAGAAAAAGGTTATAAGAAGAGGCCATCTTGTTCTCTTAAAGTTGTTAAGCTTGATCTATTAAGAGTCAAGCTCTGATACCACTTATTAACCAAGTGGCCTTAATTACTCAAGAGGGGGTGAATTGAGTATTAAAAATTTTGCTTTGGAATGCTTTTGAATATAATTCTTTTGTAATTAAGAAAATGATCAATGAAATAGATGATAATAACAAGTAATATTAATGTCAAATTAATCACAAAAATTTATCAAATACTTAGTAAGCAATAATAAAGTTCAACAAGAATAAAATCAAGAATTTAACTTAAACAATTTTAACAAACAAATTTAGTGCATAATTAAATTAGCAAGCATTTTCTATCCACAATTATAAAGGAGTTTAGGGAAGAGAGAATTGCAAACCGATATACGAGTTCCACCACCCCGATGTATGTCTCGCCTTCAAGCAAACCACTTGAAGGATTCCACTATTGAAGATTTGAGATACAAGGCTTTGAGTAATTACAACTTCTTAGTGTCCCACGCTCAAGAACTTAATCCTCATAAGCAAAGAGCAACCCACCCAATATCACAATCTCTCAATAACCAAGGTTGAACCCCAACCTTTGTAACAACTTAATCTCTCATATTTTTGGTAGTGATTTACAAGAATTACTCTCCAATAGAGTGGATATACAACTTGAAAAGCTTTCACAAAATAATAACTCTCACAAAGAGGATATGCAAATTTAAGCACCCAAAATATTTTCTCTCTTATTAACTCTTAGAAAATATATGCAAATAAAAGAATTAAAGAGAGCTTCTTGCTTAAGAGAAAGAAGAAGGTAGAAGGATTTTCCTTATTCCGCTTGATGTGTTTTGCTCCTTGAAATTCCTCTCTATTTATAGGCTTCAGGAAGTATGGTGTCGTTGTTATTAATTCCTTAATTAATTCCAAATTGCGTAGTGGAGCATGGCTATTTCAATTAAAGAATGTGTAGTGCGATGCAATGCTAAGTAAACTTCATCTGAAAAACTGTAGTGTTGTTTTCCACTTGAAGATTAATAATTAGAATCGATTCATTCAATGCAATTTTGAATTTTCCAGATGCATGAATAGATTCAGAATTCTCATGAATTGATTCATTGCACTGTGCCTTCAATTTACCAATGCATGAATAGATTCAATGAATTGATTCACTTTACTATGCCTTCAAATTTTCCAACGCATGAATAGATTCAATAACTTCATGAATTGATTCATTTCACTGTGCCTTCAAATTTTCCAACGCATAAATAGATTCAACAACTTCATGAATTGATTCATTTCACTGTGTATGCAATTTAAGCGTATGAATCCATTCAGACAAGGGATGAATCGATTCAGGCCCTTTTAACATACGTATGAATCGATTCAGACACAAGATGAATCGATTCAGGGGCTATGACTCACATGTGAATCGATTCATATAGCTATTAAATCGATTCAAAGTGTTGTTGAATTGATTCAAATACCTGTTCCTTCCCTTTTTATGTATTATTGATATTTTTCTAAGATGTGATCACTTATGCTTAGTTTCTCTTGATCCTTTGGTATTTTTTTGATCATTTTCCTTTTGTTTTTGTCCTTTGTGATTGCTTTATTACACATCCTTGATGTTCATCAATTTATATAACATCAAACATATTTATTCCTTGTTCTTATACATACTTGTTCTCTTTAGATTGTCATTATCAAAACCTGTTTCAATATACAAACACAAACCCTACACCTATGTATAAAATACACCTAACTTTATCACATCAAACACTAAACACATTAACAAAACAAAAAACCTACGTTTATAATCGTCTACAATACCAAAAAAACCAACATCGATAATAAGATATTTAAAGACTTACCTTAATGGAGTTACCCATCTCAGGCACAACAGTGAGAGTCAAAGGCACTTCTTCTTCACTTTAATCAATGTCAAAGCCTTAACTAGATACACCTTCTCGAACGGGTCTCTTCACTTCACCTCTTCCTTGATTTAACAAAGAGAGACAAAATACGATCCATTAACCTAGCAAAATCATGCCTAAATAGTAAGTTCCTAAATGGTGTCGTCCACTCTTTTTTTATTTGTTTCCTTTAAGCGACACTATTTCAGTATCTACAGGGTCTCCCACGTGTTCAATGGTTGTCATGTTTTAACTTACAAACAACATCGTCACTAGATGAAAAAATAAAAACCTATTTGGCTAGCGTGGAACAACCATAAGGACCTACAAGAGTATTTAAAAATATGAAGGACCTAAATGACTGGTTTCCTTAAAGTTAAGGACCAGCAAAGGTATTTACTCGTGAAAGAATCTACCCAACTTGGACAATTTTTAAAAAACCTCACAGTCACCACGTGGTCATGAATCTCAATTGGTATGGTGTCAAAATTCCTGCTAGCAGCAATCAGGCCCATATTCCCCCGTAGTGCATAACAACTAGGGATGGAAATAGGTCAGGCTAGGCCGGACTTTGAAAGGCCTGAGTCTGGCCTACATCAAATTTTCAAGGTCTGAGTCTGACCTATTAGTCTGTCATGAGCTTTTTTATAAGACTTGGTTTGGCCTGTTTAAAGGTCTGGCTCGTTTAAAAGGTCTGTTTATATTGAAACTCTTGAAAAGTCAAGAACAACCTAAAAAAATTGTGTTCCCTTCCTTATTATTTTTTTAATTGTAAATTTGTAATATTAATTTATATTATGTAAACGTAAATATAATATATATATATATATATGTGTGTGTGTGTGTGTACTATTTTATGTTAGAAATATATTATATATATAACTAATTAATAATTAATCTAATCAAACAAATCAGTCTATTGGACTTCAAAGACTTTTTAGAAAAACGTGTGAACTGTTTAGTTAAAAAAGCTTTTTTTAAAGTTTTAGTCTAACATTCTAGCCCTTAACCTATGTAGCCTTTAAACGGGTTAGGCTATGAGTCCCCGACAGATGGTCTGACCTATTTCAATCCCTACCAACAACCTCCTTATGAGAGCATGTCATACCTTAAGCTCTTCCAAAAACCAGCCACTACATTAAAAGTTGCATTGGGTTTCATAAACTGCAAAAATCGTTAGAAGAAATGAGACCACAACATAAAAAAGGTGGCCCGAGAAACACTCAGGCACGCATTTGATTGGCATCACCAGGATCATGGGGGTTACTTCTTGTTGCATCATCCCCTCATTCCTCTTCATCAATCACGGTAAATTTGTTTTCCTCAACTTCTAGCATATTGACATAGAGAGAGCACCTTTGCCAATATCATATACCACTCTTCCTCATGGCATCCCCTATGGAGATGATTGTGTCGTCTTAGGGTTTGCATGGTCATTCCCATGTTGGCCAATAGCCACCGATGGGTTGGTCCCACCCCCCTCTCTCTCCTGGATCTTTTTCTTTTTTCAAACCCCAGTTTCGAAGGCCCACTATGATCTGATTAGCCCATTATCCTTGTTTTTATCCCATGATCTTTTTCTTTTTTTTCTTCACCAAAAAAATTGGATTTTTTTTTCCAAAAACAAAGAAATCTCCTCACGATTTACTCGATATGGATTTCCCTTTTTTCCGCTCAATGACTAACCATTGGTCATGTGGGTCCATGATACTAACAGCCTGCGAAATCTTCGTCCCCTTCGTTAACACTGTTCAAACCTTCACGCCCTACGGTTTCTGAAGCTTGGGAGGATGGCGTAACCTCTTCATGCATGGCGGCGGCCCATTGATCTTTGTCCTCCAACACTATCCTGCTTCACCGTAACACAATTATGAGCCAAATGGCCATAACAGCCACAATGGGTACAACTTGTAAGCACAAGTTCCCCACAATAGGACGTCCCACTGTAGTAGCAAGAGTTAACAGAATACCTTCGTCATAAAATTGAAGTCCCAGCCCCGGAATCCTTAGCCAAACAATGATAGTACTAATTTTTGAATTTCCGCCATAAAATTTGGGGTCCAAGGCTCCCGATCCTCTCCCATATCAAACTTCATAAGAAAGTAGTTGTAACCAATATCGATCACCTCGAACCTTCCTTTCGGCTTCCAGATAGTTCTAACTTTATCACAAAGAACCATGTAGCCAATCGATTTTCCTAGTAGCTTTGCACTCCTTGTCATTCAACTTAACGGTAGGGAACAACAGAATCACGTTCCATAAGCCTCTTCTTAACCAAGTCACAAGGTTCTTGTTGAACTTCACTACGTACTCCCAAGACTTTTTCTTTGAAACTCATCCTTTACACCTTGTTTTCTCCTCCCCCTCCGGTGGTTTAGGAGGCTGTTCCCCATAAGCTCTACAATTCCCCCCAAAGCACTCCATCATCGTTGCTCACTAAAGATTTGGACATATAAAATGTACACACAATTTTTTAAGTTTCAGTTATAAATATTCTTATTTAATAAATATTTCATAATTTAAATTTAAATTATATTGACTAATTTAATATTATAATAAAAAATTTTATAATAGTTAATTATATAAAAAATTAACATACAAACCAGTACATACTTTCATCTAAATTGAATCTTAGTCTATTTAATTCTAAGTTAGAGTTTTTCAATTGAAATTGATTAGAAATAACTTTTTAATTAATCATTACATAATTCTATTTTTATTACTTCATTTTCATAAGTAAATATCAAAATTAATATTATTATTGTTGTTGGTTCACTACTACTATAAGGTGCTGCGCTTCAGTTTCATAATCAAACTTTAACTGGCCGTAACGGTTGCGCGCCTTTTCGGATTGAACGCACCGCTTTATTCGTGAATTCCTTTTCAACAAGCAATCTCAATGTTTCCTTCCTCCTATATAATGCTGAGTTGTTCAAATTTAGGTTCTTTCAAAACAGAAACACACCTAACCCATTTCCAATTTCCACTCAACAGGTTTGTCTCTGTCTCTATTTCTCTGTATGTGTGCGATCCCAAACCAAATCTTTTTTATCGTTTGTAACGTCGTTCGTTCTTCTCTGGCGACGAGACCATCTGCTCCGGTGACGTGTTCTATTCTCTAACGGCATGTGGCTGGAGACCCGGCGAGGTGCTCTGTTCCGCCGCGGTTCTTACTCTCCAACGGCGACCTCAAGCAAGGTTCACGCTTGATTGATTAATTCATAGTTCAGACCATTTTATTGCTCTGTTTTTGTGCATTTGCTGCCTCCATCATCATCCCTTGCTTTCTTTCACATTGCGCTCTGTTTCTGATCGTTAAAATGACTGATAGACTGTTCATTGATTTTTCTGTGTCTGATTAATTGCTTCATTTAGTGACCAGAATTGGCATGAAGATAGGATTTTATATTCCTTGGTCCCAAGTTTCTCTTCTTTATGTATCCCTTTCAAACGGCAGCCTTAAATTATTGACACACTACCAACTCAACTTGTAGAAAATTGAGGATCTTCCGGGTGTAGACTTTCCTTATTCAGATTAAGGTACCCACCCATCTTGATTTTATGATTTTGTTTCCATGTTAAAAAGGAAGGAAAGAGAATAAGGGATGACAAACATTTAATAGTTTTGCTTTTCCTACAATTGGAAAGCCGTGATAAGCTTTGACTCAAATTACCCGTTTGAAGATTCAAAAGGCACAATGGAGCATGGTTCATTTTCTTCTTCCATTAGAGTTTAGTCATATACACTCTCCAAATTGTCTATTCATTCTTGTCTTAAGTAGACATTATGCAGTACTTTACACTAAAGGCAACTTTCTGCTTTGTTGGTGAATTTTATATATCTTAATCTCAACATACTAGTTTATATGGCATGTCTCTTTCTCATTTTATTTAAATTTTACTTTCCTTAAATGTATTTGATATTTCATAGATATTTACAAGTTAACTGTAGTTTCTATCCCTTATTGTGAAAGAATGGTGATTGTGCGAAACACAAAATGGGTTAGCATGCTTTGCAACATAATAAGGTAATAGTTTTTGGTTGTGAAAAAGTTGATAGATTTATGTTGTGTTTTATGCAGGGTTGTGGAACATAAGTTCTGAACAAATTTTCAAATGGCCCGTGGGATTCATCTTCTTATTTTGCTCTCACTCTCATTAAGATGTGAGTCATGGGGTTGGTTTTCATCATCTAAAGAGACACCCTCTAGAGACAAGTCTTATTGCAATGAAGGCAATTTCAGAGGTTCTAGTGCTGAATTCTCAATTGAGGCCTTCAACGACCAAAAGGGAATGAAATTAGTAGATAATGCCAAGAAGAAAATGATTGGTTCAAACATGTGTTGGCAAAGTGCTTATCAACATCTTTTTGCTGGGTGTTCTGAAATTTTGGCTACGGAGGACAAGAGGTCCAGATTTGCTTGGCACCTAAGTGATTGCTTTCAGAGGGATTCTGGCAGGCCACCGTTTCCCCATTGTGATCCAAAATCTTCAATTTCTGTATGCTCAAGAGCCTTAGATGACCTTGCTCATAAGGTTTACCTTGAATTCTATCTTGAAACCAACACCATTTGTCATCAGTTACAGTTAAGTGCAAATTCTTTTACCAAATCCTGTTTCATTTCTTTTTTGCTTTGTTTCTTTAATACTTCTTTGATATATTTTTTCCAACGTGACTAAGCTTTTGAATACTTTTTCAGGGCATATGCATTCAAACATGAGACAGAAAGACTTGTGACAGAATTAAAAAGTTCAGCACAGTATGTGGAGGACAAGTTAGATGGCATTGAAGAGAAATCAGATCATCTATTACAAGGCTCAAAACAGATTCATGATTCTCTTGATTCAATTCATAGCTACACTCAACAAGTGGCACAAACTGCTAAAAATGTGGAAGGCCACATAGATAATGTGTTGAGGCATTCACGGAGTGTTTATGAGCAAACTACAAAAATTGCCTTATCACAATCACAGATAGAAAAAGGGCAAGAGGATATGAAGAGAAATTTGGCGGATGGAGTAGAAATTCTAAAAGAATCCTACAATGATTTGGGCAAAGAAATACGGAAGTTAAGAGAGGAAGCCATTGAGATTGAGAATGAAGTTATTAAAGTTGGAGATGCTATGACATCAAAGATGAACAGCCTGCAAAGCAAAGCTGAAGATATTGGGAATATGGCTGGGGTTTCCTTGGACATGCAACAACAACTTCTAGATGGGCAATCCACAGCATTAGAGAGCCTAAATGCATTGACTGAATCTCTATCCAAAGCACTAGATGAGAGCAGGTAGATGAGTTAACTGTTATAAATTTGAATTCAGGAACTATGTTTACTAAAATGTTGAAATAATCGGTGTGTAATGCTGCTGCAGGAAAACCCTTCAATATTTTGCTGAATATGGGCATAGACAACATGAAGAGCTTCTTCAGCGTCAAGAACAGATTCAAGGACTTCATGATCGTTTAATGGAAAATTCAAATTCTATTATGTCTGCTCAGGTTTGCAACTTCTTGTAAAATACTGATTTTATATGCATGCATTCTTAATGATTTATTAAACAGACATTCTGTTTCTATTTCTATACTACAGGAATCTTTTGAAGCAAAGCAGGCTACCATGTTTCTTGTTTTAGAGAAGCTCTTTGCTTTGCAAAATGCCATGTTGCTTGAGTCAAGAATAATCAAAGCTTTCTTCATTTATGCCATATCAATCTTCCTCATCTTCATGCTGACTAGTACAAAGCAAACCTACAATGTCAGGCCATTCTTATATATTGGTAAGTATACCAACCAGTCGTTTTGTTTTATAAACATATAATTCATTATTAGCTGAATATTAATTGCTTTTTACAGAGCTTTGTGCTACTTTCTTCTTGGAAGTATTCATTATTCGTTTAACTAGTGATAACATTGAGCAACAAACCTGGATAATAAACATGGTCAGATTATTTTTCATAGTAGCTGCTCCTATTCAAATCCTATATGCCATATGCACATACAAGTAAGTGTACAGTAAATAAAAGTTGGCTACTTGTGTATAGATTGTATTGTATTTTATATCTCATAGATTTGGATGTTATTTATGCAGGGACTATGAAATGTTGAACCATCAAATGCTGCTAACTCTAATTAACAAGGTTAACACCATGGAGAAAGAAAATGAGTTGCCATGGGACTTGGATACTGATTATGTGGATTGGTCTCAATGGGTAGATGCCGATTTATCTGATGATGTGAATTACCTTGATGATCCTGATTTCACACTTCCAGAATATGTTGCAGAGAATTCAATCATAGCCTCTACAAGTACAAAAAATTATAATCTACGCCCTCGCAGTTAGGCCCATGCCCCACTTAATTTATAATTTTTTAATACCAATATAATCCTAACTATTAGAATTTTATAAAACTGAAAAAATAATAAAAAACTAATTTTTTATTTTTAAACATAAATGTTTTATTTTAAAAATCAAAGTAAAAAATCGTAACCACCCTAAACAAGTCATAAGATTCTAAAATATAATTTGTCCTTAAATAATTTTTTGGTTTTTAATGTGTTTTTTATTGGAAGATATGTATAGTATAATTTTTCATGTATTTCAATGTAAATTTAACATAATTTTTAATAGTATTTTTTGTTTTTATTCGTTTAAAATATTTCCAAATTATATATTAGAAAATCCGGTTATAATGCAAAAATGGAGAAAACCGTCATAATTAAATGGGGATGACACAGCTTACCAAAACTGGGTCATCGGAATTCAATGCATGTGATGTACACAACCCTTAATTGGTTCAGCCATTCACTCAAGTCTCCTCATTTCATCATCTTTCTCTCTCTTTAGACAGAGACACATGTGTTCAGTACACTTTGAGACGAAATGACAGAGATAACAAATCTGAGCACAGACCTAATAGAACTAATCCTATCTCTGCTCCCAATCTCAACCCTCATCAAAGTCTCCACAGTGTGCAAGCAATGGCACTCAATAATCTCCTCCTCCACCTTCTCCAACCACAAAAGCCACCCATGGTTCTTCCTCCACGGAATCCACAACCTCTCCTCCAAAAACAACCAAACCTTCGCCTTTGACCCTTCCTCAAATACCTGGTTCCTCCTCCCAACTCCCCCAACACTTCAACACCACCAACCCAACACTTCCTTCACCGGCACCGACTCCTTCTTCTTCATCACCGCCCCTAACTTCCTCTTCTCCCCCATCCTCCACCCTTCCTGGCACCCCACCCCTCCCCTCCACTTCCCCCGCATCAACCCTCTCCTCGGCGTCCTCAACAACAACTTCATCGTCGTCGGCGGCGTCAAGTTCATCGGCAACCTCGTCGACATTGAGGACCGTCTCGAGGTCGAGATTTACGACCCTCTCTTGAACTCATGGGAACTCGCCCCACCTCTCCCGATTGATTTCAGATCAGGGAACAGTTCCTCTTCCTTGTGTTCTGCTTTGTTCAAAGGGAAATTCTTTGTCTTTGGGATATACTCTTGTTTTGTCTCTTCCTTTGACTTGAACCGAAGGGTTTGGAGTGAGGTTAAGACGCTTAGGCCACGTGGGGTTGTGTTTTCTTTCCTTGTCGCGTGTAGGAACCAGCTTGTGTTGGCTGGTGTGTGCAAATTGCCTAATGGGTCTTCTTCTTCCCCTTCTTTTGTTTTGTGGAAGGTTGATGAGAGGAACATGGGGGTTTCTGTGATGGCGGTGATGCCTCATGAGTTGCTTTGTAGCCTATTTGATGGTGATGAGGATGATAAACTTGCGACCTTGAAGTGTGTTGGATTGAGGAATCTTGTTTATGTTTTCAATGAGGACTATCACAGGATGTACCCTGCTTGTGTTTGTGAGATTGATGCTGTGTCTGGGAATTGTGAGTGGAGGAGAGTGCCCCAATTGCCTTCCATGATGAACAGGTTTCATAAAGTTGTTAGCTTTTGTTCTACTCTTTCGCTGCACAGTATTCTTGGTCAACGTCCCCGTCGTGGACTTCAATAGCTTCTATCTTGATCACTTTCCTTGTACTAGGTATCCTTTGCTTTGTTTCTGGACATTGGTATCACTGTCTTTGGAATGGATTCGTAGTTTTTGGGTTTTTTGTTGGTAGGGTTTTGTTTGGCCTCTTGATTTGGAATGTTATTTCTGTTTTGAGTTTGGAAATAATTGTATGTGCCTTTTGACCTTGGAAGTGAGTGTGTGATGTTGAGTGCATGTTTGGATTTGTTTCAACGCGAGAGTAACTAATGTTTTGGATCGTATTTGGCCTGGTTAGATTTATTTCAAAACATGCACTATATAGTATAAGTTCCTTTTGATAATGAAATTGTTTATCCCAATTATCTCATCATCTCTCTGTTTGATTGGCTCTTAGTTAGGTCTCTATTACAGATAAGTTTCATGTTACTTAAAAGTATTGCGGTGAACATATCCTAGCTGTTTGAATTTTCAGCCCATGTTATCAAGTGTAGTAACTGTATATGGTTAATTGGCCCCTCGTGAAATTAGTTGCATTTGCTAGCATGAGAGTTATATGCTTAGAGGTTAGATTTATTGACAGATATGTAAAGTTTGGTGTCTATTATACTGCTTGATTTAAGATGAGTGGTCCATTTGAGAGTATCTGGATTTTGCTTCTCCATTTTAGATGAACTATTTGGTTAATTTATTTCAAATTTGATTTCTAATATTATTTCCCCCTTTTGTGATACTGCTATGAAAGACTATTTAGTTATTTATGCTTTCTCCTTTATTTTCCTTTTTGGGTAATGATGCAAGTCAAAGATAGGAGGGGAAACAGTTCACAGATCTTTCTTTTCTGTTTAACTTGTTACAATTCTAAGTTTTTGTTTGTTCTCATTTATATCTTCTTTACATGTGGCTCATAAAAGTTAATATTGTTTTCTCTATGCTACTGTATCGTCCATTGTTATAAGAAGTGTGGTGAAATCTTATGAGAGAACCAATTTACCTCTGCATGGAACTACCTATTCATACTCGCCCACCGGCCGAATCAAGTGGGTTAAGCATAGATTATTAGTTTTAGATGGCAGAATAAAATTTACTCCTTTGATGATTTGATGGGCAAGTACCCACCACCCATGGTCTTGATAAGTTCTAATTATTTAGTACCAGGATATGTCAGTTGAGGGTTCAAACGATCAAGTTTGGTCTGAGTGTAAACTTATGCCATTAAATTAACTATATAAAGGTTTCTTCTCTCTCTCTCTCTCTCTCCAACATGAGCTTATCCTGTTATTCAAGAAGATATGAGGATCCAAATCCCACTATCCACATTGTGCATTTTAAGTGGATAAAATAGACAAATTAATGCATACTTGTTCAAACTGAGCAAAGTCTTGGCCCTACGGTTGGCAGGAAATTTGTCCACGTGATTTGTGTGTTTGTGTACTCTTATATGTCCCATTACATAAGGATAGCCTACTGCAGTGCTTACCCACATATAGCATATCAAGTGAGAATTGTTCTTACTTGTTATCATAAGAACATAACCCTTAGTCTGACCTCATGGAGAGTCTAGTTTTTTTAATGCTTTGTGGATAGTCTTGCTTATAATTGAATAAAAATCATTCATATATTTCAACTGTACTCAAAGTAGATTTTAATTGAAGTATTCTTGATTGATTGTGGCGTTGGTTGCTTATTTTTGTCTACAAGTTGCTTCCATATTTAGCTTTGCGTCAACTTTCATCTTCTAATTTCCATTTCTTACTGTCTCACTCCTAATATCTTGACGAGTCTAGTATTAGTTGTTCAAGAATATTTTCTTTTTGTCAATCCAAGTAACACTGGGATTTTACTATTCAACAGTAAACAAAGGGAAACACAAATGCTTAAAGAAGAAAGGTTCAGTTAGAAGAACCATTTACTGCAGACGGTAGAATGTAGATGCTGCTGCACCAAAGGTTTGTGCATCAATCAAATCATTAAGAGACCAGAAACTGTCATAAAGTATGTAATAGATATTAATTGTATATGTAGTATGTGTTTATGTCTGTGTGATGTTAAACATATAATATATTGCTAAAGGTAGTGAAAGTGGTTCACGTTAAAACTACCCAAGTGCTTCTTTGGCATGATTCTAACATTTCCATTCAAGGACTATGCGATAGAAAACGTGTACATGCAACGTTTCTTTAAACCATTTAGATTCATTTCATCAAGATGTGTGCACTTTGTTTTTGTTATTCTTGTCACCTGATATGTTACAAGTGTCCAACTTCCACCACTTTTAGGGTAGATCTCTGATCTGGGTTGGCTTGTTCGCTCCGAGGTCTTAGAAGTTGATATGCAAGAACCTCTGTCCTTCAAATTAGTGAAGGATATTAGAGCAAATAAATTGGAATCGATGAAAAGTGTTTTTCTAAGATGTCAAGGATTTTGTTGGTGACATCATGAAATGTAATCTCTCTAGTTAATCCAGGGTCATCATGTGTGTATAAGTTATTTCATTGATGAGTTATGTTTTTTCATTGATGAATGATGAATAATGTTTTTTTAAGGTGTAGATTGGGATACCTATTGAATTATCTGATACTGGGGATAACTCTTCTGATATCTGTATTGGATTCACTTTCTTTTATGTTTTTATGCATTACACCAGTTTAGTGGGGACTGGTTCGGTGGGGAATTAGGAGCTTTTACTTCGGTCTTTAATAATCAAACTGGCCTTCTTATTGTAGGGTGAATGATGGTGTCACTTGTAAAGATTTTTCGACACTCAAGTCTTAAGCAGAGTATTACGTGCATACCTCAATGAGTCATAAATGAGGAGTATTTATAGAGGTGGTTGATAGTTGAGTCTTATGTGATATTATGTCCGTATGGGTTCGTAAGTTACACAAAATTTGACACCCATATAGACATGCCTGCGGACACGGGTATGTCCTCGGCAAATGACCGAGTCTGTTGCCCTGTAGCATACAGGGGCTCTGCTTATCAAGGGGAGACATCTATCGATTGTAGCATATTCCCCATGCGGCGTACTCTATTCATGTTAGAGGCAATCCAATATCAAGAATTAGGGCTGATGTACAGACTGGATCACCTACTATTGATCAAATGGCCAACTTTTTCATTGGTTTGTAGGTATCTTGATGGGTGAATATACTTAATTATTTTATTTTGATCCCTTATTTTTCTTTTAATTGTAATAACAACCAACAGATATTCATCTCTCATTTGATGGATCATCTAATTTTTATACGTAACACATGATTTAGAAGTTATTAATAAAAATGTGATAAATGAGACAATAATAATATAAATGTCCTAATTTTCCTAAAAACAGAACTTATAAAGTTAAATGTTTTGAAATCAAAAGCTTATATCTATCATCAAGATAATTAGATGACACATATTAGTGAACGATGTGAAGATTTATTAAATAAATTAATAATTAATAATGACACTCTAATGATAAAGGTTAGTTTTTAAATATTATAATTTAATATGGATGAAAAAATATTTTAAAATGTTCATGTAACTTTAATCAATTTTTGCTACATTAAATTAAATTATTACTATTTATGATATAATGTCTTTATCAAATTTTTAAAAAATTAAACAATTGTCACTCAAACAATGGATCTTTTTTAAATATTACATATATATATATAATTTAAATGTATATATTATGTTAGTTTTCTTTTCCTTTTGAAATTGACGCTAGTTTTCTTCTAATTGAATAATGTCCTAGATGATTTTAGATTTATCTACAATTTTACAATTGTGGTGTATATGATATGAACTTTGAATTCAATAATGAGTTTTGAGAAAGAAATATTCAATAAAAAATTATGACTTAATTATGCTTGTAATCTCTGTAAAATATGGATCTTTTGATTTTGGCTTGTATGAAATATTTTGTTTGTTTGTTTTACATTTGACTCATTGAGTTGAATATTTTGTTTTAAATTCGTATTGTGAACTTAAACATGTTTAGTGTTAACTTGCCTAACTAAAATACACATGAGCTTATTCATATGGCTCAAATATGTCCAACTTATTCTTGACATGTGGTTATATTAGTTAAAATACAATTTTTAACAAAAATAAAATTGTTGAAACTTCAACGACTAAAAAATATATTTTAATTATGAGAATCACATGTTAATAGTCAATTTGACATGTCAAAACCACTTGAATAAGCTAATGAGTAACTTAGTTACTTATATAAAAGATTAACTTTTGAAAATAAGTTAAAAGTAACTTCCAATTTAAACATGTGTATGTGTAATTACGAAGAAGATGATACCTTATTTTTTGGGGAGATGCGTCTTTGAGAAATGTTTTGATATTTAGGTTGAAGGCTAATTTTTTTAAGAGTGAGTTGGGTACAGTTTTAGGTGATGAGGAAGACGTGGTTCGTTATGCTTTTCTACTTAATTGTAAAATTTTTATGTTGCCATTTGTATACATGGGAATACCCATGGGAGAAGATCCAAGAAAAATTAGTACTTAGAATCCTATTGTAACTAGATTTTGAAAGAAATTGTCTCCTTGAACCAACTTCATTTATTCTTTGGCAGTTGTCTTTATCTTATAAAATTGATACTATTCTCACTCCCTCCCCTTCCCTTTATTATCTTTTTTTAAAAGCACTCATTTTTATCATTAAATTGCTAACATCTTTGCAAATAAGCTTTTTGTGGACTGGACATGAGGACAATAGTAAAATATCTTGGATAAAATAGGGGCAAGTGTGTTGTAGCAACGAAGCGAGTGGATTATGTCTAAGGGATTTGAGAGAATTTAATTTTACCTTGTTAGGGAAGTGGATTTAAAGGTTGTTTATGGAAAAGGATAGCTCTTGGGGTAAAAGTGTTATAGTCAAAACATAAGAATGATTATAAATATGGCGAGTGAAAGGTTTTTGGAGTAAAGATCAAAGTGGTGGAAGAATTTAAGGAGTGTTTTAAAAGGTTCAAATAGGGTAAAGTAGTTTATAGATCATTAGAGGTGGGGCATGGGGAATGGCTCAAATACAAAAATTTTGTTAGATTATTAGGTGGGAAAGCAAGAGTTAAAATTCAGATTTAAGTTATTATCTTTAATATCAACTCAACGAAATGCAACCGTGGCTAAGACAAATATGTAAAAGAGAAATTGTATAAGTGTGAGATTTAAAGTAGCGCAAGAAATTATTTGTCTGGGAGCAAGATTTGTTATTCTCTCTGTTTCAAGTTCTTCGTGGTTTTGTTGGGTTACATGAGGAAGTTCAAGACTCTTAAATTAGTTAGGAGCATCTTCGAGATGTTACTTTGTGAAAACAACTTACAATCTTGTGCTTAAGCATTTAAATTTGTGGAATAATTCATTCATGATTCTTTTGGATTCATATATTCCCCCTCAAATATTTTAATACGTGTACTTTTTATTATCAAAAATTTTAAATGGTTAATTTAAAATATTATAAAATATATGTGTTTTTTTAACTTATCATTAAATAAAGTGTTTGACAACAAATGTGTATATTTTAATTAATATTAATATTATTAAAACACACTATAACATAAAAAAAGAATGAGAAGTATAATTTTAAAGAAAAAAGTCTAAACTTTAGACATCACTCATTAATTAAATGACTTCTTATATATATAATTTAATTTAAATATACAGGTTAATGTAAAGTTTTTTTACGCTGACAATATATATTAATTAAACTCATTAATTTATTATTGGATGATACCTTATTTACGTCATTTAATTATCAAGGAAGTTCAACATAATTAACATATAATTGTTTATTAAGTTATATGTTATTGGTCCCTATGTTTTTATCAATTTTTTATTTTGGTCCCTGAGTTCTTTATATTGGTTTTGATCTTTATGTTATTGAATATGTTAAAATTAATTCCTTAGAACATTGACGGAGAAGAGGATAGAGTCAATTTTAAGAAATTAAAAAGTCAAAAAGTTAGAGAGATAGAACATGAAATATATGACATAACATTTTCGTTTATTCAGTTAATAGTTAGGTTAACGATGTTATATTTTAGGGACCAATTTTAATATGTTAAGGACCGATTTTAATATATTTAATAACATGAAGACTAAACCAATAAAAAAATTGAGAGACCAAAATAAAAAAATAATAAAAACATAAAGACTAAATACATATTTAACTATTGTTTCTTTAAATATGTTATTAGTTATCATGTGTGTTTACCAAAAACACGAAAGAACAAATTGTAGGTGTATGTGTATGAAAATTAGGAAAGATTAAAATTAAATTCTTTTTGATAATTTCTAAGCGTTGAAGGCATTAATTTTTTGCTAAAAATTAGGAAAGATAGTTATGTTCAACGTTCAATGTATTTTTTTAACAGGTCAATTGTTAAGAAAAAAATCAATGCAATTTCAATTTTAATTTATTAGCCAATCCTTATTTTATAATAAGACTCTTCCTTTATAACAAGTGACTCGTGAAGGAAGTTTGACATTATTTAACATTTGTTTTTATTTTATTATTGTCAAATCTTAATTATATATATTCAACAGTTTATGAGGTCCACTTAATAGTAGAATTTCACAAGTGTCATCCTTTGGTGAATCCTGTTTTCCTGCCTAAAATATTTTTTATTAAAATTGTTTGTGTTTTTAATAATGCTTAATGCTTCGTTTGAAAACTTTGGGCTGCATGTCTCTTCCGCTTCCACCTTTCCCCTTCTCTTCCACCGTTTCATGCTATTTTGCAAGGGTTCATAAATCAATTTTGATTGCAATGAGTCGAGTCTCTCCATTTCCCACCCCGCGTCCTCCCTCATCGTGTGATGTTGAGTTCATAAAGATGTTCGTATGTCATCTCCCTTTCTATACTCCCTATTGTGTCCGTCTCTCTTCAGAAAGCCTTTCGTTTTCATCTCTTTTTCTATATTATTCCCGTTGGTACACCTCATAAACCCCTTCTATGATTTTTCCCCTTTCTTCATATACCATTTCGTTTGATTATCGTATCCCTCTTTCAAGAGTCCTTCAAGTTTTTTGACCATGATTCTGAAGACGATTTGGGAACCCTAAACCCTAAAATATGCTTTTGGTTTTCAAGATGACGAAGGGTATTGCGATTATCTTTGATGAAGCTGATGGGAAGAAGATGATATTCTTTTAACCTTTTTTATTTTTTTGCATGTTATTGTTTCAAATGAGGTTTTTCTGTGAGTAATTGTGTTTGCATGTTATATATTTTTCTTTTTTAGTTGTAAATGTTCTTTTAAATTTTCTTTGGTTTATTCGCAAATGTCCAATGCGTGATTTCCAAATTCCTCTGTTAATGTTTTAGATGAGGTTTTTCTGTTACCATTTGTGTTTGTGTATGAAATATTGTTTCTTTTTCAGTTGTATAAGTTGTTTTTAAATTTTCTTCAGTTTATATTGTTCTGTTAAATTTTTTTAGTTTATTGGCAAATCTCCAACCCGTGTTTTCCAAATTCTTCTATTAATGTTTAGGGTTTAAGGTTTTTCTTTGAGCATTTATGTTTACATGTTATATATTGCTTCTTTTTCAGTTGTATAAATTTATTTGAAATTTTCTTCAGTTTATTTGCAAACTTCAACCTATGATTTCCAAATTCTTCTGTTCATGTTTCAAATGAGGTTTTTCTATAAGCATTATATTGTTTGTTTTTCAGTTGTATAATGTCCTTTAAAATTTTCTTTTTCTTTTTGCAAATTATGTGAACCCTAAACCCGAGATTAATTGTTTTTTTAACCTTGAAATTAGTTATTTGTGTATAGAAGTTATTTTTTTTTTGTTTCTGTACATTGTTGAACTAATATTAAATCTTGCAGTGTTGTTTTGTTATGTCGTATGATCTTCTCTTTGGGAATGTTGGTTTTGTTCAAGTCTACCGAGTCTGCAACCCAGATTGGAGGGGTGAGTCTTATTTAACATTCTTTATGTTACCATTATTTTTGATGAAATATGTATCCTTCTTTTGTTACATGTATCTGTCCAAGAACCTCCTAGAAAAACTCATTTTGAAAAGTAAAAGCACAAACGCATCGTATATCAGATTCCTTTACTATTCATTTATATTACTAATTTCTATTTCTAAGTATTCTCTAAGATATTATGTACCCAAATAAGTTGTTTTGTTGACCTTTGAAATTAGTTTGTCCTCCGTGGAAGTTTTTTTTGTTTAGGATTTAAGGTTTTTCTTTCAGCATTTGTGTTTGCATGTTATATATTGCTTCTTTTTCAGTTGTATAAGTTTATTTTAAATTTTCTTCAATTTATTTGTAAACTTTAACTTGTGATTTCCAAATTATTCTGTTTATGTTTCAAATGAGGTTTTTCTGTAAGCATTTATGTTTTCTTGTTATACATTGTTTGTTTTTCAGTTGTATAATGTTCTTTAAAATTTTCTTTTGTTTTTTGCAAATTATGTGAACCCTAAACTCGAGATTAATTGTTTTCTTAACCTTGAAATTAGTTATTTATGTGTGGAAGTTATTTTTTTGTTTTTGTACATTGTTGAACTAATATTAAATCTTGCAGTGTTGTTATGTCGTATGATCTTCTCTTTGGGAATGTTGGTTTTGTTCCAGTCTACCGAGTCTGCAACCTAGATTGGAGGGGTGAGTCTTATTTAACATTCTTTATGTTACCATTATTTTTGATGAAATATGTATCCTTCTTTTGTTACATGTATCTGTCCAAGAACCTCCCTAGAAAAACTTATTTTGAAAAGTAAAAGCATAAACGCATTGTATATCAGATTTCTTTACTATTCATTTATATTACTAATTTCTATTTCTAAGTATTCTCTAAGATATTATGTACCCAGATAAGTTGTTTTGTTGACCTTTGAAATTAGTTTATCCTCTGTGGAAGTTTTCTTTTGTTTAGGATTTGAGGTTTCTCTTTGAGCAGTTGTGTTTGCATGTTATATATTGCTTCTTTTTCAGTTGTATAAGTTTATTTTAAATTTTCTTCATTTTATTTGCAAACTTCAACCTATGATTTCCAAATTATTCTGTTCATGTTTCAAATAAGGTTTTTCTGTAAGCATTTGTGTTTGCTTGTTATATATTGTTTGTTTTTTAGTTGTATAATGTTCTTTAAAATTTTCTTTTGTTTTTTGCAAATTATGTGAATCCTAAACCTGAGATTAATTATTTTCTTAACGTTGAAATTAGTTATTTATGTGTGGAATATTTTTTTGTTTCTGTATATTGTTGAACTAATATTAAATCTTGCAGTGTTGTTTTGTTATGTCGTATGATCTTCTCTTTGGGAATGTTGGTTTTGTTCCAGTCTACTGAGTCTGCAACCCAGATTGGAGGGGTGAGTCTTATTTAACATTCTTTATGTTACCATTATTTTTGATGAAATATGTATCCTTCTTTTGTTACATGTATCTGTCCAAGAACCCCACTCCCCCAGAAAAACTCATTTTGAAAATTAAAAGCACAAACGCATTATATATCAGATTCTCTTACTATTTATTTTTATTACTGATTTCTGTTTGAGTATTTTCTAAGATATTCTACATCTAGATAAGTTATTTTGTTGACCTTTGAAATTAGTTTGTCCTCTATGGAAGTTATTTTTTTTTGTTTAGAGTTATTTAAGCATTTGTGTTTGCATGTTATATATTACTTCTTTTTAAGTTGTATAAGTTTATTTTAAATTTTATTCAATTTATTTGCAAACTTCAACCTGTGATTTCCAAATTCTTCTGTTCATGTTTCAAATGAGGTTTTTCTGTAAGCATTTATGTTTACATGTTATATGTTGTTTGTTTTTTAGTTGTATAATGTTTTTTAAAATTTTCTTTTATTTTTTGCAAATTATATGAACCCTAAACCCAAGATTAATTGTTTTCTTAACCTTGAAATTAGTTATTTGTGTGTGGAAGTTATTTTTTTGTTTCTATACATTGTTGAACTAATACTAAATCCTGTAATGGTGTTGTTTTGTTATGTCGTATGACTTTCTCTTTGGGAATGTTGGTTTTGTTCCAGTCTACCGAGTTTGCAACCCAGATTGGAGGGGTGAGCCTTATTTAACATTCTTTATTTTACCATTATTTTTGATGAAATATGTATCATTTTTTCATTATATGTATCTGTCCAAGAACCCCCCAGAAAAACTCATTTTAAAGAGTAAAAGCACAAACACATTGTATATCAAATTCCCTTACTATTCATTTTTATTACTGATTTTTGTTTGAGTATTCTCTAAGATATAATGTATCCAGATAAGTTGTTTTTGGTGTCCTTTAAAATTAGTTTGTCCTTTGTGAAAGTTATTTTTTTTGTTTGTGTACATTTTATCATTTGTATATATGTGTAGTTAACTTGCAACCATTGTTGAACTAATATTAAATCTAGTTGTGTTATTTCCTTTTGTTATATGAAATACAACCATTTAGGATTATTGTTTTATGTTATCAGATGAGTAAGGGTAAAGCTCTGATGATTGATCATCCTCTTGGGTTTTCCCTCTACCGAAAGATGCTGCTCGAGTTAGTATATTGAATCTTGTTCTGGCTTAACAAATTTATTTTCTTTACATTTTAAACGAGATGTTTTTAAATGAGATGTTTTTGTTTGAATATCTTTACACTCAACATGATCCTTTGATACAGCTGTGTGGGGAAACTATAATTTATTTTATTGTGAAATCGAGTTTGGATTGGTATTTGCATGAGGTTTCTATAACCTTTAGTTTTTTTCATTATAATTTTAGTTTGATGCCTAAACTTTAAATTTTCATTTGAGTTTGAACATGTTTTGAAACGTTGATGCTCAACTTTTTTTCTCAACCTCTCTTTGCATGTTTTTTTATTATTTTTTTAAAATCCTAAGCCCTTCTGCATTTAATATATTTTAGAGTAGCATGTGTTTGTATTATTAATATTCTGCATATGTGTTTTGATTTTAGGGTCTGGTCACTATTATTATTCTCTGTTATGATTGTCATATTTCTATTTACTGTGAATAAAATAGATACGAATGTGATCATTGTTTTTGTTATTAGATGAGCAAGGGTAAAGCTCTGAGGTTGATGTCCATGATCCTGAGTCGATATATTAATCTTGAATCCTTTTATTTGTTTGTTTTGAAATGTTAAGAAGAACATTTGACAAAATCAATATTTGGTAATAATTTTTCATATGTGTTTGTCAATTCTAACAGGAACCTGCGGAAAATGAAAGGATTATGTTTGTTGAAACTGATGATGAGGTTATTGTTAGTTTTGTTGTTCTATATATTTATTTAACTGTATTGTATATGTATTTTATGGTTTAGGGTAAACAATTGTTTTCTATTACATGTGTATAATTATATAACAATATGATAATTATTTTTTGTTATCAGATAAGCTAGGGTAATCCTCTGATGGATGATGAGGATGACCTTATGTGTCATTTAATTTATCTTTCTTTAATTTTTAATCCTTCTTTTGTTACTTATGTGTCTCAATTGTAACAGGAAGCTTCGAAAAATGATGTTGTTATTATTGAGTCTAATGATGAGGTTATTGTTAGTTTTTCTGTTAACTACGTTGTATATATGTTTTCTATTGATTGCCTTATTGCCTTTGCATTTTTTTATGTCAACTCAACATGGATTTCCTGGTATGATAAGATGTCATTCACGGGTTGTCATTGTTGTCTCTAATGATGAGGTTATTCTCAGTCTTTCAAGTTGCAATTATTATTTAATTGCACTGTGTATCTCTTTTGTTGTTATTGTTATTTTCATAACCTAACTTTTCATATCATTCTTTTGGAACTGATCACCAGTTAGTTGAAGTTGCTGGTGTTCAACCTCAGGATGTTTATGGTCCTGAACCTGCACTGTATCGTATGTAACTTTGGTTTTTCTTTACCCGTTATTTAATGTTTTATGTTCTTTTATCGTGTATAAAAATCTTCATCAAAGATTAACAACTTATGTGTAACAGATTTCAAGATTTTCACGTGGGATACCTTCTAATAATTTTAGATTCTCTAAAACTAAACTCCTGACAAAATTTCAGAGGGAAAACTTCTTGGTTAGTAACCTTAACTATTTTACCCCCTGCCATATTGTTATGTAAAATTGTTGACTTTGTAATTGACTTTTGTAGGATTTGCCTTCAAACTTGGTTTCTATTATTCTGACGAGGAAGCCTAAATTCATTTGTGCTAAGAAAGAAGGATGTAGTGATGACTAGCCTATTCAACTATGTTGGACTGGTCGTAGGCGATGGGAAGTCCACATGGGTGATGGTTGGTGTAAGTTCTGTGTTAGTCATTGTCGCGATCGGGACCGCAGTGGCACGACCGACCCAAAAAAGTAAAACACTTTCAAAATCCTTTTGAAAAACAGGGAGTCGCCACCAATATTTTATCCTTTAGTAAAAACATTGGAAAAACCTTTGTTAAAGCACCGGTTAATAAAAATAAGATTTCAAGTTCGGGAGTCAGTTACGAGTAGGGAAGGTATTAGCACCCCACAACGCCTGTTAAAAATAGTACCAAAATTGAAAATGCGTACCATAAATAGCCCTGAAATTATCTTTTATTTCTTCTCTTTTTTGAAAATGAAGAAAACAAATGAATCAAATGGGAGAGTTTGAAACATGATTAACAGGATGTCTCGTCCGAATTAAACTTGGTTTCCAGAAGAAAACATGCGGAAAAGGAGAGAGAACTAATAAGTCGTCTCGTCTAAATTAATTCCTTTTTCATCAAAAATAAAAAGTCAAAAATTAGGAAGGATTAACAAGACGTCTCGTATAAATTAACCTCACTTTAAGGTAAACCGATAATGACTGATAGAAGAACTGAGAAAATCAACAAGACGTTGCATCTAAATTGACCTTCTTTTTCATAAGAAACTGGATGGAATTAATTTGAACAAAAATGAAAAGGGAATGGAAATGGACCGACGGGAGATAATTCCCGCTCCTATGTATTCTCGAACTTTTGAGAAATCAGGGTTACGTAGTTCTTTGATGAAGCATTCTCAAAATGATGTTAAGACAGAAGTTTGATGATAAGTAGAGTTTGAAAGGCAAAGGGGAATACAAGGCGAAGTGCTTCGTACGTGTATAAACCCAGGAAACAGTGTAAGCAAAAGTAATTTTGCACGACACTAACTTATGAGGTCACTACTGTACTACTTGAAAGAAATATTAAAAATGCCCATTTTCATTTTTTAACTATACATACAAAAAAGACAGAATTAACAAGTCATGAAAAAAAGAAAAAGAAAGGATTAAAACCGGAGTGGGAGTGCGTGCTAGAGAGAGCCGTACTCAAGGTTCTGGGCCGGTATTGATAAGAACAGTGACAATCGGTATGAAGTAACGAGTAGGGATTGGAATGGCCTTCAAGGTTCTGGGCTGGTGTGTATGCGGGGTCTAGGAAAGAATTTGGTAATCGAGGTTAATCCATTGTAGGTTGAACCTGGGTACAGGGCTGTAGTTACCCACTGGAGCAGGGCCTGGGATGATGTTCGCTCACTGAGGGGAAAAACAGGGGGGCTGAGAATCAGACAATTCAGGGAATTCAAGAGTCCAATTTTTTTTCTGAACTCTTCAAATGAGACATTTATATAGGTTCTTTGCCCTCTACTGAGTGCTTTGATAGTTTAGGATCCCACTAACCCATACGCGTAGTGGAGGAACAGGCTGGCCACTAAACTGTTATCGGGAACAGTGAGAAGTGAGGAGTTTTGTTTATTATTATTTCCATTTTATTCTGTCTGCCATTTGACCCTATTTTTCAGGATCGAATCTGGTAGTATGTTCCATGTCACAGAACAGGGTCTAGACGGTGTCAAGGGAAAGGTTCCAGTTGTGGACACATTCGCTTAGCATATCTCTGGTCTAATTGGCTATTTAGGACACGACACCAGTGTTATTGATCAAGACCGTGTCTATTCTTTTGGAGTCTGAATCTCTGGACCGATGTTGAAGGTATTAGGATGGTGCCTAGTCTTTTATAGCTCACACCGACTCATTGCTTGGCTGGTGTCAGATTCGTTTCCTTATTTTATTCACTTGTTTTTGAGTTTTAATTGTCCGTTGGTGTTGCTCATTATCAAAACGAACTGGCCGGACTAAAAAAGGTGTTCACAGATGCCCCTCTTTACTTCTTTTCCGTGACAAAAAAATAGTCCATGTTTTCTGAAGTGGAAGGAAGTAAAGACATGAATACAGTTGCCGAAGTCAAGCAAATAAACGTTGTCCTGCCTTTAGGAAATTCAACCAAGGTATAAAGTATGATCTGGGTTTGAAATGACGGTGTTGACGATGTTCTTCCTAAGTGACTTTGTGAATTTTACACACCTCACTTCCTGGTTCGTCCTTTTCGTACCTTTTTGCCGGAATGTGAACCGTCGCATCTAATGGGCCAGCCTTCATGGGCCTGGGCCGGAACACGAAATGTTTTCGGCTCGCAACGGTTGGACGTTTTTCTTCTTCTATAAAAGCAGGTGCGGAGCTCAGTTAATTTTACTTGTTCTTTTATACCGAAGTGTTGCCTCTCTGATATCTAACCTTATCCGGTGTTACAAAAACTCTGGCTCATACTCACAGAACCAGCCGCATCATCTCAACAGGTACCTCCATACCTTCCTCTTTTACTTTTCAAATTTAGCAAGGGTATGGGGGACAACGGCTCGAGTAGTGACTCTGTCGAGGTTCTATCTGGACCTCTTTCAATTCAATCTCGACGTCAGCCGTGGAGAGGAGTCATGAGTCGAGGTCCATGTCGCCAAGGTGAAGCTACCTATGGGGCTTCACATCGGCAAAGAACTTTAGGGCCCAGGCTTTTCTCCATAATGCCTTTGTGGGAAATGAGGGAGCTGGACACATCGTCTGGCTCCTCCACGCCGTCCTCCACTTCAAGTTTTGACTTGGGTTCTACCAGCGAGCCTGGTAGTAGTGCGAATCTTTATTTTTCTGATGATGTGGCCTTTTACAACTGCATTCCTTTCCTTCATCACACCGTCCAAATGGCTTCTGATGGGAACTCCGGTACTAACGGCCCCGTTGTCGCAACCAACACCGTCAAAACCAACGTCATCGCACACCGGATCGACTGGCTCGCTGAAAAGGCCAAAGATCTGTATTTTTGGGTACATGAAGAGCCCCTGAGCGTTGTCTCTTGATATGCTGAAGATGCAGCCGACGTCACAATTAAAGACGTGATCGTCCACTCCGGTGAAGAATTCAAAGATTACTTCACTATCCTATGCCCTCTGATATCGGAACGCATCTGCCATCAACCGGGGTCAAGATACATCTTCATGCATGAGATGTTATTTTCCAAGATCGACATTCACCTTCCACAGATGGAGTTTGAGATAGGGGTACTCCAGTTTTTAGATTGTTCCATCAGCCAACTTCATCCTAACGATTGGGGTTTGGTGAAAGCTTTGGAGGTTCTGGGGGAGTATTTCCAATTTGTCCCCACCGTTGCACTCTTCTTCACCTATTGCAGGGTGATGCACCGGGGTAATCCAGGTGGTGGCCTCAGCTTCATCAACCTCCAGTGCGATGCCAAGGTGGTGAACTTTGAAAGCTTCACTGAATCGGCCACGACAGATGGAGTGAGCTTCAGATACTCCTTTGTCAAAATCTAAGTTAATAACGACAAGCTGGTGTTTTGGGAGAATTCTGATTTTTCTAGAAAGTTCTACACTGGCTGGACTATGAGCATTTCCTCCTGGCCGGCAATGCCTACTCCATCAATGAGGGTGCTCTGAAAGCCGTCTCTGCCTTCTCCAAAATATCTTGTAAATCTTTGCTGGAAGAGTCACGACGGGATGGCTACCTAAGTAGGTTTCTTTTGTTGACTGACATCGTCCCTGTACCGGTGTTATAATGACGTCTCTCTTTTTTTTAGGGGAAATAACTCGGATCAATATTTTGAAGAAGCTCAGGGAGCAAGCCGAGGCCAGGAACGCTGTTGCGGCCGATGCGAAGAATAGAGTTACTCTGAGGTGAACATCAACTAAGCTTGTCAGTATAACGGCTGATAAAGTTAGTAATTTGACTCTGGCTCTGGAGGAGGAGGCCCCTATTAAAGGGAAGAAGCGCCACAACACCGACCAATCTTCCAAAGGTTCCAAGAAACATAAGGCACAATAATCTACGGCTGGTGTTGAAAGCCAAGGCCCACAAGAGGAAGCAGCTGCCAATCCTACAAATGTGCTAGATCAGACCCAACCAGCTACGGCTGATGCCCCTCACTGCAACTCCAGCATATCAGAGTTTCTGGAGTACGTAGGGGAGACTCTGACGAGGTTCCAAGTCCCCTTCCAGCTCATGAAGGATCTTCCTGTGATCGAGGCTAAAGCGATCTTTAACTTGATCAAGTCTGTCGGGGTTCTGTACTCTTTGGGACAGTCCTACTACTCTGGCATTGAGGCTAAGCAATGTCTAGACCAGATGAAAGAGGCGGAAGCCCTTAGAGTGGAGGCCCAGACTGCTTTGGCCAAGAAAGAGGAAGACTTGATCGACCTCACGGTAGCGTATACTTCGGCTGCTAAGAGGGCAGATGAGGCCAAAGTCAAACGGAAGGCTGCAGAGGATGCCCTAAAAAACCTTCAACCAAAATATGAAGCGGCCCTTGCTAGACGGGCCAAACTAGAAAAGAAGAATGAAGATCTGGTAGCTGAGGCTGCGTCCCAGAAGGAGGATCATCTTCGAGAGCTCAAGGAACGGGATAAAGAAATGGCCGAGTTCATAGAATTGGCCGATGTCATCTTTAGCGCCGCTGTTCGTCAAGTGATACACCGTAATCCCGGTGTGGAGCTCAACTTGAGCGGTATAGGTGTCTATTATGAATTTCATGGTGGGCATCTATATGCAATGGACCAGGGTCAGGCATTGGAACCTGAGGACGTTCCTTTTGTACCTCTGCCTCTCCCCGACAGCCAAAGTATGGAGCTGAGGACGGTGTCGGATGAAGATTCTGAGAGGACAGCCACCGTCGCCGGAGCGGACTCTTCTATCAGCAGGGTGTAATTTTTTTGTCTTTTCTTTTCTTATTGCCTTGTACCAGGATAGGCTCCGGTATTAACTATTGTAAGGCCAAAGTGCCACTCTTTTTTGAATGAATTTACACTTTTCCATATGCTTCTCTTTATAGCTCTGCCGGTATAACATTCTGTGTTCACAGCTATCATTAACCTGAATAAAACCAAGTAACTTTTAACGATGTCATGAATAAATCCTCCAAAGTTAATAGTAGTAACATTGGTGCTATTGATTCACATTGTCTTTCGCAACGTCTTGGCTCACTCTGGTGCCTTAGTAAGTCTGAACATTACGTCTATTTAACCGATGTCCAATTAACCTGAATAAAACCAAGTAAACAGTTTTGACTGATGTCCAATTAACTAACTATTTGAAATGACATCGTTTTTCATTTTTTTCACATTGTCCATGGAAACATCTTGGTCCATTTCAGCACTTTAATACAACCGGTAAAAATGTATACAGGATTTCTCCAATGTGAGTATTCCGAGGTCATGAAAAATCTGTAATGAACGATGTTGGCCCTTTATGCTTTTATCATGACTTCGGCCCAAATTATTGCTATGGAACTGACTCCGGTTAAAAAGTCCACATCAGTTGGTGACCTCTTTAAGGACCAGTGTCAATCCTGGATCCACCAAACCCCCTCTTGTTGGTTTTTGTTGTTTTTTGTTTTTGTTTTTTTTGTTTTTTTTTTTGTTTTTATTTTTTTGTGTCTTTTTGTTTTGTTTTTTTAGATTCCACTGGGGAACTGGACTATCTGACATATTGGAAGGTACAACCTGAAGCTCTAACGCTTTGACAGAAACATACGATGGGGAAATGCCTTTTGGTTGGGTCTGGAAAGGAGATAGCTTAGGCTTGGGTACCTGAGGCTTTGACTTGGGTACCTGAGGTTTTGACTAGAAAATAAATGAATTAGGGGTGATGCCCCTAGTTCAAATTTGGAAAATAAAAGGTTTGGGGGTGTTGCCCCTCACTTTGAAGGAAATGAAAGACTTGGGGGTGATGCCCCTGGTTTAAAAGGAAAATACAAGGTTTGGGGGTGCTGCCCCTTACTCTGAAGGAAATAAAAGACTTGGGGGTGATGCCCCTGGTTTAAAAGGAATAAGGTTTAGGGGTGCTGCCCCTTGCTCTGAAGGAAATGAAAGACCTGGGGGTGATGCCCCTGGTTTAAAGTAAACGACTTGGGGGTGATGCCCTACTATACCCTGGAACTTATCGACAGGAATATCATGATTAACGTGAGTCTCATTCAAAACCTTCATCAACGTCCTTCTGTGTTGCTCAGAATTCATTAATAAGGACAACAAAGAAATCTTGGCAGGGATGTGATTCAACTGATCCAGCACTTGGTATTCACCGTGGTGAATAAACTTCAGAAATTCTTGGGCTTCTTCATCAGTCACGGCTCTTTTAGTTTCACCACTGGTCTCCTCTTTACCCATTTTGACCCCTCTGATGATCTTATCATGTTTTGGTTCTAGAGGGGCATACACTCTTCCGCTCCGGGTCATACCTCCAACTCTGGCAATATTCGTGACAGATGACGATGAAGGGTCACTTGTCACGGAACCAATAATGACCACATCTGCGTCGTATTTCCATGGGATGGCCCGAGAATCCTTGAATGGGAACGGGGTCGATGTTTGCACAGTAATGTCTGGCTTTATAAAAAATGGAGCTATCAGAGTGTTCTTGTTATAAAATATGACTAAGGGTTTTGGAGCCTGCACCCTGGACTGTTCCTGTATCATGTTTACTTTGCCTCCACGGCGCTTACAAATCTACACAATACGGCTATCCATAAGTCTTTGAAGGACTTCACGGAAGCCCTGGCATTTAGCAGTTTGTTCATCATCGTGCTCCTCATTCTAGGAACCCCCAATCAATCCCCTCTCAAGCAAGCGGGAATGAATTATTCTCAAAGGCATCCTTATGTCAGTGACATTCGTAATATACTCCTCATCATCTCCAATGGCATTGACCCCTGACCCTCCATGGTTGGGCAAAGGGTTCATGGACACATTTGGACTTCCCTCTCAAAAATTTAGCCAGTCGGGCTTGAGCAGGTGTCTTACTTTAAACTTTAGTACCATACAGTTCTCTGTGGAATGTCCCGGTGCACCAGCATGGTAATCACATCGTGCATTTGGGTCATATCCTTTAGGATAAGGGGGTTGAACTGGCCTTAAAGGATAAGGTAGCACTAGAGTATTCCTGATGAGGTGAGGTAAGAGCTTAGTATATATCATGGGGATAGGGTCAAATTGCACAGGAGTGCGGTTATTGTTTAGTCTTCTCGGGTTTAGATTAGGGTTAGGTGGTTGGTTGGTTGGTTGTGGAGGATGGTATGACACTTGTAGCGGCATTGAAGGTCTTATGACAGGTGGTCGGAAGTGGGGTAGAGTTGGGTTCTGGACAGCCACCACATATAGATAAGGTGCGTAAGGGTTGGTTGGCTGAAAAGTGACAGGGGTGATTGGTTTTGGTTAATTTTTCTTCTGGTCATAAGAAACGGCATTAGTCTCCCCGTCTCTTCTCCTACTCTCACCTGGTGTCAATCTTTTCACAGTTCCCGCTCCAGATAGGCCTTGGGTAATCTTTCCCATCCTTAACCCATTCTCTATTTTTCCCCGATAGTCACGATGTTAGAGAAATAAGAGTAAAGTCTAATTCCTGTTCAGCTGCACACCCCTTAAAGTTTCTGGATGGATCTTCAGAATATGGGCGATGGAAGTGATAGTTGCATGATGATCAAGGTGACGATAAGGTATCTGTCTTTCCATAGGCATCCCTAGGATTTGTTTGAATTCCTCAATAGATGGGGCTAACTGAAAGTCCCTGAACATGAAACATCTAAAAGGTGGATTGTAGAATTGAGTTAAGGCAGTGATCGCCTCAATTTGTACTTCCACTTCTAAGAGCTTTAGAATCCTTCCATACTTTCTTAAAAACCATCTTTTGTGTTAAATTCAACTTTCTCCCTATTGTTTGCAGACTACTCGTGTCAATCTAATTGGCCTTAACGTGCAGTATTTTCCTCAATTCAGTTACATTTGTGTCACAACTATCAGGTCTCATGTTAATTTCCATACTTACTCAAAGGTACTCGCTAAGTTCTGAGTGGCTTCCTGCAAGAATAAAAGGGAAAAGAGAAAAAACAGTTATTGACATGTTTTGTGAATCGCTACTCCCTTACTAATTTATCGGAAAACATTTTCACTTGAGGAAGTAGCGGTTGACAAAGCTCGTATCAAACCAAAAATCGTGCGGGTTATAGATCTCCTAATCGTTGTCAATGTCTTGCTTAGAGAAAATTTTGTTTTCATTTTTTTGTTTCAATGATTAGGAAGACCTATAACCCGGGCCTTTAAGGATACATGAAAAGGAAAAGAGTTGCTTGCTCGTTAAAGGATTACTCATATCTTTTTAAGAAAATAGGTCATTTTTGGAACTAAATAATCCTTCGAACGAGTAAGCAGTTCATCAGTTTGGATTTAAAGGGAAAGCGAGAATGAGACAAGGTAAAGTAAAGTCTGCCCTTTTGTGCCCTAAGTTAGGTTTTTTCTGCAAGTCTTTTTCTGGGACCTATAGCTTGTCTAAAAGTGACTCTTCACATTGGGTGGCTTACACTAGACTTCTAAAAGGTTACTAGAGCCAAGATCCTACTCATGATGTGACCACAATAGTAGGGAATCTACTAGGTACGTACATCATGAAAGGTCAAACTCTAGTTGAGGTTCTTACGATTGCTGAATAAGAAGTACATCCCAAATGACACCGCTACCAACCTCCCCTAACTTAAGCTTCATTTGGGGCCCAGGTATAGGGTGACACTCATAAGTGTGTGCAAATTGTGAGTGTAGTGTGTGAAAAGGCATGTACCTTATCTCACCCTGCACAGAGAACAAACACAAAACAATAATACAAGGTCGTCTACCTGATGCTAAATCTCCGAGTCATTATTTTGATGTGTAATTCTCAGAGGATTTATTCTTTGGCAAGCGCACCAGTCGTTAAAATTGTATTATATTTGATCGTCCCACAGGGATTGTGGTAAGTACCTCAATCTCAGACTAGTACAAGCTGAACCAACACAAGGCACAGAAAGTTCATTCGGTTTTTGTTATTTTAGTGTTTTCTAGTTGTTTTTGTATTTCCAGAAACAGTGTTAAGATGAAATGTGAAAGGTGATTAATAAAAAATAGGTCAGGATTGCTTCGGTTCATAAATTCATCAAGAAACATGCAATTAAAGTATAATCAAACTTCATAATCTAGAGGACAATCCGCTTGTGGTTATTCCCTAATTCCTTAGGTGAAAAACACTAATCCTTAAGCATTGGACCTTAATTCCTTAAGTGCTCAATTAACCTAAGAATCTAATGTGAAATTGGAGGTTGAACTCTAACTATTCACCTAAATTGATTAGGCCTGAACTAGTTAGAAAGCTGGAAGTTACCTAAGCTTCAACCATGATTCCTCACTGGCAAAGTTCTTCATCAGATCTGGATTTGTCAATCCAGCAAAACAGATCCACTCCTCAGCTTGTTCGCCTCAGGATCTAGAAGTTGATTTCCTCACTCACAGCTTCAAGATTCCATTGCTAACCTTCGCAATCCCAACCTTAGGAATTTAGAAATCCATCGACATTGATTCTATCGAAGGAATGTGGAAAGACATGGATGAGAGAGTTTAGAGAGCGAAAGGAATTAGAGAGATGTTCGAAATGGAAAATGAATTGTATTCTATGTACTCTATTTTCTGGTTCTGTCTATGTGTTGTTACAGAGCATATATATATATAGACATCTAACTAACTAACTAACTTAACTAATCACTAAGAAAGCTGAGTTAATAATTAAACTAACTAACTAATTACATAATTACAGAATAACTAACTAATTACAGCTCAGCTTTTAACAAATTACAGTTTATCATTAGCTAATTACAGCGCAGCACTAACTAATAACAGCTCAGTACTTAAATTACTAAGGTACAGAAGTAGGAGAGAAGGCAACAGGAAACAGCACTGGTGCCGAGTGTCTTCTGGAGGGAACAATCAGTGTTTTAAATAACTGCCTTCACGCTTAGGCGAACTGGGTTCTCGCTTGGGCGAGCTCGAAATATGTACTGCAGTATTGCTTTCTCGCTTTAAGCGTTATGGAGAAGCTTGGGCGAGGGGTGATGTTTTGGAGTCACGCTTGAGCGAACTTGCTCGCTTGAACGAATTTTGACTCTCGCTTGAGCGAATTTGACTCTCGCTTGAGCGAGTGGATTATTCAATCAGCATTCTGAAGTTGAAGCTCGGGTTCTTCTTGCAATATTCGGTTCCCTGTTGCGATCGGTGTCTTGAAGCATTTCCCAGTCGAACTTTTGGAGTTTCACTCGGATTTTTGAAATCTCACTCGGCTTTTTGGAATTTCACTCAGATTTTCCTTCTTAGCTTGAGCGCAACCTGTTCCTGCACCAATAAACAACTAATTGCCTAGCAGTTGTATGCTGGCTGCTTAATGAAATTACAAATAATCATAAACTCTTAACTAATTAATGTTTTAAATCATTTTCTTATGTAACTAAAGCACTTTTGAAATAAACAATTAAAATACGAATTATTAACAAATTATTAAATAAAGCCAAACTTAAACAATAATTAATGAATTATGTTAAATAAAAGGTGAAATAATTAAGTCTTTTCAAGACTTATCACATCCCCAAACTTAAGACTTGCTTGTCCTCAAGCAAATACTCAAATTAATTAACTAACAAGCTGTTATTCAACACAATCAACCTTTCCTTAACTTAGTTCATGCTATAATTATTGAATACCGACCATGCTTTCTTTTCGCAATTTCTAAAAATATACTAACTTACACCTCCTTTGGGAAACAAGCTGTTGATGCTTTCCTTACTGGGTGGTGTTTCACTCTTCTCTTGGTGTATAGGGTAAATAGAATGCACTCATCACCTGTATACTTGTTAGATAAACATAGGCTTGCAACAGTTCTAAACGTCATGCCATATGCCAACACAATCGGATCAGTAAGGGCTTTTTAAGCTTATAATGAGGCTAGGCTACAGGCTCTATTATTGTTTTTCCGAGTCAGTGTCGGGTTACAAGATGTATCCACTGATGCCTTGACTCAATTTTTAACTTAATTGCCTCTACTTAGCAAGCTCCATTATTTTCCGAGTGAATGCTAACTTAACAACTTACGGTGCTTTACACTTTTTTTTTTCTTTCAGTCCTTTGGACTTTTCTTTTCTTTTCTTTTCTTTCATCTTTTTTCCGATCATAAAATTTTTTTTTCTTGTGGTGCTTTGCACCTTTTTCCTTGTTATTTTTTTCATTTTTCTTCTCGGCTTTTCTATTTCTCCCTTCATTTCTCTATTTATTCATCTATAACCAAGGTCGGAGTGTGTCCTTAATTGCTGTTAGGCACACTCTTCATCCCCAAACTTAGAACTTGCTAGTCCCTAGCAATAAGTAAGACTGAGCAATTCATCAGTGGAACATCCAGGGGTAAATCAGTCGGTTTTTTCTAGATATATAGGCTTGTAACGTTAGGTGAATAAACAGAATAAAAGGGTCTCAGGCTCAAACATAATTATTGGGTCAAAGGATTATTTAATAATATTAGGATGGCTAATTTTTGGCCCTGGCTAATTTAACAAAGAAGGCCTTCATCATTTCCGATTGGCTGGCATACAGTCAATTAGCAAGCACTGAAGCAAATTCTGTCTCACTAACTAGCATACAAGCTCACTCGGAAAGAATAATAGAGGCTCAAAATCTATAAATATAACAGTTAATCAGCCAGTCATGTCCCCAAACTTAATGTAAGGTCATACATTCATATTGCTAACTAGCATGCCGAGTAAACAATTAATTAATAATGAAAAATAGCTATGGATAGGGATCATAAGTCAAACAAAGCCGATCAATTAATTTATCAGACTAAAGCTTAAGAATCAACAAACTTTAAATTATTAAGATGGATTTGAGATTAAACACCATAAACATATTTTATCAATTAATGAGTCAGAATATCAATTAAGGAGTCAGAGTAATAAAATACTTCCCTTTTACCTGAGTGGCAGTGAATGGGAAACACATGGTCGGATTGGGATGCATGAATTTACCGATACATTCGAAAAACAGAATAATAACAAGCAAGTTAACAAAGAAATAAAATTTCATTACAACTAAAACAAAAGAGAATTCATTGTTCAGGAAAACACTTAAAATGAAGTCAAGTCATTACATAAAAACAACATAATAAAAAAAATACAGAGCAACAAATCAATCATCCTGATCCTCATTCTCTTTGTTCTGCTCTGAAGATGGTGGGAGGTCAGCTGCCAGGGGTACGTCCTCAGAGGGAATAGTGAATCCAATGGAGGCTAACCATGCATCTTTGTCAGGTGGGGCTCCCATTTCTGCTGTGTGCTCGACCCTCAATCTGGTGGCAATCTTCCTGAGCATGAGATCGTGGTTCAAGACCCGATCATAGATTCCAAGTTGCATCTTCTTCATGACCTGTAATTCCTACAACACCATAGAAATGTCAGAAGAAGAAGAACCGGCTCCTGCTGATTGCCTGGGACGCTTGGGCTCTTTGGGCACAAATTTATCAATATGGCTTATCACCCACTGCTTATCCATCACTCTTTCAGGCTTGACCTTCGTCAACTCAGCATAGTTGACCTTAGCCTGATACTTTTGAGCTAGCAAGGTGATAACTGAGCAGTTCGGCAGTTGAAGATTCTTGTCCAGGTTTTTCATCATTTCTTCTAAGATCAACTCACCGAGATTCACATGCCAACCCTTCATCAGGCAGAACATCAATACCAACCTTTTAATGGTGATTTCTGTTGCATGCATCACCGGTTGTAGAGATGAGAGGATATAATGGCACCACAACAGTGGAAGATGGTTCAGAGAATTTTTCTTGACACTCTTTGGTCGACCATCAGCCTTTGTCAGATAAGCAGCGCCTGGTTGACAACATTCTTCTAATATATCTTTCCTTAAATTTTCATTCTCTGCCCGATGAAAAATATCAACTTTCCACGTGTACTGGCATCCTTCCTCCTCCAGAATTGGTACTTTCAGAAGCTTATTCAGGATGTCACCAGTTAAAGGAATGGTGACTCCTCTCAGGAAGGAAGAAAATGGAAAGTCATCTTCTTTTGAGTGGGTTCTGAGGTTGGCATAGAACTCTCGGGTGAGTTCCTGGTATCCATGGCCCGAATTTTTGTTGAAAAACTGCCAGCCTCTTTGAATCATGGCAGCTTGGACAGTATCATCAGCACTTTTGTCTCCTTCAAGGACAAAAGCTTTGTCCCTTATGACTCCCCTGGTTTTGAATTTATTTTCATATTCCTGGGCAGCCTTCACATCTCGAAACCTAAGCCCATCAAAACCTTCAACTTCTGGCGATTTGTTCCTCTCAACTGCAGGGGATGCATTCCTCTTAACTGAAGGAGAGTTATTCCTTTCAGCCTGACTTTGACTGGGTGCAGGTTCAGGAGAATCAGATATACTTATGGTTGCCACCTCCTTTTCGTTATCTTTTTGCTTTTTTCTCACACTTCCTTCTGTAAAATTTGGTCTAGGTTTTTGCAGGAGTCTCTATGATCTTCTTTTCATGGTGAATGATAAAAATGCTGATAAACAACCTAAATGGAAATAAGTACAGAAATCCAAAACAATCACAGCAACCTGAAAATGTGAGATGCATGGCTATGAACAATGGAAGAATATTAACAATGAAACAGGAAAATACTAAGCATGTACTTAGAAGTGAAAGAAAAAGTGAAAAGATGGTACCTTTCTCAGGAATTAGAAGGTGTGCCTTTTGTTAGTCTAGTGGCCTCCTATAACTCGAGAGGGGGGTGAATTGAGTTATGATACTTTTAAGATTTCTAATCATATTTTTCTCAACTCTTAATTTTATTGTAATTAAATGTAAAAGAATATGACAGTGCACAACAGATTATATAAAATAAAAGACAGAGTGTAGGGTTAAGAGATTTGCAAATAGTATTTATACTGGTTCAGCCAACCACTACCTACATCCAGTCTTCTCAAGTCACCCTTGAGGATTCCACTATTGTCAAAAAATAGTACACCAGCACTTCCATACCTTGGCAAAACCTTGCCTTTGTGTGAAGTATCTCGACACACCAAGAGTCTCACTACTCTTGTATACAATACTTTGGGAAACCTTCCCAAGCAAACAAGTTTCTCACACTTTTAGTAAAGTGAATAAAGAAATACTCTCTATTTAGAACATATGAACAAATTGAAGAGCAATAATAAGTAGAAACTCTACTTAGAAGAATATGGCCTTTATTGGTCTTAAGAGAGAATTGGAAGAATTAGTGTCTTTTTGCAAATGATGAGCATCCCTATTTATAGGGTTAGAAAGGCCTTCAAGAGGTGTGAATTTAATGAATAAAATAATCAAAACGGTACCTCTTAGATTAAATAATAATTTATGAAAAGTTATAGGATTTCATCAAACCTTTTCGTGAGAAGGTGTAGAGTTTCAGTACTTCTGAATTGGTGGTAATCGATTACCATAAGTGTGTAATCGATTACGTTCATTTAAAACTCATTTTTAAAGTGACCGTTAGTATGTAATCGATTACCATAATAACGTAATTGATTACGTGGTTCAGTTTTTAAAACGTTTTGCTGAAACCTTTGAATTTTAAAACTCTTCAAACATGGTAATCGATTACACTTGTGTTGTAATCGATTACTTGGGTTAGTTTTGAAATTAATTAGCTGAAATCTTTTTATTTTGAATTTCAAAAGTTCTTCAGACCTGGTAATCGATTACTCTAGTGAGGTAATCGATTACGATCATTAAAAATTCAGACTTTGGTAAACTTGTAGTTGGGTAATCAATTACTTGCTATATGGTAATCGATTACTATGACTCAAAAATTCATTTTCTTTTTAAATCATTGATTATTATTTTTTTAATGGCCATATTTTTCTTTAATAGAGTCTTACTATAATTCTGCCTTGGTCTTGAATCTTCATGCTTGATCTTTGGCATTTAGTCTTTGTCATTATCAAAATCCTTTATGGTCTTCATTCTCCCCCTTTTTGATGATGACAAATACCTGTATACTTCTGTAGGAATAACCATTGATGCATGTTACTTTTAAGATTAATTCCTTTTTGTTTGTTGTATTTTATTGGCCCTTGTGTTGTACTTTATCTGGTACTAAAAGTACTCTTCCCCTATGTTTTGCAGTGTTTGCCAATGATTGAAATTATCAGTTTGCCAATGATTGAATTTATTGCAGTGTCTCCCCCTTTGGCATTATCAAAAAGAAGATAGGACAGATATGAAATCTAACAGTCATGCGTGGATAGAATAAAAAGGATAAGTATATTTATTAAAAGCAAACAAGCAAGAGGACTTGACTTGTGTTTCACAAACATAAATAGAAATTATTTAATAACAACCAACAAAACAGAGGAAAAAAGCTAATCGGATGGTGGTGGAAAACGGGAAAGGAGAGTCTGCATGGTGCTGTCCACATGGTCAAATCGGTCACGAACATAGGAACGGAGGGACTGGAGTTCGGTGGCAAGGTCAGTCATGGAAAAAGAGCCGGGTACAGGATCAGGATCCTGGGGAGGAGCAAAATGTTTGGGAATCCATTCTCCTTCAGCGTTTTGCTTGTATCCAAACGAAGAGAGAGCAGTTTTTCCAATGGCAAAGGAGCGCTGAGGCTTGATACACAGTTCATCAGAGATGGGAACATTGAAGTGACGAAGAATTCAGGTAATGAGTCCAACATATGGAAGGGGAGCGTTGGCTTTCAGAGCCTTCTTCATGCGATAGCAAATAAGAGTAGTCCAGCTAAGAGGGCGAACGATTAAGAGAGACCACATAAGAACCAAATCTTCATCAGTAATCTGGGCCAAGTTTGTGGTTCGGGGAACCAGAATGCAAACCAAAATGTAGTGCATGACCCTGCAACTAAACGAAAGAGAACCAGCCAAAAGGCGGCCAGCACATTCAGTAGTCTCAGAACACACAAGGCGACGGGCTTCAAGATTGTTAAAGTCATGTTCCCAGTTTTCAGAAAGGTGACCTTCATAATATTCTCCGACCGAAGGAAGTTCAGTGAGTTCATAAAAGATGCCAGAATCAATAACAATGGGGACCTTCTTAACTTTAGAAATTATGCATCCATCAGTAATCTGAAGATTGGAGTAGAACGGACGGACAAGATCAGGATAGTGATCCTCTTTGATGGTGAGAAATAGGATGAGATTCTGAATATCAAAAAATTGATAGCAGTCAACATTTTCGATTACAGGAAGATCAATGCATTTGGGGTCAATGATGTCTCGGCAATGAAATAGAGAATAAAAACATGTTTGTTGAGCAGAGTTGGAGAAAAATTCCACAAAGGTATGAAGGGAAGGATGTGGTGTAGGCTGATCAGAGGAGGAAGAAGTGCCAAGATTCCTCTTTTTCCTAGTTGGGACAGTAGGTGAAGGTGGTGTGGGAGTGTAAGTAGGAGAATGGTCGGGCCATGTGAGTGAAAACGGAGGAAAAACAAGATGAAGAAGACGGTGAATAGTAAAAAAATAAGAGTGAAGAGAGTGATTTTTAATAGGCTCGAAAGTGCGTAATCGATTACATATTTTAGGCAATAGGAGAGTAATCGATTACATTGAAGGAGAACGGTCAGGTAACGGGTGGTAATTGATTACAATTGTGTAGTTAAGTAGTGGTAATCGATTTCGTGACAGGTTACGCGTTTTTTTGAAGGGTCAAGGAAACATGATGGGACGTGATTGCTGGTGTGGGAAAACGTGTGCAGAGAGAGTGGGAGTCAGAATGGAGCAGTTATTGGGAATATAAGAGCCAAAAAAATAAAAATAAAAATTGAAACGGAGCGATTTGTTAATAGACCCGAGAGAGTGAGTAATCGATTACAATGGGAAAGGTAATAGGTTGTAATCGATTACGGGAATTAGAAACGTTAGGGAACAGTTGGTAATCAATGACAATTGTAAAGGTAATGGGTAGTAATCGATTACGTTGTTTATGTAATCGATTATATAATCCAGTTTTGCATGTATTCCTTAAACAATTTATGGAAAGTTGATGATGCCTAGTTCATTTCTAAGATTGAAAAATTGTTCTTTAGGCAAAGGTTTTGTGAAAATGTCTACGAGTTGTTTATGGGTCTCTATAAATTCTAATATGCAATCACCTTTTTGAACATGATCTCTAAGGAAGTGATGTCTGATTTCTATATGCCTAGTTCTTGAGTGTTGTACCGGATTTTTTGAAAGGTTTATTGTACTAGTATTGTCGCACTTTATAGGTATGTGATCTAAATGAATTCCGTAATCTAATAGTTGTTGTTTCATCCATAATATTTGAGCGCAACAACTACCAGCAGCGACATACTCAGCTTCTGCTGTGGATAACGCAACACTATTTTGCTTTTTACTGTGCCAGGATACTAAGGCTGTTGCTAATAGATGGCAAGTACCACTGGTACTTTTTCTATCAGTTCTACATCCTGCAAAGTCAGAATCTGAATACCCGACTAGGTTGCAAGATGTTCCTTTAGGGTACCACGGGCCTAAGTTTCCTGTTCCTATTAAATATCTCATGATTCTTTTTACTGCTTTTAGATGAGATTCTTTTGGATTAACTTTGAATCTAGCACAAAGACAGACACTAAGCATAATATCGGGCCTACTTACAGATAAATATAGTAATGATCTGATCATACCTCGATACATTTTAGCGTCAATGGATTTTCCAGCTTCGTCCTTATCAAGATAGGTAGATGTGCTCATTGGTGTTGAAATGTCTTTGGCATTCATCATTCCGAATCTAGTCAATAATTCCTTACAGTATTTTGATTGATTGATGAATATGCCTTCTTTAGATTGCTTAATTTGAAGCCCAAGGAAGAAATTCAGTTCTCCCATCATAGACATTTCAAATTCACTCTGCATTGCTAGGGAAATTTCCTTACACAGATTTTCGTTAGTCGATCCAAAAATAATATCATCAACATAGATTTGAACCAAGAGAATATCATGATCATTTCTTTTGATAAATAAGGTTGTGTCTACCTTTCCTCTATTGAAATTATGTTCTAGCAGAAATTTTCTAAGTCTATCATACCATGCTCGAGGTGCTTGTTTAAGACCATACAATGCTTTCTTTAATTTAAACACATGGTCAGGTAATTTATCATTTTTGAATCCTGGGGGTTGACAGACATATACTTCTTTGTTTATGTAACCATTTAAAAATGCACTTTTCACATCCATTTGAAATAATTTAAAGTCCATGTATGATGCAAAGGCTAAAAGCATTCTTATGGCTTCTAATCTAGCCACAGGAGCATAGGTTTCCTCATAATCTATCCCTTCCTCTTGATTGTATCCTTTTGCAACTAGCCTTGCCTTATTTCTTATAATTATTCCATGTTCATCCATCTTATTTTTAAAGACCCATTTAGTTCCTATGATTTGATGATTATGTGGTTTTGGTACTAATTCCCATACTTGATTTCGTTCAAATTGGTTTAGTTCTTCCTGCATAGCTATTATCCAATTTTCATCATCTGTTGCTTCTTTAACATTTTTAGGTTCAATCTGAGATACAAATGCCATGGAATTGCATGCATTTCTAAGAGACTTTCGAGTTGTTACCCCTTTAGAATATCACCAATGATATTGTCGATATGATGATTTTTGTTGATTCTCCATGCTTTGGGTAGATTATTGCTTGATGTTGGACTATCATCTTGACTGCTTGTGTGATCTTCCTTCTTTTCATTAATTTGAACATTCTCCAGAGAATCTGTAATGTCATCTAAAGATCTTTCTACACTAGAAGGGTTAGATTCATCAAAGGTAACATGAACAGATTCTTCAATGGTTTGTGTCCTTTTGTTATATATCCTAAATGCTTTGCTTGATAAGGAATATCCAAGAAAAATTCCTTCATCGGCTTTAGCATCAAATTTTCCTAGGTTATCTTTTCCATTATTAAGTACAAAATATTTACATCCAAATACATGCAGATGGGATATTAGGTTTTCTTCCATTGAATAGTTCATAGGGTGTTTTCTTTAAGATAGGTCTGATTAGTACTCTATTCATAACATAGCATGCTGTACTAATAGCATCTGCCCAAAAATATTTAGGAAGGTTAGTTTCATTTAGCATGGTTCTTGCTAGTTCTTCTAGAGACCTATTCTTTCTTTCAACTACTCCATTTTGTTAGGGGGTTCTAGGGGCTGAAAAGTTGTGTTTGATTCCATATTTATCACAAAACTTTTCAAACGATCTGTTTTCAAACTCCCCTCCATGATCACTTCTTATGCTAATAATTTTAAGATCTTTTTCATTTTGGACTATCTTAGATAATCTTTTAAAGGATGAGTAAGCCTCATTTTTATTTTTCAAAAATAAAGTCCAAGTGAATCTTGAAAAGTCATTAACAATTACTAGGGCATAATAGTTACCACCAAAGCTTTTAGTTCTTGATGGTCCAAATAAATCCATATGTAGTAATTGTAGAGGCTTAGTTGTAGAGACAATATTTTTTGACTTAAAAGGTATTTTTACCTGTTTACCCTTTTGACAGGCATCACACATTTTATCTTTTACAAACTTTAATTTTGGTACTCCTATGACTAGATCCTTTTTAATTATTTTATCTAAGTGATCCATGTGTATGTGTGCTATCCTTCTATGCCAAAGCCATGGATCTTCCTCATGAGTTATTAAACATCGGGCTTGACTAGATGATAAATTATCCAAGTTTATCATATAAATATTATTGATTCTTTTTCCAATAAATTTTATAGTGTCATTATCTTTCTCTTTAATTATGCATGTGTCAGAGTTAAATATGACATGGTTACCTTTGTCGCACAGCTGACTTATGCTTATCAAGTTATGCTTTAGTCCTTCGACATACAGCACATTGTCAATAGAGGTTATAGGATTCTTTCCAACTTTTCCTATTCCAAGGATTTTTCCTTTGTTGTTGTCACCGTAGGTGACGTATCCTTCTTCCTTCATAATTAGTGAGGAGAATTTTGATATATCTCCTGTCATGTGCCTGGAGCAGCCACTGTCAAGGTACCAGCTTGACATTTTACTGACCAAGCATTCCTGTAACAAAGATTAAGTTTTTGTCTTAGGTACCCACATCTTCTTGGGTCCTTGAAGGTTAGAGTTTGTTGGTACTTGCTTCCTGATCCAAATTTTATTTGAATTTTGAATTCCATTTTCTCTTATTTTACATGTAGATGCTGTATGACCTTTTCTTCCACAATGATAGCATTTAACAAAAGCACTAGTTGATGTCTTTTGTGATATAAAGAAATTTTTGTATAGTTTTTGCTTTTTAGAGGGATCAAAACCTAGTCCTGCCTTATTAAAATGACATCCTTGTTTTCCAAGGAGAATATCTAGGTTATCTCTTCCCATAGTGAATTTAGCTAATGCATTTTTCAAATCATCAATCTCTTGAATATGCTTTTGACATGTTGAACATGTATGTTTAATGATAGTTTCATTTTTAAGCTTAGTTTCTAAGTTTTTCTTTTCCTTTTTAACTTGTCCTAGTTCATGATTGACCTTTGATAGATTTTCTTCTAAAGTTAGGTTAGAATTTTTCATATTTAAAAATTTCTTAGCTAATTTTTGATATTCATGATGAAGATCTTCAAAAGCTTCTTGCAATTCATCAAACGTAGGATTTGAGTCATTTACCTCTTCGGTGTTAGTCATTAGGCAAAGATTTGCTTCTTCTTGATCTGATTCCTCAGAAGAGCTCATATCATTATCATCCCAAGAAATATATGCTCTTCTCTTATATTTGAAATGCTTCTTTTCCTATTTGTCCATATTCTTGTTTAGGGTTGGACATTCCATCTTCATATGTCCAAACTTTCCACATTCAAAGCATTTCGGACCTTGATTGATTTCATCATTCTTGAAGGATTTCCTGAAGTTTGGTCTCCTCTGTCCTTCTTTCTTCTTAAGAAATCTATTAAACCTTCGGACTAGCATTCCAAACTCCTCTGTATCATTCGTGCTCTTGTTTTCTTCCATGTTTTCATCATCACTTTCATTCATTGTTTGTATTGAGGTCTTGAGAGCAATACCTCTTCTCCTTTTGTCTCCTTCTTCATGTTGATTTAGCCTAGTTAGTTCAAGTTCATGTTCCTGAAGTTTACCAAACAGAGTGGCAAGTGACATTGTTGCTAAGTCTCGTGATTCTGATATGGCTGTTACTTTTGGTTGCCATTCCCTGTTCAAGCATCTTAAGACTTTGTCAATTAAATCTTCATTAGAAAATGTTTTTCCTAAACATGCAAGATGATTGATTATGTGAGTAAATCTTTTCTGCATGTCCTGTATATTTTCATTATTATTCATCCTAAATAATTCATATTCCCTAGTTAGGGTATTTATTCTTGATCTCTTAACTTCGCTTGTTCCTTCGTGAGTTACTTCTAAGGTATCCCACATCTCTTTTGTTGTCTTGCAATTAGATATCCTAAAGTATTCATCCATTCCTAAGGCTGAGGTTATTATATTTTTGGCCTTGAGGTTGTATTGTACTTTTGTTTTGTCTGCATCAGTCCATTCACTTCTTGGTTTAATCATGGTTACTTCTCCAACTACTTTGTAAAGTGAACAAAGAAATACTCTCTATTTAGAGCATATGAACAAATTGAAGAGCAATAATAAGTAGAAACTCTACTTAGAAGAATATGGCCTTTATTGGTCTTAAGAGAGAATTGGAAGAATTAGTGTCTTTTTGCAAATGATGAGCATCCCTATTTATAGGGTTAGAAAGGCCTTCAAGAGGTGTGAATTTAATGAATAAAATAATCAAAAAGGTACCTCTTAGATTAAATAATAATTTATAAAAAGTTATAGGATTTCATCAAACCTTTTCGTGAGAAGGTGTAGAGTTTCAGCACTTCTGAATTGGTGGTAATCGATTACCATAAGTGTGTAATCGATTACGTTCATTTAAAACTCATTTTTAAAGTGACCGTTAGTATGTAATCGATTACCATAATAACATAATCGATTACGTGGTTCAGTTTTTAAAACGTTTTGCTGAAACCTTTGAATTTTAAAACTCTTCAAACATGGTAATCGATTACACTTGTGTTGTAATCGATTACTTGGGTTACTTTTGAAATTAATTAGCTGAAATCTTTTTATTTTGAATTTCAAAAGTTCTTCAGACCTGGTAATCGATTACTCTAGTGAGGTAATCGATTACGATCATTAAAAATTCAGACTTTGGTAAATTTGTAGTTGGGTAATCGATTACTTGCTATATGGTAATCGATTACTATGACTCAAAAATTCATTTTCTTTTTAAATCATTGATTATTTTTTTTAATGGCCATATTTTTCTTTAATAGAGTCTTACTATGATTCTACCTTGGTCTTGAATCTTCATGCTTGATCTTTGGCATTTAGTCTTTGTCATTATCAAAATCCTTTATGGTCTTCACCTTTTCCTCTTCAACCCAAGTTTCAGCGTAGGAATTTAGGGTTTGTACGTTGAAGGGTTTTTATATTGTTGGACCCTCTACCTGAGATACGCGTAAGCACGCTAAAATGTTGGTGTACCAACGCTCTATTTTCTTTTATTATATTTATTTATTGTTATTATTACTTTTTTTATGATATTTCAATAGGCTCTCTCGCTCGGCTAACACATTGAGTAGATGGAAGACTGAGTGAGACTGGGAAGAGATGCTGAGTGGATACATGAAAAATGAGTGACAGTGAGGGTGGATGAAAAAGAACGAGTGGAAGAAAGAACGAATGAAAAAGAACGAATGAAAACAAATTCTGAGTAAATGGGACGAGTGAAAGATATACCGACCGGATGAAGGTGATAAGTAAATGAAAGAGTGAGTGGAAGAACAAATGGAAGAATGAATGAGTGGAAGAGATCGGGTGAGGAACGAGAGGAGTGAGAGGAACGAGAGGAGTGTGGGAACCGAGAGAATGATTGACCGAGTGAATAAAGAGTGACAGAAGTGAAAGTGACCGAATAAATGAAAGACGAGTGGAAGATTGACAGAGTGAATGAAGGACGAGTGAATTAGAGTGACCGAATGAATAAAGGCCGAGTGGGAGAGACGAGTATAAATTATACCGAGTGGATGAAGAACTGAATGAAAAATGAGGTGAAAAACAAAAGTCTGAATGAAATGGATTGATTGAGCGAGAAAGACGAGTGGAGGAAAAAGAAAAATACAGAGAGGTGTGTGAGAAAACCGAGAAAGAATTTAGGTGGAACGAAACAACGAGTGAATGAATACCGAGTGGATTATACCGGGTGAGAATGAAAAATGAATGAATGAACAATGAGTGGTCGTAAGAACGGAAAAACGAGTGAAAGAAAGTGAAAGAGTGAATGCATAACTGCAGAGAGAGAGAGAGAGAGAGAGAGAGAGAGACGAGTAAATGGTATATCTAGTGGATGGAACACCGAGTGGATGAAAACAAGTGACAAACAGAACAAGAAAAAGATAAACTGAGTGGATAACAAAACAACTACAGGGGAAGCTGAGTGAAGGAAAATACTGAGTGGATGTCAGATTGAGAAAAATATAGACGAAGCATTCATGAAATAATGAGTGGAAAAGAAATACCGAGTGGAAGAAAGATGAAAAGACGGAAGACCAAGTGAACACAAGACTGACAAGAAAATATACTAAGTGAATAGAAGACTAATTGATTCAAAGCTGACTGTGATAAGTGAGGAATCCAAGTGATAAAAGGCTGACTGAAATAAGTCACCCTTCATCATCTGACCCGTTTATTAAATCAACGATCAAAAATCATTTATTAAAGTCTCCATTTTTATTCACATCAAAATTTGGAATTTATTGAAGAATGACGAGTGAAGAGTTTCCAGTCGGGAAAGGGGTTTAGAATGAGTAACAGTGATCCGAGTGTACCACTCTCGCTCAAGCTCAGTAAACTTTCGCTTAAGCGTGAAACAATAGCAGAAGCTTCTCGCCTAAGCTACAAGTGCTTCGCCTGAGCGGAATGGAAGAATTAGGATCGGACTCCCTTCTTTGAAACTTCACAAATTTTATTCAAACTTTATTCATAAACTCTTTAGTTTTCTTTTTATTAATTCTGACACAAAACACAAAATGGAACACTCGGAACGTAGGGCTGCCTCCCTAGAGCACTTCTTTAAGGTCACTAGCTTGACCTTTTGGCATCTAGGAAGATGCCTGCAACAGCAAGGAGGTTTTCTACCTATCAAACTCTCCTCCAAAGTAGAGTTTGAGTCGCTGGCCATTCACCTTAAAAATCCAATCGGTGGTCGGGTCTTTCAGCTCAACTGCACCATGAGGAAAAACCTCATTTACAAGAAAAGGTCCCAACCACTTAGATCTAAGCTTTCCAGGAAAGAGTCTAATTCGGGAATTAAATAACAAGACCTTATTACCCTTTTGAAACTCCTTCTTATTTATCCACTTATCGTGCCACCTCTTTGTTTTCTCTTTATAAATGGAGGCACTTTGATAAGCATTGAGTCGGAACTCCTCAAGTTCATGGAGTTTAAGGACTCTTTCTTCCTGGGATTGGTCAAAATCCATGTTTAATAGCTTTATGGCCCACCATGCCTTATGTTCTAACTCCACAGGGAGATGGCAAGCCTTACCATAGACTAACTGATAAGGGGACATGCCAATCGGAGTTTTAAAGGCTGTCCTATAGGCCCACAATGCATCATCCAATTTAACCGACCAATCTTTCCTAGATTTCCCGACCACTTTCTCTAAAATTCTTTTAATTTCTCTATTTGAAAGCTCAACTTGTCCACAAGTTTATGGATGGTATGGAGTAGATATCTTATGTAAAACCTCATAGTGCCGCAGGGCTTTTTCCATTATTTTATTACAAAAATGTGAACCCCCATCACTAATGAGCACTCTCGAAACTCCTAACCTAGAGAAAATGTTTTTCTTTATGAACCTAAGCACCACATGTGCATCATTGGTTCTGGTCGGGATTGCCTCCACCCACTTGGAGACATAATCTACAGCAACAAGTATATATTCATTGGAGAACGACTTCGGAAATGGTCCCATAAAGTTGATACCCCAGACATCAAATAATTCCACAACTAAAATGTTTGTCAAAGGCATGCCAGCTTTAGCAGAGAGACCTCCGCTCCTTTGACATTTATCACACCTTTGCACATACACTTTAGCATCCTGAAAGATAGTCGGCCAATAAAAGCCACTCTGTAAAACCTTTGCTGCTGTACGGGAGGCACCATGGTGTCCTCCATAATAGGAGTCGTGGCAATGCCACAAGAGCCTTTCTTGCTCGGATTCAGGCACACATCGCCTGATCACTCCATCTACTCCTATTTTATACAGAAATGGATCATCCCAAAGAAAGGTTTTACTATCGTGAAAGAATTTTTTCTTCATTTGGGATGTCCAGCCGTCAGGTACCACCGAGGCACTTTTGAAGTTGGCCATATCAGCATACCATGGCCCGGTGATAATTGTCATCAACCTTTCATCTGGAAATTCTTCTTTTATTAAAACAGAATCCGATTCACCTTCCAGACGAGACAGTTGATCGGCAACTGAGTTCTCTACTCCCTTTTTGTCTCTTATTTCTAAGTCAAACTCCTGGAGTAAAAGAACCCACCTGATCAGTCTTGGCTTAGATTTGTGCTTAGCTAGTAAGTACTTGATTGTCGAGTGATCTGTATATACAATGACCTTAGCACCAATCAAGTAAGCACGAAATTTATCAAATGCATACACCACAACAAGCATTTCTTTTTCCGTGGTGGTGTAATGTATTTGATTTTTGTTCAACACTTTACTAGCATAATAAATTACATGAGTTAATTTTCCTTTTTTCTAACCCAGCACAGCTCTGACTACAAAGTCACTTGCATCAAACATTAATTCAAATGGTAAAGACCAATCGGGTGCTACAAGGATCGGAGCTGAAGTCAAACTTTGTTTTAAATTTTCGAAAGCCTTGACACAGTTTTCATTAAACACAAACACATGATCTTTTACAAGCAAGTCAGTCAAAGGCTTAGCTATTTTTGAAAAATCTTTTATAAATTTTCTGTAGAAGCCAACACATCCTAGAAAACTCCTCACTCCTTTCACATTGATCGAAGGAGGAAGTTTTTCAATGATTTCTATTTTGGCTCTATCCACTTGAATACCCTCAGCAGAGATTTTGTGGCCAAGGACTATCCCTCCCTTAACCATAAAATGACACTTTTACCAGTTAAGAACAAGGTTAGCCTCCTGGCATCTCACCAGCACCTTAGATAGGTTGCTGAGGCATGAATCAAAACTACCACCAAAGACAGAGAAGTCGTCCATGAATACTTTAATGAATTTCTCCACCATGTCCCCAAAGATTGCCAGCATACACCTTTGAAAGGTTGCTGGAGTGTTGTACAAATCGAATGGCATGCGCCTATAGGCAAAGATTCCATATGGACAGGTGAATGCTGTCTTCTCTTGATCTTTTGGGTCAACCACAATTTGGTTATAACCCGAGTAACCATCAAGGAAGCAGTAGTATTCATGACCCGACAGTCTCTCAAGCATCTGGTCAACAAACGGTAAGGGAAAGTGGTCTTTCCTAGTGAAGTCATTCAGCCTTCTATAGTCTATACACATCCTCCAACTCGTGGTCGGTCTAGTAGCTATGACTTCACCTTTTTCATTTTTAACAGTTGTCATCCCTCCTTTCTTGGGCACCACTTGGACCGGACTGATCCAAGCGCTGTCCGAGATAGGATAGATGATTCCTGCATCAAGAAGTTTGACCACCTCTTTCCTGACAACCTCTTTCATTATGGGGTTCAATCTGTGTTGTGGCTGAACTACAGGGGAATAGTCATCCTCCATCAGAATTTTATGCATACAAAATGATGGACTGATTCCCTTCAAATCAGAAATGTTCAAGCCAATCGCAGATTCGTGTGTCTTTAAAACCCCTATTAATTTGTCAACATCCTCTTCTTTTAAGTCAGCATTAATAATGACAGGATGTGTTTCGTCCTCTCTCAGGAAAACATATTTCAAATGAGAAGGCAAAGGTTTTAAATCATATTTTTCTTCAGAAACTTCCTTTCCTTTCTCAACTTCAGTAATTTTCAAATCATTTTTCTTTTCTTTTTCAAAATCACCTACTTCCAATACTTCCAGTAGGTTCAGCATTTCTAAGTGAGAGTCATTTAACTCCTCAGTCTCAGAGTCAAAGTCATCCTCCAAAAAAGTTCGTAAGACCTCTTCTTTAGTTTTTAAAAGCATTGGAGTCTTGTAACTTTTAATTTCTTCAATCATTAAGCAATCCATCCTTTCAGCCGGATGTTTCATGGAATTAAAGACATTAAAAGTTACTTGCTCCTCCTGAACTCTCAGCATGAGTTCACCCTTTTCTACATCAATCAATGCTCTGCCTGTAGCTAGAAAGGGTCTGCCTAAGATCAAAGGAATTTCTCGATCAGCCTCCATATCCAACATTATAAAATCTGCTGGGAAGATAAATTTGTCTACCTTAACTAACAGGTCTTCCAGCATCCCTTGGGGATATTTAATGGACCTGTCAGCCAACTACAAAGACATGCGAGTCGGTTGCAGGTCATTGATTCCCAATTTTTTCATCAAAGATAGAGGCATCAGATTTATACTAGCTCCTAGGTCACAAAGAGCACTTCCTACATGAATATCCCCAATTGCACATGGTATTGTAAAAGATCTAGGATCTTCTAGCTTTTGAGGAAGTTTCTTTTGGATGATTACACTGCACTCTTGAGTGAGAGCAATCATTTCATCCCCCTTAAGCTTCCTCTTCTTAGACAATAGTTCTTTCAAAAATTTTGCATAGGAAGGCATCTCCTACAATGCCTCGGCAAAAGGGATATTTATGTGAAGTTTCTTAAATACATCTAAGAACCTAGCAAACTTTTGCTCTTCTATTTACTTTTTAAACCTGTGTGCAAATGGAGCATTCCTCAGTTTTTCAGGAGTCAGCTTAGAAGCTTCCTCCAGAATCAGATCAACCTTTTTCTTTTTCTTTTTCTTTTGGTGGACTTTATTTTCTTTTCTTTTTCTGTTTTATTTTCATTTTTAGCTTCATTGTTAACCTGCTCAGTTTCTTGCACTATTTCTTTTTCTTTATCTTTTTCTGAGCTTATTTCCTGACTCGGGGGTGGAGAAAGAATTTTTCCACTCCTAGTGGTTATAGCTTTGCAATGTTCCCTTGGATTTACCTCGGTATCTCCAGGAAAATTGCCTGCTTGCCTCTCAACTAATTGCTTAGAAAGCTGTCCGACTTGATTTTCTAGATTTCTTATGGACACTTCCTGATTTTTAAAACTGGCCTGAGTGGCTTGGATGAACTGAGAAAGTACATTCTCAAGTTCTGACTTTTCTTTAACAGGAGGGTGAGACGGTTGTTGTGGTCTATTTGTGGGTTGATTTTATGGGATGTTCTGATTCAAATGTGGACCTTTCTGCCAGGAAAAATTAGGGTGATTCTTGTAATTAGGATTAAAGGAATTAGAAGGATAATTCCTTTGATATTGTTGCTGCCTCATATAGTTCACTTGCTCGGAAGGCACATTTGGATCACACATTCCATTTTCATGGTCTCCACCATAAAAGTCACAACTTATCATAGAAACTTGACTCGGCTTTTGGAGTTCTGAAATCTGTATGCTTAGTTTCTCCAAAGCCTGAGTCATCAGCTTACTCTGAGCTAGATAAGCATCTTGTGCTTCTAGTTCTAATATCCCTCTCTTAGGGACTTGGCTCCTCTCACTAATCAGACATTCATTAGAAGCCATAACGTCAATCAGCTCTATGGCTTCTTCTACAATTTTAGTTGTTAATGAGCCTCCAGCCGAGGCATCAGAGATTTGATGATGAGGACATCTCCTTAAACTCTCTTTATACCTATCCCATGCTTCCATTAAGGATTCACCTTCTCTTTGTTGGAAACACGTGATTTCATTGCGCAGCTTCGCATATTTAGAAGGAGGAAAGTACTTAATCAAAAATTTTCTTTGTAAGTCCTCCCAAGTAAAAATACTGCCTCTCGGTTGACTCTGCAACCAGGCTTTAGCTCAGTCCCTTAGAGAAAATGGAAACAATCTCAGTTGAATTGCCTCTTCAGGGACTCCGTTCATTTTTACTGTATCATAAATTTGGAGGAAGGTTGCTAGATGCAAATTTGGATCCTCAACCTCATTTCCTCTGAACTGTTCATTTTTTACCAATTGCAGTAAAGCTGGTTTAAGTTCAAAATTATTTGTTGAAATCGGTGGCCTAAGGATGCTAGATTGCGATCCTTCTTTAGTCGGCTGGGAGTAGTCACCTAGTGTAACTCTCCTCTGTTCCATTTCTTTTTGTTCATTTTGCTTTTTCTCTTTTCTCAGTTTACGTTCTAATAAATCGATATCAGGATCAAAGAAGAAAGGCTCTCCTCTGTTCCTTGACTGCATACAACAAATGTTAAACAAAAGAACAATTCACAGCTACGACTACAGCTACACGAAAACAAACAACTACTACTACTAAAAACAAAAATCAAACTACGTATTAAATGCAAACAAAAGTAAACGGTTCAGTCTAGTACCGGTCCAAGGATTGTTGATATTACTCAACAATCCCCAGTAACGGCGCCATTAACTTGATGCTAAATCTCCGAGTCATTATTTTGATGTGTAATTCTCAGAGGATTTATTCTTTGGCAAGCGCACCAGTCGTTAAAATTGTATTATATTTGATCGTCCCACAAGGATTGTGGTAAGTACCTCAATCTCAGACTAGTACAAGCTGAACCAACACAAGGCACAGAAAGTTCATTCAGTTTTTGTTGTTTTAATGTTTTCTAGTTGTTTTTGTATTTCCAGAAACAGTGTTAAGATGAAATGTGAAAGGTGATTAATAGAAAATAGGTCAGGATTGCTTCGGTTCACAAATTCATCAAGAAACATGCAATTAAAGTATAATCAAACTTCATAATCCAGAGGACAATCCGCTTGTGGTTATTCCCTAATTCCTTAGGTGAAAAACACTAATCCTTAAGCATTGGACCTTAATTCCTTAAGTGCTCAATTAACCTAAGAATCTAATACGAAATTGGAGGTTGAACTCTAACTATTCACCTAAATTGATTAGGCCTGAACTAGTTAGAAAGCTGGAAGTTACCTAAGCTTCAACCATGATTCCTCACTAGCGAAGTTCTTCATCAGATCTGGATTTGTCAATCCAGCAAAACAGATCCACTCCTCAGCTTGTTCGCCTCAGGATCTAGAAGTTGATTTCCTCACTCACAGCTTCAAGATTCCATTGCTAACCTTCGCAATCCTAACCTTAGGAATTTAGAAATCCATCGACATTGATTCTATCGAAGGAATATGGAAAGACATGGATGAGAGAGTTTAGAGAGCGAAAGGAATTAGAGAGATGTTGGAAATAGAAAACGAATTGTATTCTATGTACTCTATTTTCTGGTTCTGTCTGTGTGTTGTTACAGAGCATATATATATAGACATCTAATTAACTAACTAACTTAACTAATCACTAAGAAAGCTGAGTTAATAATTAAACTAACTAACTAATTACATAATTACAGAATAACTAACTAATTACAGCTCAGCTCTTAACAAATTACAGTTCATCATTAGCTAATTACAGCACAGCACTAACTAATAACAGCTCAGTACTTAAATTACTAAGGTACAGAAGTAGGGGAGAAGGCAGCAGGAAACAGCACTGGTGCCGAGTGTCTTCTGGAGGGAACAATCAGTGTTTTAAATAAATGCCTTCATGCTTGGGCGAACTGGGTTCTCGCTTGGGCGAGCTCGAAATATGTATTGCAGTATTGCTTTCTCGCTTTAAGCGTTATGGAGACGCTTGGGCGAGGGGTGATGTTTTGGAGTCACGCTTGAGCGAACTTGCTCGCTTGAACGAATTTTGACTCTCGCTTGAGCGAATTTGACTCTCGCTTGAGCGAGTGGATTTTTCAATCAGCATTCTAAAGTTGACGCTCGGGTTCTTCTTGCAATATTTGGTTCCCTGTTACGATTGGTGTCTTGAAGCATTTCCTAGTCGGACTTTTGGAGTTTCACTCGGATTTTTGAAATCTCACTCGGCTTTTTGGAATTTCACTCGGATTTTCCTTCTTAGCTTGAGCGCAACCTGTTCCTGCACCAATAAACAACTAATTGCCTAGCATTTGTATGCTGGCTGCTTAATGAAATTACAAATAATCATAAACTCTTAACTAATTAATATTTTAAATCATTTTCTTACGTAAATAAAGCACTTTTAAAATAAACAATTAAAATATGAATTATTAACAAATTATTAAATAATAAAGCCAAACTTAAACAATAATTAATGAATTATGTTAAATAAAAGGTGAAATAATTAAGTCTTTTCAAGACTTATCACTACCCTAGGGTTTAATAATCACACAGATATTAATAGTACATAAATGACAAAATACGATCAAAATTAGAATCACATACAAACATTGACAGAAAATGAAATAAGGGAAGAAATCAAAACAAATAACAGGCTATATAAAAACATGCGTTTTCAATTGAATTGGCTTGACTCTCTTAAGTCCTCCCCAATAGAGTCATCATCTGTCACAACCGGGATCGCGGTGCCACGGTCGACCCATAAAAGTAAAACACTTTCAAAATCCTTTTGAAAAATAGGGAGTCGCCACCAATATTTTATCCTTTAGGAAAAATATTGGAAAAACCTTTGTTAAAGCACTGGTTAATAAAAATAAGATTTCAAGTTCGGGAGTCAGTTACGAGTAGGGAAGGTATTAACACCCCACAATGCCTGTTAAAAATAGTACCAAAATTGAAAATGTGCACCATAAATAGCCCTGAAATTATCTTTTATTTCTTCTCTTTTTTTGAAAATAAAGAAAACAAATGAATCAAATGGGAGAGTTTGAAACATGATTAACAGGATGTCTCGTCTAAATTAACCTTGGTTTCCAAAAGAAAACATACGGAAAAGGAGAGAGAACTAATAAGACGTCTCATCTAAATTAATTCCTCTTTCATCAAAAATAAAGGGTCAAAAATTAGGAAGGATTAACAAGACGTCTCGTCTAAATTAACCTTACTTTAAGGAAAATGGTTAATGGCCGATAGAAGAGATGAGAAAAATTAACAAGACGTCACGTCTAAATTGTCCTTTTTTTCATAAAAAACTGAATGGAATTAATTTGAACAAAAATGAAAAGGGAATGCAAATAGGCCCGACGGGAGTTAATTCCCGCTCCTACGTATTCTTGAACTTTTGAGAAATCAGGGTTACGTAGTTCTTTGATGAAGCATTCTCAAAATAATGTTAAGATGGAAGTTCGATGATAAGTAGAGTTTGAAAGGGAAAAGGGAATACAAGGCGAAGTGCTTCGCACGTGTATAAACCCAAGAAACAGTGTAGGCAAAAGTAATTTTGCACGACATTAACTTATGAGGTCACTACTGTACTACTTGATAGAAATATCAAAAATGCCCATTTTCATTTTTTTAACTATACATACAAAAAAGGCAGAATTAACAAGTCATGAAAAAGAGAAAAAGAAAGGATTAAAATCAAAGTGGGAGTGCATGCTAGAGAGAGCCGTACTCAAGGTTTTGGGCCGGTGTTGATAAGAACAGCGACAACCGGTGTGAAGTAACAAGTAGGGATTGGAATGGCCTTCAAGGTTCTGGGTCGGTGTGTATACAGGGTCTAGGAAAGAATTTGGTAGTCAAGGTTAATCCATTGTAGGTTAAACCAGGTTACGGGGCTTTAGTTACCCATTGGAACAGGGCCTGGGACGATGTTCGCTCACTGAGGGGAAAAATAGGGGGCTGAGATTCGGACAATTCAGGGAATTCAAAAGTCTAAATTTTTTTTTTTGAACTCTTCAGATGAGGCATTTATACAGGTTCTTTGCCCTCTACTGAGTGCTTTGATAGTTCAGGATCCCACTAACCCATACGCGTAGTGGAGGAACAGCCTGGCCACTAAACAGTTGCGGGGAACAGTGAAAAGTGAGGAGTTTTTTTAATATTATTTCTATTTTATTTTGTCTGCTATTTGACCCTGTTTTTTAGGATCAAATCTGGTAGTGTGTTCCATGTCACAGAACGGAGTCTAAACGGTGTCAAGGGAAAGGTTCCAGTTGTGGACACATTAGCTTAGCATGTCTCCGGTCTAATTGGCTATTTAGGACACGACACTGGTGTTATTGATCAGGATGGTGTCTATTCTTTTGAAGTCCGAATCTCTGGACCGGTGTTGAAGGTATTAGGATGGTGTCTAGTCTTTTGTAGCTCACACCGACGCGTTGCTTGACCGGTGTCAGATTCTTTTCCTTGTTTTATTCATTTGTTTTTGAATTTTAATTGTCTGTTGGTGTTGCTCATTATCAAAACAAATTGGCCGGACTAAAAGAGGTGTTCACAGTCACAAGTTGAAAATTGGTGATATTGTGTTGATGGGGATGCCATTTGTTAATGGTTCAGTTTTACACTTTAGGATTCTATAGTTGACACTATCCATGGTTTTTGTTTGTTAATGACAGTTGTTTCTGATTGAAAAATGTACAGTCTTTTAGTTAGTGATCAAGTTTTTATTTTAATCGTATTGTTTACAATATTGCTACAAAGTTTTATGTGGTGAAGTTTCATGGTTTTAATGTTTATTCCATTCTGTGAAATATATATTTCTATGATTTTAATTAACTAGATGACAATTATATTATGCATATGCCAAATTTTGTAAGTGTATGAACTTTAATGAAATGGTAACCTACATATTTGTCTGTTAAGCATATTGAAATATTTTCTTAATCACGAATAGTGACCGAAAAATTCATTATACTATTTGATGAATAATGTTGGCATGGTTATCAAGTTTTTTTACATCAAAGTTTTTATTACATTGTGAATGAGATTATATTAAACTTGGTAAATTAATTATTTCAAGGCTGTCCTTGTATTGTAATGGAACCTAAACATTGAGGTCATTGAAGGTTGGTTTATATAGTCATGAAAAGAAGTGCCAAGGTGATATCTTTTAACTTGCTTCATCCAAATTTTCATTGCATGCATTTGGAGTTAACATATACATTTTATAATTAGTATAACTATTTTATAATTATACTCTTATTAACAATGTTATATCATTTTATAATTCATATAACTATTTTATAATTAAACTCTTAATTAGTATAACATATAAATTTTATGATTTTTATTTGTTAATATAAAAATGTGATATCATTTCAATAATGTTAGTAAATGTTTCCTACTCTTTTTATAATTAAAAATAAAAAATATATAATTTAAAGACAACAGGAATGAAGACATCTAAGGACGGTTGTTAGAATAATCATAACAACTCCTAAGGTGATACTTTTCCCTTGGTCTATCCAATTCAATTACAGGGTTCCTTGGGGAACTAAATGATCACTTGAGTTTCTACAATTAATTATCATATGCTATATATTTTCTTTAACTTCTGAATTAACACATGCCTTTCATATTCGATTACATGTGCATTAGGGAACTGAATTATCACTTGATTTCATGCAATTAAATACTCATCTTAATTTCAATATACTTTTTCCTTTGTTGTATCCAATTTAATTAAGGTTTGCAGTGGGAACTGAATCATCACTTTAGTTATTGCAACTCAAATCCCAACTGCTATGTATGTTGTGTGTCTTTTTGTCTGCCCATATGAAATCATTTTGGAACTAACACATCATTTTAAATATTAAACATTAAATATTAAACATCACTTACTCCAGTTCCCTTTATTTTTGCAAGGCACAAAAAAGTTAGTCATCAGTGTTTTGGAGCTAAAGGGTCAACAATTAAACTAGCACACAATTCTCTTTATTATTTAAATTATTATTGTTTAATATTTAATATTTAGTATTTAACCATTCTATTAATCATGTTTTACAACTTCCCTCCCATTTTTTATTTTTTATATAAGTAATATTTAATGTTTAATATTTAATTATTCTATTAATCATATTTTACAACTTCCCTCCCATTTTCTATATAGGTAATCTTTTTACCATTCACTACTTACCATTCCCTACTATTTATCTTTTGTAAACCATTCTTGTTTGTGAGTATAATGGCTAGCCTCAATGCACATTATGACTTCGTGAAAGATGTTGACGTTGGTTTTGATCATAAAATATGGCGGCTAAAGGTGAGGGTCCTAAGGTTATGGAAAGTCCCTAACAGAAGATTTCCATCCCAAGATGCATCTATCAAGATGGTTGTTGTTGACGTGTTGGTAAGTCTATTTTATTATACAGATTCATGATAATTTCCCTTACATATATCTAAGTGTTAATGGATTTTTAACTTTTTTTTGTTTGTTTCTCTTTTCAAAGACTGATAGATACAGATTTCTATGAGGACCATACATACGTATTTGTTTAAGAAGGTGGTTACGGAGGGTAATGTTTACATATTCTCAAACTTTGTTGTGGCTCTCAATGACCAACTTTACAGACCCACGAGTCACGAGTTCAGAGTGTTCTTCAAGAGGGACAGTCAGGTTCGGTTGATAAAGGATTCTAACATTCCAAGAAACGTTTTCAAGATTGTTCCTTTCAATGACGTTCTTAGTGAGACATTTGAGAGAAAAATTTAGTTGGTAAGTGTACATGATAAGTGTTCCATTGCATGGTACTCTTTTGTTTGAACATCTATTTTTTTAAAGTACACGAACATCAAAGTTTTTTACTGTGTGTATGAACACTTTAATATGGCAATAGTTTAATTTTCCCTAATATGTATTTGTGTCTCAACCCTGCTAAAAATTTTAAAGTTAAGATAAAAAATATAATTTGTTAATATTTTTCTAACATCATCTTTTAAACATAATTTTTAATTTTTGGTGTTCAATAATCGATACATAACAAAATTGAATAAGTCTATTCTGAAACATACATTGATTTCTGTTTTACTTTTGTTTTGCAGACATTATTGGTTTGGTCACTGGAAAAGGCGAATTAGTTGAGTTTAAAAAAGGAGGAGTTCCTTCTAACTACATTATCCTTGGGTTGGATAATCTTGAGTAATAAATTTGCTCTCAAGTTTTTGTCTGTTTTTTTTTGTTTTAACAAATACGGGATTTTTATAAATTCGTCACATGCAGGGGATTGAAGTTGAGATGTAATATGTGGCAAGATTTTGCGAAGAAATTCCTTGGTTTCTTATATGAAAAAATCGATGAGAACTATGTTATTCTTTTACAATTTTCGATGATGAAGAAATGGAAGGGTGAGTGTTTTTCCTGTTGTACCTATTTCCCCATGTTATTTTCTTTGATTTTGTGGAGTTCAAATTTTTATAACATACATGTTCATAAATTTTTTAATATAGAATAGATGTGATGAACGTGTTTAACATGAACTATACATTCAGACTCTACATTAATGATCAAGTTCTAGAGATCCAACAATTTAAGGCAAGGTATATGCATGAAACCTATATGTGTAATTTTTTATGATGATGTTGATGTCTTTATGGTTACAAATAATGGTTTAAGGAAACGTATTTGGTTCAAACCCATATTTATATATTACGTATGGATTGTTTATCATTATTGCACAATCAAATTTACATGAACCTTGATTCTACTACCTAACTCATTAAACTCCTCATGCGCTGTTTTTGGTTTTATGTAGGATTCATGCCAATCAATTTTATTATTCTCAACAACTGACTCCTCTGGTCACCAGGACACAAGTTTCTGTGAATAATTATTTTTTGCAGCTTACGAATTACAAATCCATTGAAGAACTAAAAGAATTTAACCAAGTTTTATGAAAATTTAATGTCTTCTTTGTATTTGATGAAAATTAATTTATATTATATATTATATATATGTTGAAATGAATATACATATCATCTACAACGTGTATATATATTCTATCTTGAGATTACATCTTCAACAATAGTATAAATAATAGATTAAAGGTTTTTGTTTTTATATATTATATGTATGGAATAATACATTATTGTTATTAAAAAACGTGTATATTATGAGACCAATATATTTTTTTTAGTTGTGAACATTATGAGACACATTCTTTTTTATATATGTAATATGTCAATTTAATATATGACTTGTTGAGGTTATTAAGTATTGTTCTATCTTTTCTTACGTGTGTGCAATTCTTGTAATTATAGAATGGTGTATTTGTCACCCTTGGGATAGTGAAACAGATTGAGTCGAAATATAGTTGGTGTTATAAAGGTTGTATGAAGTGTGTGCATGGACTGAAGGTAGACGGAGATATGTTCTATTGTAAGAATTGTAGAACACATTACTCCTCTTTCATTATGAGGCATGTAATTACCTTGATTATTTGTACTTTACGATTTTTCCCCTCATAATGTTGTGTTTTATATATTGTATGGTTTTAAACAACTCTGTTCTATTATTTTCCAAACAGGTATTGTATTCATTTGAGAGTGGTCTATGAATCAGAGTCTGCATCGTTCATTCTGTTTGATAGAGAGACGGTGAATTTACTGGATGTTTCTGCTATGGATCACAGGGCCTATTCTGCAAGGGTATAGTATAAATATTCCCACATAAGAAAGATTTATAAAAATATTTTTGTTAACTTTTTTCTTTCTCATTTAAAGGGAGGTGATAAGAATATGTATCCTAAGGAGCTGGATGCTCTTAAGGACAAAAAATTCATTTTTAAAGTCTAGGTGAAGATTCAGGAGTTCATGGGATTGGTTGCATACACGATTAATGTTATTAAGTTATTCAATAAGGATGGATTGATAAGTGATTTTGAAAAAATATAAGGTTTATGAGGTAACATTAAATTATATTTTCTGTTTGAAGATCCTATTCTTTTATATATACTGATCTGTCCTGGACCGGGGTCAAGAGATCCGATCTCAAGCCAGTCACGAATAGTATGTCAATACCGTCTAGTAGACCGGATGTGTATGTATCCGATGTAGGTATCCGTTGTCCTTGAATGAGGAGAGCGGATTGGGCGTTCTGGAGATCCTTCACACCGACCTAACGCGTTGAAGTGGGCGAATGGTGGTGTCACCTGCAAAGATTCTCCGACGCTCAAGTCAGTGATTATATTCCAAGTCAGGAATGTATTTAGAGAGGAATCAGTCGTAAAAGAGCTGAGGAAAAGGATCCCTAACTTCAATCATGAAGTCAGTTCATATACCTGATTGGCTCGATTAACGAGGACTTGTTGGTGGGGAACCACCAACTCCCATTAGCATTATTATATTGCGCACTTACCTGCATGATTGGGTCAAGTGGCTATTTTATATTGAGCGTAGAGAATGTAGACTAGGATTAGGGAACAAGTTGACCATTCCCGTGAGCAGAATTTGGCTCGTAATGCAGGGAATTATTGATCGATCCCTGTAGCAACAATCCTTGTCTTTTGCACAGTAACGTGTGTATTGTCCGATGTCATGGTGTTATCCTGAACAACCGGTATAGGGAGAACGCCTGATACGGAATTACAATCCGGATGTATACCGATGACACCGGTTACACGTAGATGTCTTATCAAAGACGTTGAAATATGTATAGCAGATCGGATACCGGTATTGAGACCGGATCATATGTCCCCTAGCTTGTGTGAGGGACTGAATAGTTGTTCACATAAGCTACTCAACCTGCGAGAGGTCTTAATATCGGTAAGCCTACGTGTGTAACAGTTCCTTAACATCTGTTGTCATTCGTGAAGAACCGCTCTGAATTTAATAGAAAAGACCTTTCGGTACTGTCACAACGGATTCAGACAAAGATTCGTTGTGTGAGAATTTCAAGAGTTTATTGGAATTGAAAGCTCTTGAAGTTTGTGTAACGGCTGTAAAGCGTAAATTGCGTTGCATGATTAGACATTAATGCTTTTAATCACGTGGGCAAGCAATTATTGCGCCTGAGATGAAAATCTCATTAACCGTCGTTTTGGGCTTAATGGGCCTGAAATTTTCGAAACTTTTGGGCCTAGTGGATAGCCCTTTGCTGAGTCGCTATCGTTTTGGCGCCCAAGAATTTGGAACGGTTGTGTCGTTTCGCTTGTGAACGGGTGCGTTTTATCGAGAACGACACAACTTCAAGAGGAGGTAACCGATCCTCTTTGTTTCCTATAAAAGGAATACTTAGTGGATTCTGGGTTCCACTTGCTTTTACTTTCTCAACGAAACTCTGCAGAAATTTTGCAAGGAAGTTTATCGCCTACATTGCGAGGGTCTCATCGTTCCTCAAATTCATCACTGTCACCTGAGGTAACTATCTTTTCCTTGTCGCTTTAGTTTCGCTTTGACTTGCTACTCGTAGTTATAGAAAGTAGGCTTCATAAAAAAGGGGGGGGAATCAGTTTCCCTCAACCCTAATAGTTGTGGGGAAGAATCCTTGTGATTCTTCCTAAGACTGAACCGCGTCGCTCAGAAAGGGGATCTTACTCACTGCGGGAAGTGACCTTTCCCTTCTCAGAGTCGCCCTCTGATTGTAATTGCTTTTAAAATGCAGTGAGTAATGATTGCAACTTTCTGACGACATTTTATTTCTTATCATAGATTAAGGAGTTCGGTCTAGATACTTCCAATGGCAACTGGAGAAGGATCTTCTGGAGATAGTGCCATTTCGAAGACAGCTGAGGGTCTCTTCAGCGTAGTTGCTTCGAGGCTGAATTGGGAGGAGGTTCAGGCTAAATGGCCTTTCTGTTGGGTGTCCAGCGAATTTAAGGACTTGGCCTCTCGTCATGCGGATGAAGAGGGATCTCGGATTCAACCGAGGTTCACACTGAGTACGGATGAGGAGACAAAAAAGTGGTATAGGGTTTACGCACCACTTCTGACAGAGCGGATATGTCATGTCGTCCCCAACGATCGTTCAGTGTACATGTATGACTTTATATTCCATAATCTGGGAGTTCGTTTTTCTTTAACCGAACTCCAGATGGGTGTTTTGAGGTTTCTGAACTGTGCACCCTCTCAACTTCATCCCAACGGTTGGGGCCTCATCCGAGCTCTCGAAGTGCTTGGGGAGCACTTCAATTTCACGCCAACAGTAGCGATGCTGTTCTACTATACTCAGGTGGTTAGAAGGGCGAATAAGCAGGGCGGAGTTGGCCTGGTGACACTCCGGACTCTCTGTTCCTTTGTGAACTTTGAGTCTTACACAGATTCTGCCAAGGTTGACGGGAAGTCCTTCAAGACTTACTTCACTCGCATCTCCATCAAGAAGGGCAAACCAAAATTTTGGAAGGATGAAGAGGACGTTGACAAATTTCCCTTGAGCTGGACACACGAGCATTTCCTCTTGAGCTCTCACGCGTACTACACTGATCAATCCGATCTGTCTCGTGAGACATCGAGAGTGTTGTTCGCGCTTGAATCGCACACTACAGGTCGTCACGTCTTTTCGTGTAGGCGTCTGCTAAGTAGCTCAAGCGGAGTCCGGGAGGAATATTTGCGTACTTCTCGTTTTATTTCATCTTTCCTCCTTTATCAAATATATATAGAATATTTGCAGTTGCTGACATCTTGTGTTTGTTCATGTAGGTGAAATAGAACAGCAAACTCCGGAAATGGATAAACTGAAAAAATTCAAGGCGGCTGGTAAATCCGTTGCTCGTGAGAATGAAGTAAAGCCCAGGCCCTCAACTAAGGATCGTCCTGAGGTAATCATCTTGACCTCGGATGTTGAAGGGGACATCCCACTGGTTGAGGGCGGTACGTCCGATGTTGGTGCAATCTCGGGTCAGCCTCCCGTTACTGAGAGGAGAAGAAAGATCCAGAATGATCCTGCAAGGCGTCAGTCCAAGAAGCAAAGAGTTTCGGAGGATCCTGCTGCCGGGGTTTCTGGATCAGAGCCGACCTCCTTCCCAACTACCTCGTTTCTCACCCCCTTCCTCTCTTATGAAGGTTCTACTCCAGCCACTCTTCCTCCTCCGATGTACAAACTCCGGCCTACACTCAGTCCTAAAGAAATTACGGAAGCGTGTGAGGCCGGAAGGTGGCAGTTAGCCGAACTTGCTGGAATGCTTTCTTCAATCAGCGAGTTGGCTAGCAACGCCGATAAAGTTGAGGAATTGAGCGACGAATTGAAAGAACTCAAGCTTTCCTCGGAAAAGGACAAAGCCGCCGTGAAGTTAATGGAAGATCGTCTTCACAAGTCTAAGGAGTTTGGGGATCTCATCACCAAAGAGAATCTCAAACTCAAAGTCGATCTTAAAAACTTGGAAGGCAAGGTGGCAGAGAAGGAGGAAGAACTCCGTAGCAGCCAGGATAAACATAAAGCTGATGCTGAGGAGTGGTCTCAAAGGGAGAAGAAGCTCCTTCTTGAGATAGAGGGACTGAAGGCTAGGAATGCGGAGTTCGAGGTGTCTAGTGAGGAGCTGTCCAAGTTGCGGGGAGAATTGGCTACAGCGAAAGCTGAGAGAGAAGAAGCTGTTGACATATGCAGCCGGGCTGTCGAAGAATCCTTCGGCCTAGCTATACGCCAAGTTTTCTACCGCAACCCCACTGTGAAACTTAACCTTTATGGAATGGATCCGTTCTATGAATTCCATGGGGGAAAGTTAGTCGCAGTGGTGGATGGTCGTCACGAAGATCCACCGACGTCCCTGTATGGTTTGCCTCCTCTTCCTGAGGGTCAAACCATGGGACCAGATTATGTCTTTCCTGTGTCCGAGGTTCCCTCTTCTGAAGAAAGGGCTGAGGCTCCTGGAGGTGAGACTCCTGCGGAGGTTCCAAAGGAAGGGGGACAAGAGCCTGGTGCTGAGGAGGCGCAAAAAACTGAAGAACAGATTCCTCTTCCGTAATTTTGTTTTCATTTACATGTATAGTTGTGTACCGGGATCAACTCCGGATTTTGAACTATTGTATGTAATTTCATTTCAATGAATGAATTTTGGTTGAAGAAATTTGCCTTCATTGTTTCATGTATATATAAATCGTTACTAATCCGTTCAGTGTAATTAATCTTAAGGCCGGATTGAAATAATAGCCTAGGAAGATTAAATAACAAATAAAATTTAGAACGGATAAATATATACATGTCCCCAAGTGCGTATTAAGAAGAAGGTGCCTGTCTCTGGGGCATGATCCTTAGTTCTTTTGGGGAAAGATGGGTCGATCCGCTGTTTAACAAAGTAGTGTAACAGGACGGATGACTGCTTCTAATCCGTAATATTCTTACAGGAGATGATAATATTGTTCCAAGTTTAGGGAACTGCAAGGAAGTGGTGTTTGAGCCCTTTATCATAAGGATGATGATGGGAGTTTTTTCTGCACCAGGAGTTACGTCGTTGTATCACAGAATAGGTGATAAAGAGTATCCGTCCTGGGAGAATACCACTAGAAAGCGAAAGTGCGGATTGACTTTCGGAATTTTCCATCATAAAAATCCTGCCAGGTGTTTTATCATTAAATCACTTCATAAGTGATTGAGATCATCCGTCTTGGGGATGTGTACGATACCAGGAACTACATCATCAGGTCGCATATTAGGTGATTGAGATCATCCGTCCTTTGGGTGTGTATGGCGCCAGGAGTTACATCGTCAGATCACAGCATGGGTGATTGAGATCATCCGTCCTGGGCAGGTACACCGCGTTAGGAGTTACATCGTCATATCACATAATGGGTGACTGAGGTTATCCGTTCTGGAAAAGTACACATCGTCAAGAGTTACATCGTCAGATCACAGATTAAGTGATTTAGATAATCCATCCTGGAGACATTTTTCAATCGTAGGAGTACGGATTGAGTGAATACTTTCATCGTAAGAATGATGATGAGAATTGTTCATACCAGGAGTTACATCGTCGAATCACTTTATAGGTGATTGGGATCATCCGTCCTGGAATGATTCACACCAGGAGTTACACCATCGAATCACAAAATATGTGATTGAGATCATCCGTCCTGGAATGATTAGTGGAGCTCTTCGTACCAGGAGTTACATCATCGAATCACTGAATAAGTGATTGAGATCATCCGTCCTGGTGTGATTATTGGAGTCCTTCGTACCAGGAGTTACATCATCGAATCACTGAATAAGTGATTGAGATCGTCCGTCCTGATGAATTTTTCCAATCAAGGGAGTGCGGATTCAATTGGCAATTTTCGCTCCCTCCGAAATCCGAGTAATACCTCTACTAGCCCCCTAGCTGATGTGAGGAAGTAGTTGACTTGCTCATATGAGCTATATTGATCATAGTATGTTTGGATTTCGGATTTGCACCGAAGTGTAAATATCCGCTCTGGGAACCATGTTCCGAAGTGATGAAATTTTAAGGGCGGATTCGACAATGGGAATATCAGAAGTTTATCGAATTTCGCAACCCTTGGTATTCGAGTAATGGTGGCCACGTTTCTAATGATTGGACATTTAATGCCTTAATTCACGTGGGCGCGCCATTATTGCGTTAAATGCGCATGTCTTAATAACCGTCACGTAGGGGCTTGTTGGGCCTAAAATTTGGATTTCGTAGGCCCATTTAGAAAGCTCTGTGACGAAACGATGGCATTTTCGCGCCTTGATGTACTAAACGACAATTTTGGTCCACTAAACGGGGAGTCGTTTGGGGGTAAACGACAGGTTATGTTTAGTGGGTATTTGAAAAATTTTGGTGCCCTGATATAGGCATATTTGGCAAGCTCAGTTACCATTTCTCCTAATTCTCTTGACGAACTTCTGCAAAAGTTTCGAGAAGATTATCGTGTCTGCCTCTGTGAATCTTAATTCACTATCCTCATCCATCCTTAGGTAACCACTTTCTTTCCATACTTTGTGTCTTGTTTCAATTTCTGAAAATGTCTAGGAAAGGTGTTAGTTTTAGTGGTATCAGCTCTAGAGGAAGAGGAGGAAGGGCCTTCAATCAAAACCCCACAGTTCGTGGTGGGAGGATTCCAGTGGTCTTTCAATCGAAGCCACTAAGCTCAGAGAGGGAGGCGTCGCCGTATCAGAGGCGAAGGGCGATTATACCCTCTTCAGAATCCTCCTCTAGTGAGAGTGCTGAGAGCGGTGACCTGTATGTATCTGACGATGTGGATTTTTACCGCAGTGTAAAAGCTTTCACAATGGTGGTGAAGAAAGCGACTGGGAGGAAATCATCTGAAGGGGGATCTTCTTCCGAGAAGTATATCTTGAAGACCCAATCCGGCCTCTGCAATGTGGTTGCACACCGGATAGACTGGGTGAAATTCCAACAGAAACGCCCATTCAGCTGGGTGGCTGAGGAATTTCGTGAGACACCGTCCGTCCACGCTCGGGAGGATGAAGGGGAGCTGGAGCCGCGGTTTACCGTATGGAAGAAGGACAAATACAAATGGTGCTTTCATGTATATGCTCCCCTTCCATCGGTTCGGATATGCCACACACCGGACGAGAGGTCCTTGTTTATGTATGATTTTATATTTCTGAACTTGGGTGTGCGTTTCCCCTTGACGAAGTTTGAGATGGGAGTCCTGAGATTCTTGGACTGCGCCCCCTCGCAACTTCACCCTAATGGATGGGGATTGGTCCGCTCTCTTGAAGTGCTTGGGGAGCACTTCAACTTTAAACCGACGGTGGCCATGCTTTTTTACTTCACTCAAGTGGTCCGCCGTGCGAATAAGGAGAAAGGAGGAGTGAGCTTGATATCCCTTCGGACTATCTCCAAGATCATCAACTTCGAGGCGTACACTGACTCCGCCAAAGTTGATGGGCGTTCATTCAAGTCCTATTTCACGAAGATTAGCGTCCATCCGAATGAATCAATTTTTTGGTTGACTGAAGAAGGGATTCCAAAATTCCCAGTGACTTGGACGCACGAACATTTTTTGTTGACCTCCCAAGCGTACTATACCGAGGAGGACGAACTGAGCCCAACTTCAATCTCAGTTCTTTCGGCTCTGCAGTCCTACACAGCCTCACACCAATTTTTCTCCTGCAGGCGTTTGTTAGGACCAAAGTCTACTCGCGAGGAGTATTTACGTAATTTCCCTGCCATTCTTCATGCGTTATTATGTCATGTCTTGAAACTTTTTCGTCTCTGATTGTGTCTTTTAATTGTGCAGGTGAAATTCAGAGTGGATCACCAGAGATGAATAGACTAAAAGGTCTCAAGGCCGGAGAGACTTCCGTTGCGGCTGAAAATGACATTCAGGCAAAGCGGAACTCGAAGAAGGCTACTGCTGAGACGATAATATTAACTTCGTCTGCTGGTGACGACATTCCTCTGATTGAGGGCGGATCTGAGAAGGTGGTCGAGAAAAAGAAGAGGACTAAGCGTGATCCTTCAAAGACCTCAGACCGTCAATCCTCGCCCAAAAAGTCAAAAACTTCAAGAGGGGCTGCTGAGCCAGGGCCTGCTAAAGAAAAGAGAGCGGAAGTGTCTATTCCGGATACTCCAAGTGGTGTTATAACACATGGGGCGAAGCCAATAACGACTTATTTCGCGCCCAAAGCCCCCTGCTCTCTTGAAGGTAATTCCGGTCTTGTTCAACATCCGGTGTACGAGGGCTCCGTTCCTGAGGGCGTTCCTGAATCCTCACCCAAGGTGAAGCCCTCGTTAAAGAGTGAAGAAATGATGAGAGCTTGCGACGACGGACAGAAGCACTTGGCTGATTTATCCAAGCTCCTCAAGTCAGTTCGCGAGCTCACAGAAGAAAACGAGAGGCTCACCTCGATGGTTGGCAAGGATAAGGCAATCATCCTCCAATTAGAAGGGAAATTAAAAACTTCCGAAGAGGAAACTCAGAAGAAGGATGAAGAAATTGCCAAGTTGAAGAAGCTTGCCAAGGAGCTGGAGGGTCAGGTTCTCGATCAGAAGAAAATCAACGCTGACCTCCATGCCAATTTTTGTGTGGAGAAGGAACGCTCTTCGAAGCTAGATGAGCGGTTGAAGGAGGCTAAGGTCGTCTATTCCCAAGGAGCGGATGATTGGTCACGTAAGGAAAAGGAGCTGCTATTAAAGCTGGAGGATTCGAATGGCGAAGTCAAGACCCTGAAAGCAGACTTGGACGATGCTGTAAACATGTGTGATCAAGCAGTCAAGGAGGCTTTCGGGTTGGCAATTCGTCAGGTGTTATACCGGAATCCCAAGGTGTCACTTAATTTGAACGGTATTGATCCGTTCTATGAGTTTCACCAAGGGAAACTGGTGGCCATCGTTGACAATCGTCAAGAGAGTCCGCCTAGAACTCCTTATAAGTTTGCTCCTTTACCTAAAGGTCAATCAATGAGACCTTCCCTCCTGAAACCCATAAGTACAGGACCGAGCTCTCGCACTGAAGGAGGCAAGACCGGAGACAAAGGCAAAGGGAAGGAGGGAGACTCAAGCCAGAAAGAGTAGCGCCTTTCTTGTTTTCTTTTTCGTTTTATTGATTTGAATTCGCTGTGTTCCGGGATCAGCTCCGGATTATTACACGAATTGTAATTCTTATTGAATCAATAAAAGAGTTTTTTACCTCCATTCTTGTTTAGTGAAAAACAACTTTAACAGAGGGACTGCATGTGTTATTGTATTATTCCGGATTTAAGTAATGAAGATCGGATTGTAAAACAAAATCTCCATACCGGACATATACATGCGAAATGAATTTCATAATAAAACCACCGCTTGTGAGGGAACACATCAGTGCCTCAAGAACGGCTTAAGGGGAATGATTGTGAGATCGTTTAGACGAGAGTTCATTCCTCAAATTATTCGTTAAACCGTTGATGTTGTCCCCCAGTATCATTTGGTGATTATCACTTTGAATAAACTCTGAGTGAGATTTTCACGTGAGAGATCTTGAGAATGAGGATTTAAAATAGAAATTCCTCTTCAAATATTTCCGACTGAGGAATTTCGGGTGAAAATGCCTTAGATTGTGGCGTACCCGAGTGAATTGTTCGTGTCGGAGTTTATGAGTCAGATCTCAATTGAAGAATTGATGACTCAGAATTATAAGCTATAAAACTCCCAAATAAAGAACTTCACGAGAGTATTAATTTGGAATTCAGTATAACTTACTTGTTGTGTTTGGAGTTCGGTTTGATCCTACTGTCCATGTCATATTTGGTGTTCGGTTGAATCCTACTAGCCGTTCTTCAATTGGTCTTTGGTTTTACCCAATGACGATTCTTCACCGACGTTCGGTTAATCCTACTAGTCGTACTCAGAGTTCGGTTTAATCCTACAATCCGAGCCTTCAATACGGGGTTCAGATCAGGGTTAATCCTGAACCTACTGCGCCCGTCACTTGGGGTTCAGCGTGGTCTTGAAGAAGAACCTGCTTACTACGCCCAAGCCTTCGCATGGGGTTCGGTTTGTGGCCTCGAAAGAGGACCAGCCCTACAACCCATGTAGTCTTCGAATGGGGTTCGGTTTGTGGCCTTAAAGAAGGACCAGCCCTACAACCCATGTAATCTCTGAATGGGGTTCGGTTTGTGGCCTTAAAAAAGTGCCAGCCCTACAACCCATATCCTGAGGTTCGGTTTAATCCTACAACTCAGGTCTTCACCGACATTCGGTTAATCCTACTAGTCGTACTCAGAGTTCGGTTTAGTCCTACAATCTGAGCCTTCACCGGTGTTCAGCCAAACTTACTAACCGTACCCAGAGTTCGGTTTAATCCTACAATCTGGGCCTTCAATGCATACACACTCGAGGAGTTACATCGTCAATTACAGAATGGGTAATTGAGATCATCCGTCCTGAGTATGTTCTTGTGCGTTGCGCATATTCGAAGAGTTACATCGTCAACTACAGAATAAGTAGCTGAGATCATCCGTCCTGAATATGCTTTTGTACACCGGATAAACTGAAAATCACAGCATAAGAAAAACTCGAAAGAGTTAAATTGTTATGAGAGATTCTTATTAAATCAAAAATAAGAATTACAAGGAGAGCGTAGCTGTGGAAATAAATTCTCCAGTATTCAATCCATGACAAGGATAGGAGAGTGTAGAAACAGCTAGCTATAGTAGATGCGCAAGTTTTGGGTGTTCCATTTGTTTCGGATTGGAGTGCCATCAAGGTTTTCAAGGCGATAAGAGCCTTTGCCAGTGACCTCGGATACCCTGTATGGGCCTTCCCAGTTTGGGGCTAATTTGCCTTGATGGGCGAATTTGTTCCCTATACTTGCTTTCCTCAAAACCAAATCTCCAACGTTGAAAGTCCTTGATTGGACTCGTTTGTTATATCGGAGAGCAACTTTGGCTTTGATGGCTTGATCCCTGATGAAAGCGTCTTCTCTGAGTTCTTGTATGACATCCATTTCAGATGCCAAGTTAGCGTTGTTGGTTTCTTCAGAGAAGTACTTAACTCTTGTGGAAGCAATTTGCAGTTCCACAGGTATCATTGCCTCGACCCCGTATGTTAGGCGATATGGGGATTCATTGGTGGACGAATGAGGCGTTGTCCGATATGCCCATAGGACATGACACAGCTGGTCTGTCCATCCGCCCTTGGCTTCACCAAGGCGCTTCTTTAGTCCCTTCAGCACCTCCCTGTTGGCGACTTCAGCTTGACCATTAGTTTGGGGATGTTCGACGGATGAGAATATTTGGGTTATTCCTAACCCTTCAAGCAAATCTGTGAATTTTCTATCCGTGAACTGGGTGCCATTGTCTGTGACAATCCGTGCTGGGACCCCGAACCGTGTTATGATGTTTTCATACATGAAACGACGAGTTCGGGCTGAAGTAATATGCACCACCGGCTCTGCTTCTATCCACTTAGTGAAATAATCGACCCCTACAATGAGATATTTGATGCCCCCAGGAGCAGTTGGAAAGGGGCCCAGAATATCTAATCCCCATTGGTAGAAAGGCCATGGAACAGCGGATGTGAAGAGTTCTTCCGCCGGTGTGTGGTGTAGGTTAGAGAATTTTTGGCAAGCGTCGCATTTTTTGACGAAGTCAATGGAGTCTTGCTTCATTGTGGGCCACCAGTATCCAGCTCTGAGGATTCTTCGCATTAAGCTTCTTCCTCCGGCGTGGTGTCCACTTTGTCCTCCATGCACTTCCTCCATTACACCTTGCACCTCATCCTCTTTGAGACAAACTAAATAGGGCACAGAGAGTGCCCTTCTGTAGAGATTACCATCAATCATAGTGAAATACGGTAATTCTCTCCTTAACCTCGTCTTTTCCTTCTCATCTGTGGGTAGCTGTCCATCAGCCAAATAACGGATGTAAGGAGCCATCCATGTATCTCCGTAAAGGGAGTCAGTCATTATGGCGTTTAGAGAAGGGAAAAGAGGGATGCTGGGCGACGTTAGCGTGCTTTGAACCAGAGTAGTGGTGCTACCCGGTCGTTTAGTGCTTGCTAACCTGGAGAGTATATCCGCTCTCGTATTCTCTTCACGTGGAACATGCTTGAACTCCACCTTTGAGAATTTCTCAGTCAACTCCTTGACACAGTTCAAGTATAATTGGAGTTGAGGTTCGCGAGCTTGATAATCCCCTAAGATCTGCGAAATCACCAGCTGTGAATCGCTACAGAGTGTCGCCTCGGAAGCTCCGATGTCAATTGCAGCTCTTAGCCCGGCCAAGCAAGCTTCGTACTCAGCCTGGTTGTTGGATGTTTTGAAATTGAAACGAAGGGAGATCTCCAGGTGTACTCCGTCATCACTTTCGAGAACTACACCTGCTCCAGAGCCTCTTTGGTTTGATGAACCATCAACGTAAATGGTCCAGTGGACTCGAGGGTAATCCGGATCAGTCCCTGTCATTTCCACAATAAAGTCAGCCAGGACTTGAGCTTTAATAGCGCTGCGGGGTTCGTAGGATATATCAAACTCAGAGAGTTCAATAGACCATTTGATCATCCTCCCAGCAAGATCGGGCTTGATTAAGACAGAACGGAGTGGCAAATCCGTTCTCACTATAATTGGATGGGCGTGAAAGTACGGACGCAACCGTCGTAAGGCCCAAACAACAGCGAGGGCGGCCTTTTCAATTTTCTGATACCGGATTTCAGCACCTTGCAAGGTCTTGCTAGTGAAATAGACCGGTCTTTGTCCATCAGGAGTTTCTTTTATCAAGGCAACGCCCAAAGCTTCATCTGAAATAGCCAAGTACAGAATGAGTGTGTCTTCGGGGTCAGGCTTTGTGAGAATGGGAGGTTTGGACAACACCTCCTTAAGCTCTTGGAAAGCTTTTTCTTGTTCCTGTCCCCACTCGAATTTCTTGGACTTTTTCAGTATTTTGTACAGGGGGAGCGACCTGTGAGCCATCTTCGGCATGAATCGTGCCAAAGCTGCTACTTTGCCATTCAGGGATTGGACTTCTTTAAGATTCTTAGGACTTTGCATGTCTAGAATCGTTTGGCACTTCCCTGGATTGGCTTCTATACCACGTTGAGTTAACATAAAACCCAAAAATTTCCCAGCAGGGACAGCAAATGTGCACTTCATCGGGTTCAGCCTCATGTTAAATTGCCTCAAACGGGTGAATACTTGGCGCAGGTCTTCAATATGATCGCCACCTGCCGGTGTCTTTGCTATTATGTCGTCAATGTATACTTCAACAAGTTTGGTGTGCATACCCTCGAAAACCTTGTTGATCATGCGCTGATATGTCGCCCCAGCGTTTTTCAGGCCAAAGGGCATGACTGTAAAGCAAAAGACACCACGATCATTTATGAAGGCTGTCTTCTCTTGATCCTCTTCGCACATCGGAATTTGGTTGTAACCAGAATATGCGTCCATGAAGCTCAGGTATTGGTAACCAGAGGAATCATCTACCATCCGATCTATATTAGGAAGAGGATAAGGATCTTTTGGACAGCAGCGGTTGAGGTCCACGTAGTCAATGCACATTCTCCATTTACCATTGGATTTAGGGACCATCACCACATTCGAAAGCCAAGAGGAATATCGGATTTCCCTGATAAATCCGGCCTTCAGCAATTCCTCAGTTTGCTGACAAGCTGCCTTCTGTTTCTCTGGGCCTAATCGTCTTTTCTTTTGGGCCACAGGTTTCGTCTCTGGATAGACAGAAAGTTTATGACAGCAGAATTCAGGGTCTATGCCTGGCATATCGGCTGCGGTCCATGCAAAGAGGTCTTTAAACTCTTGTAAGAGAGCCAGCAGTCGCTGCTCTATTTCAGCATCTAGCTTGTCATTGATATGGGTGATCTTTTCTGGGGAATCTCCCAAGACAATGTCCCTGGAACTTCCATCCGGTGTGGGCTTTGATGGGTTGAACGGATCAATGTTCAAATCCGCTCTAGGATCCAGGTCGACAAGACTTACAGATCCAGCCGATGTTCCAGTATCATTAAGTTTCCTCTTTTTATTGGAGGCGTCCAGCTTTGTCATGTTGAGGCTAAGGTTGTAGCAGTACCTAGCCATCTCTTGATCACCCCGGATAGATGACACAGCATTATCCTTGTCAATGAACTTGATAAGGAGATGTGGGGTTGATACAACTGCCTCCATTGCATTCAGAGTAGGACGGCCTATGATGCCATTAAATGGTGATTTGACATCAATCACTAGCACCCGAGACCTAACCGTCCTGGCTCCTGGCTCGCCTTCAAACGAGATAAGGGTATCAAGATACCCTCTAGTTAGTTGCTTTGCGCCATTGAAAGCTGTTAGTTCCTGCGTGTAAGGCTGTAAGTCTGAGTCTTTAAAACCCATTCTTTCAAAGCAATTATAAAAAATAACATCGCAGGAACTTCCCTGGTCAACAAGGATTCTTCGGACGTCCTTGTTGGCGATCACAGCAGTGATGACTACAGCATCGTCACCACCAGGAACGGTTGGGCCAAAATCCTCGTCAGAGAAAGAGATTATGGGAGCCTCATTCCCTCCTCTGTAAGGGCGGTTGTCTTTGACTTTCCCTTGCACAGATAGAATCATTCTGTGATGATTCTTACGGGCTGTAATTGAAGCTCCTCCTCCAGCGAACCCTCCAGCAATCATGTCAATGACTTCACGTCGGCCCTGACGTTGTTACTGGGGCATGCTGTCTTTCTGTGCTGCATTATCGGTCATTACACCTTTTTGCTTCTCTGCAGCAGAGAACTTTCGAACCGAACTGGGGTTGTTGTCATCCCCATCGTCGGGATCTCTTTCTCTTTTCTCATTCCGTTCTGCCCTGTCAAAGGATTTTTCTTTGAACAGGTATTGTTTTAATTTGCCTTCTCTAATTAGCGTCTCAACCGCGTTCTTTAGAGCTTGGCATTCATCAGTGGAATGACCATTTTGTTCATGAAAATCACAGTACTTTCGTGAATTTCCTGGTCTTTTCATAGGAGCTGGTCTCCTGATGCCATATGTGCTGAAAACTGGCCATCCGACCTCTCTCAAAATCTGAGATGGTCTGGCAGATAACTGTGCATAATGGCTGAAGGAATTGACATGCCTTTCTCGAGGTCGAGGGGGGTGGTTACCCACCTTAGGATTGGTGAATGGCCTCTCCATGCGTTCTGACCTCGTCTTTTCCTTACCCTTCTGGGTTTGGGGAGATGGTGTTGGTGGCTTTTTCTTTGCAGCCATTGCCTCCAAGTGCATCTCTATGCTCACATACTTTGAGGCTTTTTTCCTGAACTCCTCAAAAGTTGATGGGGGGCTCTTCGCTAATGAAAGAGCGAAAGCTGATCCTGGCTGCAATGCCTCAATTACGATATGCAGCTTGATAGATTCTGTGAGGTTAGGAACCAGAGCTGCTTCCTTATAAAACCTCTTCAAAAAATCTTTTAGGCCCTCTGTTTCACCTTGCTTAATCTGAGCCAAGGTATGAGACGTCTTGGGTACGTCTCTGGAGATGACAAAATGGGTTTCAAAGGCAGCTGCCATTTCTGCCCAAGAATCTATGGATCCAGAAGGCAAGCCTTTAAACCACCCGAGGGCCTCCTCAGACAATGTTCGAGGGAACATTCGGCACATCACGTCTTCATCAGCCCCTAAGTACATGGCTTCAAACACATAAGCATCAAGGTGCTTAGTTGGATCAGTTTCACCATTATACTTTCCGATGGAAAGTGGTTGAGTGGTTTGAAGGTGCTTGGGGATGCTGATGCCCATAAGTCTCCTTGAAAAAGGAACCTTCAGATTGTAAGACAATGGGGGTGCTGTTGTTGAATCTCTCTTCCTTCGGGAAGCTGCATCCTCAGAATCGCGAGTTTGTTCTCCCTCCTCAAACGTTGGGATCTTTGAGTACTGAAGAGTGGTGGACTTTTCACCATCAGTTGTGTGGGGAGTGTTTCGCGTGCGAGATGACTCTTTATCCTCGCTTTGCCTTTTTTCTCTTCGCAATTCAGCGAGTTCCCTCTGAAGTTGTTTGATCAACTCATCACGAGGATCAGGATCAGACACTGTTACTATCTTCTTTGAGCTGCCCCCATGAGAATCAAAGTTGAGTTTTCTGAAGGCGTTAGGATTGGCTCTGCCTTCAGCTTGATTCTCCACGAAATCTTGGGCTTCGCCTTCCATGGAGGATTACCTGCTCTGTCAAAGGATATGGGAATAACTTTATCGGGTCCCACTGGGCGTGCCAATGATCTGTCCTGGACCGGGGTCAAGAGATCCGATCTCAAGCCAGTCACGAATAGTATGTCAATACCGTCTAGTAGACCGGATGTGTATGTATCCGATGTAGGTATCCGTTGTCCTTGAATGAGGAGAGCGGATTGGGCGTTCTGGAGATCCTTCACACCGACCTAACGCGTTGAAGTGGGCGAATGGTGGTGTCACCTGCAAAGATTCTCCGACGCTCAAGTCAGTGATTATATTCCAAGTCAGGAATGTATTTAGAGAGGAATCAGTCGTAAAAGAGCTGAGGAAAAGGATCCCTAACTTCAATCATGAAGTCAGTTCATATACCTGATTGGCTCGATTAACGAGGACTTGTTGGTGGGGAACCACCAACTCCCATTAGCATTATTATATTGCGCACTTACCTGCATGATTGGGTCAAGTGGCTATTTTATATTGAGCGTAGAGAATGTAGACTAGGATTAGGGAACAAGTTGACCATTCCCGTGAGCAGAATTTGGCTCGTAATGCAGGGAATTATTGATCGATCCCTGTAGCAACAATCCTTGTCTTTTGCACAGTAACGTGTGTATTGTCCGATGTCATGGTGTTATCCTGAACAACCGGTATAGGGAGAACGCCTGATACGGAATTACAATCCGGATGTATACCGATGACACCGGTTACACGTAGATGTCTTATCAAAGACGTTGAAATATGTATAGCAGATCGGATACCGGTATTGAGACCGGATCATATACTACAACTGTAAAAAGAAAAATGTCATGATAATTTGTTATTTAATACTTTCAGCCTTCTTTTTCTATTGAGAATTTTGAGATTATAACTGCATTGGGAGATTCTGCAGATGGTATAAATGTGTGATGTAATTTATTAAATTGTTCTGTTGTTGATAAACGCATTCGTGATTATTTCAAACATATTATGAATAACTAAACAGATTCTATAAAGAAGTAACCTTTTGTATATTTTGTTGAACAGGACAACCAAACGGAGTCTTCTGATGCAATTCTTCCGGTTGCAAGTGAATCTATTTCTAACATGCCCATTGCCCATGAAACTTCAAGTGGTATTAAGGTACTATTTGTTATCAAGTTAAACACCGTATATCATGAGTTTTGTTTAAATGTGAACATGTTTCTCATATTATTATTATGCACAGGAAAATCCAGGGGAGTGCTTATTACCAAAAGATTCAAATCCTAAAATGGGAAATGTGATTGAAAATCCCACTGCCACGAAGGTAATATTTTGTAGGCTAAATACACCTGTTGTCCCCTATCTCTTAAGTTGCTCCCAATTTGATCCCCTATAATTTTTATAATTCAAGTTGGTCCTCTAACTTTTTCAAAAGGTTTCAATTTGGTCAATCCGTCAAGTTAGATTTAACGTCGTTTGATTGATCTGATATGGCTTAGAGACGTTGGGCATAGACGTAGGAAAGATTTCATCCATCCTCCATTAAAGCCCCCCATTAAAGCTCTAGGGTTTAAACGTTGGTGTTTAAATTATTCAAAAAACTTCAACAATATGAACTTAAAGCTTAAAGAACGTGACCTCCCTCATGGCTAACTCAGGTGGTTCTTGTTCAACAATGGAAGCAACTTAATGGGTGCGATTTCTCCTTATTATGAATGCATTGGGCATCATAAAGCAGTGCTTCAAACCTCAAGAACAATGATCAACTATGGAAGACAATTCTGGGGTGTAGAAAGTATTGAGTAAATTTATTTCATAATTATTACTTTGGTTTTTTACTTGGAAGAAAAGTTTATCCAATTTTCAGTGTGTGATATATTGTCAATGGTGTTTTTATAGGGTGTAGCTGGTGATGGGAGTTGTAATTTCTTCCAACGGGTCACAAATGTTGCTGAAGCTGAGAAGGACCTGTTGATTATCAGACAAAGAAAAAAAATAATCACACTGCAGAAATCTCTTAAGGAATTAACAAAATGGAATAAGAGGATGTATTGTTTTTGTGTGTCGTTGGCCTTATGTAATTCGTTTGTGATATTTCTATGTTGGTCATAGTAAAATAGTGTAGTTTGGTTAAGTTTAGGTTGTGGAATGTAGTTGTTAATTTTAGTTCTTACTTTTAGTGTTTATTGTAAGATCTTATTTTGAGTTGTAAACTTGAATTGTTAATTTCAAATGTTCACTTTAGTTGTGAGATGTTATTTTGAGTTGCAAACTTAAGTTGTTTGTTTGAGATCTTACTTTTGAATTGTTAATTTGAGCAGCTTGCCTCTTAAGTTGTTAATTTGAGATAAAAATGGTATATAGGCCACCAATGAAAATATAAATAATAATATAATATGCTCTCCACCATTTAAAATAATAACGTGTTTACCATGTTTAAACATCATCAAAAGAGAATAAAACATAAATTATCATATTGTTTCATCAGTAAAGGACTGTAATGATAGGTCCCGCAAGCGCACAGGTTATGTCGCGTAATATAAAAGATTATCGTTCTCCACAGGGACTGTTTTCAAGGTACCAGCATATTGAAATTTAATTATCCACACAATTCATTTTTAATGTTTTTTGTAAAATAAAACACAGACTAAAAATAAATTAAGAAACAAAATTTACTTGACACTTAAAAATCAGAGTTGAGAGTATGTTGGGATTTCGGGGGATCAAGACTCTATTTTATGTTAATGAATTTTAACTTTTCATAAATAAGAATCAAATTAAGTTTTCCAAGGCGAATTTTCCTTAAGGTAATTAATATGTTCCTCTCGGAATCCTATTAATGTACCTAACCTATGGAAAGCGCTGCTTAATCCTTAGAAAAGGCCCATTATCGTTTTGTGAAAATCCCTTATTTATTCCCCAAAAGATTTTGATTGCTTTCACGGTTTTACCGAGGTCACAAAAAGTATTTCAAAAACTTAGGCTTAGTTCAAAAACTTTCTAGTAACAATAAATCTCTCGATTCTATTAATTACTTAAACTTACTAATATACCCGCAAGTATACAGTTTTATCACTTAGGTTCTTGTTAGGAATTACTAAGAGCATTGAGCATTTTTTTAACTAAATGGAAAATAGAAATTTATTTAATTCAAAGTCAAAATAATATTATCATAAAATATTATCATACCCCCTTCATCCTAAGATAATTAATTTAGTTACTCATGAAATAATTCAAATTCATATATATAATGGAAAAATAAAACATACAAGACATGGTAAAAATAAAGACTTACGGGTTTCTCCAAAAGCTCAAAATATTTTTACCACTGTATTTCCTTGTTGCAATATTCCTCCACCAATTACAAATTGGAATACTCACTTTTACAATCCTCAAACTCTTACACAAAATAAAAGAAAGAAAAAGAAAATAAAAGAAAGAAAGAAACGGGATAGAAAGGAAAACGAAAGAGAAAGAAAACGAAAGAGAAAAAACAAAAAAGAAAACGAAGGAAAAGAAAAGGAACGGAATGAAGCTGATGAAGAAAAAATGGGATATCAAAGGCGATGCTCTCCCCCTGTATTTATAGAACTCTGGATGTAACATTCCCATTTTAATTATAAGCAACCAAATTAAATGAAAAGTCAACAAATTAACACTTCCCTTAACTTAATTAACTAGAAGGAATAGGGTGATTAACGTGGAGACAAGATGGCATGGGCAGGATTATCTTTTCACATTTCCCCATCCCACCATCCTGTTCTCCGCGCGAGTATTTATACGGGTGATGGCCATGCTCTTCACGCGGAGAACCCCCCCTGCGAACTTCCTTCTTCGTTCTTCTTTTCTCTTGCTTTCTCTCTCTCTTTCTCTGCCCTCCAGTACATTTCCTGCTCCGAGAGCCAAGGTGACGGTGCTGCAGTGGAGTGGAACTCCCCACACGGGAAGGGACGATCGCCAAGGAGGAGGCAGAAATACCCCTACATCACTCACAGGAGACTGTAGCACTTCAGAGAAGGCGCCAAGTGAAGCAGCAAGGAAGAGAACCACCATTCAAACAGAAAAAATCCCTCGGAGTTTCGTAATTGGTAGGGGGAGTATCTTCTATCTTAAATGCATGGGTTATGAACAGGTTCCGAGTGCTGATGCTTGCTATATCCGTGCTCTGATTGTGCGTTGTGTTGCATGCGAGTGTGTACAACCCAGTTGCATGACGAGTGAAAGATGAGTGTTGCATGTTAGCATCTTCCTTATAAATGCATGTGTTGATATGAATGCTTTAATGAACTTGTTTGCGTACAGGAAATGCCTGCTTTAACCGGGTTCTGACACTGTCCTACACCGATTGCATGTTATGTTGTGATGACTTGAAATGCTTGAGTGAACTTGTGATTTTCATAAGGATGCATGCGTTGTTTAAGGTTAAATGGTGCTGTAAACCGATTGCATGTCACACTTGATTGAACGAAAATGTTTATGGATGCTTGATATGGATTGATACCGATTGCATGCGACTCATACGTTACAATGGAATGATAATGGATTGCATGAAGGCTATATATGTTAAACTGACATGCTGAATCCTGATGATGTGTATTACCGATTGCATGATATGTGTGCTTGAATAAGAGAATGCATGCGTGAAACGAATGTTGTGTGTCGAATCCGCGTATGGCGCATGAGATGCGTTGTGCTGGGAGCACGTAGTGTGGGACACTACCTTCGGTCATCCAGCGTGAGACGCTGCAAAATCCTTGAGTGGGACTCAGGGTAGCCCTGAGTGGGACTCGGGCTGCCTGTGAACACCCCCGTTGGCGCTGAGAGCGTTGGTGTCACCTGTGGGTAAACGGTTGGGTACCCGTAAAACGGCCAAGCAGCTGGAAGCTGATTTGATAGCTGAGAGCTATGTATAAAAAGGCTGAGATGCCTACGTTGCAACGTCTGACCGATACACACGATGCGGAACCGAGTGAAACCTTATGTGCTTACTACTGTTAACATTGTTACTACTGTTAATATTGTTACTGCTGTTAATGTTGTTTGGAATTGGCTAGGTATGTCGAGTGGTAAGTGAATGGATGAATGCGTAGGACTGAGTGAATGCTCCGTGTATGTGTTATTGACTGAAATTTGATTATGCATTTGATATGGTGTATGAGGATAATGAATGTGTATGCCGAGTGATCCATTCCGTGTGTACGTGCCTTGGATGCTGAATGAAAACTGTTTCATGAATATATGTATATATGTATGCAAGCGTATCTGTGTCATTGAAAATGTTATGAGTACAGCCGAGTGAGGATTGGTGAATATCGAACGGTAAGAGTTATGTATATATGTCTTGGCTAATGGATGTTGCTCTGTTATAATCGTGTTTGTATGTATATGTATTGTTGTATGATTGGGAGATAACCTGAGTCGGTATCTATCATTTAAAATCTAAGATGCTCACCCCTGCAGTGGCCATTTTTCAGTGAATGTCTCTCGAGATGAGGATCAGAAGCAGAGCTGGAACGCTGAGTGAAGTGTTGATGCATTAGGAAGGCTTAATTAATGCGAAGTTAGATTAAGCTCTGACCGGTTCATGCCGGATGTTAGTGTTTTGGACAAATAGAACCTTATGGTCAAAGAGGAATCTGATTTTGTGTTTGTAAATGTTAACATACGCTCTTATATATATATATGTATGGTTTCGTGTGTGACATGCTATGTGCTACCTTATTTCATACTTGTGCTTTAATGGATATGCAGGGACAGCATGATTTAGCATACCATGGCCAAGACAGAGTGAATTATAAATCGTCTCTAGGAAGACTTATGTCGGATACGCTTGGGCGGAGTCATACCTCGCCCGAGGTACTAGAGCAGTTCGCCCAAGCGTGAGGACTCGCGCTGAAGCGAGTAGTTGTCAGAGTGGGATACCGCCCAATTACCCTTCCTCTCCGTTGTGACGCTAATGCGTCCCCGACAACGGTGTTGACCCCGGCTTGGGCGTTGTGGTTGAGTCCGCCCAGGCGTTGTCATATCTAGTCAAGTTAGGCGGAATGAGATCGGGCCCCTCTTTCCTTCACAATCCACTACTGCACATGTACATCTCCCTTCTCCTTCCCCTTACCTATTTCTTTCTACTATTTGACTAGTGTTACTCGTGGAAAAGCTTTCTTTATGAATTCCCCTCCATCCGCCGCTGCATTACCATACCCCGCCCAGGCGGTATCAGACCCCGCTTGAGTGAGCCAACGATATTATGTAATCCGCCCTGGCGCCGGTGTGTTACATTAAACCAAATGAACCGGTTCCAGTCTTAGCCTTCTGTTATTTGCCATATGCGTGTGGATGATCTCTCATTTCCCTTGTCCTTCCTTGCACTCCGCCCCTTTTGTTATCCGGTTGCCTTATAGTCTATTTGGTTTACTTAATTTTGGAAAATTTTTCCCGTCCTTGGGTTTAATTCATTTTGTTAAATTAGGGTGTTACATTTTGGTATCAGAGCGGACCGAAAGGTCCAAGGCCAAGGTAAGCCTACCGAGTGTAAGTGGTTGTGTGTATGGTCATGATTGTTGTGGTGTGAATTCAACTTGATTGATACTCTGTTACTGAATCATGGGTAGGGGAGTTGTTCCTCCTGACCCGACTAATTGTGTGACATACGAGAACACATAATGGGCTAAGCTACTAAATATTAGACTAAAATCCGATTGGAATTAAGTAACTAGGAATACTTATCCTTGAATGTTGATTTCAGGATAAGGGATGGCACATCGCCAAAGCATGGAGGCTATAGCCACGACATTCCAACGCTTTGCAGATGTGTTTGAAAGGTAGGGCCAGCCTCGAGCTGAGGAGGGCCAAGTGCTGGACCGCTTCTTAAAGAGGAAGCCGAGTGAATTCCTAGGAGGACGGAACCCTGAGGCGGCGTTTAAGTGGACTCAGGAATTAGAGAGGATTTTTGGGGGTCTTCGCTGTACCGAAGCCCAGAAGGTAGAGTGTGCAGTGTACATGCTGCGAGACGAAGCGGAGAACTGGTGGAAAATAGCCAGAAGCCGATTCCCTGAAGATGATAATCAACTGACGTGGAACGATTTCAAGGCATGCTTCTTAGAGAAGTACTTTCCCGACACAGTGAGGAGTCGGAAAGAGCTGGAGTTTATGGAGTTAAAACAGGGCTCCATGACTGTGGAAGGATACGCGACCAGATTCGAGGAATAGTGCCTATTCTATCCACCCTTCCAGCAGCCTGGGACGGAGAGCTCCAAGTGCCTTAAGTTTGAGAAAGGATTGAGATCGGATATTAAGAGGGCCTGCAGATACCACGAGATATGGAGTTTCCCTGCATTAGTGAACAAATGTAGAATATTTGAGGAGGATGACAAGGCCCATTCGAACCAGAGCAGCAGAAACCACTATTCCCTGAGGCCCCAACGACCTCGTTTCAAAAAGCCAAGCAATGTTGGCAGGAACAAGCCTTTTTCCAAATTTGGGGGTTGGAATCAACCTGAAAGACGACCAGTGGTAGGAGACGGAAGGTGTTTCAAGTGTGGAGGAAACCACTTTGCCAGAGACTGCAAGGATGATGGTGATGTAGTGTGCTTTCACTGCAACAAGAGAGGACACATTCGCCCTGACTGCCCCCAACTACACCAAGCAAACGTTAATGTGCGTCAGGGGGGATTTCAAGAAAGGAACCGAGTGAATGATAACCAACGTCCTGGTGGCAGAGGCAACGGAGCCAGAGGAAACGGGATGCGTACCCCAGATAACCGAGGGAGGAATACCGGCCCAACAGCGGCAGGAAGGATCTACACCATCAACGTAGAGGATGTTGCACCAGCAAGCGACCTAGTACAATGTAAGTGCTCACTCGGAATGAATACGCTTAATGTTGTTTTCGATTTGGGAGCCACCCATTCTTTTATAGCTGATGAGTGTGTGAAGCGTTTGAAGTTACCGACTGTGTCTATGAATCGGACTTTGGAAGTGGCCAGCCCGACTGGCGCTAATGTGTTCACCTCGTCAATGTGCAAAGATGTAGCGTTTGAGTTGTATGATCGGAGTTTCACCTTCGATCTGATTTGCATGCCCTTAAAGGGTCTTGACATCGTGCTCGGAATAGATTGGCTTTCAGCCAATAAGGTGTTAGTAGATTGTAGAAACCGAGAGATAGTTTTTCCGAGACAGCCCACTGAGAACGACACGGCACCAGGTATAACCCAACTGTTTATGATGCTTTGTCTAACCGAGGGTGAGAGTAGAATCCGAGTGAACGAAATCCCGATTGTCTGTGAATTCCCAGAAGTGTTCCCTGAAGACGTACCGAGTGTCCCTCCCAATAGAGAAATCGAATTCTCTATAGACTTAATCCCTGGGGCCGAGCCAGTCTCCAGTGCACCCTATAGAATGTCCTCAACTGAGTTAGCCGAGTTGAAGAAACAAGTGGATGAGTTACTCGGAAAGCAGTTCATTAGACCGAGCGTATCACCATGGGGCGCACCCGTACTGCTTGTTAAGAAGAAGGACGGCAGCATGAGACTTTGTATAGATTACCGACAGCTAAACAAACTCACAATCAAGAATCGGTATCCACTGCCCAGAATTGATGATTTAATTGACCAGCTGCGTGGAGCCTCAGTCTTCTCAAAAATCGATCTACGATCGGGGTATCACCAAATCCGGGTGAAGGACTCAGACATTCCTAAAACTGCCTTTAGGACTCGGTATGTTCACTACGAGTATGTAGTGATGTCGTTCGGTGTGACAAACGCCCCTGCTGTTTTCATGAATTACATGAACAGCATATTCCACTCCTATTTAGACCGGTTTGTAGTTGTTTTCATCGATGACATCCTAGTTTATTCTAAGACTTCCGAGGAGCATGAAGGACATCTCCGAGCGGTACTTCAAGTGTTGAAGGAGAAACAATTGTTTGCGAAGTTTTCGAAGTGCGAATTCTGGATGGATGAGATCCACTTCCTCGGACATGTGATTTCCGAGCGAGGTGTCTCGGTGGACCCTTCAAAGGTCACAGCTGTAATGGCATGGGAGAAGCCCAGGTCGGTCTCGGAGATAAGGAGTTTTATGGGCCTGGCAGGTTATTATAGAAGGTTCATCGAAGGTTTTTCTAAACTGGCATTACCACTAACTAAATTGACTCAGAAAAACGTTCCCTTCGTGTGGAGTCCCGAGTGTGAGAACAGCTTCCGAGAGCTAAAGAACAAGTTGACAACTGCTCCAGTGCTGGCATTACCCGAGTTACAAGAGAGCTTCGTGGTCTATTGTGACGCGTCAGGACTCGGATTAGGGTGTGTACTTATGCAAAGAGACTGAGTGATAGCATATGCCTCTCGACAATTGAGACCTCACGAGCAGCATTACCCAACCCATGACTTGGAGCTGGCAGCAGTAGTTTTTGCATTAAAAATATGGAGGCATTACTTGTACGGGTCCAAATTTGAAGTGTACAGCGATCACAAGAGCCTCAAATACCTATTCGACCAGAAAGAGCTGAACATGAGACAGAGAAGATGGATTGAGTTTTTAAAAGATTACGATTTTGAGTTAAAATACCACCCGGGTAAGGCAAATGTCGTGGCCGACGCATTGAGTCAGAAATCCCTCCACATGGCAGCAATGATGGCAAAAGAAGTAGAGTTGTTAGATCGGTTTCGAGACATGAACTTGTATGTTGACACCCCCTCCTCTCGGAAAATGACAATCGGTACATTAAGGATCGCCAATGAATTCTTGAAGTCCGTGTACGAGCAGCAACAGTTGGACTCCTACCTAACTGAAATGAAGGAAACTCAGGCCAAAGGAAAGGATTTATCCTTGACCGAGGGATCAGATGGGATCTTCCGGGTGAGGGACAGAATATACATACCAAACGGAGGAGAATTAAGGAGAGTGGTGCTTGACGAAGCCCACAAAAGCCTACTCAGTATCCACCCGGGAACCACGAAAATGTACCATGACCTGAAGAAACAGTTCTGGTGGCCCGGACTAAAGAGGGATGTGGCGGAATATGTGGCCCGGTGTATTACGTGCCAAAAATCAAAAGTGGAGCACCAAAAACCGTACGGTGCAATGCAGCCCCTAGAGATTCCCGTGTGGAAATGGGACTCGATTGCGATGGATTTTATCATAGGATTACCCAAAAACCGAGCGGGCCATGATGCGATTTGGGTCATTGTTGACCGACTGACGAAGAGTGCGCACTTTCTACCTGTGAATATGAAGTACCCGTTGCATAAGTTGGCTCGGATTTACATTCAAGAAATTATCCGACTGCATGGCATACCTACTTCTATCGTATCAGATAGGGACCCTAGGTTCACGTCCCGGTTTTGGACCAGCCTGCATCAAGAAATGGGCACCAAACTTTGGCTTAGTTCTGCCTACCACCCCCAATCAGATGGACAATCCGAGTGGACAATTCAAAGTTTAGAAGACTTATTAAGGGCATGTGTGTTAGAGCATGGTGGGGACTGGGAGCAGTACCTTCCCTTGATCGAGTTTACGTACAACAACAGCCATCATCACAGCATTGGCATGGCACCCTACGAGGCACTATATGGACGCAGATGCCGAACCCCACTCTGCTGGTCGGAAACGGGTGAAAGTCTACTATTGGGACCAGACATCGTGAAGCAAACCACAGAGCAGATCCGAGTGATACAGGGAAGGATGAAAGCATCTCAAGACAGGCAAAAGAGCTACCATGACAAGCGCACCAAACCATTGGAATTTTCAGTCGGAGACAGAGTGTTTTTGAGAACTTCTCCGAGTAAAGGAGTCGGACGAGCCTTAAAAGGTGGAAAGTTAAGCCCTCGATACATTGGGCCTTATGAGGTGTTAGAACGAGTCGGCCCCGTGGCATACCGCATCGCATTACCGACCCACTTGTCCCGATTGCACAACGTATTTCATGTGTCTCAACTAAGGAAGTATTTACATGACCCCAGCCACACGATGCCTGACGATGAAGTGGAGATCAAAGAAGACCTGACCACTGTGACTACACCGATTGGAATCGTGGACCGATCGGTAAAACGCTTGAGAAATAAAAACGTAAGGCTGGCTAAGGTGGAGTGGCAGCAAGGCAAGACCACCTCCTGTACGTGGGAACACGAAGATGCCATAAGACAGCAGTACCCCGAGTTGTTCATTTAGGTGAGTTACCGACTGAAGTTTCGTATGAATTACCGACTGAATTTCGGGGACGAAATTCTTTTCAAGAGGGGGAGAACTGTAACATTCCCATTTTAATTATAAGCAACCGAATTAAATGAAAAGTCAACAAATTAACACTTCCCTTAACTTAATTAACTAGAAGGAATAGGGTGATTAACGTGGAGACAAGATGGCATGGGCAGGATTATCTTTTCACATTTCCCCATCCCACCATCCTGTTCTCCGCGCGAGTATTTATACGGGTGATGGCCATGCTCTTCACGCGGAGAACCCCCCTGCGAACTTCCTTCTTCGTTCTTCTTTTCTCTTGCTTTCTCTCTCTCTTTCTCTACCCTCCAGTCCATTTCCTGCTCCGAGAGCCAAGGTGACGGTGCTGCAGTGGAGTGGAACTCCCCACACGGGAAGGGACGATCGCCAAGGAGGAGGCAGAAATACCCCTACATCACTCACAGGAGACTGTAGCACTTTAGAGAAGGCGCCAAGTGAAGCAGCAAGGAAGAGAACAACCCAGTTGTGCGTTGTGTAATTGGTAGGGGGAGTATCTTCTATCTTAAATGCATGGGTTATGAACAGGTTCCGAGTGCTGATGCTTGCTATATCCGTGCTCTGATTGTGCGTTGTGTTGCATGTGAGTATGTACAGCCCAGTTGCATGACGAGTGAAAGATGAGTGTTGCATATTAGCATCTTCCTTATAAATGCATGTGTTGATATGAATGCTTTAATGAACTTGTTTGCGTACAGGAAATGCCTGCTTTAACCGGGTTCTGACACTGTCCTACACCGATTGCATGTTATGTTGTGATGACTTGAAATGCTTGAGTGAACTTGTGATTTTCATAAGGATGCATGCGTTGTTTAAGGTTAAATGGTGTTGTAAACCGATTGCATGTCACACTTGATTGAACGAAAATGTTTATGGATGCTTGATATGGATTGATACCGATTGCATGGGACTCATACGTTACAATAGAATGATAATGGATTGCATGAAGGCTATATGTGTTAAACTGACATGCTGAATCCTGATGATGTGTATTACCGATTGCATGATATGTGTGCTTGAATAAGAGAATGCATGCGTGAAACGAATGTTGTGTGTCGAATCCGCGTGTGGCGCATGAGATGCGTTGTGCTGGGAGCACGTAGTGTGGGACACTACCTTCGGTCATCCAGCGTGAGACGCTGCAAAATCCTTGAGTAGGACTCAGGGTAGCCCTGAGTGGGACTCGGGCTGCCTGTGAACACCCCCGTTGGCGCTGAGAGCGTTGGTGTCACCTGTGGGCAAACGATTGGGTACCCATAAAACGGCCAAGCAGCCGGGAGCTGATTTGATAGCTGAGAGCTATGTATAAAAAGGCTGAGATGCCTACGTTGCAACATCTGACCGATACACACGATGCGGAACCGAGTGAAACCTTATGTGCTTACTACTGTTAACATTGTTACTACTGTTAATATTGTTACTGCTGTTAATGTTGTTTGGAATTGGCTAGGTATGTCGAGTGGTAAGTGAATGGATGAATGCGTAGGACTGAGTGAATGCTCCGTGTATGTGTTATTGACTGAAATTTGATTATGCATTTGATATGGTGTATGAGGATAATGAATGTGTATGCCGAGTGATCCATTCCGTGTGTACGTGCCTTGGATGCTGAATGAAAACTGTTTCATGAATATATGTATATATGTATGCAAGCGTATCTGTGTCATTGAAAATGTTATGAGTACAGCCGAGTGAGGATTGGTGAATATCGAACGGTAAGAGTTATGTATATATGTCTTGGCTAATGGATGTTGCTCTGTTATAATCGTGTTTGTATGTATATGTATTGTTGTATGATTGGGAGATAACCTGAGTCGGTATCTATCATTTAAAATCTAAGATGCTCACCCCTGCAGTGGCCATTTTTCAGTGAATGTCTCTCGAGATAAGGATCAGAAGCAGAGCTGGAACGCTGAGTGAAGTGTTGATGCATTAAGAAGGCTTAATTAATGCGAAGTTAGATTAAGCTCTGACCGGTTCATGCCGGATGTTAGTGTTTTGGACAAATAGAACCTTATGGTCAAAGAGGAATCCGATTTTGTGTTTGTAAATATTAACATACGCTCTTATATATATATATATATATATGTATGGTTTCGTGTGTGACATGCTATATGCTACCTTATTTCATACTTGTGCTTTAATGGATACGCAGGGACAGCATGATTTAGCATACCATGGCCAAGACAGAGTGAATTATAAATCGTCTCTAGGAAGACTTATGTCGGATACGCTTGGGCGGAGTCATACCTCGCCCGAGGTACTAGAGCAGTTCGCCCAAGCGTGAGGACTCGCGCTGAAGCGAGTAGTTGTCAGAGTGGGATACCGCCCAATTACCCTTCCTCTCCGTTGTGACGCTAATGCGTCCCCGACAACGGTGTTGACCTCGGCTTGGGCGTTGTGGTTGAGTCCGCCCAGGCGTTGTCATATCTAGTCAAGTTGGGCGGAATGAGATCGGGCCCCTCTTTCCTTCACAATCCACTACTGCACATGTACATCTCCCTTCTCCTTCCCCTTACCTATTTCTTTCTACTGATTGACTAGTGTTACTCGTGGAAAAGCTTTCTTTATGAATTCCCCTCCATCCGCCGCTGCATTACCATACCCCGCCCAGGCGGTATCAGACCCCGCCTGAGTGAGCCAACGATATTATGTAATCCGCCCTGGCGCCGGTGTGTTACATTAAACCAAATGAACCAGTTCCAGTCTTAGCCTTCTGTTATTTGCCATATGCATGTGGATGATCTCTCATTTCCCTTGTCCTTCCTTGCACTCCGCCCCCTTTTGTTATCCGGTTGCCTTATAGTCTATTTGGTTTACTTAATTTTGGAAAATTTTTCCCATCCTTGGGTTTAATTCATTTTGTTAAATTAGGGTGTTACACTGGACGTCTTTAGTCATGGGGACGGCGGCTAGTTAGGACCTTTTTTATTATTTTTTCTTTCGTCTTCTTGTCAGCCGCCCCACCAATTCAACTTGGATACAGCCTGAACCTCAGAAACTATAGGGATCGACGGCTAGCTCTTTTGTCTTGTTGTCAGCCGCCCCCTCATAAGTCAAGGATCCACTTGGATAGTGGAAATCCAAGTCAGCATGGGTAATCGGTGGAAATATGGAGCCGGCTTTCTCCTTCTGACTCAGATTTAGTGCCTCAGCCAGTATACATCCTCTGTGGGAATTAATCTAAGCGGAACAGGTGCTCTTCATACATAAAAGACCGAGTGAAAGCTTTGCTCGGAACTTGTTTCTGTTTGAAGCAATTCGAGCTGGACGGTGTGGTATGGATTTGAGGAGCTGAACGTTGTGGGTTAGACGGTGTTGAGAGGAGAGATGGACAGTGTTGTGGCTGTGAGGAGAGCTGGACGGTGTTGTGGTTATGTGATTTATGGAGCCGGTGTGCAATTGGACGAGTGGACGAGCAAAGCAACTCCGATCGCTTTACTGATTGAAACATTCATTCAGAACCGATTGAAACATTCATTCTAACTGATTGAAAAGTGACTCACTCGTCACAGGTTCATGCCCTCCTTCTTTCACATGTGACCCACTCAGGATCGGGAAGTTTTCATTCAAATGATTCAATCGGCACCCTCAAAATGTTTCACTCGGCTATGTCTCTGGAATTGAACCACTCGGAGAAACCTTGCTCGGATATATTGCTTGGGAGTAATTCAGTCGACCCTTCCTTCACTCCTTGAAATGATCCACTCGGACACATTTATTCGGATACTCTCACTCGGAATTGCCTCAATCGTCAATCAGCCCATTCGGTTGTATTTACTCGGGAGTCAGCTTTGCCTTTCACTCAGAAATTTGGAACTTGAGAGGATCTGGCCGATAGAAATTCTTTCCAGGTCTGAGCTTTGCTTTGCTCGGAAATACAACTCTCTGCCCCAACTCACTCGGAAGTGCCTTCCTTGGAGACATCTCACTCGGGGTTAGTTTGAAACTTGAGAGTTCTACCCGAAAGAGACTCATTCCCGGTCGGACTCTTTTCCTTGCTTGAAAAGACACTTTCTCCGAAACACACTACTCAGAAAGGCTTTGCCTGACAATTGTTCTTCCGAGGTTCAGAGTTTTTTCATTCGGAATCAACTCACTCGGGAGTCTTCCACTCGGAGACAATTTTACCCAGAAAAAGCACTTGTCCCCAAATCAGACTCGCTTCAATCAGTAATCCTTCACTCGGACGTATATCTTTGGGCAGTATTTATTCAAAGTCAGTCCTTTTTTCACTCAGAGTGGTTGCAGTCAGGAAGCTTCCATTCGGATTTATCTCCAACCGGGACATATTCCTTCAAGGTCAGCCATTTTTCACTTGGAATGGCTTTGATAGGGAATCTTCCACTCGGATTTACTTCCAACCGAGAGATAATCCACTCGGCAATGCTTCATTCGGAGACTCCCTACTCGGGAATGATCATTTCCGAGTCATACTAGTCGGATTTGATCATTCCGAGTCGGAATTCACTATAAAAAGAGAATTCTTTCCACTTGGGCTTGTTCTTCTTGTTTCTTTATCATTTGATGGTCGTTTTTCTCTTTTTATTGACCCTTGTATTATCTTAATTTCTACAAAATAAAATACCCAAGTAGAATATAGTGGAAAGAAAGCAAAAATCACAAAAATTAAGGAAATACAATGCATAATGATTAAAATCCTAAGCAAACTAAATCTAATTTATTGTGTTATAAAACACTTATCAAAATACCCCAAACCAAAACATTGCTTGTCCTTAAGCAATTACCATATTCACATGATAAGATGCAGAAAACACTAAGCTCAGCAAACTAAGGAATCCAAAATAGAGAAAAAGATTTATTCAAATGCCAATATTAATTTTCTTATGTGAATCAATTTTCATTATCAAGACAGAGGATATTCTTTTCTCAATTTTCACTCAAAGTGTTTCATGGTTTGTGTATCACTCAGATCATCATAGTCAAAAAATATTACCATAAGCTTGTTAATAAACCAGCAACTCCACAGTTTAGATAGAAAATATGTCAAAGTCTAAAGGTCTTTCAAAGGTTGTAACGTGGCCTTGGGTTGTATTGTCAAGGTAGGAATTTCAAGAAAAATGGAATACAAAAGGGATTTAACAGTCATGAATGATTCAAATTACCATCATAAATTTAACAGAGCAAATTTTTGAACTTTTATGGACTTTTTGGAATTCATTCAATATCATCCTTTTGATTTTCTTTTTCTTTTTTCTTGCTTTTCTTTGCATCCCATACATATTTTTCTTAAGTCCTTTTTTATTTCTTTGCTCCACTAAATTTCCAACTTTTTCACCATTAAGAGAATATCAGTCAATGAAAGGCTTCAAAGAAAAATTTTCACTTTTAGGCTTAAAAGGGGCAACTAGGGGTCAATTTGTGCAAAAATTCTGAGGCTTAAGAATAAGACCTAATTGTGCCTTTATCATCCTAAGACATATAATCAAAAACCATTTTGAATCGGTTGAAAAACAAGTTCTAGAATATTAATGACTATGAGATTCACTCAATCAAGAAGATATGAGTTTTGAAAATTTGTTTGATAAATAACCCATTTTGGCTCAAGTCTAACCATGGAAAGTCTTTTCAAAGAAAATTTTAATCACATAAGGTTCATTTAGACATTGATTTGGCATTTAAACAATCAAATTTTGAAAATTTTACTCAAAATTTTGGGGTCCTTAGATACTTTAGCCTTGTGTTCAAAGTAAATTTATCATATAATCATGGTAAATTACAAGATTACAAACAAAACAAGGAAAACACACATGCATGAAAAATATAACAATCACACGACGTAAACAAAATAGTTAAGTTTTCTTATCTACCACCCCAAACCAGAATTTGACATTGTCCTCAATGTTAAAATGGATGATAAAAGGATAAGAAAACTTACCTGTAGTAACCCCAAACCAGCATCTGACATAGTTGGTTTTTTTTTTTAAAGCTCAAAATGAAACAACAACTTTTTATAGGGTTACCTCCCTATCAGTGCTAAGTTTTAAGTCTTCAGCCAGACTTCTCACCGTTTGGATTTACTCATCAGGAGCATCAAGCAAGTCCAAGTCACTTGCTTGTTGTATTGGTTGACCTGTCAAGTAGTGCTTTACTCTCTGTCCATTTACCCTAAATGTACCAGATTTCTCGCTCCATAGTTCGACAGCTCCAAAGGGAAAGACTTTTGTCACCTTGAATGGTCCCAACCATCGGGATCTCAGTTTACCTGGAAAAAGCTTCAATCTGGAGTTAAATAGTAAAACCATATCACCTGGATTAAATGTTCTCCGTTGGATGTGATGATCATGCCATTGTTTGGTTTTTTCTTTATAAATTCTGGCATTTTCGTATACATCTAGACGAAGTTCTTCAAGCTCATTTAATTCCAACAACCTATATTCACCTGCAGCCTTAGGATCAAAGTTAAGAGTTGTAACAGCCTAAAAAAATTTATATTCTAGCTCAACAAGTAAATGACAGGGCTTCCCATATACTAGCTTAAAAGGTGTGGTTCCAATGGGAGTTTTGTATGCGGTTCGATACGCCCATAAGGAATCATCCAACTTAATAGACCAATCCTTGTGTGATGTATTCACCACTTTTTGAAGAATATTTTTAATTTCCCGATTGGATACCTCAACTTGTCCACTAGTTTGTGGGTGGTAAGGTGTAGCAACCTTATGCCTAACTCTATATTTCTTTAGAAGGGTCTGAAAAGTTTTCTCAATAAAATGAGACCCTCCATCACTTATAACACATTTTGGGACCCCAAACCTTGGAAATATTATTTTCTTAAAAATTTTAATAACAGTCTTAGCATCAGAATGGGGTGAAGCAATGGCTTCCACCTATTTTGACACATAGTCAACTGCCACTAATATGAACTGATTTCCAAAAGAGGAAGGAAAAGGTCCCATAAAATCAATACCCCATACATCAAACAATTCAACTTCTAAAATGGTATTCAATGGCATTTCATGTCTCTTACCAATGTTACCTGTTCTTTGGCAAGCATCACAAGTTAGAACATACTTACGTACATCCTTAAAAATATTTGGCCAATAGAACCCAACTTATAATATTTTAGCGGCTGTCTTGGAGGTGCTCATGTGCCCTCCACAGGAAAGAGAATGGCAATGATCCAAGATAGCATAAACCTCATCTTGTGAAACACACCTCCGAATCAAACCATCTGCACATTGCTTGAATAGGAGTGGTTCATCCCAATAATAATGCTTGACATCTGCATAAAACTTTTTCCTTTGCTGAAAGCTAAGATCAGGAGGTAAGATACCACATGCAAGAAAATTTACAAAATCAGCATACCAAGGAACACGTTGGATACTAAGATTCAAGAGTTGTTTATCCGAAAAAGATTCATTGATGGGAATATTATATGTTTCTTCTTTTTCAGATGTTAACCTAGACAGGTGGTCAGCGACCAAGTTCTCGGTACCCTTCTTATCCTTAATTTCTAAGTCAAATTCTTGCAATATTAGAATCTACCTAATTAACCTAGGTGCTTTGCTTCCTTTTTATTCAATAGATACTTAATGGCAGAGTGGTCAGTGTAAACAGTAACATGTGAACCTACCAAGTAAGATCTAAATTTATTAAAAGCAAAGACAATAGCTAACAGTTCTTTTTCAGTTGTGGCATAATTTACCTGAGCATCATCCAGCGCCCGGCTGGCATAATGAATTACATGGAGCTTTTTATCCTTTCGTTGCCCCAATACAACCCCCACTGCGTAATCACTCGCATCGCACATCAACTCAAACGGGAGTTTCCAATTAGGTGGTTGCACGATGGGGGCAGAGATTAGAGCTTGCTTAATCCTGCAAAAAGCTTCCATACAAGATGAATCAAAATTGAAAGGCAGATCCTTACCCAGAAGAGTTGTAAGAGGCTTTGTGATCTTGGAGAAATCTTTAATGAACCTATGGTAAAACCCTGCATGTCCAAGAAAACTCCGAATACCTTTCACATTTGTAGGTGGAGGCAATTTTTTAATCACTTCCACTTTAGCCTTATCAACTTCTATACCTCTCTCAGACACCAGATGTCCAAGAACTATGCCTTCTCTTACCATAAAATGGCATTTTTCCCAGTTTAAGACCAGATTGGTCTCTTCACAACGCTGCAAGACTTGGCACAAATTTGTTAAAAAATTATCAAAATCCAAACCATGCACTGAAAAATCATCCATAAAGACTTCCATCACTTTTTCAATAAGGTCAGAAAAAATATCTTGCATACACCTTTGAAAAGTCGCAGGTGTATTACACAGACCAAAAGGCATACGCCTATAAGTATAAGTCCCATAAGGGCAAGTGAAGGTAGTCTTTTCTTGATCAAATGGATGAATGGGAATTTGATGAAAACCTGAATACCCATCCAAATAACAGAAATAAGAGTGTTCCGTAAGTCTTTCAAGCATCCGATCAATAAAAGGGAGAGAAAAATGATCTTTTTTCGTGGCGCTGTTTAATTTCCTATAATCAATGCACATGCGCCAACCAGAGACAATCCTAGTGGGAATCAAGTTATGTTTATCATTTTCAATCACAGTTATTCCCCCCTTTTTAGGCACCACATGAATAGGACTTACCCATTTACTACTATCAACAGGATATATGACTCCAGCATCAAGCAATTTCAAAATTTCCTTTTTAACCACTTCTTGCATTTTTGGATTTAATCTCCTAAGTGGTTCTACTGTGGGCCTACTTTCATCTTCTACAGTAATCCTGTGCATACAAAGAGAAGGGCTAATCCCTTTGATATCATCCATTGTATAACGTATTACCTTTCTATACAACCTAAGTTGTTTCAAAAGTTTTTCAGTTTCACATGGATTCAATTCAGCATTAACAATCACAGGATATGTGGAATTAGGGCCAAGAAACTCATACCTTAAAGAAGTTGGTAAAGGTTTTAATTCCACATTGGGGCTTACCACTTTGTCACCTATGACCTCAGTATCATGTTTTAATGGGGCCTTAGAGCAATCAGATGTTTCTGTCGGCTCAATCATGAAAACAGTTTCAAGTGGGTCATTAGGAAAGGTTGCTTCCTTTACCACTTATTCAACAAAATCCACACTACAACAAACATTATTATAAGGTTTTTCTAAAATATTTTTCAAGTTAAAATCAACCTTTTGGTCTTCAACAGTTAGAGACAACTTACCATTCTTGACATCGATCACAGCACCTGCAGTTGCTAAAAATGGTCTGCCTAAAATAATAGGAATCAAAGAATCTTCATCCATTTCAAGCACAACAAAGTCAGCAGGTATAAAAAATTTTCCTATCTTAATAGGAACATCCTCTAAAATTCCTACAGGATATTTTATAGATCTATCAGCCAATTGTAAAGACATCCTAGTAGGTTTTAGCTCACTCAATCCTAACTTTTCAGCAACAGATAATGGCATTAAACTCACACTTGCTCCTAAATCACACAATGCTTTATCTATATTCATGTCACCAATCATGCAAGGAATAGAGAAACTACCTGGATCTTGGAGCTTGGATGGAAGCTTTTTTTGAATTAGAGCACTGCACTCTTCAGTAAGTGCAACTGTACCATCTTTCTCCAGTCTTCTTTTGTTGGACAAAATGTCTTTCAGGAACTTTGCATATGTGGGCATTTGCTGCAAAGCATATGTGAAGGGAATATTGATATATAATTTCTTTAAAACATCAAGAAACTTACCAAATTGTTTGTCCAACTTTGCTTTAGCCAAGCGCTAAGGAAATGGAATGGGAGGTTGATATGGCTTAACTTTCTCCTTCTTTTCTTATGGTTTCTCTTCTTCAATCACTGGATGAGATGAAGATTCATCCACTTTCTTTTCCTCCTTTGCAGTCTTGTCAATTGGCCCATCATATTGAGTACCACTCCTAAGAGTGACAGCCATGGTTTGGTTAGATGGTCCAGCCTCTGGTTTTCCAGGAAATGTTCCTGGTGCTCTTTGAGAATAGGAGGCTTGTTGGGCAATCTAATTTTCCAGTATTTTGTTATGGGTGGCAAGAGAGTCCACTTTTGAAGCCAAGTTTTTTATTGCATCAGAGAACTCATCATTTTGTTTAAGTTGATGCTGGTGTATTTTAAGAGAATCAAGTTTGTATAATACACTCAAAGAGACGTGCCAAGTTTTAAACACGGTAGTTGTAGTTATAAAGGATATCGTTCCCACTAAGGATCATCAGCAATTGAAACTTAAAATATTACGGCGGATTAAAACGATTGTTTTCATGGTTTTGAGTTCAAAATATAAACTACAATATGTGAACGAATATGCAATGAAATAAAAGGAGTTTATCAAATTGTAACAACTGGGATTAGGATTCACCGATCTTACCTTCCGATACACAACATATATTCATGAAAACAGGGTTTGAACTATAATACTTTACGTCACAATCAATGTCATTCGTATCAATTCCTTGACTATGAAATTCATAAAAACAGATTTGATAACGTCAATCCCTTGATCGTTTCAAATCCATTCCAGCATTACGACCGATTGTTTAGACGTTCAATGCGTTAAATACCATCCCTGGTTATTTACTCATAATGAACATTTCATTTAGATCTGTTTTCAAAAGTTATTTTCCAACAACAAACGTAAACTTAATTCAAGAAACTAGTGATCAAGTAGATTCAAGCAGTGAACACAAAACGAAATACCAAGAATCATAGAACAAATTTACCCGATTCATGAATATATCATTTATGATCTTCAAGTAAGAAAGGCTACATCCAATCCCAAGGAGAGGTTTAGCCACTCATGGTGGTCATTACAACTTAGAAAAGATGAAGAAAAGATAGAGTACAAAGTGTTTCTAACTATCCAGCTCCCCTTTCCATCCACCATGCAGTAAGCTTATATAAAAGAATACTCGCTCAAGCGAGTTTATATTTCGCTCAGGCGATGAGCATTCTTCAGCACGAAGGAAATCCACGTCCTGCTTCATTATGGGCTTGATTCGCTCAAGCGGTTCAGATTCGCTTAAGCGGGTCTTCATATCTGATACTTCATTCCATTTCGCTTAAGCTGTTTCTTTATCCACTTCAGCAAGCCCTTTAAAATTTGGTTCTGGACAAATTTCGCTGGAACGAAATAATATCGCTCAAGCGACCTCTACATTGCTGCATTCTGGAAGAAATTCGCTGGCTTTTCTATTCAAAACGCTTGAGCGAGGCTACTGCTATTTCATTCTGTACCAATCTCGCTCAAGCGGCCTCAGTGTTCGCTCGGGCGAATACTTCATTTTTCAATACTGGCTTGATTTCGCCTGGGCGCATCACTCCTCGCTCAAGCGAGTCTTGACCTGATACTATTATTTGTTAAATTCATGGCTCGCCCAAGCGAGCTCTTCAATTTTTCCTCAGCGATCATGATTCGCTCAAGCTATATACCCTCCGCTTGAGCGAATATCACTCTGTTTGCTCAACTCTTAGTAGATTTTCTTCATTTCTTTTCTTTTCTTCTTTCTTCTTTGAATTTTCCTGAGATTGTAACAAAATTAGCCAATCAACCTGTACAATGTTCATATCACCATTTATTTTCTATTTAGCTTACAAAATTGGCAAACATTGTACATTATATCCAATTTATGCTTCATTAATCATGCAAAATATAGGTAAATTGGACATCTATCAACTCTCCCCAACCTAGAACTTTGCTTGTCCTCAAGCAATTGGTCAAGAGAAAGTTTAAGTGAAACAAAGATCTTAATTAATCACAGCTGCAAATAAAATGAAGGACAACTTTTCACTATTCACAAATGATAAATCCTCAATCATGCTTCATTTTATCTAACCAAATTCTAAGTTTGAAACTATAATACACAATTGCAAGTAACCACTCTGCTGTAAAAACAAGAAATCCTCTCTGGTTATACCTTCCAGGTGAGTGTTTGCTCTTTTTATCATTGGTCAAGTGTTATTCAATCATTGCATTTCATTTCACTGCATAAGATAACCACTCAAACAAACATGGATCAAGAGGTCTTTAATAGGTTGTAACTTGGCCAGGCTTACAAGAAATTCATTGGTTTTTCTTTGGATGCAAAGACATACTAAGGACACTTAGATTTCTTGGCCTTGACTTTTTGTTATGTCATTTTTGCTTCATTTAAGCCATTCAACTTTTTCTTTATATTCCTCCTTCATTTTGTTTATTCTTTGACCTTGGTAGGAGGATCTTACGTTGTTTTCCAAAAATTTTCTCTTTTCTTTTGACAGTCACAGCCAAACTCTTCACATACCCTTCTTGAAAGATTGTTCTTGTCCTTAGCATGCATTAAGGTTGGATTATTTTGTTATACAGGCATGATCTAAGGTTAAGAAAAGAAACTTTCTTGGCTCAGTTGGGGTTAAACACAAAATTTGGATTGATTACTTGAAGGTTGGCTTTTTGGCTCTTGTTTAAACCTATTCTACACAAAGTTTGCCTCTATCCTATCTATGCTTGACTAAGCAATAATCCTCGCCAGAAACTCATGCAATGAAAGATTACACAAAGATCAATGAACTCTCTGTGTTTAAGGTTGCACTATCTCACTGGGTTAATTGTCTTGATTTCTTTATTCTCACAGAAAAGGGTTCAAGCATTGTGAACTAATTCCTAACTCAAGAATTAGAAAGATTCATTCAACATTCATAAGAATTATCAGAGTTTCCAAAACTAATCATCCTTCCTTTTATGCAAGCCTAAGATTAGTTCACATCTTTCTTCACTTTTCCATATCATTTAAACAAAATTTCCGCGCCTAAACATTATAACTAACGTATGTAACAAAATTCATTTAGGCGTAACAGGAAAATCTAACTGTAAATCATGTGAAATTGACATAAAAGGAAAGTACTGAACAATAAGTACTGAATTTAAAGTAACATAATAAAAGGAACATAATTTAAAGTAGCATAAGCTTAAATAAACTTGACAAAATAAAAAGGAACCACAGTAGCATGCTCAGTCATGCGACATCACAATATCAGTGACCACTCAATCCAGTTGCTCTTCAAACTCCCTGTCCTCAGCCTCCTCCTGCTGCTGAGTCTGTGTATCAGTTGGTGCTGTGACAGGTACAACTGCTGGTCCTGCTGATGTGGCTGGTGGTGATGGTGGTGCCTCTGGCTCAGCAGCGTCAGCTGCTGGCCTCTCCTCCTCCGGCAGAATAGGACTGTCCCCAGGCCAAGCAACACGCTCCACGAACTGGTCGGGGTGCATAAAAGGGCCTGAAGGATGGCTCCAATAGCTGGCTCGGTAGTGGTACAGCATGCCTCTGTGAATAGCGGCCTGCTGTCGCTCAAGGTGAAGAAGATGAGCAAGGAGGGTAGGATCATAAGTAGGTGGTGGCGGTGGTTGAAGAGGTGGCTGAACTAGAGGTGATGATACCACAGGTGGTGGTGGTGGTGACGTCTGTACCTGTGGTGCAGGTGTAGGTATCCTGCAATTCAAATCTATGAATTTCCGATCGATGGATGGTCTAATCGGCGTGATGGGGTTAACATCGATCCCATGGACTGCACAAAGTCCGGTGATGAATGCAGGGAAACCAAGGCTGCCTTTAGGTTTTGTATCAGCTAATGTGGTCTTCGGATTTTGCTGTGCAAACCTAAAGATTTCATCTAAAATTATTTGAGCAAGGTCAACAGACATATTTTGAGAAAGGATGCAGAAGAGAAGCTCATATTTTGGAAGGGGTAAATCAGATACATGGGCATTTGGGATAACATTTGCTAAGAGAAATGCTGTCCACACCCTAGTCAGCATTGTCATATCCTTCCTCAGAAGTCTAGAAGGATGCTGGCAAGCCCCTCTGTACATATGATGCCCTGGTAAACAGAGTTTATCTTCAAGCTCCTGTGTGGGGTAGATATGTCAGTTTTTCTTCAAGGTGCCATAGGTGCACAAATCTCCGTCAGGTAACCGAAGTATATCACCTAAATGTTCGTTGATAGTGTCTCTATTATACAAAATCCAGGTGCCCCGAACCCAAGTTTTTCATTCTAAAGTGCCCTCTTTGTTCTATGCGTTAGCATAGAATTCTTTGACAATCTCTGGGTCGAATTTATGTCTGGGGTTTGCAACTCTTAACCATTTTCTTCTTCTCAATAATTCCAAGAAGTCATCACACTCTCCTTCACGTAAATCAACCTTCCTTTCAGGAATAAAAGTCCAGTGGTCTATGTTCTCATGGCGTTGTTTATGCTCCTTACTCCTGAATTTCGGGTGTTGTTGTGAAGAGTTTCCTTCACCTCTCTTCCTTTTTCCTTTTTCTCTCTCACTCTGCCTTGGGGCATCAGCACTCGTTACTTTCGTTCTAGCCATCCTGAAAAACAGAAAATGCTAAGAGAGTTCATAAGGCAGAAAAGTACAATTGCTTACACCATCTAGTTCACAATATTTTACTGAAAAACAGAGCATGAGGGAAGGTTTCGACAGTTACAAAAAAAACGTTGTTCTATTGATGTCATTAATCAAAAAAACGGAACATGGTTAATTGTTTCTGCCAACACAGAACCTAATCGGGAACATTATATAATTGCATGCATTGTTTTTCAGCAGCCACACCAAAAATAAAAAATAAAAAAAACAGAGCATGCTTAAGGCAAATGGTTTCACTACTTTATTCTAGGGCATAATTTACATTTGGATTCCATTATGCAAAACAACATTGCAGAGGTGAAAATCAAACCCTAACTAACATAAAACTGAAATCGTAACCCACATTGAGAAATAAATAAAGAAATAAAAACGTAAAGAAGAGAAAGATGAACAGATGCATGAGAAGTGAGAAAACTTACTTGAGGAATATGGGAAAGAAGAGAAAGATGAGAACTTGATGAGAACAATGAGGAAGAAACTTCAAGAAACCTTTCAGAATCAAAGATGGGAGTGAGAGGGGTTCGGAAGTTGAGACCTTTTAAAAAGATACAAGAGTGTAGTTGAAGAAGTGAACAGATTGTGCCCTTTTAAAAAGAAACCATAACCGCTTAAATTCGCTCATGCGAGATTAAACAGCTATAGCGAATATTAAGTTCCACTCTCTAATTTCGCTCAAGCGATTATGGTTCGCTGTAGCGAAATCTAAGTTAAAAGGTACCTGATGCTCCCAAAAATCCCCTCGCTTGCTTTAAATAACTTTCGCTTAGGCGAATCACTATGTTTAAGACACTGGGTAAAATTCGCTAGGGCGAAATGAATGGCGCTTAAGCGAGTATGCAATGTTTTCTTTCTGGACAAAATTCTCTTCAGCGATATGGATTCGCTTGGGCGATTTTGTTCCAGTGTTTAATAAAAGATACCTCGCTTGAGCGTGACTTAATGCGCCTGAGCGAAAATTGCAGAAAATGGGATTTTTTTCAAATTAATGAATGTTCTGCAAAATTCGCTTGAGCGGTCTTTAATTCGCTTAAGCGAAGTTTGTCCAGTGGCTATTCCTTTGTCTTGGCCTGAGCGAAAGGTAAAAATTTTTTTCAAGCGAAGAAGACATTCGCTCAAGCTAAAAGTGGGTCGCTTAAGCGACTTCTGTCCAGTATCAAAATATAAGTTTTTCGTTTAAGCGACTTTGAGCGAATGTAGGTATTTGGCTTATTCGCTTAAGCGAAATGGTATGCGCTTGAGCGAATATCCCCATACTTGAAAATTTATATCCTCCACTTGTATTTTCTTCAAAAACTTATCTCATCATTCGATCCTTTGGTTCCTTCTAGTCTTCTCACTCACTTATAAAGCATCTCATACAAAAAGCATTCACACAATTGCACAACTAAACAAAACAACAACAAATTAAACACACTGGGTTGCCTCCCAGGTAGCACTTGTTTAACGTCGTTAGCTCGACGCCTGATTGATTTTCATTCTTCAATAAAGTGGATCAGCATATCTAGCTTTTCTACTCCGCCACCCATATATGGTTTGAGTCTTTGTCCATTAACTGTCCAGGTTCTGTCAGAATTAGGATTTTGCAACTCAACAGTACCATATGATTTGACTTCTTTAACAAGGAAAGGTCCAGACCATTTTGATTTCAACTTTCCTGGAAAAAGTTTGAGCTTTGAATTGAATAAAAGAACTGATTGTCCTAGGTAGAAGCTTTTTGCTAAAATCTTTTTATCATGGTAGGCTTTCATTCTGTCTTTATAAATTCTTGATGATTCATAAGCCTCTCGCCTCCATTCTCCCAGTTTTTCCAACTGAATCTTTCTTTCCTTTGTTGATGCTTCAGGATCAAAATTGAGTAACTTCATTGCCCAATAGGCCTTATGTTCTAGTTCTACAGGTAAATGACAGCTCTTTCCGTAGACTAATTGGTAGGGTGAGAACCCTGTTGGAGCTTTAAAAGCTGTTCTGTATGCCCACAAAGCGTCATTCAACTTTAGAGACCAATCTTTTCTGCTTTGGGAAACTGTCTTTTCCAAAATTCTTTTGATTTCCCTGTTAGACACTTCCACTTGGCCATTGGCTTGTGGATGGTAAGGAGAAGTCACCTTATGCTTAACACCATAATGTTCTAAACACTTTTGAAGTTGTGTGTTGCAAAAGTGAGATCCTCCATCACTTATCAGAACTCGGGGGGTGCCAAATCTGCTGAAAATATTTTTCTTTAAAAATTTGATTACAGTTTTGGCATCTGCCTTTGCACAAGCCATTGCTTCGACCCATTTCGAAACATAATCAACAGCTACCAAGATGTATTCATTTGAAAGTGAGGATGGTAATGGTCCAACAAAATCTATGCCCCAACAATCAAAAACTTCTACTTCTAAGATGGCTGTCAGTGGTATTTCATTCCTCCTTGAAATACTTCCACTTTTCTGACATGTATCACAGTTCTGCACAAAAAAATTAGCATCTTTAAATATAGAGGGCCAGAAAAAACCTGATTGTAAGATCTTAGCAGCGGTTCTTTCTCCATTGAAATGTCCTCCATATGCTGAACTATGGCAGTGCCATAGAATACTCCTGGCTTCTTGTTCAGATACACATCTTCTCAAAATATTATCTGATCCAAGCTTGAATAAGTAAGGATCATCCCAAATAAATTGTTGTGCATCTTTCAGAAGTTTTTTCTTCTGCTGCCATGTAAAATCTTCAGGAATCACTCCGGCAGCCTTAAAATTAGCCATGTCAGCAAACCATGGTCTTTCTTGAATCAACAACAGCCTTTCATCTGGGAATTCTTCAGGAACTTCAGGCTGTATCTTTGTAACTTCATCATTAATTAGTCTGGACAAATGATCTGCAATGTGATTTTCACTGCCTTTTTTGTCAAGAATGGTTAAGTCAAACTCTTGTAGCAGCAAAATCCACCTAATTAATCTTGGCTTGGAATCAGATTTATTCATCAAGTACTTGATTGCTGCATGATCTGTAAAAACTATAACTCGTGCACCAATTAAGTACGATCTGAATTTTTCAAGCCCATACACAACAGCTAGTAATTCTTTTTCAGTTGTGGCATAATTAATTTGAGCTTCATTCAAAACTTTACTAGCGTAATGTATTGGATGAAAAATTCTGGATTTTCTTTGTCCTAACACTGCACCTATTGCATAATCACTTGCATCACACATGATTTCAAAATCAAGATTCCAATCGGGTGCAATTATGACAGGTGCAGTAGTTAGTTTTTCCTTCAACATTTGAAAAGCAAGCAGACATGATTTATCAAATTGAAAGGAATTCTCTTTTTGCAGTAGATTACTCAAAGGTTTAGCAATTTTCGAAAAATCTTTTATAAACCTTCGGTAGAATCCTGCATGACCTAGAAAACTCCTGACACCTTTGACATTTATTGGTGGGGGTAATTTTTCAATAACTTCAACTTTTGCCCTATCCACCTCAATGCCTTTGTTTGAAATGGTGTGACCTAACACTATGCCTTTAGTTACCATAAAGTGACATTTTTCCCAATTGAGCATTAAATTGGTTTCCACACACCTTTTCAACACGGTATCAAGGTTTTCTAAACAAGAATGAAATGATTTACCAAAGACGGAGAAGTCATCCATGAAGACTTCTATGCATTTTTCCACAAGGTCTGAAAAAATTGCCAGCATGCACCGTTTAAAGGTGGCTGGAGCATTACATAGTCCAAAAGGCATCTTTCGATATGCAAAAACACCAAAAGGGCAAGTAAATGCAGTTTTCTCCTGGTCTTCTGGCGCCACTGCTATTTGATTATAGCCTGAGTATCCATCCAGAAAACAATAATAAGCTTGTCCCGCCAACCTTTCCAGCATTTGGTCCATGAATGGCAATGGAAAATGATCTTTCCTTGTTGCTTGGTTGAGCTTTCGGTAGTCTATACACATTCTCCATCCCGTTACTGTTCTGGTTGGAATTAACTCATTATTTTCATTCCTCACCACCGTCATGCCACCCTTCTTTGGTACTACTTGAACTGGGCTCACCCATGTACTATCTGAAATAGGGTAGATCATTCCGGCTTCAAGCAACTTCAGCACCTCTTTCTTCACGACCTCTTTCATGATTGGATTTAATCGTCTTTGAGGTTGAGCCACTGGTCTGTATTCCTGCTCCATAAAAATATAATGCATACAATACGATGGACTGATGCCTTTCAAATCACTTAATTTCCAACCAATAGCTTGCTCATTCTTTTTCAGAATTTCAATCAGCTTTTCTTCTTCTTCTTTCAACAAAGTGCTGCTGATTATTACTGGTTTATTACCTTGGTCATCTAAAAAGACATATTTCAGATTTGGAGGTAATTCTTTCAATTCTAACTTATGAACCTCAGGACTTTATTTTTCATCCAGTTTTTCCACTTTGCTTTCCTCGCTTGTCATCACCTTACCGGCTTCAAGACTTTGCAAAACCTCCTGCACTTCATTCATCTCCATATTATTAAAACTCTCATCAGCATTCACTAGAGCCTTTTCAAGAGGGCTTGAATTGTTCATCTTGTGAAGCTGTTTTGAAATTGTCTCCTCTTCCGCATCAATTTTGAAACAACTCTGCTTGTCTGCAGGATATTTCATGGCTTCAAAAACATCAAAATTGACTTCCTCGTCTTGGACTCTTACTTTTAATTTCCCATCATCAACATCTATGATAACTTTTGCAGTCTTCATAAATGGTCGTCCCAAGATCAAAGGTACTTCTGAATCTTCTTCCATATCCATGATCACAAAATCTACTGGAAACACGAATTTGTCTACTTTTACTAGAACATCTTCTGCAACTCCATAAGGGAACTTCATTGATCTATCAGCTAATTGGAGAGTCATTCTAGTTGGTCGAATTTCCAGATCACCAATTCTCTTCAGCATAGATAATGGCATCAGATTAATGCTTGCTCCTAGGTCGAGTAATGCTTTTCCTACTGGCAGGCTACCAATGGTGACAGGAATTGTAAAACTTCCCGGATCTTTGGTCTTCTGCGGTAATGGTTTTTGAATTATAGCACTACACCCGGCCTCTAATTCTACTGTCTCCTCAGAGAATCTTTTTTTCTTTGTCAGTAAATCCTTCATAAATTTTGCATAAGTAGGCATCTGCTCCATGGCTTCCATAAATGGTACATTGATCTGTAATCTCTTGAATATGTCCATGAACCTAGCAAACTGCCTCTCTTTATCCTGCTTTGAAGGATTTTTGGGATAAGGCATGCTTTTCAGCTGTGGTATACCTTCATCCACCTTCATCTTTCCTTTCTCTACATCACTCTTTTTATCTTTCTCCTTTTCTTTTTCTTTATTTACAGTCTCACTCTTTTTATTCTCATCTTTTTCTCTATTTTTTTCTTTTTCTTTCTCTTTCAAAAATCTTTCTTCTTCCTTTTCTTTTTCACCCAACTCTACACCTGTAGTTTTTCCACTTCTGGTCATCACTGCCTGACATTGCTCCTTAGGATTCGCTTCAGTGTTGGCTCCATATTGAGGTCTTTTTTGTTCTGCTATTTGACGGGCAAGCTGTCCAACCTGAGTCTCTAGATTCCTAATGGAAGCTTCTGTGTTCTTCTGATTTGTTAGAGAAGCTTGCATGAACTTTTCCAATGTATCTTCCAATCTAGTTGTCTTTTCCATCAGAGACGGTCCTTGTTGGTGGGCCTGTGGTCTATTGTATGTACTAGCCTCTTGCCTCCAACCTTGGCCTTGATTTGCATTATTCCTCCATCCCTGAAATGGTTGATTAGTAAAATTGGAATTAAAATTATTTTGTCTACCTTGATTGTTCATGTAATGGACAGCTTCTTCCTGCGACCCACAATGTCCATTTGGATGGTCACCTCCATAAAAGTCACATCTTGCATTCATTTGTTGCTGAGGTTGTGCAGATTGAACTGAGTGTAATTGTTGAGGAAGTTTGGCCATCTGTTGAGTTAAGGCTTCGATCTGTTGGGTCAAAATTTTGTTTTGAGCTAAAATAGCATCAGAAGTGTTCAAGTCAAGAATTCCTTTCTTTTGTACTTGCTGCCTATCATGCTGTGCTTGATAGTCTGTGGATGACAAAGCTTCTATGATTCTAGTAGCTTGGTCAGCATCTACTGTCATCATTGTTCCACCAGCAGCAGCATCTAAAATCATCTTTGTGTCAGGCCTTAGACCATTGTAGAAAATGTTCAGCTGTGCTATATCTTCAAATCCATGATTTGGACATTTGCGCAATAAGGACTTGAATCTGTCCCATGCTTCACAAAAAGGTTCTTCCATTCCTTGACGGAAAGTTGAAATGTCAGACTTTGCTTTTATGAATCTTGATGGTGGAAAGAAACGAAACAGGAATTTCTCCTCCACACTAGACCAATTATTCAAGCTTTGGTTTGGATGCGATTGCAACCATTCTTTGGCCTTCCCAGCTAGAGAAAATGGGAACAAGCGGAGATATGCTTATTCAAGATCTCCTTGCTCAAAGCCCATAGTACCTACCAATTCATAAAATGTAGCTAAGTGAGTATATGGGTCTTCATGTGACATTCCAGTAAATTGGTGAGCACTAATCAAGCTAAGAAATGCTGGTTTCATTTCCAAAGCTCTGGTTTGTGGGATTGCTATGCTTGAAAAATATCTGGGTCCTTGTTGGTTTGCATAGTCTCCCAAGGTACGCCTTGGTGGTTGACGTCCTTCCATATTTTCAAGTTTTGGAATGGTTGTTGGTGTTGAGATTGGAGAAGAAGAAGAAAAAGATTGGTCCTCCTCTTGTTGTGCTTTTGCTTTGGCTTTGATTTTCTTCAAAGTCTTCTCAATTTCAGGGTCTATTTCAGCCTGTTCTTTGAATCCCTGACTTCTTAATATCATAAGCAAAGCTAGCAAAAGAGAGGTTAACCAAGAAAATGATACAAAACAACACAAAAATGCACTACGTACAGTATTCACACACCGTAATAACTTAATTCAATTACTTCGATCCCCGGCGGACGGCGCCAAAAACTTGCTGGTGTATTTTAAGAGAATCAAGTTTGTATAATACACTCAAAGAGACGTGCCAAGTTTTAAACATAGTAGTTGTAGTTATAAAGGATATCGCTCCCACTAAGGATCATCAGCAATTGAAACTTAAAATATTACGGCGGATTAAAACGATTGTTTTCATGGTTTTGAGTTCAAAATATAAACTACAATATGTGAACGAATATGAAATGAAATAAAAGGAGTTTATCAAATTGTAACAACTGGGATTAGGATTCACCGATCTTACCTTCCGATACACAACGTATATTCATGAAAACAGGGTTTGAACTATAATACTTTACGTCACAATCAATGTCATTCGTATCAATTCCTTGACTACGAAATTCATAAAAACAGATTTGATAACGTCAATCCCTTGATCGTTTCAAATCCATTCCAGCATTACGATCGATTGTTTAGACGTTCAATGCGTTAAATACCATCCCTGGTTATTTACTCATAATGAGCATTTCATTTAGATCTGTTTTCGAAAGTTATTTTCCAACAACAAACGTAAACTTAATTCAAGAAACTAGTGATCAAGTAGATTCAAGCAGTGAACACAAAACGAAATACCAAGAATCATAGAACAAATTTACCCGATTCATGAATATATCATTTATGATCTTCAAGTAAGAAAGGCTACATCCAATCCCAAGGAGAGGTTTAGCCACTCATGGTGGTCATTACAACTTAGAAAAGATGAAGAAAAGACAGAGTACAAAGTGTTTCTAACTATCCAGCTCCCCTTTCCAGCCGCCATGCAGTAAGCTTATATAAAAGAATACTCGCTCAAGCGAGTTTATATTTCGCTCAGGCGATGAGCATTCTTCAGCACGAAGGAAATCCACGTCCTGCTTCATTATGGGCTTGATTCGCTCAAGCGGTTCAGATTCGCTTAAGCGGGTCTTCATATCTGATACTTCATTCCATTTCGCTTGAGCTGTTTCTTCATCCACTTCAGCGAGCCCTTTAAAATTTGGTTCTGGACAAATTTCGCTTGAACGAAATAATATCGCTCAAGCGACCTCTACATTGCTGCATTCTGGAAGAAATTCGCTGGCTTTTCTATTCAAAACGCTTGAGCGAGGCTACTGCTATTTCATTCTGTACCAATCTCGCTCAAGCGGCCTCAGTGTTCGCTCAGGCGAATACTTCATTTTTCAATACTGGCTTGATTTCGCCTGGGCGCATCACTCCTCGCTCAAGCGAGTCTTGACCTGATACTATTATTTGTTAAATTCATGGCTCGCCCAAGCGAGCTCTTCAATTTTTCCTCAGCGATCATGATTCGCTCAAGCTATATACCCTCCGCTTGAGCGAATATCACTCTGTTTGCTCAACTCTTAGTAGATTTTCTTCATTTCTTTTCTTTTCTTCTTTCTTCTTTGAATTTTCCTGAGATTGTAACAAAATTAGCCAATCAATCTGTACAATGTTCATATCACCATTTATTTTCTATTTAGCTTACAAAATTGGCAAACATTGTACATTATATCTAATTTATGCTTCATTAATCATGCAAAATATAGGTAAATTGGACATCTATCAGTTGAGTAGCTACAAATGTCTCCATCAAGGATTCTAGCTTTGATTTTTGTGGAATATAGGTTCCTTGTTGAGGTTTGTAGTTACTTTGATTACCTTGGAATTGAGGTGGCCTATTTTGGAAGCCAGGTGGACCTTGTGGAGGTCTGTAGTTACCTTGATAATTTTCACCATAGTTTCCAATAGCATCCACCTGATGCATTTCTTGTTCTTGATTAGGGGTCATTGCTAAATGGCAGTTTGTAGCTCCATGTCCTGCAACACCACAAACTTCACAAACAATATTAGTAGCACCTGTTGACCCTATTTTATCAAGTTTTAATCTTAATGCTTCAACTTTGGTAGAAAGTAGGGAAAGAGCATCAACAGAGTACTTACCTGGTGTTTTAGCAGGTAATCCTCTCTCAGAGTTCCACTGGTGAGTGTTTTAAGCTATTTCCTCAATCAGGTTCTCAGCTTCATCAACATTTTTACTCATAAAGGCTCCTCCAGCTGCAGCATCTAAAGAGATCTTTTGTGTGGAAGTTAGTCCATTATAGAAAATATGGATTGTCAACCACCTTTCTATCCCATGGTGAGGACATTCTCTTAGCAACTCCTTGTATCTTTCCCAGGCTTCATATAAGGATTCATCATCTTTTTGTGAAAAATTTATTATTTTTTTCTCAGCACATCGGTCTTGTTCCTTGGGTACCATTTATTGATAAAAGCACTGGACAATTGTTCCCAAGTCGTGATGGATCCTTCAGGAAGAGAGTATAACCACGCCCTCGCTTTATCTCTTAAAGAGAAAGGGAAGAGTCTTAAGCGAATGGCATCATTGGTGGCTCCGTTCATTTTCAGGGTGTCACAGTATTCAAGAAAAATTTGAAGGTGAAGATTTGGATCTTCAGAGGGCAATCCTCCGAATTGGTTCTGTTGAACCATAGAGAGTAGTGAAGGCTTCAATTCAAAATTATTAGCCTCCACTGTGGGTCTAAGGATGCTAGATCCTCTTCCATTTGTACTTGGAGCGGTAAAATCTCTTAATGCTCTATTTTGGTCTGCCATTTGTTTTTCTTTTTGTTGTTTTTGTTGTTTTTGTTGTTTTCTTAAAGCTCTAAGGGTACGTTCTACTCAGGGTCAAATCCTAAGTTTAGATTGACACTACGGCTTCGTCGCATAAAAAGAAAGTAAATGACAAAAAAAATAATTACAAAAATAAAACAACAACAGATACACAAAATAAAGAACAAAATACAAAGTAACAAACAGAATAAAAATAAAGAAAAATATAAAAAGAAACAAACAAAACAAAAAAAATATTAACAAGTATGATCTAATCGAATTTCAATATTGCCGATATTTGAGGGACAACAGTCCCCGGCAACGGCGCCAAAAACTTGACAGGGCCCGCAAGCGCACAGGTTATGTCGCGTAATATAAAAGATTATCGTTCTCCACAGGGACTGTTTTCAAGGTACCAGCATATTGAAATTTAATTATCCACATAATTCATTTTAATGTATTTTGTAAAATAAAACATAGATTAAAAATAAATTTAGAAACAAAATTTACTTGACACTTAAAAATCAGAGTTGAGAGTATCTTGGGATTTCGGGGGATCAAGACTCTATTTTATGTTAATGAATTTTAACTTTTCATAAATAAGAATCAAATTAAGTTTTCCAAGGCGAATTTTCCTTAAGGTAATTAATATGTTCCTCTCGGAATCTTATTAATGTACCTAACCTATGGAAAGCGCTGCTTAATCCTTAGAAAAGGCCCATTATCGTTTTGTGAAAATCCTTTATTTATTCCCCAAAAGATTTTGATTACTTTCACGGTTTTACCGAGGTCACAAAAAGTATTTTAAAAACTTAGGCTTAGTTCAAAAACTTTCCAGTAACAATAAATCTCTCGATTCTATTAACTACTTAAACTTACTAATATACCCGCAAGTATACAGTTTTATCACTTAGGTTCTTGTTAGGAATTACTAAGAGCATTGAGCATTTTTTTAACTAAATGGAAAACAAAAATTTATTTAATTCAAAGTCAAAATAATATTATCATAAAATATTATCACACCCCCTTCATCCCAAGATAATTAATTTAGTTACTCATGAAATAATTCAAATTCATATATATAATGGAAAAATAAAACATACAAGACATGGTAAAAATAAAGACTTACGGGTTTCTCCAAAAGCTCAAAATAATTTTACCACTGTATTTCCTTGTTGCAATATTCCTCCACCAATTACAAATTGGAATACTCACTTTTACAATCCTCAAACTCTTACACAAAATAAAAGAAAGAAAAAGAAAATAAAAAAAAAGAAAGAAACGGGACAGAAAGGAAAACAAAAGAGAAAGAAAACTAAAGAGAAAGAAAACGAAAGAGAAAAAACAAAAAAGAAAACGAAGGAAAAGAAAAGGAACGGAATGAAGCTGATGAAGAAAAAATGGGATAACAAAGGCGATGCTCTCCCCCTATATTTATAGAACTCTGGACGTCTTTAGTCATGGGGACGGTGGCTAGTTGGGACCTTTTTAATTATTTTCTCTTTTGTCTTCTTGTCAGCCGCCCTACCAATTCAACTTGGATACAGCCTGGACCTCAGCAACTATAGGGATCGGCGGCTAGCTCTTTTGTCTTGTTGTCAGCCGCCCCCTCATAAGTCAAGGATCCACTTGGATAGTGGAAATCCAAGTCAGCATAGGCAATCGGTGGAAATATGGAGCCGGCTTTCTCCTTCTGACTCAGATTTAGTGCCTTAGCCAGTATACATCCTCTGTGGGAATTAATCTGAGCGGAACAGGTGCTCTTCATACATAAAAGACCGAGTGAAAGCTTTGCTCGGAACTTGTTTCTGTTTGAAGCAATTCGAGCTGGACGGTGTGGTATGGATTTGAGGAGCTGAACGTTGTGGGTTGGACGGTGTTGAGAGGAAAGATGGACAGTGTTGTGGCTATGAGGAGAGCTAGACGGTGTTGTGGTTATGTGATTTATGGAGCCGGTGTGCAATTGGACGAGTGGACGAGCAAAGCAACTCTGATTGCTTTACTGATTGAAACATTCATTCAGAACCGATTGAAACATTCATTCAAAACTGATTGAAAAGTGACTCACTCGGCACAGGTTCATGCCCTCCTTCTTTCACATGTGACCCACTCAGGATCGGGAAGTTTTCATTCAAATGATTCAATCAGCACCCTCAAAATGTTTCACTCGGCTGTCTCTGGAATTGAACCACTCGGAGAAACCTTGCTCGGATATATTGCTTGGGAGTAATTTAGTCGACCCTTTCTTCACTCCTTGAAATGATCCACTAGGACACATTTATTTGGACACATTCACTCGGAATTGCCTCAATCGTCAATCAGCCCATTCAGTTGTATTTACTCGGGAGTCAGCTTTACCTTTCACTCAGAAATTTGGAACTTGAGAGGATCTGGCCGATAGAAATTCTTTCCAGGTCCGAGCTTTGCTTTGCTCGGAAATATAACTCTCTGCCCCAACTCACTCGGAAGTGCCTTCCTTGGAGACATCTCACTCGGGGTTAGTTTGAAACTTGAGGGTTCTGCCCAAAAGAGACTTATTCCCGGTTGGACTCTTTTCCTTGCTTGAAAAGACACTTTCTCTGAAACACACTACTCAGAAAGGCCTTGCCTGACAATTGTTCTTCCGAAGTTCAGAGTTTTTTCATTCGGAATCAACTCACTCGGGAGTCTTCCACTCGGAGACAATTTTGCCCAGAAAAAGCACTTGTCCCCAAATCAGACTCGCTTCTATCTGTAATCCTTCACTCGGACGTATATCTTTGGGCGGTATTTATTCAAAGTTAGTCCCTTTTTCATTTAGAGTGGTTGCAGTCGGGAAGCTTCCACTCGGATTTATCTCCAACCGGGACATATTCCTTCAAGGTTAGCCATTTTTCACTTGGAATGGCTTTGATAGGGAATCTTCCACTCGGATTTACTTCCAACCGAGAGATAATCCACTCGGCAATGCTTTATTCGGAGACTCCCTACTCGGGAATGATCATTTCCGAGTCATACTAGTCGGATTTGATCATTCCGAGTTGGAATTCACTATAAAAAGAGAATTCTTTCCACTTGGGCTTGTTCTTCTTGTTTCTTTATCATTTGATGGGTCGTTTTTCTCTTGTTATTGACCCTTGTATTATCTTAATTTCTGCAAAATAAAATACCCAAGTAGAATATAGTGGAAAGAAAGCGAAAATCACAAAAATTAAGGAAATACAATGCATAATGATTAAAATCCTAAGCAAACTAAATCTAATTTATTGTGTTATAAAACACTTATCATGTAACAAAAAGGAAAACATAGGGAGCAAAACATAATTCCATCATAGAAATGGATGATGCTTCAAATGTTTTTTGCCTTGGTCTTAATTTTTGCCTTTGTTGGACTGGGTCTGTATAAGCAGAAGTAGCATGTTTTCTTTTGGTTGTGGTTATAGAAGCATTCTCAGTTGGGGTTATGGTTTGGTTGTTGGAAGATTGTTGGGTTTGGGGCTCTTCAAGTGATAGTTTGTTTGGACAAGTAGCCTTATTATGGCTGCAATTCCACAAACACTACACTTGGTCTTCAAGCCCTTCTTGGACATCCTGATGTCATCTTTTTTAGCCAGGTCCTTGTTCCTTGATCTCTTAGGCCTCCCAGCTTGCCTCTTAAATGGTGGAGGTTGTACAGTGGTTGCCTCAACCTTTTCCCACATGTTCTTCCAATAGTGGGTAAGATCACTAGACTGTAACAGTTTGCATAGGCCTGTTTTCTGTACATTGCTAGGATATAGGTCTTTGGAGTTTTATTAAATTGTACCATGCATGTGATTGCATGGTTACATGGTATTCTTGTAAGTATCCACCTCCGGCAATTACATTCCCTAGCCTTTAAATCTACAATGAACTTCTCAGTATGATGAATGTGGTTAACCTCATATACACTGTCCCTTGACCACCTGCACAAATGATGAACATCATGGTTAATGTGGTTAACATCATAGAAAATATAAACAATATAATCACAAATGATGGATTTGAAGTATAACCTAACATGGAACATGTTTATATTGGTGTTAGTTTTGTCAACCCTTTGTTTTATCCTTGGAAGGATATCATCAGTGAAGTTGAGCAATTTTGTCTTGTTGTTGGCCCATCGTTCCATCATATAAGTCTTAATCGTCTCGAGCATAGTGATGATAGGCTTCGCCCTGGCTTTAATAATGACTAAATTAAACGTTTCAGACATATTGTTCACCAAGTCTTGGGTGCAAATGAAAACATTGATTTGCTCCAGTGTCTGGGAGGTACTTTAATCAAGTCCTTATAGGCATTTTCATTGATTTCTTTTATCTTTATCATTGTTTTCTCCCATGCCTTAGTGTAAGTTAACTTTGTTGCCTTCCACAATAAGTCTTTGAGTTTTTTTCATGGATGCTTTTTTTTAAGTTATTGTACAAATGCCTAACACAAAACCTCTAGTCAACACCAGGTATGACCTCTTCCAAGGCATGTATCAGACCCAACAGCATCCAAATTTGAAACATCAAGGACCAATTTGAAACCAAGTGAAGTATTAAAACATAGGGGACTAGTTTGAAACCAAGTAAGTGAAGTATTAAAACATAGGGGGCAGTTTGAAACCAAATAAGTGAAGTATTAAAACATAGGAGACCAGTTTGAAACCAAATAAGTGAAGTATGGAAACATAAGAGACTAGTTTGAAACCAATCAATTGAAGTATGGAAACATAGGGGACCATTTTAAAACCATTTGAAATAAAAATTAGTTATGTAGTAGGTTATGTTTCAGGTTTTCAGTAATAGTTATGTTGTAGGTGATGTTGCAGGAATGGTATATTGCATAATCAGTAAATCAACATTGTTGTGCACAATACAAGTTTTTCAGTAAATCAATAAATTAGTAATGGTATGTTGCAGGTTTTCTCAAATGTGTCTTGTTACAGGTTTTCAGCAATAGTATGTACATGTGGTGAAGTATGCCTATTACAAGTTATTGCACAAAATCACTGAAATTTGCCTTATTTCACCATAATACAAGTTATTGCATAGATACAATGATATGGCTTATTGCACAGAATACAAGTTATTGCACCAAAATCTTGTGATCACAGACCCATGCACCAGAGCCATGCACTACAATTCACTAAACCTGTGATTTATAGAGTATGCACCAGAGCCATGCACCACATAATCACTAAACACCAGGTATGCACCATAGCCATGCACCACAAAATCACTAAACATAGAGTATGCATTAAGTATGCACCACAAAATCACTAAACTTAGAGTATGCACCAGGTAGATATCACATAATCAGTTATCAAATTACACATATGCATAGCTGCACACAATTTAAATAACAAAATCAACATGCACCATAATTCAATGATCATATCCTGTTGTAAAAATCAACATACACCATAATTCAAATCAATAAGTCACCAGAAATAGTTATCTAATTACACAATAATATTCTGATTCAGCTCTTGATGAATTAATTAGTTTTGTCTATCTAGATATGTTACAACATTTAAACACAGATGGATATTTCAAAGAAATATCAATCTTAGCTCCTACATTGGATATTGTTTCTAAAGTGAATAATTACATCATGGGGAAAATACAAGGACAAGAAAAATCATACCTTAGTTCAAACTCAATTTGTAGAGAACAAAGTTGCTCAAATTTTGAATTGGAGACCTTCACTCCAGATGTTCTTAATGCAATAAATTTTTTTGGTCTTCCTCCTCATGAATTGATCCTAAAAATAAGTGTTCCTATAATGTTGTTAATAAATATAGACCAATCTAATGGATTGTGTAACGATACCAAGCTGAAAGTCAAAAGACTCAAGAATAATGTCCTTTAATGTTAGGTGTTAACATGGACTAAAATGGCAGACATAATTCACATTCCAAGAATGAGTATGATACCTTCCTCAGAAACTCTTCCCATTAAATTTCAAAAGAGATAGTTCCCCATCATGTTGTCATTTAATAAGTATGATACCTTCCTCAGAAACTCTTCCCATTAAATTTCAGAAGAGACAGTTCCCTATCATATTGTCATTTGTAATGACACTAAATAAGTCTCAAGGAGAAACTCTTTTAAATGTTGGGTTGTATCTACCCTAACCAGTCTTTACATATGACCAATTATATGTTGCATTCTCAAGAGTTAGATCAAGAAAGGGTCTAAGTATCCTACTTGAAAACCATGATGATATTTCTCCAAATCACACCATCAACATTGTGTAAAGGAAAATATTCCTTAAGTTGTCTTAGGTATGTATTTTCTACATTGTAATTTTGAACTCAACTTATCAATAGTGTTTTTCTAAAAGCATATATAAAATCTTATAATAAATTTGCTTCATTTCAGTTATCTATCTACATGGAAATCCATCAATCAGGTATCATGAAAGGTATGTTCTTATTATCACCTTCTTTATATGAAAAATAAGAATTAAATTTTTATTAGTATATGACAAATAATCATTTTAAACTGAATAATCATAATTCAGGCATCATAAAATACAATATTTGTATCAGGTACAAGACAAAGAAAAATACATTTGGATTGCATCACTCTATCGTTGAAAGGTTAAATCATGAGATTAAACTATGATTGTACATTTCCATCACCTATTTGACAAATTTCAGATTTTCTTCCCATATCTATTTTTTTCTTTGTATTATTTAACCTATAATACAAAACATTTACATGTTTATTCTCCCGTATTGGATAATATATAACTTCATGCTTATTTTCATTGCAAAATATATTATTTACTTAAGTTTTTTCGTTATCACAATGAGTTATTAATGTTTCATTCCTCTTTAATGAACCAAAGGTTTCCCAACAGAAAATCATCTAAACTGAATGGTTAGCTTAAATATTTCAGCACTAATTATTTTATGTGTGTGGAAAAAAGTTACCGTGCAACGCACAGGTTCTAAATCTAGTTATTGATATACATTAATTTTTATGTTAATTTTTTACATATGGAACTCGGTAAGTAATGATTTTAATTTGTCAGAATTAATTATTCTAATTTATATTAAAATTTAATTATTATATTTTCACTTTTTTAAATTATCAATGGGACTTAAAAGCCAAAAAAAGAATTACTAAAATTAGAGATAACTCTAAGAGGAAAGAACCCTATATATCCTTTCTAAGAAAGCCTAAAAGAGAAGAAGGATTAACATTAAACAAAGTATAACCAAGCTTTTATGAGTGGTTAAGATTAGTAAGATGATTAGCACTACGATGCCTTCCCTATAAAGATGTCCAACTGATATAACCGAGTCATGTTGGAGAAGCCTTTTAATTTCTCTAATCACGGGATAACAATGATGATCATAGGAACAATTCTTCATAATCAAATTCACCACCACTTGAGAATTACACTCTACATAGAGTCTATGCAACATAAAATCCCAAGCCATTTGTAGACCTTGAAAAGAGCTCAAGTTTTAGCCTGAACTATGGAATAAATTCCTAGATTACAGGTGGATCCTTATATCCATCTGCCCATGTGATCCCTTAAGATACCACCACCAACTCATGCTACCAAGAACAGTACCATCAATATTTAATTTAAAAGATTCTTCTAAAGGAGGAGACTGATCAGTATTAATTTGAGAACTCTTGTGTAACTCCAAATTATCTTGGTATAAGCCTAATTCTTTGCCAACAACATTACAATGGCTAAAATTTTCCAAAGAGAGAGTGTGTGGTTTCCAAAACTGAAAATGGAAATAGAAAGCAAACACCACCTAATTTACTAAGTGCCCATTCAAGGTGGTTATCAGTTTCTAGTTTTTGGTATTTAAAAGTCAATTTGAAAACAAAATATGTTCAACAAAAAAGGTGCTAGAGTAAGTTTTTACTCATTTTCAAAATGACTTTTAGTCATTGTCAAAAATAAGAAAACATGGTTTCTTTATTTTTGTTTTCAATTTTATAAACTACTAACCTTTGTTGTTCACCACCACCATCATACCACCTCCACCATCATCACTGTGTTGCCACCACTATTACCATTCCCGCCATCATTATCTTCATCATTGCCATCATTGTCTCCACCACCTCCCTCATCATCGCGATTGTCACCACTATTACTACCACTATCAACATAACCACCATCAACATTGTTGCAACCACCATCACCACTGTTGTTCCAACCATCACCGTACCATTTATCGTCGTTGCCATGAACATCACGACTGTCACCACCATCATCTCCATTGTGTCACCACCTTCTATACCACTACACCACTACCACCATGATCACTACTCCTTTCATTACCGTCACAACAATGACCATCACTGCCACCACCATCACCCTACCACCACATCCACCATCGTTATTTTCACAACCACCACTACGATCAATATTGTTGTTGCCACTATCATCATTGTCATTGTCTCTTCCACCATTATGGTCGTTATTGCCTTTACCCCTACCACCACAACCACCACTGCTACTATCGCCATCACTACCACCATCATCACCCTACCACCATCATAACCATCATCATCACCATCGCCTTTACCCTTATCGCCTCCACCACTATCATTCCCACTTACCTTCCCTACTACACCTCCACCACCACCATTACCCTCACCATATTTATTATCGTGCCACTGTCACCATCCCCTCCACCATCATCACCATGACCATTATCATCAATGCTATCATTGCCACTATTGATAGCCAACCGCAAGCGCACAGGGTATCGCATAATAAAAAGTTATTGTTCCCATAAGGATTGTGCCCAAGTACCAGTTTTATCAGCGATTTGATTATCTAGACCAATGATTCCATTTCAAAAAAAAAATAAATTGACTTAAAACCAAAAGAACAGCAAGAAATACTAACAAATGCCAAGGAGAATAAAAAGATTTAATTGAAAATAATAAAGACAAACCTCTTATGAATTAGAGGTTCACATGCTGTGACCAAACCAAACGCGGTTCAATACTCTAATCACCAAATCTCATAAGGAAAGTTTTCCTAGTTTGATTAGTGACCTTCTCTCGAAACCTCACTAACGTACCTAATTATTAAAGAATAGCGTTCAATTCGCTAATTAGACCCCTTATGATTTATGAAAACTTGATTATCCTCAAAGAGTTCCATTTACTCTCGTACATGAATCCCTAGGTTTAATTTTATGTTATTCAAACTATATGTTAATCTCTCGATTACCCATCATTTAAGATCATTTACACTTATCTCTAAGCAAAGTAGAAGCATTAAAAATGTATAAAACGGAATAGGAAACTCGATTTAGTAATTAAGAATGAAGAACAACTAGGTTTGGTTCATATACATGCCACACCCTAATTCCCAAGAATGGAATTTAGTTCAACATAATGTAAAAGATTACAATGTCAAAAAGGAATTCAATCTCAAACATAGGAAAAATCCAAAGTACAAAACAAGGATTTAGAAGAAAGCTATAGTTCTCACTTTTTCTCTGATCTAAATACCCCAAAGTTCTGCAACTTCAATGCTTGTTAATCCTTGAATTCCTCTCCCCAAAATCTCCAAGAAGAAACCTTTTATTTTCCCAAAATTTATTTTGTGTCTCTCTATGTTTGTGTACCTCCCTTTTTTCTTTTTAAGACTTTGCAAAATCTGAAAGTAACTACTGCAACGTGTGAAATCCACTGGCAGTGGGAAAATCCATTGGCAGTGGATCGCTTTGTGTGACACCCAAACACATTGAATCTTGAAAACTGGGCAGAAACCACTAGCAGTGGGAAAATCTACGGCTAGTGGGTTTTTTAGCAGAGGGTTCCACGGCCAGTGGGAAATCCCACTGGCAGTGGGTTTTTCTGACTCAAATTTCCCATTCATCCAGTGTATTCCACGGCCAGTCCACTGGTAGTGGTTTTCTTTATGCCTTGGCAAATATGCATTTTGAGGGTGTTTTTAGGTTCCACAATACTTTCTTTGGTATGTTCTTCTTCTATTGTTGTACTGGCTTCAATCTTGGGTCTTCTACAAGCTCAAACTTTTCCTATTTGCATCATCCCATTCAAAAATTCCAAATCCTTTTGCTAATAGACTTATCTTATAAAGGTTTCTACAAAAGACAACTACCAAGGTAGCATGTGTGGAAATAGAAGAAATACCACGGCAATTAGGGAAAAATAAGATGAAAATTAACTAAATCTAAAACTATATGGACTCTAAAACTAATGCAAACACAACACATATCAACTATCTTGATGACCACAACCATCATTGCCTTATCACCACCTTATTGTTGTCATTGTCATCGCCAAGACCATTGTTGTTGTTGGAACCAAGTCTGCTTTGTTAAGGATTTTAAAATCATTGGTTACTATTTACCAAACCCCAAGATTTGTTAACAACACATATCAAGGCATGATTAAATAAAGTCTGCATATATTGTATCTAACCTGTTTAATTAAGTGTTTCGTGTTATAAATGAAAAGGGAATCCATAAATTAAAAAGTCTTCCTTGAGCCATGCAAGTGATTTCAACAAGTTTTCCTGGGATTAAAAATAATTGCGTACAGGTTTGTACTTAGAAAAGTCTGATTCTAAAACAACACTCAAGAAAAGTCTAATTCAAGTGTGCTCATCCAGACTTTTGGATTGTTAAGTCATGCATATTCTATTCTTAGTACGTGTACTTACTTCATCAATGAGACCCCAGACTTTTAAAGCAATAAGAGCGTTACCCCAAAGCTTACATCAAACAAAGATCAAGGTTTATTTTAAAGATGCTCTACACCAAGTTCTTATCAAGAGAAACTACTCTTATTATCAAAAGAGAAAAGACAAACCAGTGCAAGAACCAAATCCCGCATGGGAAGAAACCAATTAGTTGTTCTACGCATTTCAAAAAAGTTGATAAAGATTAGTACTTATGTCAGAAAGCTTTCAGAAGGTCAACCCTATATGTTCTGTATATTTTAGTTGAAAGAAGAAATAGAAGGTCTTTTGCTCTAAAGCACTTAAGGAATATTATTTTAGTGCAAGCTCTAATGTTCCTCATTCCAAACATTTGTCCTTATCTCATCTTCAAGGCTCAATGCTCACGAGAACTACATCCCTTCAATGAATTCACAAAACGGCTATCTTAAAGGCCTATATATATGAAAGGATCTCAAAACTTAAAGAAGTTAATGACTTTGAGAATCAGAATCACAAACGCTTTTCTCTTCTCTTTCAAAACTCTCAATCTTAGCTTTCTTCTCTAAAACAAAAACTTTCTTTGTTGTTTTGCTTCTAACATACCTTAGTCTTTATTTTTTATACTTAGTGTATCAGATCTTTACCTTGTATCTGTTTATATATTAAGTTCTCAGGAACAAAAACGTAAACACTTTTTTAAATTCTTATTTATGTAAAGTTTAGTGAGTTACCAGTCTTGGTTTTTATTGGGAAATAGTTCTTTGGCCTGAAGAGACTGTAGAAAGAATACTTGTGATGGAGCCAAGAATAGCTTGTTGAAATAATACTTGGGATTAAGCGAGAAGTGGTTGGAGTCAACAATACTTGTGGCACGGGTGATGCTGTGATTATAAAAGGTGTTATTACAATAGTGAAAATCCTTCATGTCTGAAGGTACTGGATGTAGCTTCTGCATTAGAAGTGAACCAGTATAAATCCTCTGTGTTCAATCTCTTTAGCCTTACTCTTATAAAGTCTGGTTCAAAAGTCTGTTAATTTCACATTCAAAAAGATTTAAGGTTCGCACAAAAAAGTTCTTAGTCTGACTTTGAACTATCAATTAGTATCAGAGCTTGTCCTTTCGAGTTGATCACTCTCACAGGTGAAAAGTATAAAGATCCATGCCAGCTCCTCGGAACAACCAGCTAATAGCAGAAGGATCCTTAATAAACAAACCACTATGCTTCTTTGGTGAATACTACCCGTATTGGAAGGACAGAATAAAAATATTCATTAAGTCCACATAATATAGTCTGTGGGGAATTATTACCAATGGTATAACTTTGTTCCTGTTGATGGAGATGGGAAGCCTAAATCCAAGGATCAGTAAACTATGCTTGAAATAAAGAGGATAAAGGCCAACGTTAAAGCCAAATTCTTTCTTATTTGTGCTCTGAGTAAATTTGAGTACAATAAGGTCTTTAGCTACAAGACAACTAAGGAAGTCTGGGATGCCCTTCAACGCAACTGTGAAGGGATCTTCAATGTGAAGACATCTAAGAAGATGTTGTTGACAAAATAGTATGATGCATTTAGAATAGAGGAATATGAGTCTGTGGACCAGATGTTTGAAAGATTTCAAACCTTACAGAATGAGCTTCAGGCCTTGGGGACAACTTCATCCATTAAAGATATAAATGTCAAACTTAGGAGTTTGCTTAAAAGGTTTGATGCAAAATATGCAATCCTTGAGGAGGCCAAAGACCTTAGCACCCTCAGATTTAATGAACTTCATGGAGTGCTTAGGGTTCATGAGATGAAGCTGAAGTAAAAAGAAGTCACTAAGCCTTCCTCCTCCAAAGGTGTTGCTCTAAAGTTTGAAGACTCGAGTAAAAAGTCCAAGGTTGTCAAAGCTGAAGAGTCCACTAGTTCAGAACTAGACTCTGGTGAGTCAAGTGAAGACACGAGCGAGGAGCTAGCTTTTATGACAAAGAGATTCCATAGGCTGCTGAGAAAGAAGAAAGGCAGACCTAAGAGATTTCACAAGAAAGACCAGAAAGGTAAATCTCAATTCAAGTTTAAAACTAACAAATCTACTCTTGAGTGTTTTAACTGTAGAAAGCCAGGACATATAAAAGTTGAATGTCTTCTCTTAAATAAAGATAAGAAAGACAGAAAAGAGAAAAAGAAATTCTTTAAAAAGCAAAAGGGACTTATCACATGGGATGATGATGACTTATCAAGCTCAAGTAAGTTTGAGGAAGAAAATGAGTCTACTCAGATCTGTCTGATAGCCAACTCAAAATTAGACTCAGAGGCTAGCTCTAGTGACTTAGACTCTAAGGAAGTAAGTTATCCTGAACTTAAGGAAAACTATGAACTTCTACTTAATGATTTCATAAAATTACTGAAAAACTCAAAGAATTTAAAAATATAACATGTTGATATGACTACTAAATATGAAAATCAGATTTCAAAATTAAAAGAAGAAAGTTTTGATAAGAATATTCAGAATGAAAGGGAAGAGAATGAGAAAATGCATCTTGAAGAATTTCACAGACTAAACCAAGAAAATCTTGTTTTGAAAACTAATTTGGAAAACACCAAAGTGTGTTGCAACTCTCAAGCTAATGAAATCAATAACCTTCAAAAACAAGTGGGTTCACTCACTTCAAACCTAGGCAAGTTTGTCAATGGTAAAGTTGAAGAAGTTTGCTCCAATCTCTGATGTAGTAAAGCTAGCCTCTAAGAGGAAGTCTGCTAAAGATCCTCAAGTTAAGAAGCCAGTAGTCAAGAATCCAAGGACTACCAAGACAGCTCAGGCTAAGTGTGAAAAGTCTGCTTCTCCTATCAAGAAAAAGTCTAAGCATAATGCTTATTCTTCCTCTTCAGCAAATGAATCAATGTCAGACCCCATGGTCACTGATGTTCCCTGTAGGTCTCTAGACCCTGATGACCAATTTCTTATTAGTCAGTTGAAGAAACAACTTGCTCCTCCTCCTTCTCCTCAGAAACAAAAGTCTTCTCCTTCTCTTTCTTCTCAAACCAACAGAATCTCAATTGAGCAAAGTAAATATTTTATTAAGGTTTATATAGCTCTGAGTCCTTCTGTTGATGTCAAGGATTAGTCTACTCAAGATTGGCTTAAGAAGTACCATGAGTTGTACTCTTCTATATGAAAGAGACCCAGGAAAAGAAAGAAGCCTTGAAAAACATTAAGTATGCTGCTTGTCCTAACTTCACTAAGATGATTGCCTTCTGTTGGTGTATGCACTACGAGCTATTAATGTATCAATTTTAACTTATTAATAAAATTAGTATTTTCAGTTTTAGACAAATGCTATTTATCCTGGAATAATAGGTGTAACACCTTATTATTTGCAACTAATAATTCCAAAAATATGAGAAAATTTTTCACAAACAGTCACGTAACATTTGATATAGAAGGGAGCAGGCAAGGGGGGAAAACAATGGGCATTCACGCGCATATAGCAACCTACAAAGAAGCTAAACTGGGGTCGGCTCAACGGGTTTATCGTAACACACCAGCACTAGGGCGGATTACACAACACCGTTTATTTACTTAGACGGGGTCTGACACCGTCCAGGCGGAGTATGGTAAAGCAGCAGCGGATAGAGGGAATTTCACAAGGAAGCTTTCCTTCGAGTAACACTGATCAATCAATAGGAAGAAGTAGATAAGGGAAAGATGTTAATACATTCCCATGCATGGCATTCGGTAGAAAGGCGGAGTTAGAATCATCCTACTTGGCTAGGCGGGGTATATTTATCTTGGGCGGACTACATTACCACATTCATTTACTCAGGCGATGTTCAATACCGCCCAGCGAGACGGAATAATGCGACAACGGAGGAAGAAGGTACGTAAGCGGAATCTCGAGTTGATATCTACCTGCTTCAGTATAGCTCTACGCGTTGGGCGAACTGTCCTAGTTACCTGGGCGAGGTATGACACCGCCTAAACGAATCTGCACAACGCCTCTTCAACACAACTACAAGGTAATTTTCTCAATCGGGTATGGACAAGGGTTCACTAGGTAAATCCTCACACTCGCACTTCACTCAAAAAAACGGGAAGTTACAGGGTACATATGCGATAGTAGGTTGTGGAGAAAGGAGGAGTCTGAACCTATTCCGCCCAACTCAACTAATTATGGCAACGCCTGGGCGGACTCAACCATAACGCCCAAATCAGGGGTTAACACCGGGGTCTCATTCTAACAACTACCTCGCTCCAGTGCAAATCCTCACGCTTGGGCGCATTGCTCCCATACTTCGGGCGTGGTACGACTCCGCCCAACGTATCCGACATAAAATTTTCCTAAGACAATTCTCGGTTCACTCTGATTTGGCTATAACCTGCTCAATCATACCGTCCCTGCGTTTCCATTAAAGCACAATTATGAAACAAGGTAGCACATAGCATCACACGCATAAAACCATACATCCATATATACATAAGAGTGTATGTTAATATTTACAACACAAAAATCGGTTTTCTCCTCGTCCATAAGGTTCTATTCATCCCCAAACCATTAACATCCGGTATGAACCAGTCAGGGCTAAATCTAACAACGCCTTAATTAAACCTTCCAAATGCATCAGCACTCCGTCCAGCATTCCAGCTCTGCTTCTGATCCTCCTCATGAGAGACATTCACTGAAAATGGCCACTGCAGGGGTGAGCTTTTACATGTAAAATGATACTCACAGACTCGGTATCAGCGTCAGTACACGCTCCTGCTATCATTCGACCTTTCTCAAGCAACCAAGTTCTTACCGTTCAAACAACATTCATGACACACATAATATACAGAGTTTATTCCACATCCAAATATATATATTCATGCATTCAAGGTCATACACATATTCATACATAGATTTATACACCATCACAATCAGCCTTATTTCTATATGCATGCCTGCGGATCCGACTCGGGTAAAGACTCTCAGTTACGGTCCCCTTTTCTTCTGGCCCCTCGTCCCTCAGCTCTTACCAGGTGGCACCGGCCTCCCCACGGCGTCTCGAGACTCTCTTCTCTAGCTCCAACGGCTACCACGAGCACTATTGGGATCTAGCCAGGGTTGGTAACTGGAAGTCGTTTCCCTTGGGGTTCTTGACCTTCTATGGGTCACCCCACTCTCACTCATGCAACTAACACATTCATTAATACACATCATCGCGCCACAAATACCTTCGCCGTAATCATTAAGCAAGAACGGATTTCCCACACTACTCGTAATCATTCAGTCAATCACACCAGCGCATGTTACAATCGGTCATCAGACTAACATCATTGAGCAATCCAATTAAGAGCATGCACATACATATTTTTCATAGTGACAAGGAAATAGATCCATGCATATTATCCATCATTATCATCTACTAACAGGCTACACCATCGACACGAAAATCACTATCAGAGTCTTAAACCATGCATCAGTTTTAATGATTATAAATACATGCACGCACACACACCCACACTCAGTAGTACGTTCATCCGGTACCGTTCTTAGACCATGCATTCGACATGCAAGCGCCCCCTACCTTTAGAAGAACCTCAGAAACCTTTTCCGTTCTTGTCGTTGGGTCCGATGTCTTTCTCCTGGTTCGTTCGGTCTTCCTTGGCTTTGTCGTATCCTGCGCCTGATTCTGGGATGGAGTGTAGTCTGTTCTTCAGTACTGCAACCAAGGTCTCCAGGAGCGAAGAGTGAGAGAAGAGAAGAAAGATGGAGACGAAGAGAGGAAGTAGAGGATGAAGTGACGGAGGAGGGAGTCTGAAGAAAGAGTAAGTGCGTTCCTCACTAAAGGCTCACGATATATATATGTGTGTACATGCGCATAAATAAGAGAAGAGTGGGATGGGAGAGTGTGTGCTGTAGCAGCCACGTGCACTCCACCCCATCCCCTGACCATCACCATTTTCATATTTTAGTGGCTTAAATCTACTTAGTTAAATACAATTAACAGTTATTTTCTAGTTGGAATCAAGTCTTAATGGTTTATTCTTCATTCAGCATTTAATTTCAAAACTGGGATGTTACAATAGGTCATATGAGAATTATTCCTAAAACGTCCCTAATCAAGTATTTACATGGGGACATGTAAATACATTAAGATTAGTGGGTAAATATACTGATGATTTGATCTCACAAATCATGGATATATGATATCAAGTCTTTACACGGGTACACATTAAAGGAAATGTTGTACTGGACAGACCTATCATGAGAACGTTGCATGGATCGTTACATGAGTGTCATAAATGGTTCTCAATATGATAATGGTATGTAGTCCTTCAACCTGAAGTCACTACGATTCCTACATAAGGCGTTTATTATTTTAATACAATCAAACGTTATCTGTAATAAGATGACCATAAAGATTGTGATTAGGCAATAGATAAATTATGCAAGGGGATGTGAGTGATGTAGATGGAATTTGTCTCTCCTATGTGACAGAAGTGATATCTATAGGCCACTTGATGGAGTGAGACTAATGAAATGCATGGCCATGCTAGGACGAATAAATATTAGATATTTATTCTATAAAGTCTACTCTGGTATCAAGTAAAATGAATTGGGCCATACAAGGATGATGACGACCATGCCTTGGGCCCAATTAGATATCATGAAAAAAGGAATAGATATATAAAATAATTATCACTTATAGGTCATGTCGATGATAAATAATATTCGGACATAATGATGTATTGCTAGATACCGCTCTTATTTTATATTAATAATAAAATAGTTTATTATTAATATAACCGAATATTTTACCTATAGGGTCACACACATAGAGTAAGCCCACCAGAGGATAGTTTTATTTTAGTTGGACTGAAAATAAAACTATTTGGGCCTAACTCATTTAGAATGAGTAAGGAGCCCAATGTTTAATGAGAGCTCAGGTCAAGACCTAAGCCTATATATAGAGCATGAGATGCTCATAGGCTGCTGCTCAGAAATTAGACCAAAACAAAATTTCTGTACTAGCATTCGGAGCTCTGTTTTTCTGGTGGGAGTGCTCGTGTGGACTCCTAAGGGCGAAGTTACAATTGCTTCGATCGAGGATCTTGTTCTGCGTCTACAAGAGGTAAACCCTAATTAAAAAATTTTAATTTAGCATAATGCTTTGAGACATATGTGTTTGCAATTCTTTTGGGAATCCTTTGTGTTTCCGCTGCCTGACCCTAATGGGATTCCCTAACACCTTCATCTAAGTACATCTTACGAAGTTTCCAGACATAGACACCATTAAATGGTCACCTGAGGATTGGTTTGACAGGTTCAATAAGTTGTACAAAGGATACAAGGAAGATGAACAAGAACACACACAAAGGGCTCAAGAAAAGAAAAAGGAAAAGGAAAAGGAAGAAAGAACTGAAGAAGAAAGCAAGACATGATCACGAGCAGTCTAACCCCGTAAGTCACCCTGACTCTCTTTTACATTCCCAGCTTAAAACCACCTAACCTGAAAATTAAACACCTGAACCCACAGACTAGACCCCCACACCTGAACCCTCTGATCCTTTACCTTTATGTTATCTTCATCCCAGACGTGTATTCTCTATTCGCCCCCATCCCAAACAAACTAGTAACATCTATCTTGCCTTAGTAATCTCTAGCCTAAAACCTTTTACCATTACCAGACTGTTATTCAAGTGGCCTCAATACTCAAGAGGGGGGTGAATTGAGTTTTAAAACTTTTCGTTGGAATGCCCTTGAAATTGATTTCTTTCTCACAAGTTAATAGAATATGCAGGAGATAGAAATTATAGTGGAAGAAAAAATCCAAAATAAGATGTAAATGCTGCTTAGGAAATTTGTCGAACACTTGGTGTGCAACACTATAATGCTAGTTGTTCAAGCAGGTTTAAGAGAGGAAATCACTATCAATAATAACAATCCAGCCAGATACAGTATGTAAATGCAAGAGAGTAAGGGAGAAGAGCGTGCAAACTAATTTAACGAGTTCCACCAACCTGGTGTACGTCTCGCCTTCAAGCAACCCACTTGAAGGATTTCCACTATTAAAGTTTAGAAATACAAGTTATGAGAAATTGCAGCTTCCTAGTGTCCCACACTCAAGAACTCAATCCTCACTAGCACAAGGACAACCCACCCAATCTCTCAAACTCTCAATATCCCAAAGGTTAAACCCCAACCTTTGTAATCACTCAACCTAGAGTGAAATTTGGTATTTGGTGTTTGGTGTTTGTGTTTACAAGTAATATACTCTCTCAATAGAGTGAATAAGCAAATGAAGAGCTCTCACAATTTCTAACTCTCAACAAGAGATGATATACAAGTTCTAAGCTCAAGGATTCAGAATATACAAAGAAAATAAACACACTAAGCACAAATGTAAGTAAATATTGATTGCCTCTTCTTGGTGTATCTTGTGCTTGAGTTGGAGATTCACTTATAGAGCTTTGAAGGTCCTCCTAGCCGTTGCAAAACATGGTTCCAGCTTGTCTCTACGTATAGTGGGTTATGGGTCTTTGTTTCCTACTTAAATTTGTCTTTTTAATGATGTTTTCCACTACTTGAATCGATTCATATGTATGTAAATCGATTCATATAATTTTGTTTTGGGCATTTTGAGTTCCAATCACGTGTGAATCAATTCATGTTTAGTGTGAATCAATTCATATCTTGCTGTTTTATGTTTTTGAGACTTCCAGACCTTTGAATCAATTCATACGTGTAAGAATCGATTCATGCAATGTTGTTTGGTACTTTTTCATGCTTTTTAATATTTCCTTGATGTATTTTAAGTCACGGTTCCTTTCCTTGATCTTCATGCATTGATTTCTTGATTCTTTGATTATTTGGGAGCATGTTCTTCATGGTTTCTTGATCTTTGATTTTAAATGCATCAAATCCTTGTATTTGCTTTTGAATCATGCATTTGTGTATGGTCCAAGAGTAATGTTCTGCTTGTGCTTGAGTACTTGTCATTATTAAAACTTATCTACAATATGCAAATACATTCTCCCCCTTTTTGATGATGACAACTAATGTATATCTCTTCGGGGTGTTAGTATCAATAACCAATATTCATGTAAAATGAGAAAAGGCCATTTAATGAATGTGTCTCCCCCTTTGTTTTTCAGTTGGATATACATTCATTCATATTCATCTAATCATACATTACTCTTATTACTCTTGTTACTCCCCCTTAGTTGTGTGATTTATTAGGTATATAATTCAAAAAATTTATTCAATATCTCTCCCTCTTTGTTATTATCAAAAATTCTATAAGCTCTTAGGGAAAGAAGAGAAAAAAATATTCGCTACCAAACAAGGATTAAGTACTAATAGGTTTGAACAAACAGGAAACGTCAATCATAAAATCCAAGGCACATAAGAGTTAATAATAAAAAGGCCACAGAGGGGCAACATAGTTTTAAGCAAAACAACCATAAAACATAAAGGAAAGCCAACTAAGGCTGAGGAAATTGGAGGATTGAGATTTGGGTAGCAAGCTATGTGTAGCATTCCTCCATGTTTGCTTCAAGTTTATCAAGCCTGGTGGTGATATTTGCTTCTATGGCATCAAGACGTTGATCCATATGGGCAGTGAGACGAGTAAAAAGATCATCAGCAGGTGCTTGCAGAGGAGGAGGAGGAGCATCATCAGCGACTTCATGGGCATCAGCATATTGGGGGCGGTGAAGAATTTCCCATATGCCAAACCTTTCAATGATTCCCATTTTATTAAGATGGGATTGGCCAAGCAGCCTTTTGCTTCCAACAGATTCCTTGACTTCATTGTTGATATTCACCTTGAAGTGACGAAGGAGTTTGGTCATAAAAACGGCATAGGGCAACCGGGTGAGATTTCTTGCATCAATCATGTGATTTTTTATCATATTGATCCAGTTGATCTCCTTGATGTTGAGGATAGCCCACATGAGAAGAATGTGAGCGTCACTGACTCGGGAATTGTTGCTTCCTAATGGTAGGAGGATTTTCACAATGAAGTAGTGAAGCAAGCGATGATCGACTCAAAGTCTGCCAATGGTGCATGTGGTGGATGAAGTGAGATTGAGGAATGTTCTTGCTTCAAGAGGATTGAAGTTCCACAATGGAGATGGTTCTTTGCTAGAGAAGTGGGCATTGTTAATGGGAAGCTTACCAACTTGATTCATGACTTCATTATCAAGAACCATGGTGACACCTTTCACTTTGGCATAGTATCGACCATCTTATAGGCGCAAAGTGGAATAGAAAGCTTGGATTAATTCAGGATAAATATAAGTTGACTCAAGTGTCAAAAATCCCATAAGTTGTTGTTGATTGAGAGTGTCAAGCAGAGGGAGATTGGTAGATTCAAAGTAAGGAAGATCTAACCAGTGTGGAGGAATGAGAAGCTTTTTAGAAAAAGTCTCCAAGTAAGTTTCCAATTCCTTTTGGGTGGAAAAGAGTCTGATGAGATTGGAATTTTGAAGCTCGGAGGAACCTGCAATGTTGGCCCTTTATTTATTTCTTGGGTGGGATGATGAAGCCATGAGATTTGAGTGGGTTATTGAGGATGAATTTAGAGAGAGAAGGGGGGGTTTTAGAGAGAAGAAGGAGAAAAAGGAGTTGAGAGAGGTGATTGTATTCTGAAAACTGAATGAAAACTGCCCATTTTAAGCAATTTTGTACGCATGAATCGATTCAGGATACGCATGATTCGATTCATTACTTACTGTTTTAAAAAAAATGGGTTCCAGGGGTATGAAACAATTCACCCATTCGTGTGAATCGATTCAAGACTTGCTGTCTTGAAATTTTTTTGGTTTCCAGGGGCTTGAATCGATTCAATCACACTAGGCAATGTTTTTGGTCATTAACATCTTCGATTTTGAGACTCCATTTGCCTTCTCATTCAACTAAATAGTCATGAACATCATTTAACTAAACTTATTGATCAAATCAAGTCTCATCTAATGAAATATTCATACTCAAGAATCATAAGCTTCATTGTGCATTCAATCAAATTTCACACTTTATTCGAATCTCATACTTAAGAATAGGAATTTATCTATTTACAAGGGTAGTCAAATATCTCACTAGTAAATATTGGACATCTTTAAAATTCCTAATTCTCTCCTAATGTTTATGAACTATTCCTTTGCAAGAGGTTTTGTGAATATATCAGCTAATTGCTTAGAGGTTTCAACATGTTCAAGCACGCAATCACCCTTTAACACATGATCTCTAATGAAATGGTGTCTAACCTCAATATGTTTAGTTCTATAATGCATCACAAGATTCTTTGAAATATTAATGGCACTTGTATTATCACATTTAAGAGGCACATGGTCTAATATAACACCAAAATCTAGAAGTTGTTGCCTCATCCAAAGAATTTGAGCACAACAACTACCAGCTGTAACGTATTTTGCCTCAGCTGTAGACAATGCAACATTTACTTATTTCTTGCTATGCCAAGATACAAGAGAACTACCAAGAAAGTGACAGGTACCACTAGTGCTTTTCCTATCAAGCTTACATCCTGCAAAGTTAAAATCAGAGTAACCAACAAGGGTGCATTCAACCCTTTTGGGGTACCATAAACCAACATCTTGAGTTCCAACCAAGTATTTCATTATTCGTTTTATGACAGTCCAGTGTGATTCTTTTGGACATGCTTGATATCTAGCACACATACAAACAGCAAACATGATATCCAGTCTACTGGCAGTTAAATAAAGTAAGGATCTAATCATACCTCTATACTTTGTGAATTCTGCATCCTTACCTTTCTCATCCTTATCCAAATAACAAGATGTACTCATAGGGGTAGCAATTTCATTTGTCTTGTCCATGTTAAATTTCCTAAGCAATTCCTTGCAGTATTTGGATCGACTGATGAATGTGCCTTCTTTAGTTTGCTTAATTTGTAGCCCAAGGAAGAATGTAAGTTCTCCCATCATGGACATTTCAAATTCGTCTTGCATTAGCTTAGCAAACTCCTTGTAAAGTGAATCATTAGTAGCACCAAAAATGATATCATCTACATATACTTGAACCAATAGTATGTCATTCTTTTTGTGCTTAATGAATAATGTTGTATCAACCTTTCCTCTTTTAAAATTATTTTCTAAAAGAAATTTGCTCAATCTTTTATATCAGGCTCTTGGAGCTTGTTTTAGACCATATAAAGCTTTTCTTAGTTTGAAAACGTGATTTGTAAATTGATAATTTTCGAAGCCAGGAGGTTGATCAATGTATACTTCTTCTTGAATGTATCCATTCAAGAAGGCACTTTTGACATCCATTTGGTACAATTTGAAGTCTCTACAACATGCAAAGGCTAACAATAGTCTAATAGCTTCCAACCTAGCTACGGGAGCATATGTTTCTTCATAATCTATGCCCTCTTCTTGATTGTAACCCTTAGCAACTAACCTAGCTTTATTTCTAGTGATTATTCCATTTTCATCTAGTTTGTTCCTAAAAACCCATTTAGTACCTATTATTTGGTGATCATTGGGTCTTGGCACCAATTCTCAAACTTCATTTCTTTCAAAATGATTTAGTTCTTCTTGCATGGCCAACATCCAATGTTCATCAATAATAGCTTCATCAATGGTTTTAGGTTCAATTTGAGAAACAAATGCTAAATGATTGCAAGTGTTAAAAGAACGTTGGGTACTTACACCTTTTTTGATGTCACCTATAATGTTGTCCAATGGATGGTCTTTTGAGGTGATCTATTCCTTTTGTTGAATTTCCACTTTTTGTGTTGTGTCTTTTTCTTTGTTATCTTCCTTTTTGTCATCCAAGTTTAATTATTGGAAAGTACCTACAAGATCATCAAAATCTTCCTTTCTCGGAGGGTTATGGCTATTTTCATCAAATTTTACATGAATTGATTCCTTAATAGTATTTGTTTGCTTGTTAAATACTCGATAGGATCTACTTGATGATGAATATCCAAGAAAGATTGCCTCATCAGCTTTTGCATCAAACTTTCCTAAATTATCCTTTCCATTGTTAAGCATAAAACATTTGCATCCAAATATATAAAAATAAGAGATATTGGGTTTTCTTCCTTTGTAAAGTTCATAGAGGGTTTTCTTTAGAATAGACCTTATCAAACATTTATTCATAACATGACAAGTGGTATTTACTGCATCGACCCAAAAATGTTTCGCAATGTTATTTTCATTTAACATGGTTCTTGCAAGCTCCACCAATGGTCTATTTTTCCTCTCAACTACTCCATTTTGTTGTGGAGTCCTAGGAGCTGAAAAATTGTGACCAATGCCATGTTTTTCACAAAATTTCTCAAATAGTTGATTTTTAAATCCCCTCCCCCCCCCCCCGTGATCGGTTCTTATGGATGCAATCTTTGAGTTTTGCTCATTTTGGATAATCTTGGCTAGTTTCTTGAATGCATGATTTGTTTCATTTTTATGAGCAAGAAACAAGGTCCATGTATATCTTGAATCGTCATCTACAATTACTAGACCATAGTAATTACCACCAAAGCTTTTGATTTTGGAAGGTCCAAATAGATCCATGTGCAAAAGTTGTAAAGGTCTTTGAGTAGAGTATAACACCCCTGATTTTCTGTACTCGAATCCTGATGTAATTGTCATAATTAAATAATAAAAACACGAGTAAATTTTTCGCGTTCCAAAAACAGTTTCTAAACACCATCTCGACTACACCAAGACTCGAACCACAGAAAATCAAAGAGTGAGATTTAGTAACCTATAACTGGATCAAGAAATAGTTTGCCCTTAAAGGTATACAAAATAACAGAGTTTTACAGCGGAAGAAAAATGTGTATACCGGGCACACGCCTAGTCCTATATATGAAGATATGAGAAAAGGCTCAGTAAGCATGCAATAGCAAATCATAAGCCTAATATACAACCATCATCATTTTACATAATCACATAAGCATGCAATGCCTAAGATATATGTATGTACATATCTATATGGTCATGCAACATACATCTCCATCATTCATATTCAATCCAACCTCAAGACATATGTCATCAACACTTATACATTCGTCAAGCGGGTGTGAATACATATACCCCCAAATACCAATACAATGTCCACTTAAGTCATTATTCATAATACATCCAAAAATACCATGAAATATCAGCACCATAATATACATTCATTCACAACTCAATAAATTACAATCGCTGCCGCCCAAGGCATTCCATTACAGCTATTTACCTTCCCAAGGGCTTTACTTCATAAGCGTTCTCATCCCATGGTTTTCCTGCATCAATACTAAAAAGTAGACCACATGGGAGAGTGAGTTATACATTTCAAATGACGATATGAATACAATTGAAATTATGTGCATATGCATATCAACATCATGTATGCTTTGCTAAATGCATCACTAATCATCATAATTTGTCAATTCAATATCATATACGTAATTCATATTATTTCATCTTTTCATAGCAAAGCAAGCATATACACATCTATCACATCGCCACAATGGGCCAACACGTATCTACCACATCGCCACAATGGGCCAACATCGTCAACATAGACCGTTTTGGTCTTTCATCAAAGCCACCATGGGCTAGCATCATCATTATCAATCATAAACAAATATGCCCTTCATTACATTGGGCCATATCATACATATCGTCATATTTAACATCATTTCGTATATTCATATCATTTATTACTTTTATGTGGTCTTTCGGTATATTAATTACCCATCTCAATTATCATCATACCACCATCTCAATCATCATCAATCATCATCATATTTTGGCATATCTCCATGCTATATGCAAATGCTCTTATGGCTAATGCATATGCACAATGGAATAGACAACAAATGTGGATCCGACTGTGGGAATAACACCAAGTGGTGGGTCAAGCATAGGTGTGCTACTATGCCCCTACTGCAGTAGTAAAATGTGTACACATATCTCAAAGCATGTATGCATCTCAACAACATCTTTTACTGGTACCAAACCGCTATCGCCCATCTGTAGCACTAGTCACCCTGTGACTTGCAGATCAACAACATGGCCTCACTTGCCAAAAGTGCTACGGGCCCCTCCCGAACACACATCGAGAGAGTCGTGCCCTGTCGGACACCGAGGTACTCGCTCACCATAGAGCCGCCCGCCCACTAGGCCCGCCACATAGGGTTCCTCGTCACCAAACTATGCACAGCGTCGTGACTCATACACCGAGTCACAGGGGAAAAACAACAATACGCTCGTGCACTGAGCCGCCCTCCTACTGGGCCCGCCTAGTGGAACCCCCTAATATTCCACATAGACAGCGATCGATATGCCATGGATGCAATGCAATGCAAATCAGATGCATTCTCACTCTGTGCATCCTTTATGCCACTCATCAAACATCATTATCATAATCACCAACACCACCATACACCTTAGTGGATTTCATCATTGTTGGTTTCTTAGTCATTATTTTCAAGTTTTAATGTGGCATTTTCATCTCAATATATTTCACAATATTTAACATCATAAATGCAGGTCAATACTTGCAATCAGCCACAATGGCACTTCAATATTACATAATATTCATCAATATTATCACACTTTCATTTAGTGGAGTTTCATCTCATTATTCATTACCATTGTCTCATGTATACCTTTATAAGTATATATATTTGTGTGGCATTTACAACATTTTCATTATTATATTTCATACCACACATACAAGATCATGCTTGTATCACACACAATGGTACACAATAATTCATCAATAACAATATACACCTCTTTGTGCAAGAGAGTGCCCAACATCTTCATCTATCATTGATCAATGTCATATGTTTCTCTAATTCATCTATTTATAATTCATACTATGTCATTTATTTATCCCTTCATAAATTTCAAATTCGCTCTGGGATATATCTCATAATCCTATCATCATAATCTCATTATCACCCTTTCACTATTCTATTTCAGGTGGTAAATACATCACAATTAATTAGTCCTTATGTACCAATCAACCTCAATCACCACCATGTTATATCGTCATTACATTATCCCTCATACATCCCCATAATCATCTCATAATTATCTCATAATACCAAGAAGGGGGTCAAACATAAGCCTGCCACAAAGAAAATTGAGCAATTTCCATTCTGGTGGAAACTCGCTCAAGCGAGATTTACCTCCGCTTGAGCGAGACAGATCAGGCTCGCAGGGGCGACCCCTTTCATATAAGCGAAATGCCTCCAGTAGCGTCCCCAAGCTCACTCGCTCGGGCGAAGCACATTCACACTCGGTTACTCGCTCGAGCGAGAATCATCCAGTAACAAAATCCACCGGTATTCACTCGAGTGAGGCTCCCTTCAACTAGCCACTCGCTCGGGCGAGGATTGTCCAGTAACAAATCCCACTAACACTCGCTTGAGCGAGGCACCCACTCGCTTAAGCAAAATCCGACTAGAGGCCGTCCTTCCCTTCCATACTCGATCGCTCGAGCAAGGCTTCCCAACACTCAGTTTTTCACTCGGTGGTTCATAGTACTCGGTTTTTCACTCGGTGAAATGATTCCAGAACCGACTCATCTTTCGCTCGGTATTTCACTCGGCAAAATCATTTCAAGACGACTCATTTCTCACTCGGTCCTTCACTCGGCGAAGTTATCCAAAACTGACTCATTACTCGATCGATCTTTCACTCGGCAAATTACTCCAAAACCGACTTATCCCTCGTTTGGTCTTTCAGTCGGCAAATTACTCTAAAACCGACTCATCACTCGATCGGTCTTTTAGTCGGCAATTTATTCCAAATCCGACTCAACACCTTATCGGTCTTCACTCGGCAAATTATTTCAAAACCGACTCATCTCTCGAGCGGTCTTACACTCGGCAAACTAATTCCAAGACCGACCATCACTCGCTCGGTTTTCCACTCGGTAAAATCGTCCCAAACTGACTCATCTCTCGCTCAGTTTTTCACTCGGCATAATTGTTCCCAAACCAACACATCTTTCACTCCATCTTTAACTCGGCATAACTATTTCAAAAACAACTCTTTTCTATTTCACTCGAGCGGGGCTTCCTAGCACTCGGTGGGATTACTCCAGAACTAACTCCTTTCTCACTCGACTCGCCTGGGCGAGTAACTCATTCGCTTGGGCGGATTTGGGCCAGAGGCCAATTCTCTGAAGCAGGGGACTCTCGCTTAGGCGAGATCCCATCTCGCTTGAGCGAGATTACCAGAACATAGACAGAAAATGGAAATTCACACAGGCCGTCATATGAAACCTCATTATAAGCCAATTTAATTACAACCAATACCTTATACATATCACACGAGGCATATAAAACTCTCTCTACCCATTCATACTCGGAAATTCTCATTTCCACTCATCAATCACTCTTTTAAATTCTGATTTATTAACTATAAAATGAAGGCTTTAAGACACCTTTTATCATCACATTACTCATCTTAAAACAATCCTCTACACTTTATTTAACTCATTCATTCATAAATTTTCACCATCATTTAGTTCATGTCCAACCAAGGGACAATCAAACACTTATCATCAACATCATATATATATATACATACATTTTCATAACAATCAATATAGCTAAGCCATCATCCATCACTTCATCAAATTAATCATATAAGACATTCATGGCAAGGCGTTGCATGAGTTCAACATATACATAATTAGCAATTAATTCACTCATGCAATTTGAAATGCAAACTCCTCTCCTACCTCGAGAGAAGAACCGCCACGCAATTACATTGATCTTTCCGCATCATCGTCCGAAATACAATCCTATCAACAACATACATATACACATGAAATTAATAAGCCATCATAAGGCATCCAATTTCAACTTAAGTCACCATGGACTCTCTTAAGCCATCATTAATCAACAAACCCTTATGGAATTTATCATGGAGTAAGACTTCATCAAGTCAAGTATCCATTATCAATGGTCATCTACCATTATAGTTATCACCAATAACATCACTCAACATTGCCCATCATTTTCCTATTCTCAAGATTTATTCCTCAAGTCATCATATCTACTCACATGCAAATATCATCAACCTCATTAATCAATCTTAATGATTCTAAAAATCCATTCCTCTCATATACTCCATTGGTAAACATCCATAATCATCAAAATCATCAAGTGGGTCAAAACCCCCAAATTATTAATACTTAGGGTTTCTATTTCCACCCATATGCAAGGTTTCTAACATCACCAGCTTCAACTCAACAACCCAAAACCATAAATAAAACAAGGTGGAGGTAAGAAATCTTTACCTCAAGCTTAAGTTCCATCAAAACGAAAATGAAGTGAGGAAGAGGGAGATGACCAATGCAAGCTCCCAAGCTCCATAGATGCCTCACATTTCCAAACTTAACTCTTGATTTTAGTAAGAGATAGAAGAAGAAGGAGTGTGGGACGGTTTTAGGATGAAGGGAAAATGAAGAAGAAGAGAAATGAAGAGTGAATGGAGGGAGAAAACACCCCACGGTGATAAAGAGAAAGATAGAGAAATTTTAGTGTAAATTGGGTATTACCCAATGGGCAAAAAAGTGTATCAAGTTGCTTTTACCAATGGTTAATAATTCCTCATTGTCAAATGGATAAAAGGGCCAAAAGAGAGAGGGGAAGATGCTACGGTTAAGTGGAAAGGAGAAGATGAGGATTTATATTTTCTTTTAATTCCATTTGACTCGTATTTTCCCCGTTTATTAACATATGTCGCGTCCAATTAATTATTTCTTTGACACCAAAAATCATTCTAACTATACCACCTTAACCACAATAATTTTCCAAACATTCTAGACCCATCAAACATCTAATTAAATCAAGTGGGTCCCACATCATCTGTTAATTCACTCGGTTCCAGTAAATCTTAATTTACTGATAATTTACCTCTAATGTCTAACAACATCTCCCATAATTATCCGATCTTAAATAATCAGTTATCGCCATCCAATAAATTTAATTTCCTTAAAATCCGGGATGTTACATAGAGACAATGTTTTTAGCTTGAAAAGATGCCTTTACTTGCTTTCTCTTTTGACATGCATCACAAAATTTATTTTTAAATTTGAGCTTTGGCAAACCAATTACCAATTCTTTAGAAACAAGTTTGTTTAGATGGTCTACATGTATATGTGCTATTCTTCTATGCCATAACCATGATTCATCCTCTCTAGTCATGAAGCATTGCACATTATTTGAAGTCAAACTATCAACATCAATCATGTAAATATTATCAATTCTTTTACCAACAAACTTAACTTCCTTGTTTAGCTTACTTTCAATTATGCAACAATTAGATTCAAATAATACTCTATATCCTTTATCACGTAATTGACTTATGCTTAGCAAGTTATGTTTGAGTCTTTCAACATATAGTACATCACTAATTGAGGTAGAAGAATTTTTACCAATGTTTCCAATGCCAAGTATTCTTCCTTTGGTATTATCCTCATAAGTGACGCTTCTTTTTCTTTTGGGAGTGAAGGTTGTGAATTTGCTCATATCTCCCGTCATGTGCTTTGAACACCCACTATCCAAGTACCAATGGGTGTTGCTTACCTTGAAGCATACCTACAAAACAAAATTAGTTTAAAGACCTTGGTACCTATTTTATGTTGGGTCCTTTTTGGTTAGCTTGTGGTAATGTCCCTTTGGGAACCCACACCTTTCTTACCACTTTTGGTCCAAGCTTTCTAATATGGCAATTTAAAGCATTATGTCCTTTAGCACCACAATGATTACATTTAGTGAATGGTGATGAAGATTTTCTAGGTGGTACAAAGAAGTTTTTGTAATACTTTTCCTTTTTGGTGGAGTTATATCCTAAACCAGTTTTATCAAACATGCATCTTTGATTTCCAAGTAATACATTCAAGTTATCTCTACCATTTGTAAACTTTTCTAAGGTTTTATTTAAGTCTAAAACCTTAGTTTCTAGGATGTCACATTTCTTTACAAAATCGCAAGGTTTATTCTTGGAGCATGCTTGAACATTTGCTAATTCTTTTTTCAAACATTCATTTTCTTTGCCAAGTTCTACAAGATGCATTTCAAGAGTATCAATAGTTTTCCTAGATAACTTATATTTGTTTAAGATTTTAACAAACTTGTCATACAATTCCTCAAATGCATCAAGCAATTCATTTCTATCTAAGTCAAGGAGACTTACCTCATCATCATCCTCTTGATGATTTTCCATGAGGCATAGATTGGCTTCCTCATTTTCAGATTCGTCTGAGCTACTTATATCATTTTCATCCCAAGCAATGTAAGCTCTTCTTCTTCCTTTTTTTTCCTTTTTCTTCTTCTTGATATTTGGGCAATCTACCTTGAAATGCCCTTCCTTGCCACATTCAAAACAGTTTGGTGAAGAAGAGTTTTCATTAGAGGTAGGTTTCTTACCTTGAGGTTTGAAGCTCTTTTGGAAGCGTTTGTTTCTCATAAACTTTCCGAAGCGCTTCACAAACAGTCCAAATTCTTCTTCTTCATCAAGCTCACTACCGGATTCTTCTTCATTGATAGAAGTGGCCTTGAGAGCTAAACCTTTCTTCTTGGAAGATTTTTCTTCCTCTTCTGTCATCCTTAATTCTTTCAACTCTTGTTCATGTTCTTGTAACTTACCGAATAGTGTAGCAAGAGACATTTCATTGATGTTAGGAGATTGTTTGATGGCGGTGACTAGAGGTTGCCATTCCCTGGTGAGACTTTTTAACACTTTATGAATAAGTTCTTTGTTAGTGTAAGTCTTGCCAAGAGTAATGAGATGATTTATAATAAGAGTGAACCTCTTTTACATATCAACAATTGTTTCTCCAGAATTTAATCTAAAGCTTTTATATTGACTAGTTAAGGTACTAATCTTAGAGTCTTTGACATCACTTATACCTTCATAGGTTATTTGTAAGGTATCCCACATATCCTTGGCGGATTTACATGTAACTACTCTAAAGAATTCATAAGGGCCTAAAGCTAAAGTGATTAAATTTTTGGCTTTATAGTTATATTGGACTTTCTTTTCTTCTTCGCTAGTCCAATCATCCATCAACTTTTCTACTTGTTTACCATCTACAGTATGCATAGGTATGAAAGGACCATTTTCAACTGCATTCTAAACTTTAAGATCAATAGATTGTACAAAAATTTTCATCCTTTCTTTCCAAAAAGCATAGCCTTCCCCATTGAAAGCAGAAGGTCTATTTGTGGCACCACCCTCAGGAAAAAGATTTAGAGAATTTGAGGCCATTGTTCTCTTGAAGCTGTTAAGCTTGATCTACCAAGAGTCAAGCTCTGATACCACTTGTTATTCAAGTGGCCTTAATACTCAAGAGGGGGGTGAATTGACTTTTAAAACTTTTCATTGGAATGCCCTTGAAATTGATTTCTTTCTCACAAGTTAATAGAATATGCAGGAGATAGAAATTATAGTGGAAGAAACAATGCAAAATAAGATGTAAATACTGCTTAGGCAATTTGTCGAACACTTGGTGTGCAACACTATAATTCTAGTTGTTCAAGCAGGTTTAAGAGAGGAAATCACTATCAATAATAACAATCCAGCCAGATGTAGTATGTAAATGCAAGAGAGTAAGGGAGAAGAGCGTGTAAACCAATTTAACGAGTTCCACCAACCCGGTGTATGTCTCGCCTTCAAGCAACCCACTTGAAGGATTTCCACTATTGAAGTTTAGAGATACAAGCTATAAGCAATTGCAGCTTCCTAGTCTCCCACACTCAAGAACTCAATCCTCACTAGCACAAGGGCAACCCACCCAATCTCTCAAACTCTCAATATCCCAAAGGTTAAACCCCAACCTTTGTAACCACTCAACCTAGAGTGAAATTTGGTGTTTGGTGTTTGTGTTTAAGAGAAATATACTCTCTCAATAGAGTGAATAAGTAAATGAAGAGCTCTCACAATTTCTAACTCTCAACAAGAGATGATATACAAGTTCTAAGCTCAAGGATTCAGAATATACAAAGAAAATGAACTCACTAAGCACAAATGTAAGTAAAGATTGATTGCCTCTTCTTGGTGTATCTTGTGCTTGAGTTAGAGATTCATTTATAGAGCTTTGAAGGTCCTCCTAGCTGTTGCAAAACATGGTTCCAGCTTGTCTTTGTGTATAGTGGGTTATGGATCTTTGTTTCCCACTTAAATCTGTCTTTTTAATGATGTTTTCCACTACTTGAATCGATTCATACGTATGTGAATCGATTCATATAATTCTGTTTTGGGCATTTTGAGTTCTAATCACGTGTGAATCGATTCATGTTTGGTGTGAATCGATTCATATCTTGCTGTTTTGTGTTTTTGAGACTTCCAGACCTTTGAATCGATTCATACGTGTAAGAATCGATTCATGCAATGCTGTTTGGTACTTTTACATGCTTTTTGATATTTCTTTGATGTATTTTAAGTCACGGTTCCTTTCCTTGATCTTTATGCATTGCTTTCTTGATTCTTTGATTATTTGGGAGCATGTTCTTCATGGTTTCTTGATCTTTGATTTTAAATGCATCAAATCCTTGTATTTTCTTTTGAATCATGCATTTGTGTATGGTCCAAGAGTAATGTTCTACTTGTTCTTGAGTACTTGTCATTATCAAAACTTATCTACAACATGTAAATACACAGACCTGTTATTGATAAAGATGACATTGGTTATTTGCACCCCTCCAACCTAGCCATCATACACTCTCCTAGCTTTGACCCATATAAAATCCCAACATTTCCCACCACCCTTCGCTTTCCATCACAGATGCCCTTTGAACAGATCATGTTAAACACCCAATTGACCTCTCCATCAGACTTTGTCATGTTTCATTTCTTGAAGTCTGAAGAAAGGAAAGTTCTAAAAGCTATGCAACAAGGCTAGCGTCCTTAAGAACGTCATTGATGCTTGATCACACCTAGAAAGTAGATCCTCCTTGCCCTAGACTGCATTAACCCTAAGTCTGTGATCATTGAAAAGGGAAGATTAAAGAAACCAGTCCCTCCCAGGTCTGGCTACTTTAAGGCTCCTTGGGATGACCCTAGACCAAAGGAGTTATCACATGCTTCTTTAAAGAGTATCATGACTGCTCCCAGTTCTAATGAAGATCATGCCAACATTATTTAGAATCATTATCTCTAGCAAATTGGATAGCAGGGCTTCTACTCCCACACCAACCCCAAATCTAAGCATTGCTTTTATCTAGGTTTCTTTAGAGGACATTGTAGCACTATGTTTAGTACAAATGTCTTTTCCTCACAAGACCTTCCTCTCTTTCCGAGTCATCTATTTGTTATTTTCATTTACTATCCTTACATTATGTGTGTTCAATATGGCTATCCATTCATTGTTTCACAGTCTACCTCTGCCCTCATTCTAAATAGCTCTACCCGTGATCTCTAGCTGACTCTATGATGTCCCTTCTTTTTGTTGATATCAAAAAGGGGAGTAGAGTATAAGTCTTTTATAGGTTGAAGTAAAAGGGAATATTTTAGGGGGAGTAGAATAGAATTAAGGGGGAGTAAAATAAAAATAAATGTTTTATAATTATTTTATAATATTTTCTTTACTCTGATCATTTGTGATTAATGAAAAATCTATTTCTTGACCTATATTTTCTCTAAAAATGTTTCAGATAAATATGCTCTAGTTTCTATAACCAGGCCTATGCTCTGATAATCGTTATGTGCTATATTACTCTGATCACATAGCTGTTATGATTATCTGTTCTTTTGCTTAAGAAGAAAAGTTTGCTCTAATCATTAAAAGTCTAGTTTGCATAACTACTTTGTTTTGATAAGTTAAAGTTTGCTCTAATCACATATCTATTTTGACTATCTATTTAAAGTCATTAATTATATGAGCTCTGATCTTGTTTGAAATCTGCTTAAGTATCAGTGTATATTGTTTTCTTAAAGAATGCTTTGATGACATGACTTGATATGAAATCTAATGATTTAGTGCTCCCTCTTTGGTATACTTTATTTATCAGAGACTCTATTTAATAAAAGACTTGATGTTTGCTATCAATAAATAAAGGGAGATTGTTGGAACCAAGTTCGGTTTGTAAAGGATTTTAAAATCATTGGTTATTATTTACCAAACCCCAAGATTTATTAATAACACATCAAGGAATTTAATTAAATAAAGTCTGCTTATGTATTATCTAACCTGTTCAATTAAGTGTTTCAGGTTATAAACGAAAAGGGGAGTCCAGAAATTAAAAAGTCTTCCTTAAGCCATGCAAGTGATTTTAACAAGTCTGTCTGGAATAAAAAATAGTTGCGTATAAGTTTGTACCAAGAAAAGTCTGATCCTAGAACAATGCTCAAGTAAAGTCTAATTCAAGTGTGCTTATCCATACTTTTGGACTGCTAAGTCATGCGTATTCTATTCTTAGCACGCGTGCTTGCTTCATCAATCAGACCCTAGACTTTTGAAGTAACAAGAACATTATTCTAAAGCTTGCATCAAACAAAGATCAAGGTTCATTTTGAAGATGCTTTGAACCAAGTTCTTATCAAGAGAAACTACTCTTATCAATAAAAAAGAAAAGAAGACAAATCAGTGCAAGAACCAAAGCTCGCATGGGAAGAAACCAATCTAGTTGTTCTATGTATTTCAGAATAGCTGATGAAGATCAGTACTTGTGTTAGAAAGCTTTCAGAAGGTCAGCCCTATATGCTTTGCACATTTTAGTTGAAAGAAGAAAGCCAATAGAAGGTCTTTTACTCTGAAGCACTTAAGGAACACCATTTTAATGGAAGCTCTAATGTTCTTCATTCCAAACCTTTGTCCTCATCTCATCTTCAAGGCTCAATGCTCACAACGGCTACATCCCTTTGACGAATTCACAACGGTTATCTTAAAGGCCTATATATATGAAAGGATCTCAGAACTTGAAGAAGTTAACAACTTTAAGAATCAGAATCATGAAAGCTTTTCTCTACCTTTTAAAGCTCTCTCAGTCTTAGTTTTCTTATCTAAAGACTTTCTTTATTGTTTTGCTTCTAGCATACCTTAGTCTTTGTTTTCTATACTTAGTGTATAAGCTTTTTACCTTATATTTATTTATACACTAAGTTCCCTAAAACACAAACACAAACACGAACACTCTTTCAAATTCTTATTTATGTAAAGTCTAGCATGTTGCCGGTCTTAGTTTCTATTGGGAAATAGTTGTTTGGGATTGAGCCATGAGTGGCTTATTAAAACAATACTGGGGATTAAGTCAGGAGTAGCTGGATTCAATAATACTTGTGGCACGGGTGGTGCTATGATTGTAAAAGGTGTTTTTACAATAATGAAAATCCTTTAGATCTGAAGGTACTAGACGGAGCTTATGTTGGAAGTGAACCAGTATAAATCATCTGCATTCAATCTCTCTATCCCTAATCTTATAAAGTCTGGTTCAAAAGTCTACTTGTTTCACGTTCAAAAAGTTTTAATGTCCGCGCCAAAAGAGTTTAAGACTTATTTAACCCCCATTCTAAGTCTGACTCTAAACCATTAGTTGCTATTGGCAATACCATTGTTGCTATCGCTAGCACCTCCATTACCACCGTTATGATCACCAGTCACAATAACCACTATCACTGTCATTATCACAACCTCCACCACCATCATCACAATTGTCACCATTGTCACGATGACCACCATCGTCACCCCGCCACCACCATCATCTTTGTAAAAGATTTATTATTACTATTAATGTTATTATATTTTTATTTTTATTTATGTATAGAATAGTTTTTATTATAATTATGAAAGTCTTGACAACAACTTTTTAAAATTCAAAATAAAAAAAACCAAAACATAAAACTAAAAACCAAAAATAAGTTTTGATTTTTTTAAAACTTTAAAACTGAAAACTACCCCAGGAATCTAAAATGCTACTTTAACCAAAATAAAAGTATTTAGTTAAGTAACATTTTTTTATTTTTTTTACATTATTGTTCTTAATAATTTTAAAATTCTCATTTCCATCATTCATTTTATTTTTGAAAATTTTATATAACCTTATCAAAAAGCTACTTCAAGTCTAGTAGTGAAGTGAAAGGAGAAGGAGCGAGAGATCATTGTTTAACTCCCTACTTTTAAAAAATAAAAAAAAGAAGAGTGGTAGTGATGATGCAACCTGATCCAAGAGATGAGTTGATCAGACAACTACAGGCCGAGTTACAAGAGCTCAAACAGTCCAAAGCTAAGAAGGTAAAAGATAAGGCCATAGCAACATCCCAAAAACAACCATTGGAAACCTTGACATCACCAGCATATTCAAAAATTCCAACATATGATGATAATTAAGAATCCACCTTAAGAATGGAATAGCCTAATAACTAAAGAAAGGCCTTACAGATAACGGGAAGTTCTGGAGAATATCATTTCAATGTACTATTCTCCATAAGATTATTGAATATTTCTATCCCAAGGCATCTTCAAACCCTATAATTGTTACAATTGGAAAGTATACCGGGGAGACTGACCCTGGAAGACACTTGAATACATACGCAAATGAAGCCCTGTTCTTAGGTGTTGAAAAGGACGTGATATGTCATATGTTTCCAAGGACGCTGGCTGTTGAAGCTTTAGGGTGGTCCAAAGCTTTACCACTAAGGTCAATAGACTTTTAGGAGGAAATCGCTCAAGCTTTTTAGGAGCACTTTATTATATAATGGGATGTCCCAAAGACTTCTCATACTATTTCATAAATTAAGCAAGGTGAAAAGGAAACACTAAGAGATTTTCTAGAAATATTTTATAAAGAGGCTGCCCAAGTTTTAGGGTTAACTAAGCAAATTCAGCTATATATTGCTATAGAGGCCTCACAGCCGTAGTCTCTTTTTGTCTTATCCTTGGGCAATAGGGCATCCTAGACACTTGAAGAATTCAAGAAGAAGGTAGCAAAGTATGTTAAAAGGAAAATGCACCTCACCACGACACAAAGCAAGAATATGTCCATAGGGGGACCCTATACCAAGGAAACTCCCAAGGGAGAGTTATAAACAAAAATTGGGATACGCTGCCTCGAGCGTAAGAAAAGAAGGTCGCCAATTTCTCCCACTACACCCTACTTATAGTACGACTAAGCCAGATCCTACGTGAGTTAGGGATCCCAGGATTAATGGTATATGAGATTAAGAAACTAACGCCCATGAAATGACTTAGAAATACTGACAAGTATTATGAATTTCACGAGTAAACTAGTCACAATACAGATGAATATCGGTAGCTAAAAGATGCCATCAAAGTTCTGATCAGAGAAAGGAAGTTGAAATAATACCTCTTTAGGCCTAGGAGCAATGACAAATCGAACCAGGATAACCCACGATGTAGAGATCGATCCCCAGACGCCAATAAAGGAAGAAACCCAAAGAGGACATCTACAACGGATAGGGGAAAGGTTGTGGTTGACAATATTAATGATGATGAGGAATTCAAAATGTTTTCGTTAGAAGGAAAGAGAGAAGTCATAGATATGATAGCTGGAGGATATGTTGGGGGCAGTGTCTCTAACTCTGCATGAAAAAATCACCTCTGCATGATCATTTCTTTACAAGCAAAACAGTATTCCAAGGTGGAATTTAAACATTCCCCATACTTTTTACTAGCGATGATTTTAGCCGAAGAGTTCCTGGGGTGATGATACAGTGGTTATTGAAGTGATGATAGCGAATAAGACTGTACAACAGTTACTCATGGATCAAGGAAGCTCATGTGATGTAATCTTTTATAAATATTTTCAGAAAATGGGCTTGACCGATATGGACCTCCAGCCTTATAGACATGACCTCATCGCCTTTAATGGGGCAAAGCAACTAATAGTCATTCCACAAGCGCACAGGGTATTGTGTAATATAAAAGATTGTCGTACCACAAAGATTGTGCCTAAGTACTGATTTACAATGATTTAATTATCCAAGCAATACTCAATTCAATTAAAGAAAACATAATATTAATTTAAAAACCAAATGGAAAGTTAAAAGAGAACGTAAACCCTCTTGAACAAAAATCAATCACTTTCTAGAAAATCAAGTTGAAAAAAAAGCTCTTGGGAATTAGTGGGTTCATATGTCATGTACCAATTTTAATGAGATATTTTTCCAATTATAAAGTTCTATTTCTAAGGTGGGTTTTCCTAAATTATTAGTAGTCTACTGTCGAATTCTAACTAACGTACTCAATTGCCAAAGAACCGTGTTCGATTTGTAAATTGAATCCATTAAGCATTATGAAAACCTAATTAGCCCTTAAATGATTTTGCCTACTTTTGTAACCCAAAACCTTAGGTTTAATTTCATGCGTTTCAAATGATATGCCAATCTCTCAATTACCCATATTATTTAAATTCATCTACGCTTATCTCTAAGTCATTAGAAGCATTAGGTACTCATGAAATTGAATAGAAATCGGAACATTCATAACTGAGAAATTTAAATCATTAAAGTTTGATACAAAAATATACTACCCCTTAATCCCATGAATAGAATTTAGTTCCTCATGAAAGAGGTTTCAATACCACAAAACATAAATTTGAATCCCAACATTTCAGGAATCCTTAAAATACAAAACAAGGGTTCAGCAAAATAGAAAAGAAGCTCTCACTGGATCCTTTAAATTCTATACCCAAACTCTGAAATCTTGTTGATCTTTGATGTTTTTCTTCAAATCCTCTTCAAAATTCTCTTGAAAGTCTTCTCAATTTTATGCCAAAAGTTCTCTCCAGCCGCCTCTCTTCAGAACTCCTTAAACCTTCTTTTATCCCTCCTTTCAAATGGGCCTAAAATCAAAAAAATTGGGCTTTCACACTCGATCCACGACCTGTAGGATGGACCCACAGCCTATGGATTGAGAACTGATGCAAGAGTGCTAATAATTCGAAGCATGCCATGTACATGAGGGGATCGACAGCCTGTGTAGAGAGATCCATGGCCTGTGGATTCATTCCACGGCTTGTGGATTGGACTAGCCCCTTATTTAGCCAAAATAGAGAGGTCCACAGCCTGTGGGAATTTCCCACGGTTTGTGGGACCTCAAAAGTGCCTCTATCTTGCCTTTTTCAATGTGTTACAGTCTAGAATGTTTCCTCTTTCACTTGTAAGATCTCCCAAGGTGAAATTGAGTCATGACAATGCATTCTTGGCTTGAATTCCTTCTATTTATTCTAAATGCCTCTTGAGTGCCTCCATATATTGTGCAAATCAACCTAAATTATTAAAATCCTACAAAATAGAAATATCCCAGTAGCATATACGAAAAAGAATTAAAAACCTAAGAAATTAGGGGAAAACTAAGTCTAAACTAACCAAAAACCAAACATAAAAATATCCTAAAATAATGTAAACTAAAGACTTATCAGCAACCTACCAAAGGATACCTTGGCACCTGCCTAACTTTCAATGGAGAACCAGGATCAAGGATAATGCGTACAAGGGTTTTGGTTATTGACGTTAAGTCACCTTTCAACGGCATCCTGGGAAGACCATCCTTGAATGTGTTGGAAATAATAGTCTTTGCCCCCTATTTATTGATCAAGTTTATTAATAAGGACAACCGAGTTTCCTTAGTGAGAGAGAATCAATAGATGTCCCGATATTGTTACAACTAAAGCCTTCAGATGATGAAAACGGAGGATGATGTCAAAAAGGGGAAGTTAAATGATGGAGGATTAATTTTGGGATCAGTAAATCTCATAAATTTGGATCCTAAAGAAGAGGTTGTTTTCAATCCCTTGAATTTGGTTAGACCAACCCTAGAAGGTGGAACCAAAGTCATTATGTTGGGAGATGAACCCACCAAGACCATACATATAAATGATAGCTTAGATACCGATGTGGAAAATGGTTGGTAGAGTTACTAGTGGAATTTAAACACCTTTTTGCCTGGACAACAACCGATATGCCAAGGATTGATCCCAACTTCTGCTGCCACAAGCTGGTAGTTTACCTAGAGACCATAATCGTAGCCCAAAAAACAAAAACTAGGCCTAGAAAAATAGCAAATGGCTTGTGAACAAATGGATGATCTATTAAAAGTCAAATTCATTCGAGAAATAAGATATTCATCCTGGGTGTCGAATGTTGTTATGGTGAAGAAGGCACGCAGGAAATGACGGATGTGCACAGACTACACTAACCTTAACAAGTATTGTCCAAAGGATCCATATCCGTTACCTAGCATTGACCAGATGGTGGATGACTCCTCTAGGTATCATCTTCTTTGGAAGGAGAATGAGGAAAAAATAGCATTTATAAGTGATCGAGGTTTTTGTTACACCATTATGCCTTTCGATTTGAAGAACGCTAGGGCAACATATCAACGTATAATGAATAAAGTCTTTGAGGGAATGCACTCAAAGGTTGTTAAGGTTTACATTGATGATATCATTACCAAAAAACTAGTCGAACGAGATCATTTAGATGATCTCATGAGATTTTCCAGCATTTACAAACATATAACATGCACCTGAACCTTTTGAAATGTACATTTACAGTACCAGCAGGAAGATTTTTAAGGTTTATGCTGACATAGAGGAATTGAGGCCAACCTGGACAAATGTTGGGTGATATGAAAGCTTCACAGTCCAACCAACCCAAGAAAGGTTCAGCCTTTAAACGGAAAAGTAGCTATATTATCTCAGTTTATGCCAAAAATGGCACACTAATCACTTCTATTGTAAAAAATCCTAAAGAAAGATAAAAAGTTGAATAGGGAGAAGAGCAGGAAAAGGATTTTTAGAGCTTGAAGGACATTCTCACTAGCCTACCAGTGTTGGTAAAACTGGATCCCTGGGAATAACTCTACATATACTTATTAGTATCCGACCAAGCACTAAGAGTAGTCTTGGTTAAGGAAACTCTTAAGGGACAATGATCAGTTTGCTTTATTGGGAAAACACTCTAAGGAGCTAAAATCCAGTATTAGAAGTTAGAAAAGGCCGTTATAGCCTTAGTTTGGGTGTCAAGACGACTCAGGAAATATTTCCATACACATCCCATAATGGTACACACCAATCTCCCCTTACGAATAATACTCCACAAGCTAGACCTACCAGGACAGATGATAAAGTAGGCAATTGAGTATCCAAATTTGATATTTCATATGAGCCGAGAACAACTATCAAGGCCCAAGTGCTAGCTGACTTTATAATTGAGCTCATTGGAAAAGCACCATCCCCATCTCGGACATATTGGGCTATATATTTTGATGGTTCTTCCAACATGAAAGGATATGGGGTTGGGGTTGTAATAGAAAGTAAAGACGGGGTGCATGCCAAAATTTCTTTAAGGTTTGATTTTAAAGTATCTAACAACCAAGTAGAATATGAAGCTTGCCTCACCGAATTACAAGCAATCCTGGACATCAACGCCATGTCTACAGTGCTTTACAATGACTCCCAACTGGTAGTCTCTCTCGTAATCGGGGATTATCAGGCTAAAGAGCCACTATTACAGTAGTACCTAGCCAAAGTCAAAGAGCTAGAAGAACCTTTTAAACGTGTGGAATATAAGCACGTCCCAAGGGAAAAGAACACCCAAGTTAATATACTGTCTAGATTGGCCAGTATAAAAAAGGTCGGATCAACTACTGCCGTCACCTAGAACACTTTAGCCATCCCTAGTATCACTACACTAGTCAAGGTGTGTACCGTCCTGGTTAGGCCATTGGTGGATGACTCATGGGTAGTACCCATTGTCTAGTATATTATCAATGGTCAACTCCCAATGGACTTGGTTGAAAAGAAGAGGTTAAAAAATGAACTGCTAAATTGTATCTTGATTGACCGATAACTCTATCATAGGGGATTTTCAACCCCTTATCTCAAGTGTCTTAATGAAGCAGAGATCACCGATGTCATGGCCGAGGTCCATGAAGGGACTTATGGGCACCATTCTGGTGGAAAAAGTTTGGTAAGAAAAATATTTCGAGCAAGATATTGGTGGCCCATAATGACCTAAGACGCTATGGAGTACTGAAGAAATATGACCCATGTCAAAAGTTTGCTAACCTACACCATGTCCCAAAAAAAAGCTGTCCACTTTAGCAGTACCATGGCCCTTTTTTTGGTGGGGTTTGGATATTTTAGGACATTTCTTAAAAGCTTCGGGCGGAGTTAAATACCTAATAGTGGGAATGGATTATTTCACTAACTGGATTAAAGCAGAAGTTGTGGTCCATATAACATCTGCAAGAACTCAGTATTTCGTTTACTAAAATATTATCACCTGGTTTAAGATACTAGGACACATTGTTACCGATAACGAAACACAGTTGATTGATGCTAAGTTTATGGATTTACTCCAAGGTCTCCAGATTCAAATGTTCTATTCAGTGGAACATCCCTAAACCAATGGATAAGCTGAAGTCACGAACAGAGAAATTATGAAAGGCCTAAAAAAGTGGTTGGGTGATGCAAAAGAGGAATGAACCAATCAACTTTGTCATGTGCTATGGGCATACCAGACCACTCTACACTCATCAACAGGAGAATCCCCTTTCCACTTAATATATGGAATTGAAGGTCTAATTTTGGTCGAGATAAACCAAATATCTTCTAGGATTTAGCAATTTAATGAATAGAATACTGAATTACGGATTAGAAACAGGTTGGACAACCTACCAGAAATATGAGAAATAACTTTTGTCCAAGATCAATTAAAAATAAAGCCGTTCTTAGATACAAAGAGAAAGTGCAAAATAGGCGATTTAATGTCGGAGACCTAGTCCTTAGAAAGGCTTCAATAGGAAATCAGTTTGCTTACCAGGGTAAATTAGGGTCTACGTGGGAAGGACCATACTGGGTCCACGATGTAACCACATGAGGGGAATATCTACTGGAAACTTTACAAGGCAAAGTCCTAAAAAACAAATGAAATGTTAAAAATTTACGCATCTACTATAGCTGACCGATACCATAAGCCATGTACTTTTTTTCCTACAAAGGGTTTTTCCCATAGGGCTTTACCTTGAAGGTTTTAACTAGACATGCAACCAATATAGCTTGATGAAATTTAGAATTTCGTTCCATATTTTTCTCTTTTTGTTTATAAATTTGACCCCGAAGAGTGGTGAGGTTATCTAAGCCTAACCCCAAAGAATGGTCACTTAACCCTAGAGCGATTGAGGTTATTAAAACTAAAACGCCAGAGTAGTAATTTGTTTAACCTTGAAGAGAGGTACAGTTATCATAATCAAACCTCGAAAGAGTGGTTATTGCAAGCAGCCCTAAAGAGGTGGGGTCCTTAAATGACCAAACCACAGAGTGGTATTTCGCTTGACACTGGAATAAAGGATTAATTAGGTAATCTCATCACGTAAAAAATCATAAAGGTAGAATAAAATCAATATTTTACAAATAGAAACACAAAATCAATATCTGATATCAACAATAATGGATAAGCAAAAGAAAATGTTCATTACTATTATAAAGAAATCTAAGGGACTAATGCCTGAGTTACAAAATAAAGCAAAAAATGACACATCAACCAAAACTTAGATTTCTGAATAACAATACTAAAAATGGAGCTTATCCCGCTACAGAGCTTAAAAATAACTATTGAGGGTCCTAGTGTTCCAAGCCGGTCTTAGCCTTCAATACTGAGTCATCCTCATCATCCGGCAAAGGCGTAAACTCGAATAACATATGAAAAGGTTTGTAGTCTTCACCATTTTCCATGATTACTATCTCGCCTTGATGAGACTTATTACAAAATCCTATTCCATTCAAATTAAGAGTAAGACCGTGATTCCAGTAGACCACTTGCCACACTGCGTTGTTAAAGGCCTTCACCGCGGCTTGACCAAAAAGCCTCATATCGACTTGATACTTAACATCTTTCTCTTTGACCTTGGTGGAGAGATCTTCCTTTTCCTTATGCAACTCGACGTTTTCCTTCTTCAGATCTTCAAGTTTATTTTTTTAGTCGCTCAACCTCACTCCTACACACCGCCTCCGACTTTTGAAGGGCCGAGTTCTTTTCATTGAGGTCTTTCACGCGGCTATGAATTCAGCCCAAGTTTTCCAGTAACCGAGCATTCTTTTCCCAGAGCCGGTCAATCTCCGCTGGAGGCCCTTCAACAGTGAAAGAGTAGAGGACAGGCAAACCCTTCAGAGTGGACCAGGCAACTTCATTTAAAGCATAGTCCAACGTCGTGTTAAGTCCGTCCTTAAGCCGGAATGGAAGTGTGAACTTCGACTCAGGAAGGCCTACCCGCTCTAAAAGATGCAACTAATCTTCCCCATTCGCCATGTCAGAGGGGATGATGATGGGCTCTTCGTGACCGGTGGGAACTCTGGTGTCTGAGGTAACGAGACCCTTACCCTTTGAGAATCCTAAACCACCCGTTCGTTAGCCCGCTGCTTTTTCCTCTACCCCTCAGCAGCAACCTTCTTTTTTTTTTACCTCTGGAGAGGGCACATCATCCTAAGGCAAAGATACCCGTTTAGCTTTCCTAAGGAGAGGGGTGACCCTATTTTCCTGATCCGGGTTGGTGTTAACGCCACCCATCATGCCCCATAGTTGGTTAAGAGCACTACCACCCATGCTCCCTACATTAAATAAAGACAAGTTTTAGCTAAAGCACAAAAGAAACCGGAATGAGTAAAAAACTAATAGAAACATTCTATATACCTAGTGCGGCAAGGTACTCTTTCCTCGTTGCCTCAAAACCTAGAAGCGACCGACATTTTAATGGTGTTGATATGGATATCTCATGGAGGGTATCCACAACTACCCAAGATCCCTCGCCCAATTTCCCTTCCTTCACAAAGTAGGTTGAACGCTCCAGTAGAAAGTGCTGATGCGTCCAGCCGGTATAAAACAAAAATGACCCATCCTTATCTTCCTAAAATAAGGGATGCTCACCCTTCACAAAAACTTTAAAAAAGGATTATTTAAAAGACACATTGGCTATCTTTGCCGATTCAACACACACTTCAAAATTAATGACGTCGCTTTGACATTATAGGTTCACAAAACTCAGCCCTCCACTTGGGTTCCCCCAGCAAAGTACCCGGGCGTACCAGAAGAATATTCAGTGAGAGTAAACCCAAGGTGCTTGACCAAAATCTCAAGCAATAAGACCAGATCCCACCCGTTGGGATGCAGTTGGCTAGGAGCGATGTATAAAAACTTTACTACTCCTATCTCAAATTTATTGAATGGAAGCCGCAGTCCTACCTTGGTGAATAAAATCTCATACATAAAAAAGAATCGCTCTTTGGGCACATGACAGACCTGGTCCTCGTGCAGTGGTGCAATCAAGGCGTAATGGTCTTTGTGCTTGCTAGATTTCCAAATCCACCCAACATCCAGTTCCACCCCATCTGCAGCCTTAACCAATCAATGTAAAAGTATTTTTTATACCGATTAATTTTATAATTGGTGTAAATTTTTTATGATAAATCTATATTTTATTTAATTATTTTTGAACTATTTATACTAATTATTTATTGTTGTTTTATTGAAAACTTATAAGCGATGCAAAAGTATTTATTGATTAATTAATTTAAAATTGTACTATTTCGTTTCATGAAATAGGACGAAGATCTTTTGGTACCATATAACTTCTGTATACGAACTTATAAGAAGCTTATTATACATGGAAATAAATATAATATTATTAATCATAGTAAAATAAAAAATTAAAAAAACTATGTGCTTGACCTTATCAAGAAAAGTAATGTGCGCCACCTTGCTTGTTAAACAACCTCCTCGGTTATCCGTTTCAGGAATTTTATTTTTCCCGAGACCATAGGTAATCAAGACCGTACGTGTAAAGCACGCGCTATAACGAGGATGATAAGATAGCAGAAAAGCCAAAGAGTTTCGAGGTACACCCGCGTGCTATATTAACCCCCTAATCCCAAACCCAAACCCAAACCAAACCCAAACCAAAACCCAAACCAAGCATCACATTATACCGTTTCTGAGGTTTAAGAAAAATAAGAAAAAACACTTTACGCTTCTTCTATTCTATTCCTCTTCCCCTCTTGCACTCTAGGGTTTTAAGCTTAAGGTTAGGGTTTCACCCTCTGTTTCTCTCTCTCTCTTCCATGGATAGGTACCAGAAAGTAGAGAAGCCTAAGCCTGAGTCTCCAATCAATGAGAATGAGATCCGAATCACCACACAAGGCGCTATTCGTAACTACATCACTTACGCTACCTCGCTTCTTCAGGTCCTTTTCCTCTGCATTTCTCTCTCTCTCTCTACGGTGTCGTTTCATAATCGATGGTTCTGGAAATGAAATGAGAATCCCTTGAAGTTTGTGCGGATTGATATTGTTTCTTTTTTTTCTTAGTCTGAGTTTTCTCGTATTTTTCCGAGGTGGCATTTTCGAAACGTTTTGAGTTTTTGGATTGTTTTTGTTTGTCTGGTGAATGTGACTTTTGAGTTACGGAGTGGTGTGTGTTTGAGTTTTCGTTTGTTCTTCTAGCCTTTCGTTAAGAAGAGAATCTCTCTGTTGTTGTTTCATGAGTTGAAGGAAGAAGGAATAAGCCAATAAAATGATTCATTTTTTAAAACATTTTGTGAATTGAGAGTGTTGGGTTTGTCTCCTCAATTTGTGGATTATTCAAGTTGTTGTGTGTCTGTTGTGATGTGGCATTTTGTTTTTATTGTATTGGGGTGTATATTTTGTTCAATTCTTTGCTTTATTATGATTAAAAAAAGATGGTTGCGTGTTGTAAAATTTAGAACAGGGATAGTATGCAATGCTCTGCATTGTGTTCAATTGAAGTGTTTTGAATTGCGTGTTTCTTGTTTGGAAGTTATTTGATTCCGTGTGTGAAGTGAAGGTTTTAAATTATGGTGGTTTTTCCATTTATGGAATTGGTGGGAACATGTGAGTAGATGCAGTCATGCAACTTATGTTGCCCCAAGTTTGACTGTGATGCGATTGCAGAAGACTTTACAATTTTAGATTTGCTGCCATTATTTGAACCATCGGGGGGAAGACTTTGTAAAGCTATGCTGTGGATATGTACTAGGATCTGTAGATAACCAGTATGTTTTACTAACTATTTGAAACGGTTGAATCATTCTAAAACTGTTATCATTATCAATAATGCTCGATAGCATTGTCACAATGCTTTGCGGTTGCATGCCATGATGCCACTTCAGATTTCAGTTTGTGACTTTGTGGAGTGTTTTGAGGTCACAAGAGTGAAAATTACAACCATTTTGGCTGTTTGTACTGCTACTGCATCATGGAGGGAGAACCCGCCTACCTTGTTTTTCCCAATTCCTGTTTCAAGCAAGCTGTTGCTCACCTTATCTATCCACCCAATGTGCTGAAGTCAACTGATCATTGCTACTGTTCTCAGCCTTCTCTTACAATTCTTTGGATTTCACTGCTTGCCAGCATCCTGTTCTTCTCCTCAATGTTAACCAAACAATCTCTTAATCCAGTTCTCTTAGCCTCTTATCGGAGTAGGGTGAGTGTTTTGAATCATGGTTGTCAATCTTGGATAGCTGCAAATAGCAGCTGACCCTCTAAAATGCTTTAGCGGTATAGTGTAGAGCGGGATGACCACAATTTGAAATTTTATGATAAACATACATAACATGTGTATATGTATAAAATTGAAAACACAATCAAAAAATCATCATTCCAAGCAATATCAATATTTTCCCTGGTGGGCTTGACCAAGCCACAGGCAGCAGTAGAAGCACCTTGCTTCTGTCCACCTTTAGAAGATGCCATGCTGAAAAGAAATGGAACAGCAGAAACAGAAATGGGTTGCGGAGAAAAGGACCAAGAGGGGGGGGGGGGTGTGATTGAAAAAACAGAGACACAAAATAAGACTGAAAAAATAGACACAAGGATGTGAAAGAGGAAGATGGCTTACTGCAGAGTTTCAGTTGCTGGAAGGCTATTGACAACTATGTTTCCAATAGTGGCCATCTCTTTATAGTGTTTTTGGAGAAGGCTTCTTTGTGCATATTAGAGGCTGTTTCACTTAGAAGTTAGAAGATTGAATCGATTCTACAAAAGTAAAAATTAATTGCCTCCCGTTAATATTGTTCTTGGAAATTGGGAAAATGACACTACATCCAATGCTTCTTTAAGGCAACTATTTTTGCATTGACGGGAAGTGAAAACAAATTGGTTCAAGAGATCTAGGCAACCACTTCCCCATGATGAATTGTGTTGACACTGGGAAAATAGTTATTGACCTAAAAAATTCTAAAACAAGTAAGAAAATTATAGTGATTCAAATTAGGACATCATCTTAAAGTAGTAGCAGAGCTGGAAGGAAACCATTGTTTTAAGAAATATATTACATGTGAAAACCTGAAAATTTTTTCATGTTCCTAATCTTTTTTCATTCTTTAGGCTTTCTTTTAGGGCTCGTTTGGTTCCCAACCAACCCCTAAAAAAAAATGGCATGAAAGATCAATATTAACCTTTAGATTTTTCCATTTTCATAACTCTATTTTCCCAACTGTAAACCAAATGGACACTTAGTATAGTAGTATTTAATTCTAAACTTGTGAATTTTAGATTTTTTTTTATATATAAACTGTATTAACTCTATTAATTTATGTTTTTACTTTTATTCAATAGATTGTGTGGAATAAGCTAACCTGAAAAAGCAATTAATATAATGCCCTTGAGCTCTGCCCAAGGCCATATTCACAAATGATCAAATGATCAAATGAATAAGATCTTTTTTATGGTTTCTTCTAAGGTTTTCCTTTAGAATTCTGAAACCCTTTGAATTAGAGTATCTTGCATTTATTTCACTTTTTTCACTGCTGCTGCTGCTAGTCTTCTCCTTGCATTATGAAACCATCTTTTAGTTGAGTGCAGCTTCAATTTTTTCTGATTGCAATCGATCCTATCACAACATTTTTATCTCTGCTACACTTATAATCTGGACCATTGTTATAGAAAAATTTCCATCTCTGTTTCAGATCATCAAATTAAATCCAATAAACAAATGCGGCAATTTGAAAGCCAAATGTATCACATATTTTAATGTTATTCATGGTTGGCACATTGTCAAGGAGCTGTTCATGATATGTGGCTATCATGTCTTATTTGTTGTATGTTTTAATTCATCCAGGAAAAGCATGCTAGAGAGATTGTCTTGAAGGCAATGGGACAAGCGATCAGCAAGACAGTTGCTATTGCAGAGATTTTGAAGGTTAAACTCCCTTGCAAATGTTCCTTTCATGCTCTGTTGTATTTAGTTTAAACTTTATGTAATTGACATTGTTGTATATGTTTACAGTGAGATTTGAACGTATAAAACTTTTGAATAAAATTGAAAAAATGATTGAGAAATTCCCGGGTCAATAAATCTAAAATAAGTGGTTGTGAAAAGGTAAAAAAGATTATGAAATCTTGTAAATACAAAGATACTTTAGAATTCATGTTGACCTTTTCATGGTTGGCTTTGCATCTCCTTAAACAGAAGAGAATTCCCCGATTGCAACAAGATACTGGCATCAGCTCAGTTAGCATAACAGATGTGTGGGAACCCATTGAAGAGGGACTTGTACCGTAAGTTTTATATGAAGTTCAAACCTGATGAATGCATGCATCTTGTGTATTTTGGTTACAATTAAAGATGAAAATTCAATGCAGTGTGGAAATGACTCGACATGTCTCTATGATCTCCATCACCTTATCAACCAGAGAATTAAACAAGAATTCTCCTGGGTGAGTTTTAAAAACTTAAAGGATCTTCTTTCTAATCTTGGTGAAGTGTAACCTGTTATAAATTATAATGGCCCGCTGAGAATATTTTTCTAGCCTATATTTTGAATTCCTGAATTGTTTGACTTGATGTGTCTAGGATATTGACCCTGTGATTTTGTTCATAGGTATCAAGCCCCTCAGAATATTGAACAGCCAAAGCCACACTCCAATTATCAGCCACAACCAGTAAAACCATTACGGGGTCCTTACAATGCTGTAAATGAAGGTAACCCTGCAGACATCTAGTGAATAATCTATCATTAGGATTTTTAAACGCATTACCATTTCTAAATTTTAGCTCATCTAATATCTTATTTTAGACTCGTATGGCCGAGGTCGAGGTCGGGGTCGTGGGAGAGGGAGAGGAAGGAGTTGGGGAAGGGGTGGTTATGGCTACCAAGGTGGTTATGGAAATTACCAGGGTGGATATGGTTATTACCAGGGTGGTTATGCAAATTATCAAGGTATGGATTCTGATCACTGAGTTGCACTACATTGGTGATGGTCTCTTTTAATGTTCCAATAATTTCCTTTGGTATTTTTAACTGTGGTTACTACCTGGCAGATAATGGGGGTTATTCAAATCGTGGCCGAGGTGGTGGCAGAGGTAGAGGTTGGGGGTACCGTGGTAAGCTTTGTCATTTACTGTTTTTCTTACTTCACACATATATCATGCCCAATATAAAAATTTCTAAAGGCTGCTTTTAGATGTTTGTCCTTGTTCAATCGGGTTATATAAGCCGATCTTCCTATTGTTGCAAATTTCACTAGGTTATGAAGGTGGCAGAGGTGGTGGAGGATATGAAGGTGGCAGAGGTGGTGGAGGATATGAAGGTGGCAGAGGTGGAGGATATGAAGGTGGAAGAGGCGGTGGAGGATATGAAGGTGGAAGAGGTGGAGGATATGGTGGAGGATATGAAGGTGGCAGAGGTGGAGGTGGGGGTTATGAAGGTGGCAGAGGTGGTGGTTATGAAGGAGGAAGAGGTGGAGGTTATGAAAGAGGCAGGGGTGGAGGCAGGGGTTACGGGCGCGGTAGGGGACGAGTGGGTGCACGTACAAGGGGTGGTGGGAACCAGGCATGATAGCAATGGATGCTATTGCATTCTTGCTAAATGCTTGCCTTGACATTGCGGTTAATGCTTTTAGAATACTGTGTTGATAGTGTGATGCGGCTCGTGATCCAGCATTATTAAGCAGTATTTTATGTTTATTCGTCATGATTTTGTTATGGGCAAGGTTTTGTTCATCTTTAGATTTAGCTGGAAAGCATCTTGGTTTTATGATTGCTGTAATTCATTTTCAACTTTTATGGTTGCCAACACCATATTTTTATATGTATCTGGTTTTTATATGGTTTTTATTTTCATCAAAAGTAGCCTTTTAATTTGTCAAAGTTGCATGATTCAAGTAAATCCAGGTGGATGCGTATTATTTTACGTGGACAGTTTGTACACTAGAAAATGTAAATTGTGAAGTGTATTTGCATGAAGTGGTTAATGTTCATAGTTCAGACACAACTAAATTTGTAATCAATGCAACTTATCAGTGTACTGGAATGTGTAACAACAATAATGACGATAATAGGGCTGTTGGTGCTCTACATGAACAAGCAGTTCCATCACTACCTCAGTTAACCACATTGCGTTTTGGAGTCCCTCTGAGGGATCTTCCAGATTAGATGCAGATGCCATGATAACTATCTCCACTAAATTAGTGTCTGGAGCTGAAAATAGATTGTTGTAGAAACACGTAGCCATCATTATCGCCTCCTCCATACCTTCTACTTTCACACTTGAGCGTTGGGCCTAATAAATTTCTTCCTTTGCCCTTAGTTTCTTATTCATTTCCTTTATTTCCACCTTTTTCTAGCTCTCCTCTGAGTTATGTTTATCCTGCAGTTTTGCCATTTCATTTGGCTTGAAGGTAACATAATTTATTTATATATATATATATATATATATATATATATATATATATATATTTAATTTGAGATGTGTGTTCAGAAAGATATATAATAGAAAGTGAAATTCTCACATTTTACATATGAAATAAAAGATTCTTATGAACATCAAGAATAATTTTCAAAAAAGTATTACTTTGGAATTTTTAATACCCAATTTAACACTTAGCTGACATAAAACTAGTGTTGACTTTTACGGTTTTTATGAAAGATCTCCCTAGAATAAGTGGAGTTCCGTTGTCTTCCCGCATATCCATGATCATGAAATCCATAAAGAAATTCAAACTTTCCCACTTTTACTTTGAGGTTCTTGGTAACACCAAGTGGAAATTTCACAAATTTGTCCGCAAGTTTTAGTTCAATCTTGGTAGGGACTAACTCATAATTCTCTGTCGTCTTCAACAGGCTTAGAGGTATCAAATTAATGTTGGATCCTAAATCTAGCAAGGCATTTGAAATAATTAGGTCACTAATTGTAATAAGCAGAGTATGGCTATGTGGGTCCTCAACTTTGGTAATTATGATTATTTTTGCCTCCTGACCTTCCTCCTCTTGTTGCAGCTCTCCTTTGACAACAAGTGTTTTTTTCTTTGTCACCATCTCTTTGATGAACTTCGGATAATTGGGCATGTATTCTTAACATATAGAGTACTAATGATGTCTTGAAACCGTGTCTATTATCGCTTTGGTCTTAGATTTCTTTGTAGCTGAAGGGTATGAGATCTTTTATACTGTTGTCCTCCATAACCTTTCTTTTTCTTTTATATTTTTTCTTCATCTTTTTCTTTTACTATCCCTACACCATTATTTACAATCTCTTACAGACCATCTATCACATCTTCTATTAGTACCTCATCTTTCAGGCTCTGCTTTGCAACTTCTTGTCCACCATCAACACTTTTGCCATTTCTAGTTAACATGTGGAAATTCTCCTTGAGGTTGGTTCTTGTGTTGGCTGAAAATTGTCTAGCTTGAAACCTTAACTTTTGTTTCTCTAGTTGCCCCACTTGAACTTCTAGGTTTTTGATCGAAGTCTTTATATTCTTCTAACCAGTGGTGGAAACTTCTATATACTTCTGAAGTGATTCCTCTAACCTAAAAACTCTTCGTCTTGATGATGGTTGTTGATACTATTATGGTGGCCAATTTGAAGCTCTACTGTCTCATTTCCTTTAGCTAAAATTTTGGTTGTTGTTGTTCCCCCATCCTTCTCGGAAATTGTTGTTTCCAGAGTAACCACCTTGTCAATTCTGACCATTCCTGTGTTGGACTTCCTCCATGTTAATCCTTTGCAAAGTGTACCAAATCGACTGTAGTTTTGATAAGTATTTAAAGGTTGTTGAATTCACAGGGACTTGTGAGATATTCAACAATAGGACAACAATTACTTGTGAATCACTAAGAATCTATATACATTATGTTCAAAGTTTTGTTCAATGGTTGTTTGTTGAGAAAAGGTTAAGTTTCACTAGCTAAAAATAATTAAAACATAAGAAAAGTGATGAGGAAATATGTTAGGATTAGACTCCCTTATTTTGTTTAATCTGTCGAGTTCCTACTATGTATGGTTATGCATTTATTCGTGTTAATGTGACATAAATTCATTAAACCTAATCCCTTAGAGAATAAATTCTAAACTTTAACATCAAATATCAATCTCTTAAGTATTCAATGCTAAGATTCGCATTATGAGAGGGTTTAACAATCGTTATTATCAATCTCATTCCTAGGTAAAGAAAATAGTAGACATTTCACTCCTAAACCCATTCGAAGACAAAAACACATGAATAAATCATTCTCTCGTTCAAAATATACAATGGGAAGAGATAGAAGAAATGCTAACATTGATATAAATGCATAAACATATATAAATATTGACTACTACATCATAAAATCAAATGGGTTTTGTCCAATAGCAACAAAAGAGAAAAACTAGCCCCTCATTGTTATGAGGGCTAACTTAATATGACCAATGACAAGAAAGAAATGAGGAATCCTTAAAGGTTTGATGCTAAGATGAAAAACTTGATGAATCTTTTCTCCCGATCTCACTTTCTATCACGTGTAAAAGATTCTTTAAAAAAGTTGTTAGAGTCAAGAAGACTTTTGAAGAAATCTTAGATTTGATAACCAACATTAAGTACTCTAATTTAATGAAGTCATGTTTTGTTAACATCTGATGGTTTATCTAAGTGTTTCAGGTTACAAAGCATGGGTTATAAAACAAATGGGGAGTCCTTGCATAACACAAGTCTAGTAAGATAAAACAAATTAGGATGCATTAATGAAGGAAACAATATCAAGGAACGTTCTTCAAAGTAAAAAGCTCATCTGGATTCGTACCAGATCCAAACCTGTTAAGATACACTGCATGCATCAAGTGTATGGAAGAGTCTTCTTCTCAAAGCAAAAATCTTCATCAACCAGACTCTATCCTCTTGCTTTATCAAGCCTAAAGCTGCTCCAGAAGTCTTGAAATTTCTCTAGCAAGAATCTGATTGTTCTTTCTTTTGAGTCTCATCATCAACCCCTTATGGATTACTAAACCCTAAATTATTTTCAGAAGTCCTCCCTGAACGAGACGAGTCTGGTCCTCAATTGATGACTCACAAGTTAGCTAACTCCATTAAAGCATGAATGTGCTTTTCCTCAAAAAGAAGGAAAATAATAAAGCAAGGCAGATCAAGACCCCTCTCTCAAATGAGAACTTTCCATCTTGATTTGGTAAGTTATTCTGATAGAAGAGAATTTCTTCTAAAGCGAGTTACCAGACTTTTGACTCTTCCTTTTGTCTTGGATTAAGAGGTTCATGTTAAGATCAAGTCTTCCAGACTTTTGACACATATACTCCCCCTTTCTTTTATAACAAATGCTTTATGTTTCCTGAAACATTTAAACGCACATATCAAATAGTAACATGTAACTTTATTCAAGTTAGTAAACATAATGTTAATTATCAACAAATCTTATGGGATCTGATTTATGTAAAAATGGTTTCATCTTTGACCAGACTTTTCTTTAACAATCTCCCCTTATTTATTGATAGCAAACATTAACTCTTTCAACTTGAATGAAGTTTTGTGAAATATAATATCGACTCCCCCTAGGATGGAACAAAGTAATAATTCAGAAAGCATTTAAAGCAATAACAACATAAGGATGCCAAATCAATATGCCGAATCAAACTAGGTGCTTCATTAATGCTTTAAGTTATAACTAAATCAAATAAAACATTCAGACTTCTTATTTCCTGATTTTATCCCCCTTTTGATATCAATAAATAGGGGGTATAAGGGTAGGAGAATGGAATGCTAAAGGTCAGGGGTCATAGTTGATTTGAGTAGGGAGGTGTATAGGATGTATTTGCTTGCTTGGAGGGTGTGGATAAAAGTACAAGAGGTTTATAGAGAATGATATCCATACAAGGTTGTCTAAGAGACTCCATGGGTAGTCTTTCAGAAGAGAAGACTTCAGGTTCAGAAGTGGAAGACAGAGCAGCTAAGATGTTTCTTCCAGACTTTTCACTCCCAGAGTCTGATGAGTCAAATACCATTGGATTTATAGTTGAAGATCCTTCAGGATTGGTCTTTTTAGCAAAAACCCCTTTTAGCAACCCTCTGGTGATCCTACCAGAGGTTCTCAAAGGTCTGGTGGGATTAACTGAATCCTTACCAAACTTTAATTTAGTAGATTGGGCTTTGCTTGATGTACCAGATATTGAGGCTTTAGGTGAAATCCCCAAGAATACTTTAACTTTCTTCCTCGGAGGTTATGGTTCAGGTCGATCAGATTCTGAAGATGATTTTTCAACAGTGGACTCGCTACTTGACGTCTTTGTGTGTTTATTTTCTTCTGACTTAGCTACTAATTTTGAAGAAGATTCAGAAGGTTCATTTGCTTCAGAGAAGGTTGGAACCTTGGTGATGAGACTTCCACAGGTTTCAAATCTCTGGCATTTTGAATAGTGATGCCAAAGAGTTTGAGTACCTTGGTTAGAATACCAGGATATGGAATTTTCTTCTGCTTCTTTGAGACTGAAGTAATTAGATAGTTTATGATCATATTTGGAAGACTTGATTTTTCTCTCTTTATCATCATTACCATACAAAACTTATCGAGTTTTGTTACTACGTCTCTTGCACTTTTTCTAGGTGAGAAAATCTGTCGCATCAAAGTATGGAGAAGCTTTGCTTTTGGAAGTAGGTCTTTTACCAGAAGAGTGGGAGGAGATTTTGTTCCATATAGATATCTATTTGCTTCCTCTTCAGAAACGATGGTGCCGATGTAGTCTTCAGAGAAGGATAATACTTCATTGGGGCATCCACATGCCAGAGCAATATTATCCATCGAGATCCTGATTCTTCTATTTTACAAATGGCCAAGTACCAGAAAGTTCTCCTTGTCAACTTACACAGTGCTCTAGAAGTCAATTATCAATGAGGGTGAATAAACATTTGAACAGAAAGCAAGCCATCCAATGCAAACAAGTTTTGATGTGACGTCTCTTCCTTCTGATTCATATTGTTCTGGAGAGAAATGTATTGATTCAACGATGTCATTTTCAGTAAAGACAACCTTGGTAGGGTTTGTGAAGAACTTTTAGTTATTCAGGGGAGAAAGAAGACTTAACAGTTTTAAGTGAGGTTTTTTAGGTGAAGAGAGAGATAGTGATCAAGAAGGGGATTTGTAGGATACAGAAGCCTGATTAGTCTTTCAAGATATAGTTTCGAAAAGGTTTATCCTATTAAATGTGGTGAGAAAATGATTTGATTTTTAAATGAATGTTGATTTTTAAAAATAAGTACCGTTACAAATAAACAGGTTTAGTTTCCTAGGATTATGCAAAATAGGTGCATCTGTCACAAAATAAAAGAATTATTGTCATTAAATGTAGAAAATCACAATTTATGTTTATGTCATGTAAAGATTTTTTAGAGTTAAAAAAATGAGAAAAGAACATAGATATGAGTGTAGACGTTTCAGATAACTTCCCTATTTATCTTTCTCCTGAGCTTTAGTTCTTTCAGGTTAGACTTCTGACAATGAGGATATGATAGCTAGTTTCCTTTTCTAAGTGGCTTGTTTTTGTCTCTGCTTTTTTTACATTTCTTTGACAGTTTGTTAGATGTCTTCTGAGTCTTGATCTTTATTCACCAGACTTTGGATTCTTGAGATCATCCAATATGGAGAAGCTTGTTGATGCATCTGTTTGACAACTCCTTTCTTCTTCGTGCTTTGATCAGGTTATGAGAACTTGGCTTTCACTTCCCTTCTTATGATGTCCTTTTCTTGAGCTTTTGATCTTCTGCATACTTTTGAAGTCTTCAGACTTTTGAGCAGCTTCTTCTTCTTCTTCTTCTTCATTCTTCTTTCTGAGCCTTCATTAAAGTGAATATCTTCATGGATCTTCTTCCTTTGCACTCGTTAGAGTGTTCAACCCCAAAAGGCCATGCTCTAATACCAATTGATGGTTCAGATAATGGACTTAGAAGAAGGGGGGTTGAATAAGTCTATTCATTTTCTCAAACCAAAAAGTTAAATTTAACATTTAGAGCGTTACACAGTGGACCAGACTTTTAAAGAGGCAGAGAGCGTGATACTTTGATTGAGTGAGCGTATTTTAGCCAGACTTTTACTATTGATTTTAACAATCATAATGCACCATACTTTTGATAGTAAAGAGTAAGAGAGAAAGATACAATACACAAGCAATTTATACTGGTTCACCTCCAACTCAGAGACTACATCCAATACCTTCAAATTTGAAGGATTTCCACTATGTAAAAATATTTTACATAAACAACCCAGATCGAGCATACGAGTATTATTGACTCTAGCCACTCCTAGCTTAAGCACAACCCGTGCTTCAAGTATTCTTGAAACCGGCCACTCCTGGCCCCTAAGTATTCTTGAGTCCGGCCACTCCTGGCCTAATCACAACTCGTGCTTCAACACACTAGACCCCTCTGGATTCCTATGAGTATTATTTTACACGCACCCACTCCTAGGGCAGACCCAAGTATTCTTTCATGAGCCACTCCTGACTCGAACCCCGAGTATTCTTTCAAAAGCCTATCTAGGCCAACAGTGTTTCCCACACTAACAGAGTCTAGCAACATACTAGACCTGTACTACCAGAGGATTGGAAGAATTAGCTTAAATAAAATAATCCCCTTGACTTAGCAAAGCTAAGTGATAAACCATGAAAATGAGTTTGTAAAGAAGGAGAGGGCTTAATTTTCCCACAGGGCTCAAAACATTCAAAAAGTGAAAGATGATTGGAAAATATACTGAGCCAGAATGCATGAGTTAGGATAATGTGTATTTAAGTGTATGAAGGAAAATCCCAAGTTACTATGGCATCTAAGAAGAAAGGTAAGTGCACATAGCAAGCTTTCTTTATCTTCATGGTGGATCTTCTAGGTAGGGTTACTCATTGTTGAGTAAACTACCATTTCTTCATTTCATATGAGCTTGAGTGTATGAACATTTGATGGTCGTTCATGATTTTTCTTCTTCTTCCATTACACTTTTATAGTGTATTCTAGCTCATCTTTTTCTTTTTACAAGCCCTCTCTCTTTTTTATTTTTTTCTCTAGTATTTCTTTTCATCCTAAATTCTCGATAAATGATTTTTCTCTTCTCATATTTTTCTCCTATATTTTTCAAGAGGCTTGCCCTTTGAAGAGGAGATCGATTCTGTTTATATATAATCAGTCTGTTGAGTTCAAGAAGAGGCTTGTTAATTATATAGCCATTGAGAGAGTTGTTGTATAAGAGACAGAAGTCTTTCTTGATGGAGTTACACAAAGGATAAAAAGTTTTGTTGTTAGAGAGAACGAGACGTTCTGCATAGGTAATGTAGATGAGGAGCTTTTAGGATTTATGCAATCATAGGTGGAGTAGTTGTAGTACTAGTTTCACCAATAAGGAAAACTTTGATTCACAAAATCTCTGAATACGTGAGATAAAGGTGAAACATAGTTGCTTTTTAGACTAAATTAAAATCCACCTTGTTTTGTCAATCTTCCTTTTTATGAATCTTTTCAATAAGCTTTTGATAGAGATGACTTGTGACCGTTGATGCTTTATGTATCAGACCACTTCTAAAGGTTTGAGGGTAGATGACAGAGTTTGATGCTTTCATATTTTCTGAAGCTTGAAGTGATGTTGTTCGAGTCTGTGTTAGATAAGTTATTCTGATACAAGAGAGTTTCTTCTGAAGTGAGTTATCAGACTTTTGACTCTTCCTTTTGTCTTGGATTAAGAGGTTCATGTTACGATCAAGTCTTCCAGACTTTGACACATATACTCCCCCTTTATTTTATAACAAATGCTTTATGTTTCCTGAAACATTTAAACACATATATCAAATAGTAACATGTAACTTTATTCAAGTTAGTAAACATAATGTTAGTTATTAAAAATCTCATAGGATCTGATTTATGTAAAAATGGTTTCGTCTTTGATCAGACTTTTCTTCAACAGGTTTCTTACGAAGCAAGGATTTGTATCCTTCCTAAGCATTTTAGAAAGGCTCATCTAACCCTTATGTGAATGTTGCAATGGTTGAATTTACTTGAATATATTTGAAATGCGGGAAGAAGTGGGATAGACACTTTTCTTCAACATTGTTCTAGTTGGTTATACTTTGAGATGGTTGAGATTGAAGCCACATTTTAGCTCAGCCAGGAAATTAGAAATAGTCTCAAGTACACATCCTTTTCTTGGCCAACATCATACCCAGTAGTTCTACATAATTCATAAAAGGTACTCAGGTGGATGTAAAGATCTTCATGTTCTAACCTATCAAACTGGTTTAAAGTTATTAGATTCAAAAGAGATGGTTTTATCTATAAAGATCTAGTAAAGGGATTTGGATTGTAAATGTTTGAAAGTTATCTTGAACCTTGGCTACTTGAATAGTTACCTAGGGTATATCTTGGGGGACTCTTAGAGTTACTACTAGAATTTTCTCCATGGTTCGACATTTCAGATTCACCGCCAGAAACTTAAATTATGTTATCCTTTTACCGATCTACTGTGTTTGCGATTCTTCTAATTTTCCTTGGTATCTGATAAGTCTTGAAAAGACTTAATTATTTCACCTTTAATCTAACTTAATCCATTTAATTTTGTTTAGTTTGGCATTATTATTTAATAAATTGTCAATAATTCTTATTTTATTTATTTATTTCAAAAGTGTTTAAATTATTTAAGAAAATGATTAAAAATAATAATTAGTTAAGGAAATTTGTTTATTTATAAATTCACTAACCCAGCGTACATACGCTGGACATCCAACGTACAAACGCTAGGCAATTATTTGTTTGCATGTGCAGGTGCAGTAAAATGTTCTTCACGCTCAAGCTTGAAGGTTCCACGCTCAAGCGTGAGGCAACATGCAAATCATGTACAAAGAAAGGAAACCAAAGCATGCAGCATGAAAACATGATCACGCTCAAGCGAGTATCACTCACGCTCAAGCGTGACTTCACCACAACACCCACGCCCAAGCGTCCCACATTCACGCTCAAACGTGAAGACACAATACAGTAATAATCTCAAGCGCGCTTAAGCGCGAGCCCTTCACGCTCAAGCGTGAAGGTGGTTATTTAACTTGCTGTTGTTCCCTCTAAACGAAAGGTTACGCTGTTTCTATTTTCTGTTTGCTGCTGTACATTAGTAATTTAAGTATTGAGTGTAATTAATTATTTACTTATAATTATATATTTAGATTAGTTAGTTTAATTGTTAATTAAGTTTTCTTTGTAATTAATTAAGTTAGTTAGTTAGTTAGATGCCTATTTATATATATTTGTACATACTCTGTAAGGTGTAGAGAGGCAGAGTACAGAATAAGAACACGATTCATTTTCTTATTTCCAATCTCCCTCTAATTATTTTCTCTCTCTAACTCTCTCGTCCATGTCTCTCCATATTCCCTCGTTCGAATCCATTTCCATGGGTTTCTAAACCCCTAGGGTTGGGATTGCTGAAGCTTCCGATGGAATCTTGAAGCTGCATTGAGGAATTTATCTTTTGAAACAAGAGGAGAACAAGCTAAGAAGTGGATCTACTCTGCTGGATTGACAAATTCAGATCCAAATGAAGAATCTCACCAGTGAGGAATCATGGTTGAGGCTTAGGTAACTTCTGGCTTCCTAACTAATTCAGGCTTAGTAATTAGGTGAATAGTTAAGGTTCAACCCCCAATTTCGCATTAGATTTCTCTGTAATTGAACACCTAAGGGATTAGGGTTTAATGCTTAGGAATTAGTGTTAGTCACCTAAGGAATTAGGGATTAACCAACCGTGAATTGTCCTCTTGCATCTGAAGCTTAATTGAACCTCAATTGCATGTTTCTTGATGAAGTTGTAAGCTGAAGTAATCCAACCTATCTCCCATTAATCATATTTCACATTTTGTACTGCTTCTGAAAATACAAAAACATAGAAAATATAAAATAACAAAAAAACAGAATGAATTGCATCTGCTTGTGTTGGTTCAGCTTGTACTAGTCTAAGATTGCGGTAATTACCAGAATCCCTGTGGGAACGATCAAATATATTACAAATTTAACGATTGGTGCGCTTGCCAAAAGAAAATAAATCCTTTGAGAGTCACACAATAAGTCGATAATAATTCAGGATTTTCACACCAAGTTAATGACTCAGGATTTATGCATCAGTATCCTTAGGGCCTTTTCAATATCCAGATTAAACAAAAGTTGTTCACCCAGTTCCTTAGATTGCATACACTAAAACACTTAACAAATAATCAACAAACTTATATAATAACAATAAGTATTAACAAAAAGAATCAAAATACTTACAATATTAACAATAAGAAAAATCTATACTCTATAAAGATAGATTTAAGAGATTTATCACTTTATCTAGATACATGTCTCCAGTAACAACGCTAGAAACTTGATGACCGCGTGGGGTGTTTATAAAAATTATTGGCATGCAGACCAATTGTTGTGGTATTTTCAAAATAGTAAGAATATCTAATCCACATGGACTTATTAGATAACTTAGCACATATGTAAAAGTCAGTTTACAAAGTTACAATTAAAAAGACTATAAAACAAATTTATGAAGTTGGATGGTGGAATCTGAGGTTTTTAACAAATAATGATTCAAAGAAATTAATACATACAAATAGTGTTTGAATTTAAGTTTCATTTCACTCCCTAAATAATTATGTATATCATATGTTTACTTTCTCTAGTGTTAACCCTTTGACAAACATACCAAATCAACTGTAGTTTCAACAAGAAAAAGGTTGCCGATCCATAAGGACTTGCCAAATATCAACAAAGATTCGATATTTGTTACTAATTTACCATTATAATTATATACATAAAACTGTCACTTTTGTCATTCATAAAAGAGATTGGTTTAATTTTTAAATAGTTTTGAAAGTTGAAAATTACTAAACTAAAGAAATAGAAGTAGAAAGACATTGAGATCCAACTATACCTATTCAATTTATGCTTTTGAAATTATTTGGTCCAATTACACAATTAATTAAAAACTCATTTTTCATAAAACCTGGTCCTTCGAAGTAAGGATCCTAAACCCTATCCTTAATTAAAGATCCCTTCAATAGTTAAGGATAGAATTTGCATTAGGAATGAGTACTAACAACTACTATACTTGATTCTATCCCTAGAAATTAAGGATAATAAGTAGCTCAATCCTAATTCCACTAAAAAACATCAAAACACATGCATGAAATATTCTTCAATTTGAAACATGCATTTAGAATAAAAGATTGAATTACTAACCTCAATTAATTTCATAAAAGAAACCAAAGTAATTACAAAACCATAAACCTAATAAGGTTGTTCAATCCCCACGAAAAAGAAAACTAGCCACACATGATCATGTCACAGACACTTACAATTGATTTAAAGTAAGAAATTACAAAAGATTCTTGAAGAACTTCAAAATCCAAGGTGGAAGATGATGGAAATTCTTCAAAAACCATTTGCTTTATTTTTCATCTACTTTGCATGACACAAATGTATTCTGGCATTTTATATGGCCTAAAAATTGAGTGGAAGGTGCGTTGTCTCACATGACTCGCCTAGGTGAGGATGCTCTCTCTTAGGCGAGAAGGCCCTTTTTTCTTCATTTTGCCTAGGCAAATTGTTGTAACTCACTTTCTCTTGTTTTCATGCTTTGCTTAGGTCTTCTTTGATTTTTTTTCTATAAGATATAGTGAAAAAACATAGTCAGATTAATTTCTAAATAGATGCTTGATATTCACAAAAATGAAGGAAAAATTACTAGACAAAGGATGCTTCATTGCTCAAAATAGGGTAAAAATTTCTACATAGATGCTTGATATTCACACCTAACAAACACCCCTCGCTTAGCAACTTACTTGTCCTTAAGCAAGCATCTACCTTATTAATAAGAGGGACCAACAACCAAACTATTCTAATTACAAAAATTGGGATCCAATCACTCAAGTAAAGATTATTCACAAAAATTTAGAATATTCAAAGGAGGAGAATTTCAATTCACAAGTTGGATCATTAAGAAAGTGATAAGTGCATGAAAATCCTATGAATCAAGGATAATCAAAATCCAATGTCAAATAATAAAAAAAGCTTCAATGGTTAAACTTATAAGTGTATCTCCTGAAAAATGTTTGACTTAAGTGAAATTTCACTCAATTCAAGCTATGCATCATGACAATTCAAATTTGATTTCCCCCTTATCATTTATCACTAGCATACAATTAATAAGGATTACAAGGTCTTCAAAAGGTTGTAATAGGGCTTGGCTAACAAGGATTCATTATTTTTTTTGGATTAACAAAGCACCTAATAGAATGAAAGATCATTTGTAAGACTTGGCCTCATGAATCTCACAAAATTTCACTCTTAGGTACCTTCTTGCACCAAACTTACTTTCCTTTTAAAAATTAACCCTTAACTTAGTTCTTTTCCCTTTATTCTTTGTTTTTTGTTTGACTTGTGTTGTATTTACAAGTATCACTTCTTTCTCTTTTTTGAATTACTATACACATATATTTCATAATTTCACTTTAAAGGGAAAAATCATGATTAGGATTCCACTCTTCCATAGCTGAACCCTAAAAACCAAGAATTTAACAAAAAATATCATTTATCAAGTGAGAGGGAGAATTGGTTTTTCTATATGCAAATGGGTTAGGGGTACTTATTAAGAAAAAAATATTATTTTATGGCTCAAATGGGCTAGCAAATGATAAATGCATAAAGGTAAGCTATTTGGCCTTGAGTTTCAAAATTAAATCAACAAAATGCTATGTTTATTTCCTTGTGTCATATGTGAAGAAACAAAATTAAGGCTCAAGCAAATCCAACTACATGCAAACATATTTGATTCTCATAGTGTTTAATCTTACACATCTCACCGATTTTAGAGAACCTAATTTGATTATTGACAAAGAATTTGTAATTACACTTAGGTTTTATTCAAATCATGCATAAATATTAGAACCCCAAGACAAATAATCTCACTTCAATCCACTCTGAATTTTCAAAAGGTCATATCCTAACTATTACTATATGATGTAAAATAAACAACCACGTTTCACCAATTATTAACAATATGCATAATGCACGTAATAAAACTACATATAATATGCGTGGATAATCTAAACAAAAACTAGATATGAATAAACTAGAACGAAAACAAACAATTCCAAAGGTTCCAACCACAAAATAACTAAGTACTAAGCCACAGTTCAAAACTAACTGAAAGCAATAAAAGACATCTGAAAAAAAAAGAAGTCAAAAGTCTAATCAAAAGTAGTAAAGGAGGAAGGATAGAGAAAAAGCCATCGGGGGCCTCTATAAAGAACATCAAATGTTATTATCCTCTTCTTGCATTTGCTCTAAGACATCCTGCTGCTTTTATTGCTGCTCTTCATTATCATTTTCATCTTCACGCACTTCCTCCCCCTTGTTGGAAAAATTGGGCTATCCCTAGGCCAAGTGACATACTTAGAAAATGCTTCCTGGGTCGGTAAAAGATGATCATAACCTGCATGTAGGGAGACTTTATGGAAAGCCTCATGTAGTGATATGAAGGCTTTATAGTTTACAACATTTTGGAGGAACTGATGTTGCTGACAGTAGTACATTTGGAGAAATAAGTCATGGTCAAGTAAAGCTCCTAGATGCTGCTGTTGTATTGGTAATGGTGCTTGTGGTTATCCTTCTCCCTCAACTGGTAAACCGTAAAATTTTTAGAGAAAGTGGCGGTCTATCCGCTTTAGGATTTGCTTTTTCACAGTATTAAGGTCGAAGTCTTTTGAAAGGACTTTCACCCTATTAGCCTTCAAAAGCTAAGTGATGAGGAAAAGGAATGAGATGGTTTGTCTTTCTTCTCATATAAAATAAACTCCTAAAGCTCCTCAAATATTAAAGCAGAAACATCAATAGGATTCCTTGTTAGGATTGTCCATCACAGTTTGCACTGTTTTACTGTAGGTCAGAATGGTACATTATGGGAGTTATGTTATATGTGATTAAGAAAACCCATGTCTGAGCCAGGGTATCATCTTGGTTTTTTCAATCCTTAAAGGTTTGTTTGTGATTTTTGAGTTTGTCCAACTATAACCTAGATGACAAAGAAGTGCTACCACTTCATTCATGTTAGACATTGTCAAACTGTTGTAGTAGGCTTTCTAGTAACATTCAAGCTCTTCATGCTCCCTTGATATGCTTACTATTGGTTGCCAAGGATGCTAAAAAAGCTCACTGATTGTATCTCGATTATATTTGATAACCTTGCCTCTTACCCTACTCTCCCTAATATTGTATTTTGTCATCTCAGAAACCAACTTCCTTGGTTTTGTATTTGTTAGGAACTCTATAATTAGTGTAAGGTCCACTGTTGTTGGTAGAGAAAATAGTGGTCCCCGATTTTTTTTTCTATTTCACTTTGGAGTTCAGGGAAGTTGTTGTAATTTAAGAGTTTTTTCCTAGACTATTGAGCATCCGGAAAGATCATTGAATTGCTTCCACTTCTCATTTGTTCTGAATCTTTCTGGGTTTCTTAGGGGAAAAGGTGAAGTTGCAGTTGTGGTAGACTATACTTCACTTCTTTGTTGAGGGGATTGATTTTTTTGGAGTCAGTTACAAAATAAGGTAAACCACAGACAAAATTACACCATACTGCAAGGTTAATTATGCACAGTTTAAAGAGGATTTTCATTCACTTTGATACCACATATACACATGTGCAAGAGAATCATTAATGGAATCATTAGGAAAACAAAAGAGTACATTGGAAGCATGTATATAAATTTACAAGGGTATTCACAAATATGATACACATTAATGAAAACTACACTAGTTATTCGTAATAAAAGAAAATTGAAACTCAAATGCAACTGTAGGAATTAGAGAAGCAAAAACAAAAAAGGTGTGAAACATGGCTGGCTCACCTAGGAGATCAGAAGGCAGTGCTTTACCTTTCTTTACTTTATTAATTTTTCTTAGGTGAATTTTCAAAAAAAAAAGAAACAAGGTTTCACCTAGGCAAAGGACGACTCGCCTAAGCAAATGTTTAAAAACCTGGTTTTTGTAATAATTCATCATCGGTCATAATATTTAATAAGTTTTAGTAGTAAATTTAGCACTAGTTACAATAATCACACCAAACATCAAGGGTTCATGCATATCATTTCACTCATGGTACAAGAATTTCAAGATGAGGGAAATCACATCATTTGGAATTCATATGGAAAACACACTAATTTGGGGTTCATGCATTCTCAAACAATGATTCCTAGTGTTTAAGAGGAATCATTGTTTGATGGCTCTAGTATTTACAAACAAGCAACAACCATGACAATTATCATTCACAAAGAGAGGACATTGAAGAACAATTATTCAATTTAGATGGTAACAAGACAAGAATAACTTACCTTGACTTAAAAGAAAGAGAGAATAAGAAACAGATTGACTTGAGAGAGATATTGTGCACGTGGATGAGAGGGGATTGAAAGGAAAGAGAAAAATAGGTTGAAAGATGAGTGGAAAGAGAGAGAAAAGGATTAGTGGAGGTTGATTTAGGTTAAGAGATGAGAGTGGTGTATATGTGTGTTAGGGGGGCACGTGAGTGAAGAGAGAAGGGAAATTTTGAATTTGTGCCTTCGCATGTCTCACCTAGGTGAGGGTGTGTTTGCCTAGGTGAGGAGACCATTTTTTCAGAGTTTCACCTAGGCAAGAAGTAGGAAAAGAATCACCCTTTTTGAATTAGGTATTCTCACTTAGGGCGAGGATGTGCTTGCCTAGGTGAATTTATATAAAAAAAATTTCCTTGCATTTCTTGTCAAATTTGCCTAAATGGAATGCTTCTTGCTTGAGTGAAATATGGCATTTTTCAATTTTTTAACCTTTGAGGTGTGTACTTTATTTCATACATGAAAACAACACTTCCTAAACATTATAACACATACATACATATGATAAGCATATTTTAAACTTGAGCAACATTGTAATCATGAACACATTTTTACATAATAGACACACATATAGACATTCTAAACTTAAACAAAATTGTGAAACTTACCTACACACATATGTACAAACCCAACTTATATATGCACACACTCACCTTTAAAATTAGATATGTACATAAACGCAAACACATTTTCCATTTGCCAAAGATAACCTAAAAATCACATATACAATTCACATTTTCCAAAATATGACATTAACAAAATTTCATCACAAAACCTACATAATTTACACCATAATTCCAAAAGCATAAATAACCTTACTCCTTACAATACCTTATCACACTATACACTTACAATTCTATCTCACAACTCACTCCATTTCATTCCATAAATACACAATTCTCATAATTCATATGGCAATCATACCAACAACCTAGCAAAGCTTACAATATTCATGGTTTTTTTTCAACATAACTTTTTCTACACAATACATATTACCTAACACAGCTATTTCAATATTCACAAAAATAGAAAAGTACAACCTACACAAACATTATCCTATCTACCTTAGCACACTAGGTGTAGCTAATGAAATTAAGGAGAAAGGTTAGAGAGCTGGGTTACCTCCCAGTAAGCGCTTGCTTTAACGTCACTTAGCTGAATGGTCCATGGCGGGCTCAAATGCCACCCTCAACTAAGATTGCTTGATCATAAGGCTTTAATACTTGTCCTTGCATAATCCATCTTGATTGTGTCTTCGATTCCTCAATAACTATTTCCTCATTGGTGTACAAATTACATATCATAAATGGTCATACTTAATGCAAGGAAAGATTTAAACCTTGATTTATGCCCTTGGACTAGCTTCTTTATTGGAGGAGCAGTGTGTGCCATTTCCACTTTCATGTACTTTTCTACTTCCAATCTTTATTTGCATCATGGAATTGTCCGACTTTCATTTATTCATGTTAGGACTAAATGATTATCACTCTGGTGTCTACATCAATGTCGACTCAGGTAGTTTTCAAGAAGGCTACTCTAATATGAAAGAGATTTCATTATCATTCTACATATGAAGAACTGAAAGATAAACTAGACAAATTCACCAAAACTCGACATCTGTAACAACCCCTATAGGTTGCTTGATTGATTTATCTACTAGTTACGATGTCATGGTGGTGGGTGAAACTTCTAGGTTTGTGATTTTCTCCAATAGCTTTGAAGATATTATATTAACACTTGACCCTAAATCCAAAAATACATTCTTGACTCCCAGGCCTTCCATAGTGATAGGAATAGTGAAGCTACCTAGGTCTTTAGATTTTTCCAAATAAGGTCCTTTCAAAAAGGTTCCTAAAACCTTTTCCATGTTCTGAGCTTCCTTTAAATCAAGCTTTTTCTTTTTGCATAAGACCTGATTTGCAAAACCTTTTGTAAATGCAGATGTGCTCTAAAGCTTCCATGAATGAAATAGTGATTTCTAAACCTCTCATAATCTCCGTAAATCTTTTAAATTGATCCTCCTTAGCCTTTTAGGAAGGGCTAAGGGGATACGAGAGTTTGTTCCTCAACTATTCGACTCTATTATCCAACAATCTCTTTTCCAACTTATTTTTTTCTTTTTTGTTTTTGTTCCTTATTTTTTCTCACTCATCTCCTTATTTTCACTCTTCTCATCTATACTCTTTTCTTTTTCAACTATCCCTTCAATCACCTTACCACTTCTTATGACAATATTATAATGCTTTCTGTGGTTAACTTCTAGCTAAATAGGAAAATTAGAACTTTGTTGATTAACAATTTGCTTGACCAATTGGCCGACTTAAATCTCCAAATTCTTGATAAATGCATTAGCGTTCTTTTGGTAGCACTAGTGCAAAATGTAGATATAAGTAAAGTGATCTGTCCCCGACTGGGGTCTAGGATCCGGTGTCGGGATAGCCTCAAGAGTTGAAGATTGAATGAGGTCGAAGACCGGCTATGTGTTTCCAGTCTCTCAGATCCAGCCTCTCAGTGTGTGGAGGTCGGTCTTGTTGTCCCGGAGATCCTTCACACCGGCCTCTCGCGTTGGTGTGGGCGACAGGTGGTGTCACCTGCGAAGATTCTCCGACGCTCAAGTTAGAAGAATGTAAGATGAACTCTGTAATACTTAAGCAGTATGATAGAGAGAGTGAGAGTAAGGACAACATCACCTTTGACATGTATTACAACATGTTATTTATAGTTGAGCGTAGAAGATGAATCGTTGGGTGTTAGTGGGCCCACTGGTTCTGATAACGTGTATAAAGAGTCAATCCAAGTGGGCCAGCATTCAGAGTGTGTCAGGAGGGTAGGTGAATTATCAGTGTACTTTTCTGTCACATGGATGGAGGATAATCACCTTTTTTGTAAATTCCGCTAATGATTGTACCCACTTCTGTTGGTGAATGAAAGGGACATATTCCGCTGTGCAGAATACCTTCCCCATTATGATACTGAAGCAGTCGGTTAGAGAACGGATCAGCCACCCGGTGTAGGAGAGCGGATAAGCCGATCGGTGTAAGAGAGGTTTGCCGAGTGTGTTGCAGACCAGATCGGTATTCTTGACACCGGTTAAACTCTAGGACGGCTATCATGACTTCACTTTAGGTGAGACCGGATCAACATGTTTACCGACTGGATCATTATCCTGGGATACCGATTGGCTTCCAGGATGGCTGAGACTGCCTCTTGCTCTTAGGACCAGTATCCCGACCGGATAACCTTGGGGTCGGTATCCAAACCGGATCATAAAGGATATTAACTCAGTTAAAAGGAACAATGTTAATATACATGCGGTGGTATTTTTGAAATTTTAAGCAAAATAATATAAACCCAGTTACATGGTAACTGAGTTGAAAAGAAGATATAAACTCAGTTATATGGGCAATTGAGTTTGTATGGTTTATGAATTTTGTATTTAGTTATTTTGGTAAATATTTAGACACGATTACTATTCTAACCAAGTTTATATCTGTAGATATAAACACAGTTTTATAGGTAACCAAGTTTATAACTTAAAACCCTATATATACATTTCAGTTTTCATTACATTGTGGCTCATCATTTAAACTCTCTGTCTCTCTCAGCTTTCCTCCCTCTTCATTGCGTCATGTTTCTCAACTTGTCCATCTCCCTGTTCTCAACTCTGTCTCTTTAGTTCCAGTCGCGTGCACCGTTGGTTCAGTTTGAATGTCACTGTCTTAGCTTCTGATGCGTCACTTTCACATCTCTGGAGAGCAAAAACCCTAAATTGTTATACGTACTCACATATAACTCTATTTAGTAATGTGAAATTACCAATGGTTTAGGGCATACCTCTGTTTAGTAATCCTCAATGTTGGAAAATAATATTGGTTGCAGGATTATCATTTCTAAAAAAATTAAAAATAATGATTAAAGGGAATATATATGGAAAGGGCATTGTATCTATATACTGTTTCAAAGAATTATCTTTTCCCACAAAACTCACATACCAAGCTGTTTTGTAATGTATAATTATGAATATTTATTGCTGACTTATGTTCCTGTTGAGTTAATATTTAGTTGAACGAGTGAATGCTTAGGAATAATAAGTAGCACATTTTTCTTGATTTGTAAAATGTTAGCGTTTTAGAATCTCCTATCTGCCTATGATACATATATGTATATGATACATAAAAGTATAAGCTAGAATACAAAAGAAAATCATAAAATTCCTTTCATAAAATTAACTTTCTCCTCTCTTATCCTAAATTTTTTCAAATATTAAATAATACATATGTGTTCTAGTTCCATTTTCTATACCTCTAGGGGTACACCAACAAAGTGGTATTGAAGTTAGATATCCTTGTAGTAACCAAAAGTGAAAAATAATGAATTGGAGGTGAAGAATCATGTCTTCCTTAGGAAACTCTCCAATTGCTAGCGTGAATCACTTTCATGTCTTGCACATATCATTCCTTAATCATGATTAGATAGAGAGAGAAACATAAAATTTGAAGAAGATAGTTAATTAGATTAAATTATTATCAAAAATAAAAATCTAATCAATTATATGATTTATCTCTAGATTGACTTAAAGGTTTAAATTTTTAACCAATTATGACTGTATTATATTAACTAGGTCACATTCTAAAATAAAAATTAAAGAATTCCAAATTAATTAAACTAACCCAACTTGAATTACAAAAAGTAAGGATCTTTTCTATTACCAATAACTATTGGCTTTATCTTTTAAATAAGTATAAATTAGACTAAGATATACACTCACACAAAATAGATAGATATTTAATACTCAAATAATACTCTTAATCAAATTAAGAAAAAAGGCATTGTATCTGTATACTGTGACAAAAAATTAAGATTGTAACTTTAAATTTGTTTAAACTTTTTAGTGAGAACTTTTTAGTTGTTGAATATGTATTCAGGCTGAGAGTGCTTAGTCATGAGTTATGAGTCTGACTTATTTAGGGCCTCTGTTAGGAATCTTGGGACCATTTTCTAGACCATACAACATTGTTACCCTTACCTACGAACCAGTTATCAAATTTGTTGAAGAAAAGTCTGGTTGAAAAAAAGTTTTAAAAACATACTGAACCAGACCCTAGATTTGTTAATAACATACATAAAAAATTCATTGGTAAATGAAGTCTGGTATTGATTTAATCTAAAATGTGCATTTAAGAGTTTCGGGAATGCACATGTTATAAGACATAGGGAGAGTCCATGAAATCAAAATTTGAACATCAAGTTCTCAGGAAATGACCAATAGCCTGATAGAAGAACTCTTCATGTTCAAGCTGACTCCAGACCTATTGAGATCCAAAAAGGATGAACGTTAAATCAGAAGCCAAATCACAAAGTTCTAAAATCTATTTACATGATGCTTTAGAACTCATGATCTTAACAAGTATGCATGCTTATCATCAAAATGAATAAGAGACAAACCATGATAAGCAGCCAAAGTCAGCTCACCTAACTGTACGTATATTCTAAAAAAGTTGATTCACAGTTAGCATTTGTGTCAACCTAGATTCATAGGATTACAACATTAACTTCTCTCTTCATCAATTGATTAAAACAAATGAATTACTTTATTTGCTAAAAGAATAACAGAAACCATTTTCATGCAAGCTCAGCCAATCCCACCTATTAGACTCTTGAACATCTCTCACTAATATCAAAGCTCTAGTACCTAAAGTTCAAGAAAAACTCCTTCACAGGATTTCCAACGTTCACATCTCCTTTCAAAACACAACAATGGTCATATTTCAACACTTATTTATTCTGAAGAAGATTGAATTCCAAGCAGCAACAAGTGATAGAGAAAAATCATAAGAAAATTCACATTCTTCTCTGTATTCAATCTTTCTTTCTCAGACATAGACCTTCATCGTTTATTCTGCTTCTAGCAGATCTTGGTCTTGTGTCATTTGCAATTCAGTGTTCTATCTCTTAAACTGTTTATTTCTCAAACATTGAGTTCTGATTCATTCCTTTCAACTCTTTTAATTCTATCTGTAAAATTCTAGTGTGCTGTCAGCCTTAGAAAGTATGAGAAATATTGTTGGCCTGAAGAGGCTTTTGGAAGAATACTTGGGTTTAATCCAGGAATGCCTTTTTTGTGAAAAAAATACTTAGGTATTGTAAGCCAGAAGTGCCTGGAATCAAGAATACTTGTGACACTAGTCTGGTGCTATTATTCTAAAGGAGAATTTACAATAATGGAAATCCTTTAATTTAGAAGGGACTGGATGTAGCTTGTGTTAGAAGTGAACTAATATAAATTCTCTGTGTTACCTTCCTTTTCTTGCATTAAGTTTACTTTGCTTAGATTGATTTCTTGTTTTTTGATTATTGAGACGCCCCAAACCCCCAAATAAAATAGGGGAAAATTTTTCACATCTTTGAAAATATTAATAAGTTAAATAATTAAAGTGGTGAAGTATTTTTCACTAAACCCCTGGATCTATAATAAACCACTCCTATATATGAAGATATGAGAGGGTGAGATCAAAAGATTATTTTTCAATCAGAGTCAGCGGAAGAATTATTTAATTTGTTCACTGGCCGATTGATTTCCAAGAGGAGGAGTTTCATAAAATAGGGGATATAATTTATATAGCCAAGAGAGCCAAAATATACTCCTCAATACTCATAAAATAATGTTTAAGGAAACAATTATGCATAGGATTTAAAAATTCATTTAAAATAATAATTAGAAGCATCAGGTGCCACTCGCTCAAGCGAGAAGCAATCCGCTTGAGCGAGCCAGCGTAATAACGCTTGGGCGAACGCTGAGCGACCTTGGGCGAAAGAGAGGATTAAGCATCAGGGCTCAGCTCGCTTGAGCGAGCCCTGTCTCGCTTGAGCGAGATACGAAGGAATGCCTTGAGCGAAGCAAGCGAGATGCTTGAGCGAAGGAAGAAAAGGGCATCAGGTCCCAATCTCGCTTGAGCGGCCCAAGGCTCGCTTGAGCGAGATCGTTCCAGAATGGTTGGCAACTCTCTGGCCGATTTTCGCTTGGGCGAGGCACCACTCGCCTGGGCGAAAATCGTCCAGAATCAAAATCCTTCTCCTTCGCTTGAGCGTTCCCTCATCCGCCTGGGCGAAAATTGTCCAGAATCGAAACTCTGATTCTGTGGCAATCTCGCTTGGGCGAAATGCACTTCCGCTTGAGCGAAAATGAGGCAGAATCCAATTCCCCATTTCACAACAATCTCGCTCGAGCGAGATTCTCACTTGCTTGAGCGAGTTCTGCAGAAACTCAGCAGAAAACGAATTTCACTTAACTTAGCCCAGAAAATATCAAAGCCTTCAATTTTTTGGCCTTACCTAAGACCATATCTTACTTCATTATGCATGTATCACTTCATATAATGCTATAATCTACAACTACATGATTCTTCCATGTAATTTAACACCAACAACATCATCCTGCCAATATTAATTCATGCATATAATCCAAATTCAACATCATCACACAAAATCCATGAACTAACATAAAACACTGCATCCATTCATTCATCAAAGTTAAGTATCATAATCCATTCTTTACATCATTTGGGTCATGTAGGAAAATTGGCCTTACACAAACATGTCCAATTTTCTCCCATGACCTCCAAAATTATCAACATTACAAAAATTGAGTATATAAACCTCATATACTCTACAAAACAGAATTCATGCCGGCCAAGGCTTACACATTCCTATCCACATTTACCTCCTTCCAAACTCGGCCTCCAAAAGCTGTAGGATTTAAGTCATACCTACATCAACTTTAAAAATGGCAATGGGGAGGTGAGTAACATAATCCAAATGAATTAAAGTCATACATTATGATGAAATACATGTATACTTGCTCACATATCAATCATTACAACACATCATACATCATACACAATACATCTCATGATCTCAAGTATACATTCACAATTTCAATCATTTGGATTGCCAAACACACACATCAGGTTAGTATTCAACTCTTTCCCTTTTAAATTCTCATTCATCCGTTGCCACCATGGGCTTTCAACTAGGCATATCTCCAGCTATATGCAAATGCTCTTAAAGCTAATGCATATGCACAAGAATTTCTCATCAAACAATACGGATCCGACTATGGGAAAAATACCATATTAATTCAATTGTGGGACAAGCATAGGTGTGCTACTATGCCCCTACTGCAGTAGAAAAAATTGTGTACACATATATCTCAATTCATGCATGCTTACATCATTATAATTTTACTGGTACCAAACCGCTATCGCCCATCTGTAGCACTAGTCACCTTGTGACTTGCGGATCAACATCGTGGCCTCAACTACCACAAGTGCTACGGGCCCCTCCCGAACACACATCGAGAGAGCTGTGTCCCATCGGACACCGAGGTAAACTCGCTCACCATAGAGCCGCCCGCCCACTGGGCCTGCCACATAGGGTGCCTCGTCACCAAACTATGGACAGCTTCGTGACTCATACACCGAGTCACAGGGGAAAATCACAATACGCTCGTGCACTGAGCCGCCCTCCCACTGGGCCTGCCTAGTGGAACCCCCTAATATTCCACATAGACAGCTATGCTATGCCATGGATGCAATGCAAATGCAAATCAAGTGCATCCTCACACTATGCATCCTAGATGCCACTCCACATTCAATCATTCATCACCACCACTTGGTGGATTTCGATATTCTCATCATTCTCATCCAATCCCAATTCTCTTTTTCACTCATTCCCATCAATAGTTAGTGGCATACACATTCAATAAATCATGCACATATCTTTGGGATATTCACATCATAATTCCTTTTCACACATGGTTTTAACCCACCATCATACTTCATCAAAATAATATCATCACCACATCACAATATTATCCCAAACACAATGCCACATCACAATCATCATTCTAAATGCATTCAAATCATAACATTATCACATCATCCATTCAACAATCATTGAAATAATCATATATACATATTTTCACATCACCAATGGATGAAATCATGCATTTAGAAAAGTTACCCCCCTCCTACCTCAAGTGAAGTAGTGATCAACGTGGTTTGATGGTCCCGCTTCGTCAATGGGGTCACTTCCTACATCACAATACATTACACAATCAAATTTCGATTTACCCATTAAGACTCAAACACTTATACATATATCAATAACTTGATGTTTACTTTATTTTAACTCTTAAAACTCCTTTATTCCATTTTATCCACCATAACCACCATGGGTTAGGTGCTACCCATTATTATTATGCACTCTAGAACCAAACCTTTTCATGGGTTTCTCCATTATTAACCTACATCAACAAAATATCACCACCAATGACCCTTATTCATCATAACTCATATTTATTACCAACAATAAATGCTCATCAACCTCCATTATGTATTTCCCCCAAATTTATGAAGCTAGGGTTTCATAAAAATTCCAACAACCATCATAAATACTCTTCTCCTTCCAACCATAAATGCATCCACTTTATTACTTCTTAAAGAAACCTCATTCTCATACAAACCCACATTAAGCTCTTGCATTAAATACTCTCCTCAAGAACATCCATACACATGCATGGTTTCAAAACACATAAATGCCATATACCCATAACCAAAACCTTAGCAAAAATGGGTATACTTACCTCAAAACCCAAAAACGAAAATGGGTTCTAGGAAGGAGGAGAACACCAACGAAAATGAGGACGAGAAGGAGGAAAGACAGCAGCCCCACAAGCCTCCTTCAAGCTCCCCCAACGAAAATAAGAAGGAGATGTGGAAGATGGATTCAAACTTGTTAGGGCTTGGATGAAGAAGAAGAGAGAAATGAAGAAGATGATAATGAAGAGAAGAAGAAGAAAGTGAAGTGTAATGTCCACTTTCAGCACGCCTACGTGAATAGAGAAAGGAAAATTTGGGTTTTTGATTTATTTTAAATTCTCATTCATTAAAACTTCATCGTTTTATAACTAACGGGTTCTCTGTTCGGGCTCAATATATTATCTGAAAATTATTCTGAATACATATTCGGATTCCCGATAATTTTCTCAACAGCCCTGACCAATATCATCTCATTCCGAGATACTTGGTCCGACACCCATATCTTAACCGGGCTTAATTTTAGCTTAACCGGTCTCCATAATTTTCTAACAGTCCTCAAAATTATCCATTTAATTATTCTCAATAGTTTGGGACATTAAATACTCCATATACTAATTTCTAATATTTATTCCAGTAATTAATTCTCTCAATTTAAAATTTGGGATGTTACAATTATCGATTCATTATTTCGTAAAAAAGAGTCTTTGACTTATTCAACCCCTCTTCTAAGTCTGACTCTAAACCATCAAGTTTGTTTATCAGTTTTTCTTCAAATAAAAGTAAAAACCCTTTAGAAGATACTTGTATTTTTATGTTGACACAGGTTTTGATAAATGACAACAACAAATGAAGAATCAAGATCAAACATAATAATTATGGACAAATTAATTATGTTTGATGATATAAATTTGATAAATTCTAAAGAGATGAATCAAAGCAATTACAAAGAATTAAAACAAGAGAAAAATTATCATCAAAGTACCCAAGAATCAAAGGATTGGAGTGATAAGTGCTTATTTTGTGATTAAATTCATGACTCAATTGGATCTATTTCCTGAAATACTTAACTAGATTGATAAAATTGAGCATGATTTTTATTATAAATAATAATGTGTTAAGTAAATAAGCTTGCTCTGAAAAATATTGAAGACAGGTTCCAAAAGCTTGAAAGAAATTCAAGAGGATTCAGCATCATCAGAACCCCACGCTTAAGGGTAACCTCGAGCACGCTTGAGCGCAACCTTGTTGAAGGACTAAAGAAAACAGAGAAGCTTCAGGACCCTCTCACGCTCAAGCGGGAGAACGCGTCGCTTGAGCGTGAGCCCTAAAGCGCCCAAGCGAGGAGCACGCGTGACCCTGAGCGTGGGTTGAAGGACAACAAGCAGCATCAGACTTACCCACGCTTGAGCGTGAGAAGGGGACGCTCGAGCGTGAACACAAGAGCGCTTGAGCGCGGCTGAAAAGGATCAAGCGTGAGCGTGAGCGTGACTCTGCGCATGAGGCACGCTTGAGCGTGACTAAAGAAAGCTTGAGCGTGACTAGGCACATGAAGGGCGCTTGAGCGTAGGCTTTACATGCTTGAGCGTGAGGAATGGATATTAAGGTCTCGCTTGAGCGTGGTTATTTCAGCTTGAACGTGCGACCATCAGTAAGCATCAGAACCCTTCACGCTTAAGCGCGACCATCAAGCTCAAGCGTGACTCAGACAGCATGGGTTTCTTAATTCTTTATTCACCAACAATGCGATGCAAACTCATCCACTTTCTTCTGTTTCCACCAGTCTCTGAAAGATGCTGCATGGGTTCTACGCAAGTGGGCAAGAGAAGCTGAACCTAAACTCCTATAAATCATCGATGACCCAACATCACATGAGACATCAGATTCATCCTCTGTATTTCATTCATACTTTCCATTATTTCCTGTATTCACTCTGTTGATAGTGAAAATGCAAGGCATGAGTAGCTAAATCTCCCTTATGGGATTGGCTGTACTCCATTCAACACTGAAGTAATGCTGTTGTAAGTTTTTATTGAGTAATGAGATTTGATAAGTTTCTGTATTTCCTTCTGCGTTTAATGCCTGAAAGTACTTGATCACTATTTTCTTGTTCTAAGTTTTCTTGAGTATGCTGGGAAGTGACTTTTGAAAGCAGACCCTGAAAGAAGTACTTGTTGTGAGTAGGTAGCCAGGGATGGCGTCTAACGCAATAAACATCTAAACAATCGATCGATAATGCTGGAATGGTTTCCAAAGTGACTGAGGGATCAGCGGTTTGGAAATCATTCTTATGAATTTTGTAGTCGAGGGATCGATGCAAATGACTTTGATTGTGACGTAGAACTTATCTTTTCGATTTACTTATATGGAAACTTATGCAGCTTACAGAGGTGAAGATGTGATGAAGCCAATCCCTGTTTTACAAAACTGATTTTTCCAACCTCATTTGCTGTTATATTTTGCAAAGTGCTATCCTCTGTTATTTTGTTACTTACTGTTTTTCATTCAGCAACATTCACAACAAATCAAAACTGAAACTTTCTGCCTAATCAATTCAAACTAAGATCTTCATTCTAGCACCTCCTCAGTGGAACGACAACTATACTATATTACAACTTCTGTGTTTAAACTTGGCACATCCATTTCATTGAGTTCATATTATACAAACTTGATTCTCTTTCAGCAAACTCAATATAAGCAAAACAATCACCATGGAGCCATGATTGATCACACATCAAAAAAGGTGAAACAAAGTATAAAAAATCATGCAACAGGTGCATGAATCGATTCATACAGCAGTACATGGCCATATGAATTGATTCACACGTTAACAGGGCTGGGAAATTGAAATTCAAAATGCATGAATCGATTCATGCTATAGATGAATTGATTCATACGTCTGGGCAGTGTGTTATTTTGCATAGTGAATTCATTCATTTGTATTTTGAATCCATTCATTTTTTATTGCGCAAATACACTAAATGAATCTTTTCATTTTGAAAATGAATCTTTTCATTTTGAAAATGAATCTATTCAGTTTGAAAATGAATCTATTCATTTTGTTCAAATTGGTATTTCAAATTTGAATTTCAAATCATCATATAATGGCACAACTTGCAATAAAGATTAGAATCAGAAACAACCTTGCACAAAACATGAAAACTAGAAAACAAGGATGCCTTAAAACATGGATTACTTAAAACATGCAATGCTTAAATCAAGGATCATTGGAAACATAATTGCATGAATTATGAATCTAAAGTTGAAAAGCTCCTGAAGGCTTTGCCTATAAATAGAGAAGAAGTGAAGAGGCAGAGACATAATTCACAGCAATAAAAATTGCCCTGCTTCCTTTCTTGCTCTCTTATTTTCTCTAAGCTTATAAGCTCTCTGCTTCCTTGATTTGAAATTTATTTTGAGAGTTAGTGAGCAAAATTATTTTGAGTGCTAAACATTTTGCATATCCTCTCTTTGAGAGTAATTATTTTATGAAAGCTTAAATTTGTACATCCACTCTTTTGGAGAGTTAATCTTGTAATCTTAAACATTAAAGTTCCTAAGTTTGGGTTGGGGTTCAACCTTATAAAATTGTGAGATTGAGAGATTGGGTGGGTTGCCCTTGTACTTGGGAGAATTGAGTTCTTAAGTGTGGGACACTAGGAAGCTACAATTGCTCAAAGTTTGTATTTCTAATCTCCAATAGTGAAAATCCTTCAAGTGGATTGCTTGAAGGCGAGACGTACACCAGTGTGGTGGAATTCGTATATATCAGTTTGCAAATCTCTCTTCCCTAAACTCTTTTAAATTTGTGCATTTAAATTGCTTGCTTAATTTGTTGTGTTTATAACTTGGTTGTTAAATTTATTTGAAACAAATTACTTTAATCCTTAAGTGAATTTACTTGGCATATATTAAGTGTTTGTTGATTTGCTTTGTGCATAAGTTGTTATTACTTTTGATTTAATTTACCATCTTCATTAAGAATATTTGTTAAAGAATCAATTTAAAAAGCATTTGAAAGAAAATTTTTAATACTGAATTCACCTCTCTCTTGAGTAATTGAGGCAACTTGGTTAACAAGTGGTATCAGAGCTTGACTCTTGGTAAATCAAGCTTATCAGCTTCAAGAGGGTTACACTTTTTGAAAAAAAAGGATGAAAATTTTTGTTCAATTAATTGATTTAAAAATATGGAATGCTATTGAAAATGGTCCTTTTAAACCTATGCATACTATTGATGGTAGACAAGTAAAAAAACATATGGATGATTGGACTAGTGAAGAAGAAAAGAAAGTACAATATAACTATAAAGTTAAAAATCTTATTACTCTTGCCTTAGGTCCTGACAAATTTTTTAGAGTTGTAACATATAAATCTGCAAAAGAAATGTGGGATACCCTTCAAGTTACTCATGAAGGAACTGTGTTTGAATATGTTAACAGGTCCAAAGATGTGCAAAGATTTTGATAATGACAAGCACTCTTGAAGAAACCGATGCAAAAACAAAGACATGAAATCAGAATTGAAGTAACAGCGAAGCTAATCGATTAGACCATAGATGCTAATCGATTAGGAGCTTTCTGTTTTGGAAGAAATTGCATCAGGTATGAAAGCTAATTGATTAGGGAGCTGAACAATCGATTACGTACTCACTGGAATTAAGGTAATCGATTATACACCAGAGACTAATCGATTACAACAATCAGAAATGGGACAAAATGCATCAGGTATGAAAGCTAATCGATTAAGGGAACCATATAATCGATTAGTGAGTCACTGGATTTAAGGTAATTGATTGCAAGACATGCTAATCGATTAGGATGCTGCGAAAACAAAAATGCATCAGGTACAGATGCTAATCGATTAGAGGAAATGAAATAATCGATTAGTGACTCTCTGACTTGAAGCTAATCGATTACAACGCGAGGGTGTAATCGATTACGCTAGTGGAAAAACAGATTTAAGTGGGAAACCAGCTCATGTCTCCATTATTCTTCAAATTTCCACTAAGTGCAACGGCTATGATGAACTAGGGCACACCTCAACTGCTATCATGGCTCTATAAATGGAGGAAGAACACAAGCATAAAGAGCAACCAACAACAACCAAGAAGCAATAATTCATAGCTCTATTTTGTGCTTTGTAAGCCTATTTCTTGCATATTGTACTTTCACTTGTATATCCTCTCATCTTGAGAGATTAGAATTTGGGAGAGCTTTTCATTTGTATATCTGCTCTATTAAGAGAGTATATTGATTGTAAACACAAACTCCAAACACAAGATATTCACTCTAGGTTGAGTGGTTGTTCACTCTAGGTTGAGTGGTTACAAAGGTTGAGGATTCAATCTTTGGGATATTGTGAGATTGAGAGATTGGGTGGGTTGCCCTTATACTTGTGAGGATTGGGTTCTTGAGTGTGGGACACTAGGAAGCCGCAATTGCTCAAAGTTGTATCTCTAATCTACAATAGTGGAAAATCCTCTAAGTGGGTTGCTTAGAGGCGAGACGTACACCGGATTGGGTGGAACTCGTTATATCGGTTTGCAAGCTTCTCTTCCTTACTCTTTTACTTTCATTTACTGCATATTTGTTGATTGGTATTGATTGGTTGAGAAGAGCATACTTGAACTTGCTTAATTTGTTATATCTCTAACATTGCACACCAAGTGTTTGGTAAATTGCTTCAGCAACATTTCTCATTATAGTGCATTGCTTGTTATCCTCCATTCTATTTCACTTGCATAATCTCACAAACTTGGTTATAAAAATCAATTCCAAAGGTATTCCAATCAAAAGTTTTAAAACTCAATTCACCCCCCCTCTTGAGTATTGAGGCCACTTGAACAACAAGTGGTATCAGAGCTTGACTCTTGGTAGATCAAGCTTAACAGCTTCAAGAGATTAAATGGCCTCAAGTTCTCAAAATGTTTTTCCCGAGGGTGGTGCGATAAATAGACCTCCCGCTTTCAATGGGGAAGGGTATGCCTTTTGGAAAGAGAGAATGAAAATCTTCATTCAATCAATTGACTTGAGAATATGGAATACCATTGAAAATGGTCCTTATATACCAATGCATACTATAGATAGCAAGAATGTTGAAAAACCTATAGATGAATGGACAAGCGAGGAAGAAAAGAAAGTCCAATATGGCTACAAGGCCAAAAATCTCATTACTATGTCTTTAGGTCAAGATGAATTTTTTAGGATAATGACATGCCAAACTGCTAAAGAAATGTGGGATACTCTTCAAGTAACCCATGAAGGTACTAATGATGTAAAGGATTCCAAAATTAGTACCTTGACTAGCCAATATGAATGCTTTAGGATAAATTCAGGAGAATCTATTGTAGATATGCAGAAAAGGTTTACACTTATTATCAACCATCTTATTACTCTTGGCAAAGTATATACTAACAAAGAGCTTGTGCACAAAATTTTGAAAAGTCTTAGCAGGGAATGGCAACCTCTTGTCACAGCAATAAAACAATCTCCTAGCATCAATGAAATGTCTCTTGCAACACTCTTTGGAAAATTGCAAGAACAAGAGCAAGAACTTAAAGCATTGAAGCTAGCCGAGGAAGAGGAGAAATCCACCAAGAAGAAAGGGCTAGCCCTCAAAGCCACCTCCATGCATGAGGAAGAATCATGCAGTGACTTAGATGAAGAAGAAGAGTTTGGGCTATTCGTAAAAAGATTTAGAAGATTCATGAAGAACAAAAAGTTCCAAAAGAACTTTAAGCCCCAAGGTAAGAAACCTACCTCTAATGAAACTTCCTCTTCACCAAGTTGTTTTGAATGTGGCAAGGAAGGGCACTTCAAAGCCGATTGTCCAAACCTCAAAAAGAAGGGCAAGGACAAACAAAGAAGAAGAAGAGCCTATATTGCTTGGGATGAGAACGATGTGAGCAGCTCCGACGACTCGGAAGATGAGCAAGCCAATCTTTGCTTAATGGCAAATCATCAAGAAGAAGATAATGAGGTAAATCTTCTTGACTTAGATAAAAATGAGCTATTAGATGCATTTGAAGAATTATATGATAAATTTACAAAAATCTCTAGTAAACTCAAAGCATCTAGGAAAACTAGTGATACCCTTGAATTGCATCTCATGGAAGTATGTAAAGAAAATGAGAGCTTAAAAGAACTAGAGAAAGTTCAAACATGCTCTAAGGATAAACCATGTGATTTTGCAAAGAAGTGCATTGTGTTAGAAACCAAGGTTGAAGACCTAAATAGGACACTAGAGAAGTTCACTAATGGAAGAGATAATTTGAATATCCTACTTGGGCAACAAAAATGCATGTTTAGTAAAACCGGTTTAGGATATGACCAAGAACATAGTAATCATAAAATGGAGAAGCACTATAAAAACTTCTTTGCACCACCAAGTAAATCCTCCTCACCTTTTATGAAATGCAATCATTGTGGTACCAAAGGACATAGTGCTTATAAGTGTAGTGTTAGGAAACTAGGACCAAAGGTCTTAAGAAAGGTGTGGGTTCCCAAAGGAACATCTCCACAAGCTAACCTTAAAGGACCCAACATAAAATGGGTACCTAGTTCTCTAAAATGATTTTGTTTTGTAGGTATGCTTCAAGGCAAGCAACACCCATTGGTACTTGGATAGCGGGTGTTCAAAGCATATGACGGGAGACATAACCAAATTTACATCATTCACTCCCAAAAGGAAAGGAAGTGTCACCTACGGAGACAACACTAAAGGAAGAATCTTAGGCATTGGAAATATAGGTAAGAATTCTTCCACCTCCATAAGTGACGTATTGTATGTTGAAGGCCTCAAACATAATCTACTTAGCATAAGTCAATTATGTGACAAAGGATATAGAGTGTTATTTGAATCAAATTGTTGCATAATTGAGCATAAGACTAATAAGGAAATTAAGTTTGTAGGCCAAAGAATTGATAATATTTACATGATTGATATGGATAGTTTGTCTACAAATGATGAACAATGCTTCATTTCAAAAGAGGATGAAACATGGCTATGGCATAGAAGAATAGCTCATATACATGTAGACCACTTGAACAAACTTGTTTCTAAAGATTTAGTAATTGGTCTATCAAAGCTTAAATTTGAAAATAGATTTTGTGATGCATGTCAAAAGGGAAAACAAGTAAAGGCATCTTTTCAATCCAAAAACATTGTTTCTACTCAAAGGCCTTTACAACTTTTGCACATGGACTTATTTGGACCATCCAAAATCAAAAGCTTTGGAGGTAATTACTATGGTCTAGTTATAGTAGATGACTATTCAAGATATACATGGACACTGTTTCTTGCTCATAAAAATGAAGCATATCATGCATTCAAGAAACTTGCAAAGATTATCCAAAATGAGCAAAACTCAAAAATTACATCCATTAGAACCGATCATGGGGGAGAATTTGAAAATCAATCTTTTGAAAAGTTTTACGAAAAACATGGTATTAATCACAACTTTTCAGCTCCTAGAACTCCACAACAAAATGGAGTAGTTGAAAGAAAGAATAGATCTTTAGTGGAGCTTGCTAGAACCATGCTAAATGAAAACAATATTGCAAAACATTTTTGGGCCGATGCGGTAAACACCACGTGTTATGTTATGAATAGATGTTTGATAAGGCCTATTTTAAAGAAAACCCCCTATGAGCTTTACAAGGGTAGAAAACCCAACATTGCATACTTTCATATTTTTGGATGTAAATGTTTTGTGCTCAACAATGGAAAGGATAATCTAGGAAAGTTTGATGCAAAATCTGATGAGGCAATATTCCTAGGATATTCTCAATCAAGTAAATCTTATAGAATTTTCAACAAACAAACAAATACCATTGAGGAATCTATTCATGTCAAATTTGATGAAAATAGCCATAACCCTCCGAGAAAGGAAGATGTTGATGATCTTATAGGTACTTTTCAAGAAATGAACTTGCAAGACAAAGAAGAAGAAGTCAACAATGATGGAGGTGCAGCACAACTTGAGAGACAACAAGAATGGGTAACTTTGAAGGATCATCCCTTAGACAAAGTCATAGGTGAAATGACTCAAGGTGTAAGTACTAGAAATGCTATTAGAAATACTTGTAATCACCTAGCATTTGTATCACAAATAGAACCCAAGAACATAGATGAGGCTATTATTGATGAACATTGGATGTTGGCCATGCAAGAAGAGCTAAATCAATTTGAAAGAAATGAAGTTTGGGAGCTTGTGCCAAGACCCAATGATCACCAAATAATAGGAACCAAATGGGTTTTTAGAAATAAAATGGATGAAAATGGCATAATTACTAGAAACAAAGCTAGACTAGTAGCTAAAGGATATAATCAAGAAGAAGGCATTGACTATGAAGAGACGTATGCACCCGTAGCTAGATTAGAAGCAATTAGACTACTATTAGCCTTCGCATGTTGTAGGGATTTCAAATTGTACCAAATGGATGTTAAAAGTGCTTTCTTGAATGGATACATTCAAGAGGAAGTATATGTTGATCAACCTCCAGGTTTTGAAAACCATCAATTTCCAAATTATGTTTTCAAATTAAAGAAAGCCTTGTATGGTTTGAAACAAGCTCCAAGAGCTTGGTACGAAAGGTTAAGCAAATTTCTTTAAGAAAATCATTTTGAAAGAGGGAAGGTTGATACAACCCTATTCATAAAGCACAAAAAGAATAACATACTATTGGTACAAATTTATGTTGATGATATAATTTTTGGTGCCACTAATGATTCAATGTGCAAGGAGTTTGCCAAGCTTATGCAGGAAGAATTTGAAATGTCCATGATGGGAGAACTCACTTTCTTCCTTGGACTATAAATCAAGCAAACCAATGAAGCCACATTCATAAACCAATCTAAATACTGCAAAGAACTACTCAGAAAATTCAATATGGATAAAGCAAATGATATAGCCACACCCATGGGCACTTCATGCTATTTGGACAAGGATGAGAAAGGTAAGGATGTTGAACTCACAAAATATAGAGGTATGATAGGATCCTTACTTTACTTAACCGCTAGTAGACCGGATATCATGTTTGCTGTGTGTATGTGTGCTAGATACCAAGCTTGTCCTAAGGAATCTCATCTCACTGCAGTAAAAAGGATAATGAAATATCTAGTTGGGACTCAAGATGTTGGTTTATGGTACCCCAAAGGGGCTGAGTGTACTTTAGTTGGTTATTCTGATTCGGACTTTGCAGGATGTAAGCTTGATAGGAAAAGTACTAGCGGAACATGCCACTTGCTTGGTAGTTCTCTTGTTTCTTGGCATAGCAAGAAACAAGTAAGTGTTGCGCTATCAACAGCTGAGGCAGAATATGTTGCAGCTGGTAGTTGTTGTGCTCAAATCCTTTGGATGAGACAACAACTTCTAGATTTTGGAGTTGTATTAAACCATGTGCCTCTTAAATACGATAATACAAGTGCCATTAACATCTCCAAGAATCTAGTAATACACTCTAGAACCAAACACATTGAGATTAGGCATCACTTTATTAGAGATCATGTGTTAAAAGGGGATTGTGTACTTGAACATGTAGAAACTTCTAGGCAACTAGCTGATATTTTCACAAAACCCTTGGCTAGAGAACAATTCATTCACATAAGAAGAGAGTTAGGCATTCTTGACATGTCCAGTTGTGTTTGAATATTTTGATAAGAACCTTGTTGAATGGCATAATGCATGGTATATATCACATTTCATGTTTGGAACCTTGCTGTTTGATATGTTTGAAGTTTTTGACTCCATAATCGATTACATTGTTAATCCCAATCGATTACTAAGCTTCTGTTTCTAAGATAATCGATTAGAACTCACCCATAATTGATTACAATCATTCTGTTTCTAAGATAATCGATTATCCATGATCCATAATCGATTACGAAGCTTCTGTTTCAAGTTCAAAACGTTTCCTCTTCTTCATAATCGATTACCACATTGGTCCAATCGATTAGGACGATTCTGTTTCTAAACTAATCGATTACCCTAAGCCTATAATCGATTACCCTCTGTATGAAACGTTTGAAATTCCCCAGAAATAGTGATCTAATCGATTACCACCTGCCTCGTAATCGATTAGTATGCGTTCTGAAGAGTCAAATGCAACTTCCTAGGCTCACTCGAAACTCTCCCTCTCTTAACTCACTTCACTCCTTTCTAAACTCTCTTTCCTCCTTCCCAAACCTAATTCTCACCTATAAATACCCCTCCCTTCACCTTCTCATCTCACACTACCTCCTTTCTCCCAAACCTCTCTAAAACTCTCTAGCACTCATCTCTCTTCATCTCCTTCTTTTGCATTTTCCACCATGTCTACTTCTAGAACTATCAAGAGAGCTAGGTCCTCTGCAGCTCAAGCCCATAACCCCCGTGACTTCTCAAGGTTCTTCTCTTCTCCCAGAGAACTTCAAAATTTTATGAAGAAATTTTCTGAAAGGGAGATTATGACCCCTCATTACACTGTTGCTGACACTTTTGACAACCCAAGCTTTACCTTCACCCAAAGCCTCAACCACTACAACCTCTTCCCCTTCTTATCCCTCAAAGAAGAAGAATACTATCCTGAGCTTATGAGAGTATTCTACTGCAACCTCCGCCTTGTCAATGGGATGGTTGAATCCAAGGTGAAAAACACCACCATCAAACTCTCAAATGCCCAATTTGCAGAAATTTCCAAACTGCCCCTCAACAATGCTGACTTTGATGGAGGCGAACCCGAGGATGAATGGGGTTTTAATCCCATCACTGCCCGCCGTTCTTTGTGGAAGCCGGCTCCTCCCATGAGCAACCACAAACTAGTTGGCCACTTGACCATGAACAACCGCCTGCTCCACTTCTTCTTGGTCAAGATGATTGTTCCCCGTGGTGGGAACTATGCTCTGGTTGAAGAGGATGATGTCCTCTTAATGTGGGCCATGCTGAACCACAAAGAGATCAACTGGGTTCAGTTGATCAAATTCCACATGCGCCATGCCAAGGACCAGCAAAAGCTCCCTTATGGTATCCTCCTCACCAAAATTTTTAAATTCTGTGGTGTTGACTTGGCAGGGGAACTATCTGAGAAAGTGCCCCCAAGAGCTTGCATTGGCACTTCCCACCTAAATAAAATGGGCATGGTCAACATTGTTGGAATGTGGATTCTAAGGAGTGACCGAGAATATGGTGCCAACCCCTTTGCTGAACCTGCTGCTCCTCCTCCTCCTCCACCTCAACCACAAGCTGCACCATCAGCCTCTTCATCTGCACCCCAAGCAGACCCATTTGCATCTCTCTACGCCCATCTTGATCGCTGCTTCGATCGACTTGAAAACTCCCTCCAAGAGTTTTCAATGACCGAGCAGCAACATTTTGAGATGATGCAGCAGCGTTATGAAGAGCTGGCTCACCAAATTGCAGAAATCCGCTTCTTCAACCCGGATAATTAGATTTTTAGTTTAGCTGTTGGTTTCTTTTTTGTTGTTTTCTGAATTTTGAATAATCCTACTTCTTGTATTTCCCACTTTTTTCAATTCAATAAAAGTATCTTATTTCAGTTTATATTATTTCTCTTCACTGCTCTAATTATTTTTGATGATTACAAAGGGGGAGAAGAATGTATGTTCATATGTTGGATAATGCTCTGATACAAAAAAATTTGGATAATTAAATATGGATAATATTGATAGATGCTCTGACACTACAATTTTGAATATGCTCTGATACTAAGAATATGGATAATAGATGCTCTGTTAACAAAATTTGAAAAATATTATCTGTTTGTTAAATTCCTTTTGATAGGGGGAGAGTTATAGATAAGAGATAATAGACAATAGATAAAATGAGATAAGACATTGGCTGCTGAATGTGATTACTCTGATTTTTGAAATTGGTCATCTGCTATTTGAAAAAGAGATAATGTAGCAGAGTTGTTTTTGCAAAAAGATAAAAGATAAGTCTATATTATTTAAACTAACAACCCTCAAGAGATGAACATAGTTGTCATCATCAAAAAGGGGGAGAATGTGTTTGAATATGTTAACAGGTCCAAAGATGTGCAAAGATTTTGATAATGACAAGCACTCTTGAAGAAACCAATGCAAAAACAAAGACATGAAATCAGAATTGAAGTAACAGCGAAGCTAATCGATTAGACCATAGATGCTAATCGATTAGGAGCTTTCTGTTTTGGAAGAAATTGCATCAGGTATGAAAGCTAATCGATTAGGAAGCTGAACAATCGATTAGGTACTCACTGGAATTAAGGTAATCGATTATACACCAGAGACTAATCGATTACAACAATCAGAAATGGGACAAAATGCATCAGGTATGAAAGCTAATCGATTAAGGGAACCATATAATCGATTAGTGAGTCACTGGATTTAAGGTAATCGATTGCAAGACATGCTAATCGATTAGGATGCTGCAAAAACAAAAATGCATCAGGTACAGATGCTAATTGATTAGAGGAAATGAAATAATCGATTAGTGACTCTCTGACTTGAAGCTAATCGATTACAACGCGAGGGTGTAATCGATTACGCTAGTGGAAAAACAGATTTAAGTGGGAAACCAGCTCATGTCTCCATTATTCTTCAAATTTCCACTAAGTGCAACGGCTATGATGAACTAGGGCACACCTCAACTGCTATCATGGCTCTATAAATGGAGGAAGAACACAAGCACAAAGAGCAACCAACAACAACCAAGAAGCAACAATTCATAGCTCTATTTTGTGCTTTGTAAGCCTATTTCTTGCATATTGTACTTTCACTTGTATATCCTCTCATCTTGAGAGATTAGAATTTGGGAGAGCTTTTCATTTGTATATCTGCTCTATTAAGAGAGTATATTGATTGTAAACACAAACTCCAAACACAAGATATTCACTCTAGGTTGAGTGGTTGTTCACTCTAGGTTGAGTGGTTACAAAGGTTGAGGATTCAATCTTTAGGATATTGTGAGATTGAGAGATTGGGTGGGTTGCCCTTATACTTGTGAGGATTGGGTTCTTGAGTGTGGGACACTAGGAAGCCGCAATTGCTCAAAGTTGTATCTCTAATCTACAATAGTGGAAAATCCTCTAAGTGGGTTGCTTAGAGGCGAGACGTACACCGGATTGGGTGGAACTCGTTATATCGGTTTGCAAGCTTCTCTTCCTTACTCTTTTACTTTCATTTACTGCATATTTGTTGATTGGTATTGATTGGTTGAGAAGAGCATACTTGAACTTGCTTAATTTGTTATATCTCTAACATTGCACACCAAGTGTTTGGTAAATTGCTTCAGCAACATTTCTCATTATAGTGCATTGCTTGTTATCCTCCATTCTATTTCACTTGCATAATCTCACAAACTTGGTTATAAAAATCAATTTCAAAGGTATTCCAATCAAAAGTTTTAAAACTCAATTCACCCCCCCTCTTGAGTATTGAGGCCACTTGAACAACAGGAACTAGTGATGTTAAAGACTCTAAAATCAGTACCTTAACTAGCCAATATGAAAACTTTAGAATGAATTCTGGTAAAATTATTTTAGAACTTCAAAAGAGATTTACTTTGATTATTAATCATCTTATTACTCTTGGTAAATCTTATATTAACAAGGAGCTTATCCATAAAGTTCTAAAAAGTCTTACTAGGGAATGACAACCTCTTGTTACTGCCATTAAGAAATCTCCTAACATAAATGAGATGTCTCTTGCTATACTATTTGGTAAGCTTCAAGTACAAGAGCAAGAACTAAAATATTTGAAGATTGCGGAGGAAGAAGAAAGGTTCTCCAAGAAAAAAGGGCTAGCTCTTAAAGCCACTTCAATCGAGGAGGATGAATCTGAAAGTGATCTAGATGATAATAATGATGATGAGTTAGGACTATTTGTGAAGTGTTTTGGAAAATTTATGAGAAACAAACGATTCCAAAAGAACTTTACTTCCAAAGGTAAGAAATCTACTTCTACAGACAATAATTCCTCACTGACTTGTTTGAATGTGGTAAGGAAGGACACTTCAAGGCGGATTGTCCAAATCTTAAGAAGAAAAACAAAAATCAGAAAGGAAAGAGAAGAGCATACATAGAATGGGATGAAAACGATGTAAGTAGCTTGGACGAATCAGAAAATGAAGAAGCCAACTTGTGCCTTATGGCCAACCATCAAGATGGGGAAGATGAGATAAGCTTCCATGACTTACATAAAGATGAATTACTTGATGCCTTTGAAGAATTATATGAAAAATTTACTAAAATTTCAAATAAGTATAAGTTGTCAAGAAAAACAATTGACACTCTTGAAATCCATCTTGTAGAACTCGGTAAAGAAAATGAAATTTTGAAAAAGAAAGTTGTTAATTTTCAAGCATGCTCTAAAGATAAACCTTGTGAATTGTTCAAGAAACGTGATGTATTAGAAAAGAAAGTTTTTGTCTTAAACAAAACTCTTGAAAAATTCACCAATGGTAGAGACAATTTAAATGCTTTACTTGGAAAACAACGTTGCATGTTTGATAAATCTGGATTAGGATTCAACTCAGGATCTAATATTTACAAGAAAGAGAAATATTACAAGAATTTCTTTGTTCCACCTAGTAAATCATCTTCACCTTTTATGAAATGCAATCATTATGGTCTCAAAGGACATAGTGCCTCTAATTGTTATGTTAGAAAATTAGGGCCAAAGGTTGTGAAGAAAGTATGGGTTCCTAAGGGAATATTATTGCAAACTAACCTACACGAACCCAACATAAAATGGGTACCAAGATCTCTAACTTGATTTGTTTTGTAGGTATGTTTTAAGGCAAGCAACACCTATTGGTACTTAGATAGTGGGTGTTCTAAACATATGATGGGAGACAAAAGTAAATTTATATCATTCACTCCCCGAAATAAAGGTTTTGTCACATATGGAGACAACACTAAGGGAAGGATTCTTGGAATTGGAAAAATTGGTAAAAACTCTTCCACTTCTATTAATGATGTATTATATGTTGAAGGACTTAAACACAACTTGCTTAGTATTAGTCAATTATGTGATAAAGGATATAGAATTGTATTTGAATCAAACTGTTGCATAATTGAAAATAAGCTAAACAAGGAAGTAAAGTTCATTGGTTAAAGAGTTGATAATATTTACATGATTAATCTTGATTGTCTTGCTTCAAATGATGTGCAATGCTTCATAACTAAAGAGGATGAATCATGGCTATGGCATAGAAGAATTGCTCATATTCATATAGACCATTTGAACAAATTTATTTTAAAAGATTTAGTAATTGGTTTACCAAAATTAAAATTTGAAAATAAATTTTATGATGCATGTCAAAAGGGGAAACAAGTAAAGGCATCTTTTCAAGCAAAAAATGTTGTTTCAACAAATAGACCTTTACAAATTTTGTACATGGATTTATTTAGACCTTTAAAAGTTAAAAGTTTTAGTGGAAATTATTATGGTCTTGTGATTGTGGACGATTATTCTAGATATACATGGATGTTATTTCTTACTCATAAAAATGAAGCATATCATGCATTTAAGAAACTTGCTAAGATGATCCAAAACGAGCAAAATTTAAAAATCGTATCCATTAGAACCGATCTTGGGGGAGAATTTGAAAATCAACCTTTTGAAAAGTTTTGTGAAAATTTTGGCATTGAACATAATTTTTTAGCTCCTAGAACTCCACAATAAAATGGAGTAGTTGAAAGGAAAAATCGATCTTTAGCGGAGCTCGTAAGAACTATGTTAAATGACAACAATATTGCGAAATATTTTTGGGCCGATACGGTAAATACCGCTTGTCATGTTATGAATAGATGTCTAATAAGGCCTATTTTAAAGAAAACCCCCTATGAGCTTTACAAAGGAAGAAAACCAAACATTTCTTATTTTCATGTATTTGGATGCAAATGTTTTGTGTTAAACAATGGAAAGGATAATCTGGGGAAGTTTGATGCAAAATCTGATGAGGCAATATTTCTTGGTTATTCATCTAATAGCAAAGCATATCGACTCTTTAACAAACAAACTTTTACTATTGAAGAGTCCATTCATGTTAAATTTGATGAAGTTAACCAAATTCCTCCGAGAAAGGAAGTTGTTGATGACCTTGTAGGTACCTTCCAAGAGATGACATAAGACAACTGTCATGACCGGGATCGCAGTGATGGCGGAAGATGTCGAAACGGAGCAGGGAGTCACCACTAACATTTTTATCCATAAGAAAAACATTTGAAAAAAAATTTTTAACAAGGCACTAGTTAAAAAAAGTGAGATTCAAGTTCGGGAGTCGGTTACGAGTGGGGAAGGTATTAGCACCCCACATCGCCTGTTAAAAACAGTACCAAAGTTGAAAATGCAAATCATGAATAGCCTTCAAACTGTTTCTATTTCTTTTTCTTGAAAATGAAGGAGACAGATGAAATAAAAAAAAAGCTCAGAGTAAGATCAATAAGAAGTCTCGTCCAAATTAATCCTTACTTTAATGGGGGAAAACAGGAAAAAGAGGAAAGGGAACTAACAAGGCATTTCATCTAAGTTAGTCATCCTTTCATCAGGATACTAGATCGGGAAGGAAAAAAGAGGGGCTAACAGGACATCACGTCCGAATTAACCCTAGCCTCTTAGTATGGAGGTATGTGGGAGAAAGAATGCTAACAGGACGTCCCGTCTAAATTAATCATTCTCTCATCCAGGTGTCGGATTGGAAGTCGAAGGGGATAAACAGGACATCTCGTCCAAATTATCCCGATCTTTGTAAAAAAATAATAGCGGCTAAGCAAAAGTGGAAGAAAGTCAATAAGACGTCGTGTCTAAATTGACTTCCAAAAAAGTGACAGTAATGGAATTAATTTTCACAGAGGAACGTGAAAGGAAAGGAAGTAGGCCCGACAGGAGCTAAGTCTTGCTCCTACGTATTCTCGAGTTTTCGAGAAATCAGGGTTAGGTAGTTCTTGACGTGGTATTCTTTCTTTAGAAAAAATGGAGTTATAAATTGGGCGATGAGGTAAATTGGTGGAAGGAAAACATACAAAACAAATGAGCTAAAAGGAGGTGTAAGAGCAGTAGGTAGAAGTACTCCCGCACGACACTAACTAAAAATAGCTTCTATATTGGTCAAAATGAACATGGAAAATACTTATTTTTTTTGTTATTATTTATATTGAATCAGGATAAAGAAAATTTAACAACAAAACTAGTTGAAGCACGAGAACATATTTAACAAAATGATAGATTTGACAAAAGAACAAACAATGTGAAACAAACAGATATATATATATATATAAACAGTAAGAATGGATAGGAGATTGTAACCGGTGTGGAGTAGGCACTGGAAAGAACTGGTCTGCAGGTATGAACCGGTGTGGGTTGGAATAACAGGGCATAGAGTGATGGCAAGAGTGGATCGAACCGTGGTGAGGACCGGAGTTCAGTAGGGAACCGGTGTAGAGTTTAGTGGGGAACCGGTGTAGAGTTCAATGGGAACCGGTGTAGAATTCAGTGTGAACCAGAGGTGAGTATTCAATATGGAACCAATGTGGGGTTCTATATGGATCCGGTGGGATAGATAAATGTAAGATCCTTTTAGGAAAGTGGGATGTAGAGTGAATTTCGGGGCTCTCTTCAAGGATCAGATTCAGAGGTTCGGGCTAATTCTCTGTTTCAATGGGATTAAAAATTTCAGGGATCGGATCAACTCTCTTAGGGGCTCTTGGACCAGTTTCTCTCAAGGATTCCTAGATTTCCAGCCGCGGACCCTTGGACCTCTTCAATTGAGGTATTTATAGAAGTCCTTGGAGTTTCTTCTACACGCTGAGTGCTTGGATAACTCAGGTTTCCACTCAACCCATGCGCATAGTGGAGGGACAGCCTGGCCACTAGCAGTTGTGGGGAACAGTGGCGGGTGGAGAATTTTTTATAGTTTATCTCTTATTCCCTGTCTGCCATTTCCAAGATTTTAGGATCGAATCAGGTAGTGTGTGTCCAGGTCATGGCATAGGCAACCAGATTCAAGAGACGGTGTTCCAAGGGTCATTACCTTGACACCGAATAATAAGACCTCTACTTTAGACAACAGCATGTAACACTAGTCAATGCCCTGAACGGTCTTCTCATGGCACCGGTCTGATTTGATATGGGACGGTGTCCCACCTTATTACTATATATCTTGACACCGGAATTGACTTGGGACGACATCACTTTGTTATGTGCCAGTGTTATGGCATTGAATATGGCTAGACTGATATAGGTGTTCACAAATGCCCCTCTTTACTTTCTTTTCTCAAGAGAAAGATGAAGTCCCTTCGTGTTTCTGAAGTGAAAAGGAAGTAAAGACGTGAACACCGATGTCGAGGTCAATTGAAGTGCTGCTCATACGAGACCAACGATGTGACGATGTGCGAATAACTCTAGGTTGATGTGATCTTCTGGAGGGACAGTGTTCTTTAGAAGTGTTAGTGGATCCTTACACGTGTCATTATCTGATTCATCATATCATTTTCGCCCTTTCGCGCCTTCTGGCCAGAATGCGAACCGTCGCGGCTAATGGGCCTCTTTTCATGGGCCTGGGCCGGAATGTGGAACGTTCTAGATCCCCGTCCCTCCACTCCCTATAAAAGCAGGCACGAGGGTCAGTCATTTTCACTCGCTTTCTTGCTCTGAAGTTCTGCTACTCCGACGTTCGAATCCTCCGGTGTCCACAAAGCATTCTGGCTCGCACTCGTAAAATAGCTCGCATCGTTTCAGCAGGTACCTCTATACCTTTCTTCTCCTTTCTTTATTTTTAGATAGGGTATGGGGGACAACGGTTCAAGTAGTGACTCCGTCGAGGTTTTATCCGGACCTCCTTCAGTCCAATCCCGGCGTCAGTCAGGAGGAGTCATGAGCCGGAGTCAGCGTCGCTAAGGTGAAGCATCTCTGGGGTTTCACATCGGCGAAGACTTTCGGGACATCGTTTCTCCATGCTGCCCTTGTGGGAAACGAGGGAGCTAGACACATCGTGTGGCACCCATACATCATCCTCATCTTTTAACTTAGGCTCTGCTAGTGAGCGTGGCAACAGTGCCGATCTCTATTTATCTGACGATGTGGCATTTTACAGTTGTATTCCTTTTCTCCACCACATCATCCACATGGCTTCCGATGGAGACTATACCACTGGCATCCCCGTTGTTGAAACAAATACCATTAAAACCAATGTCCTTGCACACCGGATCGACTGGCTCGCTGAAAAGGCCAAGGATCCTTACTTTTGGGTTCATGATGAGCCGAGGAACATCGTCTTTCACTATGCTGAAGATGCCACCAATGTGATGATTGAAGACGTCATCATCCACGCTGGAGAAGAGTACGAAGATTTCTTTACCGTTCTGTGCTCACTGACTTCGGAGCGCATCTGCCATCAGCCGGGGTCCAGATATCTCTTCATGCATGAGATATTATTCTCTAAGGTTGGCATCCACTTCCCCTTGACGGAGTTCAAGATAGGCGTACTCCGGTTCCTAGACTGCTCTCCCAGCCAACTTCATCCTAATGGCTGGGGTTTGGTGAAAGCTTTGGAGGTGTTGGGGGAATACTTCCACTTTGTCCCCACCGTGGCGCTCTTCTTCACTTACTGTAGGGTGATGCGCTGGGGTAACCAAGGTGGTGGCCTCAGTTTCATCAATCTCCGGTGTGACGCAAAGGTGGTGAACTTCGAAAGCTTCACCAAAACAGCCAAGACAGACGGGGTCAGCTTCAGACACTCTTATGTCAAGGTTGAGGTCAACCCAGGAAAGCCGGTGTTCTGGGAGAATTCTGATTTTTCTAGGAAGTTCTACACCGGCTGGACCCATGAGCACTTTCTCATGACCAGTAATGCCTACTCCTTCAGTGAAAGTGTTTTGTCGATGGAGTCCAAGAAGGTGCTGGATGCCCTAAGGCTTACTCCACCTTCTCCAAGATCTCCTGCAAAACCCTCCTGGGGGAGAAGTCTCACCGGGATGGCTATCTGAGTAGGTTTTTTTTACATCGTCCTTTACTGGTGTTAACAATGGTTCTTTTTTCTTTTCAGGCGAAATGGCTTGGATAGACATTCTGAAAAAGCTCCGGGAGCAAGCTGAGGCCAGGAACGCTGCTGCTGCCAATGTAGAGAATAAGGTCACTCCAAAAAGGATAGTGACCAAAGTTGTCAACATACCGGCTGATAAAGTTGGTGACTTAGCTCTGGCTCTGGAGAATAGGGCCCAGGATAAGGGCAAGAAGTGTCACCACTCCGGCCAAAGTTCCAAGGGCAAGAAACATAAGTCCCAAAGGCCAGAGGCCAGGGTAGAGGCTCAACATGGAGAGAAGGAGGCTACTGATGTAAATAACGTTCTTGACCAGACTCAACCAGCCGACCCCAACGACCCCCATTGCAACTCCAGTATTTCAGAGTTTTTAGATTACATCGGGGATATACCGATGTAGTTCCAAGTCCCCTTCAAGCTCAAGAAGGATCTTCCTGCTTCTAAGGAAAAGAGTACTACCAAGGGAGCAATCTTTAATCTGATTGAGGCTGTCGGGGTCCTTCATTCTTTAGGGTAGTCTTACTATTCCGGTGTTGAGGCTAAGCAATGCCTAGACCCGATGAAAGAGGCCGAAGCCCAAAGAGTGGAGGCCCAGATGGCCCTGGCCAAGAGGGAGGAGGATCTTACCGAACTCATAACGGCATACAATTCGGTTGCTAGTAGGGCAAATAAGGCCGAGGTCAAACAAAAGGTCACGGAGGATGCCCTTTAGGCTCTTCAAAAAAAATTGGATGAGGCCCTTGCTGGACGGGCTGATGTAGAGAAGAAAAATAAAGAGCTTGCAACTGAGGTTGCAACTGTGAAGGAGGCACGACTTCAAGAGCAGCAGGAGAGGAATGAGGAAATGGCTGTTTTTTCAGAGCTCGTCGACATTGCCTTCGTCAAGTTGTACATCGGAACTCCGCTGTGCAGCTCAACTTGAATGGCATAGGTGTTTACTATGAATTTCATGGTGGACATCTATATGCTATGGACTGGGGTCAGGCAGTGGAACCTGAGGATGTTCCTTACGAACCTCTGCCTCTCCCTGAGGGCCAAAGTATGGAGTTGAGGACGGTGTCAGAAGATTCCGAGAGAATAGTCACTGTCGTCGGACCGGACTCCCCTACCACGGGTGTATAGATTAGTTTTATTTTTGTTCGCCTTGTTCCGGGATAGGCTCCAGATTTGAAAATTTTGTAAGGCCGTAGTGCCTCTTTTTTGGAATAAAATGACTCTTTTACATATATGCCTCTACCTTTCTTCAAGAATGCAAGTTAAATTGAACTCTGAACTGATGTGTAATTAATGAAGCAACTCGAAATAACATCGTCCATTGTAAAAGGTGGCAATTGAACTCCGAACCGATGTATAATTGATGAAGCAACTTGAAACAACATCGTCTATTGTAACATCTAAGATCAAATGAATTAAGTTCTTGATCGATGTAGTAAGGGTAACATCGTTCTTTGTTCTTTTCACACCGTCCAATGAAGCCTGTTGAATTTGTTAGAAGATGTGAAATAAGTATCAACATCGACTTACATCTTTGAACCTTGGCTCATTCCAACTTTTCAAAATGAAGTTTGATCCTAGTTTGATTCGAAAGGTGTTTGAGAGGCCTTGTTTTCCTGCTTCTTCCGTGACCCTGGCATTACTTCCACTAAATTCACTCCAGCAGAAAGTACTCACATCGGTCAAAATCCTCTTTTAGACCGGTCTCAACATCGGATCCAATAAGCCTTTTTTTTAACTCTAAACTTGGAAACAGAATCATGGTAATGCTCTAGTTTGAACAGGGAACGATTAGTTAGGTATTGCCCTTTGGCTTGACAGGAGATGAAAGGTTGAGGGTGTTGCCTCTCAGTTGACAGGAAAGTAAAGGTTGAGGGTGTTGCCTCTCGGTTGATTGGAAATAAAAGATTGGGGTTGGCCTTCGGTTGACAGGAAATAAAAGAATTGAGGTTGACCCTCGGTTGACTAGAAATAAAAGAATTGGGGTTGACCCTCGGTTGACTGAAAATAAAAGAATTAGGGGTTGACCCTCAGTTGACTGGAAATAAAAGGATTGGGGTTGACCTCGGTTGACTAGAAATAAAAGAATTGGGGTTGACCCTTGGTTGACTAAAAATAAAAGAATTGGGGTTGACCCTCGGTTGACTAGAAATAAAAGAATTGGGGTTGACCCTTGGTTGACTAGAAATAAAAGAATTGGGGTTGACCCTCGGTTGACTGGAAATACAAGAATTGGGGTTGACCTTTGGTTGACTGGAAATAAAAGAATTGGGGTTGACCCTCAGTTGACTGGAAATAAAAGAATTGGGGTTGACCCTCGGTTGACTAAAAATAAAAGAATTGAGGGTTGACCCTCGGTTAACTGGAAATAAAAGGTTTGGGGTTGACCCTCGGTTGACTGGAAATAAAAGAATTGAGGTTGACCCTTGGTTGACTGAAAATAAAAGAATTGGGGTTGACCCTCGGTTGACTGGAAATAAAACAATTGGGGTTGACCTTTGGTTGATTGGAAATAAAAGAATTATGGTTGACCCTGGATCGACTGGAAATAAAAGAATTGGGGTTGACCCTTGGTTGAAAAGGAGTGTATATCGTTTGGGGTGCTGCCCTGGGTTTGAGGGGCTACGAGTGATGCCCCTAGTTTTGAGAAGGAACATAGAGAGTTTGGGGTGATGTCCCTAGTTTGAGAAAAAAAGACTTGGGGTAATGCCCCAAGTGTGAAAGACTTGGGGTGCTGCCCCAAGTTTGAAAAAGAGGGAGACTTGGGGTAATGCTCTAAGCGTGAAAGACTTGGGGTAATGCCCCAGGTTTGAGAGTGTAGGGTATTTCCCCAAGCTTGAAAAAGAGGGAGACTTGGGGTAATTCCCCAAGCGTGAAAGACTTGGGGTAATGCCCCAGGTTTGAGATGAGGTGTTGCCCCAAGTTTGAAAAAGAGGAAGACTTGGGGTAATGCCCCAAGTTTGAGAGTGTGGGGAGTTGCCCCAAGTTTGAAAAAGAAGGAGACTTGGGGTAATGCCCCAAGCATAAAAGACTTAGGGTAATGCCCCAAGCATGAAAGACTTAGGGTAATGCCCTAGGTTTGAGGTGGGGTATTGCCCCAAGTTTGAAAAAGAGGGAGACTTGGGGTAATGCCCTATGTGTGAAACACTTGGGGTAATGCCCCAGGTTTGAAAAAAAGGGAGATTTGGGGTAATGCCCCTAGCATGAAAGACGTGGGGTAATGCCTCAGGTTTGAGATGGGGTGTTTCCCCAAGTTTGAAAAAGAGGGAGACTTAGGGTAATGCCCCAAGTGTGAAAGACTTGGGGTAATGCCCCATGTTTGAGGTGATGCCAAATCTCCGAGTCATTATTTTGATGTATATTTCTCAGAAGATTTACGCTTTGGCAAGCGCACCAGTCGTTAAAATTGTATTATATTTGATCGTCCCACAAGGATTGTGGTAAGTACCTCAATCTCAGACTAGTACAAGTTAAACCAACACAAGCACAGAAAGTTCATTCGGTTTTTGTTGTTTTAATGTTTTCTAGTTGTTTTTGTATTTCCAGAAACAATGTTAAGATGAAATATGAAAGGTGATTAATAGAAAATAGGTCAGGATTGCTTCGGTTCACAAATTCATCAAGAAACATGCAATTAAAGTATAATCAAACTTCACAATCCAGAGGACAATCCACTTGTGGTTATTCCCTAATTCCTCAGGTGAAAAACAATAATCCTTAAGCATCGAACCTTAATTCCTTAAGTGCTCAATTAACCTAAGAATCTAATGTGAAATTGGAGGTTGAACTCTAACTATTCACCTAAATTGATTAGGCCTGAACTAGTTAGAAAGCTGGAAGTTACCTAAGCTTCAACCATGATTCCTCACTAGCGAAGTTCTTCATCAGTTCCGGATTTGTCAATCCAGCAATTCAGATCCACTCCTCAGCTTGTTCGCCTCAGGATCTAGAAGTTGATTTCCTCGCTCACAGCTTCAAGATTCCATTGCTAACCTTCGCAATCCCAACCTTAGGGATTTAGAACTCCATTGACTTCAGTTCCATTGAAGGATTGTGGAACGTCATGGAGGAGAGGATTTAGAGAGAGAAAATGAAGTAGTGAGATGTTCGAAGTTTTTAATGAATTGTGTTCGATGTATTCTATGTGAATCTGTCTCTGTTTTTCACAGAATATGTACAAACATATATATAGGCATCTACCTAACTAACTAACTTAACTAATAACTTAGAAAGCTTAAGTTAATGACTAAACTAACTAACTAATTAACTAATTACAGAATAATTAACTAATTACAGCTCAGCTCTTAACAGATTCCAGTTCATCATTAGCTAATCACAGCGCAGCACTACTAATAACAGCTCACTACTTAAATTACTAAGGTGTAGAAGTAGGAGAGAAGGCAGCAGGAAACAACACTGGTGCCGAGTGTCTTCTGGAGGGAACAATCAATGTTTTAAATATCAGCCTTTACGCTTGAGCGAACTGGGTTCTCGCTTGGGCGAACTTGAGATATGTACTGCAGTATTGCTTTCTCGCTTAAGCGTTATGGAGAAGCTTGGGCGAGGGGTGATGTTTTGGAGTCACGCTTGAGCAACCTTGCTCGCTTGAACGAATTTTTGACCCTCGCTTGAGCGAATTTAACTCTTGCTTGAGCGAATTGATTATTCAATCGGCATTCTGAAATTGACGCTCGGGTTCTTCTTTTTATCTTCGGTTCCCTGTTCTATTTTGGAGTCGGTATCTTTTGGACTCTTTTCAGTCGGATTTTTGAAGTCTCACTCGGATTTTCCAAATCTCACTCGGCTTTTTCCTTTCGGCTTGAGCGCTCTTCTTCCTGCACCAATAAACAACTAATTTGCCCAGCGTTTGTTCACTGATTGTCCAGTATTTGTATGCTGAGTTAATGATATTATAAATAAACTCAATTTCTTAACTAATTAATGTTTTTAATCAGCTTCTTACATAAATTAAGTACTTTTGAAATAATTAAATAAATTATAATTTATTAGCAATTAATTAAATAATAAGGCTAAACTAATCACTAAACAATGAATTAAGTCAACTAAAAGGCAGAATAATTAAGTCTTTTCAAGACTTATCACATCCCTAAACTTAAAACTTGCTTGTCCTCAAGCAAATACTCAGATTAATTAACTAACAAGCTTTTATTCAACACAATCAACCTTTCTTTAACTTAGTTCATGCTATAATTATTGAATACCGACCATGCTTTCTTTTCGCAATTTCTAAAAGTATAATAACTTACACCTCCTTTGGGAAACAAGCTGTTGATGCTTTCCTTACTGGGTCGGTGTTTCACTCTTCTCTCGGTGTATAAGGTAAATAGAATGCACTCATTACTTGCATACTTGTTAGATAAACATAGGCTTGCAACAGTTCTAAACATCATGCCATATGCCAACACAATCAGATCAGTAAGGGCTTTTTTAAGCTTATAATGGGGCTGGGCTACAGGCTCAATTATTGTTTTCCGAGTGAGTGTCGGGTTACAAGATGTATCCACTGATGCCTTGACTCAATTTTTAACTTAAATGCCTCTACTTAGCAAGCTCCATTATTTTCCGAGTGAATGCTAACTTAATAACTTACGGTTCTTTACACCTTCTTTTTCTTTCAGTCCTTTGGACTTTTCCTTTTCTTTCTTCTTTTTGATCTTTTTCTGATCACATTTTTTTTCAATCGGTGCTTTGCACCTTTTTCCTTGCTGATTTTTTTTTCTTCTCAGCTTTTTTATTTCTCCCTTTATTTCTCTATTTATTCATCTATAACTAAGGTCGGAGTGTGTGCTTAATTGATGCTAGGCACACTCTTCATCTCCAAACTTAGAACTTGCTAGTCCCTAGCAATAAATAAGACTGAGCAATTCATCAATGGAACATCCAGGGGTAAATGAGTCGGTTTTTTACTAGATAAATAGGCTTGTAACTTTAGGTGAATAAACAGAATAAAAGGGTCTCAGGCTCAAACATAATTATTAGGTCAAAGGATAATTTAAAATATTAGGAAGGCTAATTTTGGGCCCTGGCTAAATTAACAAAGAAGACCTTCATCATTTTCGATTGGCTTGCATACAATCAATTAGCAAGCACTGAAGCAAATTCTGTCTCACTAACTAGCATGCAAGTTCACTCGGAAAAGAATAAAACAGGCTCAAAAGCTACAAATATAATAGTTAATTAGCCAGTCATGTCCCCAAACTTAATGTAAGGTCATACATTCAGATTGCTAACTAGCATGCCGAGTAAACAATTAATTAATAATGAAATATAGTTATGGGTAGAGATCATGAGTTAAACAAAGCCGATCAATTAATTTATCCAACTACAGCTTAAGAATTAGCAAACTTTAACTTATTAAGATGGATTTGAAATTAAACACAATTAGCATATTTTAGCAATTAAGGAGTCAGAGTAATAGAAGACTTCCCTTTTTACCTGACTGGCAGTGCCTGGGAAACACGTGGTCGGATTGGGATGCATGAATTTACCGATACATTCGAAAAACAGAATAATAACAAGCAATTTTAACAAGGAAATAAAATTCCATTACAACTAAAATAAAAATAATTCATTGTTCAGGAAACACTTAAAATAATGTCAAGTCATTACATAAAAATATCATAATAAACAAAATACGGATCAACAAAATCAATCATCCTGATCCGCATTCTCTTTGTCCTGCTCGGAAGATGGTGGGAGGTCAGCTGCTAGGGATACGTCCTTAGAGGGAATAGTGAATCCAATGGAAGCCAACCATGCATCTCTGTCAGGTGGGACTCCTATTTCTGCTATGTGCTCTACCCTCAATTTGGTGACAATCTTCCTGAGCATGAGATCGTGGTTCAAAACCCGATCATAAATTCCAAGTTGCATCTTCTTCATGACCTGTAATTCCCGCAACACCATAGAAATGTCAGAAGAAGAAGAACTGGCTCCTGCAGATTGCCTGGAATGCTCGGGCTCTCTGGTTTTAAACTTTATATCATATTCTTCAGCCGCCTTAGCGTCTCTAAACCTGTGCCTGTCAAAACTTTCAACTTCTGGCGATTCGTTCCTCTCAACTGCAGGGGATGCATTCCTCTGAATCGAAGGAGATGCATTCCTTGCAGCTTGACTTTGACTGGGTGCAAGTTCAAAAGAATCAGATATACTTATAGTTGCCACTTCCTTTTTGTTATCTGTTTGCTTTTTTCTCACACTTCCTTCTGCAAAGTTTGGTCTAGGATTTTGCAGGAGTCTCTGTGATCTTCTTTTCATGGTTAATGATAAAAAATGCTGATAAACAACCTAAATGAAAATAAGAACAGAAATCCAAAAAAAACACAGCAAACCAAAAATGTGAGATGCATGGCTATGAACACTTGAAGAATATTAACACAGAAACAGGAAAATACTAAGCATGTACTTAGAAGTGAACGAAATAAGTGAAATAAGTGGAAAGATGGTACCTTTCTTAGGAATCAGAAGGTGCCTTTTCGTCTTCAACCCAAGTTTCAGCGTAGGAATTTAGGGTTTGGACGCTGAAAGGTTTTTATACTGTTGAAGTCACTATCCAAGAAACACGTAAGTATGCTCCAGCTTTATTTATTACTTTATTATTATTATTATATATATTTTTTTTATAGACACTCTTACTCGGCTCACATACTGAATAGGTGGAAGATCGAGTGAGAGTGGGAAGAGATGCCGAGTGGATTCACGAAAGATGAGTGACAGTGATGAAGAAGATGAATGAATGAACAAACGATGAAAAAGAATGAACGAATGAAGGCGATAAGTAAATGAAAGAGTGAGTGGAAGAACAAATGGAAGAATGACACGTGAATGAATACAGGATCCCGAGTGAATGAAAACTGAATGGAAATAATCCTGAGTGAATGAAGGACGAATGGATACAAAAACGAGTGAAAGAATGGATGAATGAAGTAGAGTGCATGAGAGACGAGTGAACAACTGCATTAAGATGCAAGTGAACAGAAAAGCGAGTGGGAGAAAGAACAATGAAAGTAAGACCGAGTGAAAGAAAGAAAGAGTGAAATAAATGACGATTGGAAGAATGTATGGAAGAACGAGTGAAAGAATGAATGAGTGGGAGAGTGACAGAGTGAATAAAGGATGAGTGAATTAAAGTGAATGAATGAATGAAGACCGAGTGGAAGAAAGACGAGTAGATTGAGGGTGGATGAAAAAGAAAAATACAGAGAGGTTTATGAGAAAACCACGAAAGAATTTAGGTGGAACGAAACAACGAGTAAATGAATACCGAGTGGATTATACCGGGTAAGAATGAAAAACGAATGAATGAACAACGAGTGGTCGGAGAATGGAAAAACGAGTGGAAGAACACGAAAGAATGACTGACTGACCAGGTGAATAAACATGAGTGAAAGACAGAACAAGAAAGAGATAAACTGAGTGGATAAAAGAACAACTACAGGGGAAACTGAGTGAATGAAAATACTGAGTGGATGAAAAAGAAAAACAAAAGATGAAGCATTCATGAAATAATGAGTGAAAAAGATTGGATGAATAAGTGACGAGTGGAAGAATGAAAGAGTGACCGAGTGAATGGAGAACGAGTGAAAGAGATCGGGCGAGGGAATGAGAGACTGAGTGAGAAAGACGAGTGGATAAAAAAGAAAAACGGAAGACCGAGTGAACACAAGACTGACAAGAAAATATACTGAGTGAATATGAGACTAATTGATACAAAACTGACTGTGATGAGTGATGAATCCAAGTGATAAAAGGCTGACTGAAATAAATCACCCTTCATCATCTGACCTGTTTATTGAATCAACGATCAGAAATCCTTTATTAAAGTCTCCCTTTTTATTCACATCAAAATTTGGAATTTATTGAAGAATGACGAGTGAAGTTCAGTTGGGAAAAAGGGTTAAGAATGAGTAACAGTTATCCGAGTGTACTACTCTCGCTCAAGCTTAGTAAACTTTCGCTTAAGCGCGAAACAACAGTAGTAGCTTCTCGCCTAAGCTACAAGTGCTTCGCCTGAGCGAAATGGATGAATCAGGCTCAGACTCCCTTCTTTAAAACTTCACAAATTTTATTCAAACTTTATTCACTAAATTTTTAGTTTTCTTTTTATTAATTCCGACACAAAGCACAAAATAAAACACTCGGAACGTAGGGCTGCCTCCCTAGAGCGCTTCTTTAAGGTCACTAGCTTGACCTTTTGGCATCTAAGAGGATGCCTGCAGTAACAAGGAGGTTTTCTGCCTATCAAACTCTCCTCCAAAGTATAGTTTGAGTCGCTGGCCATTTACCTTAAAAATCCGATCGGTGGTCGGGTCTTTCAGCTCAACTGCACCATGAGGAAAAACCTCATTTACAGTAAAAGGCCCCGACCACTTCGATCTAAGCTTTCCAGGGAAGAGTCTCAGTCAGGAATTGAATAACAAAACCTGATCACCCTTTTGAAACTCCTTCTTATTGATCCACTTATCATGCCACCTCTTTGTTTTCTCCTTATAAATGGAGGCACTTTGATAAGCGTTGAGTCGGAACTCCTTCAGTTCATAGAGTTTCAAAACTCTTTCCTCCTGGGATTGGTCACAATCCATGTTTAATAGCTTTGTGGCCCACCACGCCTTATGTTCCAACTCCACAGGGAGATGACAAGCCTTACCGTAAACTAATTGATACAGGGACATGCCAATCGAAGTTTTGAAGGCTGTTCTGTAGGCCCACAATGCATCATCTAATTTTACCGACCAATCTTTCCTAGATTTCCCGACCACTTTCTCTAAAATTCTCTTGATTTCTCTATTTGACAGCTCAACTTGTCCACAAGTTTGTGGATGGTAAGGAGTGGATATCTTATGTAAAACCTCATAGTGACGCAGGGCTTTTTCCATTATTTTATTACAAAAATGTGAACCCCCATCACTAATGAGTACTCTCGGAACTCCAAACCTAGAGAAAATATTCTTCTTTATGAACCTAAGCACCACATGTGCATCATTGGTTCTGGTCGGGATTGCCTCCACCCATTTAGAGACATAATCAACAGCAACAAGTATATATTCGTTGGAGAACGACTTTGGAAATGGTCCCATAAAGTCGATACCCCAGACGTGAAATAATTCCAAAACTAAAATGTTTGTCAAAGACATGCCAGCTTTAGCAGAGAGACCTCTGCTCCTTTGACATTTATCACACCTTTTGACATACACTTTAGCATCCTGAAAGATAGTCGGCCAATAAAAGCCACTCTGTAAAACCTTTACTGCTGTACGGGAGGCACCATGATGTCCTCCATAATAGGAGTCGTGGCAATGCCACAAGAGCCTTTCTTGCTCGGATTCAGGCACACATCACCTGATCACTCCATCTACTCCTATTTTATACAGAAATAGATCATCCCAAAGGAAGGTTTTACTATCATGAAAGAATTTTTTCTTCATTTGGGATGTCCAGCCGTCAGGTACCACCGAGGCACTTTTGAAGTTGGCCATATCAGCATACCATGGCCCGGTGATAATTGCCATCAACCTCTCGTCTGGAAATTCTTCTTTTATTAAAACAGAATCCGATTCACCTTCCAGACGAGACAGTTGATCGGCAACTGAGTTCTCTACTCCCTTTTTGTCTCGTATTTCTAAGTCAAACTCCTGGAGTAACAGAACCCACCTGATCAGTCTCGGCTTAGATTCTTTCTTAGCTAGTAAGTACTTGATTGCCGAGTGATCTGTATATACAATGACCTTGGCACCAATCAAGTAAGCACAAAATTTATCAAATGCATACACCACAGCAAGCATTTCTTTTTCAGTAGTGGTGTAATGTATTTGATTTTCGTTCAACACTTTACTAGCATAATAAATTACATGAGTTAATTTTCTTATTTTCTGACCCAGCACAACTATGACTGTAAAGTCACTTGCATCACACATTAATTTAAATGGTAAAGACTAATCGGGTGCTGCAAGGATCGGAGCTGAAGTCAAACTTTGTTTCAATTTTTCAAAAGCCTTGACACAGTTTTCATTAAACACAAACACATGATCTTTTACAAGCAAGTCGGTCAAAGGCTTATCTATTTTTGAAATTTTTTTTATAAATCTTCTATAGAAGCCAGCATATCCTAGGAAACTCCTCACTCCTTTCACATTGATCGGAGGAGGAAGTTTTTCAATGATTTCTATTTTGGCTCTATCCACTTGAATGCCCTCAGCAGAGATTTTGTGGCCAAGGACTATCCCTCCCTTAACCATAAAATGACATTTTTCCCAGTTAAGGACAAGGTTAGCCTCCTGGCATCTCACCAGCACCTTAGATAGGTTGCTGAGGCATGAATCAAAACTACTACCAAAGACAGAGAAATTGTCCATGAATACTTCAATGAATTTCTCCACCATGTCCCCAAAGATTGCCAGTATACACCTTTGAAAGGTTGCTGGAGCGTTGCACAAACCGAATGGCATGCACCTATAGGCAAAAATTCCGTATGGACAGGTGAATGCTGTCTTCTCTTGATCTTTTGGGTCAACCACAATTTGGTTATAAGCCGAGTAACCATCAAGGAAGCAGTAGTATTCATGACCCGATAGTCTCTCAAGCATCTGGTCAACAAACGGTAAGGGAAAGTGGTCTTTCTGAGTGAAGTCATTCAACCTTCTATAGTCTATACACATTCTCCATCCTGTGGTCGGTCTAGTAGCTATGACTTCACCTTTTTCATTTTTAACAGTTGTCATCCCTCCTTTCTTGGGCACCACTTGGACTGGACTGATCAAGCGCTGTCCGAGATAGGATAGATGATTCCTGCATCAAGAAGCTTGACGACCTCTTTCCTGACAGCCTCTTTCATTATGGGGTTCAATCTGCGTTGTGGCTGAACTACAGGGGAATAATCATCTTCCATCAGAATTTTATGCATACAAAATGATGGACTGATTCCCTTCAAGTCAGAAATATTCCAGCCAATCGCAGATTCATGTGTCTTTAAAACCCCTATTAATTTGTCAACATCCTCTTCTTTTAAGTCAGCATTAATAATGACAGGATGTGTTTTGTCCTTTCTCAGGAAAACATATTTCAGATGAGAAGGTAAAGGTTTTAAATCACATTTTTCTTCAAAAACTTCCTTTTCTTTCTCAACTTCAGTAATTTTCAAATCATTTTTCTTTTCTTTTTCAAAATCACCTACTTCCAATACTTCCAGTAGTTTCAGCATTTCCAAGTGGGAGTCATTTAACTCCTCAGTCTCGGAGTCAAAGTCATCCTCCAAAAAGGTTCGCAAGGCCTCTTCCTTAGTTTTTAAAAGCATTGGAGTCTGGTAACTTTTAATTTCTTCAATCATTAAACAATCCATCCTTTCAGTCGGATGTTTCATGGAGTTGAATACATTAAAAGTTACCTGCTCCTCCTGAACTCTCAGCATGAGTTCACCCTTTTCTACATCAATCAATGCTCTTCCTGTAGCTAGAAAGGGTGTACCTAAGATCAAAGGAATCTCTCGATCAGCCTCCATATCCAACACTATAAAATCTGCTGGGAAGATAAATTTGTCTACCTTAACTAACAGGTCTTCCAGTATCCCCTGGGGATATTTAATGGACCTGTCAGCCAACTGCAAAGACATGCGAGTCAGTTGCAGGTCATTAATTCCCAGTTTTTTCATCAAAGATAGAGGCATCAGATTTATACTAGCTCCTAGGTCACAAAGAGCACTTCCTATATGAATATCCCCAATTGCACATGGTATTGTAAAAGATCCAGGATCTTCTAGCTTTTGAGGAAGTTTCTTTTGAATGATTGCACTACACTCTTGGGTGAGAGCAATCATTTCATCCCCCTTAAGCTTCCTCTTCTTAGATAATAGCTCTTTCAAAAATTTTGCACAGGAAGGCATCTCCTGTAATGCCTCGGCAAAAGGGATATTTATGTGAAGTTTCTTGAATACATCTAAGAACCTAGCAAACTTTTGCTCTTCTATTTGCCTTTTAAACCTGTGTGGAAATGGAGCATTCCTCAGTTTTTCAGGAGTCAGCTTAGAAGCTTCCTCCAGAATCAAATCAACCTTTTTCTTTTTCTTTTGGTGGACTTTATTTTCTTTTTCTTTTTCTGTTTCATTTTCATTTTCAACTTCATTATTAACCTGCTCAGTTTCTTACACTATTTCTTTTTCTTTATCTTTTTCTGAGCTTATTTCCTGACTCAGAGATGGAGAAATAATTTTTCCACTCCTAGTGGTTATAGCCTTGCAATGTTTCCTTAGATTTACCTCGGTATCTCCAGGGAAATTGCCTGCTTGCCTCTCAGCTAATTGCTTAGAAAGCTATCCGACTTGATTTTCTAGATTTCTTATGGACGCTTCCTGATTTTTAAAACTGGCCTGAGTGGCCTGGATGAACTGAGAAAGTACATTCTCAAGTTCTGGCTTTTCTTTAACAGGCGGGTGAGAAGGTTGTTATGGTCTATTTGTGGGTTGATTTTGTGGGATGTTCTGATTCAAATGTGGACCTTTCTGCCAGGAAAAATTGGGGTGATTCCTGTAATTAGGATTAAAGGAATTAGAAGGATAATTCCTTTGATATTATTGCTGCCTCATATAGTTCACTTGCTCAGAAGGCACATTTGGATCACACATTCCATTTTCATGGTCTCCACCATAAAAGTCACAACTTATCATAGAAACTTGACTCGGCTTTTGGAGTTCTGAAATCTGTATGCTTAGTTTCTCCAAAGCCTGAGTCATCAGCTTACTCTGAGCCAGATAAGCATCTTGTGCTTCTAGTTCTAATATCCCTCTCTTAGGGACTTGGCTCCTCTCACTAATCAGATATTCATTAGAAGCCATAACGTCAATCAGCTCTATGGCTTCTTCTACAGTTTTAGTTGTTAATGAGCCTCCAGCTGAGGCATCAATCAGGACTCTGGTAGCTGGCCTGACACCATTATAGAAAATAGTCACCTGTTGCACATCAGAAATCTGATGATGAGGACATCTCCTCAAACTCTCTTTATACCAATCCCATGCTTCCATCAAAGATTCACCTTCTCTGTAACACCCTAATTTAATGAATCATAGACGGTAAAAAAGAGGAAATTTTTTTTTGTCCACAAGAAAAAGAAGATCAGAATGCCTTGGCACAAAGAAATGAGAGGGGAAGAAGAACAAGAGAGATAATACCGATCCAGGGAGCCGACAGCGGAAGAAGGGGAAATCGCTTAGGCGAACCACGCAGCAACGCGTACTCGCTCAAGCGAAAGCTTCTCTCGGTATTCGCTCATTCCACTCGGCATTTCCGCACTCGGATTCCAGCGCCTAATTCACTCGGAAGGATCCGATCTCAGTTCACTCAGATTTGGCTCTTGCACTTACTAGTCCCACTCAGGGATGGTCCCTACTATTACTCACTCGGAATCTATGAGGACTCCTCACTCGGAACAACCTTAGCGCCCTTTTTGTCACTCGGGGTATTTCACCTGGTTTTCACTCGGTAACCATAATCTTCCGACTCTCAATATTCTACTAAGTTGAGACTCACTCAGATTCTTTTGTTACCAACCATTTACTACAGTGGGGTCCCTTAGAGTCTAAGGTGTCACTCTCCAGTCGGAAAAATCTTCACTCGGTGGATTCTCACTCGGGGTTCGTTGATTATCCTACGCTCGGGAGAAATCCTAGTAGTTGTCACTCGGAAAGCATCTCTAGACTCTCAACTCCGAATCCTAACAGCTCGTCATTGGGGGCAGTCTTCTACGTCAATTCCTACTCGGAGCTATCTGATTTCACTCACTCAGAACGTATGAACCTTCCCACTCAGTGACAGAGTCACAAACTCACCCTCTAGACCATAGGTTGGCTTCCTTCATGTTAAGTTATGTCATTTCCTACACACTCGGGGATATGATCGCGCATATATATATAGATTATCCAGGCATTTCACAGCATAAGATAGACATGCAACATGGCATAAACATAGGCATATATATATAGAAGTGTATATCATAATTTTACAACCACAATATCATGTTCTCATTCCGAGGAATTCAACTATGTTTAAAAGACTAACAACAAAACACGAGCCGGCCAAGGCTTAACTCAAAACACTATATACAGCATATGCACAGACATAAAATTCTATAGTGCATCAACACTTCACCCGGCATTTCAGCTCCTCCTCCAATCCTCATTACGAGAGATATTCGCTGGAAAATTACCACAACAGGGGTGAGTATCTTAAATTTTAAATGATAGATATTGACTCAGGTTGCCTCACATTTATACAACAATATATATATATATATATATACGCACAATTATACATGGCAACAATTATAGTCAGGCAATACCAATCAGCCAAAATACACACAAGATCCTTACCGATCGGAATCCATCAGTTGCCACTCGGCCCTTTACACACATCAACTCAATAATATTAACATACAACAATCGGTAACATGATATTAAGATCCGTGAATTAGAATGCATCTGTAACATCCCAATTCTTAATAATGTACCGGGTGAATAAAACCATTAAAATAATAATTCCAAAAAGGGGGAATTTGTTTATTAATTGCCATTAACTTAAAAAGTGTACTGATTAAAAAGAATGATTGGTTTAGTGGGTGCTGATGGGACTGGGTGACGTGAGCAGACTGCTCCTCACGTTTTCCCACCCCACCATTCCTTCCCTCATGCATGTGTTTATAAGTGGACGATGGCCTTCCTTGCCATTCGTTTTTCAGAATCCCCTGTGAGTTTCTTCTTCTTCCTTCTTCTTCTCTTCTCCTTCTCTGCTCTCTGTTCCATTCCCTGTTTCGAAAACCGAGTGACAGTGCTATAGAGGAGTCAGAGCTCCCTCACACGAGTAGAAGATGAGCGTCGAAGCAGGAGCAAAAACAGCCCTGCACCACTCGTGGAGGGCAACAGCGTTCAAATAAAGGCTAAGCAAGTGGAAGCGTTGAGTGAAGCAGCGAGGAAGAGAACCAACACCCAAGCAGAAAAGTCTCTCGGAGTCTCGTAGTTGGTAGGGGGAGTACCTTACATGTTAAATGCATGGGTTATGAACGGGTCTCGGGTGTTGATAATGATGGTTCTGTATCCTGTTGTATGATATGCTTGCATATGGAGTACCCGAGTGTAAGATAAGTGAGAGTGAATGTTGCATGTTATTATCATCCTTGAAGATGTATGCGTTGCTTGAATTCAGATACCACAGAACCCGATTGCATGTTATGTTGTGTTGACTGGAATGCTTTGTTGAATTCGTTCATGTTCACATGTATGCATGCGTTGATTAAGTCTTGACACTGTTGTATACTGATTGCATATTATGTTGTGCTGATTGGAATGTTTGTTTGAACTTATTGATCTTCATATGGATACATGTGTTGAGTAAGTTCTGATACTGCTGTACACCGAGTGCATGTTATGCTGGAGTTGATAAGAATGTTGTTAGAAGCTTGATACTGATTGATACCGGTTGTATTGGACTCATATGTTGCTAATAGAGCTATGATGATGATTGCATGGAAGCATGTGTGTGTTAAATTAATACGTGGAATCCTGGAAATGCGTATTACTGACTGCATATGAAATATGTATAACTGAGTGAAGGTTGTGTGCATGAATTCTATGTTGTGTGATGAATCCGCGTATGGCGCATGGGATGCGTTGTGCTGGGAGCATGTAGTGTGGGACACTACCATCGGTTATAAAGCATGAGACGCTATAAAATCCTTGAGTGGGACTCAAGGTAGCCCTTGAGTGGGACTCGGGCTGCCTGTGAACACCTCCGTTGGCGCTGAAAGCGTTGGTGTCACCTGTGGGCAAACGGTTGGGTACCTGTAAAACGGCCAAGCAGCTGGGAGCTGATTTGATAGCTGAGAGTTATGTATAAAAAGGCTGAGAGCCTACATTGCAACGTCTAAACCGATACACACAAATGCGGAATCGAGTGAAATGCTATGTGCCTTTTAACTGTTGATATTGTTTGGAATTAGTTATATTGCTACTGATGTTGTGTAGAATTAATTATGCTTGTGACGACGTTAGTGAGATGATATATATATATGCTCATGACCGAGTGCACTATTCCGTGTGTATATGCTGTTAATGTTGATTGAAATCTATTCTAAGAATGTATGTTATGTATTGGAGAGTTGTATATATATATAGCCGAGTAAGGATTGTGGATTCTGACTGATAAATGTTCCAAGGGTGCATTCTAATTCACGGGTCTTAGTATAATACTACTGATTGTTGCATGTTGATATTATCGAGTTGATGCGTGTAAAGGGCCGAGTGATATCTGATGGATTCCGATCGGTATGGATCTTGTGTGGGTTCTGGCTGATTGGTATTACCCTGACTATAATTGTTGCCATGTATAATTGTGCATATATATATGTATATTGTTGTATAAATGTGAGGCAACCTGAGTCAGTATCTATCATTTAAAATGTAAGATACTCACCCCTGCTGTGGCAACTTTCAGTGAACATCTCTCGTAACGAGGATTGGAGGAGGAGCTAAAATGCCGGGTGAAGTGCTGATGCACTATGGAATATCATGACTGTGCATATGCTGTTTATAGTGTTTTGAGTTAAGCCTTGGCCGGCTCGTGTTTTGTTGTTAGCCTTGTGAACAGAGTTGAATCCCTTGGAATGGAAGCATGACTTCGTGATTGTAAAATTGTGATATACACTTCTATATGTATATATGCCTATGCCTATGCCATGTTGCATGTCTATCTCATGCTGTGAAATGTCGGGGTGATCCTTATATATATATATGCATTCATATTCTCGAATGTGTAAGAAATAACATAACTCAATATGAAGGAAGCCAATTCATGGTCTAGAGGGCGAGTTTACGATTCTGTCATCGAGTGGGAGAGGTTCAGATGTTCCGAGTGAGGAGTTCCTATAGATTCCGAGTGAGTGATAGTAAGGACCACTCCCGTATTATTCGTGCATGTGTTCTGATTCTTGAAGCTGTAGAATAAATTACATTCCGAGTGAACTGAGACCAGATTCTTCCGAGTGAATTAGGCATTGGAAACTGAGTGCGGAATGTCGAGTGAAATGAGCGAATACCGAGAGAAGCTTCTGCTTGAGCGAGTATGCGTTGCTGCATGGTTCGCCTAAGCGAATCCCCCTTTCTTCCGCTGTCAGCTCCTCTGAATCGGCTTTCTCGCTCTTGTTCTTCTTCTCCTCTCATTTCTTGTGCCAAGGCATTTTGATCTTCTTTTTATTGTGAAAAGAAAATTTTTTTCCCTCTATTTTACCGTCTATGATTCATTTACATTAGGGTGTTACATTTTGGTATCAGAGCAGACCGAAAGGTCCAAGGCCAAGGTATGCTTACCGAGTGTGAGCGGTTGTGTGCTTCTGACCGAGTGGTCATCCTGATTGTGATGTTAGTTGATCCTGATTGATATTGACTTATGGATAGGAGGTTGTTCCCCTCCTGGTCCGATTGATTGTGTAGCATATAGAAATAGTATGATGTGCTAAGTTACTGAACATTAGGCTGAAATCCGATCGACTTGGTATACTTATCCTTGAAGGGTGTTAATTTCAGGATAAGGAATGATGCATCGTCAAAGCGTGGAGGCTATAGCCACAGCATTCCAACGCTTTGTAGACGTGTTTGAGAGGCAGGGCCAGCCTCGAGCTGAGGAGGGCCAAGTGCTGGACCGCTTCCTGAAGAGGAAGCCGAGTGAATTTCTAGGAGGACGGAATACTGAAGCAGCGTTTAAGTGGACTCAGGAGCTGGAAAGAATTTTTGGGGGTCTTCGCTGTATCGAGGTCCAGAAGGTAGAGTGTGCAGTGTACATGCTGCGAGACGAGGCGAAAAACTGGTGGAAGATAGCCAGAAACCAATTCCCTGATGATGATGCTCAGCTGACATGGAACGACTTCAAGACCTGCTTCTTGGAGAAGTACTTCCCCGACACAGTAAGGAGTCGGAAGGAGTTGGAGTTTATGGAGTTGAAACAAGGCTCCATGACGGTGGAGGAGTATGCGACCAGATTCGAAGAGTTGTGTCTATTCTACCCACCTTTCCAACAACCTAGGACGGAGAGTTCTAAGTGCCTTAAATTTGAAAATGGATTAAGATCTGATATTAAGAGAACTTCTAGATACCAAGAGATACAGAGTTTTCCTGCATTGGTAAATAAGTGTAGGATATTTGAGGAGGATGACAGGGCCCATTCGGGCCAGAGCAGCAGAGCTAACCATTCTTTGAGGCCCCAGTAGTCCCGCTTCAAAAGGCCAAGCAACGTTGGTAGAAACAAATCTTTTTCCAGATTTGAGGGACGAAATCAGTCTGAAAGACGACTAGTGGTAGGAGACGGAAAATGTTTCAAGTGTGGAGGAAATCATTATGCCCGAGACTACAACAACAATGGTGAAATGGTGTGCTTCCATTGCAATAAAAGAGGACACATTCACCCTGATTGCCCCCAACTCCGTCAAGCAAGCACCAGCGTACGTCCAAGAGGTTTCCAAGGGAGAAACCGGGTGAATGATAACCAACGACCGGGCGGCAGAGGCAACAGAGCCAGGGGAAACATAATGCTTGCTTCAAATAACCGAGAGAAGAATACCGACCAACCAGCAGTGGGAAGAGTCTACGCCTTCAACACAAAGGAGGCTGCACAAGCAAATGACCTGGTACAATGTAAGTGCTCACTCGGTAGACATACACTTAATGTTGTTTTCGATTCGGGAGCCACCCATTCTTTTATAGCTGATGAGTGTGTAAAGCGTTTAAAGTTACCGACTGTGTTTATGGATCAGACTTTGGAAGTGGCCAATCCGACTGGCCCTAAAGTGTTGACATCGTCAGTATGTAAGGATGTGATATTTGTGTTGTGTGATCGGAGATTCACTTTTGATTTAGTGTGCATACCTTTAAAGGATCTTGATATTGTGCTCGGAATAGATTGGCTTTCAATCAACAAGGTGTTAGTGGATTGCAGAAACCGAAGGATAATCTTCCTGAGGCAGCGCAATGAGGACGACACAACACAAGGTATAACCCAACTGTTTATGATGCTTTGTCTAACCGAGGGTGAGGGTAAAACCCGAGTGAACGAAATTCCAACTGTCTGTGAATTCCCAGAGGTGTTTCCTGAAGACGTACCGAGTGTCCCTCCCAATAGAGAAGTCGAGTTCTCTATAGACCTGATCCCTGGAGCCGAGCCAGTCTCCAGTGCACCTTATAGAATGTCCCCAACTGAATTGGCCGAGCTGAAGGACAAGTTGACGACTGCTCCAGTACTGGCATTACCTGACTTGCGAGAGAACTTCGTGGTTTACTGTGATGCATCAGGACTCGGATTAGGATGCGTGCTAATGCAGAAAGACCGAGTGATAGCGTATGCCTCTCAGCAATTGAGACCTCACGAGCAGCATTATCCGACCCACGACTTGGAATTGGCAGCTGTGGTGTTTGCATTAAAAATCTAGAGGCATTATTTGTTCGGGTCCAGATTTGAAGTATACAGTGATCATAAGAGCCTCAGATACTTATTCGACTAGAAGGAGCTGAACATGAGACAGAGGAGATGGATGGAATTTTTAAAAGATTATGATTTTGAGCTAAGGTACCATCCGGGTAAGGCAAACGTTGTTGCCGACGCGTTGAGTCGGAAATCCCTTCATGTAGCAGTGATGATGGTGAAGGAGGTAGAACTATTGGAACAGTTCCGAGACATGAACTTACATGTTGACATCCCCTCCTCTCGAAAAATGATGATCGGCACGTTGAGGATTGCCAATGAATTCTTAAAATCCGTGTACGAGCAACAGCAGTCAGATTCCTACTTGGCTGAGATGAAGGAGACTCAGGCCAAGGGTAAGGATTTGTCCTTGACTGAGGGATCAGATGGAATCTTCCGAGTAAGAAACAGAATATACGTACCGGGTGGAGGAGAATTGAGGGGAATGGTGCTTGATGAAGCCCATAAGAGCTTGCTAAGTATCCACCCGGGTGCCACGAAGATGTACCATGACCTGAGAACCCAGTTCTGGTGGCCCGGATTAAAAAGGAATGTGGCAGAATATGTGGCTCAGTGCATCACCTGTCAGAAGTCAAAAGTCGAGCACCAAAAGTCGTATGGTGCATTACAACCCCTGGAAATTTCCGTGTGGAAATGGGACTCAATTGCCATGGACTTTGTCATGGGATTACCCAAAAACCGAGTGGGCCATGATGCGATTTGGGTCATTGTTGACCGACTAACGAAGAGTGCATACTTCTTGCCTGTGAACATGAAGTACTCGATACATAGGTTAGCCCAGATTTATATTCACGAAGTTGTCCGACTGCATGGTATACCGACTTCCATCGTATCAGATAGGGATCCTAGGTTCACGTCCTGGTTTTGGACCAGTCTGCACCAGGAAATGGGTACGAAACTTTGGCTTAGTTCTGCTTACCACCCCCAATCTGATGGGCAATCCGAGCGAACAATCCAGAGCTTAGAGGACTTACTAAGGGCGTGTGTGTTAGAGCACGGTGGGGACTGGGAGCAATACCTTCCCCTGATCGAGTTTACATACAACAACAGCCATCACAATAGTATTGGCATGGCACCCTACGAAGCACTGTATGGTTGAAGATGTCGAACCCCGCTTTGCTGGTCGGAAACGGGTGAGAGTCTACTATTGGGACCAGAGATTGTGAGGCAAACTTCAGAGCAGATCCAGGTGATAAGAGAAAAGATGAGGGTGTCTCAAGATAGGCAAAAGAGCTATCATGACAAACGCACCAGACCATTGGAATTTTCAGTCGGAGACAAGGTATTTTTAAGGACTTCACCGAGTAAAGGAGTCGGGCGAGCCTTGAAAAGCAGAAAGTTGAGCCCTCGATACATTGGGCCTTATGAGGTGTTGAATCGAGTCGGCCCCATGGCATACCAAATAGCATTACCGACTTATTTATCTCGATTGCATGACGTGTTTTATGTGTCTCAACTAAGGAAGTACCTGCCAGATTCTACTCATACAATGCCTGATGATAAGGTGGAAATCAAGGAAGATCTGACCACTGCAACACCGATTAGGATCGTGGACCGATCGGTAAAGCGATTAAGGAGTAAGAATGTGTAACTGGTTGAAGTGGAATGGCAGCAGGACGGGTATACCTTTTATACCTGGGAGCGCGAGGATGCCATGAGGCAGCAGTACCCCGAGTTGTTTGACCAAGGTGAGTTACCGACTGAATTTCGAGGACGAAATTCTTTTGAAGTAGGGGAGAACTATAACATCCCAATTTTTAATAATGTACCGGGTGAATAAAACCATTAAAATAATAATTCCAAAAAGGGGGAAATTTGTTTATTAATTGCCATTAACTTAAAAAGTGTACTGATTAAAAAGGATGATTGATTTAGTGGGTGCTGATGGGACTGGGTGACGTGAGCAGACTACTCCTCATGTTTTCCCACCCCACCATTCCTTCCCTTATGCATGTGTTTATAAGTGGACGATGGCCTTCCTTACCATTCGTTCTTCAGAATCCCCTGTGAGTTTCTTCTTCTTCCTTCTTCTTCTCTTCTCCTTCTCTGCTCTCTGTTCCATTCCCTGTTTCGAAAACCGAGTGACGGTGCTACAGAGGAGTCAGAGCTCCCTCACACGAGTAGAAGACGAGCGTCGAAGCAGAAGTAGAAACAGCCCTGCACCACTTGTGGAGGGAAACAGCGTTCAAATAAAGGCTAAGCGAGTGGAAGCGTTGAGTGAAGCAGCGAGGAAGAGAACCAACACCCAAGCAGAAAAGTCTCTCGGAGTCTCGTATTTGGTAGGGGGAGTACCTTACATGTTAAATGCATGGGTTATGAACGAGTCTCGGGTGTTGATAATGATGGTTCTGTATCCTGTTGTATGGTATGCTTGCATGTGGAGTACCCGAGTGTAAGATAAGTGAGAGTGAATGCTGCATGTTATTATCATCCTTGAAGATGCATGCGTTGCTTGAATTCAGATACCACAGAACCCGATTGCATGTTATGTTGTGTTGACTGGAATGCTTTATTGAATTCGTTCATGTTCACATGTATGCATGCGTTGATTAAGTCTTGACACTGTTGTATACCGATTGCATATTATGTTGTGCTGATTGGAATGTTTGTTTGAACCTATTGATCTTCATATGGATGCATGTGTTGAGTAAGTTCTGATACTGCTGTACACCAAGTGCATGTTATGCTGGAGTTGATAAGAATGCTGTTAGAAGCTTGATATTGATTGATACCGGTTGCATTGGACTCATATGTTGCTAATAGAGCTATGATGATGATTGCATGAAAGCATGTGTGTGTTAAATTAATACGTGGAATCCTGGAAATGCGTATTACCGACTGCATGTGAAATATGTATAACTGAGTGAAGGTTGTGTGCATGAATTCTATGTTGTGTGATGAATCCGCGTGTGGCGCATGGGATGCGTTATGCTGGGAGCATGTAGTGTAGGACACTACCATCGGTTATAAAGCGTGAGACGCTGTAAAATCCTTGAGTGGGACTCAAGGTAGCCCTTGAGTGGGACTCGGGCTGCCTGTGAACACCTTCGTTGGCGCTGAGAGCGTTGGTGTCACCTGTGGGCAAACGGTTGGGTACCTGTAAAACGGCCAAGCAGCTGGGAGCTGATTTGATAGCTGAGAGCTATGTATAAAAAGGATGAGAGCCTATGTTGCAACGCCTAAACTGATACACACGAATGCGGAACCGAGTGAAATGCTATGTGCCTTTTAACTGTTGATATTGTTTGGAATTGGTTATATTGCTACTGATGTTATGTAGAATTAATTATGCTTGTGACGGCGTTAGTGAGATGATATATATATATATGCTCATGACCGAGTGCACTATTCCGTGTGTATATGCTGTTAATGCTGATTGAAATCTGTTCTAAGAATGTATGTTATGTATTGGAGAGTTGTATATATATATATAGCCGAGTGAGGATTGTGGATTCTGACTGATAAATGTTCCAAGGGTGCATTCTAATTCACGGGTCTTAGTATAATACTACTGATTGTTGCATGTTGATATTATCGAGTTGATACGTGTAAAGGGCCGAGTGATATCTGATGGATTCTGATCGGTATGGATCTTGTGTGTGTTCTGGCTGATTTGTATTTCCCTGACTATAATTGTTGCCATGTATAATTGTGCATATATATATATATATGTATATTGTTGTATAAATGTGAGGCAACCTGAGTCAGTATCTATCATTTAAAATTTAAGATACTCACCCCTGCCGTGGCAACTTTCAGTGAACATCTCTCGTAACGAGGATTGGAGGAGGAGCTGAAATGCCGGGTGAAGTGCTGATGCACTATGGAATATCATGACTGTGCATATGCTGTTTATAGTGTTTTGAGTTAAGCCTTGGCCGGCTCGTGTTTTGTTGTTAGCCTTTTGAACAGAGTTGAATCCCTTGGAATGGAAGCATGACTTCGTGATTGTAAAATTGTGATATACACTTCTATATGTATATATGCCTATGCCTATGCCATGTTGCATGTCTATCTCATGCTGTGAAATGTCGGGGTGATCCTTATATATATATGTGCGTTCATATTCCCGAATGTGTAGGAAATAACATAACTCAATATGAAGGAAGCCAATTCATGGTCTAGAGGGCGAGTTTACGATTCTGTCACTGAGTGGGAGAGGTTCAGATGTTCCGAGTGAGGAGTTCCCATAGATTCCGAGTGAGTGATAGTAAGGACCACTCCCGTATTATTCATGCATGTGTTCTGATTGTTGAAGCTGTAGAATAAATTACATTCCGAGTGAACTGAGACCAGATTCTTCCGAGTGAATTAGGCGTTGGAAACCGAGTGCGGAATGCCGAGTGAAATGAGCGGATACCGAGAGAAGCTTCTGCTTGAGTGAGTATGCATTGCTGCGTGGTTCGCCTAAGCGAATCCCCCTTTCTTCCGCTGTCAGCTCCTCTGAATCGGCTTTCTCACTCTTGTTCTTCTTCTCCTCTCATTTCTTGTGCCAAGGCATTCTGATCTTCTTTTTATTGTGAAAAGAAAAATTTTTCCCTCTATTTTACCGTCTATGATTCATTTACATTAGGGTGTTACAGCATCTTTTGAACATTTATCAGTCAGATTCCACAATTCTCACTCGGCTATATATACACAACTCTGCAATACATGACATACATTCATAGAACAGATTTCAATCAGCATTAACAGCATATGCACACGGAATAGTGCACTCGGTCATGAGTATATATATATATATATCTTTTCATTAACACCATCACATGCATAATTAATTCTACACAACATCAGTAGCAATATAAACACAGATTATTCACTTGGTTATATACATTCATTCTTTCAATAACGTTGCCACCTGCATGATCAATTCCAAACAATATCAATAGTTAATACACACAGAGTAGTTCACTCGGTTGTAAACATTCATCATCTCATTAACACCTTCGCATGCATAACCAATTCCAAACAATATCAACAGTTAATAGGCACATAGTATTTCACTCGGTTCCGCATTCGTGTGTATCGGTATAGACGTTGCAACGTAGGCTCTCAGCCTTTTTATACATAGCTCTCAGCTATCAAATCAGCTCCCAGCTGCTTGGCCATTTTACAGGTACCCAACCGTTTGCCCACAGGTGACACCAACGCTCTCAGCGCCAACGGAGGTGTTCACAGGCAGCCCGAGTCCCACTCAAGGGCTACCTTGAGTCCCACTCAAGGATTTTACAGCGTCCCACACTTAATAACCGATGGTAGTGTCCCATACTACGTGCTCCCAGCACAACACATCCCATGCGCCACACGCGGATTCATCACATAACATAGAATTCATGCACACAACCTTCACTCAGTTATACATATTTCGCATGCAGTCGGTAATACGTATTTCCTGGATTCCACATATTAATTTAACACACACATACTTCCATGTAATCATCATCATAGCTCCATTAGCAACATATGAGCCCAATGCAATTGGTGTCAATCAATATCAAGCTTCTAACAACATTCTCATCAACTCAAGCATAACATGTACTCGGTATACAGCAGTATCAGAACTTACTCAACACATGCATCCATATGAAGATCAACAGGTTCAAACAAACATTCCAATCCGTACAACATAATATGCAATCGGTATACAACAGTGTCAGGACTTAACCAACGCATGCATCCATATGAATATGAACGGATTTAACAAAGCATTCCAATCAACACAACATAGCATGCAATCGGTATACAACAGTGTCAGGACTTAACCAACGCATGCATCTTCAAGGACGGTAATAACATGCAACATTCACTCTCACTTATCTTACACTCGGGTACTCCACATGCAAGCATATCATACAACAGGATACAGAATCACCATTACCAACACTCGAAACCCGTTCATAACCCATGCATTTAACATCTAAGGTACTCCCCCTACTAACTACGAGACTCCGAGAGACTTTTCTTCTTGAGTGTTGGTTCTCTTCCTTTTGCTTCACTCAACGCTTCCACTCGCTTAGCCTTTACTTGAACGCTACTGCCCTCCACGAGTGGTGTGTAACATCCCTGTTTTTAGTAGCAGTCTTATTTGGTAAAAATTGAAGTTTAGAAGGTCTGTAAGTGGTAATAAGTGAATATACACCCCGTTGATAGTCTGTGGTATCTTAGAAATGTCATTTTTGTACATAATAATGGAATTTATACGGACTATTAGTAAAATTATGCAAATTCCGAGTGAAAAAGGCTCTGATCCGAGTGACAGAGTGAAATTCCGAGTGAAGGATTAGAGATTCCGAGTGAAGGATGAAATGCCGAGTGTAAGGTTATGTTATCCGAGTAATATATGACCAGAAAGGTTACTACCGAGTGGATTCTTGATCACAGAGACAGCTGGAGTGAAGTGGGTTCAAGGGAATCACTTCCAGGTGAATATTCCGAGTGAAAACACCCTTGAGAGACTCATTTCCGAGTCAGACCTTGCCAATTGCTTCTTTTCGATTGGCAATCCTTATGATTACAGTATACCGAGTGAATAGACTCAGTCATAGTTATAATCAAGTGCAATCCGAGTGAGTTGTCCAACTCAGATCTTCCTAGAGAAGAAGGGAATAGCATTCCAGGTAGAAAGATCTTCGAGTGTGGTGTTTTGAGTAGTAGAGTTCCGAGTAAGGGCATATTTGAATCCAGTATAACCTGTTCTAAGAAGCATGACCCCAAATATGCAATTCCGAGTGAAATATAGAGTAATGGAAGCTCATTCCGAGTGGAATATATAGGGCAGAGGTATTTCCAAGTGAGGCTTATATTCTGTTGCTCAATTTCCAAGTGAAAATAGATCTGAAAGGATGCTGAATGAAATGTATTGTGAGGAAGAATTCTGTGTTGTTAAGAGATGAAAAACCGAGTAAACCTGAATGTAAAGGACTTAATTGTTAAGTGGTAAATACTGATTGATTAAGAAGTAACTAGTCCGAGTGAAAAAGGCAAGACTTTATTAGGTATGAATGAGAACCTCGAATAAATAATGTGAAGTTCCGAGTGAATGAATACCTGTAAGTATTTTATACCGACTGGAATGTGTTGTTGAAAATTATTTGGGAAGAATTGTTGGATGAAATAGTGATTGTTAAGGATTCCGAGTGGTTATATATATATATATTGTATGGTTAAAGCATTACTTGGCTTGAATATGAGTGGTAATGAATGAATAATGCTAATTTAGTAGATACCGAGCGGAAAATGGTATTTGAGAACCCATTCCGAGTGAATTGTAGTAGGTAGGGCCATTTCCGAGTGAATCTATGAGTATGACTCCTCTTCCGAGTGAGACTTGTATGTGTAAGTCTTTTCCGAGAAGTGAGGGCCTTAATATGTTCTGATTGGAATTGTAGTTGAAGAACCTGGTTAAAATCGAGAGGGAAATATGAGTAAATCGAGTGAGTAAAGTTTGAGTATTTCTAAATGGTAAACCGAGTGAAGTATATTCCCGATTGTGTTGAAGTTAAATACACCGAGTGGGATGGAAAGTAGTATTCCGAGTAAGTGGATGCGTTTTACCGAGTGGAACAGTGTATGAAGAGATTCGGATTTGGAATAAAAATTTTGAGTAGAAAAAAAAAATAGGAAAAAGAATGTAATGGAGTCGGTTTTTGAAAGACATTACCGAGTGATAAAGAACTAGGCTTGGAATGATTTAACCGAGTAAGAACCATCAGAAATGACCCGGATTTGGGATATAATACCGAGTGAAAGGCCAAGCAAATTAGGAGTCGGTGTGGGGGCGACTTATCGAGTGAATAATGGGAAAGATGAGTCGGTTTCATGGGAATGCCGAGTGAGGATTGGCTGATTCGCTCAAGCGAGCAAGCCACGCTCAAGCGAGCCTTGTAATTGTTGACTCAGAAGTGGGAATTCCAGTCGGAATCCACTGACAGAAGTGTTAACCGAGTGTAATTTCACTCGGTATTCACTGACAGAAGTGCGTTTTGACTTCAATTTTGTCTTTTAATGATATTTAAATCCAATCGTGCGCATTATGGATGGTGGACGACCAGAAATGGACACTGACTCAGCATATATATTTGTTTAATCCCTAGTGACCCTTCCATTATCACTGACTCAGCATACCACTCAGAAAAGGGCACTGACTCAGCATACCACTCAGAAAAGCTGTCTCCCACTTGTCTTCCCACTCACTTCCTCCCTATTTAAACGAGCTCAAGGTCCTCAGAACTCACACCACACATACAACCCAAACACTCTTCATCACTCTCCTTCCCAGCAAGTTTCTTTCTCTCCTATCCCCTCTGTTTCACTCGGATTTGAAGCAGGACAGTGAAGGGAGCCTCTTTCTTCTCCTCCAGGAACTTCATTAAGGTAAGGGGGTATATTCTTGGGTGCCTTGTGGGAAAACCGAGTGGAGGACAGATTCAGTGTGTATGAATTAAATGCTTTAAATTGTATCTGTATATGCATGTATGTATCTGTTACCGAGTGTATATAATCATTGATGAATTGTGAAATATTGGACTGAAAATATTAAGAATCATGGGTACCGTGTGATTTCCGGTGAAACAAATATGATAACAGGTTATGTTTTATGATAATCCGACCGGTTTTACACTTATTTTACTCGGTTTTGCTTATTTATACTCGGATAGTATCTTTCTAGTTGATTTCACTCGGCAAACATAGTAATTCAGTTAGAAAACACTCTGTTTCTCTCGAACAGCATCTCCCAAGTCTTATTTTACTCGGAAATCTCTTTCTTATATTATTTCACTCGGAACTTGACTTAATTCCACTCAGAAAATATAATTACTTTTTACTCAGAACTCTTTTTCAGTAAATTCACTCGGAAACACACTATTTTACTCGGACAGTAGCTTCCCAACCTTATTTCACTCGGCAAAACAATTTATTTCACTCAGCAAATGGTTATTTTCACTAAAAGAACTCCTTTCAACTTGATGTAACTCGGTATATAAAGTCAACTCACCAGAAGACCTTTCCCAACCTGATTCCACTCGGAATCAGGATTATCTTACTCGGATTTTCTTTATTCAGATGTATCTTATTCAGACAAAACCCTTTTTAATTAATTTCACTCGGTAAACTCATGATTCACTTGGAAACTTATCTTATTTTTATTCAGGAACATTTTCACTCGGATTCACAAACATTTTTACTCAAAACTCCTTTGAGACTAATTCCACTCGGAATCCTATTTTATTTCACTCAGAATTATATTAATTTCACCCAGAAAACTGTTTCTTCATTACGTTTCACTCGGAAGGCATTTTAACTTCACTAAGGAAACTCTTTCAGATTGATTTCACTCGGATTTAGAACTGTTTTACTTAGAAGACCCTCTCAGCTTGATTTTATTTGAAATCGTGATTAATACACTCGAAATCTTAATTATTTCACTCGGTATTACACCTATTTTACTCAGAAAGCTTGGATATCAACATTTTCACTCGGATATAACTTGTTTTAATCGGAAGAATTATTTCCACTCGGAATCATATCTGTTTCAGTCGGAAAACAGCCTTTCCAGTACAATTTCACTCGGATTTTTAACCAGAACGTTTGGAGAACCCTTCTCAGTATGATTCCACTCAGAATCATACATATTTCACTCGGATTTGCCCCTGTTTCACTCGGAAAACTCTATTTTTAATGGTTTTCGCTTGGATTTTCATTTAGAAACTATTTTTTAATACTTTTTAAATTAATGAGAAGATATGATTATTATTATTATCCTTATTCTATTATTATCCTAATTATTATTAATCTTTATATTATTATTAGCAGTTTTCTTGTTATAAACCTTGTTAACATTTTAATTATGCGTAATTATATAAAGAATAAATTATTTTACTCCTTATGGAAAATACTATATAATAGATATACTTACAATGTTTAAATAAATGATAGAATCCAAAGAACTTGGAAATGATATGATGAGACTGGAAATACATAAGATACCCAAGGGATCAATTGATAAGATAAATGCATTTCGCATCATGAAAATATTTTGAAGAAGAAAAACCTCTAGAGCATACACTTGGTACAGTGAAGGACACTCACGTTCGATCTCAGTAGAAGAATCTTGGGAGTACAACTGGAACGGCAACCCAATGGCATCAGAGTCGCGCCCTGATAGCCGGGTGAGACGAATAATTCTGGTGTACTTTGACTAAATGACGGAGTGTGACCATGATCGTAGGGATCCAAGTCTCAAATATATATATAAATTAATGATGAGAACCAATGAGTTCATTTGTACCAGAGCTTGGGCGGACCCTGATCGCTCTAGAGAATTGGAATGGTGATATTCCAGAGAAGAAGAAATAATTTCTTGGGCCCACATGCATCGTGAGACTTAATCAAAGATAAATCATAATGGATCCGAACCCATGCATTCATTACATCATATTTGATTGTTATGATTGTGAATATGTTATATGTATGATTTATTTCATAGTAATATGCTTGATTGTTATAATTGTGAACATGCTAAATATACGATTATGTGATGACAACATGCTTGATTGTTATAAATATGCTAAATGTATGATCTATGTGACATTGTATGTTAACTGGATTATGTCCGCATCGGATGAACCAATCAGGGTCTTGGGTTATACTCACCCTTACTGTTGAACATTTTTCAGAGGAATTAGAAACTCAAGAACCCGAGTGTGAAGATCAGCAATACGCTGAACCCATTGAGAATAACCATTAAAGGATAGAATATTTATAATCAGACACCGGATGACTGTATAATATTTAAGGGTGCCTGCGTGCCTCATTCTGTTAAGAGTACAATTACTTACAGTTTGTGAATGACTATGTGATATATACATTATTGCTTCCACTGATCTGCCACGTACTTATTTATTTTTTTTAAAAAAAAATATTCACTTTTTCTGAAAACTGTTAACACACTCAGTTAAATAGGATGAACCTACAAAAGGATTTGTCTTATCTAACCGAGGGTGTTACAAGGTGGTATCAGAGCATAGTCGATTCATTAAGCTTGGGGAGTGGACCATTAGGTTTCCACGTACTCTGATAGAAATATTAAACGGTCCATAAAACACCTAAGACTAGATTTCCTATGTGGAATACTCCACATAACATATACACAGAACCTCTTTGTTGATATTCTATCAACAAATTCCTAAGCAATTCACTTAAACAATGATCATGACCTGGAGAAACTTCTTACTCAAATCGTGGAGACGATAAGACAACGAGAATTATCCCATACTCTACTAGGCAGAGCCAAGGATTAGCTAACTTTCAGCGGAACGATCTTACACAATTCGAAGGAGAGCTACGACAGGAAATCCGTCAAACATTATTGGAACTTGAAGAGTTAAAATAAGAACCGATTAGAAATCTGAGTATAGGACCAAGTAGCTCCGATTGAGATACCATTGGTTAGGACTATTAAGGGTATTAGTGGAATTTTTGAAGTTAGTATTAAGCCTAAACTGAGATCCTGTTCGAGAAACAAGAGATGACCTATTTCCTTATTCTCTCTTCATTTTTGTGTGCATACTAGAGCTTGGGATAGCTCGGAGCGTAAGGTAAAATTCTCTAATCTTTGTTTCTAGGTTTTGAATTTCTATGTGATTAAGAGCATGCCTTGTGAATGGGATTTTAGGAATAGAAACCATTTCATGCAAAACCCAAAGGTAGAATACACTTATGTGTGTTTTAGGATGGATGTGAAATGGTATACAAAAAATTTCAAGATTTGAGACAGAAGATGATGGTTGTTAATGACGATTGTTTGATTCTAGTGGAACCCTAACTTAGGATTTAAGGGAAGTGAATAATAATAACATGAGAGATGATTTTTAGCGAAAACCCCTGATAATGTGTATGTAGGTATTGTTAATGGAAATTGGTGATTATTAGAAATGATCATTGAATTTTGATGAAAAACCCTAAGTGTAGTGATTTGAGGATTTTAACTAAGTTGATGATCTTGATGGCTTTAAATACTCTAGAATGATTACATATAGGGAAATGAATATCTGAGGCGTTAGGTGTTGATTATTGAGGATTGGTAAAGGAGTGTATATAAGTAAGTATGTAATTAGAGTAATTAATTTAGACTATTGATGTTATGATAGTAGATTAAGGAAACAATTGATAGTGGATTAAGATATTTGAAATGATAAATAGGCATGTCATTTTGAAATAAGATGAATTGGTGATGATCTTAGATGAAACCAGGAGACTTATAATGAGTTTGACTAAATTTTAGTAATGATTAAATGATTCATGTGATGATTTGGAAGTCTTAAGGCTAAGGAATCATAGTATTGTTATTGTTAGGTGTGGTTAGCATTTTAAGATTTGAAGAATCTTGGTTTTGGGAGAAGAATTCCCGAAGTCTAATACAAACATGTAAATTGGATTTAGACAAGTCTAGGACTTGACAACGAGTTATGAGGGAATAATGCCTTATAATAGTATATTAGTAGCAAGTATTTCTCAAGTTACCCCTACCATTGTAATAGAAAGAGTTATAAAGACCAAGAAGTTAAGTCTCAGATACATAGAACCTATCAAATTCTGTAAAAGATAGGAACCAATATGTGCCGTATAGCCATTTCAAACCTTCATGATGTCCACACATATGTACTAGGCCCTGATCATGTTCTGAGTCCCGATCAATTTGTTCTGGAAAGAAAAAAAAAACCTTACCTTTGAAGCATCACCGATTAAGATTGTTAATCAATGTCGAAAATAGTTAAGGGAAAAGGAAATCTCTTCGGTCAAAGTAGTTGGAGTCAGTTGAATGATAGAGACGCTACTTGGAAAGTTGAGGAAAAGATTAGAGGATTGTACTCTCAATTATTCCAACCATGAATTTCGGGATGAAATTCCTAAAAGGGGAGGAGAATGTAACATCCCTGTTTTTAGTAGCAGTCTTATTTGGTAAAAATTGAAGTTTAGAAGGTCTGTAAGTGGTAATAAGTGAATATACACCCCGTTGATAGTCTGTGGTATCTTAGAAATGTCATTTTTGTACATAATAATGGAATTTATACGGACTATTAGTAAAATTATGCAAATTCTGAGTGAAAAAGGCTCTGATCCGAGTGACAGAGTGAAATTCCGAGTGAAGGATTAGAGATTCCGAGTGAAGGATGAAATGCCGAGTGTAAGGTTATGTTATCCGAGTAATATATGACCAAAAAGGTTACTACCGAGTGGATTCTTGATCACAGAGACAGCTGGAGTGAAGTGGGTTCAAGGGAATCACTTCCAGGTGAATATTCCGAGTGAAAACACCCTTGAGAGACTCATTTCCGAGTCAGACCTTGCCAATTGCTTCTTTTCGATTGGCAATCCTTATGATTACAGTATACCGAGTGAATAGACTCAGTCATAGTTATAATCAAGTGCAATCCGAGTGAGTTGTCCAACTCAGATCTTCCTAGAGAAGAAGGGAATAGCATTCCGGGTAGAAAGATCTTCGAGTGTGGTGTTTTGAGTAGTAGAGTTCCGAGTAAGGGCATATTTGAATCCAGTATAACCTGTTCTAAGAAGCATGACCCCAAATATGCAATTCCGAGTGAAATATAGAGTAATGGAAGCTCATTCCGAGTGGAATATATAGGGCAGAGGTATTTCCAAGTGAGGCTTATATTCTGTTGCTCAATTTCCGAGTGAAAATAGATCTGAAAGGATGCTGAATGAAATGTATTGTGAGGAAGAATTCTATGTTGTTAAGAGATGAAAAACCGAGTAAACCTGAATGTAAAGGACTTAATTGTTAAGTGGTAAATGCTGATTGATTAAGAAGTAACTAGTCCGAGTGAAAAAGGCAAGACTTTATTAGGTCTGAATGAGAACCCTGAATAAATAATGTGAAGTTCCGAGTGAATGAATACCTGTAAGTATTTTATACCGACTGGAATGTGTTGTTGAAAATTATTTGGGAAGAATTGTTAGATGAAATAGTGATTGTTAAGGATTCCGAGTGGTTATATATATATATATATTGTATGGTTAAAGCATTACTTGGCTTGAATATGAGTGGTAATGAATGAATAATGCTAATTAAGTAGATACCGAGCGGAAAATGGTATTTGAGAACCCATTCCGAGTGAATTGTAGTAGGTAGGGCCATTTCCGAGTGAATCTATGAGTATGACTCCTCTTCCGAGTGAGATATACTCTATTAGACCAATTCCGAGTGAGACTTGTATGTGTAAGTCTTTTCCGAGAAGTGAGGGCCTTAATATGTTCTGATTGGAATTGTAGTTGAAGAACCTGGTTAAAACCGAGAGGGAAATATGAGTAAACTGAGTGAGTAAAGTTTGAGTATTTCTGAATGGTAAACCGAGTGAAGTATATTCCCGATTGTGTTGAAGTTAAATACACCGAGTGGGATGGAAAGTAGTATTCCGAGTAAGTGGATGAGTTTTACCGAGTGGAACAGTGTATGAAGAGATTCGGATTTGGAATAAAAATTTCGAGTAGAAAAAAAAAATAGGAAAAAGAATGTAATGGAGTCGGTTTTTGAAAGACATTACCGAGTGATAAAGAACTAGGCTTGGAATGATTTAACCGAGTAAGAACCATCAGAAATGACCCGGATTTGGGATATAATACCGAGTGAAAGGCCAAGCAAATTAGGAGTCGGTGTGGGGGCGACTTATCGAGTGAATGATGGGAAAGATGAGTCGGTTTCATGGGAATGCCGAGTGAGGATTGGCTGATTCGCTCAAGCGAGCAAGCCACGCTCAAGCGAGCCTTGTAATTGTTGACTCGGAAGTGGGAATTCCAGTCGGAATCCACTGACAGAAGTGTTAACCGAGTGTAATTTCACTCGGTATTCACTGACAGAAGTGCGTTTTGACTTCAATTTTGTCTTTTAATGATATTTAAATCCAATCGTGCGCATTATGGATGGTGGACGACCAGAAATGGACACTGACTCAGCATATATATTTGTTTAATCCCTAGTGACCCTTCCATTATCACTGACTCAGCATACCACTCAGAAAAGGGCACTGACTCAGCATACCACTCAGAAAAGCTGTCTCCCACTTGTCTTCCCACTCACTTCCTCCCTATTTAAACGAGCTCAAGGTCCTCAGAACTCACACCATACACACAACCCAAACACTCTTCATCACTCTCCTTCCCAGCAAGTTTCTTTCTCTCCTATCCCCTCTGTTTCACTCAGATTTGAAGCAGGACAGTGAAGGGAGCCTCTTTCTTCTCCTCCAGGAACTTCATTAAGGTAAGGGGGTATATTCTTGGGTGCCTTGTGGGAAAACCGAGTGGAGGACAGATTCAGTGTGTATGAATTAAATGCTTTAAATTGTATCTGTATATGCATGTATGTATCTGTTACCGAGTGTATATAATCATTGATGAATTGTGAAATATTGGACTAAAAATATTAAGAATCATGGGTACCGTGTGATTTCCAGTGAAACAAATATGATAACAGGTTATGTTTTATGATAATCCGACCGGTTTTACACTTATTTTACTCGGTTTTGCTTATTTATACTCGGATAGTATCTTTCTAGTTGATTTCACTCGGCAAACATAGTAATTCAGTCGGAAAACACTCTGTTTCTCTCGAACAGCATCTCCCAAGTCTTATTTTACTCGAAAATCTCTTTCTTATATTATTTCACTCGGAACTTGACTTAATTCCACTCAGAAAATATAATTACTTTTTACTCAGAACTCTTTTTCAGTAAATTCACTCGGAAACACACTATTTTACTCGGACAGTAGCTTCCCAACCTTATTTCACTCGGCAAAACAATTTATTTCACTCAGCAAATGGTTATTTTCACTAAAAGAACTCCTTTCAACTTGATGTAACTCGGTATATAAAGTCAACTCACCAGAAGACCTTTCCCAACCTGATTCCACTCGGAATCAGGATTATCTTACTCGGATTTTCTTTATTCAGATGTATCTTATTCAGACAGAACCCTTTTTAATTAATTTCACTCGGTAAACTCATGATTCACTTGGAAACTTATCTTATTTTTATTCAGGAACATTTTCACTCGGATTCACAAACATTTTTACTCAGAAAACTCCTTTGAGACTAATTCCACTCGGAATCCTATTTTATTTCACTCAGAATTATATTAATTTCACCCAGAAAACTGTTTCTTCATTACGTTTCACTCGGAAGGCCTTTTAACTTCACTAAGGAAACTCTTTCAGATTGATTTCACTCGGATTTAGAACTGTTTTACTTAGAAGACCCTCTCAGCTTGATTTTATTTGAAATCGTGATTAATACACTCGAAATCTTAATTATTTCACTCGGTATTACACCTATTTTACTCAGAAAGCTTGGATATCAACATTTTCACTCGGATATAACTTGTTTTAATCGGAAGAATTATTTCCACTCGGAATCATATCTGTTTCAGTCGGAAAACAGCCTTTCCAGTACAATTTCACTCGGATTTTTAACCAGAACGTTTGGAGAACCCTTCTCAGTATGATTCCACTCAGAATCATACATATTTCACTCGGATTTGCCCCTGTTTCACTCGGAAAACTCTATTTTTAATGGTTTTCGCTTGGATTTTCATTTAGAAACTATTTTTTAATACTTTTTAAATTAATGAGAAGATATGATTATTATTATTATCCTTATTCTATTATTATCCTAATTATTATTAATCTTAATATTATTATTAGCAGTTTTCTTGTTATAAACCTTGTTAACATTTTAATTATGCGTAATTATATAAAGAATAAATTATTTTACTCCTTATGGAAAATACTATATAATAGATATACTTACAATGTTTAAATAAATGATAGAATCCAAAGAACTTGGAAATGATATGATGAGACTGGAAATACATAAGATACCCAAGGGATCAATTGATAAGATAAATGCATTTCGCATCATGAAAATATTTTGAAGAAGAAAAACCTCTAGAGCATACACTTGGTACAGTGAAGGACACTCACGTTCGATCTCAGTAGAAGAATCTTGGGAGTACAACTGGAACGGCAACCCAATGGCATCAGAGTCGCGCCCTGATAGCCGAGTGAGATGAATAATTCTGGTGTACTTTGACTAAATGACGGAGTGTGACCATGATCGTAGGGATCCAAGTCTTAAATATATATATATAAATTAATGATGAGAACCAATGAGTTCATTTGTACCAGAGCTTGGGCGGACCCTGATCGCTCTAGAGAATTGGAATGGTGATATTCCAGAGAAGAAGAAATAATTTCTTGGGCCCACATGCATCATGAGACTTAATCAAAGATAAATCATAATGGATCCGAACCCATGCATTCATTACATCATATTTGATTGTTATGATTGTGAATATGTTATATGTATGATTTATTTCATAGTAATATGCTTGATTGTTATAATTGTGAACATGCTAAATATACGATTATGTGATGACAACATGCTTGATTGTTATAAATATGCTAAATGTATGATCTATGTGACATTGTATGTTAACTGGATTATGTCCGCATCGGATGAACCAATCAGGGTCTTGGGTTATACTCACCCTTACTGTTGAACATTTTTCAGAGGAATTAGAAACTCAAGAACCCGAGTGTGAAGATCAGCAATACGCTGAACCCATTGAGAATAACCATTAAAGGATAGAATATTTATAATCAGACACCGGATGACTGTATAATATTTAAGGGTGCCTGCGTGCCTCATTCTGTTAAGAGTACAATTACTTACAGTTTGTGAATGACTATGTGATATATACATTATTGCTTCCACTGATCTGCCACGTACTTATTTATTTTTAAAAAAAAATATTCACTTTTTCTGAAAACTGTTAACACACTCAGTTAAATGGGATGAACCTACAAAAGGATTTGTCTTATCTAACCGAGGGTGTTACATGGTGCAGGGCTGTTTCTGCTTCTACTTTGATGCTCGTCCTCTACTCGTATGAGGGAGCTTTGACTCCTCTGCAGCACTGTCACTTGGCTTCTGAAACAGGGAATGGAACAGAGAGCAGATAAGGAGAAGAGAAGAAGAAAGAAGAAGAAGGAGAACAAGAGAGAAAGAGAAGAAGGAAGAAGAGAGGAATCGCAGAGGGAGTTTCAAAGAATGAAAGGCAAGGAACCTTCGACCAATTATAAACACATGCATGAGGGAAGAAATGGTGGGGTGGGAAAACGTAAGGAGCAGTCTGCTCACGTCACCCAGTCCCATCAGCACCCACTAAAGCCAATCACCCTTTTTAATCAGCACACCCTTTGATTAATTAAGTTAATGGTAATTAATAAACAAATTCCCCCTTCTGAAATTATTATTTTAATGGTTTTATTCACCCAGTACATTATTAAAAATTTGGGATGTTACATTCTCTTTGTTGGAAACACGTGATTTCATTGCGTAACTTCGTATATTTAGAAGGAGGAAAGTATTTAATCAAAAATTTTCTTTGCAAGTCCTCCCAAGTGGAAATACTGCCTCTCGGTTGACTCTGCAACCAGGCTTTTGCTCGGTCCCTTAGAGAAAATGGAAACAATCTCAGTCGGATTGTCTCTTCAGGGACTCCGTTCATTTTTACTGTATCACAAATTTGAAGGAAGGTTGCTAGATGCAAATTTGGATCCTCAAGCTCACTTCCTCCGAACTGTTCATTTCTTACCAACTGCAGTAAAGCTGGTTTAAGTTCAAAATTATTTGCTGAAATCAGTGGCCTAAGGATGCTAGATTGCAATCCTTCTTCAGTCGGCCAGGAGTAGTCACCTAATGTAACTCTCCTCTATTCCATTTCTTTTTGTTCTTTTTGCTTTTTCTCTTTTCTCAGTTTTCGTTCAAACAAGTCGATATCAGGATCAAAGAAGAAAGGCTCTCATCTGCTTCTTGACTGCATACAACAATTGTCAAACAAAAGAATGATTCACAGCTACGACTACAGCTACACGAAAACAACAAACTACTACTAAGAAAAACAAAATTCAAACTACGTATTAAATGCAAACAAAAGTAAACGGTTCCAAGGATTATTGATATTACCCAACAATCCCCGGCAACGGCGCCATTAACTTGATGCCAAATCTCCGAGTCATTATTTTGATGTATATTTCTCAGAAGATTTATGCTTTGGCAAGCACACCAGTCGTTAAAATTGTATTATATTTGATCGTCCCACAGGGATTGTGGTAAGTACCTCAATCTCAGACTAGTACAAGCTGAACCAACACAAGCATAGAAAGTTCATTCGTTTTTTGTTGTTTTAATGTTTTCTAGTTGTTTTTGTATTTCCAGAAACAGTGTTAAGATGAAATGTGAAAGGTGATTAATAGAAAATAGGTCAGGATTGCTTCGGTTCACAAATTCATCAAGAAACATGCAATTAAAGTATAATCAAACTTCACAATCCAGAGGACAATCCGCTTGTGGTTATTCCCTAATTCCTTAGGTGAAAAACACTAATCCTTAAGCATCAAACCTTAATTCCTTAAGTGCTCAATTAACCTAAGAATCTAATGCGAAATTGGAGGTTGAACTCTAACTATTCACCTAAATTGATTAGGCCTGAACTAGTTAGAAAGCTGGAAGTTACCTAGGCTTCAACCATGATTCCTCACTAGCAAAGTTCTTCATCAGTTCTGGATTTGTCAATCCAGCAATTCAGATCCACTCCTCAGCTTGTTCGCCTCAGGATCTAGAAGTTAATTTCCTCGCTCACAGCTTCAAGATTCCATTGCTAACCTTCGTAATCCTAACCTTAGGGATTTAGAACTCCATTGACTTCAGTTCCATCGAAGGATTGTGGAACGTCATGGAGGAGAGGATTTAGAGAGAGAAAATGAAGTAGTGAGATGTTTGAAGTTTTTAATGAATTATGTTCGATGTATTCTATGTGAATCTGTCTATGTTTTTCACAGAATATGTACAAACATATATATAGGCATCTACCTAACTAACTAACTTAACTAATAACTTAGAAAGCTTAAGTCAATGACTAAACTAACTAACTAATTAACTAATTACAGAATAATTAACTAATTACAACTCAGCTCTTAACAGATTCCAGTTCATCATTAGCTAATCACAGCGCAGCACTACTAATAACAGCTCACTACTTAAATTACTAAGGTGTAGAAGTAGGAGAGAAGGCAGCAGGAAACAACACTGGTGCCGAGTGTCTTCTGGAGGGAACAATCAATGTTTTAAATATCAGCCTTTACGCTTGAGCGAACTGGGTTCTCGCTTGGGCGAACTTGAGATATGTACTGCAGTATTGCTTTCTCGCTTAAGCGTTATGGAGAAGCTTGGGCGAGGGGTGATGTTTTGGAGTCACGCTTGAGCGACCTTGCTCGCTTGAACGAATTTTTGACCCTCGCTTGAGCGAATTTAACTCTCGCTTGAGGGAATTGATTATTCAATCGGCATTCTGAAATTGACGCTCGGGTTCTTCTTTTATCTTCGGTTCCCTGTTCTATTTTGGAGTCGGTATCTTTTGGACTCTTTTCAGTCGGATTTGTGAAGTCTCACTCGGATTTTCCAAATCTCACTCGGCTTTTTCCTTTTGCCTTGAGCGCTCTTTTTCCTGCACCAATGAACAACTAATTTGCCCAGCGGTTGTTCACTGATTGTCCAGTATTTGTATACTGAGTTAATGATATTATAAATAAACTCAATTTCTTAACTAATTAATGTTTTTAATCAGCTTCTTACATAAATTAAGCACTTTTGAAATAATTAAATAAATTATAATTTATTAGCAATTAATTAAATAATAAGGCTAAACTAATCACTAAACAATGAATTAAGTCAACTAAAAGGCAGAATAATTAAGTCTTTTCAAGACTTATCATGAGGGAGGAGAGAGTGTGGGGTGGAAAAATATGAATTCCAGTAGAGGATTTTGTGATTGGCGCCATTGTTGTGGCCATTGTAATCATACTGGGGGAAGGAAGCTAATTGGAGTCTGGTTCTGGATTATGGTTCGACTAGGGAAGAGAGATTTAATGGTAACTATGGTTTCACTGGGAGAACAGACTCATTCTATGCCTGATTAAGGAAGTGACTGCTTGGGGAAATGGGCTTATCCTAGGTCTGGTTGGGGCTGTGACCGCATTGAAGAAAAAGACCTGACCCAGATTGTATGTTCACTAGATTTATGCCATTTTTGTGATGAATTGTAGCTTTGTTGTGGAGATATCTTGGTGAACATCCACTTCTGGATCGAGGATCTTTGTTAACCTTTGAAAAGAAAGGGAGTAATACAAAAGTAAACAAATTGACATTTTCAGGTGAACTTCCTTAGAGACGGGCCCCGAGATAACTCATGGATGAAATAAAAGCAACTCCCAACCTTGGTAAGTGTCTAACAGGGTTTGTTATGCTTGTCTGAAGCAAGGTCGGGTGTTGAGAGCGTTTTGTTTCTTATGACTCTACATTTTATCATTTTCATTTTCAAAACTTTTTTAGGAAAACTTGCTTGTTTATAAAACTTAGTAATGAACACGTACAGATAAAAGGGTAATTTTATTCATGGATATCAAGCATGTACAACAGTAATGAAAGCAATGTAAAACAAGTGGAACGAATGGGACAAAGTGCAATTGATTGAAGATAAGTGGAAAAAAGGGGGTCTCAAGGATCTTCTAGTGACTTCCTGAGAGCGATGAGAATCTCGACCCCTTATCACGATTTCATGTTCACCGTTTGACTCCTCCTCCGAGAATGCAATTTGGCGATGATCCATATGCCCCAGTTGGGTCTTGCATTTTCTGCTTGGGGAACCTAAGTCATTGTGCCAAGATTTTACTCTAACTTTGTCTGAGCTGCCCCTTCAGGTTTTCGACCAACCAAGTAGCTCTAACCTTTGCCTAGACCGCTTTTTCAGGTTTTCAGCCTGGCGAGCACCTTTCTTTTTCTTTTTACGCATAGTACTTTTTCACTACATTTGCGTTTATAGGCATTGGCAGATCCTCTCCATCCATGTTGGTGAGGTTTAAAGCTCCTCCGGAGTAAGCCTTTTTCACAACATAGGGTCCCTCATAAGTAGGTGTCCATTTGCCCCGATCGTCTCTTTGGATTGGCAAAATCTTCTTGAGGACCAAGTCTCCTTCCCAGAACTGTCAGGGTGGTACTTTCTTTTCGTATGCCCGCTTCATACGTTTTTGGTACAATTACCCACGGCAGAGAGCAGTCAACCTCTTTACGTCAATTAAGTTCAATTGGTCGTACTTGGCTTGGACCCATTCAGCTTCTTCCAATTTTGTCTCCGTTATTACCCGGAGGGATGGGATCTCCACTTTGAAAGGCAGTACTCCTTCCATTCCGTAGACCAAGGAGAATGGGGTTGCGCCAGTTGAGGTTCGAACTGAGGTCCGATATCCGTGCAAAGCAAAAGGGAGCATTTCACTCCAATCTTTGTAAGTTACCATCATCTTTTGCACTATCTCCTTGATGTTCTTGTTGGCCGCTTCGGCTGCTCCATTCATTTTTGGCCGATACAGGGAGGAATTATGGTGATAGATTTTGAAATCTTCATAGAGCTCCTTCATCATCTTGTTGTTTAGATTTGTGTCATTGTCGGTAATGATTTGACTTGGTAAACCATATCGATAAATCAACTCCTTCTTAATGAATTTAACAACGACATTCTTGGTCACATTAAAGTATGAAGCTGCTTCTACCCCCTTAGTGAAGTAATCAATGGCAACCAAAATGAAACGATGACTGTTTGAGACTTTTGGCTCAATAGGCCCAATAACATCCATGCCCCACATTGAAAAGGGCCTTGGTGCCGATAATATGTTTAGGGATGAAGAGGGTGTATGAATGTGATCATCATATATCTGACATTTATGACACTTCCGCACATAAGTGAAACAATCTGCTTCCATGATCATCCAATAATATCCGGCCCTTAAGATCTTTCTTGACCTAGCATGCCCATTTGCATGAGTTTCGAAAGATCCTTCATGGATATCCCTTATGATTTGTTTTGCCTCGACCACGTCAATACACCGGAGGAGAACAGAATCATAGTTTCGCTTGTACAGTACGTTGCCACTCAAGAGATAACCCATAGCAAGCCTTCTCAAAGTTCGTTTGTCATTATCTGTGACATCCTCAGGATATTCTTGGTATTGGAGGTATCTTTTGATGTCATGATACCAAGGCTTACCGTCTGGTTCTTCTTCTATAACTTGGCAATGTACAGGTTCTTGTCGTTTCTTCACCTTAATGAGAGGCACCTCATATTCACTACTGACCTCGAACATTGAAGCTAAAGTGGCCAAGGCATCAACTGAGACGCCCCGAAAATACAGGGAAATTTTTCGTGATTTTAAGATCATTATTCGATGAAGAGAAAACAAATGGTGAAGCTTTGAGTTCAACACCTGGATCTATGATAAACCGCTTCCATATATGAAGATATGAGAGGGTAAATAAAGAGTGATTTTATAATGAATTTCTCAATTAAAAATAGTGGAAGAATTAATTTAATTGATTGTTATATGATTGAATTTAAGGGAAGGGATTTCATGGGGTTCCATGATTCATGATATATCCAATAATACCCTTAAAGTGTTGCATGTTATAGATAATATGCCTAAGAAATAAAAATTTATTTGAAAGCAACAAATATGTGCATCAGGGGTACCACTCGCTCAAGCGAGAATCACATTCGCTTGAGTGAGCCAGCGTAGGCACGCTTGGGTGAATCGAAGAGAGACTGAGCGAGGAAAAGTTTTAGCATCAGGGGCTCCTCTCGCTCGAGCGAGCCCTATCTCACTTGAGCGAAAAACAAAAGCCCAACCTGGGCGAGCCAGTGAGGCACTTGAGCAAGAGAAGGGATTTGGCACTTGAGCCAATCTCACTTGAGATAATTCCGTCTCGCTTGAGCGAGATTGCTCCAGCAACCACAGCAGCTCACTGCCCAATTTTCACTTGAGCGGAGCATGACCTGCCTGGGCGAAAATTGTCCAGTGAGGATCCCCTTTTCTCTTCGCTTGAGCGACCACCAGATTAGGACCAATTCACCTAAGCGAAAATGGTCCAGTGACCAAACACTGATTCTAGTTCAATCTCACTTGAGCGAGAAGGCCATTCGCCTGAGCGAATTTCGGCCAGTGGCCATACCACCATTCCACAAAGATCTCGCCCGAGCGAGATTGCCACTTGCTTGAGCGAATTCTGCAGGACTTATGCAGAAACGTGGAATTATTCAATTTTCATGCAACACAATATACCAAAACTCATTCTACTCCAAATCATTTAAATTCAACATGGTTTACATATCATATTACCCATTTATAACTTATCTCATTCATCATTATCCTCTAAAGTCCATCCTAGTCCATGAATTCATGATAATTCAAACACATCATCTCATGTAATTACCAAAACTCAAATTTTTATATGAACAATCTTTCATTCATAAGATTTCCCACTAAAACATATTATGAATCATCATTTTACATCATTTGGGTCACAAATGAAAATTGGCCATACACACAAAGGTCCAATTTTCCTACATGACCCTCAAAAATCATCATCACTAATCTAGATGTCAAAATAAGCATTCATATACATCACATGCTATAGGAAAATCTAGATTTCGCCGGCCAAGGCACTTCCTATACCACTATTTACTTCCTCAACCAAAATATACTTCAAAATGTCTACTCTTCCCATGAGTGCCCTGCATCACAAGTCTAAAAATGGACAACATGGGAGAGTGAGTCACACATTCCAAAGGAATGAATATGAATACCATGTGATTATGGACATATGCATTAAAACATGTATACTTCGCACATATATATCATTCACCACACTCTTTATCATTCTAACATCTTCTTATATACATCAAAAGAAACATTACAACTTTAACAAAGTATACAACATATACATAATCAAATTTCACCATGATTTGGATATCACACACAATAATTATTTGGTATTCACATCTTTTATGTTGTCTTAGTATATCATTACATCCTCATCTCATTCATCATCATATTTCATCACCTTTGGCATACTTCCTCACTATATGCAAATGCTCTTAAGCTAATGCATATGCACAATGGAATATTTCAACAATTGCAGATCTGACTGTGGGAATACAAACACCGAATGTGGGATTCAAGTATGATCATCTAATCATACCCCTACTGCAGTAGTAAAATGTGTACACTTATTCTTAAATTTTGCATGCATTTTACCAATTGTTTTACTGGTACCAAACTGCATCGCCCATCTTGCAACACCTAGTCATTTTCACCATGACCGCGGTATACAACATATCAACATATGGTGTTGCAGGCTAACCATGAGATATATCATGGTAGCTATGATCTCAAGGACCACCGAGGACACCTGCTCATCAAGAGCCACCCCCCCACAAGGGTCAACCACACGCGGCTCCCCGTAGCATAACATGGGCAACTTTCATGACTTACACACCGAGTCACAGGGGAAATATAAATTGCTCGTGCACTGAGCCGCCCTCCCACTAGGCCAACCGGGGGAATCCCCTAACATTCCAACATCGGCAGCGTATGCAGTATGCCGTAGATGCAAATGCAAATCATATGCATTTCTCACTCTATGCATCCTATACATTCCACTCATCATACATCTTAATTAACACCATTACCAACATTTCCATAAGGCTTTTAGTGGATTTATCATTATTGGTCATTCTCAATACTTTTAACATTTATGTGGCATTACAATGGTTCTCAATCAATATCATTAACTTTTATATTACATTCATGGTAGATACAAACATAACTTCACATCATTAATCACTATATAGCACACCATGAATATTCTAAATGCATAAAAGCATGTTGCCAACCATATTATCCATACTATATAGCACATTACAAATTTCTCATATCATCTCAAGCAAGGCTAACATGCACACTAATACATATGGCTATCAAATAACATTCAAATTCATGCATTAAGAACATAAGACTCCTCTCCTACCTCAAGAGAAGAATTCTGATTGATAAGACGCACCCGCCTCGTAGTTCGGAATGGATCCTACATTAACATGCACATAGAATCCCAATTAATCAACTACTCAAGACATTATTTTAATTCTATTTAATCATATTCATATCTATAGTTTCACAACATGTGTTAGACATGTTATAGACATCATTTTTATTATTGGTTAGGCTTCGGGAATTCCTTCCTATTAAGCCACATTCATTAGATTCAAGGGTCACAAACAACTATAACTCCAACCTTCATACAACCTCTTTTATCCATGTTTATATCCATCATTATCATGTATTCCTTCATAAAACACTCTCTTGCACCAATATTATTCATTTTCCCCAAATTCTTAAAAGTTAGGGTTTCTCCAAAACCCAACAACTCTCATCAATGCCTCATCATTCTTCATCACTTTCCAATATAAATGCATCTACCATTATTAACCCCTCATAAATACTTACATTTATGATAACCCACTCTAGGGCATAAGCATTAAATGTTCTCTTCAACCACTCCTCCACACACATTACTACCCCCAAAGAATAAATACATACACCCATGGCCAAAACTCAACAAAAGAGTGAGTATAGCTTACCTCACACCTAAAACAAAATGGGTTCTAAGAGGAGGGAAAATAAGCTACGAAAATAAAAGAGAAGAGGAGGAAGAAGTCAACTTCTATGGTCCCCTCCCAAGCTTCTTTCAAACGAAAATGGAGGAAGAAGAATCAGCACCTTGGCTAGGGTTTGAGAGAAGGAAGAAGAAGAGGTAAAGAGAGATGAATAAGAAGAAGAAGTGAAATGTGTGATAAGTCTTGAAAAGACTTAATTATTTCATCTTTTATTTGACTTAATCCATTAAATATTGTTTAGTTTAGCACTATTATTTAATAAATTGTTAATAATTCTTATTTTATTTATTTATTTCAAAAGTGTTTAATTTATGCAAGAAAATGATTAAAAACAATAATTAGTTAAGAAATTATATTTATTTATAAATTCACTAACCCAGCGTACAAACGCCAGGAAATTATTTGTTTGTATGTGCAGGAGTAGTTCACGCTCAAGCTGGAAGGTTGCAAGCTCAAGCATAAAAAGAAAGAAAGGAAAGCACGACCACGCTCAAGCGAGCAAGCTCACGCTCAAGCGTGACTCTAAAACATCACCCACGCCCAAGCTTCTCCATCACGATTAAGCGAGAAAGCAATACTGCAGTACATATTTCGAGCTCGCTCAAGCGAGAGCCCTTCACGCTCAAGCGTGAAGGTGGTTATTTAAAGCTGATGCTTTCCCTCCAAAAGAAGCTCTGCACCGTTCCTTTTTCCTGATGTGTTGCTGCTGTATATTAGTAATTTAAGTATTAAGTTGTAATTAATTATTTATTTGTAATTATGTATTTAGTTAGTTAGTTTAAGTATTAATTAAGTCTTCTGTGTAATTAATTAAGATAGTTAGTTAGTTATTTGCCTATATATACTTGTACATACCTTGTAGACACAGAGACGGTAGAATACAGAACACGATTCATTTTTCCCATTTTCAATCTCTCTCTAATTCTTTTCTCTCTCTAAATTCTCTCATGTCTCTCCATATTCCTTCGATAGAATCCATGTCTATGGATTTCTAAGTCCCTAGGGTTGGGATTGCGAAGGTTTGTAATGAATTCTTGAAAGTGTATTGAGGAAGTCAACTTCTAAATCAAGAGGAGAACAAGCTGAGGAGTGGATCTACTTTGCTGGATTAACAAATCTAGATCTAATGAAGAAACTCACCAGTGAGGAATCATGGTTGAGACTTAGGTAACTTCTCACTTCTTAACTAATTCAGGCCTAGTAATTAGGTGAATAGTTAGGGTTCAACCCCCAATTTCACATTAGATTTCTCTGTTATTGAGTACCTAAGGGATTAGGGTTTAATGCTTAGGAATTAGTGTTATTCACCTAAGTAATTAGGGAATAACCATCTGTGGATTGTCCTCTTGAGTCTGAAGCTTGATTGAACCTTAAATGCATGTTTCTTGATGAAACTGTAAACTGAAGTAATCCTAACCTATCTTCCATTACTCACATTTCATCTTTCGTACTGTCTCTGAAATTACAAAAACATTAGAAATATAAAACAACAAAAACAGAATGAATTCTATCTGCATTACGTTGGTTCAGCTTGTACTAGTCCAAGATTACGGTAATTACCACAATCCCTGTGGGAACGATCAAATATATTATAAATTTAACGATTGGCGAGCTTGCCAAAAGAATAAATCCTCCAAGAATTATGCATCAAGTTAATAGCTCAGGATTTACACACCAATGTGCTTCCAAAAGCTTCAGCAACCCACGTGAAAAGGGAAAGGGTTTTGGGCTTTTTGCTTTATTTTTATTTCCATTCATTATAATTCCATCATTTTACAACTAACAGGATCATTATTTGGGCTCAATACTTTATCTAAAAATTATTCCAAATATATATTCGGATTCCTAATATTATTCTCAATAGCCCTGACCAATATCATCTCGATCAGAGATACTTGGTCCGACACCCATATCTCAACCGGGCTTATTTTGAGCTTAACTGGTCTCCATAAATCACCAACAGTCCCCAAAAATTTTAATTTAATTATTTCCAATATTTTGGGACACTAAGTAATTCATATTAAATTATTCAATATTAATTTCCTTGATTAATCCTCCATTTTAAAATTTGGGATGTTACATCAACCATTTGGTTGTCTTCCCGGAGAATATGATAGAAGGTAATTTCGTCGATTTCTTCGATCATCTCTTTGATATGAGCATGATAGGGAACTAGTTTATTGTCTCTAGTTTCCTACTCACCTCTCAATTGGTGGATAACCAAAGTAGAGTCCCCATAAACTTCTAGAGATTTTATTCCTTTATTCAGAGCCGCTTGTATTCCCAAAGAGCATGCCTCATACTCAGCAACATTGTTGGTACAATCAAAACATAGCCGAGCGTAAATGGGAATGAACTCCTTGTCAGGTGAGATTAAGATGACCCCAATTCCATGCCCCAGTGTGTTAGAAGCTCCATCAAATCTCATAGTCCACTTACTTTCACGATCACCTCCTTCTTTGAAAAGGGCTAAAATATCTTAATTCGGGAAGTCATGCTGCATCGATTGGTAATTGTTAACGGGTTGATGTGCCAAGTAGTCTGCTAGTGCACTCCCTTTTATGGCCTTTTAGGTGACATATGTTATGTCATATTCCATTAGTAGCACTTGCCAACTAGCGATCCTTCCGGTCAAAGCAGGCATTTCAAAGATGTATTTGATGGGGTCCATTTTGGACACTAACCATGTAGAGTGACTGAGCATATATTGCCATAAACGTCAGGCAGCCCAAGCTAATGCACAATAAGTCCTTTCGAGGGAGGAATATCTCATCTCGTATTTGGTGAATTTCTTGCTCAAATAATAAATGGCACGCTCCTTCTTCCCAGCTTCATCATGTTGACCTAATACGCATCCCATGGATTCATTCAGCACAATCAAGTATAAGATCAGTGGTCTCCCAAGAATGGGTGGCACCAAGATTGGCGGCTCTAACAAGTACTATTTTATTTTTTTGAATGCTATTTGGCAATCCTCATTCCACTGCCTAGGTTAGTTTTTGTGAAGCAACTTGAAAATCGACTCACAGGTTGCTGTTATTTGGGAAATAAATCGGGCAATATAATTCAACCTTCCTAGAAACCTTCGGATTTCCTTTTCTGTACGAGGAGGAGGCATTTCCAGAATCGCCTTGACCTTGTCCGGATCAACCTCTATCCTTTTTTCGCTTACAATGAATCCTAATAGTTTGCCAGATTTTGCACCAAAGGTGCACTTGGCCGGATTCAATCTAAGCTTGAATTTCCTTAGCTGTTCAAAAAGCTTTCTCAGATCAGTAATGTGTCCTTTCTCTGACCTAGACTTAGTGATGATATCATCTACGTAGACTTCTATCTCTTTGTGCATCATGTCGTGGAAGAGAGTCATCATCACTCTTTGATAGGTTGCTCCAGCATTTTTTAATCCGAAGAACATCACTTTGTAGCAAAAGGTGCCACACAGAGTGATAAATATGGTTTTCTCCATATCTTCAGTTGCCATCTTGATCTGATTATATCCTGAAAATCCATCCATAAATGAGAAGATAGAGTGTTGGGCCGTATTGTCGACTAATACGTCGATCTATGGTAGGGGAAAGTCATCTTTAGGGCTGGCCTGATTCAAGTCTCGGTAGTCCACACACATCCCCACTTTCCTGTCTTTCTTCAGAATGGGAACTATCTTTGCTACCCATTGAGGATATTTAGCTACGACTAGGAAACCAGCGTCAAACTACTTTTTAACTTCGTCTTTAATCTTAAGGAGCATTTCTGGTTTCATTCGTTGTAGCTTCTGCTTGATCGGCAGACATTCTGGCTTTAAAGGTAACTTGTGTTCCACAATGTTATTATCCAACCCTAGCATATCTTGATATGACCACACAAAAATGTCCCTGTCACGACCGGGATCGCGGTGGCACAGCCGACCATTCGAAAGGATGAAACAAACAAAAACAGGGAGTCGCCACCAACGTTTTTATCCATAGGAAAAACATTGGGAAAAAACTAAGTTCAGTAAAGCACTGGTTTAAAAAAATGAGATTCAAGTTCGGGAGTCGGTTACGAGTAGGGAAGGTATTAGCACCCTACATCGCCTGTCAAAAACAATACCAAGATTGAAAATGCACAACATAAATACCCTTACAAAAGATGTTATGTTGTTTCTTCCCTTTTATTGTTGTACTTTGTGTGAAAAAAAATGAAAGGAACAAACTGAACAAACATGAAGTGTAGGTTAACAGGACGTCGCGTCCAAATTAACCTCGGCTTCGGTATAAAACAGGAAAAGGGAAGGATGCTAACAAGACGTCGCGTCTAAATTAGTCATCCTTTAATCAACAATACGGGGTCAGAAACAGAAAAGGGATAAATGGGACGTCTCGTCCAAAGTATCCCTTTCCTTATGAGCCGTGATGATGGTCAACCAAAAATGAGGGAAAATCAACAAGACGTCCGTCTAAATTGATTTTCATGGAAGTGATAAAAACAAAATAGATACAAAAAAAACGTGAAAATGAAAAAGGAAGGATGGGCCCGACAGGAGTTAAGTCCTGCTCCTACGTATTCTCGAATTGCCGAGAAATCAGGGGTACGTAGTTCTTGATGGTGGTTTTAGAAAGGGGAACTATGCGATTGACAGTGAGCAATATCCATGAGGAAGATTCATACAAAGCAAAGTTCTTCGCACGTGCACGAATCCTAAGGAACTAGTGTAGACGGAAGTACTTCCGTACGACACTGACTAAAAATGGCTTTTACATTGGTTAAGAGGAATACAAAAAAATTTTGGTTTCTTTTTAATTGTTGTTATTGATTATAAGGCAGAATAAAAGAAATTCATCAAGATATACTTAAACAAGACAACAGATTCAACAAAATGGCAAATTGGACAGAAAAATAAATAACGAAAAGCAGGGGAAATAAGGAACAAAATGTAACCGGTGTAATGGGGATACTAAGAACCGGTGTGGACTTGCACAGTAGGAACCGGAGTGACGCTGGTACAGCTGCGGAACTATGAGGGATGGTATGCCGTTCACTGAAGGGACGGGGTAAGGAATTGGTGTAAGATCCGGTATGAAGTTGAAGGTGATTTAGGGGATCTGGATGGTATCTGGGAAATATAGTTCAATAAAACTGGGTTTGATCCGGTGTTCTGGTAATGCCTTAGGGTTGGGAGCAATTAAGATGTGCGAGAAAACCAAGATTCCAGCTTTGAACGCCGGAACAAACTTCAAGGGCTTTGGGGTCAAGAGGTTCTGGAGATCGGAGAAAGTTCTTAGGGGATTGCTCAAAGTATTGACTCAAAATGACCAAAATTTTTTCAACCCTTTGAGCCTCTTCAAATGAGCCATTTATAGAGGTTCTGGACGCTGGTTGAGTGCTTGGACAGCTCAAGCCTCCACTCATAGTGGAGGCAGCCTAGCCACTAACAGATTGTGAGGGGCAGCGGCTGGTGGGGAATTTTTAATTATTTCCATTTTCGCCCCCTGTCTACCACTTCCAGAATTCGTGGATCGACTTGGGTGGTGCGATTCCAAGTCACAGCATGGGCAATCAGACTCCTCGATTGGTGTCACATGGGTTTATTATCAAGTTCATGAAAGTGTCTTCCCACGTCGGGTAAGAGAGGACACTGGTCTCACTTGGACGGTCTCAAGGAAACGATGCCTCTTTCGTTGGCTCAGATCGGTATCCCTCAGACCAGGACCGGTGTTCTTCTTATGGCCCGGATTGTTGTGTCGGTATCCATTCTTGGTTGAAAATGGTCAGACCAAAACAAGTGTTCACATATATGAAAAGCCCGAATGCAGAATCGATCCTTCGACACTCGGTGTGAAGGCCTAAATTCATTCAAGTAACATCGGATCCCTTTTTTGTCCAGAGTTGATTCACTCGGGAATTATCCACTCGGACATATCTCTGCCCGAGAGGTATTCATTCGGAGTTAGACTCACTCGGGAATATCTCTTCCGAGAAGTATTCATCAGAGCCTCTTTTCGTTCAGAATCGCTTCACTCGGAAGGGATTTGCTCGGAAATGTTTCTGCTTGAAACACTCAGTCATAGCTTTTCTTTTCTTAGAAGTGATTCACTCGGAAATGTCTCACCCGGAGACACCTCATTCAGAAATATCTCATTCAGATATATCTCTACCTGAAAGTGCTCTTTCAATGTCAGAGCCATTTTTTCATTTAGAATTGATCCACTCGAGAATTCCCCACTCAGATATATCTTTGCCCGAAAAGTGCTTATTCAGAATCAGACTTACTCGGGAATATCCCTTTTCGAGAAGTATTCATCAGAGCCTCTTTTCGTTCAGAATCGCTTCACTCGGAGGGGATTCGCTCAGAAATGTTTCTGCTTGAAACACTCAGTCATAGCTTCTCTTTCCTCGGAAGTGATTCACTCGAAAATGTCTCACCTAGAGACACATTCAGAAATATCTCACTCGGATATATCATTGCCCTAAAGTCCTCTTTCGACGTTAGAGCCATTTTTCATTCAGAATTGATCCACTCAGGAATTCCCCACTCGGATATATCTCTGCCCGAAAAGTGCTTATTCGGAATCAGACTTACTCGGGAATATCCCTTTCCGAGAAGTATTCATCAGAGCCTCTTTTCGTTCAGAATTGCTTCACTCAGAGGGGATTCGCTCGGAAATGTTTCTGCTTGAAACACTCAGTCATAGCTTCTCTTTCCTCGGAAGTGATTCACTCAAAAATGTCTCACCCAGAGACACATTCAGAAATATCTCACTCGGATATATCACTGCCCTAAAGTGCTCCTTTCAAGTCAAAGCCTTTCTTCACTTGAAAATATTTTTCTCGAAAATGAGTCACTTGGAAATCTTACAATCAAAGGGATCATTCGGAGTCGTTCAGTCCTCTCTCGGAAATCTTTCCACTTGGGAATATCACTCGGAGTTGGAGGCAATCTCAAAGACGAACCTGAGCGCAAGCTCTCGGCAACTTTTGACATGGGCCCGAGCACAGGCTCTAGGCAATCTTTAAGACACACTCGAGAACAAACTCTTGACAATTCTTAAGACACATCCGAGCATGCTTTCGGAACCTTTGAATATGGGTCCGAGCACAGGCTCTAGGCAATCTTTGAGACACACCCGAAAATAAACTCTCGGTAATTCTTAAGACACCCGAGCATGAATAGAATGAAAGGGGTTCACCACTCGGAAATATCTCGGCCCGAAAAGTACTCATTCGAAATCAAAGCTTTTCTTCGCTCAGAAGTACTTCTCTCAAAAATGACCCACTCGGAAATTATGGAACTTGGGAGCGTCTCTGCCCGAAAAGTGCTTCTTCGAAGTTCAGAGCCCTTTTTGTTCAGAATCGATCCACCCGGGAACTATACACTCGGAAATATCTGTATCCGGAAAATACTCATTCGAAGTCAAAGCCTTTCTTCACTCGGAAGTAATTCCCTTGAAAATGACCCACTCAGAAATGCCTCACTCGGAGACAACCCACTCCAAAATATGGAACTTGGAAGTGTCTACTCGAAAGGTATTAATTCATAGTCAGAGCGTTTCTTCATTCGAAAGTAACTCCCTTGGAAGCAGCCCACTCGGAAATGCCTCACTCGGAGACATCCCACTCGGCAACGTCTTACTCGGAGACACCTTACTCGAAAATGATCATTTGGAGTCACCCTACTTAGAAATGATCATTCGGAGTCGAAGTTCAGTCCTCTCTTAGAATTCTTTCCACTTGGGAATATTCCTTTCCGAGAAAAACACTCATCCGAAGTCAGACTCAGAAATTCTTCAATGATCCCTGATTTGGGCAACGGATGTCTGGCGTGTTATTTAAGTGGCCTCAATACTCAAGAGGAGGGTGAATTGAGTTTTTAAAACTTTGCTTGGAATGCCTTTGAACTTAGTTCTTTTATCACAAGTTTAGAAATTATGCAAGTGAAGTAAAGTATAATGCAAAAGACAATGCAAAACAAGAGATAGATATAGCTGAGACAATTTATCAAACACTTGGTATGTAATGTTCAAGGTTAACTAAATCAAGCAAACTCAAGTATCCAAATCACAATCAATCAATCCAAATCAATTAAGTGCAGTATATAAATGTAAAAGAGTAAGGGAGAAGAGCTTGCAAACCAATTTAACGAGTTCCACCAACCCCGGTGTACGTCTCGCCTTCAAGCAACCCACTTGAAGGATTTCCACTATTGAAGTTTAGAGATTACAAGCTATGAGCAATTACAGCTTCCTAGTATCCCACACTCAAGAACTCAATCCTCACTAGCACAAGGGTAACCCACCCAATCTCTCAAACTCTCAATACCCAAAGGTTGAACCCAACCTTTGTGACCACTCAACCTAGAGTGAAAACCTTGGTGTTTGGTGTAGTGTTTACAAGCAAGTAACTCTCTTAATAGAGTGGACAAGCAAATGATAGCTCGCACAAATTCTAACTCTTAACAAGAGAGGATATACAAATGAAATCTCAGAATATACAAGAGTGATAACACACTAAGCACAAGAAAGGAATGCAAGATTGACTGCCTCTTTTAGTTGTGTGTTGTGCTTGAGTTCCTCTTGCATTTAAAGAGCCATTTCAGAGCTTGGTGAAGTCCCTAGCCATTGCAAGTTAGTGGGCATCTGAGAAGTGATGGAAATGTGAGCTGGTTTCCCACTAAAAAGCGTTTTCCCACTATCATAATCGATTACTCATCGAGCTGTAATCGATTACACTTCAAATTTTTCAGTCCAGTTCGTGCTGTAATCGATTAGCCCTTTCTGTGTAATCGATTAGTTTCAAGTCAGAATGCTTGTAATCGACTAGACCTTTATGTGTAATCGATTAGTTTCAGGTTAGAATGCTTGTAATCGATTAGATCTTGGCCTGTAATGGATTAGCTATAACCCCTGATGCATTTAATTCAGTTCTTGATCTTGGTAATCGATTAGCACACATGTGTAATCGATTATTGTCGTTCCAGTAGCTTGGTAATCGATTGGCTGAAATCCTGGAATCGATTAGCATGTATTCCTAATACATTTAATTCAATTTTTGATATTGGTAATCAATTAGCATGTTGGTGTAATCGATTAGTTGCAAGTCAGAAGCTCTGTAATCGATTGCCTGAGGTCTTGTAATCGATTGTATGAGAAACAGAAGCTATCTAATCGATTAGCTTATACTCCCTAATCGATTAGCTACGTAGTTTTTTTGGGTCTGATTCTAAGTCTTTGTTTTTGCAAGAATTTCTTCAAGAGTCCTTTGTCATTATCAAAATCGTTGAACCTATAGTCATATTCAAACACATTCTCCCCCTTTTTGATGATGACAACCATGTTCATCTCTTGAGGATTGTTAGTTTAAACAACAAGATTATCTCTAATTTTATCTCTACAAAAACATTTGAATTCTACCTGATCTCTTATCTCTTAACCAGATTTTCAGAATGTGCATGTTATCTCTAAAATGTTATCAGATTTTGCATTTAAACATTATCTCTTTTTTCTCTTAAGCAAATAAATTTCCCCCTATCTTTAGGAATCTATTAACCACTTTAAAAAAATTTAACCAATTAGAGATAATTAATCATTTAGCATAACTATTTTTAGCAGTCAAAACAGATGAACAATTATATGAACAAATATTTCTTCTCCCCCTTTGGAATCATCAAAAATAATAAAGCCAATAAGGCATATAATGAAAGACAAATTTTTTTTTATTCAATTCAAACTAAGGGAAGTACATCAAAGGAAATATTAAAACTTATGTAGAATTAAAGAAAAGCAGAAAGCACATTAATTAAAACATGAAAAAAACAGATCTAGTTATCCGGATTGAAAAATCTAAGCTTGGAAATTTGGTGAGACAGATCATCACAGCGCTGTTGCATCATCTCATAATGCTGCTGCTCAGTCATTGAAAACTCTTGAAGAGAGTTCTCAATATGGTCGAAGCGGCTGTCAAGGTGAGCGTAGAGAGATGCGAATGGATCAGCGGGGGCTTTCAGTGCAGCTTGTGGTTCAGGAGGAGGAGGGACTGGCTCATCAGCAGCAGGAGCTTCAAAGGGAATGTTGGCATGATAGCCTTCTGTCCTTGAATACCATGATCCGTGTAGAAAAACGATGCCTATTTTGGTGAGGTGATGAGTGCCAATGCAGGCCTTAGGAGGCACTTTTTCAGATAACTCACCAACGAAATCAACTCCTACATCTTTGAAAAGTTTGGTAAGCAAGATGGCATAGGGGAGCTTTTGTTGGTTTTTGGCTTGGCGCATGTGAAGCTTGAGCATTTGAACCCAGTTAATATCTTTGTGGTTGTGCGTTGCCCACATTAGGAGAACATCATCCTCTTCCACCAACGCATAATTCCCACCGCGAGGAAACAAAATTTTCACTAGGAAAAAGTGAAGAAGATGGTTGTTCATGGTAAGGTGACCTACCAATTTATGGTTGCTCCTTGGGCGGTTAGCTTTCCATAGCGATTGAAGTGCGGCAATAGGATTGAATGCTCATTCATCCTTGGGTTCTTCTCCCGCAAACTCAGCATCATTTAGTGGAAGAAGGGAAATATGTGCCAATTGAGCATCTGTGAGTTTTATGGTCACATTCTTGACCTTGGACTCAAGCAACCCATTAACCAACCTTAGGTTGCAATAGAAGACTCGAACAAGCTCAGGATAGTACAACTCTTCCTTGAGGGTGAGAAAAGGCAAAAGCTCATAGTGGTGGAGGATTTGGGTGAAGGTGAAGCTTGGGTGGTTGAAGATTTCCTCATTGATGAAGTGGGGAGAGATTATGGCCTTCTCAGAAAAAATTTTGACAAAATTTTGGAGGTCTCTAGGAGAAGAGAAGAACCTAGAGAAGTCTAGGGGGTTGTTATCTTGGGCCATGGAGGACCTTGCACTTTTGACGGTGCGGGAGGAAGACATGGTAAAAGAGAGAAGAGAGGCAAAGAAGATGAGAGGAGAATGAGAGAGTTCTTGAGAACGTTTGAGAGAGTTGAAGGAGAGGAAGGTAGTGTGAGATGAAAGGGTGAGTAGATGGGTTTATATAGGAAAAAAGTAGGTTTAGAAAGGAGTAAAGTGAGCTTAATGAGGGAGGAAGTCGAGCAGACCTCGGGAACCCGCGTTTGACTATTGCAGAACTGATGCTAATCGATTACGAGGCATAGGTAATCGATTAGCTCACTGTTTCTGGGGAATTTGAATCGTTTCGTACAGTGGGTAATCGATTAGGGAAGTTGAATAATCGATTAGTGAAGAAACAAAATCGTCCTAATCGATTAAGAGAGGCTTCTAATCGATTAGTGGAAAGATGAAATGTTTTGGGCCTGAAACAGAGGCTTTGTAATCGATTATGGGCCAAGAGGTAATCGATTATGCATATAATAGAAGCTTGCTAATCGATTATATGTCAAATGGTAATTGATTGGTTGGCTTAAAAGTGCTCAGATTTTGCAGTTTTTGTTTCAGAGGGCTGGAAGTCTAATGAGTTATTCCTTAGAATATTACTAACTTAATGAAACATAATCAGAATCAAGAAATTTATCAAAATCATTCATCATTTAAACACAATTGGTTATGTCAAGAATTCCTAACTCTCTTCTAATGTGAATGAATTGGTCTTTAGCCAAGGGTTTGGTGAATATATCTGCTAATTGCTTAGAGGTTTCAACATGTTCAAGCACACAATCACCCTTTAATACATGATCCCTAATGAAATGATGCCAAATCTCAATATGTTTAGTTCTTGAATGCATTACAGGATTCTTTGAAATATTGATAGCACTAGTATTATCGCATTTAAGAGGCACATGATCTAATATAACTCCAAAGTCTAGAAGTTGTTGTCTCATCCAAAGGATTTGAGCACAACAACTACCAGCTGCAACATATTCTGCCTCAGCTGTGGATAGTGCAACACTTACTTGTTTCTTTCTATGCCAAGAAACAAGAGAACTACCAAGCAAGTGACATGTTCCACTAGTGCTTTTTCTATCAAGTTTACATCCTGCAAAATCTGAATCAGAATATCCTACTAAAGTGCATTCAACCCCTTTGGGGTACTATAGACCAACATTTTGAGTTCTAACAAGGTATTTCATTATTCTTTTCACTGTAGTTAGGTGTGATTCTTTTGGACATGCTTGGTATCTTGCACACATACAAACAGAAAACATGATGTCCGGCCTACTTACGGTTAAGTAAAGTAAGGATCTGATTATACCTCTATATTTTGTAAGTTCAACATCCTTACCCTTCTCATCCTTGTCCAAGTAGCATGAAGTGCCCATAGGTGTGGCAATGTTATTTGCCTTGTCCATGTTGAATTTCTTAATTAATTCTTTGCAGTATTTTGATTGACTAATGAATGTGCCTTCATTAGTTTACTTGATTTGTAGTCCAAGGAAGAAAGTAAGTTCCCCCATCATGGACATCTCAAATTCTTCCTGCATTAACTTAGCAAACTCCTTGCACATTGACTCATTAGTAGCACCAAAAATTATATCATTAACATATACTTGCACCAATAGTATGTCATTCTTTTTGTGCTTTATGAATAATGTTGTGTCAACCTTGCCTCTTTCAAAGTTGTTTTCTAAAAGGAATTTGCTCAATCTTTCATACCAAGCTCTTGGAGCTTGTTTTAAACCATATAAGGCTTTCTTTAGTTTGAAAACATGATATGCAAATTGATAGTTTTCAAAACCTGGAGGTTGATCAACATACACTTCCTCTTGAATATAGCCATTCAAGAAAGCACTTTTGACATCCATTTGGTACAATTTAAAGTCCCTACAGCATGCAAAGTGTAACATCCAGTTTTAAAGTTGAATCCGAATGAAAATAACCATTAAGACTTTGATTTCGAAGCAGGAAAAATTGACTGTTAACTTAATCTAAGAAATAGTGGCAAATTAATTAAGCTTAGTTGGTAAGAGGTGGCTGCTTCTGATTGGGAGTCACGTGAGTGGGACTGCAATTCACGTTTTCCCATCCCACTCTCCTTCCCTTCCTCGTGCACGCATATGCTTATATATGTGTCTTTGATCATTGGAGTTATGCATCTTCGTTAGACTTCTTCTCTTCTCTTCTTTTCTCTCCTCGTACACTCTCTCTTCCCTTTTGTTCTTCGTCTTCCTCCCCCTGTTTACTATTCTGTTCCTGAGAACGCGCGATGACGATACTGCAAAAGACTTGGAGTTCGCTCGGCTAAAAGACGAACAGCCCCTGTTTCATGATGTGACTTCTACCAAGGAGGCCAGAACGAGTATGAGCCTGGGCGAGGCAATCAGACCATCGTCGAGAAATAGAGGAACCCCTCGAACTTCCTTCCGTAGGTAGGGGGTGCTTTGCATTTCAAATGCATAGCTTGTGAATGGGTTCTGAGTGGTTTATTATGCATGCATATGTGCTTAAGGGTATTTGTGATGAAATGTATATTTGATAGATAGCTTTGTATACCGAGGCATGCTATGACTAAATCCGATGGTAGTTAGCTTATAATTGATATATGTGTTTATGAGATACACTGTTGGATATGGATGCATGCGTGTGTTATGAGACCGTGTGTGAATGCAGTGCATACTCTTCAAACTGCCATACTGAGTCTAGTTAAATATTTACATGTGCATGCGTGAAGTGGAGACATATTGTGTGACTACTGAGTGCTCTGTTCATGGAATGATGAGTAGATCCTGATTGCTATCCTATGTTGCCTTGCATGCGAGTGTTGAAAATGAGTCTGTGTTGTTATGAGAAGACGACTGAATTGCATGCAGAGTGTGGTTATGATAAATGAAAGGAGAAGTAATATTGTATTGGTAGACATACACACAAAAGAATGTAACTAAAAGACCTTGATTTGGACTTGAGGCAGTGCCGAGTGCACTAGCGTTGGACGCTTAAAGTCTTGAGTTGGACTCAAGCAAGCCACCGGGTTGGACTCGGGGCTGCCCGTAACACTGCCGTGGTCGCTTGGAGCGATTGTGTTACGTGTGAGGGCAAACGGTTTGGTACCAGTAAAACGGCCAAACCAGCTTGGAGCTGGAGGAAAAAGGCTTGGAGCCTATGTTGCAACGTAAAATCAATCAAGTGGGGGTCGGATCTGACTGTAGTAGACTGGTGTGTACTGAATGGATATGTATATGTATATATACTCTTGTGCTATGATGAATTTATTATGTTGCATGTGTATATTGTAAGTCGGAAATGATATAATCTGTATAATGGAGTATTGCATGAATGAGTTATGATTGCATGGTACTGTTACGAGTAGATAAACTAGAGGATAGTTAACGTTATGATTGCTTGAACTATGATGTGGTGTGATGAAGAGCGTACGAGTTCCCAAGTCACTAACTGTCATTTTAAATGTAAAAGCTCACCCCTGCTGTGGCAATATTTTCAGTGAACATTCCTCGGAACTACGAGTAAAGTGGAGCTACTTACCGAGCGGATTAGCTGTGCACCAAGGAAATATATATATATATATGTAGATACTGTGTATAATGTTTTGATTATGCCTTGGCCGGCTCGTGTCTGATGTTAATCTTTTAGAATAGAACAGAATCCCTTGGGGCTGGGAAACATGGCAATATGTTTGTAAATATTGATATACACTCTTATATATATATATATATGGTTATGTTTATGCTGTGCTGCATGTTATACCATCCTGTGCGTGATGTTTGATTGGTATATATGTTCATGTTCATCCGAGTGTGTAGGAATGGAAAGACTTAGTATGAAGAGAGTCAAGATATGATCTAGGGAGTGAATTCGTGATCCTGTTGCCAAGTGGGGAAAACTTTAGGTGTTCCGAGGGGATGAGGGTATACCACTCCGAATGGGGATTGACGCAGTAGATTCCCAATTGATAAACTGTCATGATTCAGAGTAGAATAGCCTGATCATGCTTTCGAATAAGGACTTGCCGAGCGAGTGTACGTTATTTCCTTTGGGCTCGCTCGAGCGTTGCTGGGCTCCGCTGGAGGGCTTTTGTTTGGCCCTTGTCTCCCCTTGCTTCACGCTCCCTCCTCCTTCTTGTTGTATCGGGTTATTTGATTTGGGGCGGATTATACAGGCCTTGCTAACTCGAAAATTCAGAAAAGTTTCCCTGTTGGTTTTATTTATTAAATTAGAATTTAGGGTGTTACATTTTGGTATCAGAGCAGACCGAAAGGTCCAAGGCCAAGGTATGCTTACCGAGTGTAAGCGGTTGCGTGCATTGTGACCGAGTGGTCATCATTATTGTGATATTTGTGAAACTTGATTGATATTGTAGTATTGAATTGCGGATAGGAGGTTGTCTCCCTCCTGGTCCGACTGATTGTATGGCATATAGAAATGGTATAATGTGTTTAAGTTACTGAATGTTAGGCTGTGATCCGATCGGTAGTAAGTAGCTTCGTAAACTTATCCTTGAAAGGGCTGTGAATTTCAGGATAAGAGATGACGAGTCATCAAAGTATGGAGGCCATAGCCACAACCTTTCAACGTTTTGCAGACGTGTTTGAGAGGCAGGGCCAGCCTCGAACTGAGGATGGTCAAGTGCTGGACCGCTTCCTGAAGAGGAAGCCGAGAGAATTTCTGGGAGGACGTAACCCTGAGGCAGCTTATAAATGGACTCAGGAGATGGAAAGGATTTTTGGGGGTCTTCACTGTACTGAGGCCCAGAAGGTAGAGTGTGCAGTGTATATGCTGCGGGAAGAGGCGGAAAACTGGTGGAGGATAGCCAGAAACCGGTTCCCTGACGATGATACTCAGCTGACCTGGAATGATTTCAAGACATGCTTCCTAGAAAAGTACTTCCCCAACACAATCAGGAGTCGGAAGGAACTGGAGTTCATGGAATTGAAGCAAGGGTCCATGACTATGGAAGAATACGCGACGAGATTTGAGGAATTGTGCCTATTCTACCCACCCTTCCAACAACCGGGGACGGAGAATTCGAAGTGCCTAAAATTTGAGAATGGATTGAGGTCATATATTAAGAGAGCTTGCAGATACCATGAGATTAGGAGTTTTTCTACGTTGGTGAATAAGTGTAGGATATTCGAAGAAGATGACAAGGCCCACTCGGGCCAGAGCAGCAGGGCCAATCCCTCCTTGAGACCTCAATAATCACACTTCAAGAGGTCAGGCAACGCTAGGAGTACGGGACCTTCCTCTAATTTCCGAGGACGAGGAAACCGTGGGGGTCGTTTCGGGGGTCGCTCCGGAAATGGTAGATGTTTCAGATGCGGAGGTAACCACTTTGCTTGGGAATGTGATACTGGAAACGATGTTGTATGCTTTCACTGTAACGAAAGGGGGAATGTTCGCCCCGACTGTCCGCAACTACAACCAGAGGGTGGCCACGCGGAACCACCAGTGGAGGAAATGGTGGTAGAGGCAACGAAGCAAGGAGCAACACGATGGCTACTACAAGTAACTGAGGGAGAAATACCGACCAACTGGCAGTGGGAAGAGTCTACGCCATCAACGCAGAAGATGCTATGCAAGCGAATAATTTGGTACAATGTAAGTGTTCACTCGGTAAATATACACTTAATGTAGTTTTCAATTCGGGAGCCACCCATTCTTTTATAGCTGATGAGTATGTGAGACATTTAAAGTTGCCGACTGTGTGTATGGATCGGACCTTGGAAGTGGCCAATCCGACTGGCACTAAGGTGTTGACATCATCAATATACAAAGATGTAACGTTTGTGTTGTACGATCGGAGTTTTACCTTCGACCTGGTGTGCGTGCCTCTGAAGGACCTCGACATTGTACTCGGCATAGACTGGCTTTCAGCCAACAAGGTATTAGTGGATTGAAGGAACCGGAGGATAATCCTCCCGAGGTAGGACAATGAAGATTACACGACACAAGGTACAGCTCAACTGTTTATGATGCTTTGTTTAACCAAGGGCGAGAGTAGAGTCCGAGTGAACGAGATTCCGACTGTCTGTGAATTCCCAGAGGTGTTTCCAGAGGATGTGCCGGGCGTTCCTCCAAGTAGAGAAGTCAAATTCTCTATAGACCTGATCCCTGGAGCCGAGCCAGTCTCCAGTGTACCTTATAGAATGTCCCTAACCGAATTGGCCGAGTTGAAGAAACAGGTAGATGAGTTACTCGAAAAACAATTCATTAGGAAGAGTGTGTCACCTTGGGGTGCACCGTTGCTGCTTGTTAAGAAGAAGGATGGCAGCATGAGACTTTGTATAGATTACCGACAGCTAAACAGACTCACGATTAAGAATCGGTACCCGTTGCCCAGGATTGATGACTTGATTGACCTATTGCGTAGAGCCTCAGTTTTCTCGAAAATCGACCTATGATCGGGATACCACCAAATCCGGGTGAAGGACTCGGATATCCTAAAGACTGCCTTTAGGACTCGGTATGGTCACTACGAGTATGTAGTGATGCCGTTCGGTGTGACAAACGCCCCTGCTGTTTTCATGAATTACATGAACAACATATTTCACCCATATCTTGACCGATTCATAGTAGTTTTCATTGATGATATCCTAATCTATTCCAAGACCCCTGAGGAGCATGAAGAACACCTCCGAACGGTACTTCAAGTGTTGAAGGAGAAACAGTTGTTTGCAAAGCTTTCAAAATGCGATTTCTGGATGGATAAGATCCACTTCCTCAGACATGTGATTTCAGAGGAAGGTGTCTCAGTGGACCCTTCGAAGGTGGCAGCTATAATGGCATGGGAGAGACCCAAGTCAGTCTCGGAGGTAAGAAGCTTCATGGGCCTGGCCGGTTATTATAGAAGGTTCATTGAGGGTTTTTCTAAGATGGCCTTGCCACTGACCAAATTGACTCGGAAAAATGTTCCCTTCGTATGGAGTCCCGAGTGCGAGAGCAGCTTCCGAGAGCTGAAGGACAAGTTGATGACTGCTCCAGTGTTGGCATTACCTAATTTGCAAGAGAGCTTCGTGGTTTATTGTGACACGTCAGGACTCAGATTGGGATGTGTGCTAATGCAGAATGACCGAGTGATAGCATATGCCTCTCGGCAATTGAGACCTCACGAACAGCATTACCCGACCCATGATTTAGAGCTGGTAGCTGTGATTTTCGCATTGAAAATATGGAGGCATTACCTGTACGGTTCTAAATTTAAAGTTTACAGCGACCACAAGAGCCTCAAATATTTATTTGACCAGAGGCAGCTGAACATGAGGCAGAGGAGATGGATGGAATTTTTAAAAGATTATGATTTCGAGCTAAAATACCATCCAGGTAAGGCAAACATTGTTGCCGACGCGTTGAGTCAGAAATCCCTTCATATAGCAGTGATGATGGTGAGGGAGGTGGAGTTATTGGAACAGTTCCGAGACATGAACTTGCATGTTGACATCCCCTCTTCTCGGAAAATAACAATCGGTACACTAAGGATTGCTAGTGAATTCCTAAAATCTGTATATGAACAACAGTAGTCAGACTCCTACTTGGCTGAGATGAAGGAAACTCAGGCCAAAGGGAAGAACTTGTCCTTGACTGAGGGATCGGACAGAATTTTCAGAGTGAAAAATAGAATATACGTACTGGGTGGAGGAGAATTAAGAAGAATGGTACTTGATGAGGCTCACAAGAGTCTGCTTAGTATCCACCCGGGTACCATGAAGATGTACCACGATCTAAGAACACAATTCTGGTGGCCTGGATTAAAGAGGAATATGGCAGAATACGTGGCTTGGTGTATTACCTGTCAGAAATTGAAAGTGGAGCACCAGAAGCCGTATGGTGCATTGCAACCCCTGGAGATTCCCGTGTGGAAATGGGACTCAATTGCCATGGACTTTGTCATGGGATTGCCAAAAAACCGTGCGGGCCATGATGCGATTTGGGACATTGTTGACCGATTGACGAAGAGTGCACACTTCCTACCTGTGAATATGAAGTACCCGTTGCATAAATTAGCTCGGTTTTACATCCATGAAGTTGTCCGACTGCATGGTATGCCGACTTCTATCGTGTCGGACAGGGATCCTAGATTCACGTCTCGATTTTGGACCAGTCTGCACCAAGAATTGGGTACGAAGCTTTGGCTAAGTTCTGCCTACCACCCCCAATCGGATGGACAATCCGAGCGAATGATTCAAAGCCTGGAGGACTTGCAAAGGGCGTGTGTGTTGGAGCATGGTGGGGATTGGGAGCGGTACCTTCCCCTGATCGAGTTTACGTACAACAATAGCCACCACAACAGTATTGGTATGGCACCCTACGAAGCACTATATGGTCGAAGATGCCGAACCCCACTCTGCTGGTCGGAAACGGGTGAAAATTTACTGCTAGGGCCGGAAATTATGAGGCAAACATCAGAACAGATTCGAATGATAAGAGAAAAGATGAAGGCGTCTCAGGATAGGCAGAAGAGCTACCATGATAAACGAACCAACCCATTAGAGTTTTCAGTAGGAGACAGAGTGTTTTTGAAGACTTCACCGAGTAAAGGAGTCGGTCGAGCCTTGAAGAGTGGAAAGTTGAGCCCCCGATACATTGGGCCTTATGAGGTGTTGGAATGAGTCGGCTCCATGGCGTACCGGATAGTACTACCGACTCACTTATCCCGATTGCATAACGTGTTTCATGTGTCGCAACTAAGGAAATGTCTACATGACCCCACCTATTCGATGCCAGATGATGAAGTGGAGATTAAGGAGGACCTGACCACTGTAACTATACCGATTAGAATCGTGGACCGATCGGTAAAGCGTTTGAGGAGCAAAGACGTACAACTGGTTGAAGTGGAGTGGCAGCAAGGCGGGACTACCTCTTGTACCTGGGAATGCGAAGACGCCATGAGGCAGCAGTACCCCGAGTTGTTTACCAAGGTGAGTCACCGAGTGAATTTCAGGGACGAAATTCTTTTGAGAGGGGGAGAACTGTAACATCCCAGTTTTGAAGTTAAATACCAAATGAAAATAACCATTAAGACTTTGATTTCAAAGCAGGAAAAATTGACTGTTAACTTAATCTAAGAAATAGTGGCAAATTAATTAAGCTTAGTTGGTAAGAGGTGGCTGCTTCCGATTGGGAGTCACGTGAGTGGGACTGCAATTCACGTTTTCCCATCCCACTCTCCTTCCCTTCCTCGTGCACGCATATGCTTATATATGTGTCTTTGATCATTGGAGGTATGCATCTTCGTTAGACTTCTTCTCTTCTCTTCTTTTCTCTCCTCGTACACTCTCTCTTCCCTTTTGTTCTTCGTCTTCCTCCCCCTGTTTACTGTTCTGTTCCTGAGAACGCGCGACGACGATACTACAAAAGACTTGGAGTTCGTTCGGCCAAAAGACGAACAGCCCCTCTTTCACGGTGTGACTTCGACCAAGGAGGCCAGAACGAGTGTGAGCCTGGGCGAGGCAATCAGACCATCGTCGGGAAATAGAGGAACCCCTCGAACTTCCTTCCGTAGGTAGGGGGTGCTTTGCATTTCAAATGCATAGCTTGTGAATGGGTTCCGAGTGGTTTATTATGCATGCATATGTGCTTAAGGGTATTTGTGATGAAATGTATATTTGATAGATAGCTTTGTATACCGAGGCATGCTATGACTGAATCCGATGGTAGTTAGCTTATAATTGATATATGTGTTTATAAGATACACTGTTGGATGTGGATGCATGCGTGTGTTATGAGACCGTGTGTGAATGCAGTGCATACTCTTCAAACTGCCATACTGAGTCTAGTTAAATATTTACATGTGCATGCATGAAGTGGAGACATATTGTGTGACTACTGAGTGCTCTGTTCATGGAATGATGAGTAGATCCTGATTGCTATCCTATGTTGCCTTGCATGCGAGTGTTGAAAATGAGTCTGTGTTGTTATGAGAAGACGACTGAATTGCATGCACAGTGTGGTTATGATAAATGAAAGGAGAAGTAATATTGTATTGGTAGACATACACACAAAAGAATGTAATTAAAAGACCTTGAGTTGGACTTGAGGCAGTGCCGAGTGCACTAGCGTTGGACGCTTAAAGTCTTGAGTTGGACTCAAGCAAGCCACCGGGTTGGACTCGGGGCTGCCCGTAACACTGCCGTGGTAGCTTGGAGCGATTGTGTTACGTGTGAGGGCAAACGGTTTGGTACCAGTAAAATGGCCGAACCAGCTTGGAGCTGAAGGAAAAAGGCTTGGAGCCTATGTTGCAACGTAAAATCAATCAAGAGGGGGTCGGATCCGACTGTAGTAGACTGGTGTGTACTGAATGGATATGTATATGTATGTATACTCTTGTGCTATGATGAATTTATTATGTTGCATGTGTATATTGTAAGTCGGAAATGATATAATTTGTATAATGGAATATTGTATGAATGAGTTCTAATTGCATGGTACTGTTACGAGTAGATAAACTAGAGGATAGTTAACGTTATGATTGCTTGAACTGTGATTTGGTGTGATGAAGAGCGTACGGGTTCCCAAGTCACTAACTGTCATTTTAAATGTAAAATGACAGGGCCCGCAAGCGCACGGGTTATGTCGCGTAATATAAAAGATTATCGTTCTCCACAGGGACTGTGTTCAAAGTACCAGCATATTGAAATTTAATTATCCACACAATTAATTTGGAAGGTTTTTATAAAATAAAGCACAAATTAAAGTTGCATAGAATATAAATAAAATAAAATTTACTTGACACTTAAAAAATCAGAGTTGAGAATATCTTGGGATTTCGGGGGATTAAGACTTTATTTTATGTTTAATGAATTTTAACTTTTCATAAATAAGAATCGAATTAAGTTTTCCAAGGCGAATTTTCCAAAAGCTAATTAATATGTTCCTCTCGGAATCCTATTAATGTACCTAACCTATGGAAAGCGCTGCTTAATCCTCAGAAATGCCCATTATCGTTTTATGAAAATCCCTTTTATTTCCTCAAAAGAATTTTGATTACTTTCACGGTTTTACCGAGGTCACAAAAAGCATTTCAAAAATCTTAGGTTTAGTTCAAAGCTTTCCGGTAAAAATAAATCTCTCGATTCTATTTATTACCTAAACTTACTAATATACCCGTAAGTATACAGTTTTATCATTTAGGTTCTTGTTAGGAATTACTAAAAGCATTAAACATAATTGAACTAAATGGAAAACAGAAATTTATTTAATTCCAAGTCAAAATAACATTAAAATAAAATATTATCATACCCCCTTTATCCCAAGATAATTAATTTAGCTACTCATGAAATAATTTAAATTCATGTAAATAATGAAAAAATAAAACATACAAGACATGGTAAAAATAAAGACTTACGGGTTTCTCCAAAAGCTCAAAATAATTTACCACTTGTATTTCCTTGTTGCAATATTCTCCACCAATTACAAATTTAAATTCTCACTTTTACAGCCCTCACACTCTTACAAAATAAAAGAAAGAAAAGAAAATAGAAAGAAAGAGAAGAAAAACGAACAGAGAAAGAAAAATGGAAAAGAAGAAAACTAAAGAGAAAAGGAGAGAAAGTAACGAAGAAAAGAAAAGAAATCTGATGGTAATTGATGGAAGTGATTACTGATTGCTCCTGGTTGCTCTCCTTTTTATAGGCGAATGGATGAATGAATCCAGCTAAGGAAACGCGTTAAAATTTGCAAGTGGGAGAAACTTTCGGTGCATGTGATTTCCAGCTGTGCCAACTTGTTTCCAATTTGCATATTTAATATTTCCAATAATTCGGTGCTTGGATTTTAGTGAAGATTGGTGCAGAATGATGAAATTCATAGTGAAAAAATGTTATTTTCCCACAAATCCGAGTGAAAGCTTGCTCGACGGTGTTGGTGAGTGAACTGGACAGCGTGGAGAGGAGTTGCTGTTAGATGGAGAGCTGGACGTTGTGGGCTGGACGGTGTTGAATTGATGAAAAGTCTGGGCGGTCTTGAGAGGGTTACTGGGTGGTGTTATGTATTAGAAGAAGAAAGGGAGACGGTGTTGGGAAGTTGGGCGGTGTGTTGAGGTGAGGACGGTTGGACGGTATCATGTATTAGAAGAAGAAAGGGAGACGGTGTTGGGAAATGAGGACGGTTAGGCAGTGTGTTGAGAGGTGAGGACGGTTGTGGATGGAAAGGAAAAGAGTCTGGGCGGAGTTGTGGATTAGGCTGGGCGGTGTTGGTTGGAGAGAAGAGCCTGGGCGGTGTTTGTTGATGGATTACTGGGCGGTATTGGTTGATGGATTACTGGGCGGTGTCATGGATTAGGAGAGGGGTGTTGTGGATAGAAAGGAGAAGAGTCTGGGCGGAGTTGTGTGGAGAGAAGTCTGGGCGGTATGGATGGAAAGGAAAGGTGGGACGGTGTGTGGTATGGATTAGAAGGGGACAGCGGATAGAAGAGAGGAATGTGGGTCGGATTTCTGGATTGAGGACGGTGTAGAGAGTGATCCGATGTTTGGAGTTTGTGGAGTGTAGGTCGGTTTTGAAAGGAGAAGGGACGGTGTTATGGCTTGAAGGAAAGTAGAAGGAGGCGGAGTTGATGGAGGTAGTGATCCGGTGTTGCATTTGTGAAGAATTGGGTCGGTGTTTGGAGGAGAACCGATTGGTGATGAAGCTGAATGAAAGGACGGGTGAAGACTTACTGAAGAGCAATCTTTCATTCAGTCGGAATTGACTGCAGAAAGACTCGGAACCGTCTGAAACATTCACTCGGACAAATTTATTTACTCATTCAAATGATAAAATCACATCTTCACTCAGAAGTCCGAGTTAATTTCCACTCGGATTTGACTTCACTTTCACTCAGAAACTTGGACTTTGAAGGACTGGAATCTGGCTGATAGAATTCTTCCATGTCCGAGACTTGCTTTGCTTGGAAATGCATCTTTCTGACCCAACTTACTCGGAATTCCTTTCCTTGGAGATTTCTCACTCGGGCTCAGTGTGAAACTTGAGAGTTTGCCCGAGTGTGATTCATTTCCGGTCGAATTTTTCCTTCCTTGCTAAGAATTACTCGGAAATGCTTTGTTCTGCTTGAGAATGTCATTTTCTCTGAGTGAGACCACTCGGATTCCTCCTTAGTCAGCATTTATTCATTTCAGTGGCCTCTTCTACTCGGAATCCATTCACTCGGAACAGCTTTCACTCGGATTAGTTGCAATCAGAAAGCTCCCACTCGGATTCACTTCAATCAGCAAGCTTTTCACTCGGAAAATAGCTTTGGACATATTTATTGGAGGTCAGTCTCCTTTTTTCACTCGGAATGGATGCAGTCGGGGAGTTTCCACTCAGAATCACCTTTAACCGAGGCTTATTCCATTTCAGCATTGGTCCTTCACTCCAGTCAGCTATTTATCACTCGGAATGGCTTTGACAGGGAACATTTCACTCGGATTTTCCTCGAACAGTGCAGTATTCCACTCGGCATTGCTCTATTCTGAGTCCTTCTACTCGGATTTGGTCATTTCTGAGTTATCCCACTCGGATTTGGCCATTTTGAGTCGGATTTCAGTGCTCTGAGTCGGAATTTTGCTTTCTGAGTCGAATTTCAGCTTTAAAAAGAGAATTCTTTCCACTTTGGGCTTGTTCTTCTTGTTTCTTTATCATTTTATGGTCGTTTTTCTCTTGTTTTTGACCCTTTAATTCCTTAATTCCTGCAAAATAACATACCCAAGTAGAATAGAGTGGAAAGAAAGCAAAAATCGCAATAAATAAAGGAAATATAGTGGATAATGACTAAAATCCTAAGCAATTTAGACCTAATTTATTATATTATAAAGCATTTATCAAAATACCCCAAACCAAAACATTGCTTGTCCTCAAGCAATCACCATATTCACAAGATAAAATACAGAAAACACTAAACTTAATAAACTAAAGAATCCAAAATAGAGAAACAGATTTATTCAAATGCCAATTTTTATTTACTTATGTGAATCAAATTTCAATGTCAAGACTTGAGATACTCTTCTCACAATTTTCACTCAAGTGTTTCAAAGTTTGTGTATCTCTCAAATCATCATAGTCAAAAAACATTACCATAAGCTTGTTAATAAACCAGAGACTCCACAGTTTAGATAGAAAATATGTCAAAGTCTAAAGGTCTTTCAAAGGTTGTAACGCGGCCTTGGGTTGTATTGGTAGGAATTTCAAAAAAATGGAATACAAAAGGGCTTTAACATCATGAATGATTCAAATTACCATTATAATTTTAACAGAGCATATTTTTGAACTTTTATGGACTTTTTTGGAATTCATTCAATATCATCTTTTTGATTTTCTTTTTCTTTTTCTTGCTTTTCTTTGCATCCAATACCATATTTTTCTTAAGTCCTTTTTTTTTTATTTCTTTGCTCCACTAAATTTCCAACTTTTTCACCATTTAAGAGAATATTAGTCAATGAAAGGTTTCAAAGAAAAAATTTTCGCTTTTAGGCTCAAAAGGGGCAACTAGGGGTCAAATTATACAAAATTCTGAGGCTTAAGAATAAGACCTAATTGTGCCTTTATCATCCTAAGACATATAATCAAAAACCATTTTGAATCGGTTGAAAAACAAGTTCTAGAATATTAATGACTATGAGATTCACTCAATCAAGAAGATATGGGTTTTGAAAATTTGTTTGATAAACAACCCATTTTGGCTCAAGTCTAACCATGGAAAGTCTTTTCAAATAAAATTTTAATCACACATAAGGTTCATTTAAGCATTTATTTGGCATTTAAATAATCAAATTTTGAAAATTTTACTCAAAATTTTGGAATCCTTAGATACTTTAGCCTTGTGTTCAAAGTAAATTTATCATGCAATCATGGTAAATTACAAGATTACAAACAAATCAAGGAAAACACACATGCATGAATAATATAACAATCACAACAAAACAAAACAGTTAAGTTTTCTTACCTACCACCCCAAACCAGAATTTGACATTGTCCTCAATGTTAAAATGGATGATAAAGGATAAGAAAACTTACCTGTAGTAACCCCAAACCAGCATCTGACATAGTTGGTTTTTTTTTAATAGAATAAAAGCTTAAAATAAAACAACAACTTTTTATAGGGTTACCTCCCTATCAGTGCTAAGTTTTAAGTCTTCAGCCAGACTTCTCACCGTTTGGATTTACTCATCAGGAGCATCAAACAAGTCCAAGTCACTTGCTTGTTGTATTGGTTGACCGGTGAAGTAATGCTTTACTCTCTGTCCATTTACCCTAAATGTACCAGATTTCTCGCTCCATAGTTCGACAGCTCCAAAGGGAAAGACTTTTGTCACCTTGAATGGTCCCGACCATCGGGATCTCAGTTTACCTGGAAAAAGCTTCAATCTGGAATTAAACAGTAAAACCATATCACCTGGATTAAATGTTCTCCGTTGGATGTGACGATCATGCCATTGTTTGGTTTTTTCTTTATAAATTCTGGCATTTTTGTATGCATCTAGACGGAGTTCTTCAAGCTCATTTAATTCCAACAATCTTTGTTCACCTGCAGCCTTATGATCAAAGTTAAGAGTTTTAACAGCCCAAAAAGATTTATATTCTAGCTCAACAGGTAAATGACAGGGCTTCCTATATACTAGCTTAAAAGGTGTGGTTCCAATGGGAGTTTTATATGCGGTTCGATATGCCCATAAGGAATCATCTAACTTAATAGACTAATCCTTACGTGATGTATTCACCACTTTTTGAAGAATATTTTTAATTTCCCGATTGGATACCTCAACTTGTCCACTAGTTTGTGGGTGATAAGGTGTAGCAACCTTATGCCTAACTCCATATTTCTTTAGAAGGGTCTGAAAAGTTTTCTCAATAAAATGAGACCCTCCATCACTTATAACACATTTTGGGACCCCAAACCTTGGAAATATTATTTTCTTGAAAAGTTTAATAACAGTCTTAGCATCAGAATGGGGTGAAGCAATGGCTTCCACCCATTTTGACACATAGTCAACTGCCACTAATATGAACTGATTTCCAAAAGAAGAGGGAAAGGGACCCATAAAATCAACACCCCATACATCAAACAGTTCAACTTCTAAAATTGTATTCAATGGCATTTCTTGTCTCTTACCAATGTTACCTGTTCTCTGGCAAGCATCACAAGTTAGAACATACTTACGTACATCCTTAAAAATATTTGGCCAATAGAACCCAGCTTGCAATATTTTAGCAGCTGTCTTGGAGGTGCTCATGTGCCCTCCACAGGAAAGAGAATGGCAATGATCCAAGATAGCATGGACATCATCTTGTGAACACATCTCCGAATCATACCATCTGCACATTGCTTGAAAAGGAGTGGTTCATCCCAATAATAATGCTTGACATCTGCATAAAACTTTTTCCTTTGCTGAAAGCTAAGATCAGGAGGTAAGATACCACATGCAAGAAAATTTACAAAATCAGCATACCAAGGAACACGTTGGATACTAAGATTCAAGAGTTGTTCATCTGGAAAAGATTCATTGATGGGAATATTATCTGTTTCTTCTTTTTCAGATGTCAACCTAGATAGGTGGTCAGCGACCAAGTTCTCGGTACCCTTCTTGTCCTTAATTTCCAAGTCAAATTCTTGCAATATTAGAATCCACCTAATTAATCTAGGCTTTGCTTCCTTTTTATTCAATAGATACTTAATGGCAGAGTGGTCAGTGTAAACAGTAACATGTGAACCTACCAAATAAGACCTAAATTTATCAAAAGCGAAGACAATAGCTAACAGTTTTTTTTCAGTTGTGGCGTAATTTACCTGAGCATCATCTAGTGTCCGGCTGGCATAATGAATTACATGGAGCTTTTTATCCTTTCTTTGCCCCAACACAGCTCCTACTGCGTAATCACTCGCATCGCACATCAGCTCAAATGGGAGTTTCCAATCAGGTGGTTATACGATAGGGGCAGAGATTAGAGCTTGCTTTATCCTACAAAAAGCTTCCATACAAGATGAATCAAAATTGAAAGGCACATCCTTACCCAGAAGAGTTGTAAGAGGCTTTGTGATCTTGGAGAAATCCTTAATGAACCTGCGATAAAACCCTGCATGTCCAAGAAAACTCCGAATACCTTTCACATTTGTGGGTGGAGGCAATTTTTCAATCACTTCCACTTTAGCCTTATCAACTTCTATACCTCTCTCAGACACCAGGTGTCCAAGAACTATGCCTTCTCTTACCATGAAATGGCGTTTTTCCCAATTTAGAACCAAATTGGTTTCTTCACAACGCTGCAAGACTTGGCACAAATTTGTTAAACAATTATCAAAATCCAAACCATGCACTGAAAAATCATCCATAAAGACTTCCATCACATTTTCAATAAGATCAGAAAAAATTGCTTGCATACACCTTTGAAAAGTCACAGGTGTATTACATAAACCAAAAGGCATACGTCTGTAAGCATAAGTCCCATAAGGGCAAGTGAAGGTAGTCTTTTCTTGATCAGATGGATGAATGGGAATTTGATGAAAACCTGAATACCCATCCAAATAACAGAAATAAGAGTGTTTCGCAAGTCTTTCAAGCATCTGATCAATAAAAGGGAGGGGAAAATGATCTTTTTTCGTGGCGCTATTTAACTTCCTATAATCAATGCACATGCGCCAACCAGAGACAATCCTAGTAGGAATCAAGTTATGTTTATCATTTTCAATCACAGTTATTCCCCCCTTTTTAGGCACCACATGGACAGGACTTACCCATTTACTACTATCAACAGGATATATTACTCCAGCATCAAGCAATTTCAAAATTTACTTTTTAACCACTTCTTGCATTTTAGGATTTAATCTCCTAAGTGGTTCTACTGTGGGCCTACTTTCATCTTCTACAGTAATCCTGTGCATACAAAGAGAAGGGCTAATCCCTTTGATATCATCCATTGTATAACCTATTACCTTTCTATACAACCTAAGTTGTTTCAAAAGTTTTTTAGTTTCACATGGATTTAATTCAGCATTAATAATCACAGGATATGTGGAATTAGGACCAAGAAATTCATACCTTAATGAAGCTGGTAAGGGTTTTAATTCCACATTGGGGCTTACCACTTTGTCACACATGACCTCAGTATCATGTGGGGCCTCAGAGCAATCAGATGTTTCTGTCGGCTCAATCATGAAAATAGTTTCAAGTGGGTCATTAGGAAGGGTTGATTCCTTTACCACTTGTTCGACAAAATCCACAGTACAGCAAACATCATTATAAGGTTTTTCTAAAACATTTTTCAAGTTGAAATCAACCTTTTGGTCTCCAACAGTTAGAGACAACTTACCATTCTTAACATCAATCACAGCACCTGCAGTTGCTAAAAATGGTCTGCCTAAAATAATAGGAATCAAAGAATCTTCGTCCATTTCAAGCACAACAAAGTCAGCAGGTATAAAAAATTTTCCTATCTTAATAGGAACATCCTCTAAAATTCCTACAGGATATTTTACAGATCTATCAGCCAATTGTAAAGACATCCTAGTAGGTTTTAATTCACCTAATCCTAACTTTTCAGCAACAGATAATGGCATTAAACTCACACTTGCTCCTAAATCACACAATGCTTTATCTATATTCGTGTCACCAATCATGCAAGGAATAGAGAAACTACCTGGATCTTGGAGCTTGGGTGGAAGTTTCTTTTGAATTAGAGCACTGCACTCTTCAGTAAGTGCAACTGTACCATCTTCCTCCAGTCTTCTTTTGTTGGACAGAATGTCCTTCAAGAACTTTGCATATGTAGGCATTTGCTGCAAAGCATCTGTAAAAGGAATATTAATATACAATTTCTTTAAAACATCAAGGAACTTACCAAATTGTTCGTCCAACTTTGCTTTAGCTAAGCGCTGAGGAAATGGAATGGGAGGTTAATATGGCTTAACTTCCTCCTTCTTTTCTTGTGGTTTCTCTTCTTCAATTACTGGATGAGATGAAGATTCATCGACTTTCTTTTCCTCCTTTGCTGTCTTGTCAACTGGCCCATCGTATTGAGTACCACTCCTAAGAGTCACAGCCATGGTTTGGTTGGATGGTCCAGCCTCTGGTTTCCCAGGAAATGTTCCCGGTGCTCTTTGAGAATAGGAGGCTTGTTGGGCAATTTGATTTTCCAATATTTTGTTGTGAGTGGCAAGAGAGTCCACTTTTAAAGCCAAGTTTTTTATTGCATCAGAGAATTCATCATTTTGTTTAAGTTGAGTAGCTACAAATGTCTCCATCAAGGATTCTAGCTTTGATTTTTATGGAATATAGGTTCCTTGTTGAGGTTTGTAGTTACTTTGGAATTGAGGTGGCCTATTTTGGAAGCCAGGTGGACCTTGTGGAGGTCTGTAGTTACCTTGATAGTTTCCACCATAATTTCCAATAGCGTCCACCTGATGCATTTCTTGTTCTTGATTAGGGGTCATTGCTAAATGGCAGTTTGTAGCTCCATGTCCTGAAACACCACAAACTTCACAAACAATATTAGTAGCACCTGTTGACCCTATTTTATCAAGTTTTAATGTTAATGCTTCAACTTTGGCAGAAAGTAAGGAAAGAGCATCAACAGAGTACTTACCTGGTGTTTTAGAACCTCTCTCAGAGTTCCATTGGTGAGTGTTTTGAGCTATTTCCTCGATCAGGTTCTCAGCTTCATCAACATTTTTACTCATGAAGGCTCCTCCAGCTGCAGCATCTAAAGAAATCTTTTGTGTGGAAGTTAGTCCATTATAGAAAATATGGATCGTCAACCACCTTTCTATCCCATGGTGAGGACATTCTCTTAGCAACTCCCTATATCTTTCCCAGGCTTCATACAAGGATTCATCATCTTTTTGTGAAAAATTGATGATTTGTTTTCTCAGCACATCAGTCTTGTTCCTTGGGTACCATTTATTGATAAAAGCACTGGACAATTGTTCCCAAGTCGTGATGGATCCTTTAGGAAGAGAGTATAACCACGCCCTTGCTTTATCTCTTAAGGAGAAAGGGAAAAGTCTTAAGCGAATGGCATCATTGGTGGCTCCGTTCATCTTCAGGGTGTCACAGTATTCAAGAAAGATTTGAAGGTGAAGGTTTGGATCTTCAGAGGGTAAACCTCCGAATTGGTTCTGTTGAACCATTGAGGGTAGTGAAGGCTTCAATTCAAAATTGTTAGCCTCTACTGTGGGTCTAAGAATGCTAGATCCTCTCCCATTAGTGCTTGGAGCGGCAAAATCTCTTAAGGGTCTGTGTTGGTCTGCCATTTGTTTTTCTTTTTGTTCTTTTTGTTGTTTTTGTTGTTTTCTTAAAGCTCTAAGGGTACGTTCTATCTCAGGGTCAAATCCTAAGTTTAGATCGACACTATGGCTTCGTCGCATAAATAGAAAATAAATGACAAATAAAACAAACAATTACAAAAATAAAACAACAACAGATACACAAAATATAGAACAAAATACAAAATTACAAAGAAAATAAAAATATTAACAAGTATGATCTAATCGAATTTCAATATTGCCGATATTTGAGGGACAACAGTCCCCGGCAACGGCGCCAAAAACTTGACAGGGCCCGCAAGCGCACGGGTTATGTCGCGTAATATAAAAGATTATCGTTCTCCACAGGGACTGTGTTCAAAGTACCAGCATATTGAAATTTAATTATCCACACAATTAATTTGGAAGGTTTTTATAAAATAAAGCACAAATTAAAGTTGCATAGAATATAAATAAAATAAAATTTACTTGACACTTAAAAAATCAGAGTTGAGAATATCTTGGGATTTCGGGGGATTAAGACTTTATTTTATGTTTAATGAATTTTAACTTTTCATAAATAAGAATCGAATTAAGTTTTCCAAGGCGAATTTTCCAAAAGCTAATTAATATGTTCCTCTCGGAATCCTATTAATGTACCTAACCTATGGAAAGCGCTGCTTAATCCTCAGAAAGGCCCATTATCGTTTTATGAAAATCCCTTTTATTTCCTCAAAAGAATTTTGATTACTTTCACGGTTTTACCGAGGTCACAAAAAGCATTTCAAAAATCTTAGGTTTAGTTCAAAGCTTTCCGGTAAAAATAAATCTCTCGATTCTATTTATTACCTAAACTTACTAATATACCCGTAAGTATACAGTTTTATCATTTAGGTTCTTGTTAGGAATTACTAAAAGCATTAAACATAATTGAACTAAATGGAAAACAGAAATTTATTTAATTCCAAGTCAAAATAACATTAAAATAAAATATTATCATACCCCCTTTATCCCAAGATAATTAATTTAGCTACTCATGAAATAATTTAAATTCATGTAAATAATGAAAAAATAAAACATACAAGACATGGTAAAAATAAAGACTTACGGGTTTCTCCAAAAGCTCAAAATAATTTACCACTTGTATTTCCTTGTTGCAATATTCTCCACCAATTACAAATTTAAATTCTCACTTTTACAGCCCTCACACTCTTACAAAATAAAAGAAAGAAAAGAAAATAGAAAGAAAGAGAAGAAAAACGAACAGAGAAAGAAAAATGGAAAAGAAGAAAACTAAAGAGAAAAGGAGAGAAAGTAAGGAAGAAAAAAAAGAAATCTAATGGTAATTGATGGAAGTGATTACTGATTGCTCCTGGTTGCTCTCCTTTTTATAGGTGAATGGATGAATGAATCCAGCTAAGGAAACGCGTTAAAATTTGCAAGTGGGAGAAACTTTCGGTGCATGTGATTTCCAGCTGTGCCAACTTGTTTCCAATTTGCATATTTAATATTTCCAATAATTCGGTGCTTGGATTTTAGTGAAGATTGGTGCAGAATGATGAAATTCATAGTGAAAAAATGTTATTTTCCCACAAATCTGAGTGAAAGCTTGCTGGACGGTGTTGGTGAGTGAACTGGACAGCGTGGAGAGGAGTTGCTGTTAGATGGAGAGCTGGACGTTGTGGGCTGGATGGTGTTGAATTAATGAAAAGTCTGGGCGGTCTTGAGAGGGTTACTGGGCGGTGTTATGTATTAGAAGAAGAAAGGGAGACGGTGTTGGGAAGTTGGGCGGTGTGTTGAGGTGAGGACGGTTGGACGGTATCATGTATTAGAAGAAGAAAGGGAGACGGTGTTGGGAAATGAGGACGGTTGGGCAGTGTGTTGAGAGGTGAGGACGGTTGTGGATGGAAAGGAAAAGAGTCTGGGTGGAGTTGTGGATTAGGAGCCTGGGCGGTGTTGGTTGGAGAGAAGAGCCTGGGCGGTGTTTGTTGATGGATTACTGGGCGGTATTGGTTGATGGATTACTGGGCGGTGTCATGGATTAGGAGAGGGGTGTTGTGGATAGAAAGGAGAAGAGTCTGGGCGGAGTTGTGTGGAGAGAAGTCTGGGCGGTATGGATGGAAAGGAAAGGTGGGACGGTGTGTGGTATGGATTAGAAGGGGACAGCGGATAGAAGAGAGGAATGTGGGTCGGATTTCTGGATTGAGGACGGTGTAGAGAGTGATCCGATGTTTGGAGTTTGTGGAGTGTAGGTCGGTTTTGAAAGGAGAAGGGACGGTGTTGTGGCTTGAAGGAAAGTAGAAGGAGGCGGAGTTGATGGAGGTAGTGATCCGGTGTTGCATTTGTGAAGAATTGGGTCGGTGTTTGGAGGAGAACCGATTGGTGATGAAGCTGAATGAAAGGACGGGTGAAGACTTACTGAAGAGCAATCTTTCATTCAGTCGGAATTGACTGCAGAAAGACTCGGAACCATCTGAAACATTCACTCGGACAAATTTATTTACTCATTCAAATGATAAAATCACATCTTCACTCGGAAGTCCGAGTTAATTTCCACTCGGATTTGACTTCACTTTCACTCAGAAACTTGGACTTTGAAGGACTGGAATCTGGCTGATAGAATTCTTCCATGTCCGAGACTTGCTTTGCTCGGAAATGCATCTTTCTGACCCAACTTACTCGGAATTCCTTTCCTTGGAGATTTCTCACTCGGGTTCGGTGTGAAACTTGAGAGTCTGCCCGAGTATGATTCATTTCCGGTCGGATTTTTCCTTCCTTTCTAAGAATTACTCGGAAATGCTTTGTTCTGCTTGAGAATGTCATTTTCTCTGAGTGAGACCACTCGGATTCCTCCTTAGTCAGCATTTATTCATTTTAGTGGCCTCTTCTACTCGGAATCCATTCACTCGGAACAGCTTTCACTCGGATTAGTTGCAATCAGAAAGCTCCCACTCGGATTCACTTCAATCAGCAAGTTTTTCACTCGGAAAATAGCTTTGGACATATTTATTGGAGGTCAGTCTCCTTTTTTCACTCGGAATGGATGCAGTCGGGGAGTTTCCACTCGGAATCACCTTTAATCGAGACTTATTCCATTTCAGCATTGGTCCTTCATTCCAGTCAGCTATTTATCACTCGGAATGGCTTTGACAGGGAACATTTCACTCGGATTTTCCTCGAACAGTGCAGTATTCCACTCGGCATTGCTCTATTCTGAGTCCTTCTACTCGGATTTGGTCATTTCTGAGTTATCCCACTCGGATTTGGCCATTTTGAGTCGGATTTCAGTGCTCTGAGTCGGAATTTTGCTTTCTGAGTCGAATTTCAGCTTTAAAAAGAGAATTCTTTCCACTTTGGGCTTGTTCTTCTTGTTTCTTTATCATTTTATGGTCGTTTTTCTCTTGTTTTTAACCCTTTAATTCCTTAATTCCTGCAAAATAACATACCCAAGTAGAATAGAGTGGAAAGAAAGCAAAAATCACAATAAATAAAGGAAATATAGTGGATAATGACTAAAATCCTAAGCAATTTAGACCTAATTTATTATATTATAAAGCATTTATCATAAAAGCTCACCCCTGCTGTGGCAATATTTTCAGTGAACATTCCTCGGAACTACGAGTAAAGTGGAGCTACTTACCGAGTGGATTAGCTGTGCACCAAGGAACTATATATATATATGTAGATACTGTGTATAATGTTTTGATTGAGCCTTGGCCGGCTCGTGTCTGATGTTAATCTTTTAGAATAGAACAGAATCCCTTGGGGCTGGGAAACATGGCAATATGTTTGTAAATATTGATATACATTCTTATATATATATATATGGTTATGTTTATGCTGTGCTGCATGTTATACCATCCTGTGCGTGATGTTTGATTGGTATATATGTTCATGTTCATCCGAGTGTGTAGGAATGGAAAGACTTAGTATGAAGAGAGTCAAGATATGATCTAGGTAGTGAATTCGTGATCCTGTTGCCGAGTGGGGAAAGCTTTAGGTGTTCTGAGGGGATGAGGGTATACCACTCCGAATGGGGATTGACGCAGTAGATTCCCAATTGATAAACTATCATGATTCAGAGTAGAATAGCCTGATCATGCTTTCGAATAAGGACTTGCCGAGCGAGTGTATGTTATTTCCTTTGGGCTCGCTCGAGCGTTGCTGGGCTCCACTGGAGGGCTTTTGTTTGGCCCTTGTCTCCCCTTGCTTCCCGCTCCCTCCTTCTTCTTGTTGTATCGGGTTATTTGATTTGGGGTGGATTATACAGGCCTTGCTAACTCGAAAATTCAGAAAAATTTCCCTGTTGGTTTTATTTATTAAATTAGAATTTAGGGTGTTACACAAAGGCTAATAATAGTCTAATGGCTTCTAACCTAGCTACGGGTGCATATGTTTCTTCATAATCAATGCCTTCTTCTTGATTATAACCCTTAGCTACTAGCCTAGCTTTATTCCTAGTAATTATGCCATTCTCATCTAGTTTATTCCTAAACACCCATTTTGTTCCTATTATTTGGTGATCATTGGGTCTTGGCACTAATTCCCAAACTTCATTTCTTTCAAATTGATTTAATTCTTCTTGCATGGCCAACATCCAATGTTCATCAATAATAGCTTCATCAATGCATTTGGGTTCTATTTGTGATACAAAGGCTGAATGATTACATGCATTTCTAATAGGGTTTCGAGTACTTACACCTTTTGTTATGTCACCTATGATATTGTCCAAGGGGTGATTCTTTAAGGTGATCCATTCCTTTTGTTGAGGTTCTTCATTTTGTGTTGTATCTCCTTCATCTTTATTTCCTTCTTCATCTTCCAAGTTCATTTCTTGGAAGGTACCTACAAGATCATCAATTTCCTTTCTCGGAGAATTTTGGTTAAGTTCATCAAATTTGACATGTATAGATTCTTCAATTGTACATGTTCGTTTGTTAAAGAGTCGATATGCTTTACTAGTAGATGAATAACCTAAGAATATTACTTCATCAGATTTTGCATCAAATTTGCCGAGATTTTCCTTTCCATTCTTTAAAACAAAGCATTTGCATCCAAATATGTGAAAATAAGAAATATTTGGTTTTCTTCCTTTATAAAGTTCATAGGGGGTTTTCTTTAATATAGGCCTTATCAAACATCGGTTCATAACATGGCACGCAGTATTTACCGTATCGGCCCAAAAATGTTTTGAAATGTTACTCTCACTTATCATAGTTCTTGCGAGCTCCACTAAAGATCGATTTTTCCTTTCAACTACTCCATTTTGTTGTGGAGTTCTTGGAGCCGAAAAATTATGATCAATGCCAAATTTTTCATAAAACTTTTCAAAAAATTGGTTTTTAAATTCTCCCCCATGATCAGTTCGAATGGATGCTATTTTCAAATTTTGTTCGTTTTGGATGATCTTGGCAAGTTTCTTAAATGCATGATATGCTTCATGTTTATGAGTAAGAAACAGAGTCCATGTATATCTAGAATAATTGTAACACCCTAATTTTAATAAAATAAATAAACCCAAAAACAGGGGAAATTTTTCCCAATTAAACCAAGAATAACCGGGCACCAAGGAAATACGGGAAAGGAAGGCAAGAGAAACAAAACCGACCCAAAAAGGTAGACAGCGGAAGAAGAAACGCTCAGGCGAATCCCACAAACAGCGCCCACTCGCTCAAGGGAGATCCGACTCCGCTTGAGCGAGGCAACCCAACTTACTCAGGCGAGCACACATTCGCCTAAGCTAAACCACCAGAGCCTTCCCTCAGAACCACACTCGCTGGAGCGAATCCCACATTCGCTGAAGCGAGAGGCCACACTCGACATTCGGTTACTCGGTACAAGGGTTTCATTCACTCAGAAACAACCCCATCACACATACTTCCCATACCTTAGCTCCTTACATCTATCCACCCAGTTCATACAAGCAATCCACTCAGGTAAGGAGAGTTATCCCACACAGGATCCTTAACTGTCACTCGGAATATTTCCCAATCAAACACCACTCGATGTATTCCAACCTTAACACAATCGGATCACTTACACATTCACTACTCGGTATACATTCACACATTCACTCGGGAAAACAGGAAGTCAAGTCCCACTCGGACTTATTCAAAACTCAACCACCCGGGATACAGATCCTCACTCACTCGGATTTTACATCATTCACTCGGAATAATCACGCCTAGTATTACTTGGAAATTCCCCCATTAAATCACACAGAATAGGTTCATCAAAGGAGTTTTTCTCATAATCCTTTTAAGTCTTCACCACTCGGAAAGACGGCCCATTCACTAGAACTTCACTCGGAACTGGATCTAAACCTCCTATATTCCTCTCAGGGTTCATTAACTTAGAATTATTCATACAACATCAGTTATATCCCAGTCGGTAAGAAGCATCAAATCAACATAAAACACTTATGTATAAATATATGTTCCCAGAAATATAAACCTGCCCACAAATCCAATCTACCGACCCATATATATGTAACCATATACTCGGAATACTCATTATCTTAACATTATACATTTACCAATACTTACAATACCATACAAGTGACACCATGACTATACTTCTTATAATCAATCTTTATAAATGAATATATTTAATCGTCATTTTACATGAGAGCCGGCCAAGGCTACACTGACTAAACATAATAAACGCAATACAAGCACTCAACAGTCGGAGTACACCACACTCGGACTTGAGGCCCTATCATCGTTTCCGAGTCCGACCTGCACATACTGAAAAATGGTGTAGGGGGTGAGCATCTTAAATATTAAATGATAGATACTGACTCGGATTGTCCCACAATTGTGCAACAATATATATACACATAATTATACATGGCGACAATTAAGGTCAGAACAGTGCCAATCAACCAAGACACACATAAGACCTTTACCGATCGGAATCCACCAGTTATCACTCGGCCATATGCACATATCCTTTCAATAACATTAACATAACAACAACCAGTAACATTATAATGCCAATGAATCAGAACGCACATATTCAACATTTCTCGATTAGAACCCAACAGTTCTCACTCGGCTATATACACATAACATTTCAATAACATTAACATATATTCATAGAACATATTTCAATCAGCATCAACAGCATATGTATACAGAATAATTCACTCGGTTATATACATTCATCATCTCATTAACACCATCACATGCATAATCAAATTCCAATCAACATCAACAGTACATATACACAGATTATTTCACTCGGTTCCGTATTTGTTGTAATCGGTTTTGACGTTGCAATGTAGGCTCCCAGCCTTTTTACACATAGCTCTCAGCTATCAATTCAGCTCCAAGCTGCTTGGCCGTTTTACAGGTACCCAACCGTTTGCCCACAAGGTGACACTAACGCTCTCAGCGCCAACGGAGGTGTTCACGAGCAGCCCGAGTCCTACTCAAAGGCTACCTTGAGTCCCACTCAAAAGGATTTCACAGCGTCCAACGCTTTTAAATAACCGATGGTAGTGTCCCACACTATGTGCTCCAAGCACAAACGCATCCCATGCGCCACACGCGGATTCATCACACAATACAGAGTTCATATGCACAGCAATACATGCATCTCATACAATCGGCATCATACATCATCAGAACTCAAACAGCACATGCATCTCATGCAATCGGTATAGCACATCACCAGAACTCAGACAGCACATGCATCTCATGCAATCGGTATCATAACTCAATAGACTAACACAACAATACATGTATCGATGTGACATATTATCAGATTCACTGAGTCAACATTTTATCATATACAGTCAGCATTTTATATTCGTAACAACTCGCATGTCACATAAACCACACGGTAATCATCATCAACAATTCAGCACACCCTTTCCATGCAATCATTCGACATTCTCAAGGCTATCAGCATGCATTTCAAGGACGGGACTAAACATGCAACACTCAACCCTCACTCATCATGCACCCAGGTATTACACACTCCTCATGCAAGCACAACACACAGTCAGAATACAGAAACAGCAATTATCAGTACCCGGAACCCGTCCATAACCCATGCATTTAAGATATAAGGTACTCCCCCTACCTGGAGTAAAGCTTCCAGTCGGTCAACACGATACTCTGTTCTAGAGGAACACTGAGTCACTCTTAGTACATCTGCATGCAAGGATAGGGGAGGCCATTCGAGCCTCTGAGATGCCCAACTCTCGGTTCGCTCTCTGGAGCAGGTCCATCACAACACTGGTGAATGCTCCAACCACCCCGAAGCACTTCGTAGTGTAGATCTCCACTGAGACTCAGGCAGCTTCGAGCAAAGGAGAGGGAGAAGGAGGGAAGTTGACTAAGGGAAATGAAAGAACAGGGAAGGAACAACGTGTCGTTCTTGTATCGTCGAAGGAGAAACTCTCAATTCGACTTTGTCACCCTCGTGCTTGACGAAGGAAGGAGAAGAAGAACGAAGAGCAAAGAAGAAGAAGAAAAGAAGAGAGAACGGAAGGGAGAGAAGTCTGAAGGGAAAAATGAATAATAAAGTGGCCCAGTAGCACATATATATGCATGCATGGAGAAGGGAAGAGTGGGGTGGGAAATCGTGCACAGCAGCAGCTCCCACACGCGTCACACGCACATAGTTACAACTAATCGGCCTTTATTTCCTTAAGTTAAATTAATTAAGTCAATTATAATTAATAAATAATTTTCCCACTTTGGAATTATTATTTTAATGATTTATTTTTATTCGGCAATTAATTATTAAATCGGGATGTTATAGTTCTCCCCCTCACAAAAGAATTTCATCCTCGAAATTCAATCGGTGACTCACCTTAAATAAATAACTCAGAAAATTGCTGTCTCAATTACTTACACGATTGTGCTTCCACAAACATTCACCGACCGGATCACAATTTCACTCGACAAAGCTTCACCTCTCAAGCGGTTTACCGACCGCCCCACAATTCCAGTCGGCAAAACACAAAAGTCAGGTCCTACCTGATTACAACCTCATCATAGAATTCAATATATTTGGGGACTCAATTTTTAAAACATACAAGTTACCTCATTTAACTCAGCCCAAACACCACAATCAATGGCACCCTCTAGTCCTTTGGCCACTCGGCCCTACATTCCCAACTCCAATCGGCATATTTACACCACCGGGTTCCCCGAATCAATGAGTCACTCGGCACAGCCATGAACTCACACAGAGCATAGGCTCAAAATTATGTCACTCGAGACACCTTCTAGATGTTAATCAACCAGCTGGGAAGAATTCAGTCGGTAAACAGCATTACCGATTCCCACTAATACTCACTTCCGACCTATTCGCCTCAGATTAAACCCTCGGATTCTCGAAATCCGACAATAAAAATTCCTTTCTTAACCCAAAATGAACACTCAAAAGAGTTTCCATGTGCTTCAATTAGCACAATTTGCCTGGATTTACTTCGTACAGGCGCCACACTCAGTTCTAACATCTCAGGTTTCTAACTATTCCTTCGGCTTTCATGCTTACATACTGAGAATATCACTCGGTCCTCTCACACAAAATATCATTCGGGGTTCAAGGGTAATTCTCACTCGGAAATCTTTCCACTTACCAGAAATTCACTCGTAATTCGAGCCTACCTCGAAACCAAACCTGAGTTCAGCCCAGCAGTCTCAATTACTAACCTGAGTACGACTTCAATTAAATCCTTCTCTCGGATATCTACTCCGCTCGGAGACCCTTTACTCGAAAACTTGCACACTCTAAGTTCCATTTTCCGACCAGAAGTACTTTTCTCCTGGAGAAAGATCACTCGGTGAAACATCACACGGGTATTAGGGATTCTACACTCGATATCTCTCCACTCAACATCGTTCCACACGGTACCATCCCACTCGGAAGTGGTACACTCCGAGTCACATCACTCGAATCTTACCTTACTCAGAATGTTACGCTCGGACACTATTCCCTTAACTTAATAATGATCCTCCCTATAAGGTTTTACTCGGAACACCATAACCTCACTCAGTAGTCCTTTCTCCCAGAAGGTTTTCAATCGGAATTATCTCTACCTTCTCATACTCGGAATATACTAATCTTTCCCGAGCAATTCCTTACCTCCTAGATTACCTTCGCTCAAGATCCTGGTCCCCTTATTAAACTGACAGTATCACTCAGTTAACCTTATAAAACTCCAATTTCAGTGACAGACTTGATCACCCCTCTTGTTTCAATAACTAATCATCATTTTAGTAGTCACTTTTTACCCAGCACCCTCTAATCCTCTCGGAGGCAACCCATCAAGGTTAAACAAACCCTCTATCTTTATTTTGATACATAACCACTTATTATTCACTTAATACAACTCTCATCTTCACTCAAAGCAGTCCGATAGACTCACCATCACCATAAGCAGTTACAGCCTCACTTGCCTGACTTATGAATTGCTACATCCGACTTATAGGATGACGTCTCATTCCTATAGGGTTACAACAATTACACAGTCACTGCAACGTGTACGCTGCCACAATACCTATGGCCTGAAGAGTCATCTCAGGACAGCATGCCTCGCACTGACCAGACTCACTCGACTAATACTAATTCACACGGTAATTAATGGCAGTCCTCACACATTATAAGAAATACATCTACATCAACATCATCATTATACATCACATAGGGTATATCACGCGGCAAAATCATGAAAATTATTTATCACTTCTATAAAACAGTATAATGACAATACAACAATCGGCTTCTAGCCAACACCGGGTAAATATTTCCTCTAAATCTTATTCTTCACAAAACCATGGCTCGGATTAAATTCTTAATTCTCAGCTATATAATAACATCACTCACTCGGGTTCATGCAATTCAATCAGGATTAAGTAATTCACAATCACATATGCTGTCATAACACGCCATGGACTCGGCAACGGCAATAATGTACATACAAACACTCAGTCGGATTTCATACCAATTATTCATGGCTATATTATTGTTCACTGTAGCATGCACCATAACCATAACATCATATTGCACTCGGTAATAGCATCGATATATATATGTACTCATCCAATCAGATTTACCCAAACCAATTCCAAACTATATTAAGGATTTCATTCACAATATCATATCCACATGTTCATATAATTCACACTGAGCTCATTGACCATCATAAGTGTGCACACAAACATCCAATCAGAAATTGCACCATAACATACATTCTCAATTATAACATCATATCACACTTGGCAACAGCATCAATACATGCACATTCATTCAGTCAGAACTCACTCATACAACATCATCAAGTCGGAATCTACTCGAATCATTCAAATCCATGCAAATCATGTTAGTCTCAATAGCAACGTTCATACACTCATGCATGCGGATCCGACTTAAACAGTGATTTCAGTTGCAGATTCCTTCCCGGCCCCTCGTCCACTAGCCCTTTCCATGTGGTACCGGTCACCTCGTGACGTCTTGAGACTCAGCTCTAGCTCCATCGGTTACCACGGGTCCTCGGGGAACTAGCGAGGAATCTGTGACTAAAAATCCTCTCATGTATGTAATTCTCATGCAATTTCATACAAGCATCCAAGCTTACCAGGTGCGTCTCACGCAACCATTAATAGGTCACCACCGTTTCAACACGACATATAGATTCACTCAGAATTTCACAGTTTCATCACAGCATCACAGGCGTTTGTCATAGTGACTCATAACAAGCAAAACAAGGTAATAATACTACAACACATCCTCTCGGCATTTTTAACGAAGTCAGCATGCATTTCAACATAACATCCAAATGGAAATCAACAGATCGACTCACATATCATGCATTCAGAAATCATCATGGCATTCTCATTCATATACATTTGAACATGAAACTGCAAACAGAACTCAGAGAATCATCCCCTTTTAACTCATGAACTCAGCAATAATGGTAACACTCTTATTCGCAAGCATTCAGTCGGCATTCATAGAAATATTAACATGCACTCATGGACAGAGTCACACAACACTAAACAGTTTACAAATACCATAAATCCAGGAGTTGCACGCACTATTACTTAATCACAACACAGCTATCAACACATACACACGATAATCATTCAAGTCTCAATGAGTTACTACGTAATTGCTTCACTCGGCTCAACACTTACAAGAGAAATAAATTATTAGACTTAGAATTCCTAAGGGGTCACTATTTATCTAGTATCCCACGATGGGTACCTCACAACATTCAAATATTATTATAAGGCCTAATATCATTCACTCGGTTTCCTCAGCCAGCCACCGAGGCGCAATCCCAATTTAACATATACCCGACCTCACCTTTACTCACTTATCTCACACCCAGATTTTCAATTTAGGAAACTACAACATATCTCTTATACCGCAAATCATATACATCATATACTATTCATTCCTCACACATTCAATTTCCTCAACAACGCACAGGCATACAACCACACCATTCATAGTCAAATATATACCAAATCCAATAGAAGATCATAAGCATATATCATTACACAAGTCATGATTGAACATGTATCAACATTTAACGGAATATCACAAGCAATTATGACAATTTGGTATAATGCACTCAACCACCCACTAACAGTAGGCAAACCTTGGCCATGGACCTTTTGGTCTGCTCTGATACCAAAATGTAACACCCTAATTTTAATAAAATAAATAAACCCAAAAACAGGGGAAATTTTTCCTAATTAAACCAAGAATAACCGGGCACCAAGGAAATACAGGAAAGGAAGGCAAGAGAAACAAAACCGACCCAAAAAGGTAGACAACGGAAGAAGAAACGCTCAGGCGAATCCCACAAACAGCGCCCACTCGCTCAAGCGAGATCCGACTCCGCTTGAGCGAGGCAACCCAACTTACTCAGGCCAGCACACATTCACCTAAGCTAAACCATAAGAGCCTTCCCTCAGAACCACACTCGCTGGAGCGAATCCCACATTCGCTGAAGCGAGAGGCCACACTCGGCATTCGGTCACTCGGTACAAGGGTTTCATTCACTCAGAAACAACCCCATCACACATACTTCCCATACCTTAGCTCCTTACATCTATCCACCCAGTTCATACACACAATCCACTCGGGTAAGGAGAGTTATCTCACACAGGATCCTTAACTATCACTCGGAATATTTCCCAATCAAACACCACTCGATGTATTCCAACCTTAACACAATCGGATCACTTACACATTCACTACTCGGTATACATTCACACATTCACTCGGGAAAACAGGAAGTCAAGTCCCACTCGGACTTATTCAAAACTCAACCACCCGGGATACAGATCCTCACTCACTCGGATTTTACATCATTCACTCGGAATAATCACGCCTAATATTACTTGGAAATTCCCCCATTAAATCACACAGAATAGGTTCATCAAAGGAGTTTCTCTCAGAATCTTTTTAAGTCTTCACCACTCGGAAAGACGGCCCATTCACTAGAACTTTACTCGGAAATGGATCTAAACCTCCTATATTCCTCTCAGGGTTCATTAACTTAGAATTATTCATACAACATCAGTTATATCCCAGTCAGTAAGAAGCATCAAATCAACATAAAACACTTATGTATAAATATATATTCCCAGAAATATAAACCTGCCCACAAATCCAATCTACCGACCCATATATATGTAACCATATACTCGGAATACTCATTATCTTAACATTATACATTTACCAATACTTACAATACCATACAAGTGACACCATGACTATACTTCTTATAATCAATATTTATAAATGAATATATTTAATCGTCATTTTACATGAGAGCCGGCCAAGGCTACACTGACTAAACATAATACATGCAATACAAGCACTCAACAGTCGGAGTACACCACACTCGGACTTGAGGCCCTATCATCGTTTCCGAGTCCGACCTGCACATACTGAAAAATGGTGTAGGGGGTGAGCATCTTAAATATTAAATGATAGATACTGACTCGGATTGTCCCACAATTGTGCAACAATATATATACACATAATTATACATGGCGACAATTAAGGTCAGAACAGTGCCAATCAACCAAGACACACATAAGACCTTTACCGATCGGAATCCACCAGTTATCACTCGGCCATATGCACATATCCTTTCAATAACATTAACATAATAACAACCAGTAACATTATAATGCCAATGAATCAGAACGCACATATTCAACATTTCCCGATCAGAACCCAACAGTTCTCACTCGGCTATATACACATAACATTTTAATAACATTAACATATATTCATAGAACAGATTTCAATCAGCATCAACAGCATATGTATACAGAATAATTCACTCGGTTATATACATTCATCATCTCATTAACACCATCACATGCATAATCAAATTCCAATCAACATCAGCAGTACATATATACAGATTATTTCACTCGGTTCCGCATTTGTGTGTAATCGGTTTTAACGTTGCAACGTAGGCTCCCAACCTTTTAATACATAGCTCTCAGCTATCAATTCAGCTCCAAGCTGCTTGGCCGTTTTACAGGTACCGAACTGTTTGCCCACAAGGTGACACCAACGCTCTCAGCGCCAACGGAGGTGTTCACGGGCAGCCCGAGTCCCACTCAAAGGCTACCTTGAGTCCCACTCAAAAGGATTTCACAGTGTCCAACGCTTTTAAATAACCAATGGTAGTGTCCCACACTACGTGCTCCAAGCACAAACGCATCCCATGCGCCACACGTGGATTCATCATACAACACAGAGTTCATATGCACAGCAATACATGTATCTCATGCAATCGGCATCATACATCATCAGAACTCAAACAGCATATGCATCTCATGCAATCGGTATAGCACATCACCAGAACTCAGACAGCACATGCATCTCATGCAATCAGTATCATAACTCAATAGATTAAGATAGCAATACATGCATCGGTGTGACATATTATCAGATTCACTGAGTCAACATTTTATCACATACAGTCAGCATTTTATATTCGTAACAACTCGCATGTCACATAAACCACACGGTAATCATCATCAACAATTCAGCACACCCTTTCCATGCAATCATTCGACATTCTCAAGGCTATCAGCATGCATTTCAAGGAGGGGACTAAACATGCAACACTCAACCCTCACTCATCATGCACCCAGGTATTACACACTCCTCATGCAAGCACAACACACAGTCAAAATACAGAAACAATAATTATCAGCACCTAGAACCTGTCCATAACCCATGCATTTAAGATATAAGGTACTCCCCCTACCTGGAGTGAAGCTTCTAGTCAGTCAACACGATACTCTGTTCTAGAGGAACACTGAGTCACTCTTAGTACATCTGCATGCAAGGACAGGGAAGGCCATTCGAGCCTCTGAGACGCCCAGCTCTCGGTTCGCTCTCTGGAGCAGCTCCATCACAACGCTGGTGAATGCTCCAACCACCCCGAAGCACTTTGTAGTGTAGATCTCCACTGAGACTCAGGCAGCTTCGAGTAAAGGAGGGGGAAAAGGAGGGAAGTCGATGAAGGGAAATGAAAGAACAGGGAAGGAACAGCGTGTCGTTCTTGTATCGTCGAAGGAGAAACTCTCAATTCGACTTCCTCACCATCGTGCTTGATGAAGGAAGGAGAAGAAGAACGAAGAGCGGAGAAAAAGAAGAAAAGAAGAGAGAACGGAAGGGAGAGAAGTCTGAAGGGAAAAATGAATAATAAAGTGGCCCAGTAGCACATATATATGCATGCACGAAGAAGGGAAGAGTGGGGTGGGAAATCGTGCACAGCAGCAGCTCCCACACGCGTCACACGCACATAGTTACAACTAATCAGCCTTTATTTCCTTAAGTTAAATTAATTAAGTCAATTATAATTAATAAATAATTTTACCACTTTGGAATTATTATTTTAATGATTTATTTTTATTCGGTAATTAATTATTAAATCGGGATGTTACAATAATCATCCACAATCACAAGACCATAATAATTTCCACCAAAACTCTTAATTTTTGAAGGTCCAAATAAATCCATATGTAAAAGCTGTAAAGGTCTATTTGTTGAAACAACATTTTTCGCTTGAAAAGAAACTTTTACTTGTTTTCCCTTTTGACATGCGTCACAGAATTTATTTTCGAACTTTAATTTTGGTAAACCAATTACTAAATCTTTTGAAATGAGTTTATTCAAATGGTCTATATGAATGTGAGCAATTCTTCTATGCCATAGCCATGATTCATCCTCTTTAGTTATGAAGCATTGCACATCATTTGAAGCAAGGCAATCAAGATTAATTATATAAATATTATCAACTCTTTGACCAACGAATTTTATTTCCTTGTTTAGCTTATTTTCAATTATGCAACCATTTGATTCAAAAATAATTTTATAGCCTTTGTCACATAATTGACTAATACTAAGCAAGTTATGTTTAAGTCCTTCAACATATAATACATTGTTTATAGAAGTGGAAGAGTTTTTACCGATATTTCCGATTCCTAGTATTCTTCCCTTCGTGTTATCTCCATAAGTAACGAATCCCTTATTTCGTGGAGTAAATGATATGAACTTTCTTTTGTCTCCCGTCATGTGTTTTGAACACCCACTATCCAAATACCAATGGGTGTTGCTTGCCTTGAAGCATACCTACAAAACAAGATTAATTTAGAGAACTAGGTACCCATTGTATGTTGGGTCCTTTAATGTTAGCTTATGGTAATGTTCCTTTAGGAACCCATACTTTTCTCACAACCTTTGGTCCTAGCTTTCTAACATTACAATTAGATGCATTATGTCCTTTGAAGCCACAATAGTTACATTTCATGAAAGGTGTAGATGATTTACTAGGTGGTACAAAGAAACTTTTGTAATGTTTTTCTTTCTTGCTAGCATGTGATCCTTGATTATATCCTAATCCGGTTTTATTAAACATGCAACGTTGTTTTCCAAGAAGTGCATCTAAATTATCTCTACCATTAGTGAATCTCTCTATGGTCTTGTTTAAGTCTAGGACCTTCTCTTCTAGATCGATGCATTTCTTAGCAAATTCACAAGGTTTACTCTCAGAGCATGCTTGGACATTTTCTAACTCTTCTTTTAAACATTCATTTTCTTTGCAAACTTCCATAAGATGCATTTCTAGAGTATCACTTGTTTTTCTAGACAATTTAAGCCTATTAGAGACTTTTGTAAATTTATCATACAATTCATTAAAAGCATCAAGCAATTCTTCTTTATCTAGGTCATGGAGACTTACCTCATTTTCCTTTTCAGAGTGATTGGCCATTAAACAAAGATTTGCTTCTTCATTGTCTGAATCATCGGAGTTACTTATGTTATTTTCATCCCATGCAATGTAAGCTCTTCTTCTTCCTCTTTTCTCCTTGCCTTTCTTCTTGAGATTTGGGCAATCCGCCTTGAAGTGCCCTTCCTTGCCACATTCAAAAAAATTAGGTGAAGAAGATGATTCGTTAGGAATAGGTCTCTTACCTTGAGGTTTGAAATTCTTTTGGAATCGTTTGTTTTTCATGAACTTTCCGAATCTCTTCACAAACAATCCAAATTCCTCCTCATCATCAAGTTCACTACAAGATTCTTCTTCACGTGTGGAGGTGGCCTTGAGAGCTAGGCCTTTCTTCTTAGAGACTTTTTCTTCTTCCTCCGCTTGTTTCAAGTCTTTTAATTCCTGTTCTTGTTCTTGGAGTTTACCAAACAAAGTGGCAAGAGACATATCATTTATTTTGGGAGATTGCTTAATGGCCGTAACATGAGGTTGCCATTCCCTAGTAAGACTTTTTAGAACTTTGTGGATAAGTTCCTTGTTAGTATAAGATTTACCAAGTGTAATAAGATGATTAATAATCAAAGTAAATCTCTTTTGAAGTTCTAAAATAGTTTCATTGGAATTCATTCTAAAACTTTCATATTGACTGGTTAAAGTACTAATCTTAGAGTCCTTAACATCGCTAGTTCTTTCATGAGTTACTTGAAGGGTATCCCACATTTCCTTAGCAGAATTACAAGTCATTATTCTGAAAAATTCATCGGGACCTAATGCCATAGTGATGAGATTTTTAGCTTTATAGCCGTATTGTACTTTCTTCTCCTTATCACTAGTCCATTCATCCATAGGTTTTTCAACATTTTTATTATCAACAGTATGCATTGGTGTGTAAGGAACATTTTCAATTGCATTCCAAATTCTTAAATCAATAGATTAAATGAAGATTTTCATTCTTTCCTTCCAAAAAGCATAGCTTTCCCTATTGAAAGCGGGAGGTCTATTTATGGCACCACCCTCGGGAAAAAGGTTTAGAGAACTTGAGGCCATTTATTCTCTTGAAGCTGTTAAGCTTGATCTACCAAGAGTCAAGCTCTGATACCAATTGTTATTCAAGTGGCCTCAATACTCAAGAGGGGGGGTGAATTGAGTTTTTAAAACTTTGCTTGGAATGCCTTTAAACTTAGTTCTTTTATCACAAGTTTAGAAATTATGCAAGTGAAGTCAATTATAATGCAAAAGACAATGCAAAACAAGAGATAGATATAGCTGAGACAATATATCAAACACTTGGTATGCAATGTTCAAGGTTAACTAAATCAAGCAAACTCAAGTATCCAAATCATAATCAATCAATCCAAATCAATTAAGTGCAGTATATAAATGTAAAAGAGTAAGGGAGAAGAGCTTGCAAACCAATTTAACGAGTTCCACCAACCCCAGTGTATGTCTCGCCTTCAAGCAACCCACTTGAAGGATTTCCACTATTAAAGTTTAGAGATTACGAGCTATGAGCAATTGCAGCTTCCTAGTGTCCCACACTCAATAACTCAATCCTCACTAGCACAAGGGTAACCCACCCAATCTCTCAAACTCTCAATACCCAAAGGTTGAACCCCAACCTTTGTGACCACTCAACCTAGAGTGAAAACCTTTGTGTTTGGTGTAGTGTTTACAAGCAAGTAACTCTCTTAATAGAGTGGATAAACAAATGATAGCTAGCACAAATTCTAACTCTTAACAAGAGAGGATATACAAATGAAATCTCAGAATATACAAGAGTGATAACACACTAAGCACAAGAAAGGAATGAAGCATTGATTGCCTCTTGTAGTTGTGTGTTGTGCTTGAGTTCCTCTTGCATTTATAGAGCCATTTCAGAGCTTGGTGAAGTCCCTAGCCATTGCAAGTTAGAGGGCATCTGAGAAGTGATGGAAATGTGAGCTGGTTTCCCACTAAAAAGTGTTTTCCCACTATCGTAATCGATTACTCATCGAGCTGTAATCGATTACACTTAATTTTTTAGTTCAGTTCGTGCTGTAATCGATTAGCCCTTTCTGTGTAATCGATTAGTTTCAAGTCAGAATGCTTGTAATCGACTAGACCTTTTTGTGTAATCGATTAGTTTCAAGTCAGAATGCTTGTAATCGATTAGATCTTGGCCTGTAATGGATTAGCTATAACCCCTGATGCATTTAATTTAGTTCTTGATCTTGGTAATCGATTAGCACACATGTGTAATCGATTATTGTCATTCCAGTAGCTTGGTAATCGATTGGCTGAAGTCCTGGAATCGATTAACATGTATTCCTGATACATTTAATTCAATTTTTGATATTGGTAATCGATTAGCATGTTGGTGTAATCGATTAGTTGTAAGTCAGAAGCTCTGTAATCGATTACCTGAGGTCTTGTAATCGATTGTATGAGAAACAGAAGCTATCTAATCGATTAGCTTATACTCCTTAATCGATTAGCTACGTAGTTTTTCTGGGTCTGATTCTAAGTCTTTGTTTTTGCAAGAATTTCTTCAAGAGTCCTTTGTCATTATCAAAATCCTTGAACCTGTAGTCATATTCAAACACATGGCGCTTTTTTAATTAAATCTTTGGTATTTGGGCCGGACCAAAAGAGGTGTTCATAGTCCTGAAATTCCCTGAGCAGCTTAATCAGTTCTTCTCATCGTTCTTTACTTAAAAAGGTACCAATCTTGACCTCTTTAACCTCTCCTTCGTCCCCCAGGTTAATGGTTTCAACCTTTTCCTGATGGGGTTGAATTTCCTTATCCTCTTACTCTAATAACCTTGTCAACTCGGGTGAAGGTTCAACGTCTTCCTTACTTTCTTCGTCGACATAATCGTTCAGATAATCAAAATCATGAAACAAAACCGAGTTCTCGTTACTCTCAGAGGAATCACTTTTGGATCTGCATTTTATTGTATTATAGCGAATGAAAAAGAAAACAAGCAAGTGAAAGGCCCATATAAGAGGATATCAAGCAAAATGAGATATTAGAATCTGACAGTGTTCATTAACTAAACAAATAAACAAGTTTTTGCCTTTATTACAAAAAGAGGTCCCAAAGCCTTAGGCATAGTAGAGGGACCAACAAGTCATAAAAAATATTATTACTTTGACAAAACGTTTAGAGTCGTGGGGAACTCCATGATCTCCTAGTTATGATAAGTCTTGAAAAGACTTAATTATTTCACCTTTTATTTAACTTAATTCATTTAATTTTGTTTAGTTTGGCATTATTACTTAATAAATTGTCATTAATTTTAGTTTTATTTATTTATTTCAAAAGTGTTTGAATTATGCAAGAAAATGATTAAAAGGATAAAGTATATAAGGAATTATGCTTATTTATAAATTCACTAACCCAGCGTACATACGCTGGACAGCCAGCGTACATACGCTAAGCATTTATTTGTTTGAATTTTACAGGACCAGGAATAAATGCCACGCTCAAGCGAGGAAGCTCCAAGCTCAAGCGTGAGGGATACATGCAATTTACGTGAAAGGAGGCCACAACATGCAAATCTCGATCACGCTCAAGCGTGACCATTCACGCTCAAGCGTGAAGTCCAAAAACCATTCATGCTCAAGCGAGTATTCAACAGAATGCATAAAGTAAAGCTCACGCTTAAGCGCGAGTCCTTCACGCTCAAGCGTGAAGGTGGTTATTTAATTTCTGTTTTTCCCTCCAAGTGAAGTGCTACACCATTGTTGTTTTTTGTTGTACCTTAGTAACTTAAGTAATGTATTTAATTAATTATTTCTCTGTAATTATGTATTTAGTTTAGTTAGTTAATTATTAATTAAGTATTTCTTTGTAATTAAGTTAGTTAGTTAGTTAGATGTCTATATATACTTGTAAATACTCTGTAAGAAGAGGAGGATAGAACACACATAAGCAATAACACGATTCATTTTCTCATTTCCAATCTCTCTATAATTCTTTTCTCTCTCTAAATTCTCTCGTCCATGTCTCTCCACATTCCTTCGACGGAATCCATTTCCATGGGTTTCTAAACCCCTAGGGTTGGGATTGCTGAAGCTTCTGATGGAATCTTAAAGCTACATTGAGGAGATTATCTTTTGACATAAGAGGAGAACAAGCTAAGAAGTGTATCTACTCTGCTGAATTGACAAATTCAGATCCAAATGAAGAATCTCACCAGTGAGGAATCATGGTTGAGGCTTAGGTAACTTCTGGCTTCCTAACTAATTCAGGCCTAGTAATTAGGTGAATAGTTAGGGTTCAACCCCCAATTTCGCATTAGATTTCTCTGTCATTGAGTACCTAAGGGATTAGGGTTTAATGCTTAGGAATTAGTGTCATTCACCTAAGGAATTAGGGATTAACCAACTGTGAATTGTCCTCTTGCATCTGAAGCTTAATTGAACCTTAATTGCATGTTTATTGATGAAGTTATAAGCTAAAGTAATCCTAACCTATCTTCCATTAATCACATTTCACATTTTGTACTGCTTCTGAAAATACAAAAACATAGAAAATATGAAACAACAAAAAAATAGAATGAATTGCAACTGCTTGTGTTGGTTCAGCTTGTACTAGTCTAAGATTGTGGTAATTACCACAATCCCTGTGGGAATGATCAAATATATTACAAATTTAACGATTGGTGCGCTTGCCAAAAGAAAATAAATCCTCTGAGAGTCACACAATAAGTCGATAACAATTCAGGATTTTTACACTAAGTTAATGGCTCCGGATTTGTTGCATCAAGTTAATGGCGCTGTTGTCAGGGATTGTTAAGTAATATCAACAATCCTTGGACCGGTACTAGACTGAACCATTTAATTTTGTTTTGCATTTAGTAGTAGTTTAATTCTTATTTTTAATATAGTAGTAGTTTTTGTGTAACAGTAACAGTAGCTTTAACTTTGTTGTGTGAAATATTCGGTGTATGTAGTCAAGGAACAGAGGAGAGCCTTTCTTCTTTGATCCTGATATTGATTTGTTAGAACTTAAGCTTAGAAAGGAGAAAAACCAAAAAGAACAGCAAGATATAGAACAGAGGAGAGTTATACTAGGTGACTACTCTAGGCCTACTGAAGAAGGATCGCAATCTAGCATCCTTAGGCCTCCAATTACAGCTAATAACTTTGAAATTAAACCGGCTTTGCTACAGTTGGTTAGAAATGATCAATTCAGAGGAAGTGAGGTTGAGGATCCAAATTTTCATCTAGCAACCTTCCTCCAAATCTGTGATACTGTAAAAATGAATGGAGTCCCTGAAGAGGCAATAAGACTGGGATTATTTCCTTTTTCTTTAAGGGACAGGGCTAAGGCTTGGTTGCAAAGCCAACCAAGAGGTAGTATTTCTACTTGGCAGGATTTACAAAGAAAATTTCTAATTAAATATTTCTCTCCTTCCAAGTATGCCAAATTGCACACTAAAATCACTTGTTTCCAGCAGAGAGAGGGTGAATCTCTAATGGAAGCATGGGATAGGTATAAAGAGAGTTTAAGGAAATGTCCTCACCATAGGATTCCTGATATGCAGCAAGTTACCATATTCTATAATGGTGTAAGACCAGCAACTAGGGTCTTGATTGATGCCTCAGCTGGAGGTTCATTGACCACTAAAACAGTTGAAGAGGCTATAGAATTGATTGATGTAATGGCTTCAAATGAATATTTAGTTAGTGAAAGGAGCCAAATCCCTAAGAGAGGGATATTAGAATTAGAAGCATAGGATGCTTATTTGGCTCAAAGTAAGTTGATGACTCAGGCTTTGGAGAAATTAAGTGTACAGATTTCAGAACTTCAAAAGCCTAGTCAAGTTTGTATGATGAGTTATGATTTTTGTGGTGAAGATCATGAAAATGGCATGTATGATCCAAATGTACCTGCTGAGCAAGTGAATTACATGGGGCAGTAACAATTTCAAAGGAATTATTCCTCTAATTCTTTTAATCCTAACTATAGGAATCACCCCAATTTTTCATGGAAGAAAGGTCCACATTTGAATCAAAATATGCCATAAAATCAAACCATAAATAGACAATAATCTCTTCCCCCTCCCTCTAAAGAAAAGTCTGAACTTGAGAATGTTCTATCTCAGTTCATTCAAGCCACTCAGGCAAGCTTTAAAAATCAAGAAGCGTCTATTCAAAATTTAGAAAATCAGGTTGGACAGCTGTCAAAACAATTAGCTGAGAGACAATCAGGTAATTTTCCTGGAGATACTGAGGTAAATCCTAGGGAACATTGCAAAGCGATAACTACTAGGAGTGGGAAAACTCTTCTGCCACCTCCAAGTCATGAAGTGAGTTTAGAAAAAGAAACAACCAAAGAAATAGAGCAAGAAAGTGAGCAAGCTGTTGATAAAACTGAAAATAAAGTAGAAACAGAAATAGAAAAAGAAAATCAAGTCCATCAAAAGAAAAAGAAAAAGATTGATTTGATCTTGGAGGAAGCTGTCAAGCTAACTCTTGAAAAATTAAAGAATGCTTCATTTCCATATAGATTTAAGAAATAGATAGAGGAGCAAAAGTTTGCTAAGTTCTTGGATGTATTTAAAAAGCTTCACATAAATATTCCCTTTGCTGAGGCATTGCAAGAGATGCCTTCATATGCTAAATTTTTGAAAAAAACTTCTGTCTAAGAAGAGAAAGCTTAAGGGAGATGAGATGATTGCTCTCACTCAAGAGTGCAATGCAATTATTCAAAAGAAACTCCCTCAAAAGGTGAAAGATCCTGGATCTTTTATAATACCTTGTGCATTAGGGGATGTTCATGTAGGAAGTGCTTTATGTGATCTAGGGGCTAGCATAAACCTCATGCCTTTTTCCTTAATGAGGAAATTAGGAATTAATGACCTGCAACCAACTCGCATGTCTTTGCAGTTGGCTGATAGGTTTATCAAATATCCTCATGGGATGCTGGAAGATCTGTTAGTTAAGGTAGATAAATTTATCTTTCCAGTAGACTTTATAGTTTTGGATATGGAAGCTGATAGAGAAATTCCTTTGATTTTAGGAAGACCCTTTTTAGCCACAGGTAGAGCTTTAATTTATGTAGAGAAGGGAGAACTCATGCTGAGAGTTCAAGAGGAGCAGGTAACTTTTAATGTTTTCAATGCTATGAAACATCCAGCTGAGAAGATGGATTATTTTATGATTAAAGAAATTAAAAGTTATAAGACTCCTATGCTGTTAAAAATTGAAGAAGAGGTTTTACAAGCCTTTTTGGAGGATGATTTTGACTCTGAGATTGAGGAGTTGAATGACTCACATAATGAGTTGCTGAACCTACTTGAAGCATTTGAAGTAGGTGATTTTGAAAATGAAAATAAAGAAAAGTTAAATAATACCAGACTTGAGAAAGGTAAAGAAGTGATTGAAGAAAAACTTGATTTAAAACCTTTGCCTTCTCATTTTAAATATGTTTTCTTAGGATATAATGAATCACATCCTGTAATCATTAATGCTGAATTAAAAGATGAGGATATAGAAAAATTGATAGGGGTTTTAAGAAAACATGATTCTGCTATTGGTTAGAACATTTCTGATTTAAAGGGAATTAGTCCATCATTTTGTATGTATAAAATTTTGATGGAGGATGACTATTCCCCTGTTGTTCAGCCACAAAGAAGATTAAACCCCATAATGAAAGAAGCTGTAGGGAAAGAGGTGGTTAAACTTCTTGATGCTGGGATTATCTATCCTATCTTGGACAACGCTTAGATTAGTCCAGTCCAAGTGGTGCCTAAGAAAGGAGGGATGACCACTGTTAAGAATGAGGAAGGTGAAGTCATTGCCACTAGACCAACTACTGGTTGGAGAATGTGCATAGATTATAGAAGGCTTAATGACTCCACTAGAAAAGACCACTTTCCTTTACTATTTGTAGACCAAATTCTTGAGAGACTGTCAGGTCATGAGTATTACTGCTTCCTTGATGGATATTCTGGTTACAACCAAATTGTGGTTGATCCAAAAGATCAAGAGAAGACAGCCTTCACCTATCCCTATGGAATTTTTGCATATAGGCGCATGCCATTTGGTTTGTGCAATGCTCCAGCAACCTTTCAAAGGTGTATGCTGGTAATTTTTGGGGACATGGTAGAGAAGTTCATTGAGGTGTTTATAGATGACTTCTCTGTGTTTAGAAATAGTTTTGATATATGCCTCAGCAACCTATCTAAGGTGCTGGTGAGATGTCAGGAGACTAATCTTGTCCTTAACTAGGAAAAGTGTCATTTTATGGTTAGAGGAGGGATAGTCCTTGGCCACAAAATCTCTGCTGAGGGCATCCAAGTAGATAGAGCCAAGATTGATATCATTGAAAAACTTCCTCCTCCAATCAATATGAAAGGAGTGAGGAGTTTCTTAGGATGTGCTGGCTTCTATAGGATATTTATTAAGGATTTTTTGAAAATAGCTAAGCCTTTGACTGATTTACTTGTGAAAGATCATGCTTTTGTTTTTGATGAAAAATGTGTCAAGGCTTTTGAAAATCTGAAACAAAGATTAGTAACAGCTCTAATCCTTGCAGCACCTGATTGGTCTTTACCATTTAAACTAATATGTGATGCAAGTGACTTTGCTATAGGAGCTGTGCTAGGACAAAAGAAAGAAAAATTAACACATGTCATTTATTATGCTAGCAAAGTATTAAATGAGAATCAAATAAACTACACCACCACTGAAAAAGAAATGCTTGCTGTGGTGTATGCATTTGATAAATTCAGAGCTTACTTGATTGGTGCTAAGGTCATTGTGTATACAGATTATTCAGCAATCAAATACTTGCTAGTTAAAAAAGAATCAAAGCCAAGATTGATCAGATGGGTTCTTTTACTCCAAGAGTTTGATTTAGAAATAAGAGCTAAAAAGGGAATGGAGAACTCAGTGGTTGATCAACTCTCTCGTCTGGAGGGTGAATCTGATTCTATCTTGATTAAAGAGGAATTCCTAGATGAGAGGCTGATGGCAATTATCACAGGGCCATGGTTTACCGATATAGCTAACTTTAAAAGTGCCTCTGTGGTACCAGAAGGGTGAACATCCCAAATAAAGAAAAAAAAAATTCATGACAGTAAAACTTTTTTATAGGATGATCCATTTCCTTATAAAATAGGAGTAGATGGAATTATCAGGAGATGTGTGCCTAAATCAGAATAGGAAAGACTCTTATGGCACTGCCATGACTCCTATTATGGAGGACACCATGGTGCCTCCAGAATAGTAGCAAAAGTTTTGCAATGTGGCTTTTATTGGCCAATAATTTTTTAGGATGCTAAAGTATGTGTGCAAAGGTGTTATAAGTGTTAAAGAAGTGGAGACCTCTCTGCTAAAGCTGGCATGCCTTTGACAAATATTTTAGTTGTGGAATTATTTGATGTTTGGGGCATTGACTTCATGGGACCATTCCCAAAGTCATTCTCCAATGAGTATATCCTTATTGCTGTGGATTATGTCTCCAATTGGGTGGAGGCAATCCCTACCAGAACTAATGATGCACATGTGGTGCTTAGGTTTATAAAGAAGAATATTTTCTCTAGATTTGGAGTCCTTAGAGTCCTCATTAGTGATGGAGGGTCACATTTCTGCAATAGAATCATGGAAAAAGCCCTAAGACACTATGAGGTACTGCATAAGGTATCTACTCCATATCATCCACAAACTTATGGACAAGTTGAGTTGTCTAATAGAGAAATTAAGAGAATATTAGAGAAAGTGGTAGGGAAGTCTAGGAAGGATTGTTCTATGAGATTAAATGATACATTATGGGCCTATAAAACAACATTTAAAACTCCAATTGGCATGTATCCTTATCAGTTGGTATATAGTAAGGCTTGCCATCTTCCTATGGAATTAGAACATAAGGCATGGTGGGACACAAAGCTGTTAAACATGGATTTTGACCAATCTCAAGAGGAAAGAGTCTTAAAACTCCATGAACTTGAGGAGTTCAGACTCAATGCTTATCAGAGTGCCTCAATCTATAAAGAGAAAACTAAGAGGTGGCATGATAAGTGGATAAATAGAAAAGAGTTTCAAAAAGATGATAAGGTCTTGTTGTTTAATTCTAGGCTGAGACTCTTTCCAGGGAAACTAAGATTAAAGTGGTCTGGACCTTTTATTATGAATGAGGTTTTCCCTCATGGTGCGATTAAGTTAAAAGAACCAGCCACTGATAGAACCTTTAAAGTGAATGGTAGAGACTCAAACTTCACTTTGGAGGAGAGTTTGATAGGCAGAAAACCTCCATGCTGTTGCAGGCATCTTCTTAGATGTCAGAAGGTCAAGCTAGTGACCTTAAAGAAGCACTTTAGGGAGGTAACCCTTCATTTTGATTGTTGCATGTTGTGTTTTGTGTTGGTAATAATAAAAGAAAACTAAAAATTTTGATCAAGGTGTGAATAATCTTGTAAAATTTTTGAATAAAGTTTGAGCGTTCATACGCTCAATTTCTAGTGTACATACTTATAAATCCATTAGCTAGAATTAGAATCAGGTACCCTTGTTCGCTTGAGTAAACTTGATTACGCTTGAGCGAAATACTGTGGTGCTTGAGCGTGACTTGATTACGCTTGAAGCGTGACTTTTTCATCTGTAAGTGTGCATGACGCTTTAAGCGTGACTTTCTCACGCTTAGGCGTGATTTAGTGTGAGATAATTTTGGTTTTGATTCCCTCTATCCGCTTAAGTAAGTCTACTGGCGCTTAAGCGAGTTGCACTCATTTCTTTTATTTCGCTCAAGCGAATTACCATTAGCTTAAGTGAATTTCATACAGAATAGAATTATCATGGTCCTTTCTTCTCGCTCAAGCGTGATCATATGATCTTAAGCGAGAGGCCCTATTTTTTCCTACACGCTCAAGCGAGAATTTGTCAAGCTTGAGCGTGATCGTGATGTGCATGGCCCTGTTGCACCTTGCACTTAAGCGAATCAATATCAGGATTAAGCGTGATTGAGGCGGTACTCACTTTGTTACATAATTGCTTTGTGCGCTTGAGCGTATGCTTACACGCTGCAAGCGTGATTACTGGTGCCTGATAGATGAATTCCACGCTTGAGCTTAGCCATTCACACTTTGCGCGTGACTTGTGTATTAGTGCCTCACGCCTGAGCGCCCCACCTCACGCTTGAGCGTGATCAGGGTTGAGGAAGTTGGAAGACTTCTGTTTCAAATTTGTCGCTTAAGCGTGATACTGTAAGTTTAAGCGTGAGTGTCTCAGTGAAGCAACGTTATCCCTGTTAGTTTGTCACTTGAGCGTAACATTTTCACGCTTGAGCTTGACGTTCCCTTGCATATAATTTGCTTAAGTGAATAATGGTTCGCTTGAGCGTGATTCATACCTGATGCTACCTGTGTGTTTTAATTTGGACGTTTATATGCCAAGATTTCAGTGTCGCTACACGTACCTCAGATATTGGGTTCAACAATATAAAACCCTCTCAGTGTACAAACCCTAACTCTTTACGCTAGAACCTTGGGTTTTGAAGAGAAAAAGGCACAGTCTCTGATTTCTTGAAAAGGTACCATCTTTTTAGTTCTTACTTTCAAATTATAGTTAGAATTTTTGTATTTCATTGCTTCAATTTCAAATTTCTTACATCCATCATATCTTTTCATCTCACATTTTCAATTTGCTGTGATTGTGTTGTTTGGGTATTTGTACTCATTTAGGCTTTATAAATACCATCCTGGACATTCACAATGTCTAGAAGATCACAAAGACTTTTTGGAAAATCAGAAAGAATTATTGAAAAGGAAAGTATGACGAAAACCCTAAAAGAGAAAGGAAAGGGGGTGGCTACTATCACTATCCCTGATTCTCCATCAACTGAAAGGAGTAAAAGCCTTGAGGAAGAAAAGAAGTCTCAGAAAGTTGAGGGTTTTGATGGGTATAGGTTTAGAGATTCCAAGGCCGCCCAAGATTATGAGAATAAGTTCAAACATAGGGGAGTAATAAGGGATGGAGCTTTAGTCCTAGAGGAAGATAATTGTTCTGATTTTGATATGAAAGTAGCTATGTTGGAAAGGGGATGACAGTTCTTTAATGACAATTTAGGGAATGGTTACCAGGAACTTACTAGGGAATTTTATGCCAATCTAAGGGCAAATTCTATTGAGGATAAGTTTCCTTTTTCTTCCTTCTTGAGAGGAGTCACCATTCCTCTATCTGGTCACATTTTGAATAAGCTATTGAAAGTACCTATATTTGATGAGGAAGGCTGTCACTACAATTGGAAAGTATATATCTTTCATAGGGCTGAAAATGAAAATCTTAGGAAAGAAATTTTAGAGGAGTGCTGTGAACAAGAAGATGCATTTATAACAAAAGCGAATGGTGCACCAGAAAGTGTCAGGAAGAGTTGTTTGAATCATCTCCCCCTCGTATGGTGTCACTATGTCCTTTCATCCCTGCAACCTATGGCTCATGCTACTGATATTTCCATTAAGAGGTTGGAGTTGATTCACTGTTTAATGAGAGACCTGTATGTTAATCTGGGTGAGTTAATACTAGAGGAGATGATGAAAAACCTTGAAAAAAATCTCCAATTGCCATATTGCTTTGTTATCACTTTGTTGGCCAAAAAGAATCAGGTTAGGTTGAATTATGAAGAACTAACAAAGGTAAAGCCTGAGAGGATTATGGACAAGCGTTGGGTGATAGACCACATTGACCATTTTATGCCTCAAGAGTCAAAGCGTCCCAGACAACCTAAACCAACATCTTTTGCACCACCACCTCCAACAGGAGCAGGTACTTCTTCTGATATTTCCATGGTAATGCAGGAACTTCAGGTTATGAAGAAGATGCAGCTAGGAACCTATGATCTGGTCATGAACCTTGATCTCATGCTTAGGAAGATTGCCACTGCAATGACTGTGGATCACACTGAAGAAATGGGAGTTCCACCTGACAGAGACCTATGGTTAGCTTCCATTGGATTCACCATTCCCCCTGATGACACACCTTTAGCAATTGAATTTCCACCCCAGCCTGAGCAGGACAAGGATGAGCCTATGGTTAAAGAAAATGATGAAAATGAAGAAGAGGATGACTGATCTTTTACTTTGTTTATAGTTCTGTTAAGTTAATTCTGGGTTGTAATAACTTTCATTTAATGTTTTCCTTTCCTAAACAATGTATTTCCTTTTCAGTTGTAATGAACTTATATTTCCCTGTTTAGTTGTTTGTTGTTATTTCTCATCTGAATTGTATTATTCCTGCATCCATCACTCACCAATCGCTTCCATATAGGTAAAAAGGGAAGCAATCTATCCTCTTATCTTATTAATTTATGGAAATATGTTAACTGTGTTTAATTTAGAATCTATCTCAATAATTAAAATTTTGCTGATTCTCAAGCATCAATTGGATAAATTAATTGATTTGTATTTCTTGATTCATGATCCCTGTCCATAACTTTTTTTCAATCCTGTATTAATTGTATATTCACCATGCTAGTTAGCAATCTGAGTTTATAATCTTGCATTAAGTTTGGGGACATGATTGGCTGATTACCTGTTATAGTGGTAGCTTTTGAGCCTTTATTAATTTGTTTTTGAGTGTGCCTGCATTCTTGTTTAGTGAGACAGAATTTGCTCCAGTGCTTGCTAAATGGTTATATGTTTGCCAATTGGAAATGATGAAGGCCTTCTTTGGAAATTAGCCAGGGCCAAATTTAGCCATCCATATTATTAATTATCCTTTGACCTAACAATTATATTTTGAGCCTGAGACCCTTTCATTCTACTTATGTACCTAACTTTACAAGCCAATTTATCTGAGAAAAACCAAGTGAATTATCCCTAGATGTACCACTGATGAACTGTTGAGTCTTATCTTATTGCTAAGGACTAGCAAGTTCTAAGTTTGGGGATGAAGAGTGTGCCTAACAACAATTAAAGAACACTCTGACCTTAATTATAGACACACTCTGACCTTAATTATAGACACACTCTGACCTTAATTATAGATGAGGATTTTGAAAAATGAAAAAAAAATGAAAGAAAGAACAACAAAAGCAAAAGAAAAGTGAAAAATCAACAAAGCTAAGGTGCAAAGCACCACAAGAAAAAAATGGTATTGAAATTTTTTTTTTGAAAAAGATGGAAGAAAAGAAAGAAAGAAAGAGTCCAAAGGACTAAAAGAAAAGGAAGTGCAAAGCACCCCTTCATCTAAAAAATAATGAAAGCACAAGAACTAGTTAGAAAAGGCATTTAAGTTAAGATTGAGGCAAGGCATCAGTGGGCACATCTTTTAATCCAACATTGACTAGAAAAACAAAAATAGAGCCTGTAGCCTAACCCCATTACAAGCTTAAAAAGCCCTTACTGATCCAATTGTGCTAGCATATTTCATGATGTTTAGAATTATTACAAGCCTATGTCGATCTAACAATTATGCAGGTGATGAGTGCATGCATTTAACGTATACACTGAGAGAAGAGTGAAACACTAATCCAGTGAGGAAAGTATCACCAGCTTGTTTCCCAAAGGAAGTGTGAGTAATTATATTTTCAGAATTTGCAAAAAGAAAGCATGAATGGTATTCAATAATGATGGTATGAATTAAGTTAAGGAAAAGTTGATTGTCTTGAGTAAGTAATCTAAGTCTTTCCTTGAGGACAAGCAAGCTTTAAGTTTAGGGATGTGATAAGTCTTGAAAAGACTTAATTATTTCACCTTTTATTTAACTTAATCCATTTAATTTTATTTAGTTTGGTATTATTACTTAATAAATTGTCATTAATTTTGGTTTTATTTATTTATTTCAAAAGTGTTAGAATTATGCAAGAAAATGATTAAAAGGAAAAAATATATAAGAAATTATGCTTATTTATAAATTCACTAACCTAGCGTACATACACAGGACAGCCAGCATATATACGCTAGGCATTTATTTGTTTGAATTTTACAGGACCAGGAATAAATGCCACGCTCAAGTGAGGAAGCTCCAAGCTCAAGTGTGAGGGATACATGCAATTTACGTGAAAGGAGGCCACAACATGCAAATCTCGATCACGCTCAAGCGTGAAGTCCAAAAATAATTCACGCTCAAGCGAATATTCAACAGAATGCATGAAATAAAGCCCGCGCTTAAGCGCGAGCCCTTCACGCTTAAGCGTGAAGGTGGTTATTTAATTTGCTGTTTTTCCCTCCAAGTGAAGTGTTGCACCGTTGTTGTTTTCTGTTGTACCTTAGTAACTTAAGTAATGTATGTAATTAATTATTTCTCTGTAATTATGTATTTAGTTTAGTTAGTTAATTATTAATTAAGTATTTTTTTATAATTAATTAAGTTAGTTAGGTAGTTAGATGTCTATATATACTTATACATACTCTGTAAAAAGAGGAGGAAAGAACACACAGAAGCAATAACACGATTCATTTTCTCATTTCCAATCTCTCTCTAATTCTTTTTACTCTCTAAATTCTCTCGTCCATGTCTCTCCACATTCCTTCGACATAATCCATTTCCATGGGTTTCTAAACCCCTAGGGTTAGGATTGCTGAAGCTTCCAATGGAATCTTAAAGTTGTATTGAGGACATTATCTTCTGACGTAAGAGGAGAACAAGCTAAGAAGTGGATCTACTCTGCTGAATTGACAAATTCAAATCCAAATGAAGAATCTTACCAGTGAGGAATCATGGTTAAGGCTTAGGTAACTTCTGGCTTCCTAACTAATTCAGGCCTAGTAATTTGGTGAATAGTTAGGGTTCAACCCCCAATTTTGCATTAGATTTCTCTATCATTGAGCACTTAAGGGATTAGGGTTTAATGCTTAGGAATTAGTGTCATTCACCTAAGGAATTAGGGATTAACCAACTGTGAATTGTCCTCTTGCATCTGAAGCTTAATTAAACCTCAATTGCATTTTTCTTGTTGAAGTTGTAAGCTGAAGTAATCCTAACCTATCTTTCATTAATCATATTTCATATTTTGTACTGCTTCTGAAAATACAAAAACATAGAAAATATAAAACAACAGAAAAACAGAATGAATTGCAACTGCTTGCGTTGGTTTAGCTTGTACTAGTCTAAGATTGCGGTCATTACCACAATCCCTATGGGAACGATCAAATATATTATAAATTTAATGATTGGTGCGCTTGCCAAAAGAAAATAAATCCTCTGAGAGTCACACAATAAGTCGATAATAATTCAGGATTTTCACACCAAGTTAATGGCTCTGGATTTGTTGCATCAAGTTACTCAGTTCCTGATTCGGTGGGCAAGCATACACAAACCCAGAATTACTGTTGAGATCATCTTCAATCATGGCCACTTGATCAGGAGGCATTATCCCTGCGCTCCAGAAGCTCTGGTAAAGGTCACAAATGGGGATTCCTACAGTTTTGAGTTCCTGACCAGTAAGATGAGCAATCCTTCTTTCTCTTCTCGCTTCCCCTACTCTCTTTTTGTCCGTGGCCATGGGTCGGTACCCCAGGCCATATCTGTCCTTGTTTTTTGGGAGGCATGCAGGTTGGACTCTCCCTTTCAATTCTCGTCCCAGCCCTTTCCCTAGCTTGTATCCTTCCCGTAGCATTGCTCTTGCCTTCGCTAGAGGTACATTTGGGAAGGATGTCCTTGCGAAGCTTTTCCTTACGTGAGTTGTATTGGATATCTCCAAAGCCTAGAATAAGGTCTCGAGAGCTTCCTCAGCTCCAAAGCCTGACCAAGAGGTCTTCTTCCCCGAAAACAATTACTAATTTATTATTGATGATAAATTTTAGTTTCTAATGCATCGTGGAGGGGATCACCCCGGCCGAATGGATCCACGACCGTCCTAAAAAACAACTGTAGGTATGTGTGATATCCATGACTTGAAAGAGAACTTAAAAGGTGCATGGTCCAACCTGTATCGGCAGTTCAATCTCCCCCATGACCTCCCGGCGAGTCCCGTCAAAAGCCCGTACCACCATGGAACTTGGTCTCATGTACGTCCCGTCGAAAGGCAACTTTGCTAATATAGACTTTGGCATCACGTTGAGGGAGGAGCCATTATCGATAAGTACCTTTACCAAGATATGGTCGCGGTACTTCACAGAAATATGAAGGGCTTTGTTGTGCCCTCTTCCTTCCACGGGTACCTCGTCATCCGTAAAGGTCAAATAATTATTAACGACTATGTGCCCCATTATGCCTTCAAATTTATCAATGTGCAAGTCATGCTTGACGTGTGCCTCACTTAACATTTTCATTAATGTGTTCCGGTGTGGTTCGAAACTCATCAACAAGGACAACAAAGAGATTTTGGTCGGGGTGTGGTTTAATTGATCCAATACCTGATACTCACTGTGGTGAATAAATTCTAAAAACTCTTGGGCTTCTTCCTCAGTTACAACCCTTTTTACCTCGCCGGTGGTCCCTTCCTTTCCTGCCTTGATCTCCCCAGTAGTTTTGTCAAGTTTTGCCTCCGGAGGAGCATATACCCTTCCGCTTCAAGTCATGCCTCCGACCCCGGTAATATTTGTAACAGAGGATGATGGCATAGAATCAACCGCCTCGGAGCTGATAACGATTGCCTCTATACTGTACTTCCATGGTACCACTCGAGAATCCTTAAAAGGGAACGGGGCTGGTGCTTGCACTGTAATGACAGTTTTGGTAGGAGCTAGAGCTGCCGACGTGTTTTTGCTGTAGAATATGACCAGGGGCTTTGGAGCTTGTGCCTTAGTCTGTTCTTGTATCATATTTACTCTGCCTTCACGGTGCCTGCAAACCTCTACAGTATGACTGTCCATAAGTTCTTGAAGGGTTCTTTGGAAGCCTTGTTGCTTCATAGATTGGTCATTATTGCATTCCTCATCCCATGAGTCTTTTACCAACCCCCTCTCAAGCAGGTGGGAGTGAATTATCTCCAAAGGCATTTTTATGTCACCAACTTCTAAAATACAGCCTTCATCTTCCTCGACAGCATTGACTCCTGCCCCTCCGTGGTTGGGTAAAGGGTTGGTTGATATATTCGAGCTCCCCTCTTAAAAACTTATCCAGTTGGCCCTGATTAGATCCCTTACTTTAAACTTCAAAGCCAGGCAATTCTTTATGGAATGCCCCGGTGCGCCAGTGTGGTAATCACACCGCCCATTCGGATCGTATCCTCTAGGATAAAGCGGTTGAATTGGTCTTAGAGGATAGAGCACTACCAAAGTTTTTTTGATGAAGTGAGGTAGGAGCTCAGTGTAGGTCATAGGGATGGGATCAAACTGTATCTGGGTACGGTCGTTGTTCAGCCTTCTTGAGTTTGGATTTGGTGGTTGGTCGGTTAGTGAGGTGCTTGCGATGGTGTTGGTGGTCGTATAACAGGTGGACGGAAGTGAGGTGGATTTGGATTTTGAACTGAAGCTATACATGGGTATGACATGTGTGGATGGGCCGATGGAAATATGACAGGGGTAAATGGCCTCATTTGGTTTGTCTTTTGGTTGTAAGAGACAGCGTTAGTTTCTCTATCTCTTCTTCTGCCTTCGCCTGTCGTTGGTCTTTTTTCTATGCCTGCCCCAGACGGGCCTCGGATAATCTTTCCAGTTCTTATTCTGTTCACTATTCTTTCTCTGATAGTAATAATATCAGAGAAATGAGATAAAATGCTTCCAATTATCCTATCATAGAAGGGAGATTAGAGCGTGTCGATGAATATAGAAACTACTTCTTTTTCTAATAAGGGAGGGTCGACCTCTATGGCTACTTCGTGCCAATGTTGCGTATATTCTTTGAATGTCTCGGCCTCTTTTTTCATCATGTTTTGCAATTACACCCTGTCTGGTGCCATGTCCAAGTTGTATTTGTATTGTTTCATGAAAGCATCAGCCAGGTCTTTTGTAACACCCTAATTTAACAAAATGAAATAAACCCAAAGACGGGGAAATTTTTCCAAAATTAAGTAAACCAAATAGTCTATAAGGCAATCGGATAACAAAATGGACGGGTGTGCAAGGAAGGACAAGGGAAACGAGAGATCAACCACAAGTATAAGGCAAATAACAGAAGGCTAAGACTGGAACCGGTTCATTTGGTTTAATGAAACACACCAGCGCCAGGGCGGATTACATAATATCGTTAGCTTACTCAGGCGGGGTCTGATACCGCCTGGGCGGGGTATGGTAATGTAGCGGCGGATGGAGGGGGATTCACAAAGAAAGCTTTCCACGAGTAACACTAGTCAGTCAGTAGGAGGAAATAGATAAGGGGAAGGAGAAGGGAGATGTACATATACAGTAGAAGATTGTGGAGGAAAGAGGGGTCCGAACTCATTCCGCCCAACTCAACTAGGTATGCCAACGCCTGGGCGGACTCAACCATGACGCCCAAGCCAGGGTCAACACCATTGTTGGGGACGCAGTAACGTCACCACGGAGAGGAAGGGTAATTGGGCGGTATCCCACTTTGACCACTAGCGCGTGTCCTCACGATTGGGCGAACTGCTCTAGTACCTCGGGCGAGGTATGACTCCACCCACGCGAATCCAACCTAAGTCTTCCTAGCCTGCATTTGCTAGAGCGAGTATATTGCTCGCTGAAGCGAGGAACTTCACTCGGAAAATTGGGAAGTTAAGTCTCACTCGGCTTCTCCAAACCCAACCACTCGGGACACCAATCCTTACTCACTCGGACTTTACATCTTTCACTCGGATTATCAATACCTTACACTTAGGATCCAATCCTCCCTAAACCGCCAATTGAACTCCTCTCACAGCAGGGAATCACTCGAGGTTTTCACTCGTCTTTCGTTCCTCCCTCATTAGAAGCATATTTAAACTCTTTATTTCATCCTCTCAACCCCAAACTTATTCCCACTACTAACCCATAGTCACACCGGCCTCCTACACTCAGGATTTCATGCCTACTTTTACTCGGAAGTCCTCATACAGTCCTCTCCCCGCTCAACCTTACTTACAGTATAGAAGAACACACAGCATATACTTATATAAGCAAAATCATTCATATGATTACAAAAACTTCACCATGAATTCTGTTACCCAAAGCTGTCAGTTTTAACGTAAGGACTACAACCAAAACATGAGCCGGCCAAGGCTTAACAAAATGTTATACACAGCATTTACACAGATATACACATATACACATATAGACACATGTTCCAACAGCACTTCGGATTCATTGTCCTGCACTCGTCCTCCTTCATCCTTCTTTCCGAGAGATGTTCACTGAAAGTATAGCCACTGTAGGGGTAAGCTTTTACATGTAAAATGACAATCAAAGACTCGGTATCAGTGTCAGCATGCACATTCACATCCATTCTACTGGTTTCAAATTAATTAAAGTTAAACTCGACAAGGTGACATTTAAGATACACATATAACACACATGGGTATTTCCCGCATTCGAAGATCATTCATAACACTCCACACACGTTATACGTACTACTCTAATCAACCTCGTATTTACATGCATGACTGCGGATCCGACTCGAGTGATGACTTTCAGTCACAGTTTTCCCCTCTCTTGGCCCCTCGTCCTTCAGCTCTTCCCACGTGGTACCGGCCTCCCATTGGCGTCTCGAGACTCCTCTCTAGCTCCTACGGCTACCACGAGCTCCCTCGGAATCTAGCTGGGGTCTGTAACTGGAAGTCATTCCCTCGGGGCTCTTGACCTTCCACGGGTCGCTCCACTCCTACACATGCAGCTAAATGCATCTACCAACAAGTGTCATCACATCACAGATATCTCTTTCATAACCATTGAGTGGGAACAGGTTCAATGCAACCTTTACTCGCTTTATTATTTACACTAATATGATCAACCATCAGCAATCAAGTAATAGCATCTGACAAATCAATCAAGCACACATTCATACTTTTCATGCATATCATTCATTATTATCCATGCTAACATACTACATTACCACCATCTAGATCACAAGCATTTATGGTTCAATCACTATAAAACACACGGGATTCAGAATCTCCAATCATGCATAGGATCCAATCATCACAACCACATGTACATACACTCAAGCAGAACATTCATCCGGTACCGTTCGTGGACCATGCATTTAACATGCAAGTGCCCCCTACCTACGAAAGGCGCTCCAAGAAGCCCTTCTGCTCTTCGATGTTGAATCTGACGCCCTTCTACTGATTCGTTCAGCCTTTCTTCACTCCGTCGTACTCTACACTTGGTTCGGAGTTGAGGTGTCGTTCTTCCTCTGCTCCAACGATCGTCCTTCACCTGACGGGGCTCTGACCTTCTTCCCGCACTGTCGTCGTGACGAACAGAAACAGGGGAAACGGAAGGAAGATGGAGACGAAGAAGAAAAAGAGAGAAAGTGGAGTAGTGGGAGAAGTTGTTCTTTCACCCACGGTGATACTGAATACGCACCTATATACGCATGCGAGGGGAAGGAGTGGGATGGGAAAGTGTGAGTCGCAGTCCACTCACACCTTCCGCCAATCGCAGACAGCCATGTCCCATTAGTTAAGTCTAATTAATCTTATCATTAACTCTCAGGCCATACTGATTATGATTAACAACTAAGTCTCTACATTTAATTTTCTTATTATTAAATTTTTATTCGGTACCTAACTTCAAAACTGGGATGTTACAGTTCTCCCCCACTCAAAAGAATTTCGTCCTCGAAATTCGGTTGGTAATTCACCTTAGCAAACAACTCGGGGTACTGCTGTCTCATGGTGTCTTCGCGTTCCCAGGTACAAGAGGTAGTCTTACCTTGTTGCCATTCCACTTCTACCAGCTGTACGTTTTTGTTTCTTAAACGCTTCACCGATCGGTCCATGATTCTGATCGGCGTAGTCACGGTGGTCAGGTCTTCCTTGACTTCCACTCCATCGTCAGGCATTGTGTGACTGGGGTCATGTAGATACCTCCTTAGTTGCGACACATGAAATACGTTGTGCAATCGGGATAAGTGGGTCGGTAGTGCTATTCGGTATGCCATGGTGCCGACTCGTTCCAACACCTCATAAGGTCCAATGTATCGAGGGCTTAACTTTCCGCCCTTCAAGGCTCGTCCGACACCTTTATTCAGAGAAGTCCTCAAAAACACTTGGTCTCCGACTGAAAATTCCAATGGTTTGGTGCGGTTGTCATGGTAACTTTTCTGTCTGTCTTGAGATGCCTTCATTTTTCCTTGTATCGCTCGGATCTGCTCTGTGGTTTGCTTCACAATGTCTGGCCCCAATAGCAGACTCTCACCCATTTCCGACCAGCAAAGAGGGGTTCGGCATCTTCGTCCATATAGTGCTTCATAGGGTGCCATACCAATGCTGTTATGATGGCTGTTATTGTACGTGAACTCAATCAATGGAAGGTACTGCTCCCAATCTCCTCCGTGCTCTAACACATATGCTCTTAATAAGTCTTCTAAACTCTGAATCGTCTGCTCGGATTATCCATCCGATTGGGGGTGGTAGGCGGAACTAAGCCAAAGTTTGGTGCCCATTTCTTGATGCAGGCTGGTCCAAAACCGGGACGTGAACCTTGGATCCATATCCGATACGATGGAAGTTGGTATGCCATGCAGTCGGATAATCTCATGAACGTAAATCCGTGCCAATTTATGCATCGAGTACTTCATGTTCACAGGCAGGAAGTGTGCACTCTTCGTCAGTCGGTCAACAATGACCCAAATCGCATCATGGCCCGCTCGGTTTTTGGGCAATCCCATGACAAAATCCATAGCAATCGAGTCCCATTTCCACACGGGAATCTCCAAAGGCTGCATTGCACCGTACGGTTTTTGGTGCTCTACTTTCGATTTCTGACAAGTAATACACCGGGCCACGTATTTCACCACATCTTTCTTTAGTCCGGGCCACCAGAACTGTCTCCTCAGGTCATGGTACATCTTCGTGGTTCCCGGGTGAATACTGAATAGGCTTTTGTGGGCTTCACCAAGTACCACTCTCCTTAATTCTCCTCCGCTTGGTATGTATATTCTGTCTCTCACCCGGAAGATTCCATCTGATCCCACGGTCAAGGATAAATCCTTTCCTTTGGCCTGAGCTTCCTTCATTTCGGTTAAGTAGGAGTCTAACTGTTGCTGCTCGTACAAGGACTTCAGGAATTCATTGGCGATCCTCAATGTACCAATGGTCATTTTCTGAGAGGAGGGGGTGTCGACGTACAAGTTCATATCTCGGAACCGTTCTAGCAACTCTACTTCTTTTACCATCATTGCTGCCATGTGGAGGGATTTCCGACTCAACGCGTCGGCCACGATATTTGCCTTTCCCGGATGGTATTTTAGCTCGAAATCGTAATCTTTTAAAAATTCAATCCATCTTCTCTGCCTCATGTTCAGCTCTTTCTGGTCGAATAAGTATTTGAGGCTCTTGTGGTCACTGTATACCTCAAACCGGGACCCGTACAAGTAGTGCCTCCATATTTTCAGTGCGAACACCACAGCTGCCAATTCCAAATCGTGGGTCGGATAATGCTGCTCGTGAGGTCTCAGTTGCCGAGAGGCATACGCTATCACTCAATCTCTTTGCATGAGCACGCATCCTAATCCGAGTCCGGATGCATCACAATAAACTATAAATCTTTCTTGTAAGTCGGGTAATGCCAGCACTGGCGCAGTCGTCAACTTGTTCTTCAGCTCTCGAAAGCTGTTCTGACACTCGGAACTCCACACGAAGGGAACATTTTTCCGAGTCAATTTAGTTAGTGGTAATGCCAGTTTAGAGAAACCTTCAATGAACCTTCTATAGTAACCTGCCAGGCCCATAAAACTCCTTATCTCCGAGACCGACTGGGGTCTCTCCCATGCCATTATAGCTGTCACCTTCGAAGGGTCCACCGAGACACCTTGCTCGGAAATTACATGTCCGAGGAAGTGGATCTTATTCATCCAAAATTCGCACCCATGCTTTGGCAATGCGTTGGAATGCTGTGGCTATAGCCTCCATGCTTTGGCGATGCGTCATTCCTTATCCTGAAATCGATATTCAAGGATAAGTATACCGAGCCACTTACTACCGATCGAGTTATCAGTCTAACATTCAATAGCTTAGCACATTATATCATTCTTCTAGGTCACACACACAATCGGACCAGGGGAAAACAACCTCCTATCCTCAAGCCAACATCAATCAGGTTCAACTAACATCACAACAATTTCAACCATTCAGTCAGAAAACACACAACCGCTTACACTCGGTAAGCATACCTTGGCCTTGGACCTTTCGGTCTGCTCTGATACCAAAATGTAACACCCTAATTTAACAAAATGAAATAAACCCAAAGACGGGGAAATTTTTCCAAAATTAAGTAAACCAAATAGTCTATAAGGCAACCGGATAACAAAAGGGACGGTGTGCAAGGAAGGACAAGGGAAACGAGAGATCAACCACAAGTATAAGGCAAATAACAGAAGGCTAAGACTGGAACCGGTTCATTTGGTTTAATGAAACACACCAGCGCCAGGGCGGATTACATAATATCAATGGCTTACTCAGGCGGGGTCTGATACCGCCTGGGCGGGGTATGGTAATGCAGCGGCGGATGGAGGGGGATTCACAAAGAAAGCTTTCCACGAGTAACACTAGTCAGTCAGTAGGAGGAAATAGATAAGGGGAAGGAGAAGGGAGATGTACATGTGCAGTAGAAGATTGTGGAGGAAAGAGGGGTCCGAACTCATTCCGCCCAACTCAACTAGGTATGCCAACGCCTGGGCGGACTCAACCACGACGCCCAAGCCGGGGTCAACACCGTTGTTGGGGACGCAGTAACGTCACCACGGAGAGGAAGGGTAATTGGGCGGTATCCCACTTTGACCACTAGCGCGAGTCCTCACGATTGGGCGAACTGCTCTAGTACCTCGGGCGAGGTATGACTCCGCCCACGCGAATCCAACCTAAGTCTTCCTAGCCTGCATTTGCTAGAGCGAGTATATTGCTCGCTGAAGCGAGGAACTTCACTCGGAAAATTGGGAAGTTAAGTCTCACTCGGCTTCTCCAAACCCAACCACTCGGGACACCAATCCTTACTCATTCGGACTTTACATCTTTCACTCGGATTATCAATACCTTACACTTAGGATCCAATCCTCCCTAAACCGCCAATTGAACTCCTCTCACAGCAGGGAATCACTCGAGGTTTTCACTCGTCTTTCGTTCCTCCCTCATTAGAAGCATATTTAAACTCTTTATTTCATCCTCTCAACCCCAAACTTATTCCCACTACTAACCCATAGTCACACCGGCCTCCTACACTCGCGATTTCATGCCTACTTTTACTCGGAAGTCCTCATACAGTCCTCTCCCCGCTCAACCTTACTTACAGTATAGAAGAACACATAGCATATACTTATATAAGCAAAATCATTCATATGATTACAAAAACTTCACCATGAATTCTGTTACCCAAAGCTGTCAGTTTTAACGTAAGGACTACAACCAAAACATGAGCCGGCCAAGGCTTAACAAAACGTTATACACAGCATTTACACAGATATACACATATACACATATAGACACATGTTCCAACAGCACTTCGGATTCATTGTCCTGTACTCGTCCTCCTTCATCCTTCTTTCTGAGAGATGTTCACTGAAAGTATAGCCACTGCAGGGGTGAGCTTTTACATGTAAAATGACAATCAAAGACTCGGTATCAGTGTCAGCATGCACATTCACATCCATTCTACTGGTTTCAAATTAATTAAAGTTAAACTCGACAAGGTGACATTTAAGATACACATATAACACACATGGGTATTTCCCGCATTCGAAGATCATTCATAACACTCCACACACGTTATACGTACTACTCTAATCAACCTCGTATTTACATGCATGACTGCGGATCCGACTCGAGTGATGACTTTCAGTCACAGTTTTCCCCTCTCTTGGCCCCTCGTCCTTCAGCTCTCCCCGCGTGGTACCGGCCTCCCATTGGCGTCTCGAGACTCCTCTCTAGCTCCTACAGCTACCACGAGCTCCCTCGGAATCTAGCCGGGGTCTGTAACTAGAAGTCATTCCCTCGGGGCTCTTGACCTTCCACGGGTCGCCCCACTCCTACACATGCAGCTAAATGCATCTACCAACAAGTGTCATCACATCACCGATATCTCTTTCATAACCATTGAGTGGGAACAGGTTCAATGCAACCTTTACTCGCTTTATTATTTACACCAATATGATCAACCATCAGCAATCAAGTAATAGTATCTGACAAATCAATCAAGCACACATTCATACTTTCATGCATATCATTCATTATTATCCATGCTAACATACTACTTTACCACCATCTAGATCACAAGCATTTATGGTTCAATCACTATAAAACACACGGGATTCAGAATCTCCAATCATGCATAGGATCCAATCATCACAACCACATGTACATACACTCAAGCAGAACATTCATCCGGTACCGTTCGTGGACCATGCATTTAATATGCAAGCGCCCCCTACCTACGAAAGGGGCTCCAAGAAGCCCTTCTGCTCTTCGATGTTGAATCTGACGCCCTTCTACTGATTCGTTCAGCCTTTCTTCACTCCGTCGTACTCTGCACTTGGTTCGGAGTTGAGGTGTCGTTCTTCCTCTGCTCCAACGATCGTCCTTCACCTGACGGGGCTCTGACCTTCTTCCCGCACTGTCGTCGTGACGAACAGAAACAGGGGAAACGGAAGGAAGATGGAGACGAAGAAGAAAAAGAGAGAAAGTGGAGTAGTGGGAGAAGTTGTTCTTTCACCCACGGTGATACTGAATACGCACCTATATACGCATGCGAGGGGAAGGGGTGGGATGGGAAAGTGTGAGTCGCAGTCCACTCACACCTTCCGCCAATCGCAGACAGCCATGTCCCATTAGTTAAGTCCAATTAATCTTATCATTAACTCTCAGGCCATACTGATTATGATTAACAACTAAGTCTCTACATTTAATTTTCTTATTATTAAATTTTTATTCGGTACCTAACTTCAAAACTGGGATGTTACATCTTTCCAACAGCATATACGTGACCGCTCGAGGTGAGTGTACCATGTAAGGGCGGCCCCAGCCAAGCTGTCTTGGAAGTAATGAATAAGCAATGGGTCATTGGATGCGTGTGATGCCATTTTTCGACAGTACATGGCACCTTGAATTTAGGAGGGATGATAACGTCTGGGATTAAGCAAAGTTTCACGGCACTTCCCAACCCAAAACCTTCTGATCCTTCCATTGCCCTTAATCTCCTTTCAATGACCTATATCCTTCCTTCTTGGATAGCTGCAGTGCCACTGGGACCAGCAGTGACATGAGGATCTGTGTGCCCATAAGGTTGTTATACATGCGTAGCTATATAAGAGCGGTTTACTGGGTCTACAAAGACCTGTGGTCGGGTAGTGGTTTGGGTCGCGTAGGCAGGCTGTGTAACATGGGCTTGGATGGGTTGTGTTTGACCTTGGGTTGTACAGAATTCATGACCAGGTGGTATGTTTGGTTGAACAGAGTAAGGATCTTGGTGGTTTGGGTCTGTTTGTGGGTTGGGGCGGAGAGGAGGAAAATAGCCCAGAGGCAAGCCATATAATGGGAAGGGGATAACATTGCCATCCATATCTATGAAGGTATGCTGCTGGGTATCAGCGGGGTTTGGCCTTCTAATATGAACGGTGAGGGGAGGTGCCGTAGGATTAGGGCCTTGTTCCCCAACTGGACCAGGAGAGTGTCGTGGAGTAGGTGGTTGCTATCTGGCGTCTTCAACACCGACAGAGGAACCCCTTTTCGTGACCCTCTTTTCTAAAGCTTAGCCATCTCGGCCATTTGTTCCTTCAGTTGACTGAGCTCAGCTCTCAAACTCTCGTTTTCTTGTTGTATTTTTGCCATGAGTTTCTTTCTGAGCCTGGTCTCGTAAGGATGTTTACCCGTAATGTCTAAAGGGACATGGAGATTTGTTGCAAAAAGAAAATAAATGGTTAATAGAAACGATAAAAGGAAGAAAGATGTTACGCGGGACGCGATTCGAGATTTAGTGTGTAACATCCCAAAATTTTAAAATAGAGGATTAATTAAGGAAAATAAATATTGACAAGTTGAATATGAATTATTTAATGTCCCAACATATTGAAAATAATTAAATTAAGATTTTTGGGGACTGTTGGTGGTTTATGGAGACGGGTTAAGTTGAAAATAAGCCCGGTTGAGATATGGGTATCGGACTAAGTATATCTGATTGAGATGATATTGGTCAGGGCTATTGAGAATAATATTGGGAGTCCGAATATGTGTTCGGAATAATTTTTAGATAAAGTATTAAGCCCAAACGAAGAGCCTGTTGGTCATAAAACGATAAATCTTTAATAAATGATTAAGATTAAAACACATGAGCCCAAAACCCTCTCTATTTCCACGTGAGTTGCTGAAGCAATTAGAGGAAAAACATATCACTTCTTCTCTTCTTCATCTTTTCCTCATTTCTTCTTCTACATACTTCTCCCAAAACCCTAAGCATAACTTGTGCCATCTCTATCTCCCTCCATTTTCGTTGAAGAAGGCTTGGAGCTTGGAGTTCCTCATCTCTCCTTCTTTCTATTTTCGTGTGGCACATCCCCTCTTCTTGAACCCATTTCATTTTTGGGTGTGAGGTAAGAAATACTCATCATTTAGTTGAGTTTTTGCCATAGATATGTGGTAGTATGAGTTTGGGAGCCATACAAGTGAATGGGTGTTTATTAGAAGCATTTAATGCTTATGCCCTAGAATGGGTTACCATAAATGTAAGTATTTATAAGGGATTAATGATGGTTGGTGCATTAATGATGGTGGGAAATGAAGAATGATGATGCATTAATATGAGTTGTTGGGTTTTGAGAAAACCCTAACTTTGAAATTTGGGGGGAAATAGTTAATGTTGATTTAAGAATATGTGTTATGAAGGAATACATAACATTGAGAAATATGAATGTTGGTAGATGGTGTTTTGTGAAGAGTTAGAACAAAAGTTGTCTTGTAACCCTTGAACTTAATGATGGTGGTTTAATGGGAAGGAATTCCCGAAACCTAATAAAGGATAAAAATGGTATCTAGACCATGTCTAGCACATGTTGTGAAATTATAGATATGAATATGACTAAATAGAATTGAATTGATGACTTGAGTAGTTGATTGATTGAGGTTTTACATAAATATTGATGTAGGGCCTATTCCGAACGATGAGGCGGGTGCGTCTTATCAATCATAATTCTTCTCTTGAGGTAGGAGAGGAGTCTTATGTTCTAAATGCATGAATTTGAATGTTATTTGATTGTGGTATGTATTGTCATGCATGTTAGCCTTGCTTAAAAGTTGTGAAAAATAATGATGTGGTGTATGATGTAGATGATATGTTTGGCAACATGCTTTGAATGCATTTAGAAGAAATTTTGATGTGTGGTGTGGTGGCATGAATTGTTTGATGAATGTGTGGTTAGATAAATATATGTTCACTGAGAAAGCATAACAAATGCTAATGATTTTGATGGAGAATAAATTATATTCTTGTATGGTATTAAAGTGGAAAGATGTGATTGATAACTATTGAGAAGGCCACACAAAGATTCAAATTAATGAGAATAACCAACAAGATTGAATTTATTAAAAACCTTGTGGTGATGCTGGTGACGATGATGATGAATGATGAGTGGCATGTATAGGATGCATAGAGTGAGGAATGCATATGATTTGCATTTGCATCCATGGCATACTACATAGCTGCCGGTGTTAGAATTTTAGGGGATTCCCCCGGTTGGCCCAGTGGGAGGGTAGCTCCGTGCACGAGCGAATTATATTTCCTCTATGACTTGGTGTATAAGTCACGAAGCTGCCCATGTTGTGCTACGGGGAGCCGCATATGGTTGACCCTTGTGGGGGGTGGCTCTTGATGAGTAGGTGTCCCCGGTGGTCCTTGTGGTCACAGCTGCCATGATATATCTCATGGTTGGCCCGCAACACTATATGTTGAATATGTTGTATATCGCGGTCATGGTGAAATGATCAGGTGTTACAAGATGGGCAATGCGGTTTGGTACCAGTAAAACAATTGGTGAATGCATGCAATTTATAGAATAAGTGTACACATTTTACTACTACAGTAGGGGTGTGGTTAGATGACCATGCTTGAATCCCACATTCGGTGTTGTAAATCCCACAGTCAGATCTGCAATTGTTGAAATATTCCTTTGTGCATATGCATTAGCTTAAGAGCATTTACATATAGCAAGGAGGTATGTCAAAGATAATGAGATATGGTGATGGATGTGTTGAGGATGTAAAAATATATTTTTAGACAACATAAAAGATATGAATACCAAATAATAGTTGTGTGATACTCCAATTATCGAGGGACGTGATTACGTATATGCTTGTGTACTTTGTTTGGGATTGTGTTGTTATTTATGATAAATGTATGATGGAATGGTGATGGTATATGGCATGATGAATGTTATGCAGGTGCAAAGTATCCATGTTTAGATGCATATATACGTAATCACATGGTATTCATATTCATTCCTTTGGAATGTGGACTCACTCTCCCATGTTGTCATGTTTTTAGATTTGTGATGCAGGGCATTCATGGGAAGAGTTAGCATTTTGAAGTACATTTTGGCTGTGGAGGTAAATAGTTGTATAGGAAGTGCCTTGGCCGATGATACCTAAATTTTGTATATCACATGATGTAATGTATGCTTATTTTGGTAATCCTTGGTGATAGATGATTTTGGCGGTCATAGAGGAAAATTGGATCTTGGTGCATGACCAATTTTCATTTATGACCCAATGATGTAATGAACGGAGGATGATGTATGTTAATGTTTAAGATTTGAATGAATGAATTTGATAGAATTTGTGGATACATGATGATGCAAAATGAGCATTTATGTTATGTAATAATGATTGGCAAATATAATAGATGAAGTGTTTAACTTGGTATGAATTTATGGACTAGAAAGGATTTTAGGGAGTAAAGATGAATGAGACATGTTATAAATATACCATATGATGTGTAAGGCATGTTGGGATGAAATGAATTAGGGTAGAATAGATTATGGTATAGCAAGTTACATGAAATCCCCACAATTGGTCATTTTCTGCATAACTCGCTCAAGCTAGTGAGAATCTCGCTCGAGCGAGATTGTTATGAATCAGAGTTTTGGCCTCTGGCCTGATTTCGTCCGAGCAGGTGTCTATTTCGCCCAAGCGAGATTGTCATGGAATCAGAGGTTAGCCTCTGGACTATTTTCGCTCAGGCGGAACGGCGGTCGCTCAAGCGAGGAGGAAGGGAATTTGATACTGGACAATTTTTGCCTAGGTGAGAGATGCCTCACCCAAGCGAAAATCGGCCAGAGAGTTACCAATGTTGCTGGAGCAATCTCGCTTAAGCGAGATTGGTACCTAATGCATACCTTCTCCCTTCGCTCAAGCATCTCGCTGGCCCGCTTAAGGATTCCCTTCACATCTCGCTCAAGCGAGACAGGGCTCGTTCAAGCGAGAGGAGCCCCAGATGCAAATTATCTCTCTTCGCTCAGTCTCACCTCGCCTCGCCCAAGCGTGACTACGCTGGCTCATTCAAGCGAATGGGATTCTCGCTTGAGCGAGGGGCACACTGATTCACATAATTGCTTGTTTCAAATAAATTTTTGATTCCAATGCACTAATTCTTTATTAAGCATTACCTTAAGAGTATTATTGATATATTATGAATCATGGAACCTTATAACTCTCTCCTCTTAAATTCACCCATACATCAATCAAATTAAATTAATTCTTCCGTTGTTTTTAATTGGACAATTATTACTAAATCATATTTTTAATTACCCTCTCATATCTTCATATATGGGAGTGGCTTTTATGGATCCAGGTGTTGTATTAAACGCTTCACCACTTATTCTCTTTTTACTGAACTATGATTTATAAAAAACACAAAAAATTTCCCTGAAATTTTAGGGGCGTCTCATAGTGCGTGCTCTCTGACCGTTCCTCAGAATGTCACGTTCAAAAGTACTAGGTAAAGTAGTAAAACGGAAATTAACATGAGACAATTGTGGAGGCAAAATACTTCATCATTTCATACTTCTATAAAGATACAATGTCACCGTAGAGGTTTGATTACAACATTTTAGCCATTCCTGGCTTGGGCAATCATAGTCCTCATTTTACAAATTTTTTCATAACAATAATTTGGAAATGTTGAAATCTCCTTTGGAGTAGTGAGAGGGTTAGCCATTCCTTCAGCTTGTTTCAGCAATAGAGAAAGATCCTCCAGAACTCCATTGGCCAAGTAGGCTAGGTTGGCGAAGCGATCCATCCATGAATGAATGATCTCATCTTGTTGAGCTAATTCAATTTCTAAAAGGCATGTGGTCTCTTGACAATGTTGCTCTATGTTTATGGCATTTCTTTGTTCATCATTTATCTCCTGCTCACAGGCTCTCATTACCTCGTCAAGTTGTTGCTCCAATCTATAGACCTGGGATTGCACCAACTCCTTTTACACCAAAGCCTCCCTTTCATTTTCCTTTGATTGCATCAGCAGATCTTTTAGGAGATACTTCTCAGCCAGAATGGTGTCACTTTGCTTGCTTTTCATTTTCAATTGAGAATTGGCCTCCTGGAGACACTGATGTTGCTTCACCCTATAGTCTTCTTCAATCTTTCATTTTTTTGAATCTCATCCATGGCCTGCTTATTCTCCAAATTTTCCCTATTTTGGAGTGTGCATTCTTGTTGATATTTCGGTAGGTCTTCTTCCAACCTTTGATTCTTAGCTATCAACTCTTCTATCTTGGCCTTCAAAGCATGGGTTACTTTGTCTTCCACGATAAATGGTGGAGCGGGAGTGCTTGTAGATCGATACGAGGGACTCTTGAAGGGTAATTTAACAATGAAGACCCTATCCAGGACCCATTCATGATATTTTTCTCCCACAACATGGCTTCGTGCCCTTAATTCTTTACCCATCTTGGAAACTCTTTTCCATGCATTTGCTATATCCCGAACAGTAGACATATAGTTCCCTTTTGCATAGTACAAAATAAGAGGAGTGAGCAACTCCTCGTCCGGGGGCCCAAGCAAAGGATAAGCCAACTGACGTTTTGCTATAACAGGATTGTAGTTGATACACCCTTGTGTGCCAATGAGAGGAACATTTGGATAAATTCTACAATGATAGATGATCAACTCGACCTCTAACTATTGGGGATACCATATGACTTTCTTAGCTGTGAGCCCTATAAGATGATTGGCCTATTCACGTCCGCTTTTTATTTCCAATTGACACAGTTTTAAATCAGAAATTGGACATTCAGCCTTGCAAATTTGATGGAAAGCATGAGATGTGAACCATACATACACAACAGGTAGACAGCAAACAATTCTTTTCCCACCTTGTGTATAGCAAAAATCCATAGTGCAGTACACATTGGCCAATACGGCTGTGACAGGATTCTCTAGCCTGTGTTTGCAAGCCAGGAATACGGCGATGGCATCATAATCCATGTAGTTATTCAGATTAGGGAACAAGACAACCCCGTAGATAGTAAGTGCTAAAGTGTCCATGAAAACCTCCCATTCTTCTTTATCCACCAAGATCTGCATGTGTTTCTTAAGAAATTCTCGAGTGAACCCAAGAATTTAGTTTCTATTCATTTGTACATTCCTCAATGTCTCAGGACAGATTCTCAAAACATGGGCTACTGAGGTGATGGTTGCATGATGATCGAGATAGAGGTAGGGAATTCATCCCCCCAAAGGCATCCCCAATATTTGTTCAAACTCTTCTATGGACGGGGTCAACTGAAAATCTCTGAATGTAAAACATCTGAGAAGTGGGTCGTAGAACTGCGCCAAGGCTGTGATAGCCTCAGTTTGTACTTCAACCTCTAAGAGCTTTAAAACCTTTCCATATTTTCTTATAAAGGCCATCTTCTGAGTCAGGTTTAATTTTCTCCCCATTGCCTGTAGACTACTAGTATCAACCTTCTTGGCCTTAACATGAAGTATTTTCCTTAATTCTGTCACATCTGTACCACAATTTTCCTGTCCCATGTTAATTTCCATACTTGCTCAGAGGCGTGTGCTAAATCCCAAATAGCTTCATATGAAAATAAAGAAAAAGAAATTAGTTACAGCCATGTTTTGGCAAACTGCTACTTCCTTACTGATTTACTGAAAAACATTTTTGCTTTGGGAAGTAGTGGTCGACAAAAGTCGTGCCAAACTAAAGTCATGTGGGTCCTAGATTTTCCAATCGTTGTAAATACCCCATTTAAAGGGAAACAAAATTATTCTTTTCTTTTCATTTTTGTCTTGACGACTGGGAAAATCTATGACCCAAACCTCAGAAGTACATGAAGAAGAGGGAACTACCTACTCGTTAAAAGATTTCCAGTCTTTTTTAGAAAAGCGAGTTATTTTTTTAAAACCAAGCAATCTTTTGATGGGTAGGTGGCTCATCCATTTGGATAAAAAAGGGAAGCAAGAATGGCATAAGGTAAAGTAAAGTCTGCCCTTTCGTGGCATAGACCAGGTTTTTCTAAAAGTCTTTTCTGGGCCCTAGGGCTTGTCTAAGAGTGACTCCTCACATTGGGTGACCTGCACTAGACTTCTAAAAGGTTACTAGAGCCAAGATCCTAATAATGATGTGGTCACAACAGTAGGAAATCTACTAGGTGCGTACATCATGAAAGGTTGAACTCTAGTTAGGGTTCTTATGATCGCTAGATGGGAAGTATATCCCAAACGACACCGCTACCAACCCCTCCTAACTTAAGTTTCATTTGGGGCCCGGGTATAGGGTGCCACTCATAAATGTGTGCAAAAAAATATGAGTGTGGTGTGTGACAGGGCATTCAATACCTGTACCTTACCCCATCCTGCACAGTGAACAAACATGAGACAACAACAATAAAGTCATATACCCTAGGGTTCAATAATCATGCACAAATTTTAACAGTACATAAACGATAAGACATAACTGGAATTAAAAGCAAGCATATACAGTTAGCAACAAAGATAAAACAAAAGAAGAAATTAAAACAAACAAAAGGTTATATAAGAAAAACATGCACTTTCAACCTAAATGGCCTGACTCTCAAGTATTCCCCAGTGGAGTCGCCATCTGTCGCGACCGGGATCACGACAACGGCGAAAGACGTCGAAACGGAGTAAGGAGTCACCACTAACATTTTTATCCATAGGAAAAACATTTGAAAAAAAATTTAACAAAGCACTGGTTAAAAAAAGTGAGATTCAAGTTCGGGAGTCGGTTACGAGTGGGGAAGGTATTAGCACCCCACATTGCCTGTTAAAAATAGTACCAAAGTTGAAAATGCAAATCATGAATAGCCTTAAAACTGTTTCTATTTCTTTTTCTTGAAAATGAAGGAGACAGACAAAATAAAAAAAGCTCAAAGTAAGATCAACAAGACGTCTCATCTAAATTAATCCTGGCTTTAATGGGGGAAAACAAGAAAAAGAGGAAAGGGAAATAACAAGACATTTCATCTAAATTAGTTATCCTTTCGTTAGGATACCAGATTGGGAAGGAAAAAAGAGGGGCTAACAGGACGTCACATCCGAATTAACCCTAGCCTCTTAGTGTGGAGGTATGTAGGAGAAAGAATGCTAAGAGGACATCCTGTCCAAATTAATCATTATCTCATACAGGTGTCGGATTGGAAGTCGAAGGGGATAAATAAGACGTCTTGTCCAAATTATCCCGATCTTTGCGAAAAAATAATAGCGGCTAAGCAAAAGTGGAAGAAAGTCAACAAGACGTCACGTCTAAATTGACTTCTGAAAAAGTGACAGTAATGGAATTAATTTTCATAGAGGAACGAGAAAGGAAAAGAAGTGGGTCCGACAGTAGCTAAGTCCTGCTCCTACGTATTCTCGAGTTTTTGAGAAATCAGGGTTATGTAGTTCTTGATGTGGTATTCCTTTTTTTAGAAAAACTGGAGTTATAAATTGGGCGATGAGGTAAATCGGTTGAAGGGAAACATACAAAATGAACGTTTGTCGCACGTGTATGGACCCAAAAGGAGGTGTAGGTAGAAGTACTCCCGCACGAAACTAGCTAAAAATAGCTTCTATATTGTTTAAAATGAACATGGAAAATACTTGCTTTTTTTGTTATTATTTATATTGAATCAGGATAAAGAAAATTTAACAGCAAAACTAGTTCAAGCACGAGAACAGATTTAACAAAATGATAGATTTGACAAAAGAATAAACAATGTAAAACAAACGGATATATATATATATATAGATAATAAGAGTGGATAGGAGATTGTAACCAGTGTGGAGTAGGTATTGGAAAGAACCGGTCTGTAGGTATGAACCAGTGTGGGTTAGAATAACAGCGCCCGGAGTGATGGAAAGAGTGGATCGAACCATGGTGAGGATCAGAGTTCAGTAGGGAACCGGTGTAGAGTTCAGTAGGGAACCAGTGTAGAGTTCAATGGGGAACCAGTGTAGAATTCAGTGCGAATCTGAGGTGAGCATTCAATATGGAACCGATATGGGGTTCTGTGTGGATCCGGTGGGATAGATAAATATAAGATCCTTTCAAGAAAGTGGGATGTAGAGGGAATTTTGGGGTTCTGGATAGAGTCAAGGTAACAGAAGGAGATTTTCCCTGAGAGATTCAAGGAATGGGATTAGGACCAACTCTCTTCAAGGATCGGATTCAGAGGTTCGGGCCAATTCTCTATTTCAATGGGATCGAAAATTTGAGGGATCGGATCAACTCTCTTAGGGGCTCTTGGACTTTAGAGTTTTTGGACCAGTTTCTCTCAAGGATTCCCAGATTTCCAGCCGCAGACCCTTGGACCTCTTCAATTGAGGTATTTATAGAGGTCCCTGGAGTTTCTTCTACATGCTGAGTGCTTGGACAACTCAGGTTTCCACTCAACCTATATGCGTAGTAGAGGGATAGCCTGGCCACTAGCAGTTGTGGGGAACAGTAGTGGGTGGAGAATTTTTTATAGTTTATCTCTTATTCCCTATCTGCCATTTCCTGGATTTCTGGATCGAATCAGGTAGTGTGTGTTCGGGTCATGGCATGGGCAACCGGACTCAAGAGACGGTGTTCCAAGGGTCATTACCTTGACACCGAATAATAAGACCTCTACTTTGGACAACAGCATGTAACACCGGTCAATGCCCGGAACGGTCTTCTCATGGCACCGGTCCGATTTGATGTGGAATGGTGTCCCACCATATTACTTTATATCTTGACAGCAGAATTGACTTGGGACGACATCACTTTGTTATGTGCTGGTGTTAACTACAGACGGTGTCTGGAATTGAATATGGCCGGACCGATATAGGTGTTCACAACAACAAAGAAAAAGAAGAAGTGAACAACGAAGGAGAAACAACCCCAAATAAGGAACCACAACAAAAGGAGTGGATCACCTCAAATGATCATCCTTAGGACAACATTATAGGTGAAATAACAAAGGGTGTAAGTACAAGTAATGCTATTAGAAGTGCTTGTAATCATTGCTGGTGTTTTTCATATAGTGAATTCACAAAACACTCAGATGGTCAGTTTTAATATGACTTATGGCAGGTGGACCACTGTCGGTGTAGTATATGTTCTAAAGAACAAATATCGTTCCCACTACGGATCGTTTAAATCAATTTCAAACTATTACGACAGATATGGTGTACTGTTTTCATGATAGTGAATTAAAGAAACTATAATAGGAATGCATGAAAGTAATACAAGAGATATAATTGAAATAACAAAGTTTAACAACTGGGATTTAGATTCACCTTTCTCATCTTCTGACACACAGTCAATATTCATATAAACGACTTTTGCAATATGATTCTTTAAGTCACAATCCAAGTCATTCATATCAATTCCTCGACTATGAAATTCATAGGAATAGATTTGATAACGTCAATTCCTAGATCCTTTCAAATCTATTCCAGCATTAAGTACAATTATTTAGACGTTCACTGTGTTAAATACCATCCCTGGTTATTTACTCACAATGAGCATTTCATTTCGATCCGTTTTCACAAGTTATTTTCCAATAACAAGCGTAAACTTAAATCAAGAAAATGTTGATCAAGCATATTCAAGAAATGAACATGAAATGAAAGACCAAGAATCATAAAACAAATTCATCGATTAAATAAATACCAAACACATGTTCATCCAGCTTGATTGGTTGCCTCTAATCCCAATGAGAAAGTTAACCACTCATAGTAGCCATATTCATACAATATTAATGTAAAGAAAAAGAAAAGTCTAAGCTAAGAACACTTGGTTGAAAAATCTCTCTCTGCTGCCTCCTCTCTTTTCATTGTTTTCCTTTTATAATGCTTCACTCGCTCAAGCGAGTTTAAATCTCGCTCAAGCGAGAAGCATTCTTCAACTCGAAGGAATTCTATGTCCTGCTTCACTTGCATGCTTGATTCGCTCAAGCGACGACTTTCGCTTGAACCATAGTTATTTCGCTGCAGCGAATCATTGCACTTTTGATTCTGTACAAATCTCGCTCCAGCGAAATAGAGTTGCTCAAGCAACTTCAGTATTGTAACTCACTGGTGGAATTTGGCTTGATGCATTTGTTGTTTCGCTTGAGCAAAGTCTTTGTTTTTGCATTATGGACCATTTTCGCTCAAGCGAAACTACTTCGCTTGAGCGACTTCTTCATCAGTTCTTACTGGTCCAAATTCGCTTAGGCGAATAGATCATTCGCTCAAGCGGTTGATGACTTGTAATTTGCATCGGTTGGTTGCTTTTCTCGCTCAAGCGAGCCTTCAATTTGGCCTAAGCGACTTGAGTCACTCAAGCGAGAATGACCTTCGCTTGAGCGAATCTCCTCTTCTTTTCTCTTAACTTGGTGAAATTCTTTCTTTTGTTTTTCCTTTTTTCTTTTTTTCTTCTTTTTTCCTAAAATTGCATCAAAATTTAGGATTTGCTAACATTTATTAACCAATCAAACTTGCACAATGCTTATATCCTAATTTATGTCCTATATAGCTTACAAAATAACAAACATTGTATATTATGTCCAACTTTTGCTCTATTTTCATCACAAAATCTATATAAATTGGACATCTATCAACTCTCCCCGACCTAGAACTTTGCTTGTCCTCAAGCAAATCGTCATGAAATAGTCAAGTGAAATAAAGATCCTAATTATTCACAACTGCAAATAAAATGAAGGACAGCTTCTCACTATTTACAACTGATAGTTCCTTAATCATGCTTCAATTCATCTAACTAAATTCTAAGTTTAAAATGTGCTACACAATTGCAAGTAACCACTCTGTTGTAAAAATAAGAAATCCTCTCTATTTATACCTTCTAGGTGAGTGTTTATTCTTTGTATCACTGATCAAGTGTTATTCAACCATTGCATTTCATTTTATTGCATAAGATGACTACTCATACAAACATGGATCAAAAGGTCTTTAATAGGTTATAACTTGGCCAAGCTTACAAGGAACTTATTGGTTTTTCTTTGGAATGCAAAGAACATACTAAGGACAATCAAATTTCTTAGCCTTGGCTTTTTTAAATTTTATAGTCTCATTCTTTCTTCACCAGAGCCATTGAATTCTTCTTTGTATTCCTCCCTATTTTTGTTTATTCTTTGGCATTTCTAGGAGGATTTTATTTATTTTTTATTCTTTGATAGGTATAACCGAGTTATCCACATAACTCTCTTAGAAGATTATTCTTGTCCTTAGCATGCATTAGGGTTGGATCTTCCATACAAACATGTTCTAAGGTTAGAGAAAAACCTTTTAGCTCAATGGGGTTTAAAAAAATTGGATTGATTATCATCATGGGTCGGCTTTTTGGCTCTAGTTTACCTATTCTACACAAATTTTGCCTCTATCCTGTCCATGTTTGAATAAGCAATGATCCTTGCTAGAAATTTATACAATGAAAGATTATACAAGAATCAATGAACTCTCAGTGTTTCAAGTTACACTCTCTTACTGGGTTAATCGTCTTGATTTCTTTGTCTTCATAGAAAAGGTTTCAAACATTGTGAGCTAATTCCTAACTCAAGATTTAGAAAGATTTCATTCAGCATTCATTAGGAATTATCATATTTTCCAAAACTAGTTGTCCTTCCTTTTATGCAACCTAAGATTAATTCACATCTTTCTTTACTTTTCCAAAACATTGCATACATTAACTATACTGAAAAAAATCACGCCTAAACATAACAACTAGCGTATGCAACAAAATTCAGTTGAGCATGAACATGTGAATCCAACTATAAACCATACTAAAATACTATAAAGTGAAAGTGCTGAAACAACTGCTAAATTTAAAGTAGCATAAACATAAATAAACTGAACAAAATAAAATGGAACCACAGAGGCTGATCAATCACGCGACATCAAGATGTCAGGGACCACGCGATCGAGCTATTCTTCAAACTCTCTATCCTCAGCATCATACTACTCTTTAGTCTATATAACCGCTGGTTGTGACTCTGGTGCTGAAGAGGATGTTGGGATTGATATCTCTGCTGGTTCAGATGGTGGTGGTGGTGCTGTCTCAGCTTCAGCTGTAGCTGCTAGCCTCTCCACCTCTGGGAAGATAGGACTATCCCCAGGCCAAGCAACTTTAGAAGGAAATTCATCCAGATGCATGAATGGACCTGTAGGATGACTCCAATAGCTGGCGCGGTAGAAATAGGTGATGGCTCTGTTAAGAGCTGCCTGCTGCTGCTGAATATAAGTGAGATGAGTGGGGAGGATAGGGTCAGTGGTAGGAGGTGGGGGTGGTTCTGATAAAGATGGAGCTTCAAGGCGTGGTGGCGATGATGTAGTCACAGGTTGTGTCAAAACTGGAGGTGGTACAGAAGATGATTGTCCTACTGATGATACTCTTTTAATTTGACAATTTTGATCAATGAACTTTTTATCAATAGGAGGTCGGATAGGGGTAGTAGAGTCAACGTCAACTCCTTGGGCTGCACATAAGCCTTTGATGAAAGCAGGAAAACCAAGAGTGCCTTTGGGTTTTGCATCTGCTATGGTGGTTTTTGGATTTTGCTGAGCAAAATGAAAGATCTTGTCAGAAAGGATTTGAGCGATGTCCACTGTTATCCTTGGATCCAAGATGCATAAGAGGAGCTCATACTTAGGCAAGGGAAGATCAAAAACATGAGCATTTGGAACCATATTGGCTAGAAGAAATGCAGTCCACACCCTCATTAGCATTTTCATGTCTTTCCTAAGTAATCTGGTTGGATGTTGGTTGGCACCTCTCTGAAAATGGTGTTCTGGAAGGCATAAGACATATTCTAATTCGTGAACAGAATAGGCATAACGTTCCTTCTTCAATCTGTCGTAGGTACATAGTTCACCTTCCTCTAAGTGTAGAATTTCCCCGAGGTAATCATTAATGGTATCCCTGTCGTAAGAAACCTAATGGCCTCTAACCCAGGCTCTTCGTTCCATAGCACCCTCGGTCCACCAAGCATTCGCATAAAACTCTTTCACCATGTCTGGATCATATTTGACTCGAGGATTTGCAACTCGCAACCACTTCTTACTTCTGATCATGTTCATAAATTCATCACATTCACCTTCTCTCAAATCTACCCGATGTTCTGGGAGGATGGTCCAATGGTGAATATTGTGGAATCGCTTCTTAGTCTCTTTGTTCTTGAATTTTTGATTTGATGGAGGGGAGGATTCAGAAGTACGTTTCCTTTTTCCATGACCCTGATGCGCAGCAGCTTGTTCCTGCCCCCTCTGTATCCCTTGTGCATTTTTAGTTCGTGCCATTGCCTGAAAACACATAGGGGAATTTGTCAAGATCTAATGGACTTGATTGCAAAAACAGAGTATCATGTATTGGCATATTTTATGGATAATAAAGAACAAAGCATATAAAACTAAAACAGAATTCTTTATAGATAAAGCACATCCTAGAGAAGTTTAGAATCACATCATGAAACCAAAACAAAGCATAGCACAAAAATAGAGCATCATTTTCCAAGTATATCACCTATCAATTCATTGGCCATAAAAACTCCTTAAAAACACAATGTCATTCACAAGATTATTTCATTCATAAATTCATCACAACTTGTAATATTACTCCTCATCACCATCATGCATTTCTTAAAATTCATTCCAACAGCCACATAATCTAAAACAGAGCATATATTGTCCATTAAAATTGATACATCATACAAAACCTAGGGCATGGAGACAATCATAAAAACATGCAATGTAAGGATAACAAACCCTGAGAAACCCTAAGCACAATGCATTCTTCACATAGACATATGAGGAAGTTAGAGAAGATGAACAAAGAAAATAAAAAGAAGTTTCCGATTACTTACTTGGAAGTGAGAAAAACTTGCAACTAAGAAATTGGAAATGAAAGACTAGGAAAGAAATAGTGCCAAAACCGTCGAATCTGAGAATGGGAGTGGAGAGAAATTCGTGAGTTGAGAGGTTTTTAAGAGAGAATGATTGTGTAACTGAAAAATGAGAATTAAACCCCTTTTAAAACCTTAACCGCTTAAATTCGCTCAAGCAAGCTTTAGTCGCTGCAACGAATTTAAGCTTCGAGAATGAAGAGTCTCTTATTTCACTTAAGCGATGGATGTTCGCTGCAGTGAAATAGAGCACCTGATGCTTTAAAAATTCCTTCGCTCAAACTATATAGGTTTCGCTTTGGTGAAAGTTAGTGATTTAGATACTGGGCAAAATTTGTTGGAGCAAACTGAATAGCGCTTGAGCGAGTATTTGGAGTTTCTCTTCTAGAAGATTTTCGCTTGGGCGATTTTATTCTAGTAACTAAATAGTTAATGCTCGCTTGGGCGACATTTAATTCGCTTGAGCGAATCTTGCAGTAACATGAAAACTTAGAATTTTTGTAATTTTTCTGCAAAATTCACCTAAGCAAGTATATTTCGCTTGAGCGAAAATTCCCAGTGACTTCTCCCTTATAATTGGCCTGAGCAAAATATAATAGCTTTAAGCGAAAATCTAATTTGCTTGGGCGAGTGAGGATTCGCTTAAGCGAATTTCTTCCAGTACCTAAATGATAGCTTCTCGCTTGAGCGACTTGCAATTGCTCCAAGCAAAAGTGTAAGAAAATACTGATCGCTTGAGCGAATTGGATGTCGCTTGAGCGAAATATCCTAAGTTCAATTTTGGAATCCTTTTGATTGCATTCTTTCTCCTCATTAAACTTCATCAATACCATTTTTTTTCAGTTTCTTGGATTTTAACACTTATTCAATATGTACTGATTAAACAAATAATAAACATAAAAATAAACACACAAGGACAAACCTGTAAAAGATCAAACATACTAGGTTGCCTCCCAGTTAGCGCTTATTTAACATCATTAGCTCGACGCCTGATTTACTTTTAAGTTTCATGAAAGTGGAGAAGCATGTCCAACTTCTCTACACCTCCTCCCATGTAGGGTTTGAGTCGCTGCCCGTTAACCGTCCAAGTTCTCTCAGATTTTGGATCTTTAAGTTCAACTGTGCCATATGACTTGACCTCTTTGACTATGAAAGGTCCCGACCATTTCGATCGTAGTTTTCCTGGAAAAAGTTTTAACTTTGAATTAAATAAAAGCACAGATTGACCTGGGCAGAAGCTCTTTTTCAAAATTTTTTTGTCATGATAAGCCTTCATTCGATCTTTGTAGAGTTTTGAAGACTCATACGCTTCTAGCCTCCATTCTCCCAGTTTTTCCAGTTGAATCTTTCTCTCCTTAGCTGATGCTTCTGGATCAAAATTGAGCAATTTCATTGCCCAATACGCTTTGTGCTCCAGCTCTACGGGTAAATGACAACTTTTGCCATAGACCAGGTGATAAGGTGAAAATCCTGTCGAAGCCTTAAAAGCTGTTCTATAAGCCCATAGAGCATCATCTAACTTCAGAGACCAATCCTTTCTGCTCTGAGAAACTGTCTTTTCTAAAATTCTTTTAATTTCCCTGTTGGACACCTCTACTTACCCATTGGCCTGTGGATGGTATGGAGAAGTCACTTTATGCCTTACACCATAATGCTCTAAACACTTTTGAAGTTGTGTATTGCAAAAGTGAGATCCTCTATCACTTATCAATACTCTGGGGGTACCAAATCTGCTGAAAATATTTTTCTTTAAAAATTTTATCATAATTTTGGCATCTGCCCTGGTACAAGTTGTTGCCTCAACCCATTTAGAAACATAGTCTACAGCGACTAGAATATACTCATTGGAAAGTAAGGCCGGTAAGGGTCCAACAAAATCTATGCCCCAACAGTCGAAGACTTCTACTTCCAAAATGGCTGTTAGTGGCATTTCATTTCCTCATATTATACTTCCTTTTCTTTGACACACATTACAATTTTGCACAAACAAATTAGCATCTTTAAATAAAGAGGGCCAGAAAAAACCTGATTGAAGGACTTTAGCTGTTGTCTTTTCTCCATTAAAATGGCCTCCATATGCTGAACTGTGACAATGCCATAGGATACTCCTGGCTTCCTGTTGAGATATACATCTTCTCAATATATTATCATATCCAAGATTAAATAAGTATGGATCATCCCACACATATTGTTGTGCATCCTTTAAATTTTTTTTCTTTTGTTGCCAGGTAAAATCTTCTGGATGTATTTCGGCAGCCTTAAAGTTTATCATGTCTGTAAACCATGGCCTCTCCTAAATTAATAACAATTTTTCATCTGGGAATTCCTCTTGGACTTCAGGTTGCAATGTAGTAACTTCATTGTTGATCAGTCTGGATAAATGATCTGCTATGTGGTTTTCACTGCCTCTCTTATCACGAATGGTCAAATCAAATTCTTGCAAAAGCAGGATCCATCTGATGAATCTAGGCTTGGAATCTTGTTTGTTTAACAGGTACTTTATTACAGCATGGTTTGTAAAATAAACAACTTTGGAACCAATTAAATAAGATCTAAATTTTTCCAATCCATATACTACCGCTAGTAATTTTTTTTCAGTTGTGGCATAATTAATTTATGCCTCATTTAAAACTTTATTAGCGTAATATATAGGGTGGAACAATTTAGATTTTCTTTGTCCAAGCACTGCACCAATGGCATAGTCACTTGCATCACACATTAATTCAAAATCAAGTGACCAGTCTGGGGCAACTATGACAGGAGCAGTGATCAACGTTTGTTTCAACAGTTGAAAAGCTGATAAACAAGCTTCATTAAAATGAAAAGGAATGTCTTTTTGTAATAGATTACTCAAAGGTTTTGCAATTTTAGAAAAATCCTTAATAAACCTTCGGTAAAAGCCAGCATGCCCCAAGAAAGTCCTAACACCCTTGACATTGATTGGTGGAGGTAATTTTTCAATGACTTCCACGTTAGCACGATCCACTTCAATGCCTTTATTTGAGATTGTGTGGCCTAACACAATGCCTTTGGATACCATAAAATGGCATTTTTCCCAATTTAGCACTAAGTTAGTTTCTACACATCTTTTAAGCACAGTGTCAAGATTTTCCAAGCATAATTCGAATGATTTACCAAAAACTGAAAAATCATCCATAAAAATTTCTATACAATTCTCTACAAGATCAGCAAAGATAGAAAGCATGCACCTTTGAAAAGTGGCTGGGGCATTACAGAGTCCGAAAGGTATTTTTCTTTAAGCAAAAACACCGTAGGGGCAAGTAAATGCTGTTTTTTCTTGGTCTTTTGGTGCTACAGCAATTTGATTATACCCTGAATAACCATCCAGAAAACAATAGTATATTTGTCCAGCCAATCTTTCCAACATCTGGTCCATGAAGGGCAATGGAAAATGATCTTTTCTTGTGGCTTGATTGAGCTTCCTGTAATCTATACACATTCTCCACCCAGTTACTGTCCGAGTGGAAATAAGCTCATTGTTGTCATTTTTCACCACTGTCATACCACCTTTTTTTGGTACAACCTGTACTGGGCTCACCCAAGCACTATCAAAGATTGGATAAATCATCCCAACTTCCAAAATTTTGATAACTTCCTTTTTAACAACTTCTTTCATGATTGGATTTAATCTTCTCTGTGGTTGTGCTACAGGTTTGTATTCTTGCTCCATAAAAATGTAGTGCATACAGTATGAAGGGCTAATTCCTTTTAAATCGCTCAGCTTCCATCCAATTGCCTCTTCATTCTTCTTCAGGATCTCAGTCAATTTTTCTTCTTCCTCCTTTGACAAGTTTTTATTAATGATGACTGGTTTTTCTCCTTCAGCATCTAAAAAGATATACTTCAAATGTGAAGGCAACTATTTTAACTCCAACTTTTGAGCTTCATAAACTTGTTTTTGAGGGAGGGTCTCCACTGCCTCTTGTTTACTAGTACTCTCTTTGCCTGCATCTAATCTTTGCAGAATCTCCATAAGTTCTTCAGTTTCCACATCATTAAGACTTTCAATAGCTCCAATCAAAGCCCTTTCAAGAAGACTTGAATTTTACACTTTATTGAGTTGTCCTTCAATAACCTCCTTTTCCACATCAATTTTAAAATAGCTTTGTTTATCTGTTGGATATTTCATTGCCTCAAAGACATTAAAATTCACTTCTTCATCCTGAACTCTTACCTTCAATTTGCCATCATCTACATCTATGATTACTTTAGCAGTTTTCATAAATGGTCTTCCTAAGATTAGTGGTACTTCAGCATCCTCTTCCATATCCATTATCACAAAGTCTACTAAGAACACAAATTTCTCCACCTTCACTAAAACATCTTCTGCCACACCATAAGGAAACTTCATTGATCTGTCATCCAATTGTAATGTCATTTTTATTGGCCTTATTTCAAGATCTCTAATCCTTTTGAGCATTGAGAGTGGCATTAAATTTATACTTGCTCCTAAATCTAGTAATTCTCTCCCCACCAGTATGTGACCAATAGTGACGGGAATTATGAAACTTCCTGGATCCTTGGTCTTAGGCGGTAATGCCTTTTGGATAATGGCACTACATCCAGCTTCCAATTCAACTGTCTGTTCTGAAAACTTTCTTTTCTTTGTTAATAAATCCTTCATAAATTTTGCATAGGTAGGCATTTGTTCCATAGCTTCCATGAATGGGACATTAATTTGAAGTCTTTTAAAAATGTCCATGAACCTTACAAATTGTCTCTCTTTATCACGCTTCAAAGGATTCTTTGGGTAAGGCATGCTTTTTAATTGAGGCAACTCTTCATTAACCTTGCCTTTGCCCTTCTCAAACTCACTCTTTTTGTTTTTTTCTTTTTCATTTTCTTTATTTACATTTTCTTTTATTTCTTCTTCACATTCTTTCATATCTTTTTCTTTTTCTTTTTCTTTTTCTTTTTGACACTCTCTTTCTTTTTCTTTTCTTTCTCTCAAAATCTCTTTTTCTTCTTTTTCTTTTGCTCCTAGATCAACTCCAATTTGTCTACCACTTCTTGTTGGGACAACTTTGCAATGCTCCTTTGGATTTGACTCAATATTTGCTCCATACTGAGGTCGTTGATTTTTAGCAATTTGTCGGGCTAATTATCCTACTTGAGTTTCCAGATTCTTTATCAATGCCTCAGTGTTTTTCTAGTTTGTTAAAGAAGCTTGCATGAATTTCTCCAAAGTGTCCTCTAATCTTGAAGTCTTCTCCATTAAAGAAGGATAGTTACTCTGATACGGTCTATTTGAAGAACTTGGTTCTTGTTTCCATCCTTGTCCTTGATTTTGATTACTCCTCCATCCCTGAAATTGTTGGTTAGGATAATTGGAATTGAAATTATTTGGTTTACCTTGGTTATTCATGTAATGGACTGTCTCCTCTTGTGCTCCGCAATAACCATTCAGATGTTCACCTCCATAGAAATCACATCTTGTACTTTGTTGCTGTATTGGTTGTGAAGACTGCACTGAATGTAATTGCTGTGGGAGTTTGGCTATTTGTTGAGTTAAAGCTTCAATTTGTTGAGTCAAGATTTTATTTTGGGCCAAAATAGCATCTGAAGTGTTCAAATCTAGAACTCATTTTCTCTGAATTTGTTGACGATCATGCTGAGCTTGATAATCCATTGAGGATAAGGCTTCTATGATTCTTGTAGCTTGATCAGCGTCAACTGTCATCATTATGCCCCCAACTGCAGCATCTATAATCATTTTTGTATCTGGTCGAAGTCCATTATAAAAAATGTTTAATTGAGCAATGTCTTCGAAACCATGATTAGGACACTTGTGAAGCAGTGATTTAAAGCGATCCCACGCTTCACAAAATGGTTCCTCAGCTCCTTGACGAAATATTGAAATATCAGATTTAGCTTTTATGAATCTTGATGGAGGAAAGAAACGGTGTAGAAATTTTTCTTCTACATCAGACTAACTACTCAAGCTCTGATTGGGATGTGATTACAACCACTCCTTAGCTCTTCCAGCCAATGAAAATAAAAATAAACAAAGATATGCAGTCTCCATATCCTCCTTACCAAAACCCATGGTACTAACCAGTTCATAGAAGGTTGCCAAATGAGTGTACGGATCTTCATTGGATATTCCAGTGAATTGATGAGCACTTATCAAACTTAAAAAGGCTGGTTTCATCTCCAAAGCTCTTGTTTGTGGCATCACAATACTTGAGAAGTATCGTGGTCCTTGTTGATTTGCATAGTCTCTGATAAGTGTTTTATAACACAATAAATTAGATTTAGTTTACTTAGGATTTTAATCATTATGCACTGTATTTCCTTTATTTATTGTGATTTTTGCTTTCTTTCCACTGTATTCTACTCGGGTACTTTTATTTTGCAGAAATTAATAGATTTGGAATTATTGATGATCCATTTTAAGAATGAATGAATATAAATGGAAAATGGATTCAAGAACCCAAAAAGATGATCAAAGTGCCAAAGGATGAAAGCAATCAAGAACCATGAGCTATACTGTCCAAAATGCCTCAAAAATGCAAGAAAACACTTCCAGGAAAGGGTAGGAATCGATTCACCCTTACAGGAATCGATTCCCATGTGAAACATAAGCCAGGAATCGATTCAAGGCTGTTGGGAATCGATTCATAGGGCTGGGAATCGATTCCCCCCTTATAGGAATCGATTCATTGAGGATTAAAAGGGCAGGAATCGATTCATGAAGGCCAGGAATCGATTCATCATGCTGGGAATCGATTCCCACCTTTAGGAATCGATTCACACGCTGTTTTGAAGGCAAAAATCAACTGGAGGAATCGATTCATCAGTGAAATCATGCGCCGAATTATTGGAAACAACAAAAATACGCAAATTGGAGACAACTGGAACAGCTGGAAATCACATGCACCGAAAGTTTCCAACTTACAACGCGTTTTCTTAGCTGGCTTCCTCCCTTCCTTCGCCTATAAAAGGAGAAGCAATCCAAGCAGAGAAGGCATCCAGATCCAAATCCCATTCTTCATCAGCTTCATTCCTTTCTTTCTCTTTCGTTTTCTTTCTCTGTTTTATTTTCTTTCTCTTTTTATTTTCTTTTTCTTTCTTTTATTTTGTGTAAGAGTTGTGAGGATTGTGAAATTGAGTGTTCCAATTTGTAATTGGTGGAGGAATATTGCAACAAGGAAATACAGTGGTAAATTATTCTGAGCTTTTGGAGAAACCCGTAAGTCTTTATTTTTTACCATGTCTTGTATGTTTTATTTTTCCATTATTTATATGAATTTGAATTATTTCATGAGTAGCTAAATTAATTATCTTGGGATGAAGAGGGTATGATAATATTTTATTTTAATGTTATTTTGACTTGGAATTAAATAAATTTCTGTTTTCCATTTAGTTCAATTATGCTTAATGCTTTTAGTAATTCCTAACAAGAACCTAAATGATAAAACTGTATACTTACGGGTATATTAGTAAGTTTAGGTAATAAATAGAATCGAGAGATTTATTTTTACCAGAAAGCTTTGAACTAAACCTAAGATTTTTGAAATGCTTTTTGTGACCTCGGTAAAACCGTGAAAGTAATCAAAATTCTTTTGAGGAAATAAAAGGGATTTTCATAAAACGATAATGGGCCTTTCTAAGGATTAAGCAGCGCTTTCCATAGGTTAGGTACATTAATAGGATTCCGAGAGGAACATATTAATTAGCTTTTGGAAAATTCGCCTTGGAAAACTTAATTTGATTCTTATTTATGAAAAGTTAAAATTCATTAAACATAAAATAGAGTCTTAATCCCCTGAAATCCCAAGATACTCTCAACTCTGATTTTTTAGTGTCAAGTAAATTTTATTTTTATTCATATTCTATGCAACTTTAATTTGTGCTTTATTTTATAAAAATCTTAAAAATTAATTGTGTGGATAATTAAATTTCAATATGCTGGTACTTTGAACACAGTCCCTGTGGAGAACGATAATCTTTTATATTACGCGACATAACCCGTGCGCTTGCGGGCCCTGTCAAGTTTTTGGCGCCGTTGCCGGGGACTGTTGTCCCTCAAATATCGGCAATATTGAAATTCGATTAGATCATACTTGTTAATATTTTTATTGTTATTTTTATTTTTATTTTCTTTGTAATTTTGTATTTTGTTCTATATTCTGTGTATCTGTTTTATTTTTGTAATTGTTTGTTTTATTTGTCATTTATTTTCTATTTATGCGAAGAAGCCGTAGTGTCGATCTAAACTTAGGATTTGACCCTGAGATAGAACGTACCCTTAGAACTTTGAGAAAACAACAAAAACAACAAAAAGAACAAAAAGAAAAACAAATGGCAGACCAACACAGACCCTTAAGAGATTTTGCCACTCCAAGCACTAATGGGAGAGGATCTAGCATCCTTAGACCCACAGTGGAGGCTAACAATTTTGAATTGAAGCCTTCACTACTCTCAATGGTTCAACAGAACCAATTCGGGGGTTTACCCTCTGAAGATCCAAACCTTCACCTTCAAATCTTTCTTGAATACTGTGACACCCTGAAGATGAACGGAGCCACCAATGATGCCATTCGCTTAAGACTTTTCCCTTTCTCCTTAAGAGATAAAGCAAGAGCGTGGTTATACTCTCTTCCTGAAGGATCCATCACAACTTGGGAACAATTGTCCAGTGCTTTTATCAATAAATGGTACCCAAGGAACAAGACTGATGTGCTGAGAAAACAAATCATCAATTTTTCACAAAAAGATGATGAATCCTTGTATGAAGCCTGGGAAAGATATAGAGAGTTGCTAAGAGAATGTCCTCACCATGGGATAGAAAGATGGTTGACAATCCATATTTTCTATAATGGACTAACTTCCACATAAAAGATTTCTTTAGATGCTGCAGCTGGAGGAGCCTTCATGAGTAAAAATGTTGATGAAGCTGAGAACCTGATCGAGGAAATAGCTCAAAACACTCACCAATGGAACTCTGAGAGAGGTTCTAAAACACCAGGTAAGTACTCTGTTGATGCTCTTTCCTTACTTTCTGCCAAAGTTGAAGCATTAACATTAAAACTTGATAAAATAGGGTCAACAGGTGCTACTAATATTGTTTGTGAAGTTTGTGGTGTTTCAGGACATGGAGCTACAAACTGCAACTTAGCCATGACCCCTAATCAAGAACAAGAAATGCATCAGGTGGACGCTATTGGAAACTATGGTGGAAACTATCAAGGTAACTACAGACCTCCACAAGGTCCACCTGGCTTCCAAAATAGGCCACCTCAATTCCAAAGTAACTACAAACCTCAATAAGGAACCTATATTCCACAAAAATCAAAGCTAGAATCCTTGATGGAGACATTTGTAGCTACTCAACTTAAACAAAATGATGAATTCTCTGATGCAATAAAAAACTTGGCTTCAAAAGTGGACTCTCTTGCCACTCACAACAAAATACTGGAAAATTAAATTGCCCAACAAGCCTCCTATTCTCAAAGAGCACCAGGAACATTTCCTGGAAAACCAGAGGCTGGACCATCCAACCAAACCATGGCTGTGACTCTTAGGAGTGGTACTCAATACGATGGGCCAGTTGACAAGACAGCAAAGGAGGAAAAGAAAGTCGATGAATCTTCATCTCATCCAGTAATTGAAGAAGAGAAACCACAAGAAAAAAAGGAGGAAGTTAAGCCATATCAACCTCCCATTCCATTTCCTCAGCGCTTAGCCAAAGCAAAGTTGGACAAACAATTTGGTAAGTTCCTTGATGTTTTAAAGAAATTGTATATTAATATTCCTTTTACAGATGCTTTGCAGCAAATGCCCACATATGCAAAGTTCCTGAAGGACATTCTGTCCAACAAAAGAAGACTGGAGGAAGATGGTACAGTTGCACTTACTGAAGAATGCAGTGCTCTAATTCAAAAGAAACTTCCACCCAAGCTCCAAGATCCAGGTAGTTTCTCTATTCCTTGCATGATTGGTGACATGAATATAGATAAAGCATTGTGTGATTTAGGAGCAAGTGTGAGTTTAATGCCATTATCTGTTGCTGAAAAGTTAGGATTGGGTGAACTAAAACCTACTAGGATGTCTTTACAATTGGCTGATAGATCTGTAAAATATCCTGTAGGAATTTTAGAGGATGTTCCTATTAAGATAGGAAAATTTTTTATACCTGCTGACTTTGTTGTGCTTGAAATGGACGAAGATTCTTTGATTCCTATTATTTTAGGCAGACCATTTTTAGCAACTGCAGGTGCTGTGATTGATGTCAAGAATGGTAAGTTGTCTCTAACTGTTGAAGACCAAAAAGTTGATTTCAACTTGAAAAATGTTTTAGAAAAACCTTATAATGATGTTTGCTGTACTATGGATTTTGTCGAACAAGTGGTAAAGGAAGCAACCCTTCCTAATGACCCACTTAAAACTATTTTCATGATTGAGTCGACAGAAACATGTGATTGCTCTGAGGCCCCACATGATACTGAGGTCATGTGTGACAAAGTGGTAAGCCCCAATGTGGAATTAAAACCCTTACCAGCTTCATTAAGGTATGAATTTCTTGGTCCTAATTCCACATATCCTGTGATTATCAATGCTGAATTGAATCCATCTGAAACTAAAAAACTTTTGAAACAACTTAGGTTGTATAGAAAGGTAATAGGTTATACAATGGATGATATCAAAGGGATTAGCCCTTCTCTTTGTATGCATAGGATTACTGTAGAAGATGAAAGTAGGCCCACAGTAGAACCACTTAGGAGATTAAATCCTAAAATGCAAGAAGTGGTTAAAAAGGAAATTTTGAAATTGCTTGATGCTGGAGTAATATATCCTGTTGATAGTAGTAAATGGGTAAGTCCTGTCCATGTGGTGCCTAAAAAGGGGGGAATAACTGTGATTGAAAATGATAAACATAACTTGATTCCTACTAGGATTGTCTCTGGTTGGCGCATGTGCATTGATTATAGGAAGTTAAATAGCGCCACGAAAAAAGATCATTTTCCCCTCCCTTTTATTGATCAGATGCTTGAAAGACTTGCGAAACACTCTTATTTCTGTTATTTGGATGGGTATTCAGGTTTTCATCAAATTCCCATTCATCCATCTGATCAAGAAAAGACTACCTTCACTTGCCCTTATGGGACTTATGCTTACAGACGTATGCCTTTTGGTTTATGTAATGCACCTGCGACTTTTCAAAGGTGTATGCAAGCAATTTTTTCTAATCTTATTGAAAATGTGATGGAAGTCTTTATGGATGATTTTTCAGTGCATGGTTTGGATTTTGATAATTGTTTAACAAATTTGTGCCAAGTCTTGCAGCGTTATGAAGAAACCAATTTGGTTCTAAATTGGGAAAAATGCCATTTTATGGTAAGAGAAGGCATAGTTCTTGGACACCTGGTGTCTGAAAGAGGTATAGAAGTTGATAAGGCTAAAGTGGAAGTAATTGAAAAATTACCTCCACCCACAAATGTGAAAGGTATTCGGAGTTTTCTTGGACATGCAGGGTTTTACCGTAGGTTCATTAAAGATTTCTCCAAGATCACAAAGCCTCTTACAACTCTTCTGGGTAAGGATATACCTTTCAATTTTGATTCATCTTGTATGGAAGCTTTTTGCAGGATTAAGCAAGCTCTAATCTCTGCCCCCATCGTACAACCACCTGATTAGAAACTCCCATTTGAGCTGATGTGCGATGCGAGTGATTACGCAGTGGGGGCTGTGTTAGGACAAAGAAAGGATAAAAAGCTCCATGTAATTCATTATGCCAGCCGGACGCTAGATGATGCTCAGATAAATTATGCCACAACTGAAAAAGAACTGTTAGCTATTGTCTTTGCTTTTGATAAATTTAGGTCTTATTTGGTAGGTTCACATGTTATTGTTTACACTGACCACTCTGCCATTAAGTATCTATTGAATAAAAAGGAAACAAAGCCTAGATTAATTAGGTGGATTCTAATATTGCAAGAATTTGACTTAGAAATTAAGTACAAGAAGGGTACCGAGAACTTGGTCGCTGACCACCTATCTAGGTTGACATCTGAAAAAGAAGAAACAAATAATATTCCCATCAATGAATCTTTTCCAGATGAACAACTCTTGAACCTTAGTATCCAATGTGTTCCTTGGTATGCTAATTTTGTAAATTTTCTTGCATGTGGTATCTTACCTCCTGATCTTAGCTTTCAGCAAAGGAAAAAGTTTTATGCAGATGTCAAGCATTATTATTGGGATGAACCACTCATTTTCAAGCAATGTGCAGATGGTATGATTCGGAGATGTGTTTCACAAGATGATGTCCATGCTATCTTGGATCATTGCCATTCTCTTTCCTGTGGAGGGCACATGAGCACCTCCAAGACAGCTGCTAAAATATTGCAAGCTGGGTTCTATTGGCCAAATATTTTTAAGGATGTACATAAGTATGTTCTAACTTGTGATGCTTGCCAAAGAACAGGTAACATTGGTAAGAAACAAGAAATGCCATTAAATACCATTTTAGAAGTTGAATTGTTTGATGTATGGGGTGTTGATTTTATGGGTCCCTTTCCCTCTTCTTTTGGAAATCAGTTCATATTAGTGGCAGTTGACTATGTGTCAAAATGGGTGGAAGCCATTGCTTCACCCCATTCTGATGCTAAGACTATTATTAAACTTTTCAAGAAAATAATATTTCCAAGGTTTGGGGTCCCAAAATGTGTTATAAGTGATGGAGGGTCTCATTTTATTGAGAAAACTTTTCAGACCCTTCTAAAGAAATATGGAGTTAAGCATAAGGTTGCTACACCTTATCACCCACAAACTAGTGGACAAGTTGAGGTATCCAATCGGGAAATTAAAAATATTCTACAAAAAGTGGTGAATACATCACGTAAGGATTAGTCTATTAAGTTAGATGATTCCTTATGGGCGTATCGGACCGCATACAAAACTCCCATTGGAACCACACCTTTTAAGCTAGTATATGGGAAGCCCTGTCATTTACCTGTTGAGCTAGAATATAAATCTTTTTGGGCTGTTAAAACTCTTAACTTTGATCATAAGGCTGCAGGTGAACGTAGGTTGTTGGAATTAAATGAGCTTGAAGAACTCCGTCTAGATGCATACGAAAATGCCAGAATTTATAAAGAAAAAACCAAACAATGGCATGATCGTCACATCCAACGGAGAACATTTAATCCAGGTGATATGGTTTTACTGTTTAATTCCAGACTGAAGCTTTTTCCAGGTAAACTGAGATCCCGATGGTCGGGACCATTCAAGGTGACAAAAGTCTTTCCCTTTGGAGCTGTCGAACTATGGAGCGAGAAATCTGGTACATTTAGAGTAAATGGACAAAGAGTAAAGCATTACTTCACCGGTCAACCAATACAACAAGCAAGTGACTTGGACTTGTTTGATGCTCCTGATGAGTAAATCCAAACGGTGAGAAGTCTGGCTGAAGACTTAAAACTTAGCACTGATAGGGAGGTAACCCTATAAAAAGTTATTGTTTTATTTTAAGCTTTTATTCTAAAAAAAAAAAAAAACTATGTCAGATGCTGGTTTGGGGTTATTACAGGTAAGTTTTCTTATCCTGTTATCATCCATTTTAACATTGAGGACAATGTCAAATTCTGGTTTGGGGTGGTAGGTAAGAAAACTTAACTGTTTTGTTTACGTTGTGTGATTGTCATTTTACTATGCATGTGTGTTTTCTTTATTTTGTTTGTAATCTTGTAATTTGCCATGATTGCATGATAAAGTTACTTTGAATACAAGGCTAAAGTATCTAAGGATTCCAAAATTTTGAGTAAAATTTTCAAAATTTGATTGTTTAAATGCCAAATAAATGCTTAAATGAACCTTATGTGATTAAAATTTTCTTTGAAAAGACTTTCCATGGTTAGACTTGAGCCAAAATGGGTTGTTTATCAAACAAATTTTCAAAACCCATATCTTGTTGATTGAGTGAATCTCATAGTCATTAATATTCTAGAACTTGTTTTTCAACCAATTCAAAATGGTTTTTGATTATATGTCTTAGGATGATAAAGGCACAATTAGGTCTTATTCTTAAGCCTCAGAATTTTGCATAATTTGACCCCTAGTTGCCCCTTTTGAGCCTAAAAGTGAAAATTTTTCCTTGAAACCTTTCATTGACTGATACTCTCTTAATGGTGAAAAAGTTGGAAATTTAGTGGAGCAAAGAAAGAAAAAAGGACTTAAGAAAAATATGTATTGAATGCAAAGAAAAGCAAGAAAAAGAAAAAGAAAATCAAAAGGATGATATTGAATGAATTCTAAAAAGTCCATAAAAGTTCAAAAATTTGCTCTGTTAAATTTATAATGGTGATTTGAATCATTCATGACTGTTAAAGCCCTTTTGTATTCCATTTTTCTTGAAATTCCTACCTTAACAACCCAAGGCCATATTACAACCTTTGAAAGACCTTTAGACTTTGACATATTTTCTATCTAAACTGTGGAGTTTCTGGTTTATTAACAAGGTTATGGTAATATTTTTTGACTATGATGATCTGAGTGATACACAAACCATGAAACACTTTGAGTGAAAATTGAGAGAAGAGTATCCTCTGTCTTGATAATGAAAATTGATTCACATAAGAAAATTAATATTGGCATTTGAATAAATCTTTTTCTCTGTTTTGGATTCCTTAGTTTATTAAGCTTAGTGTTTTCTGTATTTTATCTTGTGAATATGGTGATTGCTTGAGGACAAGCAATGCTTTGGTTTGGGGTATTTTGATAAGTGTTTTATAACACAATAAATTAGATTTAGTTTACTTAGGATTTTAATCATTATGCACTGTATTTCCTTTATTTATTGTGATTTTTGCTTTCTTTCCACTGTATTCTACTCGGGTACTTTTATTTTGCAGAAATTAATAGATTTGGAATTATTGATGATCCATTTTAAGAATGAATGAATATAAATGGAAAATGGATTCAAGAACCCAAAAAGATGATCAAAGTGCCAAAGGATGAAAGCAATCAAGAACCATGAGCTATACTGTCCAAAATGCCTCAAAAATGCAAGAAAACACTTCCAGGAAAGGGTAGGAATCGATTCACCCTTACAGGAATCGATTCCCATGTGAAACATAAGCCAGGAATCGATTCAAGGCTGTTGGGAATCGATTCATAGGGCTGGGAATCGATTCCCCCCTTATAGGAATCGATTCATTGAGGATTAAAAGGGCAGGAATCGATTCATGAAGGCCAGGAATCGATTCATCATGCTGGGAATCGATTCCCACCTTTAGGAATCGATTCACACGCTGTTTTGAAGGCAAAAATCAACTGGAGGAATCGATTCATCAGTGAAATCATGCGCCGAATTATTGGAAACAACAAAAATACGCAAATTGGAGACAACTGGAACAGCTGGAAATCACATGCACCGAAAGTTTCCAACTTACAACACGTTTTCTTAGCTGGCTTCCTCCCTTCCTTCGCCTATAAAAGGAGAAGCAATCCAAGCAGAGAAGGCATCCAGATCTAAATCCCATTCTTCATCAGCTTCATTCCTTTCTTTCTCTTTCGTTTTCTTTCTCTGTTTTATTTTCTTTCTCTTTTTATTTTCTTTTTCTTTCTTTTATTTTGTGTAAGAGTTGTGAGGATTGTGAAATTGAGTGTTCCAATTTGTAATTGGTGGAGGAATATTGCAACAAGGAAATACAGTGGTAAATTATTCTGAGCTTTTGGAGAAACCCGTAAGTCTTTATTTTTTACCATGTCTTGTATGTTTTATTTTTCCATTATTTATATGAATTTGAATTATTTCATGAGTAGCTAAATTAATTATCTTGGGATGAAGAGGGTATGATAATATTTTATTTTAATGTTATTTTGACTTGGAATTAAATAAATTTATGTTTTCCATTTAGTTCAATTATGCTTAATGCTTTTAGTAATTCCTAACAAGAACCTAAATGATAAAACTGTATACTTACGGGTATATTAGTAAGTTTAGGTAATAAATAGAATCGAGAGATTTATTTTTACCAGAAAGCTTTGAACTAAACCTAAGATTTTTGAAATGCTTTTTGTGACCTCGGTAAAACCGTGAAAGTAATCAAAATTCTTTTGAGGAAATAAAAGGGATTTTCATAAAACGATAATGGGCCTTTCTGAGGATTAAGCAGCGCTTTCCATAGGTTAGGTACATTAATAGGATTCCGAGAGGAACATATTAATTAGCTTTTGGAAAATTCGCCTTGGAAAACTTAATTTGATTCTTATTTATGAAAAGTTAAAATTCATTAAACATAAAATAGAGTCTTAATCCCCTGAAATCCCAAGATACTCTCAACTCTGATTTTTTAGTGTCAAGTAAATTTTATTTTTATTCATATTCTATGCAACTTTAATTTGTGCTTTATTTTATAAAAATCTTAAAAATTAATTGTGTGGATAATTAAATTTCAATATGCTGGTACTTTGAACACAGTCCCTATGGAGAACGATAATCTTTTATATTACGCGACATAACCCGTGCGCTTGCGGGCCCTGTCAGTCTCCCAAAGTACGCCTTGGTGGTTGGTGTTGTCTTTCCATATTTTTAATTTTTGGAGTTGATATTGGTGATGAAGTTGGAGAAGAAGATTGTCCTTCCTCTTGTTGTCCTTTTGCTTTGGCTTTAATTCTCTTCAGAGTCTTCTCTATTTCAGGGTCTATTTTAACCTATTCTTTAGATCCCTGACTTATTAATATCATAAGCAAAACTAACAACAAAGAGGTTAACAAGGAAAAAGATATAAAAGCACAAAATTACTCACAACTACTATATTCACAAACCGAAATAATTAAATTCAATTTAAGTTCGATCCGCGGCGGACGGCGCCAAAAACTTGCTGGATGTTTTTCGTATGGTGAATTCATAAAACACTCAGATGGTCAGTTTTAATGTGACTTATGGCAAGTGGACCACTGTCGTTGTAGTGTATGTTCTAAAGAACAAATGTCATTCCCACTACGAATCGTTTAAATCAATTTCAAACTATTACGGCAGATATGGTGTACTATTTTCATGATAGTGAATTAAAGAAACTATAATAGGAATGCATGAAAGTAATAAAAGTGATATAATTGAAATAACAAAGTTTAATAACTGGGATTTAGATTCACCTTCCGACACATAGTTAATATTCATATAAACGACTTTTACAATATGATTCTTTACGTCACAATCCAAGTCATTCGTATCGATTCCTCAACTACGAAATTCATTGGAATAGATTTGATAACGTCAATTCCTTGATTATTTCAAATCCATTCTAGCATTAAGTACGATTGTTTAGAGGTTCATTGCGTTAAATACCATCCCTGGTTATTTACTCACAATGAGCATTTCATTTAGATCCGTTTTCACAAGTCGTTTTCCAATAACAAGCATAAACTTAAATCAAGAAAATGTTGATCAAGCATATTCAAGAAATGAACATGAAATGAAAGACCAAGAATCATAAAACAAATGCATCAATTACATAAATACCAAACACATGTTCATCTGGCTTGATTGGTTGCCTCCAATCCTAATGAGAAAGTTAGCCACTCATAGTAGCCATATTCATACAATATTAATGTAAGGAAAAAGAAAAGTCTAAGCTAAAACACTTGGTTGAAAAATCTCTCTCTGCCGCCTCCTCTCTTTTCATTGTTTTCCTTTTATAATGCTTCACTCGCTCAAGCGAGTTTAAATCTCGCTCAAGCGAGAAGCATTCTTCAACTCGAAGGAATTCCACGTCCTGCTTCACTTGCATGCTTGATTCGCTAAAGCGACGACTTTGGCTTGAGCGAAACTCAAGTTGATGATCCCCTGTTCCAATTTTGCTTGAACCATAGTTATTCCGCTGCAGCGAATCCTTGTAATTTTGATTCTGTACAAATCTCGCTCGAGCGAAATAGAGTCTCTCAAGTGACTTCAGTATTGTAACTCACTGGTGGAATTTTGTTTGATGCATTTGTTGTTTCGCCTGAGCGAAGTCTTCATTTTTGCATTCTAGACCATTTTCGCTCAAGCGAAACTACTTCGCTTGAGTGACTTCTTCATCAGTCCTCACTGTTCCAAATTCGCTTAGTTGAATAGATCATTCGCTCAAGCGGTTGATGACTTGTAACTTGCATCTATTGATTGCTTTTCTCGCTCAAGCGAGCCTTCAATTTGGCCTAAGCGACTTGAGTCGCTCAAGCGAGAATGACCTTCGCTTGAGCGAATCTCCTCTTCTTTACTCTTAACTTGGTGAAATTCTTTCTTTTGTTTTTCCTTTCTTTTTTTTTTCTTTTTTTCCTAAAATTGCATCAAAATTTGGGGTTTGCTAACATTTATTAACCAATCAAACTTGCACAATGCTTATATCCTAATTTATATCCTATATAGCTTACAAAATAACAAACATTGTACATTATGTCCAACTTTTGCTCTATTTTCATCATAAAATCTATATAAATTGGACATCTATCAATCATTTAGCCTTTGTCTCTCTAATTATACCTAAAAGCATTAATAAGGCTATTATTGATGAGCATTGGATGTTGGCTTTGCAAGAAGAGTTAAATCAATTTGAAAGAAACCAAGTTTGGGAACTTGTGCCAAGACCCAATGATCACCAAGTAATAGGCACTAAATAGGTTTTTAGGAATAAAGTTGATGAAAATGGAATTATATCTAGAAATAAAGCTAGACTAGTTGCTAAAGCTTATAATCAAAAGAAGGAATAGATTATGAAGAAACGTATGCTCCCATTGCTAGACTAGAAGTAATTAGGTTGTTGTTAGCTTTTGTATGTTGTATAGACTTTAAACTTTACCAAATGGATGTTAAAAGTGCCTTTCTAAATGGATACATTCAAGAAGAAGTATATGTTGATCGTGATAAGTCTTGAAAAGACTTAATAAATTCATCTATAATTTAACTCAATTCATCAAATATTGTTAAGTTTAATATTAATTATGTAATGATTTAGTTTTAATTCTTGTTTTAGTCATTTAATTAAATTATGATTAAATTGTGCAAGAAAATGGTTAAAAAGATAAGCATATGAGTAATTATGATTTCCGCTAACCTAGCGTACCTACATTAGAAAGCCAACGTTCCTACGCTAGGCATTTATTTATGTGTGTTTTGCAAGATCTAGGTGTAGTGATACCAGCGTATCTACGCTGGCCCATCAACGTACCTGCGCTCTTACAAGCAGAACCTGAAAAGAGAAGAAAATTCAAGTCAGAGAGTTAGCGTACATACACTGGACGCTCAACGTAAGTACGCGTGGGAGCAGAATGCATTTTATCTAAGTCAGAAGCTCAACGTATATACGCTGGATGAGTGTACTGACACGCGGAAGCATCTGATGCTATTTTATATAAGTCAGTGGCTCAACGTACGTACGTGCATGTCATACACACTTCAAGAACCCAGTTTTTGTTCAAGCAGAAGGCCAGCGTTGATACACTAGGGATTGGACGTTCCTACGCGCATGTTTTAGAGACCTGATTTGCTGTTTTTAAGTTAGTTTTTCAGTTTTATTATCTTTAGTTATTTGCTTGTAAGCCTTTATGGGGTAATTTCATGATTTAGGATAGTTAGTTAGTTAGTTCAAGGCAAGAAACCTATATATTTGTAATCTTAATGTAATTTAACACAGAGGCAATAATACATCATTCATTTTTCTGAATTTCAACTTTTCTCTAAACATTTCCTCTCACTAAATTCTCTCTTCCATGGCTCTCGGCATTCCACTTAATGATTCCATATCCATGAGTTTCTAAACCCCTAGGGTTGGGATTGTTAAGGCTTGCAATGAATTCTTGAAGGTGTATTGAGGAATTCAACTTCTGAATCATACGGAGAACAAGCTGAGGAGTGGAGTTCCATTGCTGAATTGACAAATTCAGATCCAATGAAGAACCTCACCAATGAGGAATCATGGTTGAGGCTTAGGTAAATTCCAGCTTCCTAACTAATTCAGGCTTATTAATTAGGTGAATAGTTAGGGTTCAACCCCTAATTTTCCAATTAGGTTTCTCTGTTATTGAACACCTAAGGGATTAGGGTTTAATGCTTAGGAATTAGTGTTAATCACCTAAGGAAGTAGGGATTAACCATCTGTGAATTGTCCTCTTGAGTCTGAAGCTTGATTGAACCTTAATTGCATGTTTCTTGATGAAATTGTAAGCTGAAACAATCCTAACCTCTCTTCCATTAAGTTCACTTCACCTTTTATATTGTTTCTAAAAATACAAAAACATAGAAAGCATCAAAACAACAAAAATAGAATGAATATTATACTGCATTATGTTGGTTCAGCTTGTACTAGTCTAAGATTGAGGTAATTACCACAATCCCTGTGGGAATGATCAAATATATTACAAATTTAACGACTGGTGCGCTTGCTAAAAGATAAATCCTCTGAGAAATATGCATCACGCTAATGGCTCAGGATTTTCACACCAAGTTAATGGCGCCGTTGCCGGGGATTATTGAGTAATATCAACAACCCTTAGACCAGTACTAGACTAAACCATTTTAATTTTGTTTTTGCATTCAGTAGCAATTTAATCTTCATTTTTAGTATAGCAGTAGTTGAATTTCATTTTGTATAACTGTAGTGTTTGGTTAGCAGTAGCTTTAATTCTGTTGTGTGAAACATTCAGTGTATACAGCTAAGGAACAGGGGAGAACCTTTCTTCTTTGATCCTGATATTGATTGTTAGAGCGTAAACTTAGAAAGGAGAAAAAGCAATTACATTAGGTGACTACTCTAGGCCTACTGAAGAAGGATCACAATCTAGCATCCTTAGGCCTCCAATTGCAGCTAACAACTTTGAACTTAAACCAGCTTTGCTGCAATTGGTTAGAAATGATCAATTTAGAGGAAGTGAGGTTGAGGATCCAAATTTACATCTAGCAACCTTCCTCCAACTCTGTGATACTGTGAAAATGAATGGAGTCCCTGAAGAGGCAATAAGACTGAGATTATTTTCTTTTTCTCTAACGGACAGGGCTAAGGCTTGGTTGCAAAGCCAACCAAGAGGTAGTATCTCTACTTAGGAGGATTTACAAAGAAAATTTCTGATTAAATATTTCCCTCCTTCCAAATATGCCAAGTTGCGCACTGAACACTTGTTTCCAGCAGAGAGAGGGTGAATCTCTAATGGAAGCATGGGATAGATATAAAGAGAGTTTGAGGAAATATCCTCATCATCAAATCACTGATGTGCAGCAAGTTACCATCATTTATAATGGAGTAAGACCAGCCACTAGGGTCTTGATTGATGCCTGACACGCTATCGTTGTCGGGTCAAATAAAAATTTAAATTAATATAGTATAAGGTGAACAACCTTAGTCGTCTCTCGAGGACCTTAGATTAATTAGTTACACTCAATTTAATTGTAACAAAGGGGGGGTTTGTGTTGAGATTGAAAGGAAAATTAAGTGATTATATAATAGTGCAAAAAGTAAATTTATGAGTAAGAATAACAAAATTTAGAAACAACCAACCCAAGAAATTAATAAATCTTTAATTAACTAATCATTGATCACAAATATGATTAAATATAATTAATTTCTCAACCTTGAATCATTTGGAATCCCTAAATGATTATATTCTAGAAAATCTTCTAGAATTGAATTAATGAACTAATAAGAATAATCAATCAATATATTCTTATTAATTACTAAAATAACTTTAAAACCATAATTTGATTGAGTTAAGAAACTACATAGAAATCTCTTATTTAGTGACTTAATCTTTGTTCTCAAATTGATTATTGATTAACCAACATCAGTTTAGATTATAGATTGTTTAATTATATACTAATCGGTTATACACTTAAATAATCTACCATCATAAGTGTTTGAGAAACAAAGAAAAGTAATTATCTTCAATCAAAATATTAAGAGCAAGAACTCAAAGTTAACATAAAGAAAAATTAAATTCCTTGAGTTGATTTAAAAGATTAAGCTTCCATAATAATTTTTAACAATGAAAACTAATATTAAATTAACTATAACTTTGATTATAAAAGTAAATAACAAATAATAAAATTAACTTACTTGATATTGAGGAAGGGAAATGAAAACCATAACTTGAGGGATGGAATATAGAACAAAGAAATAAAGCAAGAGAAAGAACTAAAACTTAAGAAACTAAAGCAAAGATATAGAAATGTAATGAAAACTAAAGCATGTATTTCTTATGTATCTCTTGTGTATCTTCCTTACAACTTCAAGCATCTATTTATAGGCAAGATATGATGATACTATACATTCATTTTCTGATTATTAATGCATTTTTTCAACATTGGTGGGCTTGAAATTACAATAATTCAAAAGAAGATAATGGTAGGTGTTAAAATTCATTCTCCTCTTTATCTTCTCCACCTTGAGAGTCAAATATGACCTTCTAGATGGCCGAATTTTGCAAAACCTTCAACATTAAAGTTGTATATCTCTATCTTATTGAGAATTTAGCGCAAGAATAAGGTCCTTTGGATATCTACAGCTCCAGATATGTGTATTTTAGTGAACTATGTCAATGATGGTGGGACACATGAGGGCTGATTAATTCAAGCTCCATTTCTTTATTTGTTTAGATGCAAAATAACTAATTCTGATCATCATGATGTAGCCCTCTGTCTTAGCTTTCCATGGTCTCCAAGATTAGCCCATTTGGATCACAAAAGCCCAAGTTATGGCCAAAATAAGGCAAGATACTCAAGATACATACAAAAAATGAAAATTGAAACATATATACATAATACTTCAATTTAACTAAACAACATAAAACTTAATTAAAATACTATTATTAAACATAGTAATTATATAATAAACCCCAAGTGTAAAACTATAAGAACTGTATTAAAATTGATTTATCAAATTCCCCCACACTTAAGCTTTTACACTCCAGGGCAAAACCAAACCAAAAACTAAAATGAGAAACAACAGAAAAAGTTTTTTTTTTCAAATTGATTTTTTTTTGACTTTTTTTTGAAGTCTAAAATAATAAGTAATACACATCATCCCTTATATCAAGAAGTCATGATAAGTATGAATAAGAAGCATTACATACTAGTTGCACAAATTGAGTGATCAAATCAAAGAGTGGATGAAAACGTGATAGATGTTCTCTTCATGCTCTCTATATCTCAATTGTTTGGGTTTGTGTATACTCTCAGAAATCACCCAAATAAATTAGGACTACCATAGGCTTGACAAATTTCTAATTTCCATATTTGAACACATATGCATGCAGAGATCAAAAGGACTTTATTAAGGTTGTAATGGGGCCAAGGTGATATAGGGTGGATAAAATGAAATAGTATGGCTAAACTTAGGGTTGAAAAAGAGCAATGGAGTAAGTGATTCAGTGATTGTGGAAGTTCATTTTGAAACTCAAGACTTAGCAAAATGAAACATGATGGAGGATAAAACATGAGAATAAATCCTCCTGATTATTTTTATACATATATTCACCACTTCTTCTATTTCTTCTTTTTCTTCTTTTTTTTTATTTTTTTACTTTCTTTTTGAACAATGAAACAACAACATATATCTTGGGTACATTTCCACAATCATCAAGAATCTTTATACATAGTAATTCCAAAACTCCTAATCAATTCCTAAGCAAAGATGATCATGTTTTTTTTTTGGGGGGCTATTGGCTAATTATGTGGCTGAATCAAGAAATGGATATAGGCTTAACATGGGTAACAATGGAAAATATGTAAGGTAAGGCATATGGCTAGTGGCTAGTTAAAACAAAAATGGCCTTAATCACATCAAAGCATGCACATGGAACATTATACATCAAAAATAAACAAGTCAAGTTCTAAAGTACTAATAAATAAGGGTTAATCAAGAAAAAGGAAAGATGGCATAATATGATCCATCCAATTAAGCTCAAAATCTCACCGAGGGTGGTTAATCTATCACAATTCATATAAAATTTGATCTTCACAAACAACTTATTAAATTAATATGCAAGGAAATTATTCACAACATGTCATGAAATATTGGACAAGGGTGATGTAATTACTCATTACTTAGACAAATTTAAAATTTTTTTAGTGAAAAGCATGTAGAATTTAAAATGAAAAACTGGAAATGATGATTTTTTTTGTGAACAAGAAACAAAAAAGGAAAAATAAATCATAACCAAATATTGGTGTCAAGATCTGGTTCCTTATGCTTCTTGCTCTTTACTTTTTTTTAGGGCGCTTAGTAACAAAGATACCTACAACAAATTGATCAGTTCAATTACATGTGAAAAATATGTCATACAACCCAGTTTCATAGGCCTTGTGTTAGAACCTATAAGAAAAATATCATCAACACAATCATGAGTAGCATCAAGAGTAATAACATACATCTTAATTCATTCGTATGCCTATAGAAGGACTCTGCTATATCATCCATTAAGAGAAAATAAAGAACCTGATGATTGACTAGTGGTAAGGCGTGGCTCCGATCTGAAAGAAAAGGATGAAGGCAAAGTGTGGCGGCTGGAGAATGATGAAGATGATGTTTTATGAAGATGATGTTTATGGTTGCAGAATGGTTGATGTCGAATAGAAATGATTCGGGTGAAGGTAAAGGCAAAGGCGCGACACTAAAGTAAAGATAGTGGTTATGTGTGTGTGTGTGTTTTTATTTTTTATTTTATTTTTTTTTTATTTTTTTATGAAAAATGGTTTTGATAAGGAAGGTGAAACGGTTGTAGTTATCTAAGTGAGCTTTATTGTGAGGATGCGTCTCAAGAGTTTGGACTCTTTACTAAGCCCATCCCAACAAAAGTACTCATGAAAGAAAAGAAAAGAAAAATTTATTTTTTATTTTAAAACAAAAAATAAATAAATAAAAGTGATATTGACACTATATAGTGAAGGATACGTCTCAAGACTTTGGTTCTCAAAGATGCATCTTTATGATTTTAGATGCAACTTTCCCAAATTAAGTTTTACTCTGTCTATCCCTCACAAAAAAATAATAGAATATATATATAACTCAGACCCCCCACACTTATTCAAGTCATTGTCCTCAGTGTCTTATATGATTTCCACAGTCGATTTTTTTTTCTTTTTTTTTCAATTTTTAATTTTTTTAATTATTTTTTTAAAATATAGATAAAGGTGAGAAAGAAGTTATAACCGAAGGGTGGTGTCTGGTTCTGGATTCTTTCGCTTGTGTGTGTGATCCTTATCTTGCTTCAAGAGGGGTTGAGGTTGGGGTAAAAAGCTCTGCAAAATATCAATCAATTCATCTGCATTTGAAGAAGCATGAATGAATGATCGATCATCTTGAGTTATAAGGCCCTGTTCCACAGCTTTATCTAAAAACATTAACAAACTGTCATAAAAACCATTAATATTTAACAATCATAATGGCTTTTTATGAAGGTTCATGCTACACCATGATGCAACGCAAAATATTTCCTCAAAAGTACCAAAACCTCCAGGAAGTGCAATAAAGGCTTCAGCACCTATAACCATACGAGCCATTCGTTGATGGATGCTTGTAACTTTTACCTCAGTTCCTACAGCAATAGCTGGTGTAATACCAACATGATGTAGGATGATACTAGAGATGTTGCTTCCTTCAACTAGTGTAGATAGTGCCATGGAGCCTCTCAAACCCTGTACTCCTCCTCTATACAAGACCTTTATTTCTTTCGCAGCCAATAGTTTTCCCAACTTAGTAGCTGCTATTAGGTACTCCTTACAATTACCATTGTTGGATCCTCCAAACACACAAATGGATTTGATTTTTTTCATCTTCTTTTTTTTGTGTTTTCTATATAGAGTTATGTGCCCTTATATAGATGAAAAATGAGATGAAATAATTGATGAAAGATAAAAAGTTTACATAATTATTATCCTATAAAATAATAATAAAAAATGACGGTACTAAAGAAATTTGAAAAGACATGATTGAAGAAAATAAAAATAGGTAATTTTAAAAGTCAAAGTGAATTCAGAAAAGTAAAACATTGAAAACAACATTAAATATGTATAGTAGTTGTGATTGTGGCTCACATCTTCCTCTGGTTTTACGTCCAGTAACGGCTTAAACGCCTTCTATGAGTCGAGATTTTTGCTACCCATCCAGTTTTCTTATAAACTGGCAAACAGGGTCGTTTAACACCAGATTCTCAAGGCTATAGTTTTCTTTTTGTTGAATGAATAGATCATATAATTTCAGAAAGACTCCTTGTATAATTCCACATAGATGTGTCTCAAGAGTTTGGATTAAGTTATCCAAGTTCTCTTTACTCAGTCCATCCTTTATAAATTTAATTTTGTCCTCCTGATTTATAGATACTATTCCAGGGTTTCTACAACGTGTATCACAATTCCATCTTGCACACTTATGGCAAACTCCCATCCTTTTAGCTCTTCATTTTTTAGAATAAGAACTACGTCCTATACTGGTAAATGTTTTATATAGGACTTATGTAATTCACCAGAAAGATGTACCTTTGCTTCAATAAGCCAATGAACATCCTCTGGAATGCCAAAATATGTGAGTAGTTTTAACCTTTGAACTTGAGCTTTGTAAATTTTTACAACCACATTGCGTGGAAGTGTAGGGAATCTTTCCTTAAGTTTTGCAAGGGTTTGTTCCATTATCAGATTACTTTGAAGTTGTAGCTGTTTAGAAAAGAGAGAATAGAAAACGAGGTTATAGAGAATAGTAGAGATGAAGAAGGTGAAAAGGTGATAGGTTGCCTTCTATCAAGTGCTTGTTTAACGTCACAAGCCTGACGATGACCTTTTAACTACTGCAAGAAAATGATAATAATGCCAAAACAATAATACTAATAATGATTAAGACAAGTGTTAGCACCGAAAAGAATGATGATGTAATTAATTGATATCTATTTTTTTATTTTTTATTTTTTTATTTTTTATTTTTTATTTTTTTATTTTTTATAAATATTGTTATTAGGAAAAATTAGTCAAAATATTTGGCATCACACAAATACACCTCCGTATCTATGTGTTCTTGGAACCCTTGAAAGAAAGGTTTAAGTCAGTGCCCATTTACCTTGAAAACCTTGTTTGTCGCTTTATCTGAAATTTCAATCACAGCATAAGGAAAGATATTAGTTATTTCAAATGGGTCTGCCCATTTAGAGCGAAGCTTACCAGATATGAGCTTTAGACGTGAGTTGTACAATAAAACTTTTTGTCCAATGAAAAAGTTTTTTCTCAAGACCTGTTTGTCATGAAAGGATTTGGCTTTTTCTTTATAGGTTTTAGAACTTTCATAAGCTTCTAAACGAATTGCTTCTAGTTCCTGTAGTTGGAGTTTCCTTTCTTTAACGGCTTCATTTAAGTCCAAGTTACATTATTTTACTGCCCAATAAGCTTTGTGCTCAATTTCTACCAGTAAGAGGCATGATTTTCCATAAACAATCCTATAGGGTGACATTCCAATAGGTGTTTTATAAGCTATTCTATAAGCCCAAAGAGCATCTTCTAACCTTTTGCTCCAATCTTTCCTATTTGGTTATATTATTTTTTGAAGGATCATTTTTAATTCCCGATTGGACACTTCAGCTTGTCCATTTGTTTGGGGGTGATAAGGTGTTGAAACCTTATGCATAACTCCATATTTTTTAAGAAGGGACTCCATTTTATGGTTGCAAAAATGTGATCCTTGATCACTAATGATGGCCTTAGGGACACCAAACCTGTAAAATATATGTGATCTAACAAAATCTGCAACAACTTTAGAATCATCAGTTCGAGTAGCTTTAGCTTCAACCCATTTAGACACATAATCGACCGCAAGTAGTATATAAACAAAACCAAAAGATACAGGGAAAGGTCCCATGAAATCTATGCCCCAAACATCAAAAATTTCACAAAATAACATGGGTTGTTGAGGCATCTCATTTCTACGAGATATGTTTCCCATTCTTTGACATCGTTCGCAAGATTTACAAAATTTATATGCGTCACAAAAAATTGTTGGCCAATACAAACCAGATTCTAATACTTTCCTTGCTGTACGTTGAGGTCCAAAATGTCCACCACATGTATATGTATGAGAAAATGTAAGAATGGAATAAAATTCATTTTCAGGTACACACCTTCTAATGACTTGATTACTACAAAGTTTCCATAAGTAAGGATCATCCCAAACATAGTATTTAGAATCACTTTTTAGTTTTATTATTTGTTGTTTAGATGCATGTATGGGAGTAACAGAAGCAACTAAGTAGTTTACCAAAGCAGCAAACCATGGAGTGGAATCATGTATTCCCATAAGTTGTTCATCAGGGAAATCATCTCTAATGGAAATTGGGTCAAGTTCTTTTTCAATTCTGCTTAAGTGATCAGCCACCAAATTTTTTGCTCTAATTTTATTCCTAATTTCAATGTCAAATTCTTGGAGCAACAACATCCACCTGATCAATCTTGGTTTTGCATCTGGTTTCTTTAAAAGGAACTTTAATGCTGCATGATCTGAAAATACAACTACTTTTGAATCGAGCAAATAAGATCTAAATTTATCAAGTGCAAACACAATAGCAAGTAGTTCTTTTTCTGTGGTAGTATAGTTTATTTGGGCAGTATCTAAAGTTTGTGAGGCATAGTAAATAACATGTTGTACTTTTCCTACTCTTTGAGCAAGAACAGCTCCTAATGCATAATTTGATGCATCACACATAAGTTCAAATGGAAGTGACCAATCTGGTGCCTGGATGATAGGAGTGGTAGTTAAAGCTTTCTTTAAGCAATCAAAAGCCTCTTTACATTTGTCATTAAAGTCAAATGTTATATTTTTTTTATAGTAAGTTAGACAACGGAAGGGCTATCTTACTGAAGTTTTTTATAAACCTTCTATAAAAACCTGCATGACCAAGAAAAAAATGAATATCTCACACACAAGAAGGATAAGGTAATTGAGAAATTACATCAATTTTTGAAAGATCTACTTCTATGCCTTTTTTAGATATTACATGGCCTAAAACTATTCTTTCTTCTACCATGAAGTGGCATTTCTCATAATTAAGAACAAGGTTAGTTTCAATGCATCTATGTAATACTTTATCTAGACTATTTAAGCAAGCATCAAATGATGAACCATATACTGTGAAATCATCCATAAATACTTCCATGCAATTTTCAAGAAAATCAACAAAGATACTAATCATGCATCATTGAAAGGTACCAGGGGCATTGCATAAGCCAAAAGGCATCCTCCTATAAGCAAAAGTGCCAAAAGGACATGTAAATGTTGTTTTTTCTTGATCTTCTGGTGCAATATAAATTTGAAAGTAACCTAAAAATCCATCTAAAAAGCAGTAGTGTGACTTACCTGCCAGTTATTCCAACACTTGATCAATGAAAGGTAAAGGAAAGTGATCCTTTCAGGTTGCTTTGTTAAGTTTCATGTAATCAATGCATACTCGCAAACTATTTTGGATTCTGGTAGGAATTAGTTCATCATTTTCATTTTTAACCACTGTGATTCCAGACTTCTTCGGAATCACTTGTAGAGGGCTAACCCAAGTGCTATCTGATATAGGGTAAATAATGCCAGCTTGTAATAATTTTGTTACCTCTTTTTTAACTACATCAAGGATCTGAGGATTAAGTCTTCTTTGTGGTTGCCTTACTGGTTTAACTTCTTCCTCTAATAGAATTCTATGCATACACATGGAAGGGATAATACCCAGGATATCTGCCAAAGTCCAACCAATTACTTTCTTATGCTTCCTAATAATCTGCAACAACCTTGTTTCTTGATCAGCATTTAATTTGTTAGAAATAATCATTGGAAGATTCTTACCTTCCTCTAAATATGCATACTTTAAATGTTCAGGAAGAGGTTTTAACTCTAACATAGGAGGCTGCATTATTGAAGGAATCAACTTGGTTGAATTTGTCTCAACAACTTGTACTTCAACATAATCAGATGTATTTGTAACTACTTTAATCAAATTATCACACTCTAATTCTTTTAAAACAACATCTAGAACTATATTTTCTGTTTTAAGGGAATTTGGATCATTATTATCATTAAGCAGATATTTCTCAATTTTAGCACACACATTACATTGATGAGAATCCATGCATGAATCACAAACAAATGAATCACAAAAATCAGACAATACAGGAAAATCAACATCATCAGACAACTTAATAATATTATCCTCAACTAAATTAGTTATTAAGTCAATTTGAAAAATAGAATGATCCTCAGTAGGATGCTTCACAGCATCTAAAATGTTGAATCTAACCACACTATCTCCAAATTCCATAGAAAGTGTTCCTGCATACACATTTATCTTTGTTCTAGCTGTTTTTAAGAATAGTCTACCTAAAATTATTGGAGCTTTATTGGTGGAATTCTCACTTTCCATATCTAGAACATAAAAATCTGCAGGAAAAATTAAACCATTAACTTTAACAAGGACATCTTCAATAATTCCTGCAGGATGTGCAGAGATTCGATTTGCTAATTGTATAACCACACCTATAGTTTGCAAAGGTCCAAGGGAAAGTGAAGTAAATACAGTCATAGGCATAACATTAATAGATGCACCTAAGTCTAGCATGGCATTTTCAAATTTGTTATTGCCTATTATGCATGGAATGGTAAACTTCCCAGGGTCTTTACATTTTTCTGGTATATGTGACAAAGGTTTCTCAATTAATGCAGACACATTTCTACTTATATTAATCCTTTCATTGCCTTTCAGTCTTCTTTTATTAGTGCATAGTTCTTTAAGAAATTTGGCATATCTTGGGATTTGCTTGATGGCTTCTAATAAAGGTATATTTACCTCTACTTTTCTAAATGTTTCCAAGATTTCCTCATCCATTTTCTTATTTTGTATAGATTTTTGTCTTTGTGGAAATGGAAGAGGGATATGTTGTTTATCAGGACCAGCTGCAGAAGGAGGATTTGTAAGAGATATATCATTTCTATTATTACTTGAACTATCTAAAACTTCTTCTGCATGTTTTTCTGTGACAATAATATTTTTAGTTTGTTGTTGTTTTTCTGGTCCATGGATAGCTTTACCAGATCTTAAAGTAATTGCACTTACATTTTTAGGATTGGCAATTGTCTGAGCCGGCAACTTATCTAAACCTTGAGACTGCAAATGGTTTAAAGATGTAGCCAATTGACCAATCTGATTTTCAAGAGTTTGAATTGTAGCCTCTGTTCTTTTTTGGAAGTTCAGATTATCTATTGACATTTGCTTTATCAATTCCTCTAAATTTGATTTCTCAGTGGAAGGTGCAGCTATTTGTGTAGCTTGTTGTTGTACATGAGGAGGTTGATATGGTTTGCTTGGTCTAGTATTTTCCTGAAAAGATGTATGAGGTTGTTGTGAGGAATTACCCCATCTTAAATTAGGGTGATTCCTCCAACCAGGATTATATCTGTTAGAAGAAAGATCATAATTATTATGTTGTTATTGTGGTAGTCTGTTATTGTATAAGTTGGCAGCACATACTTGAGGATTTTCATCGAGAATTTCAGCTTCCTGCAATGTAGGACAACAATCGGTATAATGATCTAATGAAGTACAAATAGAACATACCTTAACAGGGGTTGCTTTTTGAGACACAATAATATTTTTTATAAGTGTTGCTAGTTTAGCAAATTTACTTTCCCATTTTTTATCTCCATCATTAGTAGTTTCAATTTCATGGACTCCTCTAATTACTACAAAATTATTTCTGGTGGCATGTTGTTGAGCATTAGCAGCCATGTTCTCAATTAAAGTTTTTGCTGCATTTGTAGTTTTATTTTGTAAAGCACCACCACTAGCTGCATCAACTAAAGTTCTATCCATTGGATTAAGACCTTCATAGAAATATTGTATGAGAAGTTGGTCCGTAATTTGGTGATAGGGACAACTAGAACATAATCTTTTAAATCTTTCCTAGTATTCATAAAGATTTTCCCGGTCATGTTGCCGGATGCCACATATTTCTTTTCTAATTGAGGAAGTTCTTGAAGCAGGGAAAATTTTTTCAAGAAACATTTTCTTTAGGTCATCCCAACTTGTAATGGAGCCAGGAGGAAGGTAAAATAACCAATCCTCAGCGATATCTTCTAGGGAGAAAGGAAAAGCTTTAAGTTTTACATGTTCTTCTGAAACCCCTTCAGGTTTCATGGTAGAGCAAAGGATATGAAATGCTTTTAAGTGTTTATGAGGATCTTCACCTGCACGACCATGAAATTTTGGTAACAAATGAACTAAACCAGTTTTAAGCACAAAAGGAACATCTTCCTCAGGATATAAGATGCATGATGTTTGATTAGTGACATCTGGTGTAGCCAATTCTTTTAATGTCTTTTCAGCCATGTTATACAAATACTCAGAAGTTGAAGGTTTAGTTTCACTACTTATGCTATTAGCTAGAATATTATTATTATTATTATTATTATTATTATTATTATTATTATTATTATTATTATTATTATCTAATAGTTTCTTAGATGATCTAACTAATTGATGAAATATTCTATCTATTTCAGGATCAAAAGAATATAGTGGTTCGGGATTAAATCTAGTCATACACAATACATCTACATATATTGTAACAAAATACTACAACTATGTAATAAAAGGAAAAAGTTATCATTTTAATTATGAAATGCTTAGAACATATATTTAAAAATTTAAAGATATTTTATATTTATATGTTTTTTCAATGGTTGAAAATAAGATTACTAGAAAATAAATAAGAATATAATAAAGTGGAATTTTTTTTAAAATTTTTTTTATATGCTCACATTCAACCAAACCTGAATATCTTCAACACACCTACAAAAAAAATGTAAAACATATTAGGTAATTGAATACAAATAATTAGGACCAAAGGTCCCAGGCAACAGCGCCAAATTTGACACGCTGTCATTGTCGGGTCAAATAAAAAGTTAAATTAATATAGTATAAGGTGAACAACCTTAGTCGTCTCTCGAGGACCTTAGTTTAATTAGTTACACTCAATTTAATTGTCACAAAGGGGGGGTTTGTGTTAAGATTGAAAGGAAAATTAAGTGAATATATAATAGTGCAAAAAGTAAATTTATGAGTAAGAATAACAAAATTTAGAAATAACCAACCCAAGGAATTAATAAATCTTTAGTTAACTAATCATTGATCACAAATATGATTAAATATAATTAATTTCTCAACCTTGAATCATTTGGAATCCCTAAATGATTATATTCTAGAAAATCTTCTAGAATTGAATTAATGAACTAATAAGAATAATCAATCGATATATTCTTATTAATTATTAAAATAACTTTAAAACCATAATTTGATTAAGTTAAGAAACTAAATAGAAATCTCTTATTTAGTGACTTAATCTTTGTTCTCAAATTGATTATTGATTAACCAACCAACATCAGTTTAGATTATAGATTGTTTAATTATATACCAATCAGTTATACACTTAAATAATCTACCATCATAAGTGTTTGAGAAACAAAGAAAAGTAATTATCTTCAATCAAAATATTAAGAGCAAGAACTCAAAGTTAACATAAAGAAAAATTAAATTCCTTGAGTTGATTTAAAAGATTAAGCTTCCATAATAATTTTTAACAATGAAAACTAATATTAAATTAACTATAACTTTGATTATAAAAGTAAATAACAAATAATAAAATTAACTTACTTGATATTGAGGAAGGGAAATGAAAACCATAACTTGAGGGATGGAATATATAACAAAGAAATAAAGCAAGAGAAAGAACTAAAACTTAAGAAACTAAAGTAAAGATATAGAAATGTAATGAAAACTGAAGCATGTATTTCTTATGTATCTCTTGTGTATCTTCCTTACAACTTCAAGTATCTATTTATAGGAAAGATATGATGATACTATACATTCATTTTCTGATTATTAATACATTTTTTCAACATTGGCGGGCTTGAAATTACAATAATTCAAAAGAAGATAATGGTAGGTGTTGAAATTCATTCTCCTCTTTATCTTCTCCACCTTGCGAGTCAAATATGACCTTCTACATTGAATTTTGCAAAACCTTCAACATAAAAATTGTAGATCTCTGTCTTATTGAGAATTTGGCGTAAGAATGAGGTCATTTGGATATCTACAGCTCCAGATATGTGTATTTTGGTGAACTATGTCAATGCTGGTGGGACACATGAGGGCTGATTGATTCAAGCTCCATTTCTTTATTTTTCTCAGATTCAAAATAACCAATTCTGATCTTCATGATGTAGCCCTCTGTCTTAGCTTTCCATGGGCTCCCAGATTAGCCCATTTGGATCACAAAAGCCCAAGTTATGGCCAAAATAAGGCAAGATACTCAAGATACATACAAAAAATGAAAATTGAAACATATATACATAATACTTCAATTTAACTAAACAACATAAAACTTAATTAAAATACTATTATTAAACATAGTAATTATATAATAAACCCCAAGTGTAAAACTATAAGAAGTGTATTAAAATTGATTTATCAATTCCTCAGCTGGAGGTTCATTGACCACTAAAACAGTTGAAGAGGCTATAAAGCTTATTGATGTCATGGCTTCTAATGAATGTCTAGTTAGTGAGAGGAGCCAAATCCCTAAGAGAGGGATATTGGAATTAGAAGCACAAGATGCTTATTTGGCTCAAAGCAAGTTGATGACTCAGGCTTTGGAGAAATTAAGTATACAAATTTCAAAACTCCAAAAGCCTAGCCAAGCATGCATGATAAGTTATGATTTTTGTGGTGGAGACCATGAGAATGGTTTGTGTGATCCAAATGTGCCTGCTGAACAAGTTAATTACATGGGGCAGCAGCAATTTCAGAGGAATTATCCCTCTAATTCCTTTAATCCTAACTATAGAAACCACCCTAACTTTTCATGGCAGAAGGGCCCATATTTGAATCAAACCATGCCACAAACTCATACCAGAAATACACAACAATCCCTTCCCCCTACCTCTAAGGAAAAGTCTGAACTTGAGAATGTGCTATCTCAGTTCATTCAGGCCACTCAGGCCAACTTTAAAAATCAAGAAGCATCTATCCAGAATTTAAAAAATCAGGTTGGACAGCTGTCAAAACAATTAGCTGAGAGACAATCAGGCAATTTTCCTGGAGATACTGAGGTAAATCCTAGGGAACATTGCAAAGCAATAACTACTAGGAGTGGGAAAACTCGTCTCCCACCTCTAAGTCACGAAGTAAGTTTAGAAAAAGAAACAACTAAAGAAATAGAGCAGGAAACTAAACAAGTCATTGATAAAACCGGAATAAGGAATTAGAAATAGAAAAAGAAAATCAAGTCCATCAAAAGAAAAAGAAAAAGAATGATTTGATTTTGGAGGAAGCTGTCAAGCTATCTCCTAAAAAACTAAGGAATGCTCTATTTCCACATAGATTTAAGAAACAAATAGAGGAGCAGAAATTTGCTAAGTTCTTGGATGTGTTTAAAAAGCTTCACATAAATATTCCCTTTGCTGAGGCATTGTAAAAGATGCCATCATATGCTAAATTCTTGAAAGAGCTTTTGTCTAAGAAGAGGAAGCTTAAGGGAGATGAGATGATTGCTCTCACTCAAGAGTTCAGTGCAATTATTCAAAAGAAACTCCCTCAAAATCTGGAAGATCTAGGCTCTTTTACAATACCTTGTGCAATAGGGGATGTTCATGTAGGAAGTGCCTTATGTGATCTAGGAGCTAGCATAAACTTGATGCCTCTGTCCTTGATGAGGAAGTTAGGAATTAACGACTTACAACCAACTTGCATGTCTTTGCAGTTGGCTGATAGGTCTATCAAATACCCTCATGGGATGCTGGAAGACTTGTCAGTAAAGGTAGATAAATTTATCTTTCCAACAGATTTTGTAGTGTTGGATATGGAGGCTGATAGAGAAATTCCTTTAATTCTAGGGAGACCCTTCTTAGCTACAGGTAGAGCTTTAATTGATGTAGAGAAGGGTGAACTCATGCTGAGAGTTCAAGAGGAGCAAGTAACTTTCAATGTCTTCAATGCTATAAAACATCCAGCTGATAAAATGGATTGTTTTATGCTTAAAGAGGTTAAAAGCTATAAGACTCCTATGCTGTTAAGAGATGAAGAAGAGGCTTTACAAGCCCTTCTAGAGGATGATTTTGACTCTGAAGTTAAGAAGTTGAATGACTCACATACTGAGTTGTTGAACCTACTTGAAACATGTGAAGTAGGGGAAGTAGAAGCTGAATTAAAAGAAAAACTAAAGAATACTATAATTAAGAAAGGTAATGAGGTGTTTGATAAGAAACTTGAGTTAAAACCCTTGCCTTCTCATCTGAGATATGCTTTTCTAGGTAATAATGAGTCACATCCAGTAATCATTAATGCTGAATTAAATGATGAGGATGTAGAAAATTTGGTAGGGGATGTTAAAGAAACATGAATCTGCTATTGGTTAAAACATCTCAGATTTAAAGGGAATTAGTCCATCATTTTGTATGCATAAAATTTTGATGGAGGATGATTATTCCCCTGTTGTTTAGCCACAAAGAAGATTAAACCCCATGATGAAAGAGGCTGTAGGGAAAAAGGTGGTTAAACTTCTTGATGCTGGGATTATCTATCCTATCTCGGATAGCGCTTGGATTAGCCCAGTCCAAGTGGTGCCTAAGAAAGGAGGGATGACCACTGTTAAGAATGAGAAAGGTGAATTCTTTGCCACTAGACCAACTATAGGTTGGAGAATGTGCATAGATTATAGAAGGCTCAATGACTCCACTAGAAAAGACCACTTTTCTTTGCTATTTGTAGACCAAACGCTTGAGAGGCTGTCAGGTCATGAGTTTTATTGCTTCCTTGATGGATATTCAGGGTATAACCTAATTATGGTTGATCCAAAAGATCAAGAGAAGACAACCTTCACCTGTCCCTATGGAATCTTTGCATATAGGCGTATGCCATTTGGTTTGTGCAATGCACCAGCAACCTTCCAAAGGTGTATGTTGTCAATTTTTGGGGACATGGTAGAGAAGTTCATTGAGGTGTTTATGGATGACTTCTCTATGTTTGGAAGCAGTTTTGATGTATGCCTCAGCAACCTATCTAAGGTGTTGGTGAGATGTCAAGAGACTAACTTTGTTCTCAACTGGGAAAAATGTCATTTTATGGTTAGAGGAGGGATAGTCCTTGGCTACAAAATCTCTGCTGAGGGCATTCATGTAGATAGAGCCAAAATTGATATCATTGAAAAACTTCCTCCTCCAATCAATGTGAAAGGAGTGAGGAGTTTCTTAGGATGTGTTGGCTTCCATAGGAGATTTATTAAGGATTTTTCGAAAATAGCTAAGCCTTTGACTGATTTACTTGTGAAAGATCATGCTTTTATTTTTGATGAAAAATGTGTCAAGGCTTTTGAAAATCTAAAACAAAGATTAGTAACAGCTCCAATCCTTGTAGCACCTGATTGGTCTTTACCATTTGAACTAATGTGTGATGCAAGTGACTTTGCTATAGGAGCTGTGCTAGGACAAAAGAAAGAAAAATTAACACATGTGATCTCTTATGCTAGTAAAGTGCTAAATGAGAATCAAATAAATTACACCACCACTGAAAAAGAAATGCTTGTTGTGGTGTATGCATTTGATAAATTCCGAGCTTACTTGATTGGTGTTAAGGTCATTGTGTATACAGATTATTCAGCAATCAAGTATTTGCTAGCTAAAAGTGAATCAAAGCCAAGGTTGATCAGGTGGGTTCTTTTACTCCAAGAGTTTGATTTAGAAATAAGAGATAAAAAGGGAGTAGAGAATTTAGTTGCTGATCAACTCTCTCATTTGGAAGGGAATCAGATTCTATCTTAATTAAAGAGGAATTCCCAGATGAGAGGCTGATGACAATTACCACAGAGCCATGGTATGCTGATATGGCTAACTTTAAAAGTGCCTCTGTAGTACCAGAAGGTTGGACAACCCAAATGAAGAATAAATTCTTCCATGACAGTAAAACTTTTCTTTAGGATGATCCATTTCTATATAAGATAGGAGTAGATGGAATTATTAGAAGATGTGTGCCTGAGTCTGAGCAAGAAAGACTCTTGTGGCACTGTCATGACTCTTATTATAGAGGACACCATGGTGCCTCCAGAACAACAGCAAAAGCTTTGCAATGTGGCTTTTATTGGCCAACCATTTTTCAGGATGCTAGAGTATATGTGCAAAGATGTGATAAGTGTCAAAGAAGTGGAAATCTTTCTGCTAAAGCTGGTATGCCTTTGACATATATTCTAGTTGTGGAATTATTTGATGTTTGGGGCATCGACTTCATGGGACCATTCCCAAAGTCATTCTCCAATGAATATATCCTTGTTGTTGTGGATTATATCTCCAAATGGGTGGAGGCAATCCCTACCAAAACCAATGATGCACATGTGGTGCTGAGGTTTATAAAAAAGAACATTTTCTCTAGATTTGGAGTCCCTAGAGTCCTCATTAGTGATGGAGGGTCATATTTCTACAATAAAATCATGGAAAAAGCCCTGAGACACTATGAGGTACTTTATAAGGTGTCCACTCCATACCATCCACAAACTTATGGACAGGTTGAGCTTTCTAATAGAGAAATTAAGAGGATATTAGAGAAAGTGGTAGGGAAATCTAGGAAAGATTGGTCTATGAAATTGGATGATGCATTATGGGCCTATAGGACAACATTCAAAACTCCAACTGGCATGTCACCTTATCAGTTGGTATATGGTAAGGCTTGCCATCTCCCTGTGGAGTTAGAGCATAAGGCATGGTGGGCCACAAAGCTATTAAATATGGACTATGACCAATCTCAAGACGAGAGAGTCCTGAAACTTTATGAGCTTGAGGAGTTCAGACTCAATGCTTATCAAAGTGCTCAATTTATAAAGAGAAAACTAAGAAGTGGCATGATAAGTGGATAAACAGGAAGGAATTTCATAAGGATGACAAAGTCTTGTTGTTTAACTCTAGGTTGAGACTCTTTCCAGGAAAACTTAGATCCAAGTGGTCTAGACCATTGATTGTGAATGAGGTCTTCCCTCATGGTGCAATTGAGGTGCAGGAACCAGCCACTAGAAGAACCTTCAAGGTAAATGGCCAGAGACTTAAACTCTACTATGGAGGAGAGTTTGATAGGCAAAAATCTTCCATGTTTCTGCAGGTATCTTCCTAGGTGCCAAAGGTCAAGCTAGTGACCTTAAAGAAGCGCTTGAGGGAGGCAACCCTGCAATTTAATTGTGTAGCTTGTGTTACGAGTTCTAAAAAAATAATAATAATAAAAATAATAAAAATAAAAAAATATATAATACTAATAATAGAAGAAAGTTTAAACAACTGAATAAAGTGTGAATAAGGTTTGCAAAATGATGAATGAGAGTTGGGCGTGTCTACGCAGGAAACCCGCGTGCCTACGCGCATCTGGAAAAAGGGTGAATTATTGGACTCAGAAGGTGGGTGTACCTACGTCCCTTCTCAGCGTTCTTACGCGTAAGTCCAGCAGCTGTAAAAAATAGGCCAACGTCCATACGTCCAAGTTGACATAGCTACGCGTAAATACCTCTGTTGGAAAAATAATAAGTCAGAGTGTGGGCGTACCTACACCCAGACCCAGCATTTTTACGCATGAGGGGTTTGATTGTTTCAATCTGGGGAATAAATTCAATGTTGGTACGCTGATGCTCAGCGTCCTTACATTGAGATTCTGTGAATATTCAATAAAAGGGTCAAATACCCAGTGTACTTATGCTGCGGTCATTGCGTACTTACGCATGGCTTGTGCCTTATTACCTGATACAATCAGAACCTCAGTGTTCCTACGCCAAGACTTCAGCGTATATTCGTGTGGAAGGTCTGATGCTTAATAAAGTCAATAAATTTAGCGTAGATATGTTAGTCCTCAGTGTTCCTACACTGAGATTCTGTCCATGATCAATAAATGGGTAAAGTGTTGAGCGTGCCTACGTTCATATCTCAGTGTATCTACACGTAACCCAAATGTTACTACCTGAAGAAGCAGAATAAGAGCATAGAAAAATAAGCGTATATACGTATGAATTAGATACAATCAGGTATCCTTGGTGCTTAAGCGGAGTTTACAGCGCTTGAGCGAAACCTTCTTAATGTGCCCACCGCTTGAGCGCAATGTTTCATGCCTAAGCGTGGGTCCTGTAGTGCTGTTCGCTTAAGCGCATACCAAGCATAGACATCCTATGTTAGTATGCTTGAGCAAGAGTGTGAAGCGCTCGAGCGAATTTCCCTTTTGAAGTGCCACACGTCAGAACACCACCTGGGCGTATATACGCGTGCCACAGTATATGGTAGGCACTTAAGCGTAAACCTAGTACGCTTGAAGCATGGTTCATTACTTGTAAGTCTTAGTTAGAGCGTACCTATGCTCACGATTCTACGTATCTACGCGTAACCCATATTTTATTACTTGATGCAAACAGAATGTCAGCGTTTCTATGCCTGTGCCTGTGCGTTTGTACGCGCATCAGAAAGGGCAAATCTGTTGTAACCAAAAGATGAGCATCTTTACGCTCGTGACCAGCGTACCTACGCGAAGTATAAGCAGTATAAATACCCATTTTATTTCCTCCCAGCATACAAACCCTAGATTACGTGGGAACCTTGACGATTAAAGAGGAAAGGGCACAATTCTTGGCTTCTCTTGAAAGGTAACACCTTTATCCTCCATAATTTTAGTTTTCTATGTTTCAATTTCAAAAGTTATGCATCCATCTTGTTTATTAATCTTACACTTTCATTTTTCTATGGTTTTATTTGTCATGCATTGCACCCCTTTAGGTAGTATAAATATTTCGTTTTCCATCCATCATGTCTATAAGATCAAGAAGGGTTATTAGGAAACCAGAAAAGATTGTTGAAATAGAGAGTTCTAAGAAATCCCCAAAGGAGAAGGGAAAGGGAATAATCATTTTAAGTACCCCTGTTTCTCCTTCACCCAAAAAGATTAAGTCTGGTCAAGGGAAAATAAATCAAAAAGGAGTGAGGATTTTGATACATTTAGGTTTAGAGACTTTAGGGCTGCCCGAGATTATGAGAATAAATTCAAACATAGGGGAGTGATAAGGGATAAAGCTTTGGTCTTGGAGGAAGAGGATTGTGCTGATCATACTGTGAAAGCTGCCATGATAGCAAGAGGGTGGCAATTTTTTAATGAAAATTTAGGAAATGGTTACCAGGAACTTACCAGGGAGTTCTTTGCTAATTTAAGGACCAATTTTATAGAGGACCGGTTTCCTTTTTCTTCTTTGTTGAGAGGTGTTTCCATTCCACTTTCTGGTCCTATTTTAAACAAGCTTTTGAAAGTGCCTATTCCAAAAGATGAAGGATATCACTACACTTGGAAAGTAGATATCTTTCATAGGGCTGAAAATGAAAAACTTAGGCAGGAGATTTTAGAAGAATGTTGTGAAAGAGGGGCTGCTTATGTGACCAAAGTGAGTGGTGCCCCTAAATGTGTTAGGAAAAGTTCTCTAAATCACCTTCCTCTCTTGTGGTGTCATTATATTTTGTCCTCTTTACAACCAGTAGCCCATGCCACAGAGGTGGTTATTAAAAGGCTGGTGTTTATCTATTGCTTAATGAGGGGCCTTTTCGTAAATTTGGGTGAGTTGATGTTGGAGGAAATAGTGAAAACTACTGAGAAGAATCTCCAATTGCCTTACTGCTCTGTTATTACACTATTGGCCCAAAAGAATAAGGCTAATTTGGACTATGCAGAGTTGACAAGGGTGAAACCTGAACGGGTCATGGATAAGCAGTGGGTGAGAGACCACATTGATCATTTTGTGCCTCAGGAGCCAAGGCGTCTCAAAAATCCCAAACCGACATCTTATGCTCCACCACCAATAGATACAGATAGTTTTTTTGGTTTTGCTACGATAATGTTGGAATTGCAAGCCATGAAAAGAATGCAGTTAAGGACCTATGATCTGGTCCCGAATCATGATCAGATGCTGAGAAAGATTGCAACCACAATGAACTTGGATCCTACTGAAGAAATAGGGGTACCAACTGATAGAGATCAATGGTTAGCTTCCATTGGATTCACACTTCCCCCTGAAGCCACACCAGTGCCAACAGCATTTCCACTTTACCCTGAGCCAGAAATTGATGAGCATATGGAGGAAGCTACAGTAGAAGAGGAAGAGGAGGAAGAAGACTGATGTTTACTTTATTTTTATCTAGCATTTACCTTTGGAATGTAATAACTTTATTGGAGTTACTTTATTCTGAACAATGTATCTATTTTCAATTGTAATGAAACTAATTTTCTTTCTTCTTATTTAATTTTATTTTGCTATTCTAATTGTATTGCTTACTTATTGTAATCGTTTGATCACCAAATCCATGCCAATAAAGGTAAAAAGGGAAGTGATCTATACTCTGATTTTTCTCACTTTTAAAATATGTTAATTATGTTTTAAGTTAGAATTCATCTCAATAATTTAAAGTATGCTAATTCTCAGGTATCAACTAGATGAATTAATTGATTGGCATTACTTGATTCATGATCCCTGTCCATAATTGTTTTTCATCATTAATTATTTGTTTATTCATCATGTTAGTTAGCAATCTAAATTTATAATCTTGCATTAAGTTTGGGGACATGATTGGCTGATTACCTATAATGTATTAGCTTTTGAGCCTTTCTTTTATTTTCTAAGTGTGTCTGCATTTTTTGTTAGTGAGACAGAATTTGCTTCAGTGCTTGCTAAATGATTATATGTTGGCAATTGAAAATGATGAAGGCTTTCTTTTTAAATTAGCCAGAGCCAAAATTAGCCATCCTTAGTATTATTAATTATCCTTTGACCTAATAATTATGTTTGAGTCTGAGACCTTTTCATTCTGATTAAGTCCTAACTTTACAAGCCAATTTATCTGAGAAAAACCAAGTGAATTATCCCTGGATGTGCCACTGATGATTTGCTAAGTCTTATCTTATTGCAAGGGACTAGCAAGTTCTAAGTTTGGGGATAAAGAGTGTGCCTAACAACAATTAAAGGACACACTCTTACCTTAATTATTGATGGGAATGTTGAGAAATGAAAGGAAGAGCAGCAAAAGCAAAAGAAAAGTGAAAAATCAGAAAGAAGAAGGTGCAAAGCACCACAACAACAATAAAAAATGGTATTGAAAAAAATATGAAAGAAAGAAAAAAAAGAAAGAGTCCAAAGGACTGAAAGAGAAGAAAGTGCAAAGCACCGCAAGTAGTTGAGTATCTTTCATCTAAAAAATAATGAAAGCAAGAGAGATAGTTAGTAGAGGCATTTAAGTTAAGATTGAGGTAGGCATCAGTGGGCACATCTTTTAACCCAACACTGACTAGAAAAACAAAAATGGAGCCTGTAGCCTAACCCCATTACAAGCTTAAAAAGCCTTTGCTGATCCAATTGTGTTAGCATATATGTCATGATGTTTAGAATTATTGCAAGCCTATGTTGATCTAACAATTATGCAGGTGATTAGTCCATTTAATTAACCCTATACACTGAGGGAAGAGTGAAACACTAATCCATGCCAGGAAGCTTCACTAATTAACTAATTTGTTCCCAAAGGAAAGTGTGAGTAATTATATTTTTAGAAGTTCCAGAAACAAAGCATGAAGGGTATGCAATAATTATGGCATGAATTAAGTTAAGGGAAGGTTGATTGTCTTAAGTAGTTGTTGTTGATTAATTAATCTGAGTTCTTGCTTGGGGACAAGCATGCTTTAAGTTTGGGGATATGATAAGTCTTGAAAAGACTTAATAAATTCATCTATAATTTAACTCAATTCATCAAATATTGTTAAGTTTAATATTAATTATGTAATGATTTAGTTTTAATTCTTGTTTTAGTCATTTAATTAAATTATGATTGAATTGTGCAAGAAAATGGTTAAAAAGATAAGCATATGAGTAATTATGATTTCCGCTAACCTAGCATACCTACATTAGAAAGCCAGCGTTCCTACGCTAGGCATTTATTTATGTGTGTTTTGCAGGATCTAGGTGCAGTGATACCAGCATATCTACGCTGGCCCATCAGCGTACCTGTGCTCTCACAAGCAGAACCTGAAAAGAGAAGAAAATTCAAGTCAGAGAGTTAGCGTACATACGCTGGATGCTCAGCGTAAGTACGCGTGGGAACAGAATGCATTTTATCTAAGTCAAAAGCTCAACGTATGTACGCTGGATGAGCGTACTGACGCGTGGAAGCATCTAATGCTATTTTATTTAAGTCAGTGGCTTAGTGTACGTACTTGCATGTCATACGCACGTCAAGCACCCAGTTTTTGTTCAAGCAGAAGGCCAGCGTTGATACGCTAGGGATTGGGCGTTCCTACGCGTATGTTTTAGAGACCTGATTTGCTATTTTTAAGTTAGTTTTTCTGTTTTATTATCTTTAGTTATTTGCTTGTAAGCCCTTATGGGGTAATTTCATGATTTAGGATAGTTAGTTAGTTAGTTCAAGGCAAGAAACCTATATATTTGTAATCTTAATGTAATTTAACACAGAGGCAATAATACATCATTTATTTTTCTGATTTTTAACTTATCTCTAAACATTTCCTCTCACTAAATTTTCTCTTCCATGGCTCTCTGCATTCTACTTGCTGATTCCACATCCATGTGTTTCTAAACCCCTAGGGTTGGGATTGCTAAGGCTTATAATGAATTCTTGAAGGTGTATTGAGGAGTTCAACTTCTGAATCATGAGGAGAACAAGCTGAGGAGTGGAGTTCCATTGCTGAATTGACAAATTCAGATCCAATGAAACCTTATGCTGATTGTTTGGGTATGATATATTCACAAAACTCTCAGGTGGTCAGTTTTAAATTGACTCATGGCAAGTACACCACTTTGCCAGTTGTAGTATATGTTCCGAAGAACAAATATTGTTCCCACAGAGGATCGTTAGTAATTTAAAATCAAAGTATTACGACAGATTTGGTTAAATATTTTCATGATTTGTGGTTTCAGAGATGAAAATGAAATATGTGAATAGTTACTTAAATGAACAAAAAGGAAATATCAAGTGATAAAACTGGGATTTGGATTCACCAATCTTACCTTCCAATGCACGATGTATATTCATGAAAGCAGGTTTTGAGCTATGATTCTTTACATCACAATCTAGATCATTCATATCAATTCCTTGACTATGAAATTCATAAGAATAGATTTAATAACGTCAATCCCTTGATCGTTTCAAATCTATTCCAGCATTAAGAACGATTGTTTGGACATCCATTGCGTTAGATACCATCCCTGGTTATCTACTCACAATGAGTGTTCCATTTAGATCCATTTTCAAAAGTCATTTTCCAACAAAAAACGTAAACTTGAATCAAGAAACTAGTGATCAAATAGATTCAGGCAATGAACATAAAATGGAAGACAAAGATTCATAGAACAAAATTACCCAATCCATGAATATATCATAAGTGATCTTCAAGTATGAATGGTTATATCTAATCCCAATGAGAAGTTTAACTACTCATTGTAGCCATTACAAACTTAGGAAGATGAAGAAAAGAGAGTACAGAGTGTTTCCTAGAACTACCCAGCCGTCCCCTGAAGTGACCCTCTTGTATGCTTATATAAAGAAATACTCGCTCAAGCGAGTTTAGGTCTCGCTCAAGCGAAGAGACTACTTCAACGTGAAGAAAGCATTGAGTCCTGCTTCATCTGCATACTTATTCACTCAAGCGATATCAGTTCGCTTGAGCGAATCTTCGTATACTGATCCCTTATTCCTTTCCGCTTAAGCCATTCCTTCATCCGCTGTAGCGAATCCTTTGAATTTAGGCTCTAGACAAATTTCGCTTGATCCGTAAGTCCTCCGTTGCAGCGAGTCTTATGCTTTTTGATTTTGGACAAATTTCGCTTGAGCGACCTAATTAGGTCGCTCAAGCGAATTCAACATTGTAACTCACTGGAGGAATTTCGCTTGATGCTTTTATCCATACGCTTGAGTGAAGACATTGTTATTGCATTCTGTCACATTATCGCTCCAGCGAAATGTCTTCGCTTGAGCGACTTCTTTATCATTCTTCACTGGCCTGATTTCGCTTGGGCGAATAGGCTTCTTGCTCAAGCGAGTCTTGACCTGATACTTGTATCTGTTAATTTCCTTGCTCGCTCAAGCGAGCCTTCAATATGGCCTCAGCGACTTTGAGTCGCTCAAGCGATATAACCTTCGCTTGAGCGAATATCACTTCTTTGCTCAAAACTTAGTGAATTTTCTTCTTTTCTTTTCCCTTCTTCTTTCTTCTTCAATTTTCCCTGGAATTACAACAAAATTAACCAATCAACTTGTACAATGTTCATATCACAATTTATGTTCTATCTAGCTTACAAAATGATAAACATTGCACATTATATCCAATTTATGCTTCATTATCACTGCAAAATATATATAAATTGGACATCTATCACCTCACCAATAAGGAATCATGGTTGAGGCTTAAGTAACTTCCAGCTTCCTAATTAATTCAGGCCTATTAATTAGGTGAATAGTTAGGGTTCAACCCCCAATTTTCGCATTAGGTTTCTTTGTTATTGAACACCTAAGGGATTAAGGTTTAAAGCTTAGGATATAGTGTTAATCACCTAAGGAGTTAGGGATTAACCATCTGTGAATTGTCCTCTTGAGTCTGAAGCTTGATTCAACCTTAATTGCATGTTTCTTGATGAAATTGTAAGCTAAAGCAATCCTAACCTCTCTTCCATTAAGTTCACTTCACCTTTCATATTGTTTCTGAAAATACAAAAACATAGAAAGCATCAAAACAACAAAAATAGAATGAATATTATACTGCATTGTGTTGGTTCAGCTTGTACTAGTCCAAGATTAAGGTAATTACCACAATCCCTATGGGAACGATCAAATATATTACAAATTTAACAATTGGTGCACTTGCCAAAAGATAAATCCTCTGAGAAATATGCATCACGCTAATGGCTCACGATTTTTGCACCAATCAACCTGCTGGTTTTGAAAATTATAAATTTCCAAATCATCTTTTCAAATTGAGAAAATCTTTGTTTGGTTTAAAACAAGCTCCAAAAGCTTGGTATGAAAAACTAAGTAAATTTCTTTTAGAAAATGATTTTGAAAGAGGAAAGGTTGATACTAGACTATTTATAAAACACAAAAACAAAGACATTCTTTTGGTTTAAGTTTATGTCAATGACATTATATTTGGTGCTACTAATGAACTTCTCTGCAAAGAGTTTGCCAAGATTATGTAGGATGAATTTGAAATGTCTATAATGGGAGAACTCACCTTATTCCTTGGACTACAAATCAAGCAAACTAAAGAAGGGACTTTTATTAGTCAGTCCAAATATTGTAAAGAACTCCTTAAAAGATTCGAAATGGACAAGGCTAATGAAATAGCAACACCCATGAGCACATCATGCTACTTAGATAAAGATGAGAAGGGTAAGGACGTTGATATCACAAAATACCGAGGTTGGATCCTTGCTTTATTAACTGCGAGTGAGCCTGATATCATGTTTGCTGTGTGTATGTGTGCTAGATTTCAAGCATGTCCTAAAGAATCTCATTTAACTGCCGTTAAAAGAGTAATGAAATATTTGGTAGGGACATAAAATGTTGGTTAATGGTACCCTAAGGGTGCCAAATGTACTTTGATTGGTTATTGTGATTCTGATTTGCTGGCTGTAAATTAGATAGAAAAAGTACCAATGGTATATGTCATGTGCTTGGTAGTTCTCTTGTTTCTTGGCATAGCAAGAAACAAGTTAGCGTCTCTTTATCTACAGCTGAAGCAGAATATGTTGCAGCTGGGAGCTATTGTGCTCAAATCCTATGGATGAGAAAAAAAATTTGATTTTGGTGTTGTCTTAGATCAAATACCCATTAAGTGCGACAACAATAGCGTGATTAACATCTCTAAAAATCCGGTAATGCACTCAAGGACTAAGCACATAGAAATCCGTCACCATTTTATATGAGATCATGTTTTAAAAGGAGATTGCATTCTTGAATATGTTGACACCTCCAAACAATTAGCGGATATTTTTACAAAACCCCTCACTAAAGAACAATTTATAAATATTAGGAGGTAGTTGGGAATTTTAGAAATCTCAAATTATGTTTAATATTCACTAATCATTTTTCTGAATTCATTTTTGAAACAATTTTTTTAAAAAAATTATTTAAACAAAGTAGTTTTTAAAAAAATATATCTTTGGATACATATTCTTAAAATATTATTATTTGACAAAAGTTTTTAAAATCATTGATAATATCTCTTAAAAGAGATTTGATTGAACCAAAATTTTTAAGAAATTATCCTTAATATTTGATCTTTAAAGATATTGTTTAATATATTTAGAATTGTTTCTCAATCTTTAATAATATATTTGATTAATCTTAATTTTTAAGATAATATGCTTTATAGTCACTCTTGAAACATTTGGCTTTTTTGATTATTTTACTAAATCTCATAATTATTTTTAATCCTATTTCTTATATTGAAACAAAATCCAAGAAAACGACTTCAGAATCATGTCTTGTGTGCCTTCTTGGAAACACAAGATCTTTTGAATTCAAACCTTGCATAAGATCATGTGGGTTGCATTCATGATTCCATATCATGTGAATTGCACTTTCCAAAAACATTAGAGATTCTTTTGCATAATTTTTGTTATCAAAGAAAAGGACAACCTCTCCTAAGCTTTCACGTGATTTGCTTATGAAAATCCAAAAGATTCCATGCATTCCCGTGCCTAAAAACCTTCATATTTACGTAAAATGCACTACATGAATCGATTCACTCTAGCATGAATCAATTCATGCGTGGTTCAGTGGCCAAAATCCACACTCTCAACTACTTGAATCAATTCACGTGTGACCTTGCACAAAGTTATCCCTGTCTGATCCAAATGAATCGATTCATACGTTGGTTTCTCTATAAATAAGTGCCTGATTCACATTTATAATGCATCACTCTTCACTCTCTTGCTTATTCTTTCCTTCTAAAATCCATATCATCTCCTAAATCCTTTTCCTTAAACAAACACCTTCTAAATCCATATTATCTTCAAAAATCATGGCTTCCTCATCTACAAATCCAAGAAGAAAAAGAAGAGCTGACATTGTTGGGTCCTCTGCTCCATAAGCTATTAATTTATCTCGCCTATTTGATACCCAAAAGGAATTAACAAGGTATATTGAGAAGTTCTCAGAAAAATCTCTTGTACCTCTACACTGGCTTGACATTCCACTCTTCCATGATAATGGATTCTTCTTCTTCAAAGTTCTTCAACAACAACTTCTTGTGGAATTTGTTGCTCTTCAAGAAACTTTCATTTATCCTGAACTCATTCAAGCCTTCTACTCCACTCTACGAATTTCCAATGGTCGTTAAATAGCCAAGGTGAAAAGAGTCACCATTCATCTTGATGATCATATTCTTTACTTGGTTGGTAAGCTCCCATTGAATAATGCTGAATTTATTGGAAAAAAACCTGCTCCCAAATGGAACTATAATCCATTAGAAGCAAGAGCCTTTCTAATCTTATCCTCTTCATCAACAATCACTGTCAGAGAAATGGATATAGAGCACCGTCTAATCCACTACTGCTTGGTGAAAATCCTCTTCCCAAAAGGGAGTAACAATGCAAGGGTAAGTGAAACCCAAATCCTTTTTCTGTGGGCAATGTTGCACCAAAAGGAAATCAACTGGATTGGACTAATAAAGCAATATATGTTTGACGCCCAAAAACTCACTCGCCTTTCTTATGCTACTTTGATCACCAAATTTCTTCGACACTTTTAAGTTGATATTTCAAATGAAGTGAAGGAGTTGGTTAGTTCAAAAGGACTAATTGGTGGTCAACATCTCACTAAAATGGGCTGGAACTATAGAAATGGAGAATGGCATTATTCTCCTAAAAATGCACTCAGTGAAGATGAAGAACTTGTTGGACAGCAAGCTCCCACTCCACAAGCTGCACCATCAATTGAGGAGTTATTTACTAGACTCACTCAACACATCGATAATCACTTTGATGCTATTGAACAACGATTTGATCGTTTGGAGAATAATATGAATGAGCATTATGAAGACTTAGCTCAACAAGTTGCCGCCCTTCGTTTCTTTCAGCCATAAAATAATTTTATGTAGTTTATTTCAATTTCATGGTTGATATTTTATGTATTTCTATTTTCTCTCAGTTTAATAAAATGTCTTATATTTTGATGACGCCAAAGGGGGAGAGATATTACTGCTTATTTATATTTGATTTAGGGGGAAGGAAAAGTAGTATATTATTAAGGGGGAGATTATTTAATCACTTGTTTAATCACATTACTAAGAGGGAGATAATATGTTATCTTTAATAAGTGGTATTCTTCTTCAAAATGACTTTGTATAACTCTACATTAACAAGTGGTATATAACAAGTGGTATATAGATGCATTTGAAAGGGGGAGTTTAGTTTGCCAAAAATCTTGAATTTTAAACTATTATGAGACTAACCGAAGAGATGAACATTTGTTGTCATCATCAAAAAGGGGGAGAATGTATTTTTATGTTGACATAGGCTTTGATAAATGACAACAACAAATGAAGAATCAAGATCATACATAATAATTATGGACAAATTAATTATGTTTGATGATATAAATTTGATAAATTCCAAAGAGATGAATCAAAGTAATTATAAAGAATTAAAACAAGAGAAAAATGATCATCAAAGTACCCAAGAATCAAAGTATTGCAACCATGATTGATCACACATCAAAAAGGAAGAAACAAAGTATCAAAAATCATGCAATAGGTGCATGAATCAATTCATACAACAGTACATGGCCATATGAATCGACTTACACGTTAACAGGGCTGGGAAATTGAAATTTAAAATGCATGAATCGATTTATGCTATAGATGAATCGATTCATACGTCTGGCAGTGTGTTATTTTGCGTAGTGAATCCATTCATTTGTATTTTGAATTCATTCATTTCATTTTTTGTTACGCAAATACACTAAATGAATCTATTCATTTTGAAAATGAATCCATTCATTTTGTTCAAATTGGTATTTCAAATTTGAATTTCAAAGCATCAGATAATGGCACAGCTTACAACGAAGATTGGAATCAGAAACAGCCTTACACAAAACATGAAATCCAGAAAACAAGGATGCCTGAAAACATGGATTACTTAAAACATGCAATGCTTAAATCAAGGGTCATTGAAAACATAATTGCATGAATTATGGATCTAAAGTTGGAAAGCTCTGAAGGCTTTGCCTATAAATAGAGAAGAAGTGAAGAGGCTGAGACATAATTCACAGCAACAAAAATTACCTTGCTTCCTTTCTTGCTATCTTATTTTCTCTAAGCTTATAAGCTCTCTGCTTCCTTTATTTGAAATTTATTTTGAGAGTTAGTGAGCAAAATTATTTTGAGTGCTAAACATTTTGCATATCCTCTCTTTGAGAGTAATCATTTTGTGAAAGCTTAAATTTGTACATCCACTCTTTTGGAGAGTTAATCTTGTAATCTTAAACACCAAAATTCCTAGAGTTTCAGTTGGGGTCCAACCTTGTAAAATTATGAGATTGAGAGATTGGGTGGGTTGCCCTTGTACTTGTGAGAATTGAGTTCTTAAGTGTGAGACACTAGGAAGCTGCAATTGCTCAAAGTTTGTATCTCTAATCTCTAATAGTGGAAATCCTTCAAGTGGATTGCTTGAAGGCGAGATATACACTGGTGTGGTGGAACTCGTATATATCGATTTGCAAATCTCTCTTTTCTAAACTCTTTTAAATTTGTGCATTTAAATTGCTTGCTTAATTTGTTGTGTTTATAACTTGGTTGTTAAATTTATTTGAAACAAATTACTTTAATCCTTAAGTGAATTTACTTGGCATATATTAAGTGTTTGTTGATTTGCTTTATGTATAAGTTGTTATTACTTTCGATTTAATTTACCATCTTCGTTAATAATATTTGTTAAAGAATCAATTTCAAAAGCATTCCAAAGAAAATTTTTAATACTTAATTCATCTCCCTCTTGAGTAATTGAGGCCACTTGGTTAACAATACTCACTACTACTAAACTTGATATCGGGTATTTGTGTTGAAATTCCAATAATTTAATTTAACTTGATATGTAATCATTGACTTTTTTTGTTTGCTTGATTCGCAATGCCTTTTTTATGTCTTTAACTCTAGTCTTTGAACATTTTTAATTGTGGATTAGGTATTGTCAATGTTAATATGATTTACACTATTGTAATTCAAATTTTTAATAGTTTAAGTTAGCAAATAGTGTAAAATGAATCCCTAAAATTTGTTATCCATGTTTTTTTAATTCAAGACTTATGTTTTTCTATTTCTGTCACTAAGACATTTTCTTAATCTTGTACAATTAACTTTTTTTTTATTTGTTTAGGGATTTTTAACATTCCTTCAAGTTTCTCCTATATGAATATATGTTGTATTGTTTCCACTAATTGCTACAAGTAGTTTAAATTTTTCTGCTTGGAATGAGTGAACTGTAGTTTCCCCTTTGAGATTCGACACAAATGGTAATTAAATTAATTAATTTCGTCATTTATGTTGAATCTTGAATTATCCGTTTAGACAGTTTGGGGTTAACATTTTTTTATATGTCATTGCTATGTACAAGTTAGAACTTATTTTAAAATTTGGTTAAGTTTTGGTTACTTGCATTTTGTGTTGTTCTCTAGGTGCATATTTGATTATGGTTGAATTTGATGTCACCACTTTCATTTCGTGTAGTTAGAGACCAGTGCGAAATGCTGCCAAAATTTTGTCAAATTTTAGAAGAGTCTGTACTTGTATGTAGTGATAAAAAATGTTTATCCTGAATAAGTAGGACCGTTACCTTTGAAAAAAATATGAGATTCATAGCAACTTTATATTTATGTGTATTATAAATAATCAGTATAGATAGCAGTTGGATAAATGCATCATGCATAAGTGAAGAGCGTGAAAGTGGAGTTGAATCATTCATAGAATTCGTAGTATGAAATGTTGAGGAGGTGAATGGAAGATATTTTTGTCCTTGTGTTAAATGCTTGAATATGCAGCAAATAGAATTAGAAGTTATGTGAGAACATTTGCTGTGTGATGGTTTTCTTATGAGTTATACGTGTTGGATATGGCACCGTGAAGATGTTGTCGTGCCAAATAGCACTTTTCATACAGAAAACCGAAGGTATGCACATGACGTTGTTATGGACATAGAGGACCGACTTGAGGATATGATTCGTGATGTAGGGCTAGAAAGTTTTAAGGGAGCTCATGTATACGTAACTCTGTATGAGGATTCTAAAAAGTCCTTATATCAAAACTGTAGTAATTTCATAAGATTGTCAGTAGTTTTGTGATTGTTTAATTTGAAGGCGATAAATGGGTGGATTGATAAAAGCTTTACTGAGTTGCTTAAATTGTTGAAAGAAATGATCCCATCTGGTAACACCTTGCCAAATAGTAACTACGAGACTAGAAAGGTTTTGTGTCCTATGGGTCTGGAGTATAAGAAGATACACACATACCTAAATAGTCGATTAGTATAACGAATGTCCTAGGTATGAGGTGTCACGATACAAGAAGAAGGGGTGGATTCTAATTAAGTCTGCACTAAAAGGTCTTCTACAAGGTGTTATGGTATCTGCCCATAGTTTCAAGACTAAGGTGTCTATTTGCCAATGCAGATGATGCAAAGCTTATGAGATGGTATGTAAATGAGAGGGTTATTGATAAACAACTTAGGCATCCGATAGATAGATTGCAATGGAAAAATCTAAATACCTTGTTTCTAGATTTTGCCAATGACCCAAGAAATGTTAAGGTTGCACTAACCATAGACGGAATGAACTCATATGGTAGCCTAAGCATAAACCATAGTTTGTGGCCTGTTTTGTTGTTTGTTTACAACTTGCCCCCATGGTTGTGTATGAAGAAAAAATATGTTATGTTATCAATGATGATTTCTGGTCCACGATAACCACAAAACGAATTGATGTATATTTAATTCCATTAGTTGAAGACTTAAAAATGTGATGGGAAGATGAAGTTAATGTGTTTGATGAGTCTGTGAGATAGTTGTTCAATTTACATGCCAGGTTATTCTACACGATCAATAATTTTCCAGTGTATGGTAACCTATTTGGGTATGGCATAAGAGGCATAAAGCGTGTCCTATATGTGAGGAAGGAATTTGTCTTGATTGACTACATCATGGAAGGAAAGCAAATGTCTCCCCAAAGCATCCATTGTTGAAAGGTCTATTGTAGAGGAAGTAATTAAGTTTTGCACTGATTATATGTCACAGACTGAAAGCATCGACATTCCGAAGACTTGTCACGATGGGTGATTTGATGGGAAAGGTATGATTGGTAAAAAAATAAAGAACATGCCATGCGATGAAGTCCTTCAAGTATACTTGTATACTTTGAACAACACAGACAAGGTATTCTTATATTTAACCACTCACAAATAGTTAGTCAAAAGAAACAACCCTAGAATGACTACAAAATGAGTGTTGAACGAACACAACAAGACGTTCATGCAGTGGTTCAAAATGACCATTATCAAAAATACATATGTTTCTGAGACATTACATCAACTAACACAAGGGCGCAACTTTGATGTCTTCACCTAGTATGCATGTGACATAAATAACTATTCGTTCTATACAATATAGAATAGCAGAGTTAAAATTATGGCTCAGTCAATGCATTTCTCAACTTCGAAGGAAAACAACCCTGTCATGGCTGAGTTGTGCTATTTTGGTGTGATTGAGACATATGGGAGGTTAATTACGATCCTTTCACAGTTCCGTATGTAAATGCAAATGGGTTTATAGTAAGAATTGTGTTAAAACTAATAAACTTGGATTTACATTGGTGGACCTCAACAAGATAGGTCATAAGGAGAAGCATTTCATCATGATAACTCAAGTGAAGCAAGTTTTTCATGTTATTGACCCATCAGATAAAAGGTGGTTAATTGTTATCCAAGGTACACAACATTGGAGATCCCAGTCTTGTTGTCTAGGAAACTTCTTCTCTAACAACGTGTGTGCCAACATCCATTATGGAACATGACATAGATGATGTAGTTGCCACTCGTCATGACCACCACGAAGGCGTGTGGGAAAATATTCCAACTTCATAGTTCTGATAAAAATAGGGTATGATTGACTAAAATTCATTGTATTTTAATGTGTAGTCATATTAACTAAAGTTGTATTTCTAATGTTTTGTGATATTCACTAATGTTTTTTTCTTGTTTGAATAAATACATATGGTTGACCAAGATCCACCTACGAGGTCCAACTCAAAGGCTACATATTCCTTTGCCAAGAGGAGTAGAGGTGTGACACGAATGACGAGTGTTGCACTCAAGAACCATCAGGGAGAGAGTTATTGTGTTGACATTGATGTCAACACCGGGATACCTTCAGCAGACTATGCCACCAAGTTTATTAGTTTCTTAGGTGTTCTGGCATGGTCAAAGGTTTCCATTATTATCCCATATTGGGATAGTGTTAAGAAGGTGGTGAAGAACCACATTTGGGCTGATAATATGGTAATAAACTATCATTTGAGTTTGTTTATTTAGTGTATTTTGGTTTTTGGTCATAATAAACTCTTACATCTTATTTTGGTAATTGTAGGCTGCTTGGGACATACCTGCAGTTAACACACTGAGGAGGAAGGTCTTCCAGGCTGTTGCTGAGTGGTTGGGGGCAAACAAGATCTCACTCACCAACAGGTATGCATGGTAGTTATAATCTCTATTTAAATCCTAAAAATCCTAATTTTACAATTTTTTAAAGATTGTATGATTTAAATCCTAAAATCTTAATTTTAATTACGAATTACAGGTATGTCTTTGAGAAGCTGTAGGGAGAGTTCCTAGGTGATAAATACACCTTTATTGACCAGGAGACTTGGGATGCATTTGTTGTATCCAGGAACATTGATGAGTTTATGGTACACTTGTATTTAATATGATTTATTCAATTATATTTTCGATGTGCACTGATAATTATATTTAATATGATTATGAAAATTATATTTCCAATGTAAATCTAACCATATAATTTTGTTACAGGCCAAACACACGAAAATACATGCTATTCATGTGAAAAATCAGTACCCCCACAAGTTGTCATGTGGGGGTTACCAATTGCTGGAGCAGTAGATGGCCTAGGAGAAGGTTAGCCAAGATGACACCACTTTTAAACTCGGTTCAAGACTAAGGTTAAAGATCACTACAAACTCAGTTAACAACCAAGTTTAAAAGTTTATATCTATTACAATAGAGGGAACAGACTCGGTTGTGGAACCAAGTTTAAAAGCCTAATGTAATTGAGTTTATATCCCCTTTCTCTATTAGTGTAGGTTAAGGATTGACTCATGAATTAGGTAAACATGTTCTCTAATTTGGTGATTCTATTAGGAGTTTGTTGTTGTTATGGTTGGTATTGAGGTACTGGTCTATTGGATGGGCTAGATCCTTGAGGCTACCCTTGACCTTGGTTGTTGCCCTTTTAACCTTGTTGAAAGTTGGAATTGTAGGAGGGGTAACCACATTGAGGTCTTCCTTGTGGATTCCCCATGTAATTGACTTGCTCGGGGTCAATGTCTCTAAGATTACATTCACCATTTTGATGATCCCCTAAATAAAAACTACACTAAAGCACTTATTAAGGCAGAGATTTCCCTAGCTGTAACTTTTCTATTTTTTTCATTCAAATTCTCCATGTTGACATAACAGTTTATTTTCGGCTAAGATGGCATCACATGCACTTAAGGATAAAACACTAGCTTTCTTAGGTGCCGATCCTTTTTTACTCTTATTATGTAAGTCACTTACAGCTATAGCCTTTATGATCTCAACTACTTCTTGATAAATCTTTCTAGTGATAGAACTTTAGCAGATGCATATAGTAATGCTCTACTGTGCCCCTCTAATCTAGTGTAAAACATGTGAATTTAGGATTCTTCATCAATATGATGGTTAAGGAAACTCCTTTACAACCCTTTAGCTTTCCCATGCTTCACCCAAAGATTCATCATCATATTAAGTGAAAGGTACTTGTTTGGAGATTGCCACCACTTTATCTCAGATATCAATGCTTGCAGCTGGACAAGTGTTCAGCCAATCCTTGGCTCTCCCAAAAAATGTGAATGGGAAAGCCTCATAAACTTCTTCTTGAATAGTAGTGAATCCCATGATTCTACATAGCTCATAGAAAGATTGAATGTGAGCATATGGATCTTCACTGTTCAAGCTGGAGAACTAGATAGTTTGAATGAGATGAAGCATATTTGACTTAATTGTGAAGACACATGTTCCGTGTTGAGCTTGAAACATTCCTAAGACTTGAGTAGGCCCTTCAACCTTGGCATAGTCGCCAAGAGTATGCATTTATGGTTGCTCCCCCATTTCAAGAGGTGGAGGTGACGGTGGAGTGGAAGAAGATGATAAAGAAGAAGCTTGTTACGCTCTAGCTTTTTCTTGAGCTTTCCTTCTCTTTGAGTCATTCCTTCTAGCTATTCTTTCTATTTCAAGATTTAAGAGAAATTTATACCTTGCATACAAGTTGAACTACAATAAAATGGTTAGTGTAGTAAGCTTTAAACGAGTTAATGAATTAAATGAGAGTAAAATAAAACTACACTACAAACTATAAACACAGAAAAATGGTACACGAGAAACAATCATCAATTGCCGAGTCTCTAGGTGTAAGTCCCCAACAACGGTGCTAGAAACTTGTTAACCCTATGGCAAGTGTACCAAATCAGTTGAAATTTCAATAAGAAAAAAGGTTGTCGATTCATAGGGATTTGCCAGATATAAACAAAGGTTCGATAGTTGTTACTAATTTAACACTATAATTATATACACAAATCTGTCACTTTTTTATTCATAAAAAGGATTGATTTGATTTTTAAATAGTTTCAAAAGTAAAATTTACTTAACTGAAGAAATAGGAGTAGAAAGACGTTGAGATCAAACTATACCTATTCAATTTACGTTTTTGAAACTATTTCATCCAATTACACAAATAATTAAGTTACCAAAACAAAATTTTCACCAAACTCGATCCCTCGGAGCAAGCATCCTAAACCTTATTCTTAATTAAAGATCCCTTTAATAATTAATGATAGAATTTACGTTAGGAACGAGTATTAACGACTATTATACTTGATTTTATCCCTATAAATCAAGGATAATAGGTAGTTCATCCTTAATTGTTACATCCCCACCTAAATTCCTAGAATTTACCTCAGGGTCTAATAAAAATTAGATTAGAGCAAATTTTTCACTAACCATAAAATTAGATTAGAGCAAATTTTTCACAATTATAATTGCCCCTGGCAAATAAATCCTAAGAACCTAAGTAGTACATGACTTAAAACAACTCAAAAACCTTATTTTGCCCCCTGGTAATCGATTACGGAATCTCTATAATCGATTACAGGTAATTAATTACTGTAATCGATTATCCATGAGCAACCTGTGTAGGATTTTCATACTTGCATCTTGGTAATTGATATTGATTATTAGCAGCCAGAACTATAGAATTATATCTTGGTAATTGATATTGATTACTAGCAGCCAGAACTATAGAATTACAGAGATTTTAGCCTCCAGACTAACTTTCGTAATCCCTTACTTGTTCATTTGACCTTCGAATGCTACGTGTAACACCCTAAATTTTAAAGTAAAAGATTTATTAAGGAGATAAATATTAAATAATTGTATTTGGGTTATTTAATGTTCCAAAACATTAGGGATAAATAAATTAAGATTTTTGGGAACTGTTTATAATTTATTGGAACCAGATAGGCTGAAATGAGCCCGATTGAAATATGGGTGTCGGACCAAGTATTTCTGATTGGGATGATATTGGTCAGGGCTGTTAAAGATGTTATTGGGAATCTGAATATGTGTTCAGAATAATTTTTTGCTAAGGTATTGAGCCCAAATCGAGTTCCTGTTTATCATAAAATGATGAATATTTAAATAAAGGATTCAAAATAAAGCCAAATGGCCTATTTTTCTCTTCTTATTCTCGTCAGATTCTTGGTTTTCCCATAACATGTACTTTACTTCTTCTTCTCCTATACTCTTCTCCTTTATTTCTTCTACTTCTCACCTAAAACCCTAAGCAAAAAGGGTGATGGTTCTCTTCTCTCCCATTACCATTCTTGAAAGAGCTTGGGTAGCTTGGAGCTTGAAGTCTCACCTTTCCTTCTCCTCATTTTCGTGTGGTTTTCCCTTTTTTTGGAAACACACTCTTATTCTTTTTCTTGAGGTAAACTCTTGCTATTTCTCGAGAGTATGAACTATGGGTTTTTGGGTTTTGATGTTGGGGAAAGTGATTTAATAGGTGTTGTTGGGTTTTTAGAGAAACCCTAACCTCAAGATTTGGGGGAAATGCAAAATATGAGTGGAGAAGCATTTATTGTGTTAAATGATTGTTATTGGTGAGGTGAAATAGTGTTATTAATGGTAAATGGCCATTAATGAAGTTAATAGTTGTTGGGAACCATTAATGTGGGAACCCGATCCTGGGTTTGGTATTAAATATGCATAATAATAAATGTAGACACCTAAACCATGGTGGTTGTGGTGGAATGAGTGAAATAAATGGGGCTTGAGAGTTAAGATGTTGAAAGACATCGAGTAGCTGAATATGAACATTAAACTGAGGTGGTTGAATAGAAAATGATTGTTTGATGTGTTGTGATATAGGAGATAACCCCAGTTACGAGGCAGAACCATCTGACCGCGGTGATTACTACTTCTTTTAAGGTAGAAGGGGGTAACTATTCTATATGTATGATTTCATCCATTGATGATGTTAAAATATGTGTATATGATTGTGATAAATGATTGCTTGTGTGGACTATATAATAATTTCATGATTTGAATGCATTTAGAATGATTGATGTTATATGGCATGTGTATGGAATGATGAATATGATATTAAAATGGTCTGAGCCGGAGTCAACAATCTAGTGTGGGACCAGCTACGAAGTCAGTAGATGGCTGAGGTTTTAGACCGGTACTATATGTATCCGCTATAATAATCTGGTATCCTAATAAGAGGAGACCGATCTTGATGTTCGATGTTTTACTTGTTGAGTCTGTATTGCATACAGAGCGGATAAAGTGATATTCATACTTTGGTACTGGTATTGAGATCAGATCTGATATTATGTTGAATATGTTGATGAAATATGTTATGATGGTTTGAGACCATGTTTTGAATTAAAATTAGTGATTTGAAATATTCCAGTTATATATATGTGTGAATTGATAACTGTGACTGCCACTAGCTACTGATGTGTATGAGTCCAACAAGAATTGATAAAGATTAAAAGTATTGAAATTCGCTAAGTGGTAGTTCTAAATGGACGATTGATTGAGAGGAATTTAGGATGCACAGTGTGAGAATGCATTGATTGGCATTCGTATCCATGGCATATCATTCGCTGCTTATATGGAATGTTAGGGGTTCCAATAGGCAGGCCCAGTGGGAGGGCGGCCCAGTGCACAGGTATACTGTTATTGCTCCCTAGTGATTCAGGGAATCACGAAGCTGCCCTTAGTTTAGTGACGAGGCACCCTATGTGGCAGGCCCTGTGGAAGGGCGGCTTTGTGATGAGCAGTTGACCTCGGTGTCTGACGGGGTATGGCTCCCTTGATGTGTGTTTGAGGGAGGCCCGTAGCACTTTGGCAAGTACGGCCATAATGATGATCCGCAGTCACGGGTGACTAGTGCTATAGATGGGCAAGAGCGGTTTGGTACTAGTAAAATATGATGTTGAGCATGCATGAAATTGGATATAAGTGTACACATTTTACTACTATAGCAGGGGCATAGTAGCACACCTATGCTTGTCCCACATTCGAGATATTGTTGTTTCTCACAGTCGGATCCGCACTTGATAATAATTCTGTTATGCATATGTATTAGCTTTAAGAGCATTTGTATATAGCCAGAGATATGCCTATTTGATAGCCCGCGGTGGCGATGGATGATTTGTTAAAAAGAGAGAAAGTAAGCCGAGGTACTAACATTAAAGGTGTGATGATCATTGAGAATGTTAAAGACATATTATGAATATGGTATTACCTTGTGAATATTGTTATCTGGACATGTAATGTGCTGAAATGGAATAATGTATCATGTGTGTGAAACTTGTGATGTTGTCTGGAAAAATGAATATAATGCACACATGTATAAATACCATCATAATGTATGACTTTGATTTATTTGGATTATATTACTCACCTCCCTATTGCCATTTTTAAGTTTGATGTAGGTATGATGTGAATCCTACTCTTTTTGGAAGTCGAGCATTGGAGAAGGTAAATATAAAAGGAATGTGGGTGAGCCTTGGCTGGCATATATGTATTCATTTTGTATAGCATATGGTGTGTATATGCTTATTTTGAAAATAATTTGATAACGGTTGATTTTTGAGGTCATGTAGGAAAATTAGACCGGATGTGTATGGCTAATTTTCATTAATAACCTTTATAATGTATGAACAATATTATTATTATTATTAAATTATATTTCCATTGCTTAACAAATCGATAAGGTATCTTTCATTCTTTTTTGGTATGTATTTTAATAACTCATATCTTTAATTACATCTTCCGCTTTTTCCCTTGTGACGGCCTCAAGTCCGGTCGTCTGAGGTGCACTCTGATACCTTTCTCATATCTTCATATATGAGATCGGTTATTAATAATCCGAGGTAATTACTCGGCATTATATTTATATATTGAATTTCTTCTACTTCTAATTATTTTAAAATGTGAAAAATTTACCCCTATTTTCGAATGCAAAACCGGGGTGTTACAACCTGGTATCAGAGCATTGATTGCTCATTGATGAATTATATGAATTAGATGTTGTTAAAGAGTAGTTGTCACTTAATGTTGACAGGTTATGGTTAAGCATTATTGGAGCTTAAATTGATCACTATTTCATACAGTGGTTGATCTTAAGCCCGACCGGGCATTTTCTTTCCATATTTACCTTCAGATTGTGAATGTATTATGATGATATTTATATTGATGATAGTTGATAATGATTGGTGTATATATTGAGGAAAAAAACACAAGGTTTCTGATTATGTTTGTGTTGTGTGTATAGAGTGATTGATGGTGAATAGGCGTAATATTGACACAACGGATATGGCTGAAGCCTTCAATTGGTTTGTCGATATCCTAGAACGGCAACAACAACTCGCTGGTCAACCAAATCATGGTCTTGACCGATTTCTCAAGCGAAAGCCTTCCAAATTTCATGGAGGCTATAAACCAGAAGACGCTTTCGTTTGGATCCGTGACTTAGAACTGATATTTGCAAGTATGGAATGTACTGAAGCTCAAAAGGTTGAGTACACAGTGTTTATGGTCTGAGATGAAGTTGAATCTTGGTGGATTCTCACTCGTGGGCGTATGATTGCTGCTCACACTCCCCTGGATTGGGAACACTTTAAGGTGGAATTCCTTAGGAAGTATTTTCTAGAGAGTTATAAGAACAAGAAAGAGCTTGAATTTATAGAGCTTAAACAAGGGAACATGTCGGTGGAGGAATATGCCTCAAAACTCGAAGAGCTGTGTGTTTTACCCTCCTTTCCAATAGGAAGGTACTGAAGCTTCAAAATGCATCAAATTTGAGAATGGTTTACGCCAAGAGATTAAGAAGGCGATATATCACTAAGAGATTGGGAGTTTTCCTACTCTTGTGAACAAATGTAAGATCTTTGAAGAGAATGATGTGGTGCCCAAGAATTATGCTAGGCATGATCAAAGATTGAAGGGTCAATCCCCTAACTTCAAGAAGAAGGGTAACTTTAAGATTAATAGACAATTTGTACATGGGTCCTCTTCTTTTAGAGGCGGACGAGGTGATGGAACACATAGTACAAATGGTGGCCGAGGTGGTGGCCAAGGTCTTCGTTGTTTCCAATGTGGTGGAAACCATTTAGCCCATGATTGTGGTAATAAAGAGACGGTGGTGTGCTATAGATGCAACCAACCGAGGCACATTCGTCCTGATTGTACATTAAATGCCACAGACGTAGTGGTGCGTAATGATGGAAACTGGGGTGGCTATGGTGCTTTCAGAGGCCGTGGTCATGGAGCCGGTAATGGCGGCCAAAATGGTGGTCGAAATGGTAATGGCAACGGAAATAGTGGCAATGGTCGTGGTAATGGGAACGGCCAGGGTAATGGCAATGGTGGCCAGAATGGTCATAATCATGGGGCTAACCAACCAACTGCTGGAAGAGTATTCGCTGTGGTCGGTAAAGAAACAGCTCAAGCCGATAACCTAGTTGAAAGTAAGTGTGAAATACTCAAAAATTCTGTGCATCTTATTTATGATTTGGGTGAGACCCATTCTTTTATATCTGAGGATTGTGTACAGCGGTTGAGATTGCCAGTGTGCTTAATGAAAAATGCCCTTGTGGTTACTACCCTAACCGGTGCTTGTCTCAGATCGGTTAACCCGTGTGATAACGTCGTTATGCTCCTAGAAGGGAGGAAGTTCATTACTTCTTTCATTTGTCTACCTATGAAGGGCTTGGAGATCATTCTGGGTATGGATTGGCTCTCCGCCAATAAAGTCTTAGTTCACTGTCAACAATGGACTGTTATTTTCCCTTCCTTAGGCATGGGGAAATTCAATGTGCAAGGTATAGCTCAACTTTACATACTATTATCTCTTGCCGATGGGACAAATGGTCTCGATCCCTTAAATATTCCCATTACGTCTGAATTTCTGGATGTATTTCCTGATGAGGTATCTGGTTTACCTCCTCCACACGAGGTGGAGCTTTCTATTGATCTTGTTCCAGGAGCGGAACCTGTTTCCTGAGCGCCATATCAGATGTCTCCTATACAATTAACCGAGTTGAAGAGATAAGTTGAAGAATTATTAGAACTAGAATTTATTCGCCCAAGTGTGTCTCCTTGGGGTGCGCCTGTTTTATTGGTGAAAAAGAAGGATGGAAGTATGAGGTTATGTGTGGACTATCAACAACTTAACAAGTTGACTATTAAGAACCGATATCCCCTACCTCGTATTGACGATCTTCTGGATCAATTGAAGGATGCCGTTGTATTCTCAAAGATCAACTTACGTTCTGAATATCACCAAATTGGGGTGAAGACCAAAGCCATTCCTAAAATTGCTTTCCGAACTTAATATGCGCACTACGAGTATGTAGTGATGCCATTCGGAGTGACGAATGCTCTTATGATATTCATGGATTACATGAATCGCATCTTTCATGAGCATCTTGACCGGTTCATGGTGGTGTTTATCCATGACATTCTTGTCTATTCCAAGAGCCACGAGGAACATGAAGAACATCTTCGTCTTGTATTGAATGTCCTTCGAGAGAAACAGTTGTATGCGAAACTCTCAAAGTGTGAATTTTGCTTGTCTGAGGTCCAATTTCTTGGACATGTTATCTCTAAAGATGTTGTGGTAGTTGATCCATCTAAGGTTGAAGTCGTGCTGGCTTGGGAAAGACCGACGTCTATGACTGATGTGAGAAGTTTTCTTGGTCTTTCCGGTTACTACCGAAGATTCATTGAAGGATTTTCCCAATTGGCCTTGCCTTTGACGAAGCTGACCCATAAGAATCAACCATTTGTGTGGAGTCTTTATTGCGAAAGGAGTTTCCAAGAGTTGAAAGTTAGACTCACTTCTGCTTCGGTGTTGGCTTTGTCAAACTTATTGGATGATTTCATAGTGTACTGTGACGCTTCTAAGCTTGGTCTTGGTTGCGTGTTGATGTAAAAAGAGCGTGTGATAGCTTATGCGTCGAAACAGTTGCGACCGCATGAGGTTAACTACCCCACACATAATCTTGAATTGGCGACGGTGGTGTTTGCCTTGAAGTTATGGCGGCACTATTTGTATGGCTCGAAGTTTATGGTCTTTAGTGATCTTAAGAGTCTCAAATATCTGTTTGATCAGAAGGAGCTTAATATGTGCCAATGGAGATGGATGGAATTTCTGAAAGATTATGAGTTCAAATTGAGGTATCATCCTGGAAAGGCAAATGTGGTTTCCAATGCCTTAAGCCGGAAGTCATTGCATGTTTCCACTATGATGGTGAAAGAGATGGAGCTCATTGAGCAATTCCAAAATTTAAACGTGGGTGTGGAAGTATATACCCCGAAAAAGATGTCCCTTGAGGTGCTTACAGTAGCAAATGTATTCCTTGAGACCGTGAAGTTGCAACAACCGAAGGATGAGTATTTGATTGAGATAAGAAGAACTCAAGAAAAAGGGAAGAACTTGTTTCTAGTGGAAGGTCATGATGGTATTTAGCGTGTGAAAGGCCGAATTTATGTTCCATCTGGTAGTGATCTAAGAAGATTGGTACTTGAGGAAGCTTACAAGAGTATGTTGAGCATACATCCTAGTGCCATGAAAATGTCTCAAGATCTAAAAAAGAATTTCTGGTGGCCCAGTATGAAGCGTGATGTGGCTAATTGTGTAGCCTCTTGTATTATTTGTCAAAAGGTGAAGATTGAACATCAGAAACCATCTGGTTATCTGAGACTCCTCGATATTCCAGTGTGGAAATAGGACGATATTGCAATGGACTTTGTTTCCGGACTACCCAGAACATGTACTGGAAATGATGTTATATGGGTGATTGTAGATCGGTTGACGAAGTGTGCTCACTTCTTACCCGTGAATATGAAGAGTTCATTGGAGAAATTAGCCCGGATGTACATAAAGGAGATCGTTAGACTACACGGTGTGCCTTTAAGCATTGTGTCGGATCGCGACCCGCGATTCACGTCCCGATTTTGGGGAAGCTTGCATGAGGCAATGGGTTCCAAGTTGAAGCTTAGTTCAGTGTATCATCCATAAACGGATGGACAATCCGAGCGGACAATTCAAAGCCTTAAAGATTTGTTACGGGCTTGTGTGTTGGAGCACGGTGGTTGCTGGGAAAGATTGCTACCACTAATTGAATTTACATACAACAATATTTACCACAATTCCATTGGTATGGATCCCTATGAAGCGTTGTATGGTAGGAGATATAGAACTCCGTTGTGTTGGCTTGAAACTAGAGAGAGTTTGGCTTTGGGGCTGGAGTTGATTGTGCAGACAAATGAACAAATCAAGATGATACAAGAAAAGATGAAAATTGCCCAAGATCGTCAGAAGAGTTATTATGATAAAAGGCAGAAGCCACTTGAGTTTTAAGTTAGTGATCACATATTTTTAAGAGTATCAAGAGATAAGGGCATTGGAAGGGCGTTGAAAAGTGGAAAGTTAAGCCCTAGGTTCATTGGACCCTCTGAGGTTTTAGAGCGGATTGGTGATGTGGCATATCGGATTGCACTTCCTCCACACCTTGATATTTTACATAACGTGTTCCATGTGTCACAGTTGAGGAAATATGTCCATGATCCTCTACATGTAATTTCTATGGACGATGTTGATGTACGAGACGACTTTTCCATTCCTCTTGCTTCTGTTTGTATTGTCGAACACTCCGTGAAGAAGCTACGGAACAAATTGGTACCCTTGGTGAAAGTTACATAGAAGCACGGAAATACTGAGACGTTCACGTGGGAACGTGAGGATGATGTAAGAGCACGGTACCCCAATGTATTCGAATCCGGTATGTTAAATTTTAGGGACGAAATTTCTTTTTAGGTGGGGTGGATTGTAACACCCTAAATTTTAAAGTAAAAGATTTATTAAGGAGATAAATATTAAATAATTATATTTGGGTTCTTTAATGTTCCAAAACATTGGGGATAAATAAATTAAGATTTTTGGTAACTGTTTATAATTTATTGGAACCGGATAGGCTAAAAATGAGCCCGGCTAAAAATTTATTGGTCAGGGTTGTTAAGGATGTTATTGGGAATCCGAATATGTGTTCGGAATAATTTTTGGATAAGGTATTGAGCCCAAACTGAGTTCCTGTTTGTCATAAAACGATGAATATTTAAATGATGGATTAAAAATAAAGCCAAATGACCTATTTTCCCCTTCTTATTCCCATCAGATTCTTGGTTTTCCTATAACATGTACGTTACTTCTTCTTCTCCTATACTTTTCTCCTTCATTTCTTCTACTTCTCTCCTAAAACCCTAAGCAAAAATGGTTGTGGTTCTCTTCTCCTCTCACATTCCCGTTCTTGAAAAAGCTTGGGGGAGCTTGGAGCTTAAAGTCTCACCCTTCCTTCTCTTTATTTTCATGTGGTTTTCCCTCTTTTAGAAAAACTCACTCATTCCTTCTCTTGAGGTAAGCTCTTGCTATTTCTCAAGAGTATGAACTATGGGTTTTTGGGTTTTGATGTTGGGGAAGTGATTTAATGAGTGTTGTTGGGTTTTTAGAGAAACCCTAACCCCAAGATTTGGGGAAATGCAAACTATGAGTGGAGAAGCATCTATTGTGTTAAATGATTATTATTGGTGAGGCAAAATGTTGTTATTAATGGTAAATGGCCATTAATGAAGTTTATTGTTATTGGGAACCATTAATGTGGGAACCCGGTACTGGATTTGACATTAAATGTGCGTAATATTAAATGCAGACACCTAAACCGTGGTGGTTATGGTGGAATGAGTGAAATAAATGGATTTTTCACCACTTTGGGGTGTTTTGTTAAAAAAATTTAGTGTTTGGTGCACATAAAAAATAATTTTACTGTCTGGGGTGACTTTTGTCACATCATAATTGAAAAGCGGAAGGAAACAGGGCGTCTTATAAAACGCTACTTCATGTAACATTTTTTACCAGGAAAACGCTACATTGACTAGCGTTTTTAGCACTCTGGCGCACAAGACGAGGACGTTTGACTGGGAAAACGTGTTGTGGACTCACGTTTTATGAAACGCTACTTTGACCAGCGTTTTATACAGGAAAACGTCATTTGCTTTAGCGTTTTAAAACAAAAACATTATTTCCCTTAGCGTTTTGAAGGCTTTAAACGCAATCTACCCCTATGTTTTTCTCTCTTTATATACCACACACCCGGTTAGTCTCAGTTAGTTTCTCTCAACTTTGAAGAATCAGAGGTAAGTTTCATTATTTTTGATTATAAGTTTATATTGTTTGTATTTTAAGTGTTCAGTATGTTTAGGTAGTTGATAATTCACTTTTTTTCAAGTTTGACTTTGCAAGAATGAATTCGTCAATACTTGTTATGTTGTATACAAATGGACGAAAGTTTGAAGGACCGGATGGGTACACATTCGAGGCTGAAACTAAATTGATAAAAGTGAATCGGGACATAACATTTGCGCAATTGAAGGAAAGAATATCCACAAAGTTGGCGCTAGGAGCAAGCCGTGTGATAACACAGTTAACTACTAGATTGATTTTTTATAAAAGAAAAAATTAATTTGAGAGACTTCTAGTAACTGACGATGAGGAGATTGAATTGTTATTAAGTTTGTTTGAGTTACAATCTGACATGGTTAGACTTGAGATTTATGTTGATTCTGATGTTCATGAAAGTAAGTAGCAAAGCTTGATATCTTAATTTGATTGCTTGAAAATAATTTATAATTGTTACTAATGTTTGGATTTTGTATGTTGTGTTAGATAATAACAATGTTGGTTTATCAGACGACAATTATCAAAACCTGGATGTTGGTGAAGATTGTAATAGTAGTTTGGACGATGATGAAGGAAATATTCCGAATTATAGTGATATGGACACAGATATAGAAGGTGACACAGATGTAGTTGGTGGGGTTCCGTCGACTGTAATTGTGGCAGGTTAGCGAAAACTACATAAGAGAATATGACATTGCCATTGTTTATTAATTTCGTGATAGATGTGAAATTTTATTTTGATCTACAGGAGGGGGTGGTAAGCCATATTGGACCTCATCGCCATATTACAACAGCATTAACTTGAATCATCCGACAGATGAAAATAATTTGATCGGACTGGATAACGACGTGGAACGGCGTGTGGGTGATGATTTTTTTGTTGGTTTAAAATTTGCAACAAAGGCTGCGGTGCAGTCAGCACTGAAACAGTACTCTATCAAGAAACACCAAACATTTTTTGTGGTTGAGTCAAAAACCAACATATTTGGTGGTTAGATGTCCAAATCAAATTGATGGTTGTCCTTGGAGGATGAGGGCAATGTTATCAAAGAAAACTGACACGTGGGTGGTGACTAAGTGGGGAGGCAGTCATACATACGTCAACGTTGGGCTATCTCAGGATCACTCAAAATTGGATTCCGAGTTCATATGTTGTTGTATTCTTGGTTGGTCAATATTTTGCGCTTTTGATATCATATGATTTTGATACCTTATTTATGTGATGGAGTGTTTCTTAATTTATGTTTGTTGGTGTCTGTACAGGGATGGTAAATCAAGATCCATCGGTTTCTATTTCGTTGATTCAAGAAAGGATATGTGGCGAGTATGGCTTTAAGGTGTCGTACAGCAAAGCTTGGAAGGCCAAATAGAAGGCTATTGTGCGTGTCTTTGATGATTGGGATGAATCCTATGCATTTCTGCCTCATTGGCTTCGACACATGCGTCAGGTTGCAACAGGTTCATGTTATGACATATCACTGATGAATTTCTCGTGGGCGCTGAAGTGGACAACAGGTTTCGTACCTTTAAACGTGTTTTTTGGTCATTTAGACAGTGCGCGGTTGCGTTTGAGTTTTACAAACCCATTTTACAAGTAGACGGGACATTCCTGTATGGAAAATATCACCACACATTGTTGATTGCGACCACACAGGATGGTAATGATTGTGTTTTACCGGTTGCTTTTGCAATTGTTGAGGGGGAAACATTACAAGCATGGGCATGGTTTCTTGCCCAGATAAGGAATCATGTGACTAACAAAACTGGTTTATGCCTTATCTCTGATCGACATCAAAGTATAAAATCTGTTGTGTCAAACCCACAAATACGTTGGCAACCACCTCATGCACACCATGTGTTTTGCATACGAATTGTTGAAGCTTGGTAAAAAACCGTGTTCATTTTACTATTCGGTATTGGTGGTTGGTTTTTTTGTCTGATATATACAAAAAATGTTGTCTGTATTTTGCAGGGTACACCACGTGTCGAAGCGTATTCGATAGGAATCTGACTAAATTTCATGAATCAAAACCTGAGGTTGCTGCTTGGATAGATGGTATACTAAAAGAGCAATAGAGTTTGGCGTACGATAAGGGTGGTCGTAGATTTGGTCATATGACCACTAACCTGTCAAAGTGCGTCAACAAAGTTCTAAAGGGTGCATGAAATATGCCAATAACAACACTGGTAAAATGCACTTATGCCAGGATGGTTGAGTACTTTGTGAGGCATGGGGCACAAGTGAGATCGGAGTTTGGTGAAGGTTTAAGGTTTACTAAGAAGTTGATTGAACAAATGAGTAGAAACCAAGCACTGGCTGGTACTCACCAGGTTAGACGGTTCGATGTTCAAGGACACCGCTTTGAGGTAGAGGAAAGTTTTGACCCTGTTACACAGCATGGAGGCAGAAAATACACTGTTACATTGTCGACGAACCCTTGTTGTGATTGTGGTAGATTCCAAACATACAGGTTTCCATGCTCCCACGTCATCGCCGCTTGCCAGGTTGTTAGTGTTGACTACTTTCAGTTCATCCATCGGTATATACACAGGAGTATATTCTAAATGCGTATTCTAGTCAATGGTATCCCATCGGTAACGATGACAATATTCTTGTGATAGATGAGGGTTGGAAGCTTGTTCCTGATCCGTTAAAGTTACGACCAAAGGGACGTCCAAAGGCATCACGCATTCGAAATGAGATGGATTGGACAGATCAATAACCTAACAAGTCTAGATGTCAATTATGCAAACAAGGAGGGCACAATCGACGCAAATGTCCACATGGTTCAGATGGTCAAATCTCAAGAACCCAATGCGAACCATAGATTTGTTTCTAGTTATGCATAAATATTATTAATTTTTCATGCTTAGGTTATGATTAAACTTTCTTTATTTAATTTCATCAAGTATGGATTTAGTCAATGGTTTCTCATTCACATTACACCCAATGCAAACTCCAAGTTATCTAATTTAGTTCATACAAATCGCATTCACATTACACACACCACAAATGTTAAGCGCATTTAACATTACATAAAAGATAAGTACATTACATATTATGAAATACCAAGTCAACGTTGGGGAGGGGGAGGGGGAGGGGGTGTGGGGACAGAATGCATCGTCTAGGTACATCTCTGACATGGCGGTGAGGGTTCCGCCTTATTTCTTGATGCGGCCCATTATGATCCTCCTCTACATCATCACCCAGGTTTATAGAATCTGTAGCTGAAAACAAGCGCATGCTTAGATCCACACCTTCCCCTAAATCATATGAGGAACCTTCACCTCTATGCGTGACAAGAGGCGTGTTAGGTGTCTGTAACAAATTTTGGAAAAACCTCATTGGTGACTCATGAGGAGATGGAACATATGTACTTGTCTACCCAACGTTGTGCACACTAACATCTAGAAACAATGTGTCTACATTTGGAGTGTAATAAAATGGTTGCTCGTTATTTACTTGAGACCCCTGTGATGGGTACTGATAAGTAGGCCACGGTGAAATGGGGTTAACCTGTGTAGGTACAAAATATTGACCGTGTTCTCGTGGCGGTAACTGAGGTAGAGACCACATCTGTTGTTCTTGTGTCCTTCCCCTCATAATCCCCTTCGCTCATTCCTGTTCCCGGGCAAGTTTATCTCATACGGGTCATTAGGTGCTTCTTGTACACCATGGAGTGCGGGTTGAATGGCTTGCATCACCCGACCCTCTGCGCCCCACAGTTGCATGACATTAACTGATTGCTGCCTTATTTGTTCGAATAGATGAGCTGGTGTCTGAGTAGGAGTTAAGGCGTCCTCCGTTGCCATGTAATGAATGCTTTCTACAACGTCGGCCTACAACGAAGAATCAATGGTTTGTTAGTCAATTCGCAAATGTTGTAAAGATGGAAAATAAAATGATATAGTTTTAATAAACCATACCGAGCGACCTGCAACACAATATTTACGTGTTACCCATTTACGTGTATGCATGTTGTACCAGTGCATGTACTCTGATTGTGCACCCAATACACCAACCTGGGGTGGATTAGTATACACGTACTGGCGGCGATTACCCCATATAGTGACCAAAGGCACATACATCTACGACCAATTTTCACCTGCCTTCCCTCTCTATGTAATTCCATGTAAATTATCTGGTTGTCGAGGCGCTATTGGGATATGTTGTTGCATTCTGAATTGTCTTATTACTCGGTCTGGTTGGTGCCATTCAACTATGTTAGTGCATAAAAGTGGCACTATAGCTCTCCAAATCTCAGCCCCTTCAAGACAATGTGCGGGTAACGTCTGTAATACGTGGTCACCATATGGAGTCCAAACAATCTACAAAGACGGTAATAAACAAGGTCATTACTGCAACTAAGAATTGTCTATGCAAATTCACACCCTTAATTCATACCTCATCAAACTTCATCTGGTCAAAGGCATGACGGTAGTAATCAATATCATGTCTGACAGCTTTAAAAGTTTCTGAACCCAACCACCTACAAAGACAAATACAAATCAAACAACGACTTACAACGATAATCCAATTGGTCAACAAACATATGAAATAATAGTATATACTAACCTTGTGGCATACGGAGTGCCAATGGGCCTGTTACTAGTTCGGACATTAGGAGCAATAGATGGGAATCTATCCCAAGCCCACACCTGGATTAGCAGCTGAATACCATATATTGACACTTGCTCATAATCGGTAGACTTACATAATTCACGGTATAAATAGCTAAGGGCTGCAGATCCCCAACTATACTCCCCACACGTATCAAGATCCTCAAGCAACAATAGATACTTCAACGAAACCCTAGCACTTGAATGATCGGGTAGCACAACACCCCCTATCAACCGTAGTATGTAAGCTCGTGTAAACCTCAACAACTGGACCTCATCCCCAACGTGATCTTCAATGTTGGCAAAGACGCCAGACAACCATTTCATCTTTATACACCCAACTTGTATAGCATCTTCGGGGGTACACTCCTAGCATATTTTGTACTACAGCCCTCCAATCCCTGGCAGTGGTATCAGTTATCACTGGGCGACCATCCACTCAAAGTCAAACTTGGATAGCCACGTCTTGTAATGTAATGGTGCATTCTCCTACTGGCACATGAAAAGTATGAGTTTCTGGTCACCACCTCTCCACGAGAGCAGTTAACAATACAGGTTCCACCTAAAAAATATAACTGTGCAATCCCCAAGAAATCGGCTCTCTGTAAAAGTGGAACTATTTGTTCCGGAACTGACCCTCCTCTACCTCGGGGGGCTAATGCACGCCTGCATTTTAATATGCGGTCGGGTTTTCCATTCCACACCGCCTCTAACACATGAACGTTTTGAAATCGCAACAGTGACGGATTTTCGGGACCGGGGTTGATATCTCTTGATCCATGCATTGAAGAAGAAGATGATGCCTCCATCTTGTTAATCTTGAAAAACATTCAAACAAATATTTTTAGTCATACATGATACTAAACATATTTAAAATTAACATACCTAACTTATGAAATCAAAAATTTAACTAACTACATTTTCACACTATTTTTAACATTAATGAATCATTATGAAAATAACTTTCTACTATATTACATATTTATTGCTGCATTCATTTTCCTTACTAATTAATCTATAAACTCACTATATTTTTAGTATAATAATAATCTGATTTTAGTATATTTTTAGTGTATGATAATAATTTAATTTCCAATTATTTTCCATACTTAAATTTGTGAATCAATTTCCTTATTCATTACATTTTTTAAAAAACTTCAAATCAAATATCTAACTTATCTAATTTTACATTTTCATATCTACATTTAAGAATTAAAAAATAGTATATAGTTCTAACAAACTTATAAGACAATAACATGTTTTCAACAAAATGTTACCAAAAAAATTAAATACTTACCTTTCACTTTCACTCTCTTGCACCCAACAACTAAGTTGCACCCTTTGAAGAAGCAACCTCCACCAACTTGCACACAACAACAACACTGGAAGAAGAAGAAACAATGGTTTGGCATGCTGAGGGAGGAGGGACCACGGGCTTTTAACAAGCAAGGGGGACACCCGTGACTGCCACATGTCACGCCCACCCAGAAAACGCACTGGGACCTAACGTTTTCAGCCTGGAAAACGTCACTTTGACCTGCATTTTTGGCTTCTGATCACGTTACATGGGGTAGCGTTTTCTGCCTTTGTTGCAGACGGTCAAAACGTATGGCTCACCTGCATTTTCATGCCTGGCCCCCTTGCATACGTGCCACTTGTCACGCATGCATGTAAAACGTTACTTTGCCCTACGTTTTGTGCACCAGAAAATGTTACTTCGGCTAGCGTTTTATAAAGCGTCATGTCGTCTTACGTTTTACAAAGCAGATTTGACAACATTCGCACCAGACAAAAAATATGTTTTTAATCTACCCCAAATATTCAAATTTTTTTAAAAAACACCCTATATCTGCCAAAAATCCAAAATAAATGGGGCTTGAGAGTTAAGATCTTGGAAGACATCGAGTAACTGAATATGAACGTTAAGTTGAATAGAAAATGATTGTGTGATGTGTTGTGATATAGGAAATAACCCCAGTTACGAGGCGGAACCATCTGACTATGGTGATTACTACTTCTCTTGAGGTAGGAGGGGGTAACTATTCTAAATGCATGATTTCATCCATTGGTGATGTGAAAATATGTGTATATGATTGTGTTAAATGATTGCTTATGTGGACGATGTAATAATTTCAAGATTTAAATGCATTTAGAATGATTGATGTTATGTGGCATGTGTATGGAATGATGAATATGATATTAAAGTGGTCTGAGCTAGAGTCAACAATCCGGTGTGGGACTAGCCACGAGAGTTAGTAGATGGCTGAGGTTTTAGACGGGTACTATATGTATCTAGTATGATTATTCGGTATCCTAATGAGAGGAGACTGATCTTGATGTTCGATGTTTTACTTGCTGAGTGTGTATTGCATACAAAGCGGATGAAGTGATATCCGTACTTTGGTACCGGTATTAAGACCGGATCTGATATTATGTTGAATATGTTGATGACATATGTAATGATGGTTTGAGACCATGTTTTGAATTGAAATCAGTGATTTGAAATATTCTAATTATATATATATATATATATGAATTGATAACTGTGATTGCCACTAATTACCGATGTGTATGAGTCCAACGAGAATTGATAAAGATTGAAAGTATTGAAATTCGCTAAGGGGTGGTTATAAATGGATGATTGATTGAGTGACATTTAAGATGCACAGTGTGAGAATGCATTGATTGGCATTTTCATCCATAGTATATCATTCGCTGCTTATATGGAATGTTAGGTGTTCCAATGGGTAGGCCTAGTGGGAGGGAGGCCCAGTGCACGGGTATACTGTTATTGCTCCCTAGTGATTCGGGGAATCATGAAGCTGCCCTTAGTTTGGTGACGAGGCACCTTATGTGGCAGGCCATGTAGGAGGACGGCTCTGTGATGAGCAGTTGACCTCAGTGTTCGACGGGGCACGGCTCCCTTGATGTGTGTTCGAGAGAGGCCCGTAGCACTTTGGCAAGTACGGCCATAATGATGATCTGCAGTGACAGGGTGACTAGTGCTATAGATGGGCGAGAGTGGTTTGGTATCAGTAAAATATGATGTTTAGCATGCATAAAATTGGATATAAGTGTACATATTTTACTACTGCAGTAGGGACATAGTAACACACCTATGCTTATCCTACATTCGATATGTTGTTGTTTCCCACAGTCAGATCCGCACTTGATAATAATTCCGTTGTGCATATGCATTAGCTTTAAGAGCATTTGTATATAGCCAGAGATATTCCTAGTTGATAGCCCACGGTGGAGATGGATAATTTGTTAAAAAGAGAGAAAGTAAGCCGAGGTACTAACATTAAAGGTGTGATGATCATTGAGAATGTTAAAGACATATTATGAATATGGTATTACCTTGTGAATATTGTTATCTGGACATGTAATGTGCTGAAATGGAATGTTGTATCATGTGTGTGAAACTTGTGATGTTGTCTGGAAAAATGAATATAATGCACACATGTATAAATACCATCATAATATATGACTTTGATTCATTTGGATTATGTTACTCACCTCCCTATTGCCATTTTTAAGTTTGATGTAGGTATGATGTGAATCCTACTCTTTTTGGAAGTCAAGCATTGGAGAAGGTAAATATAAAAGGAATATGGGTGAGCCTTGGCCGGCATATATGTATTCATTTTGTATAGCATATGGTGTGTATATGCTTATTTTGAAAATAATTTGATAACGGTTGATTTTTGAGGTCATGTAGGAAAATTAGACCGGATGTGTATGGCTAATTTTCATTAATGACCTTTATAATGTATGAACGATATTATTATTATTATTATTAAATTATATTTCCATTGCTTAACAAATCGATAAGGTATCTTTCATTCTCTTTTGGTATGTATTTTAATAACTCATATATTTAATTACATCTTCCGCTTTCTCCCTTGTGACGACCTCAAGCCCGGTTGTCTGAGGTGCACTCTGATACCTTTCTCATATCTTCATATATGAGATCGGTTATTAATGATCTGGGGTAATTACTCGGCATTATATTTATATATTGAATTTCTTCTACTTCTAATTATTTTAAAATATGAAAAATTTACCCTTGTTTTCGAATGCGAAACCGGGGTGTTACACCAAACACACATCGAGAGAGCCGTGTCCCGTTGGACACCGAGGTAACTTGTTCATCACAGAGCCGCCCGCCCACTAGGCCCGTCACATAGGGTGCCTCGTCACTAAACTATGGACAGCTTCATGATTCCCAGAATCACTAGGGGAATACAACAATATACCCGTGCACTGGGAATACAACAAAAGTATGAAAGAAAAACCTTTCATGTATCTTATTTGATTACTACATATGAAAAGATTTTGTAAAGGGTTAAAAGTGGGTTTTTATGAACTTAAGGGTCAAATAATCAATTACTCTATTAAGGCTGAGTATTGGCAACTGAAATATTGTCTAGAACTCGTAGATTAGATAATCGATTACCAGGATATTGATAATCAATTGCCACAATGAAATAATTGATTACCACCTTTTGGATAATTGATTATTGTGTGTAGAAACAACCTAACAACATTGTTAAACCTTGTAACAAGCATTTAATGCTCATATCTTTCAACCCCAACAATTATAAGTGGCTAAATTAAATCCAAAACTCTATAAATACATGTTTTATAGACAAGATTCAAGGATCGAATAATTAAAATTTATCATTTAATTTTTAGAATCATTCTTAATCTTGTTCTCTCTATTCTTAGAGTTTTTCCCATAAGCTTTTGTATATCTACATTTTTAAGAGTTTGTTTAAATTGTAAATCTTTACTTTGAGATTCATAATTGTTACAAAGGTTAAGGGCTAACCTTTGGCTTGTTTATTTGAAGAATCATGAGAAGGGTGGGGTGCCTTAAAGGGGGATACTAAGAATTTGTAACTACTCAACATGCACTCGGATTATTCAAATAATGAATTTCTCTAAGTGGTTTGCTTAGACACTAGACATACACCTCAATGGAAGTGGTGGAACTAGTACATCAGTTTACGAGCTCTTCTGCCTGAAACTCTTTACATTTTTCACTTTATCTTGTCTATTGATATACGTAGAATGAATTAATTTAAACATTATTATTGCATGTATATTCTGGTTGAGTATTTAAATTTCTATTTGGTTTATTCATATTCCATCAATTATTTTTGAAAACCAACCTTGTTCAAAGGCATTTCTTGCAAAAGTTTTAAAACTTAATTCATCACTCCTTCTTGAGTATTGATGCCACCTGGGTAACAATTTAGTCTATGGAAATGGAATGGTAATTTGGAATTATAATTTCAATCTCAATTCTTATAGAATTGAAATTACTATTGAAATATGAATTCAATGTTTGGATCACATAAAATTAAAATATGAAATTATAATTCAAAGATTAAAATAAAGATGGTGGTGGAGGCTATAACAATGGTGGTGATGACAACAATGGTTATGGAAATCATAACATTGGTGACGGTAGCGGCTGTGAGGATGGTGGCAATGATAGTGGTTTAAGTGACAATAATGATGATGACAGTGGTTGCAACGGTGATAGTGACAGTGATTGAGAGTAACGGTAATGGTGGAAAGGCCGATGATTGCAACGGTGACAAGGGCAACGACGATGGTGGTGGGATAGTGGTAGGAATGAGTGAATGATGATCTCATGGATAGGTTAGTGGTGGTAGCAGGGGTGTGGTGACGACAATGACGATGATGATAGTGGTAGTGGTGATGGTAGCAAAGTGGTGGCAACGGTAGTGATGGCGGTGTTGGTGGTAGTGGTGATAATGAAGATGGTGGTAGTAGTGGCGATGGTTGTGAAGGTATTGGTGGTGATAGTAGTGACAATGGTGATAGTGATAATGGTTGACATTACAGTGAGGGAAACAACGGCGGCCTGGATGATGGTGTGGTGGAGATGGTGGCAGTGATAATAAGGATGGTAGATATGTCAGTAAGGACATGATGGTGGTGATAGTGGTGGCAACGATAGTGGTGGTAGTGATTTGGGGGCAACGATGAGTGACTACTCATGATGGTGAGGATGGTGGTGATGATTGTGTAGTGTGATGTTAGGAATTGATAATTCAAAGGTTGAGTTAGAAATTAAAAATAGTTAATTTTAGTTATATTCAAATTCTATAGAATTGGACTTTAGAATTGTAATTCCAATGTTAAGAAAGCTTCCAAACATTAGAATTAAAATTCTAAGGCTTAATTCAAATTCTATAATGAAATCATATGCTTAAATCCATACACCAAACAAACACTAAATATTATCACTCCAAGGTTTGATTTTTTTTTATGAATTTAGTAGATATGAGTTAGTAAATTATCTACGCTAGGGACTTTTTTTGTATCTCTTTTAACATTCTCATTTTCTCTACTCTACCTCTATTTTCTTTTAATATTTGTATTCCTAAATTATCTTTTTTTTCTTTTCTCATTATCACTACATCTTTTATCAATAAAAGTAGATATCTTCTTCTTAATTTACATGTATTTATGATTTACACCTTTTTTTATAAACTCATACCCATTCTCATTATTTTATTCTTACAACCTTACCTTTATTTATCTAAAAAGAACAAGACAAAACAATTATTTTTGTACTCTCACAAGTTTTGATATTATTAAACGAGCATGAAAATGGACTTAAAGTGAAACCGACCAAGACATGGACTAAAGCTTCAAACTTGAAGGACTTAAAGTCTTGGGAAATTCTTGTCAAATGAAGTCATGAAAACCTAAGAAGACTTCCTTTTAGTTTTAATTATTTGCTAAGAGTTAGATAAGGACTAGTGAGCAAAATTAAAATTAACGCGTAACAAAGTATTAATTAACCTAAGTGTTTAAAAAGAGTTTATCATTTGGTTAATTAATGAACTGAATGTTGATCTGGATTAATTGATCAACAGTACAAAGAATTAATCTATATTAATTCATCAATGACGAGCATATTAATGGCTTTACAAATTAGGATGATCAATCAATAGTAATATTGATAAATCAAAGCAGCTTTCATGAAGGATGTTCAATCAATGTATGGTATTTTGGAAGCAATTGAGAGGTGAATGCCTAAAATGAGTAACTTAACATATTTTCCCCTATAAATAGTGTGCTAAGTGTTTGTTGTCAACTATACCATTTTTTCAATGCCAAAACCAACTCAAATTTACTACCTCAATTTAAATAAAATATTGTCATTTTTCATAAATGCCAAGTATGAGGTAAAATTTCTAACTAACTTTTATTTTTCTCAGTGTTTCTGATATAAAAGGGTTCAATTTCACCTTTTAGAGTTCCAACTTCACTAAGTATGGAAATCTACAACTCACTTTAGCGAAGAAAGGCTCTACAACAAAGAGACCTGAGGGTAATTTGGTCATTTCAATAGGTTTCTTGAGTCAGAAGACTTACAACCTAAAAAATCACACATAAAGCAACCTTGCTAATGTTGTGCTTAAACAAAAATTGACTTTCCTGAGCCAAATCAACCCAAATAAGAAACTTTAATACGCGATTTAGTATAAGTATGGTCACTTAAGCGAAATCACATATCTGCCACTCACCCTGCCTTCATGATTAAGCAACCATTTTGCTATAAACAAGGATCAGTTGTGAGCTTATATTTTGTGTAGCTTAGAAGAAAAAATCAGAGTAGTCCCTATGTTGTCACCTGTCTGTCCTTTCTATATTTTATGAGTTTATGAAGGCATTTTAGCTCTTGGTATGGTGTGGCAGTAGAACTTTTATCATTGTAGAGGTTATGGAAGTGATGTATTTAAGGTTTTGTAACTTGCCTTGATGTTATTCTTTTCTTTTGAGAATAATCCCCAAGAAAATGTGTGTCTAAACCTCTTTTCTTGAGATTAAGTGTAGTAAATCTTTTGTCTAGATCTATGTACTGGTCTGATTATGTATGCATGCCTTTTTATTAATGTCATTTTCTTTTTCTGAACTTAATGTGTGTTTTGCATGAGAAGAACATTGCATGATGTCTAAGTTAGTATGATCATTAGGAAGTGCTCATTAGGATAGTGGATGTATTAAGTTACTTATACCACTACATGATTACAAGGGATAGTTGATAGTTGTGAAGCACTTCTTGAATATGGAAACTGTAATAGACTCCTAATTGCTTGTGTGGCTATGAATAAAGCATTAATAGGTTAGTTTCTTAGGATTGCTTAAATAATAGAGTCAATTTTGTCAAGAAATTAAGACTTGGGGAAATGGAATCCAGAATCTATCTACCAAGGAATTAGGTTTATTGGATTTTTTGTTGCATTAACTAATTGTTAGGCATGAATTTTAGGGTTTTTCCCTACAAATTTAGCTTTGTTTTAAGCAATAAAGCACCTATTGTCTAGCAATTTTTCCTTTATTTTTAGTGAATATCAAGCATCTATATACAAAAGCACCTATCTATATACCAATTCTTGAAGTATTTCCATCCTCTTTCATCTTGGATCTTGAATTTCTTCAAGGATTTTTGTAATTTCTTCCTTTGAATCAATTGTAAGTACCTTTGACATGATCATGTGTGGCTAATTTTCTTTTTTGTTAGGATTGAACAACCTTAGTAGGTTAATAGTTTTGTAATTACTTTGGTTCCTTTTATGAAATTAATTGAGGTTAGTAATGCAATCTTTTGGTCTAAATGTATGTTTCAAATAGAATAATGCTTCATGTATATGTTTTGATGTTTTCAAATGGAATTAGTGTAATATCCCTGATGTTAAAATTTAATTTATTTTGCCACATAGAATTAAACATTATTGGAGATTAAATTAAATTAATTTAGATTAATTGAGAAATTTTCCTAAATTATTCTAAATTAAGTGAAAGTTGTTAATAAAGTAATAAAATTAGAATTTAATTTTGAGTGATTAATTAGTAAAATTTAAAGTTGAATTAAATAGTGGTGATAAAATATAGTTTACCATGAGGTAAAGGTAAGTTTTAATTAAAGGAAATGAAATAAAATAAAAAAGAAATTGTAAAATGCCTAAAATGCCCTTAAGACTTAAAAAGTTTTTATTTCTTTCTTATCCTCCATGCACATGAAAAGGGAGAAAAGAAGACAGAAGCCATTTTCATTTTTGCTTCCTTTATAGTTGTGAGTAGGGAGCTTGATTTGCTGTCAAATTTCTCAATGAAACTCGAAATTGATCGCATATTTCGATTCATGGGAACGATGGAAGCACATTTGTAGATTTAATTTCTAATTTTGATCATCTTCTCTCGAAAGTGAAATTGCCTAGTGGGGGTTTCTTGGGTTTCTCTTGGGTTGATGCTTTTATGCGAAAATTGGATGGAACCAAGCTTTTAAGGTTCAAAAATGACAATAGGTGTTAACGGATTTTCATTTCAGTGTCTGTAGATTACGAACCAAGTATCGGCGAGGTATTCGTCAAAGCCGAACTTAGAACCAAGAGTAGAATTAATCGAGGTAAGTCTTATAAGCTTTAAAAATGTATTTGGAGATGTTTCAGTAAAGTGGTTTTTGATTTTGGAGGTTGAAATGCTAATCCATTTCCAAAATCCTCTAAATTATAGATGTTAGGCATACCCAGCATCAAGAAAAAGTATGGGAAGCTTAAAATCAAGGTAAGGGGGTATACCGAGTTGAGTTTAATATCGAAAACTTATTTACGTTATTCGGTGTATAAAGAAAAGGGTAGATTATAGCCACCATTAGTTGATTAAATTAATTTGGATGATTGTATGTTGATTCGTAATGGATTAATGATAAATTAAGTTAATGATGGAGGGATTGGGTTCTAAATATGAATAATTATGAGGTAAAGCTTGTAGAATGGCTAAAGAGATTAATTATAACTAGGATTATATTAAAGAAAGAATAAATAATTATTTCACAGAGTGATAATTAATTATGTTGAGGAATATTCATGAATATGTGAAGTGATATGCTGATGAATAATTGATTATGATGATGATTGTTGTAAGATATATGAATATGGTGAGATTTCAAGGAAAGTTTGATGGTTTATATAGCTATATGTTGGTTGATATTAAGTTGATCTAAAATAAATTAATTATGGAGACGTCAAAAATTAATTATAAATATATGTTCATAAAATTGAATGATAATGTAAAGTGTGATATGTGCTATGAAATTGTAAATTGTGAAATGTTAAGAATGTGATATATGTTGGATAATGTAGGTTTGAATATTAGGATGACGAATTACAAATATATATAAGGGTGTTAATAAAGTTATGGTTTAAATTGTGGAGTTATATGTTTGGAGGGTGAAAATGATACATCATGACCTTATATTCAATAAATGGCATGTTAGTGTGCATTGATGATTGAACTGACATAAAAGCAAATAATATGCCTAAGTGGCTTAGTTGTGGTCCCGTGGTGATGGTCATAGTGTTAGGATAGTGTATTAAGAATCAATTAAACTGCCATTGAGATATATTTGTTGTATGCGCATGATAATGTGGTGTGGATGATCGATCGGTATAATTTACCCCTCATTTTGGCTCCAATGGTCGAGTGTGACCTAGTTGAGCTACCCAGAGGTCAGGTAAGACCCAGTGGTGAGGTCGGGAGCCAGATAGGGCTCGGTGGACCAGGTAGGGTTCACGGGTAGTCGGGTCAGACCCCCAGCTAACGGTGGATCTAGTTTAGTATCAGATACTAGAGTCTATATATATGTATGTGTATCTTTGAGGGTCCGTTGTGTACTTCGTGGTGATGAATTAATGACGATGATCCAGATTTTAATTTACATTGATCGTTATTTATGCTGGAACGAGAAGTGATTAAATGGTTTGAAATGATATTCATGGTTGACTTTATAACCTCTGTTAATGATGATTATAATAGGAATGACATGTGAAGCCTAGTAATGACGTGAAAATTTTATACGATAAATTGTAGATTAAATGAAGTTGTGAAACATGGTTACATGACCTGAGTGGTGTGAATATTAGCATTAATTAGGATTAAAAAGTGATATGGATTAATTTGATTTAGGTGGTTGAAGTATGTTACATATACACATGTGAATAATAGTTATGATTAATGAGTTATGTATTTAATTAAAAAGGTAACTAGATTATGTTTTTCCTTTTGGTGTATTTTCTACATTAACTTTCAATTACGGTCACTCACCCCCTTTTTGTGGTTTAAAGTAATTGATGACAGGGTTTGGAAGACACCATGAAGGCAAGCACTAAATGAGACAAGGATGAAATAAATGCCAAGATAGATGGAGCTTACATTTTGGTTGATGTATATATAATTATGTTTTGAGAATTTATTATGGTTATGATGTTTGGTGTATAGGTATATAACTTATGTCTGTGACAAGAAGTGGTTGATGATGATGAGTGCTTTGATAACTGATGATTTTTGAAAGTGGTATGGGATACAGTTTTATTGTCATTATGGTTTATAGTTATAATTAGATATATTTAAATAAATGATGACATGATAATGATGATGGATAGCATACGTCATGACTAGAAATTGCGAAATGAGACTAAGCTAGTATTGATGAAATGTGTTATTATGGGCAAGTTCTATTTTGTGTATATGTATAGTAAATAAACCAATATGAATCACATTGAATGATGGAGATAATCTAGTATGGGTATTATGGTTGATTGAATGTTTTAGATGTAGGAATGAGTTACATTGAAGCCTTTGGGATATAATTTAGGTATGGTTGGTAAATATGAGTAGAAATGGAATAGGGAAGTAATCCATGGTTTAGAATTTGGAATTGATAGATTTGAGTGTTGAAAATTGTACTTTTGGAAGGAAAATGGCTAATTAAGCTAACTGAAATAGTGATTTTGAGTTTCAATAGGACTTAGAGTCCCCAAAAGGTGTCAATAGAACCTTAAGGGCATTTAAAACTTGTATGTATGTTGAATTTTCCATTTGAAGGTGATTTTATAAGACTTTGGTATAGAAGTTATGTGAAATTAGCCATAATGCATTTTTTAAGATAACTCCGTTATCTTGAGGAATTTTAGAGTACGATCTAAGGCAGCAGATCTAAAATGAGTTATAAATAGTGCCCTTAAAGTTTCATAGCATTCAGAGGTCAAATGGAGAAGTAAAGGGTTGCGGAAAATGGCCCGAAGGCTAAACTCTACATAATTTTGTAATTCTGGTTGCTGGTAATCGATTTTGATTACGTAATTGATTACCAAAGAGCGAGTATGAAAATTCTACACAAGTTTCTTACAGGTAATCAATTACCTGTAATCGATTATCAGGGGGCAAAATGAGGTTTCTGATTTGTTTTAAGTCGCGTACTCCTTAGGCTCTTAGGATTTATTCGTTAGAGGCAATTCTAATTGTGAAATTTTTTCTAAGTTTTATTAGACCCTAGGGTAAATTCTAGGAATTTAGGTGGGGATGTCACAAGGTGGTATTAGAGTGGTTCTGTCATAGACCAAGAAAATTATATTTGTGTGATAAGTGTTTGTTTATTCTAAATTACGTGGTTGTAGTCAATAAGTGTATGCATAGGTGTGAATATTTCAATTGTTGTGCACTACTTGAGTAGATTGATGGTTTTAAGGTGAACTATTAAATTTTGTATGATGCTTATTTGCATTGGTTAAATGTGATGGTGAGACATGAATTATCTGAGGAAGTTTTAATTAAAACCTAAGTGATGGTTGTGGTTATGCGACATGGTTAATAAATTGTTTATAAGTGGTATATGTTGTTGTATGCTATTATGTGAATATCTCACAAGTATCTTGACATTAAACTTATTTAGTGACTCTATCAGTTGTGTCATTCCCTAGAATTAAGGTCATCTTAAAAAAAACTATTACTCTAGAATTCAATTGATATTAATTGATAATACGTGTAATTGGTGATAACCTCCTGGTATGAAGGGGTTAGAATAAAATGATTGGGAACATATGTTGTTAGATGACATAAGATATATTGCACATGTATATGTCATTGAGAAAGTTGACAAATATGTCATTAAGTGAAAAGGAATTAAAATGGTGAATTATGTCTAAATAAAACATGGTAAAACCAGTTGTGAATATATATATATATATATATATATATATATATATTTGTGTGTGTGTGTTGATGCACTGAAATAATTTGTATTGCGTAAAGCATTTGTATATGGTGTGTGCCTGAGTGGCCACCAATTGGTTGATAATTTCCTGAGTGATTAAGTTTAAGACAAAATGCTTTGTGGTGGCTAGGGATGTAATGATGGCCATTAGTGCTAATCAGATAGAGAGGATCTATTGATTAAGTAAGAATAAGTTAAACTTGAACGCACGTGACTGTGTGCTAAATTCTTGTCAGGCACGTGTGTATACACACAGTAAATTATGTTTGATTAAATAATGTTTGAGAATAAGAGAAGTCTGTTGTATGACCTGTGAACGATACGAGCTAGTGTATAAATTTCCTTGTTCCAGTCAATAGTTATGAGTAGATTAAGACCACTACGTGAGTATGTTGAGTTTAAGATAAAATTTCCACACAGAAGAGTTATGTTGTATGTGTATTAGAGTGTTGAAATACAAAGTATGATTAGACCACACTTCAGATGTTGTTGGGAAGGTTAGAGAGTGGACAATTATTTCAGTGTAAGTGGGAAGGAACTACTAATAGAAATGATTAGTGGTAGAATTGGTAAATTACGTAAGCAAAAATGGGCCAAATTCTAATCCATAAGGATACGTATCCCCAGGTGTGGTTTCAGACATCTTGAAGGAGTACAAAATTTGTTAGTGCAAAATATGAAAGGTAAAAAAATTGATAAAGTGACTTTTGCAAGAGAAAAAGCCCGAAAATGAACTAAACGTGTTTTCACACATATCTTTCTTATACGTGGAATTTTTGAACAAGACGAATGGCAACGAGTCTCAAATAAGGAAGAGATACTGGTGTCTGAATTTGGCGTGATTTTGAGGTCGTTTGCCCAAAAAGAGGATTCGTGTAAATTGAACTAAAAAATTTATTTTAATGTAAAAAATTATTCTGCATAATTTGGCAACGGGGAAGCACTCGTTTTTCATGTGTGGTGATCGACATGTCAAGAATTTGGATTGATCGTTAACACAAGACTTGTAGATAGTCTTTTTATCAATGATTTACCATATGTTTTACTCGAATCAAAGGTCTGACATGTAAGATATGCGTATTTTTCAAAATCCTATAGTTGTTGCCAAACTTTTATGGCAGCACTTCAGGCAGCAACTTCCGCGTGATGCTGCGACTAATTGAGGCAAAATTAGCTCATCATGTCTTTACAATAATTTTAAGGCATTGAGTTATGGGAATTATGAAATTGGATTCATGTCAATTCGAGTCCTAGAGCCAAAGATATACACGTTTTTCGAACTATTTTCTGCTAGACTTCTGTATGACAACATTTAACCATACAACTTCACGCAAAATCAGGGAATGAACCATAAGGAATTTAGAATTTTTGTCTTCATGGAAATCAAAGATAATCGTGATACTGAACTAACAGGACTGGATTCAAGTCAAAATAAGACTTGTAGTGCAACTTATACGAGAAAAACCAGATCTGTAATTTTGCTATAGAATTCAGCAACGAGTCTAAACTGAGATTAATGCATTAGAGGCATTTCAGTCAGGAATCGATGATTCATGTCTTCATGAAAATTCTAGTTTATTGTGTTACAGAACTTATGAAGTTAGATTCAAGTCAATCAGAGGTCCAGAGCAAAAATTATGTGGATACTCCTAAGAGCAGTTCAATTAAAATTTTTTGAATGCAAATTGGACTGTAATTTAGGTTGTTATGAGAAATCCATAAGGGATTGGAGATTTTAGTCTTCATGAAAAACCTAGATAACTGGATAACTGAACTTTTAAGATTGGTTTCACATTAAACTGATGACTGAGCAAAAAGATATGCATAATTTTTAATAAGCAGAAGTCAAGAGCTTATAAAAATAAAGATGGGCAATACTTGTTATGATATGCTCTGAGTGAGTAAGTGGTTGGTGAGCATTATGCCATGCTTATTGTAAGCAATCGAGGTTTTAGTAGTATACTTAGAGTAAGCAAAAAGTATGTTAAACGGGTTTAAGAATGTAAGGCAAAATATATGGCACATGATCACGACTAATAAGAAGGTGACGCTATTAGTAAATATGAAAATTAGTGTTATGAGTCAATTGAGGAAGAGAAATGTGATGATTACATCAAGTATGGATGGTGCTAGTTACTATGAGTTATTAGTGGTTGATAATATCCCCCATGGTATATCAATTTCGAGGACGAAATCTCTTTTAAAGGGGGTGTGTAACATCCCTGATTTTAAAATTTAATTTATTTTATTACATGAAGTTAATTAAACAATATAGGAGATTTAATTGAATTAATTCAAATTAATTGGGAAACTTTCCTAAATTATTATAAATTAATTGAGAGTTGCTAATAAAATAATAAAATTAAAATGATTAATTTTGAGTGATTGATTAGTAAAATTTAAAGTTGAATAACATAGTGGTGGTAAAATATAGTTTACCATAAGGTAAATGTAAGTTTTAATAAAACAAAATGAAATAAAAATAGAAAAGAAATAATGAAAGGACTAAAATGCCCTAAGACTTCAAAACAATTTTTCTTTCTTTCTTCTCCTTTATGCACATGAAAAGGGAGAAAAGAAAGCCATTTTCATTTTTGCTTGCTCCATAGCCATGAGTAAGAGCTTGATTTGGTGCCGCCTAATTTCTCAATGAAACTCAAAATTGATCGCATATTTCAATATGTGGGAATGAGGTAAGCATATTGGTAGCTTTAATTACTAGTTTTGGTCATCTCTCGAAACCGATATTGCCTAGTGTGGGGGTTTCTTGGGTTTCTCTTGGGTTGATGCTTTTATGCAAAAATTGGATGGAATCAAGCTTCTAAGGTTCAAAAATAGCAATGGGTGTTCATGGATTTGTGTTTCAGTGCTTGTAGGTTACGAATCCAATATCGGCGAGGCATTAGCTGAAGCGAAACTCAACCAAAAGCAGAACTAACCGAGGTGAGTTTTGGAAGCTTTAAAAATGTATTTATAGTTGTTTTTAATAAAGTGATTTTTGATTTCGGAGGTTAAAATACTAACCCATTTCCTAAATCCTTTATATTATAGATATTGGCATACCCGGTATCGAGAAAAAGTATTGGAAGCTTGGAATCGAGGTAACGGGGTGTACCGGGTTGAGGTTAGCATAGAAAACTTATTTACACTATTTGGCGTATAGGTAAAAGGGTAGATTATAGTCATCATTGGTTGATTAAATTGATATGGATGATTATATGTTGATTGATAATGTATTAATGATAAATTAAGTTAATGATGGAAGGATTGAGTTCTAGATATGAATAGTTATGAGGTAAAGCTTGTAGAATGGCTAAAGAAATTAATTATAACTAGGATTATATTAAAGAAAACAAATAATTATTTTACAAAGTGATAATTAATTGTGTTTGTGTACCCAGCATCAAAAAAAAGTATCAAAAACTTGGAATCAAGGTAAGAGGATGTACCGGGTTGAGGTTAATATAGAAAACTTATTTACGCTATACGGCGTATAGAGAAAAAGTTAGCTTATATTGGTTGATTAAATTAATCTGGATGATTATATGCTGATTCATAATGGATTAATAATGAATTAAGTTAATGATGGAAGGATTGGGTTCTAAATGTGAATAATTATGAGGTAAAGCTTGTAGAATAGCTAAAAAGATTAATTATAACAAGGATTATATTAAAGAAGGAACAAATAATTATTTCACGAAGTGATAATTAATTTTGTTGAGGAATATTCATGAATATGTGAAGTGATATATTGATGATAATTGATTATGAGGATGATTGTTGTAAGATATATGAATGTGGTGAGATTGTGGGGAAATTTTGATAATTTATAGAGCTATGTGCTAGTCAATATTAAGTTGGTGTAAAATAAATTAATTATGGAGATGTCAGAAATTAATTATAAATATATGTTCATAAAATTAAATGATAATGTGAAGTGTGATATGTGTTATATAAATTGTGAAATGTTAGGAATGTGATATATGATAAATAATGTGAGTTTCAATATTGGGATGACAAATTATATATATATATATATATATATATATATATATATATATATATATATATAACCTCAGTTGATGATGATTAAAATAGGAAAGACATGTGAAGCCTAGTAATGACATAAAAATTTTATACGATAAATTGTAGACTAAATGAAGTTGTGAAACATGGTTACATGAACGAAGTGGTGTGAATATTGGCATTAATAAAAATTAAAAAGTGATATGGATTAACTTGATTTAGGTGGCAGAAGTATGTTTTACATATACTTATGTGAATAATAGCTATGATTAATGAGTTATGTATTTAATTAAAAAGGTAGCTAGATTATGTTTTTCCTTTTGGTGTGTTTTTTGCATTAACTTGTAATTGCAGTCACTCACCCCCTTCTGTGGTTTAAAGTAATTGATGACAGGGGTTTGGAAGACACCATGAAGGCAAGCACTAAATGAGACAAGGATGAAATGAATGCCAAGATAGATAGAGCTTACATTTTGGTTGATGTATATATAATTATGTTTTGAGAATTTATTATGTTTATGATGTTTGGTGTGTAGTTATATCAGTTATGTCTGTGACAAGTCGTGGTTGATGATTATGAGTGCTTTGATAATTGATGAGTTTTGAAAGTGGTATGGGATGCAGTTTTATTGCCATTATGGTTTATAGTTATAATTAGATATATTTGAATGAATGATGACATGATAATGATGATGGATATCATACGCCATGACTATAATTACGAAATGACACTAAGCTAGTATTGATGAAATGTGTTATTATGGGCAGGTTCTGTTATGTGTATATGTATAGGAATTAAACCAATGTGAATCACATTGAATGGTGGAGATAGTCTAGTATGGTTATTATGGTTGATTGAATGTTTTAGATGTGGGAATGAGTTATACATTGAAACCTTTGAGATACAATTTAGGTATGGTTGGTAAATATGAGTAGAAATGGAATAGGGAAGTAATCCACGATTTAGAATTTGGAATTGATAGAGTTAAGTGTTGAAAATTGTACTTTTGGAAGGAAAATGGCTAATTAAGCCAACTGAAGAGGTGATTTTGAGTTTTAGTGGGATTCAGAGTCCTCGGAAGGTGTCAGAAGAACCTTAAGAGCATTTTTAACTTATGTGTATGTTGAATTTTCCATTTAAAGGTGATTTGAAAAGACTTTCGTATATAAGGTGATTTGAATTTTTCTACATAACTCAGTCATCCAACGGAATTTTAGAGTACAATCTATAACAATAGATCTGAAATGGGTCATAGATAATGCCCATAAAAGTTTGTAATGTAACACCCCGGTTTCGCATTCGAAAACAGGGGTAAATTTTTTGTATTTTAAAATAATTAGAAGTAGAAGAAATTCAATATATTAATATAACGCCGAGTAATTACCCCGGATCATTAATAATCGATCTCATATATGAAGATATGAGAAAGGTATCAGAGTGCATCTCGGACGATCGGACCTGAGGCCGTTACAAGGGGAAAAATGGAAGATGTAATTAAATATGAGTTATTAAAATACATACCAAAAGAGAATGAAAGATACCTCATCGATTTGTTAAGAAATGGAAATATAATTTAATAATAATAATAATATCGTTCATACATTATAAAGGTTATTAATGAAAATTAGCCATACACATCCGGTCTAATTTTCCTACATGACCTCCAAAATCAACCGTTATCAAATTAATTTCAAAATAAGCATATACACACCATACGCTATACAAAATGAATACATATATGCTGGCCAAGGCTCACCCACATTCCTTTCATATTTACCTTCTCCAATGCTCGACCTCCAAAAAGAGTAGGATTCACATCATACCTACATCTAACTTAAAAATGGCAACAGGGAGGTGAGTAACATAATCTAAATGAATCAAAGTCATACATTATGATGGTATTTATACATATGTGCATTATATTCATTTTTCCAGACAACATCACAAGTTTCACACACATGATACAATTTTCCATTTCAGCATATTACATGTCCAGATAACAATATTCACATGGTAATACCATATTCATAATATGTCTTTAACATTCTCAATGATCATCACACCTTTAATGTTAGTACCTCGGCTTACTTTCTCTCTTTTTAACAAATCATCCATCGCCATCGTGGGCTATTAACTAGGCATATCTTTGGCTATATGTAAATGCTCTTAAAGCTAATGCATATGCACAACAGAATTATTATCAAGTGCGGATCCGACTGTGGGAAACAACAATGTATCGAATATGGGACAAGCATAGGTGTACTACTATGCCCCTACTGTAGTAGTAAAATGTGTACACTTATATCCAATTTCATGCATGCTCAATATTATATTTTACTGGTACCAAACCGCTCTTGCCCATTTGTAGCACTAGTCACCCCGTGACTGTGGATCATCATTATGGTCGTACTTGCCAAAGTGCTACGGGCCTCCCTCGAACACACATCAAGGGAGTCGTGCCCCGTTGGACACTGAGGTCAACTACTCATCACAGAGCTGCCCTCCTACAGGGCCTGCCACATAGGGTGCCATGTCACCAAAATAAGAGCAGCTTCGTGATTCCCCGAATCACTAGGGAGCAATAACAGTATACTAGTGCACTGGGCCGCCCTCCCAATGGGCCTGCCTATTGGAACCCCTAACATTCCAAATAAGCAACGAATGATATGGCATGGATGCAAATGCCAATCAATGCATTCTCATACTATGCATCCTAAATGCCACTCAATCAATCGTCCATTTATAACCACCACTTAGTGAATTTCAATACTTTCAATCTTTATCAATTCTCGTTGGACTCATACACATCGGTAGTTAGTGTCAATCACAGTTATCAATTTACACATATATATAATTAGAATATTTCAAATCACTCGTTTCAATTCAAAACATGGTCTCAAACCATCAAAAGATATTTCATCAACATATTCAACATAATATCAGATCCGGTCTCAATACCGGTACCAAAGTATGGATATCACTTTATCCGCTCTGTATGCAATACAAACTCAGTAAGTAAAACATCAAACATCAAGATCAGTCTCCTCTCATAAGGATACCGGATAATCATACCGGATACATATAGTACCGGTCTAAAACCTTAGCCATCTATTGACTCTCATGGTTGGTCCCACACTGGATTGTTGACTCCAGCTCAGACTAGTTTAATATCATATTCATCATTCCATACACATGCCACATAACATCAATCATTCTAAATGCATTCAAATCATGAAATTATTACATCGTCCACACAAGCAATCATTTAGCATACTCATATACACATATTTTCACATCATCAATGGATGAAATCATGCATTTAGAATAGTTACCCTCTCCTACCTCAAGAGAAGTAGTAATCACCGTAGTCAGATGGTTCCACCTCGTAACTGGGGTTATTTCCTACATCACAACACATCACACAATCATTTTCTATTCAACCACCTCGGTTTAACGTTCATATTCAGCTACTCGATGTCTTCCAATATCTTAACTCTCAAGCCCCATTTATTTCACTCATTCCACCATAACCACCATGGTTTAGGCATCTGCATTTATTTTTACGCACATTTAATGCCAAACCTAGTATCAGGTTCCCACATTAATGGTCCCCAATAACCATTAAACTTCATTAATGGCCATTTACCATTAATAACATAATTTCGCCTCACCAATAATAATCATTTATCATAATAAATGCTTCTCCACTCATATTTTGCATTTCCCCCAAATCTTGGGGTTAGGGTTTCTCTAAAAACCCAACAACACCCATTAAATCATTTTCCCCAAAATCAAAACCCAAAAACCCATAGTTCATACTCTTGAGAAATAGCAAGAGCTTACCTCAAGAGAAGGAATGAGAGAGTTTTTTCGAAAGAGGGAAAACCATATGAAAATAAAGACAAGGAGAGGTGAGACTTCAAGCTCCAAGCTCCCCCAAGCTCTTTCAAGAACGGGAATGGGAGAGGAGAAGAGAACCACCACCCTTTTTGCTTAGGGTTTTAGGAGAGAAGTAGAAGAAATGAAGGAGAAGAGTATAGGAGAAGAAGAAGTAAAGTACATGTTATAGGAAAACCAAGAATCTGACGAGAATAAGAAGGGAAAAATGGGCCATTTGGCTTTATTTTTAATCCCTCATTGAAATATTTATCGTTTTATGACAAAAGGGAACTCGGTTTGGGCTCAATACCTTATCCAAAAATTATTCCGAACACATATTCGGATTCCCAATAACATCCTTAACAGCCTTTGTAACACCCCCAGTTTTTCCGGACTCGGATCCTGATGTAATCAAGATAATAATTAATAAAAATACGAGTAAATTTTTTGTGTTTGAAATGATTTCAAAATGCCACCATGATTACATCAAGACCCGAATCATAGAAAACCGAAGAGTGAGATTTAATAAAATATAACTAGATCGAAAACTAACTCACCAAAAATGGTATACAAAATAATAGAGTTTATAGAGGAAGAAGAATGTATATACCGGGCTTACGCCTAGTCCCATATATGAAGATATGAGAAAAGGCTCAGCAAAAGCATGCAAATACCAAACATAAACCTATTAGGTCATAACCCATTCATACACCTACAACAGACACATGCATCACCTAAGATATAAATATAAATGTGCATATACATCCGGGGTCATGCCCCAGCTATCATCACTACCCATATCTCATAATTGGCCTACCTATTTACCTCTTGGCATTAATCCAAACACAACCATCATTAATGTATATATATTGTTCAAGTTTAATTCCTCAAGTACTCATCAAATCATCACTTATGTACGAATATATATATGATCACCATTCATGCATGCACCATTAACTTATACATGACTAATATCATTAAATCATCAATGTCATCATGTATAATTTATTCTTTACATTAAAATTCACAAATGATGCCGGCCAAGGCACTTCCACTACCACTATTTACCTTCCCAAAACTTCAATTTAAAATCCGAACTCATCCCATGGCAACCTGTATCATAAGGCTAAAAAGGAGACCACATGGGAGAGTGAGTTATACATTCAAAATGACAAAAATACATATATTGTGATTAAGTGTACATACATTCATTCATCATGTGTGCTTTGCTATAAAATCATCAATTCATCATTCAATCATCATCACATTGATATAATAGGCATACAAGCCTCATGAACCGCATTTCACAACATAGGCAAGCACAAGCATATACACAATCACATTGCCACTTATCAACAAAGGCATTCACAAATTATCATCATCGATTCATTAAATCCTTCCTTAATTCCTCCTCGTAAGGGGTTTCTCATCTCGTGGTCATCCTAACTCAAATGCCATGCACCTATGGCTAATGCATATATCAACTGTTTAATAATGCACATGCACGGATCTGATTTCATTTCATTAGGTGATCACAACCACCACATCATTCATTCATATGGGTTTCCTGCCTCACAAGGGGTACTCCCGCCTCGTGATCGCAACCATGGGCATGATAGGAACTCGCAAGCCCTTTTTCATTTCAACAACCAGGTGATCGCAACCACCGGCTCGATACCATATCATCATCACGTTAGTTTCCCGCCTCGCAAGGGGTACTCCCTTCATAGAATCCCACCGGACTTTCATCATTGTGATCGCAACCACATATTCAATGTTATGCCATGCCATGAATGCAAAATGCAATAATGCATATGCCAATCAACCTCGCAAGGATATCTCACCCTCTCAATTACGGGTATATTATATATTTGGTTTTTACTATCGTTGGCATACAATCAACCACAAGGCCCCTCAAGGCTCAATATTTACATTTTTATAAACCCACACATGTTAAACATAGCATATTAATTATCATATCATTTATCTACGCATGGAAGTCAAAAGATATTTCAAAACATACATTCAACAATCATCATTGCATCTCATACGTACAAGTCGATACTTGCATTAATCATATTAGCACTACACTAATCCAAAATAGCAAACACTGTTTATTCAACGGCATGTTCAACAACAACGTCCCTTTTCATTCAACAATATCATTTATCATTCAATATATGTGGTATCCTCAACTTTTAATCATCATCGACACTATTTCAAATCCATTGGTTTATACACTCATTACCATTTAATTGTCCTTTTATTAATTTCATCATCACACAAAGTGTGTCATGTAACCATATCACTTACTTCCCATCATACTTCATAATATATCCATAATGGTGAAGCATACATGTATTCATAACATAGCATAGGCATACACATACCTTGCTAAGGCCTTAAGCCATTCCCCAATCACCACTAAGACAAACCACACATATACCCCCAGTGAATTCGCTTGCAATTATTCCAAAAGTATACATGGGATTGGAAGAAGGTTTCAGAATACCTTATTTAACTGTCAAGTAGGCCTAAAAGTCCAAGGAGTACAAGATAAGTACCTAAAAGAAGTAAAAATGTAAATCCTAAGCTGATTTAATCAATTTAGCTAGTGATAATCGATTATGGGGTAGGAGTTAATCGATTACACTGCTTCTGTAGGTGGTATAATGTATAAGGTGTTGTGCATAATCGATTACGAGGCTAGGGTAATTGATTACCTTGTTTCTGTTTTAGTACATAGTCGACTTCACCCTTGAACACAATCGATTACATTGATTCTGTTTGGTCACTAATCGATTACACCCTCGAACATAATCGATTACTAGGCTGTGTACAGATTTGTAATCGATTAGCCAATCGATTACTATAGGAACAAAATCCTTGTAGTCGATTAGACTGATAATCTAATCGATTACGGCCCATCAGACTGCATAAATTATGTAGAAAATACATAATTTTGAACTTCCAACCCCTCTAACTTTTTCATATCGACTCCAAATGCTACCAAATTTTGACACCAACTAAATTACACCATTTGTGACGCATGGCCACTAGCCTCACTCAAAAATCCTTTAAAATGAGTGACTTATGCGCATAAATGCATTTTACCCATTTTGAGGCACTTTTGTGAAACTTAAGGGCCTATTCTCAATGGAATTGGCCCATTCCAATTTCTACAAGTCATAATCTACGCATAGAAGCCATCAGGACTATCTTATGCCATTCAATTCTCATAAAACTCTATTTGGCTCTATTAGTTCTCCAATTATGCATTAATGCCAACACCTAGTTTCACACTTTGAGCAATTTCCCTATCAATATAAACATTAATGTCATTTATTGGCCTTAGCCTCTCATTTCCAATATTTATTTATCGAAATTACATGGAATTCTAAATTCACATGGTGTATGCATATTTCAACCTCTCATGGGTTACTCATAAACAGTGCATTACTCCCATTAAAGGGCACTAAACATTCATCATCAATTTATATATACATATATATATATATATATATCACCAATAGCCAACAATTTGCAATTCATATCATTTTACTATAAACATGGCAAGGCAAGCATGAATATCATGACATACAGTAATCATCAATTATATAACTCATGCAATTTGAATGTAAACTCCTCTCCTACCTCGAGGGAAGAGCCACAAATCAGAATGCTCCGATCATTCTGCACCATCACCCAGAACACGATCTAGATAACACACATATATGTATTCATTCAATCATAATCCATGACAAGGCTTTCATCTTAATTCTTAAACAATTACAAACATCATTTAAGGCTTGGTAATGAGTTCTAGACTTGCCAACACACTAATTCATACACATGTGTTAGGCTTCAGGAATTCCTTTCCCAAAACCAAGATTTTCTAAATCTCAAAAGTGTTAACTAACCCAACAACAACAATGTCACATTCTTTACCAATATTGCTTCCAAGCACATATAAGCCATCATAAATCCTTTTAGCTTCTTTTAAGACCATAATCAATTAACCATTTCAATGACACACCTTATGGCTATAGGCCTCATCGAATCACAATCTTAATTCATTTGTTTACCCCATCACAACCATCATGGTTTTGGTGTTCAAACTCATCATTATTCATTTAAAAGACCATATCCATCTATGGGTTCCCATACAAATGACTTTAAACCATCACTATAACCATTTACCTCCATTAGTGCCATCCCTCATCATCAACAAGTATCTTCCCAACATCATTAACGATACCCATACTCTAAATATCATGTATTTCCACCTAAAATCAATCCTCAAATCAACATTACATGTTTTCCCTAAATTCTCAAGGCTAGGGTTTTATTAAAACTTAATCATCATTATTAATATTCATCAACCATTATCAATTACCATTCTCTCTCATCAATATCACTCACTAACATCATTAAATATATTTCCCACTCACATTTTACATTTTCCCCAAATTCCTAAAGTTAGGGTTTCCATAAAAATTTAATAACACGATGAATCATTATCATTTTCTACCATTCAAATCACTAATTTCGTGTACCCATTAAAGGCTCATAAAACTTGCATTTAAAACCACCCCACCTTAGGGTTTTCCATGATAATAGCTTCCACCAATAACCCACAAGCTTCTCCTTCAAGCTCCCAAGAAAACGAAAATGGTGGAAGGAGAAGGCACACCATCACACATGGGTTTTAGAGAATAGAAGAAGAAGAAGAATAAGAAGAAGAACATGAGAGGAGAAGAAGAGGAAGTGGTTTGCCAAAGAAGAAGAAAAGTGACATGAAAATAAGAAAAGGGAGGAGAGTTTTGTGTTAAAATTTTTTTTTAACCCCTCATTAGAAATTTCACCGTTTTATAACAAACAGAATCTCCATTCGGGCTCAATACTATATCTAAAAATTATTCCAAATATATATTCGGATTCCTAATAATATTATCTACAGCCCTGACCAACGGCATCTCAATCAGAGATACTTGGTCCGACACCCATATTTTAACCGGCTGAAATTATATCCCATTTAGTCTCAATAAATTATAATTTTTTCATAATAAATCCCAATTTAATTATTCTAATATTTTTGGGGCACTCATTAACTCATTCCTAATTATTTAATATTTATTTATTATATTTAACTATTTTTATTAAATTCAGGATGTTACAGCCCTGATCAATATCATCCCGATTGGAGATACTTGGTCCGACACCCATATTTCAACCGGGCTCATTTTCAGCCTATCCGGTTCCAATAAATTATAAACAGTTCCCAAAAATCTTAATTTATTTATCCCCAATGTTTTAGAACATTAAATAACCCAAATACAATTATTTAATATTTATCTCCTTAATAAATCTTTTACTTTAAAATTTAGGGTGTTACAATCCACCCCACCTAAAAATAAATTTCGTCCCTGAAATTTAATATACCAGATTTGAACACATCGGGGTACCGTGCTCTTATATCGTCATCAGGTTTCCACGTGAACGTCTCAGTATTTTCGTACTTCCATGCAACTTTCACCAAGGGTACCAATTTGTTCCGTAGCTTCTTCACGGAGTGTTCGACAATACGAACAGAAGCAGGAGGAATGGACAAGTCATCTCGTACATCGACATCATCCATAGGAATTACATGTAGAGGACCATGGATATATTTTCTCAACTATGACACATGGAAGATGTTATGTAAATTAGCGAGGTGCGGAGGAAGTGCAATCCGATATGCCACGTCGCCAATCCGCTCTAAAACCTCATAGGGTCCAATGAACCTAGGGCTTAACTTTCCACTTTTCAACGCCCTTCCAATGCCCTTATCTCTTGATACTCTTAAAAATACGTGATCACCAACTTGAAACTCAAGTGGCTTCTGCCTTTTATCATAATAACTCTTCTGACGATCTTGGGCAATTTTCATATTTTCTTGTATTATCTTGATTTGTTCGTTTGTCTCCGCAATCAACTCCATCCCCAAAGCCAAACTCTCTCCAGTTTCAAGCCAACACAATGGAGTTCTACATCTCTGACCATACAACGCTTCATAGGGAGCCATACCAATGGAACTGTGGTAATTATTGTTGTATGTAAATTCAATTAGTGGTAGGAATCTTTCCCAGCAACCACCGTGCTCCAACACACAAGCCCGCAACAAATCTTCAAGGCTTTGAATTGTCCGCTCGAATTGTCCATCTGTTTATGGATGATACGCCGAACTAAGCTTCAACTTAGAACCCATTGCCTGGTGCAAGCTTCCCCAAAATCAGGAAGTGAAACGCGGGTCGCGATCTGACACAATGCTCAAAGGCACACCATGTAGTCTAATGATCTCTCTTATGTACATTTGGGCTAATTTCTCCAATGAACTCTTCATATTCATGGGTAAGAAGTGAGCACACTTCGTCAACCGATCTACAATCACCTATATAGCATCATTTCCAGTATGTGTTCTGGGTAGTCCAGAAACAAAGTCCATTGCAAAATCGTCCTATTTCCACACTGGAATATCGAGGGGTCTCAGATAACCAGATGGTTTCTGATGTTCAATCTTCACCTTTTGACAAATAATGTAAGAGGCTACACAATTAGCCACATCACGCTTCATACTAGTCCACCAGAAATTCTTCTTTAGATCTTGATACATTTTCGTGGCACCAGGATGTATGCTCAACACACTCTTGTGAGCTTCCTCATGTACCAATCTTCTTAGATCACCACCAGATAGAACATAAATCTGGCCTTTCACATGCCAAATACCATCATGACCTTCCACTAGAAACAAGTTCTTCCCTTTTTCTTGAGTTCTTCTCATCTCAATCAAACACTCATCCTTTGGTTGTTACAACTTCACGGTCTCAAGGAATACATTTGCTACTGTAAGCACCTCAAGGGAAATCTTTCAGGGTATATACTTCCACATCTATGTCAAATTTCAGAATTGCTTAATAAGCTCCATCTTTTTCACCATCATAGCAGAAACATGCAACGACTTCCGACTTAAGGCATCGACAACCATATTTGCCTTTCCAGGTTGATACCTCAATTCGAACTCGTAATCTTTTAGAAATTCCATCTATCTCCATCGGTACACATTAAGCTCCTTCTGATCAAACAGATATTTGAGACTCTTATGTGTATTTTTATGTTGATGTAGTTTTTGATAATGACACAACAAATGGAGAAGTATCAAGGATGTTATCAAGCAATTAATTATCTTTGATGTGGAATTTAAAATGGTTGATGTTTAATTTTGATGAACAATCAAGGACTTATGTTAAAGGCATTTAAAGAAGTTCAAAACAAGTGCAAATGATCAACAAAAATGCCTAAGAATCAAAGGAACCAAAGTATATGCAAAAGGGTTCCAAAAAGGGGTGAAAAATGCACTAGAATTCAAGTATCAGGTGCATGAATCGATTCAAGGTAAGTATGAATCGATTCATACGGTTTCAAGTGCTCAAAATGTATTTTTATCAGGGCTGAATCGATTCAACCAAAGTGTGAATTGATTCACACGGTCACAGTGGTCCAAAATGTGCAAATCAAAGTGAATGAATCGATTCTTTCCTTGCCTGAATCGATTCAACATGCTGTCAGGAACAAAAATAACGTGCAGACTCACAATTCCCTTCGGTTCACTCAATTTGAAGAGTCCTAGGAAATGTTCCATGACTTGTCCCTCTCCACATGCATGTGTCCCATTGAAAATACAATTAAATTAAATATTGGACAAACATGCTTCTTGATGCACATGCCATATTCTCTTGGAGACACTAAAAGGTTTATTGGAATTGGAATGCCAAGTTGAATGGAGACACACATGCCTAACACTTCAAGCTCCCAAGGAATTAAATATTACACATGCCATGCCTCATGGAGCCTATAAATAGAGAAGGAGTTGAAGGCAAAACTTACACCAAGCATTTGAAGCATTTCCATTTGCTTTCTTCCCCCTCCATTCTCTTGCTCTTCTACTTACTCTCTTTATTCTTTGATTGGTATATTTCTTGAGAGCTAATTTGTGGGAAAATTATATTTGTGTACTTAACTTGCATATCCTCTCTTTGAGAGTTACTATCTTGTGTAAGCTTTAAACTTGTATATCCACTCTAGTGAGAGAGTTTCCTTGTAACTTAAACACCAAACATCATAGAAATTTTGGGTTGGGTTTCAACCTTGTAATTGTGAGATTGAGAGATTGGGTGGGGTGCCCTTGTACTTGTGAGGATTGGATTCTTGAGTGTGGGACACTAGGAAGTTGCAATTGCTCAAAGTGTATCTCTAATCTACAATAGTGGAAATCCTCTAAGTGGGTTGCTTAGAGGCGAGACGTACACCGGCGTGGTGGAACTCGTATACATCGGTTTGCAAATCTTTCTTCCCTAAACTCATTTAATTTGTGCACTTAATTTGTTTGCTTAATTCCTTGCTTTATTAATTTGACTAAGTGCATGATACATTAAGTTGAAACCTTTTTAATAACGTTGTTGAACTTGGACTTAAGCATTTTTTTTGAATCAATCTTTCTAAAAGTCCTATAAATTGCTTTGTAACTAAATTGATTCATTATTCAAACTCTTTAAGTAGTTATTAGTTTGTCTTGTGTATAATTTGTTGCTTCTTGTTATCTAATTTATTATCTTAAATATACATAGTGACAAAAGAATCAATTTCAAGAGCATTCCAAAGAAAATTTTTTAATACTCAATTCACCCCCCCTCTTGAGTAATTGAGGCCACTTGGTTAACAAGTGGTATCAGAGCTTGACTCTTGGAAAATCAAGCTTAACGGCTTTAAGAGAACAAATGGCCTCAACCTCATATAACATGTTTCCCGAGGGTGGTGCTACAAATCGACCTCCCGCTTTTAATGGTGAGGGTTATGCTTTTTGGAAAGCAAGAATGAAAATTTTTGTGCAATCAATGGATTTAAGAGTGTGGAATGCTATTGAAAATGGTCCCTTTATACCTATGCATATTGTGGATGATAAACAAGTTGAAAAGCCTATGGACAATTGGTCTAGTGAAGAAGAAAAGAAAGTGCAATATAATTATAAGGCAAAAAATCTTATTACTTCGGCTTTAGGTCCCGATGAATTCTTTAGAGTAATAACATGTAAAACGGCTAAAGAAATGTGGGACACCCTTCAAATAACTCATGAAGGAACTAGTGATGTTAAGGATTCAAAAATTAGCACTTTAACTAGCCAATATGAAAGTTTTAGGATGAATCCAAATGAAGCTATTTTAGATCTTCAAAAAAGGTTTACTTTGATCATTAATCATCTCATTACTCTTGGCAAATCTTACTCTAACAAAGAGCTCATTCACAAAGTGTTAAAAATTCTTACTAGGGAGTGGCAACCTCTTGTTACGGCCATCAAGCAATCTCCCACCATAAATGAGATGTCTCTTGCAACCTTGTTTGGTAAATTACAAGAGCAAGAACAAGAGTTGAAAGATCTAAGACAAGCGGAAGAAGAAGAAAAGACATCAAAGAAGAAAGGATTAGCTCTCAAAGCTACTTCAATGGTTGAAGATGAAACCGAGAGTGAAGTTGATGAGGATGAAGAACTAAGCCTATTTGTGAAACGGTTTGGAAAGCTAATGAAGAGTAAGCGCTTCCAAAGGAACTTCAAACCACAAGGTAAGAAATCTAGACTTAAAGAAAATTCTACTTCACCTACTTGTTTTGAGTGTGGAAAGGAAGGACACTTCAAAATGGATTGTCCAAATCTAAAGAAGAAAAACAAAGAAAGAAAAGAAAGAAGAAGAGCATATGTTGCATGGGATGAAAACGAGATAACTAGTTCGGATGAATCGGAAAATGAAGAAGCAAACTTTTGTCTCATGGCCAATCACCAAGATGAAGAAAATGAGGTAAACTTTCATGACTTAGATAAGGATGAATTACTTGATGCTCTTGATGATTTGTATGATAAATTCACAAAAGTCTCTAATAAGCTTAAATTATCTAGAAAAACTAGTAATACTCTAGAAATGCATCTCATGGAAGTTTGTAAAGAGAATGAATCTTTAAAAGAAGAGTTAGCTAATGTTCAAACATGCTCTAGAACCAAACCTTGTGAGTTTGTAAAGAAATGTGATATGCTAGAAACTAAGGTGTTGGACTTGAGTAAAACTCTAGAAAAGTTGACAAATGGTAAAAACAACATAAATGATCAAGCATGCTCCAAGAATAAGCCTTGTGAATTTGCTAGGAAATGTGATATACTTGAGAAGAAAGTACTAGACTTAAACATAACGCTTGAAAAATTCACCAACGGTAGAGATAATTTAAATGCACTTCTTGGAAAACAACATTGTATGTTTAACAAAATGGGACTAGGTTATAATCAAGGATCACATGCTCATAAGAAAGATAAACATTACAAAAATTTCTTTGTGCAACCTTGTAAATCATCTACACCTTTTGTAAAATGTAATCATTGTGGTCTTAAAGGTCATAACTCTTATAATTGCAATGTTAGAAGATTAGGACCAAAAGTAGTGAGAAAAGTATGGGTTCCTAAAGGAACATTTTCACAAACTAACCTACAAGGACCCAACATAAAATGGGTACCAAGCTCTCTAACTTGAATTGTTTTGTAGGTATGTTTTAAGGCAAGTAACACCCATTGGTACTTGGATAGTGGGTGTTCTAAGCATATGACGGGAGATAAAAGTAAGTTTACATCACTTACTCCACGAAATAAAGGATTTGTTACTTATGGAGATAACACAAAGGGAAGAATACTCGGAATCGGAAATATTGGTAAAAATTCTTCCACCTCCATAAATGATGTATTATATGTTGAAGGACTAAAACACAACTTGCTTAGTATTAGTCAATTATGTGATAAAGGCTATAAAATCGTTTTTGAATCAAATGGTTGCATAATTGAAAACAAACTAAACAAGGAAATAAAGTTCGTTGGTCAAAGAGTAGAAAATATTGACATGATTAATCTAGATTGCCTTGCTTCAAATGATGTACAATGCTTCATAACTAAAGAGGATGAATCATGGCTTTGGCATAGAAGAATCGCTCACATTCATGTAGACCATTTAAATAAACTTGTTTCAAAAGATTTAGTTATTGGCTTACCAAAATTGAAATTTGAAAATAAATTTTGTGACGCTTGTCAAAAAGGAAAACAAGTAAAGGCTTCTTTTCAAGCAAAAAATATTGTTTCAACAACAAGACCTTTACAACTTTTACATATGGATTTATTTGGACCTTCGAAAATCAAAAGTTTTGGTAGAAACTATTATGGTCTTGTGATTGTGGATGATTACTCTAGATATACATGGACATTGTTTCTTACTCATAAACATGAAGCATATCAAGCATTTAAGAAACTTGCCAAGGTCATCCAAAATGAACAAAATTTAAAAATAGCATCCATTCGAACGGACCATGGGGGAGAATTTGAAAACCAATCTTTTGAAAAATTTTGTGAAACGTTTGGCATTGAACATAATTTTTTGGCTCCAAGAACTCCACAACAAAATGGAGTAGTTGAAAGGAAAAATCGATCTTTAGCGGAGCTTGCAAGAACTATGTTGAATGAAGCTAATATTTCAAAACATTTTTGGGCCGATGCGGTGAACACCGCTTGTCATGTTATGAATCGTTGTTTAATAAGGCCTATATTAAAGAAAACCCCCTATGAACTTTATAAAGGACGAAAACCAAATATTTCTTACTTTCACATTTTTGGATGCAAATGCTTTGTCTTAAACAATGGAAAGGAAAATCTTGGCAAATTTGATGCAAAATCTGATGAAGCAATTTTTCTAGGTTATTCATCTACTAGTAAAGCATATAGACTCTTTAACAAATGAACCTATACAATTGAAGAATCTATACATGTTAAATTTGATGAACTTAACCAAAATCCTCCGAGAAAGGAAGTTGATGATCTTGTAGGTACCTTCCAAGAAATGAACTTAGAAGACAAAGAAGAAGCCAACAATGAAGGAGGTGCAACACAACTTGATAAACAACAAGATTGGGTAACCTTAAAGGACCATCCCTTGGACAAAATCATTGGAGAAATAACCAAAGGGGTAAGTACTCGAAATGCCATTAGAAATGCATGCAATCACTTAGCCTTTGTATCTCAAATTGAACCCAAAAATATTGATGAAGCCATTATTGATGAACATTGGATGTTGGCCATGCAAGAAGAATTAAACCAATTTGAAAGAAATGAAGTTTGGGAACTTGTGCCAAGACCCAATGACCATCAAATAATAGGCACCAAATGGGTTTTTAGGAACAAACTAGATGAAAATGGAATAATAACTAGAAACAAAGCTAGGCTAGTTGCTAAGGGGTATAATCAAGAAGAAGGAATAGACTATGAAGAAATGTATGCTCCCGTAGCTAGGTTAGAAGCCATTAGATTATTATTAGCTTTTGCTTGTTGTATGGATTTTAAACTTTATCAAATGGATGTCAAAAGCGCTTTTTTAAATGGCTATATTCAAGAAGAAGTTTATGTAGATCAACCTCCCGGTTTTGAAAATCATAAATTTCCAAATCATGTTTTTAAATTGAGAAAAGCCTTATACGGTTTGAAACAAGCTCTAAGAGCTTGGTATGAAAGACTTAGCAAATTCCTTTTAGAAAATAATTTCGAAAGAGGAAAGGTTGACACTACACTATTTATAAGGCGTAAAAATCATGACATTCTTTTGGTACAAGTTTATGTTGATGACATAATTTTTGGTGCTACAAATGAAAGTCTTTGTCAAGAGTTCGCTAAATTCATGCAAAAAGAATTTGAAATGTCCATGATGGGAGAACTCACCTTTTTCCTAGGATTACAAATTAAACAAACAAATGAAGGAACTTTTATTAGTCAAACAAAATATTGTAAAGAATTACTCAAACGATTTGAAATGGATAAGGCAAACGAAATAGCAACACCAATGAGCACATCTTGCTATCTAGATAAAGATGAAAAGGGTAAGGACGTTGAAATAACTAAGTATCGAGGAATAATAGGATCCTTACTTTATTTAACTGCTAGTAGACCCGATATTATGTTTGCGGTATGCATGTGTGCTAGATATCAAGCATGTCCTAAAGAATCACACTTAACTACCGTAAAAAGAATTTTGAAATATCTTGTGGGTACTCAAAATGTTGGTTTGTGGTATCCCAAAGGCGTTGAATGTAATCTTTTAGGATATTCTGATTCTGACTTTGCGGGTTGTAAACTTGATAGAAAAAGTACTAGTGGCACATGTCATTTACTTGGTAGTTCCCTTGTTTCTTGGCATAGCAAGAAACAAGCAAGTGTTGCATTGTCAACGGCTGAGGCAGAATATGTGGCAGCCGGTAGTTGTTGTGCTCAAATTCTTTGGATGAGACAACAACTTCTTGATTTTGGTATTACCTTGGATAAAGTCCCCATTAAATGTGATAACACCAGTGCAATAAATATATCTAAGAATCCGGTCATGCATTCTAGGACCAAACACATTGAAATAAGACATCACTTCATAAGAGACCATGTTTTGAAAGGAGATTGTGTACTTGAATATGTTGAAACTTCAAAACAATTGGCGGACATTTTTACAAAACCCCTTCCAAAAGACCAATTTATAAATATTAGAAGGGAGTTAGGAATTTTGGAAATTTCCTAATTGATTTATTTTATCACACCTTCTTACTCTTTGAACAAAATTTTGCAAATCTTTAACTTGAAGATTTCAAACTCATCTTTTTCATAAAATTTTCATTTCCTTGAACATAATACCTTACTTTGTGATATACATACAAATTTTTTTAAAGAAAATTTATACTTACATTTCCAATAATCAACTTAATGCTCAACAAATCTCTTGTCTTATTTTAAGACCCCGTGAAGTCCCCATTTATTTTAAACATATTTTGACACAAAGATAATCTCCTATATACAACATGGTTCTCAAAAATAAATGGCAAATGACCTTTGATTTTCTTGACTTTCTTGTGCAACAAAATCATTGGCAACTTGCAAAATTTAAATCATTGTATATATCCATGATTCTTCAAACTCGCGTAAAAATAGCTAGATGAATCGATTCCCATGAGACATTATGTGCCTATATGCCTTGAATGATTTCGTGATGTATGTTGCATTGTCATCTTACTTCAAAATGTATGCATCTACCTTTAAGTTGTATATGTTTATAAGGAAATCTTTTTGATGATGCCAAAGGGGGAGAGAAATACATACATTTAAAGGGGGAGAAATATATAAGAAAGAGGGAAAAGATTTACACTATCTAAAGGGCATAAAAATATCTTGTAAAAAGTGAGAGATATTTAAAGTGTTGAAATGATTAAGGGGGAGATGATTAAAAAGGAGAGAACATATATTAAGGGGGAGAGACCTTTTATTCTAAAATACTCTCTTGATAACTTGTGCCTATAATGTCTTAAATATATGGTATTCAATTGCATGTCAAAGGGGGAGTCTTTCTTGAAATATATTTAAATTATTGTGATACTATCATCCCAAGAGACAAACATTTGTTGTCATCATCAAAAAGGGGGAGAATGTATTTTTATGTTGATGTAGGTTTTGATAATGACACAACAAATGGAGAAGTATCAAGGATGTTATCAAGCAATTAATTATCTTTGATGTGGAATTTAAAATGGTTGATGTTTAATTTTGATGAACAATCAAGGACTTATGTTAAAGGCATTTAAAGAAGTTCAAAACAAGTGCAAATGATCAACAAAAATGCCTAAGAATCAAAGGAACCAAAGTATATGCAAAAGGGTTCCAAAAAGGGGTGAAAAATGCACTAGAATTCAAGTATCAGGTGCATGAATCGATTCAAGGTAAGTATGAATCGATTCATACGGTTTCAAGTGCTCAAAATGTATTTTTATCAGGGCTGAATCGATTCAACCAAAGTGTGAATCGATTCACACGGTCACAGTGGTCCAAAATGTGCAAATCAAAGTGAATGAATCGATTCTTTCCTTGCCTGAATCGATTCAACATGCTGTCAGGAACAAAAATAACGTGCAGACTCACAATTCCCTTCGGTTCACTCAATTTGAAGAGTCCTAGGAAATGTTCCATGACTTGTCCCTCTCCACATGCATGTGTCCCATTGAAAATACAATTAAATTAAATATTGGACAAACATGCTTCTTGATGCACATGCCATATTCTCTTGGAGACACTAAAAGGTTTATTGGAATTGGAATGCCAAGTTGAATGGAGACACACATGCCTAACACTTCAAGCTCCCAAGGAATTAAATATTACACATGCCATGCCTCATGGAGCCTATAAATAGAGAAGGAGTTGAAGGCAAAACTTACACCAAGCATTTGAAGCATTTCCATTTGCTTTCTTCCCCCTCCATTCTCTTGCTCTTCTACTTACTCTCTTTATTCTTTGATTGGTATATTTCTTGAGAGCTAATTTGTGGGAAAATTATATTTGTGTACTTAACTTGCATATCCTCTCTTTGAGAGTTACTATCTTGTGTAAGCTTTAAACTTGTATATCCACTCTAGTGAGAGAGTTTCCTTGTAACTTAAACACCAAACATCATAGAAATTTTGGGTTGGGTTTCAACCTTGTAATTGTGAGATTGAGAGATTGGGTGGGGTGCCCTTGTACTTGTGAGGATTGGATTCTTGAGTGTGGGACACTAGGAAGTTGCAATTGCTCAAAGTGTATCTCTAATCTACAATAGTGGAAATCCTCTAAGTGGGTTGCTTAGAGGCGAGACGTACACCGGCGTGGTGGAACTCGTATACATCGGTTTGCAAATCTTTCTTCCCTAAACTCATTTAATTTGTGCACTTAATTTGTTTGCTTAATTCCTTGCTTTATTAATTTGACTAAGTGCATGATACATTAAGTTGAAACCTTTTTAATAACGTTGTTGAACTTGGACTTAAGCATTTCTTTTGAATCAATCTTTCTAAAAGTCCTATAAATTGCTTTGTAACTAAATTGATTCATTATTCAAACTCTTTAAGTAGTTATTAGTTTGTCTTGTGTATAATTTGTTGCATCTTGTTATCTAATTTATTATCTTAAATATACATAGTGACAAAAGAATCAATTTCAAGAGCATTCCAAAGAAAATTTTTTAATACTCAATTCACCCCCCCTCTTGAGTAATTGAGGCCACTTGGTTAACATTATGATCACTAAAGACCATAAACGTTGAGCCATACAAATAGTGCCACCATAACTTCAAGGAAAACACCACCTCCGCCAATTCAAGATCATGTGTGGGGTAGTTAACCTCATGCGGTCGCAACTGTCTCGACGCATAGGCTATCACACATTTTTTTTACATCAACACGGAACCAAGATCAAGCTTAGAAGCATCACAGTACACCATGAAATCATCCAATAAGTCTGGAAAAGACAACACCAGAGTAGAAGTGAGTCTAACTTTCAACTCTTGGAAACTTCTTTCGCAATCAAGACTCCACACAAATGGTTGATTCTTACGGGTCAGCTTTGTCAAAGGCAAGGCCAATCGGGAAAATCCTTCAATGAATCTTCGGTAGTAACCGGCAAGACCAAGAAAACTTCTTACATCGGTCACAGACGTCGGTCTTTCCAAAGCCAACACGGCTTCAACCTTAGATGGATCAACTGCTACACCATCTTTAGAGATAACATGTCCAAGAAATTAGACCTCAGACAACCAAAATTCACACTTTGAGAGTTTCGCAGATATTCTTCATGTTCCTCGTGGCTCTTGGAATAGACAAGAATGTCGTCGATAAACACCACCATGAACCGGTCAAGATGCTCATGAAAGATGCGATTCATGTAATCCATGAATATTGCAGGAGCATTCGTCACTCCGAATGGCATCACTACATATTCGTAATGCCCATATCGAGTTTAGAAAGAAGTTTTAGGAATGTCTTCGGTCTTCACCCGAATTTGGTGATATCCGAAACGCAAGTCAATCTTTAAGAATACAATGGCATCCTTCAATTGACCCAGAAGATCGTCAATGCGAGGTAGAGGATATCGGTTCTTAATAGTCAACTTGTTGAGTTATCAATAGTTCCCACATAACCTTATACTTCCATCCTTTTTTTTCACCAATAAAACAGGCGCACCCTAAGGAGACACACTTGGGCGAATAAATTCTCGTTCTAATAATTCTTTAACTTGTCTCTTCAACTCATTTAATTCCATAAGAGACATCTGATATGGCGCTCGGGAAACAGGTTCTGCTCCCCGAAACAAGATCAATAGAAAACTCCACCTCGTATGGAGGAGGTAAACCAGATACCTCATTAGGAAATACATGCAGAAATTTGGACATAATGGGAATATTTAAAGGATCGGGACCACTTGTCCCATCGGCAAGAGATAATAGTATGCAAAGTTGAGTTATACCTTGTACATCGAATTTCCCCACGTCTGAGGAAGGGAAAATGACAGTCTATTGTTGACAGTCAATGAAGACTTTATTAGCGGAGAGCGAATCCATGCCCAGAATGATCTCCAAGACCTTCATAGGTAGGCAAATGAAAGAAGTAATGAACTTTCTCCCTTCTAGGAGCATAACAACGTTATCACACCGGTTAACCGATCTGAGACAAGCACCGGTTGGGGTAGTAACCAGAAGGGCATTTTTCATTAAGCACACCGGCAATCTCAACCACCGTACACAATCCTCGGATATAAAAGAATGGGTCGTACCCGAATCATAAATAACATGCACAGAATTTCTGAGTATTTCACACTTACTTTCAACTAGGTTATCAGTTTGAGCTGCTTCTTCACCGGTCACAGCGAATACTCTTCCAGTAGTTGGTTGGTTAGCACCATGATTATAACCATTCCGGCCACCATTGCCACTACCTCGGCCGTTCCTATTACCACGACCATTGCCACTATTTCTGTTGCCATTACCATTTCGACCACCATTTTGGCCTCCATTACCGGCTCCATGACCACGGCCTCTGAAAGCACCATAGCCACCCCGGTTTCCATCATTACACGCCACCACGTTCGTGGCATTTAATGGACAATCAGGACGAATATGCCTCAGTTGGTTACATCTATAGCACACCACCGTCTCTTCATTACCACAACCGCTGGCCAAATGGTTTCCACCACATCAGAAACAACGAAGACCTTGGCCACCACCTCGACCACCATTTGTACCGTGTCTTCCACCACCTCGTCCGCCTCTAAAAGAAGAGCACCCACGTACAAATTATCTATTACTCTTAAAGTTTCCCTTCTTCTTGAAGTTAGGGAATTGACCCTTCAATATTTGATCATGCCTAGCATAATTCTTGGGCACCACATCGTTCTCTTCAAAGATCCTACATTTGTTCAGAAGAGTAGGAAAGCTCCTAATCTCTTGGTGACATATCACCTTTTTAATCTCTTGGCGTAAACCATTCTCAAATTTGACGCATTTCAAAGCTTCAATACCTTCCTGTTGGAAAGGAGGATAAAACACATATAGCTCTTCAAATTTTGAGGCATATTCCTTCACTGACATGTTCCCTTGTTTAAGCTCCATAAATTCAAGCTCTTTCTTGTTCTTGTAACTCTCTGAAAAATACTTCCTAAGGAATTCCACCTTAAAGTTTTCCCAATCCAAGGGAGTGTGAGCAGCAATCATACGCCCACGAGTGAGAATCCACCAAGATTCAACTTCATCTTGGACCGTAAACATTGCGTACTCAACCTTTTGAGCTTCAGTACATTCCATACTTGTAAATATCAGTTATAAGTCTCGGATCCAAATGTAAGCATCTTTTGGTTTATAGCCTCCATGAAATTCAGAAGGCTTCCACATGAGAAATCGGTCAAGACCATGATTTGGTTGACCAGCGGGTTGTTGTTACCGTTCTAGGATATCAGCAAACGGATTGAAGGCTTCAGCCATAGCGGCTACATCAATATTACGCCTATTCGCCATCAATCACTCTATACACACAACACAAACATAATCAGAAACCTTGTGTTTCTTTCCTCAATATATACACCAATCATTATTAACTATCATCGATATAAATATCATCATAATACATTCATAATTTGAAGGTAAATATAAAAAGGAAATGCCTGGCCGGGCTTAAGATTAACCACCGTATGAAATAGTGAGCAATTTAAGCTCCAATAATGCTTAACCATAACCTGTCAACATTAACTGACAACCACTCTTTAACAACATCTAATTCATATAATTCATCAATGAGCAATCAATGCTCTGATACCAGGTTGTAACACCCCGATTTCACATTTGAAAACAGGGGTAAATTTTTCACATTTTAAAATAATTAGAAGTAGAAGAAATTCAATATATAAATATAACACCGAGTAATTACCCCAGATCATTAATAACCGATCTCATATATGAAGATATGAGAAAGGTATCAGAGTACACCTCGGATGACTAGACTTGAGGCCGTCACAAGGGAAAAGTGGAAGATGTAATTAAATATGAGTTATTAAAATACATACCAAAAGAGAACGAAAGATACCTCATCAATTTGTTAAGCAATGGAAATATAATTTAATAATAATAATAATATCGTTCATACATTATAAAGGTCATTAATGAAAATTAGCCATACACATCCGATGTAATTTTCCTACATGACCTCCAAAATCAACCGTTATCAAATTAATTTCAAAATAAGCATATACACACCATACGCTATACAAAATGAATACATATATGCCGGCCAAGGCTCACCCACATTCCTTTCATATTTACCTTCTCCAATGCTCGACCTCCAAAAAGAGTAGGATTCACATCATACCTACATTAAACTTAAAAATGGCAATAGGGAGGTGAGTAACATAATCCAAATGAATCAAAGTCATACATTATGATGGTATTTATACATGTGTGCATTATATTCATTTTTCCAGACAACATCTTAAGTTTCACACACATGATACAATATTCCATTTTAACACATTACATGTCCAGATAACAATATTCACAAGGTAATACCATATTCATAATATGTCTTTAACATTCTCAATGATCATCACACCTTTAATGTTAGTACCTCAGCTTACTTTCTCTCTTTTTAACAAATCATCCATTGCTATCACGGGCTATCAACTAGGAATATCTCCGGCTATATGCAAATGCTCTTAAAACTAATGCATATGCACAACGAAATTATTATCAAGTGCGGATCTGACTGTGGGAAACAACAATGTATCAAATATGGGACAAGCATAGGTGTGCTACTATGCCCCTACTGCAGTAGTAAAATATGTACACTTATATCTAATTTCATGCATGCTCAATATCATATATTACTGGTACCAAACCGCTCTTTCCCATTTGTAGCACTAGTCACCCCGTGATTGCGGATCATCATTATGGCCGTACTTGCCAAAGTGATACGGGCCTCCCTCGAACACACATCAAGGGAACCGTGCCCTGTCGGACACCAAGGTCAACTGCTCATCACAGAGCCGCCCTCACACAAGGCCTGCCACATAGGGTGCCTCGTCACCAAACTAAGGGCAGCTTCATGATTTCCTGAATCACTAGGGAGCAATAATAGTATACCCGTGCACTGGGCCGCCCTCGCACTGGGCCTACCTGTTAGAACCCCTAACATTCCATATAAGCAGCGAATGATATGTCATGGATGCAAATGCCAATCAATGATTCTCACACTGTGCATCCTAAATGCCACTCAATCAATCGTCCATTTATAACCACCACTTAGCGAATTTCAATACTTTTAATCTTTATCAATTCTCGTTGGACTCATACACATCGATAGTTAGTGGCAATCACAGTTATCAATTTACGCACATATATAATTAGAATATTTGAAATCACTCGTTTCAATTCAAAACATGGTCTCAAACCATTAAAAGATATTTCATCAACATATTCAACATAATATCAGATCCAGTCTCAATACCGGTACCAAAGTACGGATATCACTTCATCCGCTCTGTATGTAGTATAGACTCAGCAAGTAAAACATCGAACATCAAGATCAATCTCCTCTCATTAGGATACCAGATAATCATACCAGATACATATAGTACCGATCTAAAACCTCAGCCATTTACTGACTCTCATGGCTGGTCCCACACCGGATTGTTGACTCTGGCTCAGACTAGTTTAATATCATATTCATCATTCCATACACATGCCACATAACATTAATCATTCTAAATGCATTCAAATCATAAAATTATTACATCATCCACACAAGCAATCATTTAGCATAATCATATACATATATTTTCACATCATCAATGGATAAAATCATGTATTTAGAATAGTTATCCCCTCCTACCTCAAGAGAAGTAGTAATCACCGCGGTCAAATGGTTCCGCCTCGTAACTGGGGTTATTTCCTACATCACAACACATCACACAATCATTTTCTATTCAACCACCTCGGTTTAATGTTCATATTCAGCTACTCGATGTCTTCCAACATCTTAACTCTCAAGCCCCATTTATTTCACTCATTCTACCACAACCACCATGGTTTAGGTGTCTACATTCATTATTACGCACATTTATTGCCAAACCCAGTACCGGGTTCCCACATTAATGGTTCCCAACGACCGTTAAACTTCATTAATGGCCATTTACCATTAATAACACCATTTCGCCTCACCAATAACAATCATTTAACAAATACTTCTCTACTCATATTTTGTATTTCCCCCAAATCTTGGGGTTAGGGTTTCTCTAAAAACCCAATAACACACATTAAATCACTTTCCCCAACATCGAAACCCAAAAACCTATAGTTCATACTCTTGAGAAATAGCAAGAGCTTACCTCAAGAGAAAGAATGAAAGAGTTTTTCCAAAAGAGGGAAAACCATATGAAAATAAAGAGAAGGAAAGGTGAGACTTCAAGCTCTAAGCTCCCCCAAGCTCTTTCAAGTTAGGAGAGAAGTAGAAGAAATGAAGGAGAAGAGTATAGGAGAAGAAGAAGTAAAGTACATGTTATAGGAAAACCAAGAATCTGACGGGAAGAAGAAGGGGAAAATAGGCCATTTGGCTTTATTTTTAATCTCTCATTTAAATATTCATCATTTTATGATAAACAGGAACTCGGTTTGGGCTCAATACCTTATCCAAAAATTATTCCGAACACATATTCGGATTCCCAATAACATCCTTAACAGCCCTGACCAATATCATCCCAATCGAAGATACTTGGTCTGACACCCATATTTCAACCGGGCTCATTTTTAGCCTATCTGGTTCCAATAAATTATAAACAGTTCCCAAAAATATTAATTTATTTATCCCTAATGTTTTAGAACATTAAATAACCTAAATACAATTATTTAATATTTATCTCCTTAATAAATCTTTTACTTTAAAATTTAGGGTGTTAAATTCGGGAGGGACCCGTAGCAATTATGGCAAGTAAGGCCACGATTATAGATCCGTAAGTCACAGGGTGACTAGTGCTATAGATGGGCGAGAGTGGTTTGGTACCAGTAAAAGTATGTTGTTAAGCATACATGAATTGAGGAATATGTGCACACATTTTCTACTGTAGTAGGGGCATAGTAGCACACCTATGCTATCCCACATTTAGTATATTGTTATTTCCCATAGTCAGATCTGCATTTGATGAAAATTCCTTTGTGCATATGCATTAGCTAAAAGAGCATTTGCATATTCCCGGAGATATGCCTTGAAAGCCCGTGGTGGCGACGGATGATTAACATATGAAGACGGAAGAAATATGGTACTAATATTATGTGTATGATGATGTTATTGAGAATACCAATGATTTGAATATGTGTGTTATGGATGTATTTCTTTAAGTATGTAATAGGTTGCTATGAAATGATATAGTATGTAAATGAAACTATGATGTTTCTTATGAAACGTATCATATGTGAGCATGTATGGGTATCATCATAATGTATGAATTTGATACATTTGGATTATTTTGCTCACCTCTTAGTTGCCATTTTAAGTTTGATGTAGGTGTGATGTAAATCCTACTTTTTTGAAGGTCGAGTATCAATGAAGGTAATTCTGGAAGGAAAGTGAGTGAGCCTTGGCCGGCATATTGTTATTTTGTAGAGTATATGATGTACATATGCTCAATTTTGTAAATTGATATGATAAATGATGATTTTGAAGGTCATGTAGGAAAATGAGACCCTTGTATTTATGGCTTATTTTCATTAGTGACCTTGAGAATGTTTGGATGATAAAAATGATGTGGTATGCTATGAGAATGGGTGAATGAATGGAAATTTATCTAGATTTTGTGTTTTATAAAGCATATAAGATGATAAACTTGATTTTGATATGATTAATGAATTGGAATGGGAATTATTGAATATGATTACTTGAAATAAGTTCTAAATGCTTAATATGATGTATGTGATATATTAATTTTGATCAATTTTGCTTGGGATGGATTTTCATATATTAGGTTGTGAAATTTACATGCTTTCTGCGCATGTGCTGATAATCTTGCTCAAGCGAGAATCCCCTTATCAGTTGTGTGGCCTCTGGCCTAATCTCTCTCAAGTGAGAATGGTTCTCGCTCAGGCGAGACGACTCTACACTTGGCATGTGTATTCTGGATATTTCTCGCTCAATCAGGCTTGCCTTCGCTCAAGCGAGTGTTGTGTTGAATTATTTCTGGACGAGGTTCGCTCAGGTGAACTGGTGTCTCGCCCAAGCGAGACGCTTATGTATCAGGTAGGAATTACTAGGTGGAATTCTCTTAGGCGGGCCTGGCCTTGCTAGAGCAAAATGAGGGTAGTGAGGTTCTGTCCTATTTTCGCTCAAGCGAGAGAGCGTGGTATCGGTTCTGGAGCGTTTTCACTCATGCTCGCTGGCCTCGCCCAAATGACCCATGTGGGTCTCGCTCAAGTGAGACAGAGACTCACCCAAGCGAGTTTCCCTGTTCCCAGTTTCTGTATTTTTGCTCCTTTGCTCAATTTTTCTTGCTTGTTTTGGAACCTATATATCATAGAAATGATATTACTATTATGAAATCACATTTCTACAGTGTAATAAATTGATAAGGCATCTTTCATCCTCTTTTCATGTATATATTTTGATAACTCTTAAATTTAATTATATCTTCCACTTTTCCCTTGTGACGATCTCGAGTCCGATTGTCTAAGGAGCGCTCTGATACCTTCCCATATCTTCATATATTAGATAGGTTTTTATATGATCCAGGGTAATTACTTGGTAATATATATATTGAGTTGTTTCTACTGATAATTATTCTTAAATCACAAAAAATTTACCCCTATTTTTGGGGTGTTACAACCTGGTATCAGAGCATTTGTTAATGCTCATTGCTTGTTATATGTGAATGTAATACCAAGGTTGAGTGACTCTTTTGTTGAATTAAGATTATCTGACATTAAAATGTTGTTGATTGGTGTTGAATCATTGATATGCCTCATGAAAGCACTAGTTTCTTAACATTATGATGTTGTTACTATAGACAAGCATTGTTGGGACATAGATTGCCCACTAATTCATATTATGAATGGTAATGATTGAGTGATCATTATTAAGCCCAGCCAGGCATTTCCTTTTCCATATTTACCTTTAAATTGCTAATATATTATGATAATACATGTATTAATGATAATTGATGATGATTGGTATATATTGTGGAAAGAAACATAAGGTTTCTAATTATGTTTGTGTTATGTGCCTAGATTGATTGATGGTGAATAGGCATAATATTGATGCAGCCACTGTGGTTAAAGCTTTTAACCGATTTGTCGATATCCTTAAACGGCAACAACAACCTGTTGGTCAACCAAACCATGGTCTCGACCGATTCCTCAAGCGGAAACCTTCCGAATTTCATAGGGGTTATAAATCAGAAGACGCTTATGTTTGGATCCGTGACTTGGAATGGATATTTGCAAACATGAAGTGTACTGAAGCTCAAAAAGTTGAGTACGCGATATTTATGGTCCCAGATGAAGCTGAATCTTGGTAGATTCTCACTCGTGGGCGTGTGATTACTGCTCACACTCCTTTGAATTAGGAGAACTTTAAGGTGGAATTCCTTAGGAAGTACTTTCCTGAGAGTTATAAGAACAAGAAAGAACTTGAGTTTATGGAACTTAAATAAGCAAGCTTATCTGTAGAGGAATATGCCTCAAAATTTGAAGAATTGTGCATGTTTTACCCTCTTTTCCAATAGGAAGGTACTAAAGCTTTAAAATGTGTTAAGTTTGAGAATGGGTTGCGTCAAAAGATCAAGAAGGCGATTTGTCATCAAGAGATTAGGAGTTTTCCTACTCTTGTAAACAAATGTTGAATCTTTGAAGAGAATGATGTGACTCCTAAGAGTTATTTGGGGCATGATCATAGATTGAAGGGCCAATCCTCTAGCTTTAAGAAGAGGGGTGATTTTAAGAAGAATAGACAATTTGTGTGTGGTTCCTCTTCTTTTAGAGACGGACGTGGTGGTGGAAGACATGGTACCAATGGTGGCCGAGGTAATGGCCAAGGTCTTCATTGTTTTCGGTGTGGCGGAAATCACTTAGCTCATGAATGTAATCATAAGAAGATGGTAGTGTGATATAGATGTAACCAACCAGGGCACATCCGTCCCAATTGTCCCTTGAATGCCACGGATGTGGTAGCGTATAATGATGCAAATCATGGAGGCTATGGTGCTTTTAGAGGCCGTGGTTGTGGAAACGGTAATGGCAGCCGCAATGATGGTCGAAATGGAAACGGTGGCAACGGTCGTGGTAATGGGAACGGCCAAGGTAATGGTAATGGTGGCCGGGACGGTCACGATCATGGTGCTAACCAACAAACTACTGGAAGAGTCTTTGCCGTGACCGGTGAAGAAGCTACATAGGCCGAGGATCTTGTCCAATATAAGTGCCAAATACATGGTAATTGTGTTGATGTATTGTTTGATTCAAGTGTGACTCACTCCTTTATTTTAGAAGATTCTGTAAAGTGATTAAATTTTCCAATAAGTATGATTAAAGGTTCTATTATGTTGTCTACGCCGACCGGTACTTGTTTGCGAGCAGTCACTCGATGTAGTGATGTTGAGATGATTCTTAAAGATAGGAGATTTATGGTGTCTCTTATTTGCTTGCCTATGAAGGACTTGGAAATTATCTTGGGAATGGATTGGTTATCTGCCAATAAGGTCTTGGTGGATTGTCAAAATTGGAGCATCGTTCTTCCTTCTCCGAATACCGAGCACTTTGATGTGCAAGGTATATCTCAAATTCTTGTTATGCTATGCATGGTGGATGGAGAAAATACTATTCAATCCCTTGATATTCCCATTGTATCTGAATTTTCAGATGTATTTCCTGATGAGGTACTTGGTTTACCTCCTCCACGAGAGGTGGAGTTGTCTATTGATCTTGTTCTGGGTGCGGAACCTATTTCTCGAGTGCCGTATCAGATGTCTCTTATGGAATTCACCGAGTTGAAATGGCAAGTTAAAGAGTTGTTAGAGTGAGAGTTTATTCGCCCCAGTGTGTCTCCTTAGGGTGCGCCTGTTTTATTAGTGAGAAAGAAGGATGGAAATATAAGGTTATGTGTAGACTATCGACAACTTAACAAGTTAACCATTAAGAATCCATATCCCCTACCTCGCATTGATGATCTTCTGGATCAATTGAAGGATGCAGTGGTGTTCTCAAAAATTGATTTGTATTCCGGATATCACCAAATCCGGGTGAAGACTAAAGATATTCCTAAAACTGCTTTTCGAACGCGATATGGCCACTATGAGTATATGGTGATTCCATTTGGTGTGACGAATGCACCTGTGATTTTCATGGATTACATGAATTGCATCTTCCACGAATATCTTGACAAGTTTGTAGTGGTGTTTATCGATGACATCCTTGTCTATTCCAAGAGTCATGAAGAACATGAAGAACATCTTCGTCTTGTATTAAATATCCTTCTCGAGAAAGAGTTGTATACAAAGCTCTCTAAATGTGAATTTTGGTTATCCAAGGTCCAATTCCTTGGGCATGTCATTTCTAAAGATGGTGTTGCTGTTGATCCATCTAAGATTGAAGCCGTGATGGCTTGGTAAAGACCGACGTCTGTGACTGAAATAAGGAGTTTTCTTGGTCTTGCCGGTTATTACCGGAGATTTATTGAAGGTTTCTCTCGTTTGGCTTTCTCGTTGACCAAGCTAACCTATAAGAATCAAGCATTTGTGTGGAATCTCGATTACGAGAGGAGTTTCCGAGAGTTGAAGATAAGACTCACTTCTGCTCCAGTGTCGGCATTGCCCAACTTATTGGATGACTTCGTGGTGTATTGCGATGCTTCCAAGCTTGGTCTTGGTTGTGTGTTGATGCAAAATGAGCGTGTGATAGCCTATGCGTCAAGACAATTGCGACTGCATGAGGTTAATTATCCCACACATGATCTTGAATTAGCGGCGGTGGTATTTGCCTTGAAGTTATGGTACCACTATTTGTATGGCTCAAAGTTTGTGGTCTTTAGTGATCACAAGAGTCTCAAATATCTATTTGATCAGAAGGAGCTTAATATGCGCCAACAAAGATGGATGGAATTTTTAAAAGATTATGAGTTTGATTTGAGATACCATCACGGAGAGGCAAATATGGTTGCCGATGCCTTGAGTCGAAAGTCGTTGTATGTTTCTGCTATGATAGTGAAAGAAATGGAGCTAATTGAGCAATTTAAAAACTTGAACGTGGGTGTAGAAATATATACCCCGAAAAAGATGTCTCTTAAGGTGTTGACGGTAGCAAATGTGTTCCTTGAAACTGTGAAATTGCAACAACTGAAGGATTAGTACTTGATTGAGATAAAGGAAGCTTAAGCTAATGGGAAAAATTCCTTTTTGACGGAAGGTCACGATGGCATTTGGCATTTGAAGGTTCAAATTTATGTTCTATCTGGTGGTGATTTAAGAAGGTTGGTACTTGAAGAAGCTCACAAGAGTGTGTTGAGCATACACCTTGGTTCCACAAAAATGTATCAAGATCTGAAGAAGAATTTCTGGTGGCTCGGTATGAAGCGAGATATGGCTAATTGTGTGGCCTCTTGCATTATTTGTCAAAAGGTTAAGGTTGAGCATCAAAAACCATCTGGTTATTTGAGACCTCTTGATATCCATGTTTGGAAGTGGGATAGCATTGCTATGGACTTTGTTTCTAGATTGCCCAGAACACATACTGGAAATAATGCTATATGGGTGATTGTTGATCGATTGACGAAGTGTGCTCACTTCTTGCCCATACACATGAAGAGTTCTTTGGAGATATTGGCACAATTGTACATTAAAGAGATCGTTAGACTACATGGTGTACCTTTGAGTATTGTGTTGGATCGCAACCCACGGTTCACTTCCCAATTTTGGGGAAGCTTGCACGAGGCAATGGGTTCCAAGTTGAAGCTTAGTTCGGTGTATCATCCATAAACGGATGGATAGTCCAAGCGAACAATTCAAAGCCTTGAAGATTTATTGCGGGCTTGTGTATTGGAGCATGGTGGGTGTTAAGAAAGAATCCTACCACTAATTAAATTTGCATACAATAATAGTTATCATAGTTCTATCGGTATGGCTCCATATAAAGCATTGTATGGTCGGAAATGTAGAACTCCGTTGTGTTAGCTTGAAACTAGTGAGAATTTGGCTTTAGGGCTGGAATTGATTGCAGAGACAAATGAACAGATTAAGATGATACAAGAAAGGATAAAAATTGCCCAAGATTGTTAGAGCTGTTATTATAATAAGAGGTAGAAGCCACTTGAGTTTCAAGTTGGTGAACACGTGTTTTTAAGAGTATCAAGAGATAAGGGTATTGGAAGAGCTTTGAAAAGCAAGAATTAAGTCCTAAGTTCATTGGACCCTATGAGATTCTTGAACGAATTGGTGATGTGGCTTATCGGATTACACTTCCTCCGCATCTTGTAAACCTGCACAATGTGTTTCATGTGTCGCTGTCGAGGAAGTATATTCTTGATCCCTCGTATGTTATCCCTGTTGATGATGTTGATGTGCGAGATGACTTGACTATCCCTCATGTTTCTGTTCTTATTGTTGAACACTTCGTGAAGAAGCTACAGAACAAATTGGTACCTTTGGTGAAAGTTGCATGGAAGCATGGAAATGTGGAGACGTTCACATGGGAACTTGAAGACGATATAAGAGCACGATACCCTGATGCATTCGAATCCGGTATGTTAAATTTCGGGGATGAAATTTTCTTTTTGGTGGGGTGGATTGTAACACCCCAGATTTTATATAAATGACTAAATGAAGAGAGTAAATATTGAATAATTATATGTGGGCTGATTAATGTCCCAAAATGTTATAAATAACTAAACTCAAATTTTGAGGATCATTTATAATTTATTAAGGCTGTATGAGCTAAAAAAATACCCGATTAAAATATGGGTGTCGGACCAAATATCTTCGATTGGGATGATATTGGTCAGGGTTATTAAGGGTATTATTGGGAATTTGAATATGTATTCAGAATAATTTTTAGATAAAGTATCGAGCCCAAACTGAGATCTTGTTTATTATAAAATGATGAAATTTTAAATGAAGAGTTAAAATAAAATGTAAATCCTCCTTTTTCCTCTGTCAATTTTCGTTTCCTACTCTCTTAAAGGTGGAACACCCTCATTTTCTTTTACTTCTCATTTTCCTCTTCATCTCTCTCTCTTCAAACCTTAAACGAAGATTTGAAACCCATCATCATCCTCTCATTTTCGTTTCTTGAAGCTTACAAAGAGAGCTTGAAACTTGAAGTGTATTATTCCTCTCCTCTCATTTTCGTGCTCAACATTCCCTCTTCTAGAAAACCCACTCTTTACTCCTCATAAGGTATGTTCTTGTCATTTCTCAAGAGTATGAACTATGGGTTTTGGGTTTTGATGTTAGGAAGATGATTGAATGTATATAGGAATAATAATGGGATGCATTTATGATGGAAAACCCTTAGGTAGGGTGACATTAATGAGAGTTATAAATGTGTATTTATAAGTGAGTGTATATATGGCAAGAAAGATGATGGAAAAAGGATGGGCATTGATTATAAATGTAGAATATGTGTAATGAAGCATTTATTATATTAGATAAATGTTATTAATGAGGTAAAGTGATGTTATTGATGGTGGATGACCATTAATGAAGTTTGATGATTAATGATAGTTGTTGTGAGCCATTAATATGGGAACCCAATAATGGGTTTGATATTAAAGATGCATAATAATGAATTGAGGCACCTAACTCATAATGGTTATGGTGGAATTAATGAAATAAATAAGGTTTGGGAATTTAAAGTGTTATAAACACCAAGTAAATATATATGAGCATTGAGTCTTGGTGGTTGAATAGAAAATAATGGTGTGGTATATTATATAATGTAGGAAACAACCCTATTGATGAGGCGGGACCATCAGACCACGTTGATTACTACTTCTCTTGAGGTAGGAGGGGGTAACTATTCTAAATGCATGATTTCATCCATTAGTGATGTGTGTATATAATTATGTATTATTAACTTGGCTTGAATGGATGATGTGATAATTATATGATTGAAATACATTTAGAGAAATTGTTGTTATGTGGCATGTGTTTTGGGATGTTGTTTGTGATGAAACTTGACTCATGTTGATGAGAGTTGTTGTGAATGGCTTGATGACCATAGTTGTATTGATTGATATATTGTTGAACATCTCATGATGTGTGAATTGATAAAGAATGATTGCTACTAACTATTGATGTATATGAAATCCAATAAGAATTGGTGATGGTTGAAAATGATGAGTAAATCCACTAAGTGGTTGTGATGAATTGTTGAATGTGGAGTGGCATGATAGGATGCATAGAGTGAGAATGCATTGATTGGCATTTGCATCCATGGCATATCATACGTTGTCTATGTGGAATGTTAGGGGTTCCACTAGGCGGGCCCAGTGGGAGGCCGACCCAGTGCACGGGTATATTGTTGTATTCCCCTAGTGATTCTCGGAATCACGAAGTTGTCCATAGTTTAGTGACAAGGTACCCTATGTGGCAGGCCCAGTGGGCAGGCGGCTCTGTGATAAGCAAGTTACCTTGGTGTCCGACGGCACACGGCTTTCTCGATGTGTGTTCGGGAGGGGCCTGTAGCACTTGTGGCAAGTAAGGCCACGATTATAGATCCGCAAGTCACGAGGTGACTAGTGCTACAGATGGGCGAGAGTGGTTTGGTACCAGTAAAAGTATATTGTTGAGCATACATGAATTGAGGAATATGTGCACACATTTTCTACTGTAGTAGGGGCATAGTAGCACACCTATGCTATCCCACATTTAGTATATTGTTGTTTCCCATAGTCGGATCTGCATTTGATGAAAATTCCTTTGTGCGTATGCATTAGCTATAAGAGCATTTGCATATACCCAGAGATGTGCCTAGTTGAAAGCCCGTGGTGGCGACAGATGATTAAGATATGAAGACGGAAGAAATATTGTACTAACATTATATGTATGATGATGTTATTGACAATACCAATTATTTGAATATGTGTGTTATGGATGTATTTCTTTGAGTATGTAACAGGTTGCTATGAAATGATATAGTATGTGAATGAAGCTATGATGTTTCTTGTGAAATGTATCATATGTGAGCATGTATGGTATCATCGTAATGTATGACTTTGATACATTTGGATTATGTTACTCACCTCCTAGTTGGCATTTTAAGTTTTATGTAGGTGTGATGTAAATCTTACTCTTTTGGAGGTCGAGTATCGATGAAGGTAATTATGGAAGGAAAATAGGTAAGCCTTGGCCGGCATATTGTTATTTTATAGAGTATATGATGTATATATGCTCAATTTTGTAAATTGATATGATGAATGATGATTTTGGAGGTCATGTAGGGAAATGAGACCCTTGTATTTATGCTTATTTTCATTAGTGACCTTGAGAATGTTTAGATGATAAAATGATGTGGTATGCTATGAGAATTGATGAATGAATGGATATTTATCTAGATTTTGTGTTTTATAAAGCATATAAGATGATAAACTTGATTTTGATATAATTAATGAATTGGAATGGGAATTGTTTAATATGATTACTTGAAAGAAGTTCTAAATGCTTAATATGTTGTATGTGATATATTAATTTTGAACAATTTTGCTAGGGATGGATTTTCATATGTTAGGTTACGAAATTTATATGTTTTCTGTGCATGTGCTGATAATCTCACTCAAGCGAGAGCGAGAATCCCCTATATCAGTTGTGTGCCCTCTGGCCTAATCTCGCTCAAGCGAGAGTGGTTCTTGCTTAGGCGAGATGACTCTGCACTTAGCATGTGCATTCTAGATGTTTCTCGCTCAAGCAGGCTTGCCTTCGCTCAAGCGAATGTTTTGTAGAATTGTTTCTGGATGGGGTTCACTCAGGCGAACTGGTATCTCACCCAGGTGAGACGCTTATGTATCAGGTAGGAGTTACTAGGGGGAATTCGCTTAGGCGGGTCTGGCGTCGCTCAAGCGAAATAAGGGCAGTAAGGTTCTATCCCATTTTCGCTCAAGCGAGCGTGCCTCGCTCAAGCAAGTGAGTGTGGTATCGGTTCTGGAGCGTTTTCGCTCACGCTTGCTGGCCTCGCCTAAGCGACGCATGTGGGTCTCGCTCAAGCGAGACAGGGACTCGCTCAAGCGAGTTGCCCTGTTCCCAGTTTCTTGATTTTTACTCCTTTGCTCAATTTTTATTGCATATTTTGGAACCCATATATCATAGAAATGATTTTACTATTATGAAATCACATTTCTAATGTTTAACAAATTGATGAGGCATCTTTCATCCCAATTTCATGTATATATTTTGATAACTCATAAATTTAATTATATCTTTCGCTTTTCCCTTGTGACGATCTTGAGTCTGATCGTCCAAGGAGCGCTATGGTACCTTCTCATATCTTCATATATGAGATAGGTTATTAAATGATTCAGGGTAATTACTTGGTATTATATATATTGAGTTTCTTCTACTTATAATTATTCTTAAATCGCGAAAAATTTCGACCTATTTTTGGCGTGTTACACGAGACACCCTTCTACTTTCCAGTCGCCGAACACGGCATCCTTCCAGGTTTCCACAGTGCCAAGTTGGCACCCCTTTAAACTTCATTGTACTTTGAGGTTTCCATAGGGCCAATATCGATACCTCTTTAAACTTTCACTACACTTTTAATAAAGTTGGTACTTCTTCAAGTTTCTAGGGCCCTTTCAAGTTTTCTCATTGCTGAAGTTGGCACCTTTTCAATTTTTTACCGCCAAGGATTGCCCTTCTCAAGTTTTCTCATTACCGGAGTTAGCACTTTCTCAAGATTTCTACTTCGTTCATGAGTCATCTTAGGGGTCACAGTTCTAAAGAATCTACCCGAATTTTGATTTATCTCTACACTACTTACCCTTTTTTCTGAAGGTTGTTAGAAACAGACAGTCATGTCGAGTCTCGACACCTAAAACAAGTTCTTTTCCCTAGTGGAACTACAACTACCAAAACTGGCACCATTCAAGCTTCTTCTCAATCGCCAAAGCTGGTTTCTCTTAAGTCTCCTTTCACAATTGACAAAACTAGCATCTTTCAAGTTTCCTCCTCAATTGCCAAAACTGGCACCTTTCAAGTTTCCTCCTCAATCGCAAAAGCTAGCATCTTTCAAGTTTCCTCTTCGATTGCTAAAGCTCGCTTTTCGCCGAGTAGGGCACCCCTTTTGAGAATTTATGCACCATCAAGGATTGACCTTTTCAAGCTTTCTCAGCACCAAAGTTGATACCCTTTGAAGTTTTCATCCCCGAGTATTGACTGTTTTCAAGCCTAGGTTATCTGTTTTCCATCAAAAAGCTTCAGGAACCCACACCTAAGCCATTTTCACTCCCCAGTTGGAGCCAGAGGCATCCCTAAGTCATTCATCTTTTGTCAAATAGCTCAAGAACCTATGCCTAGGTTATTCCTTTTGAGTCAGGGGCATCCCCCTAAATCATTTATTTTCTATCAAAGCCTCAAGAACCCATGCCTAGGTTATTCCTTTTGAATCAGCGGTGTAACACCCTTATTTTTAATTATTAATTAACCCTGTTTAATAATTAATTAACCCAAACACAGAAAAAATTTTCACAAAAACAACCACGGGTCAGTTGGCATAGAAGAGAAGAGGAAGGCAAGGGAAGGTTAAGGAACACACACATGCATGGCTACCTGTGGAAGGAACGGATTATGAACCAACTCCGCCCAGTTCAGCGAAGCACGACAACGCCTGGGCGAATTCCACCATAACGCTCATTCGCTCAAGCGGGGTCCAACACCGCCGAGCGAGACATGATAATGCAACAACGGAAGAGGGAGGTAATTGGGCGGAGTTCCACATTAACATCTACGCGCTTCAGCGCGATCCCATATGCTTGGGCGAACCCTCCTAGTCGCTCGGGCGAGGTATGACTCCGCCTAAGCGAGGCCATCACAAGCCTTCCCAAAACCGCACTCGCTGGAGCGAGTATCCTGCCCGCTGGAGCGGGGAGCCACACTCGGCTAAGCAGACACTCGGACCCAGAGTCATCCTTCACTCATTCCCTCAGAAAATGACATCTAACTTACTCGGATTATAAATATCTTACACTCGGAATCCATTCCATTCTAACCCACTACTCTAACTTCTTTTTCAGGAGAGGATCGCTTAGGGTTTTCACTCGGGAATACGAACTCTTCCTCACTCGGGTTTTACTTATAATTTCCACTCGGTAATGACCGCTCTCATGATCACTCGGGGATTTTGCTCGTTTCTCACTCGACGATATAGCCCTTTCGGCCCAAGCTCTCCTGCTAACTTAAACCTCTTTTTAAGAGTTTCATGGCTTCCTTCATACTAAGTCATACTATCCCTGCGCACCTAACAGAGCATGAATATGTATATGCTACTCAATCATCATACACGGAATTAGATAAACATACAGCATGACATACACATAGCTATATATATATAAGAGTGTATATTGATGTTTACAAACATGTTATCATACTCTTTCCGTCCCATAAGGATTTTGTTTGTTCAAAACACTAACATCAGACATGAGCCGACCAAGGCCTAACTTAAAACATTTTATGCGACATGTACACAGTCATAAAGCCTCCATAGTGCATCAGCACTTCATCTGGCGTTCCAACTCTACCTCTGATCCTCATCCCGAGAGACATTCACTGAAAAATTACCACTGCAAGGGTGAGCATCTTAAATCTTAAATGATAGATACCGATTCAAGTTACTTCACATTCATACAACAACATATACCCATACATACACACAATCATACGTCAACTCAATAATATTAACATTCCACATCAGTGACACAATGCTAAGGGTCCTTGAGTCAGGATATCTCTACATAACATTTATCAATCAGAATATACAATTCTCACTCGGATGTAAATGTATTCACAACTCCTCAACAACATATTATACATTCACAGAACAAGTTTCAGTCAGCAATTATAGCACATGCACACGGAATAACACACTCATTCACAAGTAAACACCACTTCACTAACATCATCACATGCATAATTAATTCCACATAACATCAGTAGCCATATATACACAGATTATTCACTCGGTTCTGCATACGTGTGTAATCAGTTCTGACGTTGCAACGTAGGCTCTCAGCCTTTTATACATAGCTCTCGGCTACTGTTTCAGCTCCCAGCTGCTTGGCCGTTTTATAGGTACCCAACCGTTTGCCCACAGGTGACACCAACGCTCTCAGCGCCAACAGAGGTGTTCACAGGCAGCCCGAGTCCCACTCAAGGGCTACCTTGAGTCCCACTCAAGGATTTTGCAGCGTCCCACATTGAATAACCGATGGTAGTGTCCCACACTACGTGCTCTCAGCACAAACACATCCCATTCGCCACACGCGGATTCGACACACAGCATTGAATTCATACACACATCCTCTTATTTAATTACACATATTTCACATGCAGTCGGTGATTCACATTCTCAGAACTCCGCATGTTAATTTAACACTTACAAACTTCCATGCAATCATCATCATAGTAGCATATGAGTCTAATGCAGTCGGTGTCAATCAATATCAAGCTTTCATGAGCATTTTCATCAACTCGAGTTTAACATGCACTCTGTTCACAGCAGTATCAGAACTTAATCAACGCATGCACTTACATGAAGATTAACAGGTTCACACAAGCATTCCAATCAACCGTAACACAACATGCAAACGGTATATGACAGTGTCAGGACTCAATCAACGCATACATTCCTATAAACACGAACAGATTCAATAAAGCATTCTCATCAACACAACACAATCATGCAATCAGGTTCTATGGTAATATATGCATCCTCAAGGACGATGATAACATGCAACACTCACTCTCACTTGTCATGCACTCAGATATTCTACATGCAAGCATATTATACAACAGAATACAGTTCCACAATTATCAATGTCTTCCAAACCCGTTCGTAACCCATGCATTTAATATGTAAGGTACTCCCCCTACCAACTGCGAGACTCCGAGAGATTCTTCTACTTCGACGCTCGTCCTCCACCCGTATGAGGGAGCTTGACTTCTCTGCCGCACCGTCACTTGGCTTTCGAACAGGGAATGGAGTAGAGAGCAGAGAAGGAGAAGAAAAAGGGAAGAAGAGAATAAGAAGAAGAGAGAAGAGGGAGTTCGCAGAGAGAGTTCTTGAGAGTGAAGGGCAAGGGGCCATCTCCCAATATAAACACACGTACGAAGAACAGGATGGTGGGGTGGGGAAACGTGAAGCAGCAGTCCTGCCCACGCCACCCTGTCCCATCAGCATCTTTTAACGCTAATCACCTCACACCTTTTTAGTTAATTAAGTTAAGGGTAATTAGTGAACAGATTTCCTCTTCTGACTTGTTATTTTAAATGGCTTTTTATTTTGCCTGGTTCCTTATTATTAAAATTGGGATGTTACAGTTCTCCCCCACTCGAAAAGAATTTCGTCCTCGAAATTCAGTCGGTAACTCATGTGAAATTCAGTCGGCTACTTACCTAAGTAAACAACTCGGGGTACTGCTGTCTCATGGCGTCTTCGCATTCCCAGGTACAAGAGGTAGTCTTGCCTTGCTGCCATTCCACTTTAACCAGCCCTACGTTTTTGCTCCTCAAGTGCTTTACTGATCGGTCCACGATTCTAATCAGTGTAGTCACAGTGGTCAGGTCTTCCTTGATTTCCACTTCATCATCAGGCATTGTGTGGCTGGGGTCATGCAAATACTTCCTTAGTTGAGACACATGAAATACGTTGTGCAATCAGGATAAGTGGGTCAGTAATGCTATTCGGTATGCCATGGTGCTGACTCGTTCCAACACCTCATAAGGTCCAATGTATCGAGGGCTTAACTTTCCACCTTTCAAGGCTCTTCCGACTCCTTTACTCGGAGAAGTCCTCAAAAACACTCTGTCTCCGACTAAAAACTCCAATGGTTTGGTGCGTTTGTCATGGTAACTCTTCTGCCTGTCTTGAGACGCCTTCATCTTTCCCTGTATCACCCGGATCTGCTCTGTGGTTTGCTTCACAATGTCTGGTCCCAATAGCAGACTTTCACCCGTTTCTGACCAGCAAAGTGGGGTTTGGCATCTTCGTCCATATAGTGCTTCGTAGGGCGCCATGCCAATCCTGTTATGATGGCTGTTATTGTACGTAAACTCAATCAAGGGGAGGTACTGCTCCCAATCTCCACCGTGCTCTAACACACACGTTCTTAATAAGTCTTCTAAACTTTGAATCGTCCGCTCGGATTGTCCATCCGATTAGGGGTGGTAGGCAGAACTAAGCCAAAGCTTCGTGCCCATTTCCTGGTGTAGGTTGTTCCAAAACCGGGACGTGAACCTAGGATCCCTATCCGATACGATAGAAGTGGGTATACCATGCAGTCGGACAATCTCATGAATGTAAATCCGAGCTAACTTAGGCATCGGGTACTTCATGTTCACAGGCAAGAAGTGTGCACTCTTCGTCAATCGGTTAACAATGACCCAAATCACATCATGGCCCGCTCGGTTTTTGGGCAATCCCATGACAAAATCCATAGCAATCGAGTCTTATTTCCACACAGGAATCTCCAGGGGCTGCATTGCACCATACGGCTTCTGGTGCTCCACTTTTGATTTCTGACAAGTAATACACCGAGCCACGTATTCTGCCACATTCCTCTTTAGTCCGGGCCACCAGAACTGTTTCCTCAGGTCATGGTACATCTTCGTGGTACCCGGGTGAATACTGAGGAGGCTCTTATGAGCTTCATCAAGCAGTATTCTCCTTAATTCTTTCTCACTCGGCACGTATATTCTATTTTTCACTCGGAAGATCCCATCTGACCCCTCGGTCAAGGACAAATCCTTTCCCTTGGCCTGTGTCTCCTTCATCTCAGCCAAGTAGGAGTCTGACTGCTGCTGCTCGTACACGGACTTCAAGAATTCATTGGCGATTCTTAATGTACCGATTGCTATTTTCCGAGAGGAGGGGGTGTCAACATGTAAGTTCATGTCTCGGAACTGCTCCAATGACTCCATTTCTCTTGCCATCATTGCTGCCATATGGAGGGATTTCTGACTCAACGCGTCGGCAACGACATTTGCCTTACCCGGATGGTATTTCAGCTCGAAATCGTAGTCCTTTAAGAATTCTATCCATTTCTTCTGCCTCATGTTCAGCTCCTTTTGGTCGAATAGGTATTTGAGGCTCTTGTGATCACTGTATACTTCAAATCTGGACCTGTACAAATAATGCCTCCAAATTTTTAGTGCGAACACCACAGCTGCCAACTCTAAATCGTGGGGCGGATAATGTTGCTCGTGAGGTCTCAATTGCCGAGAGGCATACGCTATCACTCGGTCTTTCTGCATGAGCACGCATCCTAATCCGAGTCCTGATGCATCACAATAAACTACAAAGCTCTCTTGTAAGTCGGGTAATGCCAGCACTAGAGCAGTCGTCAACTTGTTCTTCAGCTCTCGGAAGCTGCTCTCGCACTCGGGACTCCACACGAAGGGAATGTTTTTCTGAGTCAATTTAGTTAGTGGTAACGCCAGCTTAGAAAAACCTTCAATGAACCTTCTATAATAACCTGCCAGGCCCATAAAACTCCTTATCTCCGAGACCGACTTGGGTTTCTCCCATGCCATTACAGCTGTCACCTTCGAAGGTTCCACCGAGACACCCTGCTCGGAAATCACATGTCCGAGGAAGTGGATCTTATCCATCCAAAATTCGCACTTTGAAAGCTTCGCAAACAACTGCTTCTCCTTCAACACTTGAAGTACCGCTCGGAGATGTCCTTCATGCTCCTCGGAAGTCTTTGAATAGACTAGGATGTCATCAATGAAGATAACTATGAACCGGTCTAAATAGGAGTGGAATATGCTGTTCATGTAATTCATGAAGACAGCAGGGGCGTTTGTCACACCGAACGGCATCACTACATACTCGTAGTGGCCATACCGAGTCCTAAAGGCAGTTTTTGGGATATCCGAGTCCTTTACTCGGATTTGGTGATATCCCGATCGTAGGTCGATTTTCGAGAAGACTGAGGCTCCACGCAGTTGATCAATTAAATCATCAATTCTGGGTAACGGGTACCGATTCTTAATTGTGAGTTTGTTCAGTTGTCGGTAATCTATACAAAGTCTCATGCTGCCATCCTTCTTCTTAACAAGCAACACAGGTGCGCCCCATGGTGATACACTCGGTCTAATGAATTGTTTTCCGAGTAATTCGTCCACTTGCTTCTTTAGCTCAGCCAGTTCAGTTGGGGACATTCTATAGGGTGCACTGGAGACTGGCTCAGCTCCAGGGATCAAGTCTATAGAGAATTCGATTTCTCTATTGGGAGGGACACTCGGTACATCTTCAGGGAACATTTCTGGGAATTCACAGACAATCGAAATTTCATTCACTCGGACTTTACTCTCACCTTTGGTTAGACAAAGCATCATAAGCAGTTGGGTTATACCTGGTGTTGTGTCGTCCTCATTGTGCTACCTCGGGAAGATTATCCTTCGGTTTCTACAATCCACTAACACTTTGTTGGCTGAAAGCTAATCGATTCCGAGTACAACATCAAGGTCCTTTAAAGGTATGCACACCAAATCAAAAGTGAAACTCCGACCACACAACACAAACGTTACATCCTTGCACACTGACGATGTCAACACCTTAGGGCCAGTCGGATTGGCCACTTCCAAAGTCCGATCCATAAACACAGTTGGTAACTTTAAACGCTCTACACACTCATCAGCTATAAAAGAATGGGTAGCTCCCGAATCGAAAACAACATTAAGTGTATGACTACCGAGTGAGCACTTACATTGTACTAGATCATTTGCTTGTGTAACATTCTCTGTGTTGATGGTGTAAACTCTTCCCGCTGCTGGTTGGTCGGTATTCATCTCTCAGTTATTTGAAGCAAGCATCTTGTTTCCTCTGGCTCTGTTGCCTCTGCCACCAGGTCATTGGTTATCATTCACTCGGTTTCTCTCTTGGAATCCTCCTTGACGTACACTGGTGTTTGCTTGGCGGAGTTGGGGGCAATCAGGGCGAATGTGTCCTCTCTTATTATAGTGGAAGCATACCACTTCACCATCATCCTTGCAGTCTCTGGCATAGTGACTTCCTCCACACTTGAAACATCTTCCATCTCCTACCACTGGTCATCTTTCAGGTTGGTTCCGACCCCCAAACTTGGAAAAAGATTTGTTCCTACCAATGTTGCTTGGTCTTTTGAAGTGGGATTGTTGGGGCCTCAGGGAATGATGGGTTCTGCTGCTCTGGCCCGAATGGGCCTTGTCATCCTCCTCAAATATCCTACATTTGTTCACCAATGCAGGGAAACTCCGTATCTCATGGTATCTGCAGGCCCTCTCAATATCTGATCTTAATCCATTCTCAAACTTAAGGCACTTGGAGCTCTCCGTCCCAGGTTGCTGGAAGGGTGGGTAGAATAGGCACAATTCCTCGAATCTTGTCGCGTATTCTTCCACAGTCATGGAGCCTTGTTTCAACTCCATAAACTCCAACTCTTTCTGACTCCTCACCGTGTCAGGAAAGTACTTTTCTATTAAACATGTCTTGAAATCGTTCCACGTCAGCTGATTATCATCGTCAGGGAATCGGCTTCTGGCTATCTTCCACCAGTTCTCCGCTTCATCTCGCAGCATATACACTGCACATTCCACCTTTTGGGCCTCGGTACAACGAAGACCCCCAAAAATTCTCTCCAGCTCCTGAGTCAACTTAAACGCTGCCTCAGGGTTCCGTCCTCCTAGAAATTCACTCGGTTTCCTCTTCAGGAAGCGGTCCAGCACTTGGCCCTCCTCAGCTTGAGGCTGGCCCTGCCTCTCAAATACGTCTGCAAAGCGTTGGAATGTTGTGCCTATAGCCTCCATGCTTTGGCGATGCGTCATTCCTTATCCTGAAATCAACATTCAAGGATAAGTATACCGAGCCACTTATTACCGATCGGGTTTCAGTCTAACATTCAATAACTTAGCACTTTATATCGCTCCTCCAGGTTACACACTCAATCGGACTAGGAGGAAACAACCTCCTATCCACAAGCCAATATCAATTAGATTCAACTAACATCACAACAATTATGACCATTTAGTCAGAAAACACACAACCGCTTACACTCGGTAAGCATACCTTGGCCTTGGACCTTTCGGTCTGCTCTGATACCAAAATGTAACACCCTTATTTTTAATTATTAATTAACCCTGTTTAATAATTAATTAACCCAAACACAGAAAAATTTTTCACAAAAACAACCACGGGTCAGTTAGCATAGAAGAGAAGAGGAAGGCAAGGGAAGGTTAAGGAACACACACATGCATGGCTACCTGTGGAAGGAACGGATTATGAACCAACTCCGCCCAGTTCAGCGAAGCACGACAACGCCTGGGCGAATTCCACCATAACGCCCATTCGCTCAAGCGGGGTCCAACACCGCCGAGCGAGACATGATAAATGCAACAACGGAAGAGGGAGGTAATTGGGCAGAGTTCCACATTAACATCTACTCGCTTCAGCGCGATCCCACACGCTTGGGCGAACCGTCCTAGTCGCTCGGGCGAGGTATGACTCCGCCTAAGCGAGGCCATCACAAGCCTTCCAAAAACCGCACTCGCTGGAGCGAGTATCCTGCCCGCTGGAGCGGGGAGCCACACTCGGCTAAGCAGATGCTCGGACCCAGAGTCATCCTTCACTCATTCCCTCGGAAAATGACATCTAACTCACTCAGATTATAAATATCTTACACTCGGAATCCATTCCATTCTAACCCACTACTCTAACTTCTTTTTCAGGAGAGGATCGCTCAGGGTTTTCACTCGGGAATACGAACTCTTCCTCACTCGGGTTTTACTTATAATTTCCACTCGGTAATGACCGCTCTCATGATCACTCGGGGATTTTTGCTTGTTTCTCACTCGGCGATATAGCCCTTTCATCCCAAGCTCTCCTGCTAACTTAAACCTCTCTTTAAGAGTTTCATGGTTTCCTTCATACTAAGTCATACTATCCCTGCGCACCTAACAGAGCATGAATATGTATATGCTACTCAATCATCATACACGGAATGAGATAAACATACAGCATGACATACACGTAGCTATATATATATAAGAGTGTATATTGATGTTTACAAACACGTTATCATACTCTTTCCATCCCATAAGGATTTTGTTTGTTCAAAACACTAACATCAGACATGAGCCGGCCAAGGCCTAACTTAAAACATTTTATGCGACATGTACATAGTCATAAGCCTCCATAGTGCATCAGCACTTCATCTGGCGTTCTAACTCTACCTCTGATCCTCATCCCGAGAGACATTCACTAAAAAATTACCACTGCAGGGGTGAGCATCTTAAATCTTAAATGATAGATACCGATTCAAGTTACTTCACGTTCATACAACAACATATACCCATACATACACACCATCATACGTCAACTCAATAATATTAACATTCCACATCAGTGACACAATGCTAAGGGTCCTTGAGTCAGGATATCTCTACATAACATTTATCAATCAGAATATACAATTCTCACTCGAATGTAAATGTATTCACAACTCCTCAACAACATATTATACATTCACAGAACAAGTTTCAGTCAGCAATTATAGCACATGCACACGAAATAACGCACTCATTCACAAGTAAACACCACTTCACTAACATCATCACATGCATAATTAATTCCACATAACATCAGTAGCCATATATGCACAGATTATTCACTCGGTTCTGCATACGTGTGTAATCGGTTCTGACGTTGCAACGTAGGCTCTCAGCCTTTTATACATAGCTCTCGGCTACTGTTTCAGCTCCCAGCTGCTTGGCCGTTTTATAGGTACCCAACCGTTTGCCCACAGGTGACACCAACGCTCTTAGCGCCAACAGAGGTGTTCACAGGCAGCCCGAGTCCCACTCAAGGGCTACCTTGAGTCCCACTCAAGGATTTTGCAGCGTCCCACGCTGAATAACCGATGGTAGTGTCCCACACTACGTGCTCTCAGCACAAACGCATCCCATGCGCCACACGCGGATTCGACACATAGCATTGAATTCATACACACATCCTCTTATTCAATTACACATATTTCACATGCAGTCAGTGATTCACATTCTCAGAACTCTGCATGTTAATTTAACACATACAAACTTCCATGCAATCGTCATCATAGCAGCATATGAGTCTAATGCAGTCGGTGTCAATCAATATCAAGCTTTCATGAGCATTTTCATCAACTCGAGTTTAACATGCACTCTGTTCACAGCAGTATCAGAACTTAATCAACGCATGCACTTACATGAAGATTAACAGGTTCACACAAGCATTCCAATCAACCGTAACACAACATGCAAATGGTATATGACAGTGTCAGGACTCAATCAACGCATACATTCCTATAAACACGAACAGATTCAATAAAGCATTCTCATCAACACAACACAATCATGCAATCGGGTTCTATGGTAATATATGCATCCTCAAGGACGATGATAACATGCAACACTCACTCTCACTTGTCATGCACTCGGATATTCTACATGCAAGCATATTATACAACAGAATACCGTTCCACAATTATCAATGTCTTCCAAACCCATTCGTAACCCATGCATTTAATATGTAAGGTACTCCCCCACCAACTGCGAGACTCCGAGAGATTCTTCTACTTCGACGCTCGTCCTCCACCCGTATGAGGGAGCTTGACTTCTTTGCCGCACCGTCACTTGGCTTTCGAACAAGGAATGGAGTAGAGAGCAGAGAAGGAGAAGAAAAAGGGAAGAAGAGAATAAGAAGAAGAGAGAAGAGGGAGTTCGCAGAGAGAGTTCTCGAGAGTGAAGGGCAAGGGGCCATCACCCAATATAAACACACGCACGAAGAACAGGATGGTGGGGTGGGGAAACGTGAAGCAGCAGTCCTGCCCACGCCACCCTGTCCCATCAGCATCTTCTAACGCTAATCACCTCACACCTTTTTAGTTAATTAAGTTAAGGGTAATTAGTGAACAGATTTCCTCTTCTGACTTGTCATTTTAAATAGATTTTTATTTTGCCCGGTTCCTTATTATTAAAATTGGGATATTACAAGCGGCATCCCCCCAAATCATTTATTTTCTGTCAAAGCCTCAGGAACCCATGCCTAGGCTATTCCTTTTAACTTTGGGGTACCTCCCCCTGAAACATTTATCTTTTGTCAAAAAGCTTCAAGAACCCATGCCTAAGCTATTTTCACTTCTCGGGTGGAGCCAGGGGCATCCCCCTAAGTCATTCATCTTTTATCAGATAGCCTCAGGAACCCATGCCTAGGCTATTCCTTTTGAGCCAGAGGCATCCCCCTAAGTCATTTATCTTTGTTAAAGCCTCAGGAACCCATGCCTAGGCTATTCCTTTTAGTCAGGGGCATTCCCCCCAAATCATTTATCTTTTGTCAAAAAGCTTCAGGAACCCACGCCTAAGCTATTCTTATTTCTCGAGTAGAGCCAGGGGCATCCCCCCAAGTCATTTATCTTTTGTCAGATAGCCTCAGGAACCCATGCCTAGGCTATTCCTTTTGAGCCAGGGGCATCCCCCCAAGTCATTTATCTTTCTGTTAGAGCCTCAAGAACCCATACCTAGGCTATTCATTTTGAGTAAGGGCATCCCTCTAAAACATTATCTTTTGTCAAAAAGCTTCAGGAACCCATGCCTAGGCTATTTTCACTTCTCAGGTGGAGCCAGGGGCATCCCCCCAAGTCATTCGTCTTTTGTCAAATAGCCTCAGGAACCCATGCCTAGGCTATTCCTTTAGAGTCAGGGGCATCCCCAAGTCATTTAATTTGAGTCAGGGGTATCCCCTAAGTTATTTAATTTGAGCCAGCACTAGTGGAAAAAATAGATATAATCACGGTTAAAAATGGCCTTTATCCACGGTTAAAGAACCGTGGTTGTTGCAGCCGTGGTAGTAGATGAGGGTCTTTAACCACGGTTAACAACCGTGGTAATAAATCAGATCTAACCACGGTTGTCGAGCATAACTGTGAATATAACAGACAATGTATATTCACGGTTATAGCAAAAACCGTGGATAAAGAACAGCTATATTCACCGTTGTTTAGCATAACCGTGAATATAAGTAGAAAAAAAAATTCACTTACAGACCATGTATATTCACGGTTATAGTAGGAACTGTGGATAAAGAACCTCTATATTCACGGTTGTTTAGCATAACCGTGAATATAAGTAATATAAAAAATTCACTTACAGAGTATGTATAATGACAGTTATAGTAGTAACCGTGGATAAATAGTATCTATAATCACGATTATAGTAGTAACCGTGGATAAATAGTGTCTATAATCACGGTTGTTACCATAACCGTGAATAAACACTGAGGTTTTTTTTTAATATGGTTTCTGTTTTATTGTTTCCCAAACCTGCATTCACACAACCAGCACAATATACAGTATCCCAGCATATCCAGCAACAAACAATATATAAAAAGAATGGTATATATATATATAAATTATTTTGATATGAATTCATAACAACCTAAAAAATGAAACTATATACAATTCAGATGAATGTAACCTAATAAAATGTAAACCCTAAATCCTACATTAGATACATATTTAAGAGAATAAAGATCCTATATCTAGCTAAGTTCTTTTGCTGATTTCAATGATGTATGAGGCCCATTTCTTTCTAACTTTATCTACAAGTGTCTTAGAGAAGTATGACCGGTCCTGGAAGTACTGCAAACAATGCACAAAACAATTAAAACAAAAGCTATATTTATTACATGAAATTGATAAAATTGTTAGAAAAGTAGTCCAAATGATGAGACTTACATTTGTCCATCCCTCTACTAAATGTTGTTGGACAATGGTCAGCATAGTGTGCATGACGAAATAGCCACACTTGAAGGAACCCTCCTGCCTGTAAGACTACAATGGACATAAAATATAGAATAAGTGAATTTGCAACTTAAAAAATATATATTGAAGATTTGAATGAATACGATAGACTTACCTTTGGGTGCACCCACACAACTTTTCTTCCGCTGGACTTAACTCCAACCAGTCGATTGTATCCAACCACCGCCCTACATCAAATAAAACACAAGATAAGTTAGAATCGTATAGGTCCAAAAATGATGTAATCGAATTTGTACTTATTGTTTAGGGATTAACTTACCCGTCTACTATAGTTTTCAGGTCTTGTGGACCTGTCTGATGCATAGTATCAAAGTACAGAGCAAGATAAGCCCGGGGACAGATCACCACAAGCGTCCAGTGAGGCGCTGCAGTTACCAGTGATAAGTGAGACTTCAAAATATAAAAATTAATGACAATAATTATGGAATAGAATATTACCCTTTATGATAAGGGCCCATGTATACAGTCTTCCCAGACTCAAACATCCAATTCTGGATGTATGCCTGGGTGTTCTACGTGGTGTTTGCTTGCTTGTGTATGAGAGAGGGCTCTAAGAAACCATAAGTTCCTTGGAAGCCCAAGTCCACACAAAGTTTTGTCAGAAAACTAAACAAGTTGAGACATGGTTAGCGACAAATAACTTGTATAATGAAAAAATTGGACAAAAAATGATATACTTACAGCTCCCACAGCTGAATGATAGAGATGTTCAGCATCGACATCCTCAAAATAATCTCACACATGTCAAAATGTGTGATGTAAAGTGGTACTGCATTTGGACGGACGAACACCAGTGGCTCCCATGGGACCTGAACAGTCTCATCTCCTTGCTCATACCCGATGCGCCATAGCATCCGGATGGGATCGTCGGCTGAGTCTGGCCTCTTCAATGCCTGTTTCTGTTGAACAATTGACAACCATCACAGTTTGTACCATAATTGACAATATAACAAAATTAGTTAGTGTTTAAGATTTTTACTTGTCCAGGGGCAACCTGCAGAAGTCTGTTGGGCCACATCAGAAAGTGGCCCACCGCCTGACCGACAGTCTTCACCTCTAGAGTTGCCACTGGCACAGCAGCATCCTCCTCGAGGACGAGCACAATAGAGACCCTGGACATACAATCAGGTAATGTCTGATGGTGAACCACAGGGCCTAAGTTGTAGACCATGCTAGTGGCAACTGGCTCCTCCGACCCGTCAACGAACAGGTCACATTGACGGGTGTCTGGTGGCTCGACCCCATCATCGTCAGGGTCAGCCGCAGCGCAGGACCCCTTAGTGCTAACCTTCCGTACCTACATATTTACACATCAAGCAGAAGTTATTCAACAATGAAATAAAGAGATTACAAACAATAAAACTGAGGAAATTAAATAAAGAATCTAACCTATGGGTCGCTAGCTGGTGCAGTAGTCTCCTGGTGGTGGCTGAGTGAGGCCTTCATCTCCTCCCTGAATCGGGCCATCTCTTGGTGGAGCCTAGATATCTCCTCCTGATACTCAGCCTTCACAACAGCCACCTTCTGCTCCACTATTTTCTCAAGGGAGGGGGCAGGGTCGGGAGCACCGTAATAGCTGCGGAGGCCTGTGAAATATGAATGATTAGCCGATAATTGTTTAACAGATAACAAAATGAAAGGATACAGTTATTTCTAACTTACCTACACCTCGACCAACAGCACGCACTATTCCTGGGTGCTCTGGCCTGCCGATGGCAGTAGTCAAAATATCCTGCCTACCATGGGCTATGAAAGACCCTTGGGTTGATTGCTCAACCAAGGAATCCTGAAACCAAACAAGTTAGTATTCACTTCCTTCACATAAACCAAAAGAATGACACTGATACAAGGGGAATACTTACTATCCGTGAGGCGACTTCCTGAGCTTGTGAGGAAGTGTATTCCCTACTCTTCTTGATCCTGGCCCGTTTCCATTTGTCGTGGCATGTAGATGGGGAAGGGGGATCCACAATACCAGTGTCAGGCTGACTAGTCTGACACTGACTCAGCCTCTCCTGTGCCAGCCGCTCCTCCAACCTACGATAACCCCCATGTGACAGTGTGTGGGGGCAGTTATTCAGCTTCCTAGTCTCCCGGGCTTTCTTTCTGACCTCCTACAACAAGAAAGAAAAATATTCAGAGTTAGCCATTTAAATTATACATAATTTAATCATTTAAAAACCAATGTACCTGAAACTGGACAGAATGCCTATTTGCAACGAAAGCATCCCAAGTCGCCTGATCAATGAATGGATATTTCTCTCCAGGGAACTTTCCTTGGTCGTCCCTGAATACATACATACAATTCAGGTACATTTAAACTAAGGATTGGTATAATTTGGTAAAGTGTTGATTAAGAATTTAAAGTCCAAATATACCTCGTGGTGAGTATGGATTTGAACGACCTCCATCGCTCAGCCATAATACCGAGGACCTTCCTCCTCGCTATGTCAGAAGATGGTATGTCAAAAGAATCCTACATGAAAGGAGTTAGTTCATAAAGGAGTCCTTATTATGAATTACATGAAATAATACACTAAAATAAAACTTAAATAATATCAAAGTTACCAGAACATCACTCCATGGCTGGTTCTTCACCACCTCCTCGACATTATCCCAGTCGGGGATAATGATGGATACCTTCCACCGAGCCAGGACTCCGAAATAACTGCTAAACTTCGTGGCATTTGGTCCTCCAAATCTACCAGTGTTCACATCCATGTCAACAGGTAACCTCTCTCCCCGGTGTCGCCTAAGTGCAACGTCTGCCATCCGGGTAACACCTCTGCTCCTCCGAGCAGAGGAATCAGTCACCTGTGAGTCAGACCTAGATCGTCCATCCTGATCAGCCATGAGTGTCTATCCAAACAAGGAAACACAACTGTCAAATATTTAATATAACATTTAATATAATGAATAATTAATATAACATGTAATTCAATGATTCATTAACATGATTAATACCCTATGAAGATAAAATATTTTCCCACAAGCCTTCATGGTTGTCATGACGGCTGACAACTACATCATCTATGTCATGTTCCACGATAGATGTTGGAATACGTGTTGTGGTCGATAGAATTTCCACAATATCAAGATTGGGGTCTCCAATGTGTCTACCTTGGATAACAATTAACCACCGTTTGTCAGCTGGGTCAGCAATATAAAAAACTTGCTTTACCTGCGTTGCCATTATGAATGGTTCGTCTTTATGCCCTATCTTGTTGAGGTCCACCAATGTAACTCCTAAATCATCAGTTTTGACACCGTTCTTATTGTCAACCCATTTGCATTTAAACACAGGAACGGTGAAGGGACCGTAATCAACTTCCCATATATCTTCAATCACACCAAAGTAGCATGACTCGGCCAATACAGGGTTGTTGTGCTTTGAAGTTGAGAAATGCATTGACTAAGCCACAACCATCACTCCACTATTTTGATTTGTACTCTTTTCATCCTGTGTCCTTGTATAAAATGAATAGTTGTTTAATTCATACCCACAAAAGGTGAGGACATCAAAGTTCGGGCCCTGTGCCAGTCGATGTAATGTCGAGGAAGCAGATGCATCTTTCAGAACGGTCTTTTGGAACCACTACATGAAACTCTTGTTGTGTTCATTTAACAACCACTTTTAAGTCATTTTAGGGTTGGTTTTCTTGACTAGCTCCTTGTGAGTGGCTAGATACGGTTGCACATCGTCCGTGTTGTTTAAAATATATAAGTGTGCCTGAAGGACATCATCACGTGGCATGCTCTTGATTTTTTTTCCAATCGTTCCTTTCCCATCCAATCTCCCTTCATGACGAGTCATTGGAATACCAATGCTTGCAGCATGTGACATGTATTCAGTGCAAAACTCAATTGCTTACTCTGCAATATATCTTTCCACAATTGAAGCTTCGGGACGACGTTGGTTCTTTATATACCCTTTCAATATCTTCATATATCGCTCAATGGGATACATCCACCGTAAGAACACTGGACCACACAAACGGACCTCTCTCACCAAATGGATGATTAGGTGGACCATTATGTCAAAAAAAAAGGGCAGGAAATACATTTCAAGTTGACATAATATAAGTGATGTTTCCTATTCCAACACATCCAATTCGTCGGGCACGATTACCTTGTAACATATGGCATTGAAAAACATACACAACCTTGTTATGACATTTCTCACATTTTTAGGAAGAATGTCACGAATAGCGATAGGCAGAAACTGTTGCATCAACATGTGACAATCGTGAGACATCAACCTAACTAACTTCAAATCTTTTATGGAAACACAAGAGTTGATGTTGGAGCCATAACCAGATGGAACTTTCATACTTCGTAACGATTCACACAGAATTTACTTTTCTTTTCTAGACAACGTATGACATGCTGGGGGCAAATATATTCTTTTTCCCTTTGATTGTGGATGCAAATCCTGATGTATACCCATCAACTCCAAGTCCATACGTGAGTTTAGGCCATCCTTAGTCTTCCCGGGTATGTTTAAGAGTGTACCAACCAAACTGTCGCACACGTTTTTCTCCACATGCATTACATTAATGCGGTGTCTTACATCAAGCTCCCTCCAATATGGCAGGTCAAAAAACACTGACTTTTTCTTCCAGTTGTTTTATGTCGGGTGCTGTTTTTCACACTTACCACACTGCATGTTGACTTCTTTCACCTTTTTATATGTCTGGCGACCAGATAGTGGTGGAGGAGCCATTTCAAAGTCTTAGGCACCGTTAAACGACTTCTTCAACCTCCGAAACGGATGATTCGCTTTAAGAAACCTTCAATGTCGAAGATAAACATTTTTCCTACCATGGTCCAACCGCACAGAACTAGTCCCCTCCTCACATACTGGACAAGCTTTATGACCTTTCACGCTATACCCGGATAAGTTACCATACGCTGGAAAGTCATTGATCGTGCAAAAGAGCATGGCACGCAATTTGAATGACTGCCCGGTAAACCCGTCAAACACATCAACCCCGTCTTCCCACAACCTTTTGAGGTCTTCAACCAATGCAGTTAAATATACATCAATGTCGTTGCCCAGTTGTCGTGGACTAGAAATCATCATCGATAACATGACATATTTCCACTTCATGCACAACCATGGTGGCAAGTTGTAAACAAACAACAAAACAGGCCATGAACTATGGTTTGTGCTCAGGTTCCCAAATGGGTTCATGCCATCTGTGGCTAGTGTAAGCCTAACATTTATTGGTTCATGGGCAAATTCTAGAAAAATTGTATCCATTTTCTTCCATTACGATCCATCGGCCGGATGCCTAAGTAGTCCATCAATAACCCTTTCATCAGTATGCCATCTTACAAGTTTTGCATTATCTGCATTGGCAAACAGACGCTTTAGTCTTGGAACTATAGGCAGATACCACAACACCTTTGCAAGAGACCCTTTAGTGCATACCTCATCAGAATCCGCCTCATTCTTCTTATACCGTGACACCCCACACCTAGGACATCGATGCAGCATTTCTAACTCACCCGGAATAATACATAATCATTTGGGCATGCATGTATTTTCTCACACTCTAAAACCTATAGGACATAACACCTTTTTGGCCTCATAGTTACGGTTCGGCAAGGTGTTTCCAACTTGGAGCATTTCTTTCAACAGCTTCAGTAAGTCAGTAAAACTTTTATCCGTCCACCCGTTTATGGCCTTCAAATTAAATAATCGTAAAACTGCTGATAACCTCTTGAGATTGATGTAGTTTGGATACAACGGCTGCTTAGAGTCCTCGCACAGAGTCGTATATACATGAGCTTTCTTAAAACCTTCTACCCCCACATCACGGATCATATCCTCGAGTCGGTCATCCATGTCGACATCGGTGTCATGCATCGAGCTTCGATTTTCAGTTTGAGAGCTATTACTTGGCACCACCACATCTTCACCATGCCATATCTAACGTGTATAACTACGTAGAAAACCGTCACACAGTAGATGTTCTCGCACCTCTTCCAAGTCTACCCGACGCAGGTTCAAGCATTTAACACAAGGGCAAAAATACTTTCCATTCACCTCCATTGCATTCCTCGTTACGAATTCTATAAATGATTCAACTCCCCCTCGTACTCTAGACTTAGGCTTGATGCAGTTATCCAACTCCGATCCATGCCAACTGTTTACAAGGTGCTATGATCAACCTCACTTTTTCTTCAAAGGTGGTGGTCCTATACCCATTCAGGATGACAATTGTTTTTATACGTTATTCATATATACAGGTTAGGAGTTATTTTAAAATTTGATGAAATTTCGATAGCATTTCGCATTAGTCACTAAGTACACAAAATGAGAGTGGTCAAATATGCACCCAAAGAACAACACAAATATGCACCCAGAGAACAACACAAAATGCAAGGTACCGAAAGTTTATCAAATTTTAAAATAACTCCTAACTTGTACATACTAACAATGACGTATAAAAAATAATTGTTCATCCCAAACTGTCCAAACGGACAATTCAAGATTCAACACAAACGATGACATTAATTAATTTAATGACCATTTTTGTCGAATCTCAAACGGGGAACTACGGTTCACTCATGCACAGCAACTTTCATACTACGAGCCTATGAGTTTGCATGATTAACAACCACACACATACAACAATAATAGAAATAACATTATATAATAGCAACCAACAACAACAGAAATAAAATAAATAATAATTTAGTTAACTTTTTTCCTAAATTAGTATGATGTTTCTAATTTGTGTTATTTTGAAGTAGAAGTATGGTCTTGGAGTATGTATTATTGATTATGGATTATGATGTTGGTTTATAAGACTTTTAAAGAAACACTCGATCAAACTCACTTGTTCACTTAAGGGCATTTGGGCTTTAAAGAAAACAATTTAGTGCATTTGATCCTAATTTCATTTGCAGCTCCCTTATTTGTCCCTCTTCTCAATCGCTCTATTTCACCCTTCATTTACCATGTTAAGCAACAATGTAAGGATTTGTTTTCTTCTTCACCACTAAATGATTTTATCAAAACTTTAGTACTACCAATGTAAGGATTTGTAATGTAAGGATTTGTAATGTAAGGTTTTGTAATGTAAGGATTTGTTTTCTTCTTCACCACTAAACAATTCAAAGAAACACTATCAAACTCACTTGTTCACTTAAGTTCATTGTATGAGTTCTGCACTTTAGTCCCGGACATTTTAAAAATATAGTTTGGTCTCTGACTTTACAAAACCACTTTCCATTTTAAACATTTATAGTATATAACAATGAATAAAAAATAATGACAGAAATTACAAATATCATACTAACAGTTAACAACACAGAGGCAGGATTAACCAAACTTAATAACACACAGGCAATGTCAAATAATGATAGAGACAGAGACAGAGACAAGCTTAACCAAACTTAATAATAACACAGAGACAGAGACAAGCTTCGTTCACCTTGAACAATGAAATAATACCCACACACACAGAGACAACACATCCATTCAGGTTCGAGTATACGCAAGTGAAAACACACATAAATAGGTTCCACAAACAATGATAGACCATAACAATGAAGTAGACCAGCAGTGAATGAAGAAGAAAGGTAATGGAGCACTTACAAGAAAATGGTGCGAAGATGACAACAGCACGAAAGGAAGAAGGAACAAGTGAACGTAGAAGCCCACGACCAGCAAAGAACAAACTCAAGGCAAAGAGGAGAATGAGGAAGAAGACGACAATCAGCGCGAAAGAAGAAGAGAAAGTGAAAAAAGCTTGAAAGGCGCGGCTTTTGAAGTTTTAGAAAGGATGTATATTTATATTCACGGTTAAACAAAAAACTGTGGATACATGTTAACTATATCACTACGGTTACGACCCCAGTCGTGGATAAATATTAAATCTATAATCACAGTTATAGAAGCAACCGTGGATATACAGTACCCAGTTATTAAACCTAAGACCTGAACTATATATCCACGGTTGGAAATACAACCGTCATTATAGACATTAATATATATCCACGGTTAACATCATAACCGTGATCATACCCATGAATATATAGTCACAGTTGTGCACATAACCGTGGATATATATTTCAGGTACTATATATCCACGGTTGACTTCTCAACTGTGAATATATATTGATGGGTACGATCACGGTTATGATGTTAACTGTGGATATATAGTTTTCTCTGATTATAACGTTCACATTATAATTTCAAAAATGCTACCGCGCATGTTTTTATCACTGATCCTCTTCAACCCGTGAATATATCCTATTGTTATATCCAATTTTTGCACTAGTGTAGGGGCATTCCCCTAAGTCATTTACTTTCTACCAAAAGGCCTCAGGTACCCACTCCTAAGCTATCGTATTTCTCAATTAAAGCCCGGGGCATCCTCCCATCATTTATTTTCTATCAAAGCCTCAAGTACTGATTCCTAGGCTATTCTATTTCTCAATTAAAGCTAGGGGCACCCCCCCATAATTTATTTCATATCAAAGCCTGAGGTACCCATTCTAGGCTATTTTATTTCTCAACTAGGGTAAGGGGCATCCCCCAAGTCATTTATTTTCTGTTAAAAAGCCTCAGGCATCTTTCCCTAGGCTGTTTCAATAAAAACCAGTCAGGGGCATCCCCCAGTCATTTATTTCCCATTAAAGCTTTAGGTACCCACTCATAGGCTATCCCATTTCTCAAGTAGAGCCAGGGACATCCCCAATCATTTACTTTTTTCAAAGCTTCAGTTACCCATTCCTAGGCTGTGTTATTTGATCAGAAAAACATTGGGGCAATCCCCTATGTCATTTATTTTCTTCCACAGCCTTAGGTACCTATTCCTAGGCTACTCAAAATGTCAGGGCAACCTCCCCTAAGTTATTTTTCTTCAAAGCTTCAGGTACCTATTCCAAGGCTGTATCCTCTGATCAAAATGTGTCAGGGCCATCCCCGCGTCTTATTTTTCTTCAAAAGAAAATGCTTCAGATGAAGGCATCATCATCCTAAATCGCCAGAGCTGTCACTCTTGTTGTATTTCCCAAGTTATCCCTATTTTACTATTATCAAAGTTGACACCTTGCTTCATTCTCCAAGTTATAGAAATTGGCACTGCTAATGGTTTTCCTCAATGGCTAAAGAGAACAGTATTTGGAAATAGTGTTCACGTCTTTACATCATTTCCACTTCAAAAACATGAAGAGACTTTGTGTTTTTCTCACGGAAAAAAGTAAAGAGAGGCATTTGTGAACACCTCTTTTTATCCGGCTAATTTATCTTGATGACGAACAACACCTTAAAGAATAATTGTAGACTCAAGATCAAACATACATAATTTAATTATGTTTGATGATAAGAAATTTGATGAACAACCAAGGATTTGAGTCAAAGCAATTACAAAGGATTAAAATAAGTGAAAAATGTTCATCCAAGTGCCTAGGGATCAAAGGAACCAAGCCATATGCAATTACATCTCAAAAAGGGTGAAACAATGCATGAAAAAGGAAGGAGCAGGTCTTTGAATTGATTCAATGAGATGGTGAATCGATTCATGCATTTTGGAAGCTCAAAATTTACAATTCAGAAAAGTTTGAATCAATTCAGGAAGTTGATTGATTGATTCATGCGTTGGAAAATTGAGTTATTTGAAGGTACAATGCAATGAATCTATTCATGAAAATGATGAATCTATTCATACATTTGATTTATTTGAAGTCATAGTGAAATGCATCAATTCATGAGAATGATGAATCTATTCATGAGAATGAATCTATTCATGAGAAGCATGAATCTATTCATGAGAATGAATCTATTCATGGGAATGATGAATCTATTCATGAGAATCAATCTATTTATAAGAATGAATCTATTCATGAGAACAATGAATCTATTCATAAGAACAATGAATATATTCATGAGAATAATGAATTTATTCATGAGAATGAATCTATTCATGAGAATGAATCTATTCATGAGAAGCATGAATCTATTCATGAGAGTATGAATCTATTCATATGTCTGATACTCTTAAAAAATCAGGAAATTAAGCCTTGAATCTATTCAAGATGTGCCTGAATCTATTCATACGCTATTAAATGTCAAAATACACTAAATGAATCTATTCATGGTGAAAATGAATCTATTCATTTAGTTGAAAATTAAATTTTGAATTTAAATTGGAGCCTCAGAAGTTCAAGTGCCAACCTTACATCGCATTATCATTTTCCCACATTGAACTATGAAATTATTGGAGCACTAAGCAGACATACGCCCCTTACTTCCATTATCTCAAGTTGAAAGCATCAAAAAGATTATTAAATTACAATAGCCACGCCAATTCCTTGCTATAAATAGAGGAACTCTTGGAGGAATTTGACATACCAACAAAGTGAGAAGCATTTCCTCCTCTATTCCTTCTTCTTCCCTTCTCTCTAAATTAACGAAGAGAAGCAGTTCCTCTTCAAGTCTCCATTTCTTCCCCTTTCTTCTATTAGGCAAGAAGCTTTCCTTAGTCAATTAAATTTTTTATTTTTTTATTTTCTAAGAGTTAATTTACAAAAGAAAAATAAAAATGTTTTTGAGTATTTAAAATTACAAGTTGTATATTTACTTTATTGAGAATCCATGAACTACGTGACCCTAATTTCTCGAAAGCTCGAGAATACGTAGAAGCGGGAATCAATTCTTGTCGGGCCCACTTTCACTTTCTTTTTATATTTGTTTTACCTCAATTAAATTTAAAATTGTTTTATCATGAGAAAGTTAATTTAGATGAGACGTCTTGTTAACCTTTTCAATTTTTTAATATGTTGTTATTCTTTAAATAATAATATTTTAAATGGGATTAATTTAGATGACACATCTTGTTGATCTCATCATATTTCCTAATATTTTCAATATATTCTATTTTTCTTATAGAAAGGGGTTAATTTGGATGAGACGTCCTGTTAATCTTTTGTTTTGATTAATTAACTTTATTTTATCTTATCTTATTTAACCTTATTTTAATCTCTATTTTGTGTTATAATTTAAGGTTAATTTGGATGGGACATCCTGTTAATCCTTACTGTTGTGACCGGGATCGCGGCGGCGCGGCCGACCCTTTGAAAAGATGAAACAAATAAAAACAGGGAGTCGCCACCAACGTTTTTATCCATAGGAAAAACATTAGAAAAAACTTTAACAAGGCACTGGTTAAAAAGAGTGAGATTTGAATTCGGGAGTCGGTTACGAGTAGGGAAGGTATTAGCACCCTACATCGCCTGTTAAAAACAGTACTGTCGCAACCTGGATCGCGACGGCGCGGCAAAAAAGAAAAGCGTATCGAATGAAACAGGGAGTCGCCACCAACGTTTTTATCCATAGGAAAAACATTGGGAAAAAACTAAGTTCAGTAAAGCACTGGTTTAAAAAATTGAAATCCAAGTTCGGGAGTCGGTTACGAGTAGGGAAGGTATTAGCACCCTACATCGCCTGTCAAAGACAGTACCAAGATTGAAAGCACAATATAAATAGCCTTAAATAAAACATGGTTTCTTCCCTTTTTATCTTTATTTTGAAAACGATAGAATGGAGTGGGAGAACTGTACAAACATAGAATGTCGAAGCGAGGTCAATGGAACGTTTCATTTGAATTAAACTCGACTTCGATATGAGACAGAGAGGGGAAGGGAATGCTAATAAGGCGTTACGCCTAAATTAGACATTCTCGGAAAAAAACAGGGATAGGAAAGAGATAAGCCGGACGTCTTGTCCTAAGTATCCCTTCCCTATGAATTATGGCGAGGCTTGAGCAAAAACTAGGGGGAAATCAACAAGACGTCACGTCTAAATTGATTTTCACGGAAGCGACCAAAAAGAAGAACATTTATGAAAGAAACATGAAAGTGAGGAAATAAATCAAAAAAAAAAGAAATAAGAAAGATGGGCCCGACAGGAGTTAAAGTCCTGCTCCTACGTATTCTTGAATTATCAAGAAATCAGGGTTACGTAGTTCTAAGTATTATTATTTTTAGGAAGAAATCTGAGTGATGTTGATGAATGTCATTGAAGTGAAAAACTTGTACAAGGCGAAATTCTTCGCACGTGCACGAATCCTAAGAGGGTTGTGTAGACGGGAGTGTTCCCGTACGACACTATTTTTTTAAAAAAAAAAGAAAAAAAGGATTTTTAGACTGGAAAATAAAACATATACAAAATCACTTATTTTTATTATATGTGCTTGTTAGGGAAAAGGACAAAAATATTAACAGTGTAAACTATGGCACACAGACAACCATAACCAACAAATAGCGAACTGACAGGAAAATAAAAGACTGAAAGTAAAAGAAATAAGGAACAGGGTGGAACCGGTGTGATGGGCTCAGAACCGATGTGCGAGTCAAACGCAGTGACGGTGTCTGACTGATTCCGGACTCACACGCGGTGTGATGGCCTCAGAACCGATGTGCGAGTCAAACACAGTGACGGTGTCTGACTGATTCCGGACTCGCACGCTAACGGGGACAGTGGACCGGTGTTAGATCCAAATCTTGAAAACTGAAAACGCGACCGGTGTTGTGGGAAGTTGATCCGAAGTTACTGGATACTATGTAAAGACGATGTGGAAGAGCAATGAAGGCAGTAACAGGGCGAGGCAGTGAAGAACTGGAACGGGGTGGACTCTGTGTGAGGACGGTGTGAGTACGGGGTAGGGGCGATGAAAAGGGCAATAGCTTTGAGTACTGAGAATTTCCAAGCTTCCCAAAGCCAAAGGACTTATATTGGTGATTATGGCAGATTACTAGTTTCAAGTGAGGAGGGATCTTCAGAAGGTTTCGAAGAAATCAGAGAGAATTTTGAGGAAAGTTTCCTTGCCAACCAGCCCCTTTGAAAACGCAACCCCCATAGCTTCTTTGGCTGGGGCATTTATAGGGCCTTGAGGCCATGGGCTGAGGGTTTGGGACAGCCAGAATTCCCACTCACCCATACGCGTAGTGGTGTGCAAGCCTGGCCATTAACTGTTCGTGGGGGACAGGATTTCAGCATGGCATTTTTAATTGTCCACTTCCGCCTCCCCCTGTCTGCCACTTTTGGGGAGTGCGATTCCAGGTCATCGTGCACAAACTTCCGACCTCGTCCATCCGTTGTCAAATCTGTGACATCGGCTAGCGAAGATATCGGTTGGACGGAGTCTCCCATTGATCCGATGTGGTATCTTAAGAACCTTTACCTGTGTCTAACACCGGTTGAGCCTTTCAATGTAATCACAGGGGCGGTGTTCTAATTCCTAGTCCAGATCCACTACCAGCCGGTGTGCCTATTTTTGATCTGATCCCTTTCCGGTGTTAATTTGGGCCTTGTCCGGTGTTGCCAGTTTTAAGGCCGGGTCCGGTGTTATAACAATTTAGGCCGGACTGAAAGAGGTGTTCACAGGGGCGGTGTTCTCCCTCCTAGTCCGGATCTACTACCAGCCGGTGTGCCTATTTTTGATCTGATCCCTTTCCTTGGGGCCGGACTGGCCTGTTATTCTGTTGTCAGGCACACGACATCGGTCCGGTGTTAATTTGGGCCTTGTCCGGTGTTGCCAGTTTTAAGGCCGGGTCTGGTGTTATAACAAATTAGGCCGGACTGAAAGAGGTGTTCACTGGTTCGGTGTTCCCTCCTTTTGGAATTTGGACCGGTTATATTTACATTTGGGACCGGTGTCCTTTCCATTTGGGTCGGACCGAAATAGGTGTTCACAGATGCCCCTCTTTACTCCTTTTTCACAAGAGAAATACGGAATCTTCGTATTTCCGAAGTGAAAAGGGAGTAAAGACATGAACACTGATGTAGGGGATAAATGGGACCCATCAACCGGACATCGTCCTCGCAAAGTATAGAACCTCGGATTAGTGCATCATGACCACCCCGTCCTCAACTTTTGTTCCCTTTTGAATGACCGGTGTATTGTGCATGACATCGGCCTTAGCAACTTAAACCCTGGATCCAATTCTATCCGAGGTAAGTTTCATGATACCGTTTGTTACGCCCCAAAGTAGTAACCGGTGTAACCACTGGGACACCGTCCCTTGTGACCTAATTCACGGTTCCTAGTTTACTCGATTTGAGGGTCATGACACCGCCCTTTGGACTACCACCCATGTCTTGGAATAGAGTGAACCTCTACCTAGCGTCCATATCGGATCAACACCTTTTTTTTTTTTTGAAGAATCAAGAGAGCTGTTTTTTTTTTCAAAAAGTGGTGTGTCGTCCCTTGGGTGACAGGAAGGCGAGAGTGGGGAGTTGCCCCTTTACTGAAGATAAAACATGGGGGGGTGGCCCTTGATTTGTAGAGAGATAAAAGGTGGGGAATTGCCCCTTGACTGACAGGAAAATAAATATGGGGTGTGACCCTTGGTTTGCAGAAAGATAAAAGGTGGGGGATTGCCCATTGACTGACAGGAAAATAAAATGTGGGGTGTGGCCCTTGGTTTGCAGAAAGGTAAAAGGTGGGGGATTGCCTCTTGACTGACAGGAAAATAAATGTGGGGTGTGACCCTTGGTTTGCAGAAAGGTAAAAGGTGGGGGGTTGCCCCTTGACTCACAGGAAAATAAATGTGGGATGTGGCCCTTGGTTTGCAGGAAGATAAAAGGTGGGGGATTGCCCCTTGACTGACAGGAAAATAAATATGGGGTGTGACCCTTGGTTTGCAGAAAGATAAAAGGTGGGGGATTGCCCCTTGACTGACAGGAAAATAAATGTGGGGTGTGGCCCTTGGTTTGCAGAAAGATAAAAGGTGGGGGATTGCCCCTTGACTGATAGGAAAATAAATGTGGGGTGTGGCCCTTGGTTTGTAGAAAGATAAAAGGTGGGGGATTGCCCCTTGACTGACATGAAAATAAATGTGGGGTGTGGCCCTTGGTTTGCAGAAAGATAAAAGGTGGGGGATCGCCCCTTGACTGACAGGAAAATAAATGTGGGGTGTGGCCCTTGGTTTGCAGAAAGATAAAAGGTGGGGGATTGCCCCTTGACTGATAGGAAAATAAATGTGGGGTGTGGCCCTTGGTTTGCAGAAAGATAAAAGGTGGGGGATTGCCCCTTGACTAACATGAAAATAAATGTGGGGTGTGGCCCTTGGTTTGCAGGAAGATAAAAGGTGGGGGATTGCCCCTTGACTGACAGAAAAATAAATGTGGGGTGTGGCCCTTGGTTTGCAAAAAGATAAAAGGTGGGGGATTGCCCCTTGACTGACAGAAAAATAAATGTGGGGTATGGCCCTTGGTTTGCAAAAAGATAAGAGGTGGGGGATTGCCCCTTGGCAAGAAAAAAGACCAGGGGAGATGCCCCAGTTTAGAATAGTTTGGAGGAATCTAGGAGGAACTGTCTCTTAATTGTAAGAGAATGGACCAGGGGGAGATGCCCCAGTTTTGAGAAGTGCAGTTCCATTGTTGAAGAAACTTGGGAAGTGCCAGTTTTGACGATTAGGGTTCCACTAGGAAGGAGAATTTGAGGCTCCAAATGACTGCTTGTTATAACAACCTGCAGAAAAGGGATAAGAATAGCAATGGCAAAGTAAATAGAGATCTGAGGAAGCTCCCCATGGAACCGTGATCTTTTGAGGCGACTCATGACCAAACAGAACGAACGAAGTAACTCCAACTTCAAAGAGTGTGTCAGGGTTCAAGTCTTCATAATAATCCCCTGAGGTGAGATTTGAGCAATAGGATCATCTTGCCCTACAACTTTAAATAATTATATTTTCATTTTATTTGATAAAGGGAAACACATGCCTTATCTGATTCATGAAATTCACGATATAAACACATATCGAAAAAGAGGTGAAATTTATTTATGAGTTGAGTAAGTACATAGAGAGCGAAGTAGGGAAAACAAAAGAAGTCTAATACACAAGTTGATAGTTGAGGGAACAGGGAAAACTCGCTGATCTCTTGGTGAACTCCTGAGGATAACGCACATCTTAAACCCCACATCATGACTTCAAGCTACCTCTTCGACTTTGCTTCTAGGAAAGCGATTCAGTCGTGACTTATATGCCCCAGTTTGGACTCGTACTTTTTGCATGGGAAGTCTCAGTCATACTGTCAGGATCTTGACCCTAATTTTTGCCTGAGCCGCCTTTTCAGGTTTTCGACTCACCGGGTCGCTCTAATTTCTGCCTAGGCCGCCTTTTCAGGTTTTCAGCCTAGCGAGCGTCTCTCTTTTTTTTTTTTTTGACATTATTTCCCTAAGAAAAGTATTTTTTGACCGCATCCGCATTTATGGGCATTGGCAAGTCTTCACCGTCCATGGTTGTGAGTATCAAGGCTCCCCCAGAAAAGGCTTTCTTCACTACATACGGACCTTCATAGTTAGGTGTCCATTTGCCCCGGTTGTCTTTTTGGATTGGCAAGATTTTCTTGAGGACTAAGTCTCCTTCCTGGAATTGTCGAGGTCGTACTTTCTTTTCAAATGCTCATTTCATACGCCTCTGATACAACTGTCCATGGCAGAGGGCATCCAGTCTCTTCCCCTCTATTAGGTTCAATTGGTCATATCGAGCTTGGACCCATTCAGCCTCTTTTAGTTCCGCCTCCATTATCACCCTAAGGGATGGGATCTCTACTTCAAAAGGCAGGACTGCTTCCATACCATAAACCAGTGAAAAAGGGGTTGCGCCTATCGAAGTTCGAACTGAGGTGCGATACCCGTGTAGTGCAAAAGGGAGCATGTCGCTCCAATCTTTGTAAGTTAGGACCATTTTCTGTATAATCTTCTTGATATTCTTGTTGGCCGCCTCGACTGCCCCGTTCATTTTTGGCCGATAAGGAGAGGAATTGTGATGACGAATCTTAAAGCTTTCACACAGTTCTTTTATCATCTTGTTGTTCAAATTTGTGCCATTGTCAGTAATGATCTGGCTCGGCAAGCCATACCGACATATCAATTCTCGCTTGACAAATTTGACTACAACGTTCCTTGTCACATTGGTATATGAAGCTGCCTCCACCCACTTGGTGAAATAATCAATGGCAACCAAAATGAAACGATGACCGTTGGAGGCTTTTGGCTCGATAGGTCCAATAACATCCATGCCCCACATCGAGAAAGGCCACGGCGCTGATAAGACATTCAAGGATGATGGAGGCGCATGAAGATGGTCAGCGTATATCTGACACTTGTGGCATTTTCGAACATAAGAGAAACAGTCGGCCTCTATGGTTATCCAATAGTATCCAGCTCTCAAGATCTTTCTCGCCATGGCATGTCCATTGGTATGAGTTCTAAAGGATCCTTCATGAATATCCGCCATGATCTTGCTTGCTTCAACAGTATCGACGCAACGGAGAAGGATAAAGTCATGATTTCTCTTGTAAAGCACATCACCATTCAAAAAGAAACCCATTGCAAGTCGTCTCAAGGTCCTCTTATCATTCTCTGTGGTACCCTCAGGGTATTCCTGAGTCTGTATATATTTTTTGATATCATAGTACCATGGTTTCCTATCCGACTCTTCTTCTATTGCTTAACAGTATGCGGGCTTATTGCGCCTTTCTACCTCAATGAGGGGCATATCACAGTCATTGCTCAATTTAAACATTGAGGCAAGGGTGGCCAAAGCGTCAGCCATTTGATTGTCATCTCGGAAGACATGGTGAAAAGTGATATCATCAAATTCCTTGATTAGTTCCATGATATAAGCTTGATAAGGGATTAACTTGCTGTCCCTAGTCTCCCATTCACCTTTCAGTTGGTGAATGATCAAGGCGGAATCCCCGTAGACTTCTAACTTCTTCACTTTTGCACCTAATGCGGCTTGGATCCCCAGAAAGCATGCCTCATATTCGGCTATGTTGTTAGTGCAGTCAAAACAAAGCCTAGCGCATACAGGGATGAATTCTTGATCTGGGGAAATTAGGATGGCACCAATCCCATGCCCAAGTGCATTAGAAGCTCCATCAAATCTCAAAACCCATTTGTCTTTCTGGGTATCTTCTTCATTAAACAATGCCAAGATATCCTCGTCCGGGAACTCAAAGTGCATGGGTTGATAGTCACTTATAGGTTGATGGGCTAAGTATTCCACCAAAACGCTCCCTTTTACGGCTTTCTGAGTGACATAGATTATGTCGTATTCAGTTAATAGAACCTGCCAACGAGCGATTCTTCCTGTTAAGGCCGGTTTTTCAAAGATATACTTGACAGGATCCATTTTGGAAATAAGCCAAGTAGTGTGGCTTAACATATATTGCCTTAAACGTCGGGCTGCCCATGCTAATGAACAACAAGTTCTCTCTAAAGCCGAATATCTCATTTCACAGTCAGTGAACTTTTTACTCAAGTAGTAAATGGCATGCTCTTTCTTTCCAGTCTCATCATGCTGACCCAATACACATCCCATAGATTCATCTAACACTGTCAGGTACAAGATCAGGGGCCTTCCAGGGGTCAGCGGTACCAATATCGGTGGCTCCCGTAAATACTGTTTTATCTTTTCAAAAGCCACTTGACAATCTTCATTCCATTGTGTCGGTTGATTCTTACGAAGTAACTTGAAGATCGGCTCACAAGTTGCCGTCAGCTGTGAGATAAACCGAGCAATGTAGTTCAACCTTCCTAAGAATCCCCTGACCTCTTTTTCTGTACAGGGAGGAGGCATTTCGAGAATCGCTTTGACCTTGTCAGGGTCTACCTCTATTCCTTTCTTGCTTACAATGAACCCTAACAGTTTGCCTGATCTTGCGCCAAAAGTACACTTGGCCGGATTCAGCCTGAGCTTATACTTCCTTAATCTTTCAAAAAGCTTTCTCAGATCAACAATATGCTCTTCGTCAGTTTTTGACTTAGCAATGATATCATCCACATAAACCTCTATCTCCTTATGCATCATGTCATGGAAAAGGGTCACCATTGCCCTTTGGTAGGTTGCCCCAGCATTTTTCAGACCGAAAGACATCACTTTGTAACAGAAGGTGCCCCATAAAGTGGTAAACGTGGTTTTCTCCATGTCTTCGGGTGCCATCCTAATCTGATTATACCCAGAGAAACCATCCATGAATGAGAAGATAGTATGTTGGGCTGTGTTATCCACCAGGACATCAATCTGTGGTAGAGGAAAATCGTCTTTGGGGCTAGCCCTATTTAAGTCCCGATAGTCTACACACATTCGTACCTTTCCATCTATCTTCGGGACAGGGACGATATTTGCTACCCATTGAGGGTATTTTGCCACTGCTAAGAATCCGGCATCGAACTGCTTTTTAACTTCTTCCTTGATTTTCAAGAGCATTTTGGGCTTCATCCTGCGTAATTTTTGCTTTATCGGGGGACAGTCTGGCTTTAGTGGCAATTTATGCTCAACAATGCTAGTATCCAGGCCAGGCATGTCTTGGTAAGACCAAGCGAAGATGTCGCAGAACTCTACTAACAGTTTAATTAGTTCTTGCCTCCGCTCCTTATTCAAGAAGGTACCAATCTTGACTTCTTTTCTATCCTCTTTATTCCCCAAATTAATAATCTCGACTATCTCCAAATAAGGCCGAATTTCTCTGTCCTCTTGTTCCAATAACCTTGTTAATTTAGGCGAAGGATCACAAACTTCCTCATATTCCTCATCAGCATAGTCAATCGGGTGGTCAAAGTCATGAAATGGGATTGCAAGCTCATTATTCTCAAGAGGATCATCTTTAGATCTGCGTTTATTCAGGTTATTACGATGAATAATAAAAATGAATAAGTAAAGGATAAAGGAATAAATGCAAAGATATGGAAAGCCAGAAGGAATGGAATTCAATACGCATTTATTTATGAAGACTGAAAATGATAAAAAACATATGTTTGCCCTTATTACAGAAAAAAATGCCTCAAAGCCTTAGGCATAGCAATGAGGCCAACAATTCGTTAAAGTCTTTTTCAATTACTTTGATAGAACATTTAAAGTTGTGGGTAGCTCGATGGCTTCCCAGTTACAAAGATCTCTGCCTGATGAGCACGGGATCACAAAGTTTCCACCTTCATAGGGATCATCTTCAATAGCAGCTATATGATCAGGGGGTACCAAACCAGCACTTCGGAAGCTCTGGTAGAGGTCACATAGGGGGACTTTAGCGATGCGGGGCTCTCGACCCTCTAAACGGGCAATCCTTCTCTCTTTCTTTTCTTCTACTATTCTTCTCCTGTCAGCAGCTGAAGGCTGGTATCCCAAACCATACCTGTCTTTATTGTCTGGCAGATGCAACAGTTTCATTCTTCCTTTTAAACTAAGCCCCAAGCCTTTCCCAGGTTGATATCCCCCTTGTAGCATCATTTTGGCCATCATAAGGGATGCATTCGGCATATGGGCTTTCATTCCTACACTTCTTTCTCCAACATATGTGGTATTTGCAATCTCCAGTGCTTGAAATGAAGTTTCAAGTGCTTCCTCTGCAGCCTCGATGTAGGGGGTAGATAGGGGTTTACTGACCAGAAAATCTTCCTCACCAGAAATGATAATTAGTTTATTATCAATAATAAACTTTAGTTTTTGGTGCAAGGTAGAGGGAACCGCTCCAGCTGAGTGGATCCAGGGACGGCCCAACAAACAGCTATAGGCAGGCATAATGTCCATCACTTGGAAGAGGATCTGGAAAGTACATGGCCCTACTTGAATTGGAAGCTCAATTTCACCTATCACCTCCCTCCTAGTGCCATCGAATGCTCTTACCACCATAGAGCTCGGTTTCATATAGGTTCCATCAAAAGGGAGCCTGGCCAATGTAGATTTTGGCATGACATTTAACGACGACCCATTGTCGACCAGCACCTTTGCCAATATGTGATCTCGATACTTCACTGAGATATGGAGGGCTTTATTATGCCCCATTCCCTCCGCGGGTATCTCATCATCTGTGAATGACAGATAATTATCAGCAGCGATGTGCCCCACTATTCCTTGGAACTTATCAACGGTGATATCGTGAGTGACGTGAGCCTTATTAAGCACTTTCATCAAAATTTTTCGGTGGGGCTCAGAGTTCAGCAAAAGTGATAAAAGGGAAATCTTCGCCGGGGTATTGTTCAACTGGTCTATCACCTGGTACTCACTCTGGCGAATAAATTTCAAAAACTCTTGAGCTTCCTCATCAGTCACAGCTCTCTTGATTTCCTCATCAACGCCCCCTTTGACTATCTTGGCTTTTCCACTACCACCAGTTCCACTCACTGGAGTCGGTTCCTTCCTTGATTCCGATGGATAGTAAACTCGACCACTCCGGGTCACCCCTCCTATCCCTGATATGTTTGACAGAAATGAGTCGTTCATTTCTGGGCTTTCAACTGTTACCTCCACATTATATTTCCATAGAACCGCGTAAGAATCTTTGAATGCAAAAGGAGCGGGTGTCTGGATTATGACAGGCTGATGCGCAGGGCTTATAGTCTTTGAGGTGTTCTTGGTGCAGTAAATTACCAACGGTTTAGGAACGGACATTCCTGTTTCCCCATGTACCATGTTTACCTCATCAGAGACATTCGCCACAAGCTCTTCACCTCTTTCCACAGCATTAATCTCAGGACCTTGATGGTTGGGCAAGGGATTTGTAGTCACATTTGGCATTCCTTCCTTAAAATTTAACCAATTGGCTTTGATCAAATCTCGCACTCTATATTTCAAGGCCATACAATTTTCCGTGGAGTGCCCAGGTGCCCCAGCATGATAATCACACCAGGCGTTTGGATCGTATCCCCTAGGGTATGGAGGTTCCACTGGCCTAGAAGGACAAGGGACTGCAAGGGAGTATCGAATAAGGTGAGGTAGAAGTTCAGTGTATGTCATAGGAATAGGGTCGAATTGGACTGGTGTCCGGTCATTATTTGTTCTCCTTTGGTTTTGGTTGGGATTAGGTGGTTACGGCCATTGTTGTAGAGGATTGTACTGGGCTGGCTGCGGATTCGGTGCCCTGGCAATGGGCGGACGGACGTGGGGTTGTGGAGATGCGGGATAGGGGATCTGGTTATGGGTAGTGGCGGCCATATGGGGGTATGGAGTATGAGGGAAGTGATTGGTATGTTGAAAAGTGGTAGAGCCAAATAGTCTGGGCTGAGCTCTCCCCTGGTCATAAGAGACAGAGTTGGTTTCCCCATCTCTCTTTCTTACCTCACCTGGTGCTGATCTTTTTGCAGTGGGTGCCCCAAATGGGTTTTTGGAAATCTTTCCCGTCCTTAGACCACTCTCTATTCTCTCTCCAATAATCACAATGTCAGAGAAATTGGATGAAACACTGCTGATCATCTTATCGTAGAAAGGTGGTTGGAGAGTGTCAATAAACATGGCTACTACCTCTCTTTCAGAGAGTGGAGCATCTACTTGCGCGGCTATCTCACGCCAGCGCTGCGCATACTCCTTGAAAGTCTCATTATCCTTCTTTGTCATGTTTTGGAGTTGAATTTTATCAGGCGCCATGTCTAAGTTATACTTGTACTGCTTCAAAAAGGCATCAGCCAGATCTTTCCAACAGCGAATACGGGTTCGCTCCAAATGAGTGTACCAAGTGAGTGCAGCCCCAGCTAGGCTGTCTTAAAAGCAGTGTATCAACAGCTTATCATCAGAGTCATGGGAGGCCATCTTTCGGCAATACATCGTAAGATGATTTCGAGGGCAAGTCACTCCTCGATATCTGTCAAAGTCTGGCATTTTGAACTTTGGTGGAATAATGACGTCTGGGACTAAACAGAGTTCAGAAGCACTTGTTAAGCCAAGGCCTTCCACACCTTCCACAATTCGTAGTCGCTCTTCCAGGATTTCTATCTTCCCTCTTTGCTGGGACTCTATGGTTGTGCCATGATCAACGACCGGATTCAACTTCTGGGTCACATCCCGCGGGTTGGCAGTGTAAGGATTCATGTATCCATACGGGTAGCCGTAATATGGGTAGTAGGGTGTTGTCGAATGAGGTTGGTTCACCAGGTTAATGTTTTGTGCCGGCTCCTGTGATTGGGCTGTTGCTTGGGTAATGGGAACTGGTTGAGCTGTTTGGGCGGTTTGAGTCTGGGTTGCTTGAGCCGGGATGGTTTGAGTTTGAGTGACTTGAGTTTGAGCTTGGGCGGTTTGAGGACCTAAGGCTTGGTTGGCTGGTGGCATGGGTGTTTGGATAGAGTTTAGAATTTGGAGGTTTGTCCATTGTAGGGCATTGCCATCTTGGGAATTGATTAATAGAGGAGGGAAATATCCTGGAGGCAGGCCGTACGGTGGAAAGGGTACAGGGCTACCGTCTGAGCCAATGAAAATGTGTGGTGGCGTATAGCCATGAGGCCTGGCGTGGGAATCAGTGGGCTGATTGGGATTCCCAACATTAATAGTGAGGGGAACTGCCGTGGGATTTATAACCTGGCTTGATGTCAGACCCTCGTTTCCCGCAGAAGGCCCCTCTTCAGTGACCCCTTTTTCCAAGAGCTTCGTTAGTTCTGCAATCTGTTCCCTTAGCTGATTATTCTCATTCTTGAGGTTCTCATTCGTTTGTTCTGTCTCAGCCATGAGCTTCCTCTGTAGTCAGGTTCCGTAAGGGTGCGTCCTCGTGTTGCCTTTAGAAAGGAACACAAAAATTTAGAAAAGATAAGTGAATTAAAGAAAAAATTAAGTGAAATGAGATTACGCGGGAAGCAATGTTGGAACTTGACGGATCCTTCGACTGTTCCTCAGAACGTCACGTTCAAAAGTACTAAGTAAAGCATTGAATGGAAATTAACATGAGATAGTTGTGAAGACAAAGGAATCCATTATCTCGAAAAGAGTACATTATTTCCATAAAGTGCTGAGTTACAAAGCGGGAAAATAAATCAGTCATCCCTAGCTCAGGCAATCATTTCCCTCATTTTACAAATTCGTCCTCTGCAGTAATTTAAGAACGTTGCAATTTCTCTAGGAGTATTGACAGGGTTGGCCATTCCTTCCGCTTGTTTGAGTAAAAACGGGAGATCTTCTAGAGTCCCGTTAGCCAGGTACGCCAGCTTAGCAAAGCGATCCATCCATAAGTGAACAGTTTCATTTTGTTCAGCTTCCGAGAGGCGTATGGTCTCTTGACAATCTTGTTCAATGTTCATGGCGCATTGTCGTTCCCTATTTATCTCTTGCTCGCAAGCCTTTACCACTTCATTGAGCTGTTGTTCCAATTTGTGGACTTGTGTCTGTAGGAGCTCTTTTTGCACCATGATATTCCGCTCATTTTCTTTTGATTGCGCCAGCATATCCTTCAGAAGATGTTTCTCAGCCAGGATGGTATCACTTTGCTTGTTTTTCATTTTTAGTTGAGAATTGGCCGCTTAAAGACATTGGTCTTGTTTTATCATGTAGCCTTCATCAATCTTTCGTTTCTTTCTAATCTCTTCAACGGCTTGCTTGTTCTCCAGGTTCTCCCTTTTCTGAAGGGTGTATTCTTGCTGACATCTCAATAAGTCTTCCTCTAGCTTCTTGTTCTTGGCAGCTAACTCTTCTATTTTGGTCTTTAGCGCCTTGGTTGCTTCATCCTCCGCAACAAGTGATGGAGCAGGAGGATTTCCCTGGAGATGAGGGGGACTTCTGAAGGGTAATTTAACAATAGAGACCCTATTCAGGATCCACTCATAATATTCTTCTCTGACAGCATGGCTTCGGGCCCCCAGCTCTCTTCCCTTTCGGTGGACTTTCTTCCATGCATTCGCTATATCCCGAATGACAAAGACACAGCTTCCCTTCGAGTAATATGAGATGAAAGGAGTGAGAGACTCTTCATCAGGTGGTCCAAGCAAAGGATAAGCTAGCTGACGCTTGGCTATGATGGGATTATAGTTGATACATCCTTACGTACCAATAAGGGGAACATTTGGGTAATTTCCACAGTGATGAACAATTGATTCAACTTCCAACCATTGGGGATACCATCTAACTTTCTCAGCTGTGAGCCCTACAAGGTGATTGGCCCACTCACGCCCACTTTTCACTGTTAATTGACATAGCTTCAGATCAGAAACCGGACATTCGGCCCTACAGACTTGGTGGAAAACGTGCGATGTGAGCCATACATACAAAACAGGTAAACAACAAACAACCCTTTTTCCACCTTGTGTGTGGCAGAAATCCATGGTGCAGTACACGTTTGCCAATACAGCCGTGACAGGATTCTCAAGCCTGTGCTTGCGAGCTAGGAATACGGCGATAGCATCATAATCCACATAATTATCAATGTTGGGGAACAAAACAACGCCATAGATGGTAATAGCTAGAGCATCCATAAAGGCTTCCCAATCTTCCTTTTCTTCCAGGACCTGCATATGTTTCTCGAGAAATTCCCGAGTGAATCCGGGGATCTGATTTCTATTTAGTTGTGCATCCCTTAAGGTGTCGGGACGGATCTTCAGAACACGGGCGATGGAAGCAATAGTTGCATGATGGTCAAGATGACGATAAGGTATCTGTCCTTCCAAAGGCATCCCCAAGATTTGTTCAAATTCTTCAATAGATGGGGCCAACTGAAAGTCTCTAAATGTGAAACATCTGAGAGGTGGGTCATAGAATTGTGCTAAGGGAGTGATCGCCTCAGTTTGCACTTCCACTTCTAACAACTTCAGAATCCTTCCATACTTTCTTGTAAAAGCCATTTTCTGTGCCAGGTTTAATTTTCTTCCCATTGTTTGCAGACTACCCATGTCAATCTTCTTGGCCTTAAGGTGCAATACTTTCCTTAACTTGGTCACATTTGTGTCACAACTATCAGATCTCATGTTAATTTCCATATCGTTCAAAGGTACCCGCTAAGTTCCAAACAGCTTCCTGCAAGAGCAAAGAGAGAGAGAAAAAGAAATCAGTTTCCGTTATGTTTTGTGAACCACTACTTCTTTATTAATTTATCGGATAACACTTTCAGTTTGAGAAGTAGCGGTCGGCAAAATTCATGTGAAACTAAAGTCGCATGGGTTATGGATCTTCCCAACGTCATCAATATCTGTTTGAATAGAATTTTGTTTTTATTTTTGTTTTGACGATTGGGAAGATCTATAACCCAGGACCCATAAGTACACAAAAAGAGAGGGGGAACTGCTTACTTGTTAAAGGATTACTATTTTTTAGAAAGAGAAATGATTCACCCTTTTTTGGAATAAAGTAACCCTTTAAACATGTAAGCAGTTCATCAATTTTGGATTTAAAGGGAAAGCGGGAAGGAGATAAGGTATAGTAAAGCCTGCCCTTTTGTGCCTTAAGCCAGGTTTTTCTGAAAGTCTTTTCTGGGACCTATAGCTTATCTAACAGTGGATTTCTCACATTGGGTGGCTTCCGCTAGACATCTAGGAGGTCACCAGAGCCAAGATCCTAATCATGACAGGGACGCAAACAGTGAGGAATTCACCAAGTGCGTATGTCATGAGAGGTCGAACTCTGGTTGAGGTTCTCACGAATACCGGATAGGAAGTACATCCCATACGATTCCGTTGCCAACCTCTCCTAACTTAAGCTTCATTTGGGGCCCGGGTATAGGGCGCCACTCATGGGTGTGTGCAAATAATTGTGAGTGTAGTGTGTGGAAGGGCAGTCCATACCTTATACCTTACCCATTCTGCACAAAGAACAAACACAGAGCAAGTATACAGAGTTGTCTACCCTAGGGTTCAATGTTTGCGGAAAAGTAACATGGTCTCCTACCCTAGGGTTCAATAAACATGCAAAATATAGACAACAAAACAAATAACAAGATACAATTAAAACAAGAACAAACATTCACAACAATTAACCGAAAATAAAACAAGGGGGAAGAAATCCAAGCTAACAAAGGCTATATAAAAAGAACATGCGCTTTCAATCAAACTGGCCTGACTCTCTTAAGCGTTCCCAGCGGAGTCGCCATCTGTCGTAACCTGCATCGCGACGGCACGGCGAAAAAAGAAAAGCGTATCGAATGAAACAGGGAGTCGCCACCAACGTTTTTATCCATAGGAAAAACATTGGGAAAAAACTAAGTTCAGTAAAGCACTGGTTTAAAAAATTGAAATCCAAGTTCGGGAGTCGGTTACGAGTAGGGAAGGTATTAGCACCCTACATCGCCTGTCAAAGACAGTACCAAGATTGAAAGCACAATATAAATAGCCTTAAATAAAACATGGTTTCTTCCCTTTTTATCTTTATTTTGAAAATGATAGAATGGAGTGGGAGAACTGTACAAACATAGAATGTCGAAGCGAGGTCAATGGAACGTTTCATTTGAATTAAACTCGACTTCGATATGAGACAGAGAGGGGAAGGGAATGCTAATAAGGCGTCACACCTAAATTAGACATTCTCGGAAAAAAACAGGGATAGGAAAGAGATAAGCGGGACGTCTCGTCCTAAGTATCCCTTCCCTATGAATTATGGCGAGGCTTGAGCAAAAACTAGGGGGAAATCAACAAGACGTCACGTCTAAATTGATTTTCACGGAAGCGACCAAAAAGAAGAACATTTATGAAAGAAACATGAAAGTGAGGAAATAAATCAAAAAAAAAAGAAATAAGAAAGATGGGCCCGACAGGAGTTAAAGTCCTGCTCCTACGTATTCTTGAATTATCAAGAAATCAGGGTTACGTAGTTCTAAGTATTATTATTTTTAGGAAGAAATCTGAGTGATGTTGATGAATGTCATTGAAGTGAAAAACTTGTATAAGGCGAAATTCTTCGCACGTGCACGAATCCTAAGAGGGTTGTGTAGACGGGAGTGTTCCCGTACGACACTATATTTTTTTTTTAAAAAAAGAAAAAAAGGATTTTTAGACTGGAAAATAAAACATATACAAAATCACTTATTTTTATTATATGTGCTTGTTAGGGAAAAGGACAAAAATATTAACAGTGTAAACTATGGCACACAGACAACCATAACCAACAAACAGTGAACTGATAGGAAAATAAAAGACTGAAAGTAAAAGAAATAAGGAACAGGGTGGAACCGGTGTGATGGGCTCAGAACCGATGTGCGAGTCAAACGCAGTGACGGTGTCTGACTGATTCCGGACTCGCACGCGGTGTGATGGCCTCAGAACCGATGTGCGAGTCAAACGCAGTGACGGTGTCTGACTGATTCCGGACTCGAACGCTAACGAGGACAGTGGACCGGTGTTAGATCCAAATCTTGAAAACTGAAAACGCGACCAGTGTTGTGGGAAGTTGATCCGAAGTTACTGGATACTATGTAAAGACGATGTGGAAGAGCAATGAAGGTAGTAACAGGGCGAGGCAGTGAAGAACTGGAACGGGGTGGACTCTGTGTGAGGACGGTGTGAGTACGGGGTAGGGGCGATGAAAAGGGCAATAGCTTTGAGTACTGAGAATTTCCAAGCTTCCCAAAGCCAAAGGACTTATATTGGTGATTATGGCAGATTACTAGTTTCAAGTGAGGAGGGATCTTCAGAAGGTTTCGAAGAAATCAGAGAGAATTTTGAGGAAAGTTTCCTTGCCAACCAGCCCCTTTGAAAACGCAACCCCCATAGCTTCTTTGGCTGGGGCATTTATAGGGCCTTGAGGCCATGGGCTGAGGGTTTGGGACAGCCAGAATTCCCACTCACCCATACGCGTAGTGGTGTGCAAGCCTGGCCATTAACTGTTCGTGGGGGACAGGATTTCAGCATGGCATTTTTAATTGTCCACTTCCGCCTCCCCCTGTCTGCCACTTTTGGGGAGTGCGATTCCAGGTCATCGTGCACAAACTTCTGACCTCGTCCATCCGTTGTCAAATCTGTGACATCGGCTAGCGAAGATATCGGTTGGACAGAGTCTCCCGTTGATCCGATGTGGTATCTTAAGAACCTTTACCTGTGTCTAACACCGGTTGAGCCTTTCAATGTAATCACAGGGGCGGTGTTCTAATTCCTAGTCCGGATCCACTACCAGCCGGTGTGCCTATTTTTGATCTGATCCCTTTCCGGTGTTAATTTGGGCCTTGTCCGGTGTTGCCAGTTTTAAGGCCGGGTCCGGTGTTATAACAATTTAGGCCGGACTGAAAGAGGTGTTCACAGGGGCGGTGTTCTCCCTCCTAGTCCGGATCTACTACCAGCCGGTGTGCCTATTTTTGATCTGATCCCTTTCCTTGGGGCCGGACTGGCCTGTTATTCTGTTGTCAGGCGCACGACATCGGTCCGGTGTTAATTTGGGCCTTGTCCGGTGTTGCCAGTTTTAAGGCCGGGTCTGGTGTTATAACAAATTAGGCCGGACTGAAAGAGGTGTTCACAGGGGCGGTGTTCTCCCTCCTAGTCCGGATCTACTACCAGCCGGTGTGCCTATTTTCAATCTGAATCTGCCCACGAGATCGTCGTTTCTTACTTGGGCCGGACTCACTCGTTCTTTCGTTGTCAGATCCATGACATCAGCCATTAAGGGATTCAAACAACCGGTCCGGTGTTCCCCTTTTTGGAATTTGGACCGGTTATATTTACATTTGGGACCGGACTGACCAATCCTTCCGTTGCTAGGTGCATGTCATCGGCCATCAAGGGACTCCAACAACTGGTCCGGTGTTCCCCCCTTTTGGAATTTGGACCGGTTATATTTACATTTGGGACCGGTGTCCTTTCCATTTGGGTCAGACCGAAATAGGTGTTCATAAGTACCAAGATTGAAAATGCGCAACATGAATAGCCTTATAAGGGATGTATTATTTCTTCCTTTTTATTATTGCATTTTTTATTTTATTAAAAAAATGGAAGGAGCGGGCTGAACAAACGAATGTCGAAGCAAGGTCAACAGGACGTCTCATCCAAATTAACCTCGATCTTATTATAAACAGGGAAGGGAGAGGATGCTAACAAGGCGTCATGTCAAAATTAGTCATCCTTTAATCAAAATACGGGGATAAGAACGAGAGGGGATAAACGGGACGTCTTGTCCTAAGTATCCCGTTCCTTATGAATCATGGTGATGGTCAACCAAAAATGGGGGAAAATCAATAAGACGTCGCGTCTAAATTGACTTCTATGGAAGTGATGAAAACGGAACAACTATATAAACGAAAAAATAAAAGGAAAAATGGGCCTGACAGGAGTTAAATCTTGCTCCTACGTATTCTCGAATGGTCGAGAAATCAGGGTTACGTAGTTCTTGATAAAGGGTATGTAAGTGAAGCTAAATATTTCGTGGTGAGTAGACTTTAAGAAAAAAGGGGCACACAAGGTGAAGTTTTCCACACGTGTATGGGCTTTAGAGATAGTGTAGGCAGAAGTACATCTGCACGACATCGGCTAAGACAAAATTTACAGTGATCAAAATAAAATGTGAGAAATACTTGTCATTTTTTTTTTGTTATTATTACGAATCTAGGTGAGGGAAAATTCAACAAGAGAAGTTAAATTAACTGGGAAAGTAGATTCAACAGAAACTATAAACTTGATGAAAGAAATGGACCAAACAGTATGAAATATGCTAAAATGATAGAGGCGAAGAAAGATCGTAACCGGTGTGGAGTGGACCTGGGAGGAACCGGACTGCAGGTTGGAGCTGGCGTGGAATAAGCTCTGATAGATGATCTGCTAGTGCAAGCTAGTGTGGGCTGAAACAGCAGCGTGACTGGCAGAAAACTGGACTGGTGTGGCTATAACCAAAGTACAGTGTAGAGTCAGAGTAGGACTCAGTGGTGAAAATGTATTTTGATGAAGTTTAGAGTTTGAGAGAGGTGCCAACTTCGGCAGTAAGAAAACATAAAAGGGTCAATCCTTGGAGATAAAAGCTTGAGAGTGGTATGAAATAAAAGTGTCCACCCTTGGCAGTGAAAGAAACTTAAAAAGTACCCGTCCTAGGCAGTAGAAGAAATTGAAGGTGCCTATCCTAGGCGATGAAAGAGAAATTGAAAGTGCCCATCCTAGGCGATGAAAAGGAAATTGAAAGTGCCCATCCTAGGCAATGAAAAGGAAATTGAAAGTGCCTATCCTAGGCGATGAAAGAAATTTGAAAGTGCCCATCCTAGGCGACCAAAGAAAACTGAAAGTGCCCATCCTAGACGATGAAAGAAAGTTGAAAGTGCCCATCCTAGGCGATGAAAGAAAATTGAAAGTGCCCATCCTAGGCGATGAAAGAAAATTGAAAGTGCCCATCCTAGGCGATGAAAGAAAATTGAAAGTGCCCATCCTAGGCGACGAAAGAAAATTGAAAGTGCCCATCCTAGGCGACGAAAGGAAATTGAAAGTGCCCATCCAAGGCGATGAAAGTGCCCATCTTAGGCGATGAAAGAAAACTGAAGGTGCCTATCCTAGGCGATGAAAGAAAATTGAAAGTGCCTATCCTAGGCGATGAAAGAAAATTGAAAGTGCCCATCCTAGACGATGAAAGAAAATTAAAAGTGCCCATCCTAGGCGATGAAAGAAAATTAAAAGTGCCCATCCTAGGCGACGAAAGAAAATTGAAAGTGCCCATCCTAAGCGACGAAAGAAAATTGAAAATGCCCATCCTAGGCGACGAAAGAAAATTGAAAGTGCCCATCTTAGGCGATGAAAGAAAACTGAAGGTGCCCATCCTAGGCGATGAAACAAAATTGAAAGTGCCCATCCTAGGAGACGAAAGAAAACTGAAGGTGCCCATCCTAGGCGATGAAAGAAAATTGAAAGTGCCAATTTGGCACTTGAGGAAGAGTCCTTAAGAAGTGCAAGCTTTGGTGAATAAGGAGGAGTCTTGTGGAGTGCCAACTTTGGCGATCGTGATCCTACTGAAAAAAGAACTTGATTGAGTGGTCAAGACTCGACATGATTATTTGTTACAATAACCTATAGAGGAGAGTTAGTAGTACAAAGTAAAACAAATAAGAATCTGAGACTTCCCACAGAACCATGATCCTTACAGATTTACAGTGACTCGTGATTGAACAGAACAAATGAGGAAATTCTAACTTCAAAGAGCGTGTCTGGGCTCAGTCTTCATAATGATTGCCCAAGGTGAGATCGAGCAATAGGAGCATCTTGCCCCCACAACTTTAAATAATTATTTTTATTTTTTTAGATAAAGGAAAACACATGTCTTATCGTATTCATGATATTCACAACATAAACACTTATCGAAAAAGGGTAAAATTTATTCATGAGTTGAGTAGGTACAGGGAGAGGGAAGTAGGGAAAACAAAAGAATTCCAATACACAGGTTGATAATAGATGAAACAGGGAAAGCTTGCTGATCTTCTAGTGAACCTCTGAGGATAACGCGCCCCTTAAACCCGATATCATGACTCCAAGCTCACCCTTCGACTCTGCTTTTGAGAAAGTGATTTAGTCATGACCTATGCGCCCCAGTTCGGACTCACACCTTTTGCATGGGAAGTCTTAATCATACGGTCAAGATTTCGACTCTAATTTTTGCCTGAGCCACCTTTTCGGGTTTTTGACTCGCCGGGTCACTCTAACTCTTACCTAGGCTGCCTTTTTAGGTTTTCAGCCTAGCGAGCATCCTTTATTTTTTATTCTTCTTTTCTTGTTTTCTTTTTATTCTAATATTCTTTTTCTAGGAGAAGTATTTCTTGACCGCATCCGTATTTATGGGCATTGGTATGTCCTTACCATCCATGGTCGTGAGTATCAAGGCCCCCCTAGAAAAGGCTCTCTTCACAACATATGGTCCTTCACAGTTAGGTGTCCACTTGCCTCGATTGTCCTTTTGGATTGGCAAAATCTTCTTGACGACCAGGTCTCCTTCTTAGAATTGTCGAGATCGTACTTTCTTTTCAAATGCTCGTTTCATACGCCTTTGATATAACTGACTGTGGCAGAGGGCATTCAATCTCTTCCCATCTATTAGGTTCAGTTGGTCATATCGAGCTTGGACCCATTTAGCTTCTTCTAGTTTCACCTCTATTATTACCCTAAGGGATGGAATCTCCACCTCAAAAGGTACAACCACTTCCATATCGTATACTAGAGAAAACAGAGTTGCCCCTGTCAAAGTCCTGACTGAGGTACGATACCCGTGTAAAGCAAAAGGGAACATCTCGCTCCAATCTCTGTATGTCACAACCATCTTCTGTACAATCTTCTTAATGTTCTTGTTGGCTACAAGAACAACCCCATTCATCTTCGGTCGATAAGGAGAGGAATTGTGATGATAAATCCTAAAGCTTTCACACAGTTCTTTCATTATCTTATTGTTCAAATTCGTGCCATTGTCAGTAATGATCTGATTTGGCAAGTCGTACCGACATATCAATTCACGCTTGAAAAATTTGACCACAACGTTCCTCCTTACATTGGCATATGAAGCCGCTTCCACCCATTTGGTGAAATAATCAATGGCAACTAAGATGAAACGATATCCGTTCGAAGCTTTTAGTTCAATGGGCCCAATAACATTGATGCCCCACATTGAGAAAGGCGATGGTGCTGATAAGACATTCAGGGATGATGAAGGTGCATGAAGATGGTCAGCATATATCTGACATTTATGACACTTTCAAACATAAGTGAAACAATCGGCTTCCATGGTTATCCAATAGTATCCGGCCCTCAAGATCTTTCTTGCCATGGCATGCCTATTGGTATGAGTTCCAAAAGATCCTTCATGAATATCTACCATGATCTTGTTTGCTTCAACAGTATCGACATAACGAAGAAGGACAAAGTCCTGATTTCTCTTGTAAAGAACATCACCATTCATAAAGAAACCCATTGCTAGCCTTCTTAAGGTTCTTTTGTCATTTTCTGTGGCGCCCTTAGGGTATTCTTGACTCTGGATATATCTTTTGATATCATAATACCATGGTTTTCCATCCGACTCTCCTTCTATCACTAGGCAGTAAGCGGGCCGATTGTGTCTTTCTACCTCAATCAGAGGCATATCATGGTCGTTGCTTAATTTAAACACCGATGCAAGGGTAGCTAAAGCGTCGGCCATTTGGTTGTCCTCCCGGGAGACGTGGTGAAAAGAGATATCATCAAATTCCTTGATCAACTCCTTTATATGAGCTTGATAAGGAATCAACTTGCTGTCCCTAGTTTCCCATTCTCCTTTTAGTTGGTGAATAACCAAGGCGGAGTCCATGTAGACTTCTAACTTCTTCACTTTTTTATCTAACGCTGCTCGGATCCCCAGAGAGCATGCCTCATATTCGGCGATGTTATTAGTACAGTCAAAACAAAGTCTGGCGCATACAGGGATGAATTCTTTGGCTGGTGAAATTAGGATGGCCCCAATCCCATGCCCTAGTGCATTAGAAGCTCCATAAAATCTCAGCATCCATTTGTCTTTCTGGGTGTCTTCTTCATTAGACAATGTCAAGATATCCTCATCCGGGAACTCAAAATGCATGGGTTAGTAGTCATTTACGGGTTGATGGGCTAAGTAGTCTGCTAAAGCGCTTCCTTTTATGGCCTTTTGAGTGACATAGATTATGTCGTACTCAGTTAATAGGACCTGTCATCGAGCGATTCTTCCGTTTAAGGTAGGTTTTTCAAAGATATACTTGACAGGGTCCATCTTGGAAATCAGCCAAGTAGTGTGACGTAGCATATATTGCCTTAGACGTCAGGCTCCCCACGCTAATGCGCAACAAGTTCTTTCTAGAGTCGAATACCTCATTTTGCAGTCTGTGAACTTCTTGCTCAAGTAGTAAATGGCATGTTCTCTCTTTCCAGTCTCATCATGCTGCCCCAACACACAACCCATAGATTCATCCAACACTATTAGATATAAGATAAGTGGCCTTCCAGGAGTCGGCGGTACCAAGATCGGTGGCTTTTGCAAGTACTATTTTATCTTCTCGAAAGCAATTTGGCAATCTTCATTCCATTGTGCCGGTTGGTTTTTGCGGAGTAACTTAAAGATCGGTTCACAAGTTGCCGTCAGTTGTGAGATAAACCGAGCAATGTAGTTTAACCTTCCCAAGAAACCCCTGACTTCTTTTTCTGTACAAGGAGGTGGCATTTCGAGAATCGCCTTGACCTTGTCAGGATCAACTTCTATCCCTCTCTTGCTTACAATGAACCATAACAGCTTTCCTGATCTTGTGCCAAAGGTACATTTGGCAGGGTTTAACCTGAGCTTAAACTTCCTTAATCTTTCAAAGAGCTTTCTCATATCAACAATATGCTCTTCATTAGTTCTAGATTTAGCGATGATATCATCCATATAAACCTCTATCTCCTTGTGCATCATGTCATGGAAGAGGGTCACCATTGCCCTTTGGTAGGTTGCCCCAGCGTTTTTTAAACCAAAGGATATCACTTTGTAACAGAAGGTGCCCCACAAGGTGATAAATATGGTCTTCTCCATGTCCTCGGGTGCCATCTTAATCTGGTTATACCCAGAGAAACCATTCATAAACGAGAAGATGGTATGTTGGGCAGTGTTATCAACCAAAACATCAATCTGTGGTAGAGGAAAATCATCTTTGGGACTAGCCTTATTCAGGTCCCGATAGTCTATACATATTCGTACCTTTCCATCTTTCTTTGGGACAGGGACATATTTGCTACCCATTGAGGATATTTTTCCACTGCTAAAAATCTGGCTTCAAACTGCTTTTTTACTTCTTCTTTGATTTTTAAGAGAATCTCGGGCTTCATTTGGCACAGCTTTTGTTTTATCGGGGGACAGTCTGGCTTCAATGGTAGGTTATGCTCAACAACACTAGCATCGAGATTGGGCATGTCTTGGTAAGTCCAAGCAAAGACGTCGTGAAACTCTATTAACAGCTTAATCAGTTCTTGCCTCCACTCCTTACTTAACGAGGTACCGATCTTGACTTCCTTCTTTATCCTCCCCACTCCCCAAGTTAATACTCTCAACTATCTCTAAATGAGGCTGAATTTCTCTATCCTCTTGTTCCAATAACCTTGTTAACTCAGGTGAAGGATCACAAACTTCCTCATATTCCTCGTTAGCATAGTCAACTGGGTGGTCAAAATTGTAACATCCCAAAAATTTCAATCTCATGTGTAATTATTTTTAATCTAGGTCATTATTAATATTATCCATTTTATCTCAACTTTCTACATAAATTTTTGGTTAGGACAACATCTTTGATTTAACCTTTTACCATGGTAAATAATTTTAACTTTATACCTTAGGTAAAAGTTAATCAAGTAACTTATTACCTATTTCCTTAGTTATTAATTCCTTTGGTTTTTCCAATTACTCTCATCAAATTGCCACATACTCCACTCAAAATACGTCATCTTGTACACATTTTAATTATTAGTTAGAGTCCGAATTTGGAAATGTGGTTAACTACAAAGTTGTTCCTTTTTTTCTTATCTTTCCAAAAAGACCAAATTTGTTAAATTTCATTAAGATATGAGAGAGATATGCCCAAAATACCGAAGCAGTGTCAGAATTGATATTTTACTTCAATCATATCATCTTGTACATATTCTATTACCTTGTTAGAGTCTGAATTTGAAAACGTGGTAAACTACAAAGTTGTTCCTCGTTGTCTTAGCTTTCCAACAAGACCACATTTGTTAAAATCCATTAAGATATGAGAGAGATATGCTAAAAATACCAAAACAGTGTCAAAGTTGATATTTACTTCAATCTTACAAGCTACATTATGTAGGCTGCGGAAATGGTCAACAATCCAGCTCATTTTTCTCACCTAAAACCTCCATTATCACCATAATTCATGCACCTAACATCCCACTACAATCCCATTATGAAAATTTTGTCCCCCACTTGTCATTTGCATCATTAAATCAACACTACATCTTGTTCCCAAGTCTGAATTCTTAGAACAAGCTAAAGTTAGTGAAGTCTCTCTCTTATTTTCTTTCACTTTCTCCATCAAGTTCACTCTTGATCTGAAGCTAGGACAATAATACAACACTTTAAATCACTTTAGGAACCTCCATTAAGGTAAGAGGGGACAGGGTTGTGAATAATTATCAAATGGGTAGAATTGTATGCTGTTCTAGGATTCCAGTATTATTTTCGTATCTTGTTGCTCAGTTTTGAAGTTGAAAAAGTATGAATTGGATTCTTATGTCTTCATGAAAGTTGTAGATATTTTTGTTTTGTGAATTTTGAGACCTGAATCAACTTATTTGGATATGTATATCAAAAGTTATAGCCAAAATACTACAGCATGTCGGAGTGGAATATTTACCCTATGTATTGTGTATATATTAAAATTCTGGGACTTATACATGCATAATCAGCCTTTGATGTCTTCATGAAAGTTGTAGATATTTATGTTATGGATCTTTAGAAAGTGGTTTCAAGTCAAAATTATTTTTGTAGCTCTAGTTATACCTAAAATACAGAAGTATGTTCATGCTAAAAATCTGCTGACGTGAATCACTGTTTGTATTTTTAAAACTGGGAATTTTGTGATGAGAATTAGTGTTTAGTATCTTCATAAAAGTTTTAGATATTTGTGTTATGAGTAATTGAGAACTGGTCTCATGCCAAAATTATTTTTGTAGATCCAGAAACGTTGAATTTACTAACATATGTATGTTTTGTTACTTTCTTTGAGATAGTTTAGTATACTATGAATTTGTGATACTTCTGTTTGGATTTGGAATTTTTGGTCTTCATAAAAATTATAGATAATAGAATTATTGAAACATAGAACTTGGCCTCATTCAAAAATTATTTTTATACTATGAGTTATAGCTAATTTACTAAATATTGTCAAACTAGTAAATTTTCCAGCAATTAGTGATAATGAAAAATGATAATCTATTGACTATTATGCGATTATGTGATGTTTCTGTTTGGAATTTAAAAGTATGGTCTGCATGAAAGTTGTAGATATTTATGTTAGGGATCTATAGAAAGTGGTTTTGAGTTAAAAATATTCTTGTAGCTCTAGATATGCTCAAAATACAGAAGTATGTTCATGATGAAAATCTGTTAATTATGAAATCTGAATCTTATTTTTAAAACTGGGAATTTTGTGGAGAGAATTAGTAGTTGGTGCCTTCATGAAAGTTGTAGATATTTGTGTTAAGAAAACTTTAGAACTGGTTTCATGCCAAAATTCTTTTTGTAGCTCCAGAAACGTTGAAAATACTAACTTGTGTACATTTTAAAAATCCTCTTTGAGGCAGTTTTGTATTCTGTGAATAAGTGATATTTCTGTTTAGAATTTGAATTTATGGTCTTCATGAAAGTTGTAGATATTTGTGTTAAGAATAATTTAGAACTGGTTTCATGCCAAAATTGTTTTTGTAGCTCCAGAAACATTGAAAATACTAACCTGTGTACGTTTTAAAAATCCTCTTTGAGGTAGTTTTGTATTCTGTGAATAAGTGATGTTTCTGTTTAGAATTTGAATTTATGGTCTTCATCAAAGTTGTATATATTTATGTTATTGAGCTATAGAAAGTGGAATCACATGAAAAGGATTTGATTTGCTCATGTTATGACTGTTTTACTAACGTATGTTGCTGTTGGAAATGCTGAAATTTGCTTATAATGGTTATTATGGATAAAAATGATATTTTTCTCTTTGAGTAACAATTTATTATTAAACTCTTGAGTAATTATGATTTATTATTGATGTTGTTACGTTTTAATGAGCATCATTCAGTTTGTGTATTTTGGTGGTGAATAATTATGAATGATTAAATTAATATATATACATGAATGCCTTGCGGTTATTGATATATGTGGTTGAAACAGTAAATCCATGATTCTAAAAATTATTATATGTGATATGTCCTTTGAGGACTTGTGGTTTTCCAAGTGGTTTTGGAAATTGATATATCATGGTATGTTAAATGATAAAGAGAATTAAAGGCATTCATGCATCATAAGCATTTGGACGCACCATGGAATTTTAGGGGTTCCATGATTGCCTACCCTGGTGGGGGGTTACTCTATGAGGAGTTAAAGCCCTATTTTTATGATGTGTTGGTCATGGGGCTGTAGGGATCCATGACTGTATTAATTCCTACCGATGTCTCTATGAGACCTTTTACTGCAGTATTCCCACCAAACCAAATGGATGCAGCATGACATCATGTGACTAATTAAAGATATATAAATGAACTTGTTTGGCATATTCATCATATCATTATGGTTTGTTGATTGTGTTTGTGCAATTTTATTTATTTTATATTTATTCTATATTCTGTCTCACTCTTACATTAATTTTTACAGTGAATGCCACCCAGAATGAAGAGTGATGCTATGGTTGATGCCTATGTGAATTATTGCTTAGATTTCTAATTTATTCTAATTTTATGATTTGTAATAAATACAACGTGTTATGTACTGTTATTTTTAAAATCGTTTCCGCTATGTAATTATTCCTTGAATTTTATTATTCACGACTAGTATGCATAATAATATTCCGCTATTATCGACCTTTATGTGAACTCTGAGTTTAATTTATGAATTTTAAATTGATCTTTCAAAAACAAAAAAAAAATTCGGAAAATTACACGGGTCGTCACAAAAATCATGAAATGGGATTGCAAGTTCATTATCCTCAAGAGGTTCATCTTTGGATCTGCGTTTATTTAGGTTATTATGGTGAATAAAATAAAAAATGAATAAGTAAAGGATAAGGGAATCAATGCAAAGATAGGGAAAGTAAGAGGGATTGGAATTCAATACATATTTATTGTGAAAACTGAAAATGAAAACAACATGTGTTTGCCCGTATTATAGAAAAATACCCCAAAGCCTTAGGTATAGCAATGAGGTCAACAAGTCATTAAAGTTTTGCCAATTACTTTGATAGAAAATTTAAAGTCGTGGGTAGCTCGATGGCTTCCCAATTACAAAGATCTTCGCCTGGTGAGCAAGGGATCACAAAGCTTCCATCTTCACAGGGATCATCTTTAATAACAGCTACTTGATCGGGGGATGTCAGACCTGCGCTTTAGAAGCTTTGGTAGAGGTCATATAGGGGGACTCTAGCACTACGGGGTTCACGATTCTCTAAACAAGCAATCCTTCTCTCTTTCTTTTCTTTCGCTACCCTTCTTTTGTCGGCTGCTGAAGGTTGGTATCCCAAACCATACCTGTTCTTATTTTCTAGAAGATGCACCGGTTCCAGTCTCCCTTTCAAACCACACCCCAAGCCTTTCCCAGGTTGATACCCTCCTTGTAACATCATTTTGGCCATCATTAGGAATGCATTTAGCATATGGGCTTTCCCTCCTACATTTCCTTCTCCAACATACGTGGTATTTGCAATCTCCAAAGCTTGAAAGGAAGTCTCAAGTGCCTCTTCCGCAGCTTCGATGTAAGGGGTGGACAGGGGTTTGCTGACCAAAAAATATTCTTCACCAGAAACGATAACAAGCTTATTATCAATAATAAACTTTAGCTTTTGGTGCAAAGTAGAGGGAACCACTCTGGCTGAGTGGATCCAGGGCCGACCTAATAAGCAGCTATAGGCAGGCATAATATCCATCACTTGGAAGAGAACCTGGAAAGTGTATGGCCCTACTTGAATTGGAAGCTTAATTTCGCCTATCACCTCCCTTCTAGTGCCATCGAATGCTCTTACTACCATAGAACTTGGTTTCATATAGGTTCCATCAAAAGGGAGCTTGGACAATGTAGATTTTGGCATGACATTTAAAGATGACCCATTGTCGACAAGTACCTTCGCCAGTATGTGATCTCGACACTTAACTGAGATATGAAGGGCTTTATTATGTCCCATTCCTTCCACAGGTATCTCGTCATCAGTAAATGTCAGGTAATTATCAACGGCAATGTGTCCCACTATCCCTTGAAACTTGTCAATGGAAATGTCGTGATTTACATAAGCCTCATTAAGTACCTTCATCAAAATTTTTTGGTGAGGCTCAAAATTCAACAAAAGTGATAAGAGGGAAATCTTCGCGGGGGTATTGTTCAGCTGGCCTATCACTTGATACTCACTCTGGCGAACAAAATTCAAAAATTCCTGAGCTTCATCATCAGTCACTGCTCTTTTGGTTTCTCTATCAGCATCCCCTTTGACCAACTTGGCCTTCCTACTACTACCAGCTCCACTCACTGGGCCCGGTTCCTTCCTTAATTTTAGTACGGAGTAAACTCGACCACTCCGGGTCACTCCTCCTATCCCTGATATGTTCGATAAAGATGAGTCATTTATTTTTGAGCTTTCAGCTATTACTTCCACTTTATATTTCCAAGGAACAGCTCCAGAATCTTCAAATGCAAAGGGAGCAGGTGTCTGGATTGTGGCAGGCTGCCATATAGGAGCTGTAGTTGTCGGGAGATTCTTGGTGTAGTAAATCACCAGTGGCTTAGGAACTGACATCTCTGATTACCCATGAACCATGTTTATATCACTATCATGGCGCCTATAGACTTGGAAGACATGACTATCCATAAGTCTCTGGAGCACCTTACAAAAACTTTTACGGCTAGCAGTTTGCTCATCATCATTTTCACAGTCCCATGGTTCTTTTATTAAACCTTTCCCGAATAACTGAGCATGAATTTCATTCAATGGTGTCTGTGAACACCTCTTTCAGTCTGATCCAAGTGGAAAGAATTCTGAGGACTGGACTTTATCTCCGAATGATCTGCCAAGTGAAATGACTCAGAATAATGATTTTCGAGTGAAAAATGGCTATTTCTGAGTGAAAAATGGCTGTTACCAAGTGAGATATCCGAGTCAGCCGTTACCGAGTGAAATTCTGAGTGGGATGTCTCCGACTGACAGTTTCTGAGTGGACTACTTCCGAGAGGGTTACTTCCGAACAAAGCAAAGACTTCCTTATGTCCGAATGATCATTTCTGAGTGGGCTTCAAAAGGAATTACTCTGAACGAAGGAAAGGCTCAGACTGAGTGAGTATCTTTTCAGACAGAGACTCAAGTTCCATATGTCCGAATGATCATTTCCGAGTGAGATGTCTCCGAGTAGGGCATTTCCGAATGGTTTGATTCTGAGGGAAATACCTCTCAAGCAAAGATACATCCAAGTGGTGAATTCCAGATTGAAGCCTCTCCAGCAAAGATACATCTGAGTGATGAAATCCAGATTGAAGCCTCTCAGGCGAAGATACACCCAAGTATTGAATTCCCGATTGAAGTACCTCCGAGTAGAGACTCTGACTTTGAATGAATGCTTTTTCTGGGCAGAGATATTTCTGGGCGAATCACCTTGGGTAGACTCTCTCAATGTTTCACACTAAGCCCGAGTGTGATGTCTCCAAAGAAGACTATTGAGTGAGTTGGGCAGAAAGCTGCATTTCTGAGCAAAGCAAGGCTCGGACATGGAAGAACTTCTATCAGCCAGATTCCAGAGTCTTTCAAAGTTCAAATTTCTGAGTGAAAGGTATATCCGAGTGAGTTGATTGACAACTGAAGGCAATTCCTAGTGAAAATCAACTTGGACTTCCAAATGAAGGTGTCCGAGTGCATCATTTGAATGAGTTAAGGAAGGGTCATTCTCAACTGAGTGACTATCAAGTAAATCCGAGCAAAGGTTTCTCCGAGTGTTTCAATTCTAGAGACATATCCGAGTGAAACAGTGAAAGAAGACATCTCGCTTGAGCGAGCCTTTCCCCGCTTGAGCAAGATTATCATAAAATGGTTTCCTTCAACAAACGCTTAAGCGAAATAAATTCTTGCTTGAACGAAAGATGGACAGTGAGCTACTGGAGTGTTTTTGCTTAAGTGAGAAACTCTCACTCAAGCGAAATGAAGAGAAAATTTAGCATCAGGGGTCTTCACGCTAAACACCGACCCCTCAACTCAACACCGAGCAAAGATTTCACTCGGTCTTATGTATAAAAGGCACCTTTTTCACTCGGATTATTTCCCTCTGTGGGTGTATACCGACCGAGGCACTAAATCTGAGTCAGAAGGAGAAATTTGACTCCCTATTTCCACCAATTGCGCATGCTGACATGGATTTCCACTATCCAAGTGGATCCTTGAATTATGGGGGCGGCTCACAACAAGACAAAGGAGGAAAATAATAAAGAAGTCCCAACAGCTGCCATTCTCCCTAATTGTCAATGTCCAGGCTGTTTCCTTAAAGCACCGTTCAAGTTGATTTGAATTATAGGGGGCGGCTCATAATAAGACAAAGGAAGAAATTAATAAAGAATTCCCACCAGCCTCCATTCCTTACGGTTGTCAAGAGCCAGGCTGTTCAAACAATGAGTGCACACTTGGGGATTCCTATAAATACCCCAACGAAAGAGAAGAAAAAAGGGGGAAGCCCTCATTAGAGAGAATCCTGAAGCTTTCGTTGGAGGGGGGATCGGGGGAGCTTTTATTTGAGGAGAAGTCTGCCATTTCCTTCACTCGGTCCAGCACTTCTTCACACCACACTGTCCAGCTCCTTCTAAAAATCCTCACCATATCATCCGACCTCTCTTAAACCATCATCCGTCCTTCTCCTTAATCCCATACCATCCCTTTCCTCTCAAAAACCGGTCCCTCTCTTCACTCGGTCCAGCCCCATCTCTCCTTCTCCATCAGCACCGTCCCCTCTCTCCTTCTCCACCCAGTACCGTCCCTCTCCTTCTCTACCCAACACCGTCCTTATCCTCTCCCAGCCGTCCTTCTCCTCTAAACTCCCACACTGTCCTCACTCTTCCTCTCCACACCGTCCTCACTCCTCCTCTCCCAGCCGTCCTTCTCCTTCCAACCATCCTTCACCTCATCCACACCATCCTTTCCTCCTCAAACCAACATTGTCCCTTCCCCCTCACACCAATATAACCGTACAGCCCCTCCTAAACTCCATACCATCCTCCCTCTCCCTTCACAACACCAACACCGTCCCTATCCGTTCATAACCGTACAGCCCCTCACTCTATCCTAACCCACAACATTGTCCTCTCTCTTCTCAAACATCGTCCCCTCAAAATAACGCCAGCCCCCTCAAATCCTCTACCAACCGTCCTGCTCATAAAATCCCCTCCATACTTTCAGTTCCCCTCAATCCTCCAACACCGTCCAGCTCCTTTCTCACCACACCGGTCTCACTCTCCCCCTCATTTTTAATGCTTGTATTTATTTATTTTCTGTCAAATTAATTGTTGTTCGATGATTCTGTTTCCTTTTCAATTATCAATTAATTTTTATTGATTGATAAATATTAATAGAAATGAGTGTTTTACACATTCTATTTGGACTAGCATAAAAGGTGTAATAATTATAATTATTATTATTATTATTATTGCAATTTTTATCACTTTTTATTTTTTTTATTTTTTTATTTTATTTAAAAAAAAGAGGAGGAACGAGATTGATTTGGATGAGACGTCCTGTTAATCTCATGTAAATATTCTATGTTTATTTTGGTTTATTTTTGTATATTTTGTCGTCCCGTATATTTTCTTTTCATGAAGAAGTTAAAATAATTATTGGGTTAATTATAATGCGCGCTATCATATTGAGGTAACCGTTTTTATAACGGACAGTTGTGAGGTGCTAATACCTTCCTCACCTGTAATTAGACTCCCGAACATGGAATTTCATTTTTATAACCAATGCTTTAATGAAAGGTTTTTCTAGTATTTTATCCTAAAAAATATTGGTGGCGACTCCCTGTTTTTTCTTTTCGAACAAAAAATCATTTTGAGGGTCGGCCATGCCGCCGCGATCCCGGTCGCGACAGTGTCTTGACGTTAGAAACATTGCTCACGCGCACTTCGTCTTTTTCCACAACATTAATCTCAAGACCTTGATGGTTGGGTAACGGATTTGTGGTCACATTTGGCATGCCTTCCTTAAAATCTAACCAATTGGCTTTGATCAAGTCTCGCACTTTATACTTTAAGGCCATACAATTCTATATGGAGTGCCCGGGTGCCCGGGTGCCCTAGCATGATAATCACATCGGGCATTTGGATCATACCCACTAGGGTAGGGAGGTTCCAATGGCTTAGCAGGATAAGGGACTGCAAGGGAGTATCGAATAAGGTGAGGTAGAAGTTCAGTGTATGTCATGGAGATTGGGTCAAATTGGACCTGTGTTCGTTCATTGTTTGGTCTTCTCTGGTTTTGGTTGGGATTAGGGGGTTGAGACCAATGTTGCGGAGGATTATGTGATGTCGGTTGTGGATTCGGTGCCCTAATGATGGGTGGACGGAAGTGGGATTGTGGTGTAGTGGGATAAGGGATCTGGTTATGTGCGGCGGCTGCGATATGTCGGTATGGTGTGTGAGAAAAGTGATTGGCGTGTTGAAAAGTGGTAGGGCCGAATGATCTGGAGTGCGCTTTCTTTTGGTCATAAAAGACGGAGTTGGTTTCCCCATCCTCTTTATCTACCAAGGTCTGCATATGCTTCTCGAGGAACTCCCGAGTGAACCTAAGAATTTAATTTCTATTCATCTACGCTGTCCTCAATGTCTCAGGATGAATCCTCAAAACACAGGCGACTGCAGCGATAGTGGCATGATGATCAAGATGACGGTATGGAATTTGCCTATCCAAAGGCATCCCTAGTATTTGTTCAAATTCTTCTATGGATGGGGCTAACTGAAAGTCCCTGAATGTAAAACATCTGAGGGGTGGGTCGTAGAACTGAGTCAACACGGTGATCGCCTCAACTTGTACCTCGACTTCTAACAACTTCAAAATCCTTCCATATTTCCTGGTGAAAGCCATCCTTTGAGTCAGATTCAACTTCTTACCCAGTGTCTGTAAACTAGTTGTGTTGACTTTCTTTGCCTTAACATGCAGTAGCTTCCTCAACTCTGTCACTTCTGTACCACAATTGTCTTGTCTCATGTTAATTTCCATACTTGTTCAGAGATACGCGTCAAATCCTGAATAGCTTCCTACGAATATCAAGAAAAGGAAAAGGAATCAGTCATGTTTTATTTTGAAATTGATGTTTCCCCATTGTTTTCATGCAAAGCAAAAATTTTCAGGAAACAGCGATTTCCAAAACTCATGCGAGTCCAAGTCAAAAAAAGGTCATAAGTTTCCTAATCATCATTGATGCCCCAATCGGGGGGAAACAAAATTATTTTTTGATATATATTTTCGACGACTAGGAAAAACTATGACTCAAGACTCAGAGGTATATGACCAAAAGAGGATTATTTATCTACCCGAAGAATACTGGGTGTTTCAGAAATAAGCCATTACTTCAAAATTGAGTAAACCTTCAGTGGATAGATAAATCATCTATTTGGATTAAAAAGGAAAATGAAAATGACGTAAGGTGAAGTAAAGTCTGCCCTTTTGTGGCCTAGGTTAGGTTTTTGCTGAAAGTCTTTTCTAGGCCCTACGGCTTGTCTAAGAGTGACTCTCCATACCGGGTGGCTCATACTAGACTTCTAGAAGGTTACTAGAGCCAAGATCCTACTCATGATATGGTCGCAACAGTAGGGAATCTACTAGGTGCGTACATCATGAAAGGTCGAACTCTAGCTGAGGTTCTCACAAACACTGGATAGGAAGCACATCCCATACGATTCCGCTACCCACCCCTCCTAACTTAAGTTTCATTTGGGGCCCGGGTATAGGGCGCCACTCATAAGTGTGTGCAAGTAATGTGAGTGTAGTGTGTGAAAGGGTATTCAATACCTTTTTACCTTACCTCATTCTGTACAAAGAACAAACGCAAGATACAATACAAAGTCGTCTACCCTAGGGTTCAATATTCACAGAAATAACATAGTCCTCTACCCTGGGATTCAACAATCATGCAAACATTGATAATAAAACAAATAACAAGATACAATTGAAATAAGAACAAATATTTACAAAATCAACAACAAATAAAACAAGGGAAGAAATCAAAGCATACAAAGGCTATATAGGAAACATGCACTTTCAATTAAACTAGCCTGACTCTCTTAAGTTTCCCCAGTGGAGTCGCCATCTGTCGCGACTGGGACCGCGGCGGCGCGGCCGACCCTTCAAAAAGATGAAACAAACAAAAACAGGGAGTCGCCACCAACGTTTTTATCCATAGGAAAAATAATGGAAAAAACTTTAACAAGGCACTGGTTTAAAAGAGTGAGATTTGAATTCGGGAGTCGGTTATGAGTAGGGAAGGTATTAGCACCCTACATCGCCTATTAAAAACAGTACCAAGATTGAAAATGCGCAACATGAATAGCCTTACAAGGAATGTATTATTTCTTCCTTTTTATTATTGCATTTTTTGTTTTATTAAAAAAATGGAAGAAGCAGGCTGAATAAACGAATGTCGAAGCAAGGTCAACAGGACATCTTATCCAAATTAATCTCGATCTCATTATAAACAGGGAAGGGGGAGGATGCTAACGAGGCGTCACGTCTAAATTAGTCATTCTTTAATCAAAATACGGGGATAAGAACGAGAAGGGGATAAACGGGACGTCTCGTCCTAAGTATCCCGTTCCTTATGAATCATGGTGATGGTCAACCAAAAATAGGGGAAAATCAATAAGACGTCACGTCTAAATTGACTTCCATGGAAGTGATGAAAACGAAACAACTGTATAAACATAAAAATAAAAGGAAAGATGGGCCCGACAGGAGTTAAATCCTGCTCCTACGTATTCTCGAATGGTCAAGAAATTAGGGTTACGTAGTTCTTGATAAAGGGTATGTAAGTGAAGCTAAATATTTAGTGGTGAGTAGACTTTACGAAAAAAGGTACACACAAGGCAAAGTTCTCTGCACGTGTATGGGCTTCAGAGATAGTGTAGGCAGAAGTACATCTACACAACACCGGCTAAGACAAAATTTACAGTGATCAAAATAAAATGTGAGAAATACTTGTCATTTTTTTTTTGTTATTATTACAAATCTAGGTGAGGGAAAATTCAACAACAGAAGCTAAATTAACTGGGAAAGCAGATTCAGTAGAAACTATAAACTTAATGAAAAAATGTACCAAACAGTATGAAATAAGCTAAAATGATAGAGGCTAAGAAAGATCGTAACCGGTGTGGAGTGGACCTGGGAGGAACCGGACTGCAGGTTGGAGCTGGCATGGAATAAGCTCTGATAGACGATCTGCTAGTGCGAGCCGGTGTGGGATGAAACAGCAGCGTGACTGGTAGAAAACTGGACCAGTGTGGCTATAACCAAAGTACAGTGTGGAGCCAGAGTAGGACTCAGTGGTGAAAATGTATTTTGATAAAGAAACAGTGTAGGATTCAGTGGTGTTGAGCAATATAGGATTTGGACGGAGTTTAGAGTGACAAAGAGGTTCTGAGGTCCAACAAACAGGAACGAGACTGGTGCTTCTATTTCAAAGAAGATAAGAGAATGTGGGTTAGGGACAGGTTTCTTGACTTCAGATTCAGGACACCGGAGTAAATTTTACCAGGGGTTCAGGGATTCAAGATGCGGACCCCTGTGCCTCTTCAGTTGAGGCATTTATAGAGGCTTCTACATGCTGGCTGAGTGCTTGGATAGCTCAAGCCTCCACTCATCCATGTGCATAGTAGAGCCAACCTGGCCACTAACACATTATGGGGAGCATAGGCAACCGGACTTACCACTCTGATGTAAGGTCCATGACATCGGATAACAGGGATACCGGTTCAACGTATGATTTTAATGATTAGGCCGGTGTGATCCCTTCAATAGCCTGGACCGGTGTTCTCTTGCTGGATACCGGCTGATGTAATCTGGCAATCAAACGACATCCCATTTTAGCAGCTCAGACCGGTGTTCTTTCAGCCTTAGACTGGTGCTTTTATTTGCTTGCTAAACGGTGTCAATTCGATGTAATCATTGGCCGGACCGAAATAGGTGTTCACACTTACTATCACTGTTTGGTTTTTAATGTCACTGTTTAGTCTTTTACTATTACTGTTTGTTTTCTTACTGTTACTGTTTGATTTCTTACTGTCACTGTTTAGTCCCTTACTATCACTGTTTGGTACTTTACTGTAACTGTTTAACTAAATTGTTTGATTTAAGAATAATTTGGATGAGACGTTCTGTTGATCTTATTTCGAGCTTTTTGGTCTATTTTATTTGTTCCTTTTTAAAGAAGTTAATATAATTTCTAGGCTACTAATAATGCGCGCTATCAATTTGAGGTAACCATTTTATAACACACAGTTGTGAGGTGCTAATACCTTCCTTACCTGTACTTTGACTCCGAACTTGAAATCTCATTCTTTATTGACTAGTGCTTTAGTAAAGGTTTTTTCGTATTTTGTCCTTAAAAATATTGGTGGCGACTCCCTATTGCAAGTGATGCTTGAGTTATCTATATGGTATTGGTTTGTGTTGACTAGCTCCAAATGTTGATTTAAGAAATATCAGGTGATGAATGTTAGTTGTTGATTTAAGAATATGAATGGTCTAGTGAAGCTAAGCTATGATGTCGGAATTGAAATTACTTATATGTGCTAAGATTCGTATCATATGCATTATTGCATCTCATGACATCATATGCATTTATTGGCACTACGATTCACCCGGTACTATGATTTTCCTATGAGATTGCCACTTATAGTGCTACGATTCACTGTGCTATGATTCACTATGTGGTTACCCAAATGCCCCTTAATTATAATGCTATGATTCACTAAGTGGGTTATCCTTGGCATTACGATTTACCTATTAATTAAGACAGATTCGTATAACATACTTTTATGCATTGAAGGAAATATTTTTAAAGTCCATGGCATTCATATACATATATATATATATATGGAAACTCTTTGAGTTATACATAGTGATGGAGTGTTGATGAGGTATTTGGAGATGTATGATTAAGATTATAGGAGCCTTATGCTTACAATGTATGGTGATGGTTGATTGAATTAACTATATGATACATTTATTTAAAATCTTATGTTGAATGGTTTATTGTAAGTGTAGTAATTGGTTTTAATCCACGTGGTAATTCTATTTACTGCTTTAAGTGGTACTCACCCCTTTACTTGTGGTTTCAATGAATTTTCAGGAGGGTGATGATGATGCCACCTCATGAGCTTGGAGTGTGGAGTTTAATGTAATTCTATAAGGACAATTATGTGGTTGATGATTTTAATGCTGATGATATTGCTTTGCAAAGTATTATGGTGGTTTGTATATATATACATATGTTTAGCATGATTCAAGTTCTTTGATAGCCTTAATGGCCTTGACCATATATTTTGACACGTAAATGTTACACATAGTTTGATAAGCAATTTTGGTGCCTATTGGTGGCTTGTGCACAAGCATTAAATGCTGGATTGTGTTTTGTTGTGATGAAATGTGAAGTTTGACAGGTTTAGAAGATGAAATGATGATTTGAATTATATATATATATGCCTTGATAGGACTCGTGTGGTAAATGATGATTATTATCAAGTATTGAATTGAGTTGCTAAATGTTGAGTGGTGTTATTGTGTTATGATTAAACTATGCTAACTAGGTGATTTTGAGTAACTAGATAGGTGATATTTGAATCTGTTATGTTTCAGAACCTCTACGCTAGATGGATAACCTGTGCAACATATATGAAATGCGGTTGAGGTGTTTTGGTCCTAATTGGAAGTGTTTAGGTTAGCTTTGTGAGGCATAATGGCATAGAAAAGGACCCAAATGCACCCTGTTGTATATGTCACCCATTTTTGGAAATTTTTCAGTGCGATCTATTCTAGTAGGTGAAAAATAATGTAATTAGGCTTATGTTAAAATTTAGTAGCATTAAGAGTTAAAATGCATGAGTTTGAAAGTTTACTGGGAATATTTCTACTCAAGTGAGCCTCCTCTTGCTTGAGCAAGCCCTTGCAATTCTAAGTGTTGGTCTTTAGTTGCTTCTCGCTCAAGTGAGGTGGTCTTACTTAAGCGAGATGCAAAGGGTTGGTTTCTAGTGCATTCTCTCTCAAGCGAGAATGGTGTCGCTTGAGCCAGATCCTTATATGTGTTTCTACAAACCTTTCACTTAAGGAAGCTGCCTTTGCTCAAGCAAAAGTGATCCCCTACTCAAGTGACTAATCTCTCGCTTAAGCGAGACCCCGAGTGGAGGATTTTTGCTATTTTAGTTATAACTGAATTATCCAAGATTGATTTAAAGAGGGTTTTTATATAGTTGTGAATGATGTAAGTCTTGTATTTGCATTGTTTACTATGCAAAAAATTTACCCCACTTTTATCATACCTCAGGGATAAACACTATAAATTAATAAAAGGATGTCACACTCCACTTCTTCCTCCTAACCATGCCACCATTCTTCCTCCACCACACTTCATTTTCCCCTAAATTGTATGGCAAGGCAAGGTTTCCTCACTTTATCTCCTTTCTCCTCTATTACTAAGCAATGATTAAAGCCCATTTTCTCCTCCATGTTTAAACCGTGGCTCCACTTCTCACCACCCACATCATTTTTTTCGTTCTTCTATTATTGACTAAGGCAAGCTTTATTTGATTCCATCTTTTTTTCCTTCCTCACATGAAGCAAAGGAGCCAAGGTGTAAGCTTCCTTCTTACAATTCCTTCACTTAACCTAAGGTAAGGTTTAGAAAACCTACTTGAGTAAATTGTTCAATTTCTTCGAATCCATCTTAATTCTTTTAAATTCTTGGTTGTAGAAACCATTTTGAGTGTACAGGTAACGTTGAAGGTTTGTAATTGCTTTCCAAAACCCTCATCGATGAACGATCAGTAAGTCAAAATTATTGAATCCTCTTCTATATATTTAATTAGAGCAATTAGAATTGTTTTACATTCCAGGTAACTTAATTTCTATTAAATGGGTTAGTTTTTATAAGTGGTCAATTAATCAACAAAGGGCTGGTGTATTTTATTGTAGGTCAGATTTCGGGATTGTGCCAGAATGTGAGAACTTTGTGGAATCCTTGATTCCAAGTAGGTAGCAAATGATATATTTTAAATGTATAAATTATGATCTATGGATATGTGATTAGGTTGAAATCTATGATAACAAGTAATTATATGAATTGATGTTTTATTGTTGGATTATATGATAAATCAATGAATGTATGTTGTTATGATCGATGAATGATGATGAATCATTAATGACAATATGGTGATGAATTATGTTGTAGATGATAAAGATGAAAAATGATGTGAAAGTGCATGATTACTGTTATGAATTTTTAAATGGAAATGACAAATGAGATTAATGATGTTAATTATAATAACGTTAGGGCATGATGATGGTAATCATGCTAGGAAAACTATATGAGTTCCATTGTTAATGATAATTGCATGTTATTTTGTTGATGATTGAAATCCTTGATGATGGTAATCAGGAGGTTATATTGATGTTTGACATAACATGTGCATTTAGCTACTCATAGGATGTAAGGGTCCTGTGAGAAGGCCTAGATGGGAAGGTAGCTTGATGGTAAGGCACAGACCCTGCGGTGGTTCCTTTTTAGGATCCATAGTCACTTTAGAGTTAGACTCCAGGGCTAGCCTACAACACCTATCAAGTTGAGATACCGCAGTTGTAACATCCTGACTTTTATAAAAATGATTAAATATGGGGAATAAATATTAAATAATTATAAATAGGTTAATAAGTGTCCCAAAAATATTAAAATAATTAAATTGAGATTTATGAGGATTATTTATAATTTATTAAGGCTTTAAGAGTTAAAATTCTACTAGGTTAAAATATGGGTGTCAGACCAAGTATCTCTGATTGAGATGCCATTGGTCAGGGCTGTTAAGAATATTATTGGGAATCTGAATCTATATTCAGAATAATTTTTGGATTTAGTATTGAGCCCGAACAGAGACCCTATTTGTCATAAAACGGAGAAGTTTTAATGAAAGTCTAAGTTTTAACTCTAATTTCCTTACTCCCTATTCACTCTCACGACACTTTCTCCTTCCAAAAAGGCAAGACACTCTTTTCTTCTTCTTCCTCATTTCTCCTTTTCATCTTTTCCCTAAAATCCCTAAAGGGTGGTGTGCTTTTCTCCCTTATTTTGTTTTTCTCCATGGAGCTTGAAGAACATGATGTCTAATGGAAGCTCTCCTTCTTCTCCTCTCATTTTCGTCACCCATTCCCCCTCTCTTGGAAGCTTAATTATTTCTTAGCTTGGGGTAAGTTTCTCACCATTTTGTTAAGCTTATGCCATTGGTTATGAGTTTATTTGTTGGGAGAGTGTGAAATATGTGTGGGTTATGGAATGAGAGCCATTTTTATACAAAACCCTAAGGTGGGGTATGAGAAATATGTGTTTTTATATGGGTGTAAAGGGGTACACAAAAATGGCACATGATGGAGTGGGAAATGATGAGTATAAGTGGTGGTTATTGAATTTTTATAACTTTAGGAATTTAGGGAAAATATGAAATGTTAGTGGGAAATGTGTTTAATGATGTTAGGGAATGATATTAGTGAGGAAGAATGGTCATTGATGATAATTGATTAATATTAGTAATGGTTGTTGAGTTTTGATGAAAACCCTAGAGATTGGGATTTGGGGCTTTATGGCAAATCTTGAAAACATGGTGATAGCTTGGTGTTAGAGTGATTTGCTATGTAGGAATGAGCTTTTATGTGTGTCACATTAATCATTGATGACAAGGATATGTGAAACCAAGAGAATTGTGATGATAGCTCTAAGTTGTTAAGTGTGTTAAAGTTATGATTTTGTCATGAGGAGCTTAAACAATGAGAATGTTAGAATGGCTGTTATTGAATTTTAATGAACCTTGACCCTAAGATTTAGGAATATACGTATGTGAGTGTGTATGTGATTAGAGGAGTTGTATCCCTTGAGTATTGGCAATTATGATGATGATAATAATGGTTGAAGACCATTAATAGTGGATTAAGGAAGTAGATACTTGATTTGATGAAGTCTTAGGCCTTGATATATGCCATTTAGAAATTATTGATTGATGATGGTCTTGAAATAGAGCCAAGAGGCTTATAATGAGTTTGAATAAATTATGATGATAGTTGAGTAATTCATAAGATGATTTGGAAGACTTATGGATAAGAGGTAATGATGTTGTTGGGTAAAGTTAGCCCTTAAGATTTAGAGAATCATGGTTTTGGGAAAGGAATTCCGAAACCTGACACAATGGTATAAATTGGTGTCTCAACAAGTCTAGAACTTGATATTGAGCCTTAAGACATATTTACATTGTTTGAAATTATGATGATGCCTTGGAATGGCTTATTGATTGTATGAATGCATATATGTTTGATGTGTAGATTATGTTCTGGATGATGATGCAGAATGATTGGAGCATTTAAATTGCGGTGAGAGTTAGAGGAACCAAGATTGGTGGGGATTGTAAGTATTGCTTTATTTTGTCAAAGGCCTTCTGGCAGTCATCATTCCATTGTGATGGTTGATTTTTATGAAGCAACTTAAAGATTAGATTACATACAGCTGTTAGTTGAGAAATGAAACAAGCTATGTAATTTGTAACACCCTAATTTTTAATAAATAATAATTCCAAAAACAGGGAGAAATTTTTCACAAAAACCAACCACTGGCCAATCGGCATAGAAAAGAAAGAAGAAGGCAAGGGAAATAAAAGAATATTTGTGCGTATGGTAATCAGCGGAGGAAACAAGGTTGGGACCGACCCGTTCGGTCCAGCGAGACACAGCAGCGCCTGGGCGAAAACTAAGATAACGCTGACTCGCTTAAGCGAAGCCCGACGCCGCCTGAGCGAAGCACAACAATGCCTGAGCGGATCCAACCACCACGTCCACTCGTTCAAGCGAGGTCCAACACCGCCCAGCGAGACATGATAATGCAACAACGGAAGAGGGAGGTATTTGGGCGGAGTTCCTTACTGACATCTGCTCGCTTCAGCGCGCTCCCATACGCTTGGGCGAACCGTCCTAGTCGCTCGGGCGAGGTATGACTCCGCCTAAGCGACGCCAACACAAAGGTCCCTCCAACACAGATACAAGGTAATTTCTCAATCGGATATGGACAAGGGTTCACTCGGCAAATCCTCATGCTCGCACTTCACTCGGGAAATCAGGTAGTTAAGTCCCACTCGGACTTATTCGAAACCCCACCACTCGGGACACAATTTCTTACTCACTCGGACTTTACATCTTCCACTCGGATTTCCAATACCTTATACTTAGGATCCAATCCACTCTGAACCACTATTCGAACTCCTCTCTCAGTGGGGAATCATCTGATGTTTTCACTCGGGGAAATACAAACTCTTCCTCACTCGGGATTTATTTATGATTTTCACTCGGAGTCGCATAACATGTCACTCGGAAAAGCCACCCAGAAATCTTCACTCAGAACCACTAACTTAACATAATTTCACTCCTCAACGGCCCTCGAGACATTTAGCAACACTTCCCAGTCGGAAAACGCATCCAATCAGTACGAACCATATACATATGAATACATGCATTTGCTAAGACTTACGAATACCATACAAGTGACACCATGACTATTCAATCTTTATAGGTGAGTGTATTTAATCGTCATTTTACATAAGAGCCGGCCAAGTCTACGTGGACAAAACATAATAATGCAATACAAATGCTCAACAGTCGGAGTGCACCACACTCGGACTTGAAACCTTATCATCACTTCAGAGTCCAACCTGCACACACACTGAAAAATGGTGTAGGGGTGAGCTTCTACATGTAAGATGACAATCAGGGACTCGGTATCCGTGTTAGTACACACACCTACTTTCGTTCAATCTTTCACAAGTTAACCAAGTTCATGCAATTCAACATAACATCTATAACATACATGCTACATATAGTTCATTCCTACATCTACTCACACATGCATCCACGCACTCAGAGATCATACACACCCCACATATGCTATGCGTACTACTATGATCAACCTCATCTCTATATGCATGCCTGCGGATCCGACTCGGGTAATGACTTTCAGTTACAGTTTCCCCCTTTTTCCGGCCCCTTGTCCTTCAGCTCTTACCAGGTGGTACCGGCCTCTCATGGGCGTCTCGAGACTCTTCTCTAGCTCCTACGGCTACCACGAGCACTATCAGGATCTAGCCAAGGTCTGTAGCTGGAAGTCATTCCCTCGGGGTTCATGACCTTCCATGGGTCACCCCACTTTTGCACATGTAGCTAATGCACTTACCAGTATATATCATCGTACCACTGATACCTCCTTCGTAGCCATTAAGTAAGAACAGATTCAACACAACCTTTATATTTGTTTTTATCAATCATACCAATGCATACTACAATCGGCAATCTACATCATAACAACGAACAGTTCAACTAACAAGCACACACTCATATTTTCACAGAGATAAGAAGGTTAGAACCATGCATTTCATTCGTCATTATCAATTACTGTATACCCACTATAACACACACAAAGTCCAGAATCTTCAATCATGCATAGGATCCAGTCATCATAAATACATGCACACACACTCAAGCAGTACATTCATCCGGTACCGTTCGTGGATCTTGCATTCGGCATGCAAGCGCCCCCTACCTGCTGTCAGAGTTCAGAGGCTTCTCGAGTTGCAAGGATAACCGATCGTCCTTTCGTTACTCCTCCTCCAACAGCCCTCGAGCTCAGCGTTGATCTTGGGCCAGAGTTGCTCCTTTCCTTCACGGGTTCGTCTCTCCCACAGCTCCAAGGTACTTCCAGCACAGCCTTCCCACTGGAATACTAACAGCTCCAGGTAGAAGAAGAAGGGAAGCCGACGAAGGGATGAAGGAGACAGGTTGCATGCAGGAGGAAGGCACACCTGCACTCTCTCTCGCTCGTCGAGTGAAGAAGGAGGACTCCGATCCCCAGCCACCATTGTTGCGAGCTCACAGGAACAGCGAGTAGAGAGAAGAAGAAGAGGAGAAGGAGAGTGAGGAGCGAAGAAGGAGAGAGAACAGAAGGAGATGCGTAACCTTAATGACCCAAGGCACATATATTTATATAAGCATGCGCGTGCAAGAGGAAGAGGAGAGTGGGGTAGGAAATTGTGGATTGCAGTCCCACTCACGTGACTCACCAATCGCGAACAGCCACCCCTTACCAGTTAAGCTTATTTAATTTGTCACTATTCCTCAAGTTAAATCGAATATAATTAACAATTAATTTTCTACTTCTGGAATTACTATTTTAGCAATTTATATTCATTCGGCAAATAATTATTAAATCGGGATGTTACATAATTCAACCTTCCAAGGAATCCTCGTACTTCTTTTTCAGTGCTAGGAGCAGGCATTTCCATGATTGCCTTTATCAGGGTCCACTTCAATCCCTTTTTCATTCATTATAAACCTGAGTAACCTTTTCAAATTTAGCACCAAAAGTGCATTTGGCCGGATTCAATCTGAGCTTGAACTTTCTAAGACGTTCAAAAAGCTTTCTTAAGTCATTGATGTGGCCATCTACTATTTTAGATTTAGCAATTATGTCATCCACATAAACCTCTATCTCTTTATGCATTATATCATGAAACAAGGTTACCATAGCTCTTTGATATATTGCCCCAGCATTCTTTAGACCAAAGGACATCACTTTATAATAAAAGGTTCCACATAAAGTGATAAATGTTGTTTTCTCCATGTCCTTAAGCGCCATCTTAATCTGATTATATCCAGAAAATCCATCCATGAATGAGAAGATGGAATGCTGAGCTATGTTGTCAACCAAAATGTCAATATGTGGTAGTGGGAAATCATCTTTGGGGCTAGCCCTATTAAGATCTTGATAGTCTACACACATTCGTACTTTCCCATCTTTCTTTGGAACTAGGACAATGTTGGCTATGCATTGAGGATATTTTACAATAGCTAGGAAACCTATATCAAACTATTTTGTGACCTTTTCTTTGATCTTTAAAAGCATCTCAGGTTTCATCCTTCTCAACTTTTGTTTTACAGGAGGGCATTTTGGTTTTAATGGTAACTTATGCTCAACATTACTAACATCCAATCCCGACATGTCTTGGTATGACCAAGCAAACACATCATTAAACTCAATTAACATCTCAATCAGAATCTTCCTTTGCTCGATGCTTAGAGAAGTACCAATCTTAAGTTCTCTTTTATTTTCTTCACTTCCCAAATTTATGACTTCAATAATTTCTAGATAGGGAGAAATTTCTTTATCTTCCTGATCTAGCAATCTTAAAAATTCAGGTGATGGTTCATTATCTTCTTTATCCTCTCTATTTGAATATTCAAAATCATGTGTGAAAATGTAATTTTTTCATTTATTGGGGGGTCAGTTTCGGATCTGTAATTTATTTAATATAAAACTGAATAAGAAAAAGGTTATTAGGTTATTTGCAAGAATATAGACAAGAATCCTTAGTGTGCATTTACTTGGATCATTATAATTGATAAAGAAACTTTTTATTGAAAAGAAATGCCATAAGGCTTGGAACATAGTTAAAGGATCAAAGATCACAGAGTAATAAATTACATGTAACTGATCTTGGGAAACTCAATGGCCTCCCAATTACATAGAATGGTGTCTGACGAACAAGGGTAAACATGACTTTCTTTTCTAGGAAAATTATTGCTGACTACTGTAACTTGATCAGGAGATGTCAAGCCCGCACTTTTGAAAATCTGGTAGAGGTCACAAATGGGGGATCCTGCAGTTCAGGGTTCTCGATTTTCCAAACGAGCCATCCATTTTTCCTTCTTCTCTTCAACAACCTTCCTTTCCTCTGCTAGAGATGGGTAGTATCCTAACCCAAATCCATCCTTGTTTTTTTAAGGTACATAGGATCTATTCTTCCACCTAAATTCTTTCCAAGTCCCTTTCCTGGCTCATACCCGGCCTTCATCATCATTTTTGCCATCATTAAGGATGCCTTAGGTAACTGAGTTTTTGTCATCTTCTCACCTACATAAGTGGTATGGGTAATTTTTAAAGATTGGAAAGAGGTTTCCAAACATTCTTCAGCAGCCTCTATATAGGGAGTGGACATGGGCTTACTGATTAGGAAATCTTCTTCACCAGATACTATAACTAGCTTATTATTCGTAATGAATTTCATCTTTTAGTGAAGAGTAGATGGAACAACCCCAGCAGTGTGGATCCAACGTCTACCCAATAGACAATTGTATGCAGGAATGATGTCCATTACTTGAAATAGGACATTAAACGTGCATGGTCCAACCTGAATAGGAATCTTGATGTCGCCTATGACCTTCCTTCTTGTACCATCAAAAGCCCTTACCACTATGGTACTAGGTTTCATATGTGTTCCGTTAAAAAGAAGCTATGTAAGAGTTGACTTGGGCATTATGTTTAGGGAAGAGCCATATCGATGAGCACTTTTGCCAAGATGTAATCTCTACATTTAACAGAGATATGCAGAGCTTTATTGTGACCTCTTCCCTCAGGGGGTATTTCTTCATCTGTGAAAGTTAAATAATCGTTAGCTGCAATGAGATTGACTATTCCCCCAAATTTCTCGGGAGAAATATCTTGAGTCACATGAGCCTTGCTTAAGACTTTCATTAACATTTCACGATGTGGCTCTAAATCAAGCAACAGGGACAGAAAAGATATCTTAGCAGGAGTACAATTTAGTTGGTCAACTATCTGGTAGTTGCTTTGCTTAATGAACTTTAAAAATTGATAAGCTTCTTCATCTGTTATCTCTTGGGAAGGGTCTTGTTCTTTGTTCTTCCCTAGGTTATTCCTCCCTGTTGTTAATTCAGGTTCTTTCCTTAATTCTTCTAGAGAAAAAATTTGACCGCTCCTAGTTATTCCACTTACCCCAGAAATATTTGTACCGAAGAAGATGGGTCACTAGTCGGGGATGAGTGATCACCTCCGCTTTGTATTTCCACAGTACTGCGTGAGTATCTTTAAAAGCAAAAGGAGTGGGTACCTAAACTTTCACTGACTGGTGGTTTATGAATGGTTCGGTCAGAGGTTTCTTGGTGTAATAGACCACCAAAGGAACGGGGATGACTAGGCTTACTGAACCTGTACCATGCTATCCATGGATCATGTTGACATCATCGCAAGGGCAACGATAAACTTGTACCAGATATGTGTCAAGTAATTTTTGAAGCACTTCAATAAACTTTGCATCAACAGGCATTTGATTATGAATGTTCTCATCAGAACTCTGAGTTTCAGATATTAATCCTTTCCTTAAAAGTTCCTTATAGATCCATGGGAAAGGAGTTTTTATATCTAAAACATTCCTAACATGATCACTTCCCAAATCATGTGTTATTGTATTTACCCCAGTATTTCTATGATTAGGCAAAGGATTGCTAGTCACATTTGGGGAGCCTTCTTCAAAATCTAACCACTTGGCATTTATCAAATCGCGTACCTTAAACTTTAAGGCAATATAATTTTCTGTAGAATACCCCGATGCCCCAGCATGATAATCACATTTTACATTGGGAACATACCCCTTAGGATATGGTGGCCCTACGGGTTTTAGGGGACATCGTACAATAAGAGAACTTTTGAGAAGTTGAGGCAAAAGTTTAGTATATGTCATGAGAATTAGATCAAATTGGACAGAAGGACGGTCATTGTTTGGCTTTTTTGGTAAAGGATTTGGGTTGGGATTTTGCGTCCATTGTTGGGGAGGAGGTGGTGGTGTATTCCTGAAATTATGGACAGGTGGGGGTCTGTATGATTAAGGATGGGGAAATGGATTTCTAGAAGTAGCAGCTATATAAGGGTAAGGTCCGTATGGTGGATAATGAGGTTGGAAAGGGTAAGGGGAAAGATGGAACATTTTTTATTATGTTGACCTTGATTTCCCATTACAGCATTTGCTTCTTCACCCTTTCTTCTTCCTGCTCCTGTCATAGGTCTTCCTATTGACGATGAACTTTGGACAACTTTTCCTATCCTCAAACCACTTTCAATTCTTTCTCCTATTACCACCATATCACAAAAGCTTGATGATACACTCCCAAGCATCTTTTCATAGAAAGGTTCCTGAAGAGTATCAATGAACATTGCCACTATCTTTTTCTCTATCAGGGGTTGTTCAACTTATGCAACCATTTTCCTCTATCGTTGAGCATATTCTTTAAAGGACTCAGTATTTCTCTTGGTCATATTCTAAAGTTGTAGTTGGTCTGGTGCCATATCCATGTTGTATTTGTACTGCTTTAGGAAGGCATTGGCTAGATCCTTCCAACAACGAATACGAGTTTGTTCAAGATAAGTGTACCAGCTCAACATTTCTCCAGCAAGGCTATCTCGAAAAAAATGGATCAGCAACTTTTCATTATAAGCATATGCAGCCATCTTTTGGCAATACATGGTTAAATGGTTACGAGGACAAGTAGTTCCTTTGTATTTATCAAATTCTGACAATTTGAATTTAGGAGAATTACCACATCTGGGACTAGGCATAATTCAGAAACATTTGTTATGCCTAAACCACTTCCTCCCTCTAGTGCACGTAACCTTTCTTTCAATATTTCCATTTGCCCTTTTGACAAAGGCACTATTGGCTGATCAGGATTTGGTGGAGGGACATGAGCTTTGAGTGACAAGTTTTGTGAAACACCTACCTATGGTATTGGGAGACCATAAGGGAAATAGTATGGGGTTGTTTGTTGGTTTGGTTATGTGGCATCACTTGGAATCTGATGGTTTTGTGGTGGAATTGTATTAGGTGGGGTGCAATTGGATGGAGCCTGAGTGTTTTGGGGAACAGCTGTTGATTGGGTGAAATTTGGAGGGTTAGATATCGGGGGATTGGGAATTTGTTGAGCAGCAGAAGGATTTTCTTGATTAGGATTAGGATGCATGGTGTAATATCCTTGAGGTAGGCCATATGGAGGCCAGGCATATGCTTGCTACATTCCCGTCTTGGGAAACAAAAGGTGGCAATAGCATACCATAAGGTTGGTGTGAGATGAATGGAGTTTCAGTGACTGGAGCAGGATCATTTGGGAGTATAGTCAAAGGTATAGGGCTTCCTTCTTGAGCTTGAACCTGAGGAGCGGATGTTTGATCCCCATTTCCTGCAGAGGACCCCCTTCTATACCTTTTTTTTCAAGGAGCTTAAGTATTTCCACCATCTGTTCCTTGATCTGGCCAAGTTCATTCCTCATCTCTTCAACTGAGCTTTCTGGCTCTGGCATGAGTCTTGTTTGCAGTCGGGTTTGATAAGGATGCTTTGAGCCTTTTCTCCCCGTGATGTGAGTAAATACAAAGAAACCCCCCTTTGTATAGAAACAAATATTGTTAAATGACATAAAGAGATGTAAAGTAAATACATGATGAATCTTAAATATCGGTAAGCAAAGATAAACCTTTCTTTTAGAATGTCTTTTTTTAAAGTACTAAGTTAGGAAAAAATGGAAATTCAACATGAGATTTATTCATTGTTCAACAGGTTCTGATACATTATTTGTTACAACAAATCTAAATCAATTCTCTCTCGCTCTAGTAATTGAGACCTTCATTTCATCCAATCGCCCCTTGTAGTATTGAATGAATGTTACAATTTCCTCCGGTGTAGAAAATGGATTCATCATTGCTTCGGCCTTCTTCAACAGGTGAGGAATATCTCCAAGTGTTCTATTAGCAAGACCGGCTAAGTTAGAAAAATAGTTTTTCCAAGAATAGACAAGACTTTCCAACTCAACCCTCTCTAGGGTCATTAAACGTATAATCTCTTCATATCTATCTTTATCTTCCATGGCTTGCCATTTTTCCTCATTTATCTCACACTCGCAAGCACTAACAACATCTCTGACTTATCGTTCCAGTTCATCAATTCGTGCTTGCATAAGGTTCTTTTGAACTTGAGCTTCTTCTTTTGTCTTGGCTAAAATTTCTCGTAACCTCCCTTTGTCAGCCAATATATCATCCTTTTGTTTCTCTTTGGTCTTCAATTGGTTGTTCGCTGTTTGGAGGCATTGATCCAATTGCATCATATGTTCTCTTTCAATTCACTGCTTCTTACTGACATCTTCAAAGCAGTTTCTAATTCACACCTTTTCCTCTTAAGGGAAGCATTGCCTTGTTGAATCTTGATTAATTCATCCTCTAAAGCTTGGTTTTTCTTCGTCATTTCAGCTAGCTTACTTTTCAGGTTTTCAATCTCTTCGCTTTCATCGGGAACTGGATTTTTCACATGAGTACCGTGATCTTTGAAGGGTAACTTGATAATAGCTACCCTATTTGAAATCCATTGGTGGTAACTTTCCTTTGTAGCATAACTTTGGACACCCAACTCTTTTCCTTTCCTATGAACCTTGGACCAAGCCTCAACAACAGTTTGGATAACAGGAGCACTATTTCCCTCTATATAGTAATGAAGGAAAGGTGTTACTGTTTCTTCTTCCAAAGGTTGAAGCATAGGATAAGCAAGCTATCTTTTTGCAATGACAGGATTGTAGTTGATGCATCCTTGAGTTCCCATGAGAGGTACATTGGGAAATTTCCCGTAGCAGTAAATAATAGAATCCATATTCATCTACTGAGGGTACCACCGAATCACATTTGCAGACAAACTTGCTAGATGTCCTGCCCACTCCCTATTAGTCTTCTTAGTTAGCCGAATGAGCCTCAAATCAGAGAGAGGACATTCGATCTTGCCAACTTAATTGAATACATGAGAAGTAAGCCACAGATACAATGCAGGTAGACAACAGATGATCTTCTTCCCATTCCAGTTGTGACAAGAATCCATTGAACAATAAATGCCAGCTAAGACAGCGGTAAAAGAACTTTCTCCTCTAAGCTTTCGAGCCAGGAAAACATTAATTGCCTTGAAATCAATGTAATTATCAAGACTAGGGAAAAGAACCACACCATAAATGGCTAATGCCAGTGTCAATAAAGGCATCCCATTCCCTTTTCCCTGCCTGACTAAGGAGTTGCTGCTCAAAGAAAGTTAGCGCGAAGCCTGAAATCTGATTCCTGTTTAATTGAGCCTTTTCAAGAATCTCAGGATCTATCTTGAGAACACGAGCTATACTGAAAATAGAAGCACGATGTTCGGTCCATCGATAAGGTTTCAAATCTTCCAATGGCAAGCCAAATATCTACTCGAATTCCTCTAGAGTAGGAGCTAATTGGAAGTCCTTGAATGTAAAACAACAAAGAGGGAAATCATAATACTGGGCTAGAGCAGTAAAGGCCCCCTATTTCACTTCAACTTCCAAGAATTTCAAGATCTTTCCATACTTCCTTGCAAAGGTCACTTTCTGAGTAATATTCATCCTTTTTCCCAAGGATAACAGATTGCTAGTGTTTGATTTCATGATTTTGAGGTGTAACAAATTTTTCAAACCAGTTGCCTTCACTTCCTGATCACTTGATCTCATGTTAAATTCCATTTTTTATGATACTTACCAATGTTTAAATTTCACCTTGAACAAAAGAAATAAATGAATCGGATTAACAAAGAAAAAGGTTTGATAAATATCATCCTCACATAACAGTGTGATAATATTTATCATGACTTAAGTTTAGAAAATGTACATTTTTTTATGATTTTTTTTAAAAAAAGAAAACTTTGTGCGAATGAATAGAAGATAAAAGGAATGTCTACCCAATTGTGTCTAAGACAAGGTATCCACCTAATTGGCTCTAAAGCTCCTTAATCGTGTTTCCTCAAAAGGTGATTGTTCTAATTGGTTCTAAGAAGGTCACTGGAGCTCTGATCTTTAGCTATGAGTCTTATGCAAAAAGTAGGGAATCCTACTTAATACGGGCATCATAACTAAGATAACACCCCGGCTGAGATTTTCACGCAAATCATGGTAGGGCGTATCGTCCTAAATCACACCGCTAATAATCTCCCCTAGCCTATGTCTTTTGCGGGGCCCAGGAATAGGGTCCCTTCTAATAGTGTGTGCATTATGGTGAATGTGAAGTGTGTGGAACATTCATACTTGGATTTTTACCCATTCTTCACAATGAACAAACATAAGGCAAAATAACTATCACATGTCTTCTACCCTATGGTTCTAAATTAAAGTAATAAAGAAGTAAAAAAATAATATAAAATCTAAAATAAATAGAAGATTAGATGAACAACGAGAATAACATAATAAATAAATATGAAGGATGAAATAATTAACAATCAATAAAATACACAAGATTAATTTAACGGGCTTGACTCTCAAAATGTCCCTAGTGGAGTCGCCATCTGTCGCAACCGGGGTCCCGGCGCACGACGCGGACTGGTTAAAGACAATAAAAAAATTGAAACTGCATTGAAATGAGGCCCTCGGGAGGCCTAAAGAAAATAAAGGGTTCAAGGAGTCACCACTAATATTTATTAAGGAAAATAATAGGAAAACCTTTAAACAGCACTGGTTTTTTTTAACAAAAAAATGAGATTCTGTTTAGTCCGGGAGTCGAATTACAGGAGGGGAAGGTATTAGCACCCCACACTGTCCGTAAAAAAATGGTTACCCAAATTGATCATGTATAATTTTTCAAAAAAATGATTATTAAATATTTCATCCTTCATAAAAAAGAAAACAACAATGATAAATAATATATATAATAATAATAAATATATATAAATAAGAATAAAACAAAAATAATAATAAAATATATCTCCTAAAGTTTCATTATTTTTTTAATTCTAAGAAAATAAACAAACAAATGATTAAAAGACCATAAAATAAAAAAACAATAAGATGTCTTGTCTTAATTATTTTCTAATAAAAAAAAGTCCATTCATTTGATTGAGAAATATATGATTCATAAAAAAAACAAATAAATAAATGAAAAGGTAAAAAAAAGGAATAGACGTAAAAAGGAAAAGAAGTGGAATTAAATGCATCAATATGAAAATAAGGAAATATATACACTTAAGTAATTAAAATTGACAAATGAAATTTATTCAATTATCTTAAAAAAAGTAAATAAATAAGATTAATAAGATGTCTCATCTGAATTAATCTCATTTCAAACTCAATAAATAAAATGGGTAATTATGTAAAAAAAACAATTCAAAAATTATCAAGCAAAAAAAAACAAATAAAATTAAATGGGTAGATAAGAGAAAAATGAAAAGATAAATAATAATAAATAAATAATTATTTAAAATTAAACTCAAGAAATTGTATATATATGAAGCATAAAATTAAATGGTTATGTAAAAGATAATTTCAAAATTATTATAGAGTAAATAAATGAGGTAAAAAAATAAAGGATAGAAGACTAAAGTATAGAAAAATAAAATAAAAGTGCAAAAAATAAAAAAAATGAAGATAGAAGCGTAAAAAAATAAATGAACAAATAAATAACTGTAGGAAAATAAAATAAAATGCAATAAAACAAATAAATAAAAATAAAAGTGCAGTAAGATAAATAAATAAAGATAAAAGTACGAAAAAATAAATAAATAAAAATAAGAGTACAGAAAAATAAATAAATAAAAATAAAAGTACATAAAAATAAATAAATGAAAATAATAATGTAGGAAAATAAATAAATAAAATAAAAGGGTAGAAAAATAAATACATAAAAATAAAACATAAAAAAATAAATAAATAGAAATAAAAGGGCAAAAACATAAATACATAAAAATAAAGGGTAGAAAAATAAATAAATAGAAATAAAAGGGCAAAAACATAAATACATAAAAATAAAGGGGTAGAAAAATAAATAAATAAAAATAAAAGGACAAAAAAATAAATAAATAAAATTAAAAATATAGAAAATAAATAAATAAACTAATAATTGTACTAATATAAAGTGCAGATAAACCAAGTGTAGAAAAATAAATTAACAAAAATGAAAATACAGAAAAGTAAATAAAGGAAAATAAAAGTGCAGAAAGTAAATAAATATGAATAAAAGTAAAAATAAATAAATAAATAAAGATAAAATGCAGAAGAATAAATAAACAGATAAATAACTACAGAAAAATAAAGTGCGGAAAAATAAGGTGCGGGAATGTAAATAAATAAAAATAAAAGTGCAGAAAAATAAATAACAATTAAATAAAGACAAATAAATAAAGATAAATAAATATTCTTGTATTAATAAAAATACCTTGGTACAAGAACAATTAAACTGTATACCATACCAATGGCAACCAGGTCATCTACTTCATTAACTAATAACTCACATTTCTTTCCAATGTCAGCATCAGTGTTATGACCATCAGGATCTGCACCTATACATGAACCCTTCAAGCTAATTGGCATTTGCTCAGGTACAAGGCTAGGGATATGGACGCGGTTTGATATGGGAGTTTGTCATGTAATTGCTGTAACATCCTGACCGAGAGTTAGTGGGCAGATTAAGATTAATGGCTGATTAACTGAAAGTGGCTTGGAAAATTACGCATGTGCCCTCTTGACTATACAAGTGATTCGGTCTTTCTCTCACTCCTTCATTTACGCTGAGTTGGGAAAAGAAGGTGAGAGTAGAGCATTTCTCCTTCGTGCATGCAGAAGCACTGTCTCTGTTTCCTCCTGAAGTTCAACCAAGCTTCCTCTTTGTTTTCTTCTCCTTCTCCTTCTTCTTCTTCCACTTGAAAGCTGTTAGAATCTCGAGTAGGGAGAGTGTGCAGTGTTGAGTGTCTCGGAGTTGTAGAGATACTCCACTGTTGGTGAGAGGAGCTGCTCGAGAGGGAGAACAGCTTTTGGTTCCTCCAACGCTGAGTGTAGAGTTGGACGACTGGAATCAGGGTCGTTTTATTGAGAACGAGTGACCGAAGGGCGATCGATCAGCGTTGAAAGCTCAAGGAGCTTCTGGAATCTCTTATTCCAGGTAGGGGGTGCTTTACATTTCAAATGCATGGTTTATGGACGGGTTTCGGGTGAAAGTGTTATACTGTGTGTTTTATAACTGTGAAATGTGATGATTGTGTGTTTTGTTTGAGTGATAGCTTTCGAATACCCGGATATGTGATAGCTGAGTCGTGTGGTGTTGTCTTGATTTCCGTTCATGAGTGCATGATGAACTGCATGAGATGCATTTTGATATTATTGAGAATGTTGAGTGATTGCATGAGATGCATGTTGCTGAAAATGTGTATACCGAGTGCATGTGTTGTGAGTATGTTATGTTGATCCCCGTTTGGGATTTTATATTGAATTGCATGAGATGCATGTTGATATTATTGTGAAATACTGAGTGCATATAGTGTGGGACTGTTTGTTGATTCCTGTGTGTGATTTTATATGAAATAGCATGAGATGCTTGCTGCTGAAAATATGAATGCCGAGTGCATGTGGTGTGGGACTGCTATGTTGAGTTCCGTTTGTGATTTAATATAAGTTGCATGAGATGCATGTTGCTGTTAATGAGAAAGCCGCATGCACATAGTATGAGTCTGCTATGATGATCTCTGTGTGTAGTTTTATATTAAAATGCATGAGATGCATGTGGATATTATTGTGATTGCCGAGTGTATGTACTGTGACAATGCTGTGCTGATTCTGTTTGTGATTTTATAATGGACTGCATGAGATGCATGTGACGAAATGATAATGTCGAGTGCATATAGCGTGGGACGCTTGATGATTAAAACCATATGCATGTGATTCACCATTGAAAATGCCGAGTGCATACAGCGTGGGACGCTTAATATAGAAATGGTAATCAAATGAATATGTATGAGATATGAAGATGAGAATGCCGAGTGCATACAGCGTGGGACGCTTGATGATTAAAATCATATACATTTGATGCACCATTGAAATACCGAGTGCATACAGCTTGGGACGCTTAATATAGAAATGGTAATCAAATGAATATGTATGAGATATGAAGATGAGAATGTCGAGTGCATACAACATGGGATGCTTGATGATTAAAATCATATGCATTTGATTCACCATTGAAATGCCGAGTGCATACAGCGTGGGACGCTTAATATAGAAATGGTAATCAAATGAATATGTATGAGATATGAAGATGAGAATGCCGAGTGCATACAGCGTGGGACGCTTGATGATTAAAATCATATACATTTGATTCACCATTGAGATGCCGAGTGCATACAGCGTGGGACGCTTAATATAGAAATGGTAATCAAATGAATATGTATGAGATATGAAAATGAGAATACCGAGTGCATACAGCGTGGGACGCTTAATATAGAAATGGTAATCAAATGAATATGTATGAGATACAAAGAAAGACCTTGAGTGGGACTCAAGGCAAGCCTACCGAGTGGGACTCGGGGCTGCCCGTAACACTTCCGTTGTCGCTTGGAGTGACTGTGTTACATGAGAGGGCAAACGGTTTGGTACCAGTAAAACGGCCGGATCAGCTTGGAGCTGAGCAAAAGGCTGGGAGCCTATGTTGCAACATAAAAATTAATAATGAATAATCGGATCCGACTGAATAAATGTGTACACACTGAAACTGTTGCCGAGTGCAATGTGTCTTGTATGTTTATGTGTATATGTTATTGAGAATAGCATGAATAATATAGCCATGAATGAGTTGAGTGAATTCTGACTGATTGATGCCGAGTGAGTAGTCATATTGAATGGCAGTGTATGTTATTGTTTGATTGTGAAATGATATTGTATAGTTAAGAATGTAGTGACTAATCCGAGTCAATAACTGTCATTTAATATGTAAAATGCTCACCCCTACTGTGGCTATATTTTCAGTGGGTATCAGTCGGGATGGAGAATGACGAGTGAACGTCAGCTGTGTGAAGAGTATTGTATATGTGTAGTGTACATAATGTTTATAAATATGATATAGCCTTGGCCGGCTCTTATGAACTCTGTCTTGTTGAACACATATTTATATATATGAATTCGAACTACCCAATATTCTGAGTATATGTTTATATACGATGTTATGAAGTTGTTGAATTATCTAAGAAGTACTGTTATAGGAAAAATGTCAAGGACCAAATGGTTCCGTGTAAGATACAGTTGAGAGAGCCTTTTTTCTGAGTGGATGAAGCTTAGAATAATTCTGAGAGAGATGTGTTTGGTGGGGCTACTTCTGAGGGAAGAATAGTCAAGATATCTCTGAGTGAAACATAGTTGGGAGAACTTCTTCCGAGGGAAGAAGGGTTTAATACTCCTGAGTGAGAATTGACCGAGAGAATTCCTTCCGAGGGAAGAACAGTCAAAACGTCTCCGAGTGAAACCCATCTTAGTAAACCTATTCCGAGTGGATAAGGTTCAAATATTTCCGAGCAGGTCTTAACCTAGTGAATTCTTCCAAGTGAAGAGAGGTTAGAGTATTTCTGAGTGAAACTTGATTAAGGAGATCACTTCCGAGGGAAGAAAGGTTAAGGTGTTTTCCGAGTGAAGAAAGATTAAAATATTCCCTAGTGAAGAATGGGTAATGTTAGCCAAGGCCTCAACGCTCAAGAGGGGGGGTGAATTGAGTGTTTTAAATTAATCCCCTTGGAAATGGTTAGTAATATACAAATGATGCAATGATGAAGAGACAACAACTTTTATGCACATATCACACTATGACACACTTGATGTGCAATGACAATATTTAGCTTTAAGTGTGATAAACAAGGCAAGTTATTGGTTTAAACAATTTATCAATCAGTTGGAGTGCATAGATTTATTTCACAAATAATGTGATGTTTCCTATAAGGGTTCAGCTCATTCAATATATCAAACAGCTTGTGTGCATGAAATAAGTGAAGGCAATTAAGTAAGTATCACACAAGAGTTGATAGGGAACAATGATCTAGATACTTGGCAAGTTAAAACAAATTTCAGTTTTTAAGAATTTTACCAAATATTGATTCAAGCAAATTATCAAACACTTGGCATGCAGAGTTAAGTATTCTATTTGAACAACAACTTTGATTTAAACATTCAGCTCATGCATTTCAACAAATAATTTATGTGCGTAGTTGTATAAAGAGTTCAAGGTAGAGAGAAATGCAAACCAAATTTAACGAGTTCCACCAACCCGGTGTACGTCTCGCCTTCAAGCAACCCACTTGAAGGATTCCACTATTGAAGATTTGAGATACAAGTTTTGAGCAATTGCAGCTTTCTAGTGTCCCACACTCAAGAACTCAATCCTCACAAGCAAAGGGCAACCCACCCAATCTCACAATCTCTCAATACCCAAAGGTTGAACCCCAACCTTTGTGACTACTCAACCTAGAGTGAAAAACCTTGGTGTTTTGGTGTTGTGTTTACAATCAATACACTCTCTCAATAGAGTAGATACACAAATGAAAGCTCTCACAAATTCTAACTCTCAACAAGAGAGGATATGCAAATTGAAGTTCACAATCTAACAACTCTTAAGCAATATGCAAGTTTAGAAACAAGAGTTGCAGAATATACAAGAGAAATTAAATTAGAAGACCTCTAAAAGAAGAATGTTGATTGCCTTGTGTTGTGCCTTGGTCTCCCCTCTTGTGTCTTTTTTTCTTGCTTGAATCCATGCTCCATTTATAGCCATTTGGGAGCTCTTAGCCGTTGCACAAATGTTTCTAACGGATACCTCAAGTGGGCATGAAGTGGGAGTGAAGAAATGAGCTGGAGTTCCACTTAAAAGCATTTTCCCACGTTCTGACACTATGGTAATCGATTAGCCTTCGAGCTGTAATCGATTACATTTTGAAATCTTCAGTGTTATGCAGCAGGTAATCGATTAGCATTTATACTGTAATCGATTAGCTATGAAACAGAACCCTTCTAATCGATTATTCCTTGCCTTGTAATCGATTATTGAATGATACCTGATGCTCTTAATTGTGTCTCGTAGCATGGTAATCGATTATGCCTTCATGTAATCGATTAGGGACAAAACAGAACTTACATAATCGATTATGCTTGACTTGGTAATTGATTATAGTGAATACTTGATGCTCAATCTCTAAACTTTTAACTGGTAATCGATTAGATGTGTAGCTGTAATCGATTAGTTACATTCCAGAACCCTTGTAATCGATTATCCTTCTTATTGTAATCGATTGTACCATAAACAGAGTTATGGTAATCGATTATTCCATTGTGGTAATCGATTAGGACATGTACCTGATACAATTCTTCAAGGTCTTTGATATGTTCTTGATATATATTGTCCCATGGCTTATTCCTTTGATCCTCATGCTTGTTTCCTTGATTCTTCTTCAACTTATGAGCTTGTTCTTCATGATTTAGTTCATGTCATCAACCTTGTCTTCTATAGCTTATGTTTCTTTAACTCTTTGTGAGGCATCTTCATCTCTTTGTTCTTAGCCATTGTCTTAGCCATTGTCATTCATCAAAACTACTTTGCATACTTACATATGCAACTTCAGGTAAAACACTTCTGAGTGAATTGAGGTTGAAGTGCCTCCAAGTGATGCATGACTGGGGAAAATACTTCTGGGTGAAGGAAGGTTTATAGATCCCGAGTGGAAATAACCGAGGGAATCATTTCCCGAGTGAAGATTAAAACGCTTTCGAGCGAACCACGTTTGTGAGGAGATCTTCTAGGTGAAGAGTAAGAATCTGGCTGAGTAAGAATTCCGAGTGAGGTATGACCTGGTGGGGACCGTTCCCGAGTGAACGAAAGTCCCGATTCCGAGTGGCGATATGAAAATACCGAGTGTAGGATCTCGCTCTAGCGAGTAGGAGCCCGCTCAAGCGACTTCTGCTGGTTTCGCTTAACCGAATCAGGGTCTTGCCAAGAGAGTGGCGCCCTGACTCGTTTTTCCCTTCCCTCGATTTCGGGTTTGCTTTTATTCTATCCCGACTCCTAGTCTGAACGCGAAAAATTTTCCCCTAGTCTCGGACTTGTCTGTTTTTAGTCGGGATGTTTCAATTGCTCTGTCAAACTTTGAATTTGTTAGGCTTATGTATCGAAGACCTGTTGCAACTTGTTGAATTTTTCATTATACTCAGAAGCAAGTTGAGCTTTGGCATCACTTAACTTTGTCTTGAACATCTTGTACATGTTAGCTAATGAACTAGAATAAGTAGAATGATCATACACACTTCGTATGGTGTGGCCTCTACCAACAGCTCGAACTCTATTAGGGTGCTTTAGTCTACCAATGGCGACAGTCAGTATATCCTGCCAACCTCAAGCAAAAAAAAGACCCCTATGTAGACGCAACTACCAACTCATCCTACAAAAGATTAAGGGTCTGTTTGGTTACCTGTTGTTAGGAAATCCCTAAACATGAGCAGCGAAAAAAAAAGGGATTCCATAGGATTTGCAAAGTTCCGTGTTTCAAAGCACAAAACAAACACAAAAAATTTGTTTTGGATTACCTCTTGAAGAACACCGAAGCAGTCGTAGCCTCGTCCTTTAGGAGCCCACACGAGCGCTCCCACCAGAATCACAACACTTGCCAACTGCTAGTTTGACAGCGTGTAGCTCTTGCAACTTTTGCGAATTTGTGTCTCACTTTTGTGAACGACCTATGAGCATCTTATGCTCTATTTATAGGTTTAGGTTTGACCTAATTTGTTCTCTCTAAAAAGTGGGCTCCTTACTCATTCCAAATGAGTTAGGCCCAATAGCTTTATTTTAGTTCAACTAAAATAAGACATTTTCTGATGGGCTTACTCAATGTGTGTGACCTTACAGGTAAAATACCCGGTCATATTAATAATAAATTATTTTATTATTAATATAAAATAAGAGCGACATCTAGCAATGCATCATTATGTCTGAATATTATCAACATAACATATAAGTGATAATTATTTAATATGTTTGTTCCTTTTGTCACGATATCCTAATTGGGCCTAAGGCATGGTCGCGTCATCCTTGTACGGCCCAATTTATTTTACTTGATACCAGAGTAGACTGGATCCGAATAAATATCTAATATTTATTCTTTCTAGCGTGGCCATGCGTTTTCTTAGTCTTACTCTATCAAGTGGCCTATAGATATTACTCCTGTCACATAGGAGAGACAAATCCCATCTACATCACTCACATCCCTCTGCATAATTTGTTCATTGCCTAATCACAACCTTTATAGTCCTCTTGTTACAGAAGACGTTTAGTTGTATTAAAACAATAAACTCCTCATGTAGGAATCGTAGTGACTTCAGGTCGAAGGACTACATATACCATTATCACATTGAGAATCGTTTATGACAATCATGTAACGATCCATGCAACGTTCTCATGGTGGGTCTGTCCAGTACATCATTACTCTTAATGTGTACCCGTGTGAAGACTTGATATCATCTATATCTATGATCTGTGAGTTCAGGTCATCAGTACACTCACACACTAGTCTCAGTGTATTTACATGTCCCCATGTAAATACTTGACTAGGGACATTTTAAGAATAACTTTTATATGACCTGTTACTCCAAGGATAAATACGTTTTAAAACAATTTTAAACTGAAATATTTATTTTATTGATAAGCAGAAAAATGATACAAATGAAAAAGCATAAAAGCTCATAGTGCATACACCAACACCCGTTGGGGTAACTTGGTTAAGAAAACTGAGGTTTTGTAAACTGAGGTTGAGAAAACTGAGGTTTTGTAAATGAAGTTGTGTTTGGTTGTTAAAAAAGTTAGGTTAGGTAAAAGTGGGTTAAGAAGTAGTGATTTGTGTTTAGTTAGAGAAAAAGTTAGGTTGGGTAAATGGTGGTTTGATGGAAAATTACCAAAAAAGGTATTAGTAAAAAAAATATATTGAATATGTATATATATTTATAATGTAAATATATCTTAAATCAAAATATGTATATATATAGATAATATTAATGCAATAATTAGATTTTTTAATAAAATAGATTATTTTTTAAACAAAATAGATTATTTTAAATTTTATTTTTAATATTTTCATAAACATTAAATATATTTCAAAATTGTTAGAAGCATAAAAACTTATCATCATTAAATATATTTCAAAATATATTTCATAACCTTTAAATATGCAAGTTATCCACATTAGTTTAAAAAAACCAAAATATTTTTTTAACCCTAAAAAAGAAGTTATTATTTCTCCCCTTCCAAAAAAAATATAATCGCTTTAGATTTCACAAATATATGATTGTTATCCTCATTAGTTTAAAAAAATCAGATTATTTATTTCAACCTTTTAAAAAAGTTATTATTTTTCACCTTCTACAAAAATATAATAACTTTTACTATCACAAATATATGGTTGTTTTCTCTTGATTGTTGTTTAAAAAAACTGTTATTTTCAACTATCATCACATTGAATAATTCTTTTTTATTCCATAACTAAAAAGTTTTCCATCACACATAAGTAATTTTTTTTAATCCATTACTAATAACAGGTAATTAGTTTTTATTCCATTACTATAAAAATATAATTAATTTTTATTCTATTATTAAAAATTGTAATTATTTGTTTATCTCTCAATCGAAACGGATCAAGTTCCCTAACTCTAAAAATGGATCGAGTTCCCTAACTCTAAAAACGAATCGCTTATATGTCGTAAATGAATAACTAACTAAACGGATAAATCTAAACTGATAAGTTACAATTTAAAATAGATAACTAAATTTAAAAAAATTCTAACCATATATTCAAACACAAAAAAACTAACTACATTTCAAATACAACTATACATAAATTATTTAATCACATTTTCTATTTTTTACACATAAAAAATACACCACAAATAAATAAATACATTTGAATATAACAATAAATTCAACTATTCAAATAAAATCATACAAAAAAAACACACCATACATTAAAAAAACACCTTCAATCACCACCATTGAAATCAACCTACTGTGCACCCTTCTATTCACCCCTATCCATGCACCCCTCATCAAATCTGTCCATCCCTCACCACCACCCAGCCACACCCTTCCCCCCACCCACCAGCATCATGGCCACCGACACCCTTCCCCTGCCAGCCCACAACCCACCCATGATCCATCACCGGCCACCACCCACCCAAAGCAAGACCAGCAAAAGCAAACCGGAGAAGAAGATCGAAATCGAAGCTTACATGGCAAAAGCTTGAATATGTCATCTTCCTATTTTTCCCCTTGGTTGGCCGTGACTTCTCTTCACCAAGGAAAGCTCTTCCTTTGCCTCCAAAGCCCTTGATTCCTTCCTTTCCGCAAGGGCATACCACACCCACCACCCACAAACCCGAAACCTAACACCCATGGGCAACTCACCCCGAACCTGACGCCAATACCCATCAGCCACCGCAACCCTTCCCACACCCACAACAGCCAGAGAAAACCATAAATCCAAACCCAAAAAAACAAAGGAGGAAATTTTATTAAACAGGGACAGGGACGAGAATGTTACCTACGACGGATGGATGAGTCTTCCTCTACTAGATCGTGCCTCTGTATGGGTAAAGCTTCCTGCTTGTGAAATGGAGCCGCTCACAGTGTCAAGTCGCTGCCTTTGAGGATGAGGCTACGTGATTTTAAGGGTAGCAGGGTATTTTCACCGAACCACATTGGGTTGAGGGAGCCACAGTGACGCTTGTACCCAACGAAGCTTGTACGCAGCCAAGATTCCACCAACGGAGGTTGATGGAACGGAACAGAGGAGATGGGAAAACCAAACGGCATGCCTGTCCAACTAACCGAAAAAAATAGAGTTGAGTTAACTTGACGCCGTTAGAGGAGATAACCAAACACACATTAAGTAGTAAACCATAATCAGTAATCAACTTTGAAAGTTAAAATATAAAACTAAAATTACTTCCTTAGATATTTTATACTTACAATCTTCTCAATAACTTGTTGCGCCTAGTGAGATGTATAGTCACCCAATTTCTTTGTACAAAAACACTTTCATTTCTCATGGTGTGAGGGGGGAGAAAGAGGATCAACAACTTCAATGTCAAGTTGATGTTGACTAGCCTTCTCAATGGTCATCTACTGCTCAAGCAAACGATATCCTCCACATGATAGTCTGGGATATCCCAAGCACGTTACAACGTTAAAACATAATTTAGTTATCATAATCAAACTAGAATGAAGTATAACAATTTACATACAACGTAATGTACTATAATATCCTCCCATATCTAGTTTTTTAAAACCTTCCTGTATGTGATCCCAATGTGGTAAAAAAATAGAGACCCAAGTCCGAGCCAAAACCCCTAGGTAACTACTAAACCTGGCCGCATTCGGCCCTGATGATATCCCCATGTTGACGTCAATGTCAACATGTAATCGCTCTTCCTGATACCTCCTAATAGTGACACTAGACATCCATATCACACCTCTCTGCCTCCTACAAAAGGAATCTGAGCCCTATGATGCCATATGTACCTATATAAAGGGATAATCATTTGTCAATTATATGAGATACATAAAATATGGGAAATAAAAAATTAATACATTGTTAGTAACAATTAACATGACAAAAATATAACATGATATGATATACGATGAAAAATAATACATTGCATGAATTATGTAGTTGGTATCTTCTCCCATATGCCTTCATGATGATCATCAGTTGCTTGAACTTGATCTATGTTGTCTTCTAGGTAGATTGTTGACATATGTGTTGTCAAAGTAAAGGTATCCAAGATATCTAGACTAAGATCCCCTATATCGACATCTACACTATTGGGTCTACTTTACATAATAGTTGACCATCTTTTGTTTGACGAGGCAGTAACATAAAAACTTGTTTCACTTAAGTCGCCATAATGAAAGGATCTTATGGCCTACCTTGCAGAGATCAACTAAAGTATATCCAGACTCATCACTTTTTACACCATGATTATTATCCACCTCTTTATATTTAAAAATCGGTACTATGAAGGAATTATGATTGACCTCCTTTTTTGACAATGTATCATAGGCTAAGGGAAAATATACACGTTTTCCCTTCAATTATGCATACAATTCCGGTTGTATACCCATAAGTTATAAATCAAGATGAGAATTCAAGTCATCCTTTGTCTTACCTTATATATTCAACAATGTCCCAACAACACTGTCACACACATTTTTCTCCACATGCATCATATCAATATAGTGTCTTACATCAAGTTCCTTATAATATGGTAAATCAAAGAATATTGACCTTTTCGTCCACATCCTTTGCATACTGTGTCATTTTTCAAACTTCCCAAGGGTCACATTTATGAATTTGACCCTTTCATAAAGTTCATTACTAGTTAATGTTGGAGAAGCAATATCAAACTCTTGTGCACCGCTAAAAGCCTTCTTTAATCTACGGTATGAATGATCTACTTTTAGAAACCTTTGATGTCGAAGATTAACTATCTTCCTCCCATGATGTTGTTATTGGTAACAAGTCACATATTCACATATAGGACACGTTTTATGGCCCTTGGTACTATAACCAGATAAGTTGCCATAGGCTGGAAAGTCGTTGGTTGTGCATAACAACATTACATGTTACTTGAATATCTCACACCCAAATGCATCAAAGATATCAACTTCCTCATCCCACAACAGTCTCAAGTCTTTAATCAATAGATTTAAGTACACATCAATGTCGTTGCCCGGTTGTCTTGGACCTGTGATCATCACTAATAATATTACATATTTTCTCTTCATACATAACCACAGTGGTAGGTTGTAAACAAATAATAAAACAGGCCATGAACTGTGCATTGTGCTTAAGTTATCAAATGGGTTCATTCCATCTATTTCCAGTCTGAGTCTTAAACTTCTTGGGTCATTTGCAAACTCTAGAAATAGTGAATCGAACTTCTTCCATTGCAATCCATATGCTGGATGCCTAAATTGCCTATCAATCAACCTCTCCTTAGAATGTCACCTCATATGTTTCGCATCATCTTCGTTGGCAAACAAACGCTTCAATCTATAAATGATAGGCAAATACCATAACATCTTTGCAGGAGGCCTTTTAGTGCATACCTCTTCACCGTAATCATTATCTTTCTTCTTATACCGTGACAACCCACACCTTGGGCATTCATGCATCATTTCATACTCACCTTTGTATAACACACAATCATTTGGACATGTGTGTATCTTCTTATACTCCAACCCCATAGGACACAAAACCTTTTTAGCCTTATAGTTACGATTTGGCAAGGTATTACTAGTTAGAAGCATTTCTTTCAATAGTTTAGTGAAACTTTTATCCCTCCACCTATTTTTCACCTTCAAATTAAATAATCAAAACTACTGACAACCTTGTGAAATTAGTGCAATTTAGATACAACGGTTTCTCTAAATCCTCACAGAGAGTTTCATACACATATTTAAAATTTTCTTCACCCACATCATGAATCACGTCCTCAATTCGATCATCCATATCATAAGCAACATCATGTACAAAAACTTTCATTTTGACTTTCATTCGTCATACTCAGCGTGTCAACATGTTAACCATGTCATATATCCAATATGTATAGTTCTTGAGAAAACCATCATATAACAGGTGCTCCTTTAACACTTCTAAGCATGTATTCCCACATTTAACACAAGGGCGAAAGTATCTTCCATTTACATCTTCGGCATTTCAAATTACAAAATCTAGAAGCGTTTCAACTCCACTCTCATACTCTTCACTTATACATGGTGCATTAATCCAACTTTTATCTATGAATTTGGTCAAATGCAATACTTGAGGTGTGACATTATTCAACACACAATACACCCAGTCGATTAGAATTAACAAAATCATTGTAAACATATGATTCTTAAGTCATCAAATAGACATCGTAACGTACTAGTGAATGAATACTCATTCACTTTACTCCCAGACACATGCCATAGACATTTCAAAAAAAGTATATATATATATATATATATATATATATATATATATATATATATATCCTTTGTTAACAATAAAAAAAATTTATGCATGTTGGTTACAAAGGAAATATCATGGACTTATTCAATTCCAAAAAAATAATTTCAATATTGTAAACTAATTAAAATTATTGTTCAAAAAATTAGTCTCTAAACTTATGGCCCAAAAGATAGAAAAACTTATTATTATTTATAGCAATTAGGTGGGCAAATTTACATACATGAGCCCACCTGTCAATGGGTAATTGTTAATAAAAGTTGCATGTAACAAAAATCAAACCTAGAACCTATGAATCACAACAAGGCATGACAACTACTGGGACAGCTATTTCATTGATACAAATGAGGAAAGTTATTATGTATCACTCTTTCTATTTTGTTGCAAGTGTGTTATATTTTTACATAAAATAAAAAATTATATAGATTTTTATAATTAAAATATATATCTTGGAATCAACTTTTCTTAAATTTCTATATAGAAGGATTTAACAACATATTTCAACTAGTTTAAAAGATATCTCATTAGCTACAAAATTTGTTAAAACAAAATAGAATTATGTAGGATAATGTTAAATCTTCAATAGTTAATTAACAAAACAATTTAAACACTATTTCAATTCGCATGACCTGTTTTCCATTTACCAATTTGATTTTTTTCGTAAAACCAATTTTATTCTTTAAAATATATTTTAGTTGAGTTTGAACTAGAGACAAGATTATAATTGCTAGAAAAAAATCTTACCCATTAAAAATTATCTATCGATTAAGTTATACATTTGATGGTTAAAATTAGTTGGTTTAATATCATTAACCAAATTAAATTTTCTTTTGTTACCTTATATTTTCTATATAACATACATTTTACATAAATTATTAATATTTTAATTAATATTTTTAATTATCAGAAATCATAATATAATTTTTTATTTTATATAAAAATATAACACTTACAACAAAATAGAAAGAGTGATATATAATAAGTTTCCTCATTTACACAAAGGAAACAGTTCCGAGTTTTTTAGAAATTTTTTTTAAGTCATTGGTATTTTATAAAGTTTCTAAGTATTAAAGAAAATTTTAGCTATACTTAAAAATATTTTAATAAACTTTTAAATATACTAAACACATTTTTTTATAATTATAATTCCTAACAAATAAGATTACCAAAAAGCATGATTTCCAAAAGATTTTAAAACATTTCAATAGCGTCTTACTTGTTTCAAATTAGATTTCAGAATTTAAAGCATATCATCCCATTCTCTTTCACCCAAAGAGAATATATATGAAATATATCTTATTAGAAAAAAAATTTTATGTGAGAATGAGAGGGACGAATTAGAGCCATATAATATAATAGATGATTAAGATTAAAAGTTTTTCAAAGTCACATGATCATTTAAAATGTCACATGATTTTTTTAAAACTTGCATGTCTTAATTATCTATTATATGGTTATACGACCTATATTTACTCATCTTACTTTTACATAAAATAGTTTTTTTATATGATACATCCTATATATATAAAATAAGAAATATTGACTGCATACCTGATTATATGAAAGAAGTGAGTGAACACCTAAGTTTAAAAATAAGTAAATATTGGATGATTGTTGTAATTGAAAATGACAACAGAGATAGGCATATGCAAACGTGAGTAACAACTCCGGCTCCGGATAATCCGCATGGTTGCTTCTCGCATTTTATGTAATGCATTTAGCTTGATTCCTGTCCAGATTCGCTTGTATATACCCTGCAAATATTGTGACGTCAAAAAGTTGCCAACTCATTCAATCTTTATCTATTCTTTTCTTTTTTTTACGAATGTTTATGCAAATATCATATTCTCATTAGATCTATTATTCATGCAGCAATGTTATAAGATTATCTATCTTATATTTGGCCTCTGTATTATATAAAAATGATAATTTATATCACCTAATAATTGACTTGTATATAACAAGTGAAATATTTTTTTAGTTATATATGATTTTGGTTCTATGTTATAGCGTATCTAATATGTCATCTTCTTAAGCTCTTAAAACATAATTTTATTTAAAAAAAAAAATCAACCCATCAATTGAAAAGCTAACATACCTAGTTGACAAGACTTCAATGATAAGATGTGAAGTATTTTCTTAACTTCTACATTTTATTAAAATAATCAGAGTTCAAATCACAAATTCGTATATCCTTATTTATCTCCACTAATTTTTTAACATTAATTTCTAAATCAAATATTTATGGAACCCCACATGATCCGAAACAAAACAGAGAAGAGAGATTCCAAGTGCCATTGAGATAAGTCTGAGTGCATCTTTGGTGACTCAAAAAACAACAAATTATTAACATAGGATCAAAATTTTAAAAAAATATTAAGGGATCCAATGTATAAAAATATAGAGATAAATATATATATATATATATATATATATATATATATATATATTATATTGATGTTATGTACAATCAAACTAGGTGATGTCAACCTTCTATTTAACCTTCCAGTATTTTTTAAACGAAATTATATTATGAGAATTTAAAAGAATAATTGAATAACATAAAAATCAAAACCAAATGAAAAACTAAATGACAAAAAAATATCAATATATAAAAATTAAAAACATATTTAACAAAAAAATATATTTCAGGGTTATTTACAGTTAGCCAAATTATATCAGTTTTTCGTTCAATAATTTCTAGTGAACCTTAAAAATACACTTCAGTAATCATTCATAAACTAATTTGAAAGTGGTTTAATTGTATCTCTTGCAACAAAATCTTTTATTTAAAGAATATAACTACAGACCCTGTCTCTCTTCATGCAACATATAGATGTATCTGTTACAAAAAACTGTCTGGATACAATTTCCCCATTGTGTTTGATTATTCGTTGTTCACGAAAAACAATAATCATATAATAATAATTTTTATATAATGCATTTTTCAACTCTTTCTCCTCATCATCATTTGTTTTTATTGAATACAGTTGTTTTAACAAGAATAACATGAGTCTATGTTATGTGATGATTTTATTTACAAATGTGTAGGAAAGGAAATAAGTTACATTTTTGTATGAATTTAAATTATATTGTTGTAATTTAGAATTAACATATATATTCATAGATTTTTTTGTGCATGTGGACAAGTGCGCAAAGCTTAATTGATGTAATTAATATTCAAATAAATTTTTACGTAACTTAATGCATGTTGTAACATCCCTGATGTTTTAATGAGAATTATAAGAAATGGGAAATGTTAGTAAATGTTTTAGAAGTTTTATTTAATATTTGTTCTGTCTGAGCCAGAGACGGGAAAGCCGGTGTCGAGATCGGTCTCAGAAGCGCGGACAGGCGGAGTTGAAGATCGGGAGTGTAGGAGAAGAGCGGGCAGGGCCAGGTGGTTTGGTCCAACCGATGTGAGGAGAGCGCCTCACTCGGGGTCATAGCCCGGATCAACTTCATAATGACTGAAACAACGGGTGTAGGTAACCAAGAGGCGAGCGCGGATGAGATATCCGACCTCTCAGGCTGTAGTTCGGATTTCCGAGGTATGAACACTAAGCTAGGACGCCGGTGGGCCGGTATTCATACTGGGCCTATACTCTTGCGAAGTATTAGAGAATTGTGAATAATTAAACGTTGAGGGAATAAATAAGTGTAGTTGATTTGATAAACTATGAAATAGTTTAATATGGTGAAATTGATTAAAATTTAATGAGAATACAAATAAATTAAAGGAAAAGACGATCTTACCCATGAGCTTTATATATATAAAAGGAGATTCTCTTCCTTCCCTCTTCATTGTTTGCGAGTTACCTCTGCTGCTGGTTTGTCCCTTCTCTTTCGTTTTGTCCTCTCTTAACGCTGAGTTACATGCGCTGGGAGGGACTCCATTTGTGTCTGAACTTCAATTGAACCCCATTCCTGTGATCGAGGCTTCAAGGTGAGTCTAATGATCCGTTCTAATTGTGATTCCCTTATCCTTTTTATTCTTTAGCGGTCAAGGGCCATGCATGGCTGTATTCGATTCTGTTCTCCACTCCTCTGGTGAGGGTGAGCCCAAATGCGGTCCATGAACTAAGGGCGTTGAAGTGACGGGCTGTACTTTATGATCCGTAGGTAGTAGGTTAAGCAACGGAAGACTGAGTGACGGAGCTGAGACTGCGAAACCAGTGCTCAGAGGAAGGAATCGACACAGGGAGCAGATTATCGAAGCGTGGAACCAAAGTAAGGGGGTGTGAGACGCCCCAAAAATATTTAAAACAATTAAAGGATGGAAGAGATCGCGAGATGAAAACTTTGGCAAGTAATCCCCGGACCTAATTTAATAACCTATCTCATATGTGAAGATATGAGAAGGTGAACAATTAAGTCAAAGAGTGAACCTTGGATGATTTATCTCATGATCATCAACAAGGAGTAGCGGAAGTATGCAATTACATTAAGGAATTAAAGGGAAGTGGTAGAAGGTCAAAGGATGGTCTATCGATTTGATAAATTGCATTAATTATGCGTGTGGGGTGTTGTGCAATCATATTATAGTCAAACAATACCAATGATATCCCAAGATAGAGGAAAAATATGAAAAACAGGGTCATGAATCGATTCAAACACCCTATGAATCGATTCAAATGACTCTGAAATACAAAACAGTGAAAACAGGACCCCTTGAATCGATTCAAGCTCGTATGAATCGATTCAGACACTTCTGGAACTCAAAATTACGCAAACAGAGGTCCTTGAATCGATTCAGGATCGTATGAATTGATTCAGGCCTTCCTGGAACCAAAAACAGTGAAAACAGCAGCTCTCGAATCGATTCAGGGATCCTCGAATCGATTCGAGACAGCACAGTTGCTGTTTTTATGCAGAAAAAGCATTATTTTTGGACTTCTAACCCCTCTAACTTTTTCATATCAACTCCAAACGCTACCAAATTTTAACACCAACTAAAATACACTATTTGTGATGTGTGGCCACCGGCCTCACTCAAAAATTCTCAAAAATGAGAAAGTTATGCAAATAAATGCGTTTAGTCCATTCTTGAGCCTTTTTGAGTAACTTAGGGGTCTATTCTCAATGGAATTGACCCGTTCCAGTTTCTACAAGTCACAAATCATGTATTTAAGCTATTGAAACCATCACACACTGCCCAAAACTCATAAAACTCATTTTGACCCCACTAGTTTCTTACTTATGCATAACAATCATGAAATATCATCAATTAAACAGTACATAAAGTCATCATTCACAATTCTCATCATTTATCATCAAAGTGAGCAAAATTCAAGCACTCACACATTAGCATCTTACATCACCAGGGTCATAACTGAAAATTGGTCTTATATGTGGGTTCCAATTTTCACACGTGACCTACATAATCATTATACATCATTCATACCAATTCATGGTTATACAAAATATGTAGAATACTATATTCATCACAAACATTCTACACAAACCATAAAATCAAAATGTTGTCGGCCAAGGCATTCTTTACCAAAAAGAGGCTTCCTTCACACTTCTCCTCCACAAACAGCTCCAAAGCGAAACCTACAACACAGAGGCTAAAAAGATATACCACAAGGAGAGTGAGTATACTTTCTCAATGATGAAAATCCAATAAATAAAACAATATATGCATGAATGCAATACAACTATCTCCTCCTCAAGAGGAGTTTATTTTATATCAACATTCAATCAGCAATTCTTATTCAAACACAATTATTTCTTAATTCTCTTAGAATCATATCAATCAATCTCACCATCACACCTTAGTAATTAAAAGGGAATATCCAAACATATCGCATTATCAACGTATCACACTATATTATGCTTCAAGACTGATGCAAATGCTAATGTCATTAAAATGCATATGCACGGATCCGATTTCATTTCCTCGGGTGATCGCAACCACCATAATCATATACTCATTCTCAATGGTTTCCCGCCTCGCAAGGGGTACTCCCTCTAGCAGCCTCGCAAGGTGCTTCTCATGATCGCAACCACGTTCAATATGTTCATAAGGTTTCCCACCTCGCAAGGGGTACTCCCGCCTCATGATCGCAACCATGGGCATTCAATCACATTGGTCCCGCAGGGCCTTTCATTTCAATACCAGGTGATCGCAACCACCGGTCTAACAATCATAGGAACTCGCAAGCCCTTTTTCATTTCCATTATCAAGTGATCGCAACCACTTATCAACATCATCATGATATGCATGTCATGCCATGTATACAACAATGCTCATACATGCCTCAAGCTCATTTAGCTTATCTTACCCTCTCATCTAGGGTACATTCATTCTCAACCACACAATTTTCCACCAAATCATACACAAGAATCAATCTTCATATGAACTCAATCATGTATCACACATAATAAGCCATCCATAGCCTCACTTAGGCTTCATCATATAAACACTAAATTCACATCATCATACACAATTCACTTCACATACACATAATATCACCTTTATCCAAGCAAACATGTCATACTACATTAATACATACATTATCATCATAATTCTCATGCATTTAGAAAATACACCCCTCTCCTACCTCAAGAGAAGTAGACCTCTGGGGTTGATGTTCCTGCTTCACCAATATTGCCAAGCCCTACACCAATCAATTATAGGGCCACATCAAATATTCTTTCAAACACCAATTCAATATACATATACATAGGTATACACATGATTCTTATCATGTAGGAACTATTTATCAATTTCATTCATTTGCCTAATCGGGAATTCCTTCTCTTAAATCACAATCCATTATTACCAAGAGCTACAACCTAATTGTTAGGTTATCCCATCTATTAAGCTTCCACCAACACCTTGGTGAGTTTCCCACCTATTATGACTTTAAGTCAACATCATCATCATTAAATGTCTCTACCTCATCATTTATCATATTTCCTTCATCAATAAGTGTTAATCCCACTTATATTACTCATTTCCCCCAATTTTCATAAGTTAGGGTTTTGTAAAAACCCACCTATATCATAATTGCACTTCCTCACTCACCATCTTTTAACCTCATCTTCATATACTTCATTTATTACTTATAAACATCCATATTCATTTCACCCACACCCTAGGGTTCATGCATTTGATGCTTTCCTCTCACCACCCACAAAACATTTAATGCACTTCCAACCCACAACTACAAATTCCCTAAATTCCATGCATAAAAGAATGACAAAGAGCTTACCTTGCTCCAAAACAAAAACGGTAGTTGAGAGGGAAGATGAGGATGACAAAAATGAAGAGAAAGGAGGGAGTAGTTTCAAGCATTCATGGTCTCCTCCTTGTTCACTAAAGAAAATGAAAATTTTGAGAGGAAGGTACCACTTAATCTAGATTTTTCTTTCGGGGAAGAAGAAGATGAGTAATGAAAAAGAAGAAGAAGAGGAAGAAGAAAGGAAATGTGTCTACGTGAGAGAAGGAGAAGTCACGGGAATGAGAGTGAAAAATGGTAAGATTATGTTTTAATCTTTTCCTTCTCACTTAAATTCCTTCGTTTTTAAATAAACAGGCTCTCAGTTCGGGCTCAATACATACTCTAAAAATTATTCCGAATACATATTCAGATTCCCAATAATATTATCTACAGCCCTGACCAACGGCATCTCAATCGGAGATACTTGGTCCGACACCCATATTTATCCGAGTCAGTTTTTGACTTATTCGGTCTCCATAATTCACTTATGATTTCTAAGAGTCTTGATTAAATCATTTCAAGAATTTTGGGATACTAATTAGCCCACATTTAATTATTCAACATTTATTTTCCTAATTGAACTTCCTACTTTAAAAATTCGGGGTGTTACAATCCACCCCTCCTAAAAGAAATTTCGTCCTCGAAATTCAACTTACCGGATTCAAATGCATGAGGGTACCGCTTACAGATATCGTCCTCACGTTCCCAAGTGAGTGTTTCCACGTCTCCATGCTTCCATGCTACTTTTACTAGTGGTACCATCTTATTCCGCAGTCTCTTTACAGAATATTCAACGATACGAACAGAAACGGGAAGGATGGTTAAGTCATCCCGCACCTCAACATCGTCAATAGAGATCACGTGCAGAGGATCATGCATATACTTTCTTAACTGTGACACGTGGAATACGTCATGTAGGTTTGCAAGCTGTGGAGGGAGTGCAATCCGATATGCGACATCTCCAATCCGCTCCAAGATCTCATAGGGTCCAATGAATTTAGGGCTTAGTTTTCTGCTCTTCAAAGCTCTTCCTATACCCTTATCACACGAGACACGCAATAACACATGATCGCCGACTTGGAACTCAAGTGGCTTTCTCCTTTTATCATAATAGCTCTTCTGTCGGTCTTGAGCGACTTTCATCTTCTCTCGGATCATCTTGATCTGTTCAGTAGTTTCCTCAACAATCTCAGGCCCTAAGGCCAAGTTCTCACCAACTTCAAACCAACATAAAGGAGTTCGACACCTCCTTCCATATAAGGCCTCGTATGGTGCCATACCAATACTAGAATGAAAACTATTGTTGTAGGTGAATTCGATCAGAGGCAAATATTTCTCCCATGAACCGCCATGCTCCAGAACACAAGCGCGTAGTAAGTCCTCAAGACTCTGAATAGTCCTCTCAGACTGCCCATCAGTCTGAGGATGATACGCCGAACTTAGCTTCAGCTTTGAACCCATCGCCTCATGTAAGCTTCCCCAGAATCGGGAAGTAAATCGGGGGTCACGATCAGAAACAATGCTTGACGGCACGCCATGTAATCTCACAATCTCCCGAATATACAACTGTGCTAAATCTTACAAGGAGCTCTCCATACTGATTGGTAGAAATGTGCACTCTTTGTCAAACGATCCACAATTACCCATATTCCGTCACATCTAGACCTCGTTCTTGGTAATCCGGACACAAAATCCATGGCAATCGCGTCCCACTTCCAAACAGGGATATCAAGTGGCCTCAAAGTACCTGAAGGTCTTTGGTGTTCCACCTTCGCCTTCTGACAAGTAAGGCAAGAAGCTACAAAGTTAGCAACATCACGTTTCATTCCGGGCCACCAAAAGTTCTTCTTTATATCATGATACATCTTGGTTGCACCAGGATGGATGCTAAAAATGCTTTTATGTGCTTCCTCTAGCACCGTACGCCTCCAATCACCGAATGAAGGTACATACACACGACTTTTTACTCGCCATATACCATCAACGCCTTTCATAAGAAATAAATTTTTCCCATTATCTTGAGATCTCCGCATCTCTTGTAAGTAATCATCATCTTTTTGTTTCTCTTTCACAAGCTCCAAAAACTCATTGCATATCTTCAAGGTAGCAAAACATAGTCTCTTGGAGGATTGAACCTCGGTTCCAACATTCAAATTCTGAAATTCTTCCATTAACTCGAACTCTTTGACCATCATAGCTGATACATGCAAGGATTTCCGACTAAGAGCATCGGCAACAACATTGGCTTTTCCCAGGTGGTACATCAATTTAAAGTCGTAATCCTTCAAAAATTCCATCCATCTCCTCTGACGCATATTCATTTCCTTTTGGTCAAAAAGATATTTCAAACTTTTGTGGTCACTAAAAACCACGAATCTTGATCCATACAAGTAATGACGCCAAATTTTCAGAGCAAACACAACCGCAGCCAACTCCAAATCATGAGTTGGGTAATTAACCTCATGAGGTCGCAACTGGCGTGAAGCATAAGCTATTACACGTTCCTTCTGCATTAGCACACATCCAAGTCCATGCTTAGAAGCATCACAATACACCACAAACTCTTCTTGTAAATCAGGCAACGCCAAGATAGGAGCAGAAGTCAGCCTCATCTTTAATTCCTCAAAGCACTTCTCACATTCAACCGTCCATACAAAAGGTTGGTTCTTCCTTGTTAAATTTGTCAAAGGTCTTGCAAGACGAGAGAAACCTTCAATGAACCTTCGATAATAACCCGCAAGTCCAAGGAAACTTCGGATTTCAGTAACCGTCGTAGGTCTAGACCATGCCATAACAGCTTCAACCTTAGAAGGATCCACCGAAATACCATTCTCGGATATTACATGTCCAAGGAACTGGACGCTTGTCAACCAGAATTCACATTTAGAGAGCTTGGCGTACAGCTGGTTCTTTCTAAGAATGTTCAACACCACTCTTAAATGTTCTTCATGTTCCTCCCGGCTCTTGGAATATACTAGGATATCATCGATGAACACCACAACAAAACGATCCAGGTATTCATGAAAGATGTGGTTCATGTAACTCATGAACACCGCTGGAGCGTTAGTCACTCCAAAGGGCATCACGATATACTCGTAGTGGCCATATCGCGTCCTAAACGCAGTCTTCGGAATGTCTGCGGCTCTCACCCGAATTTGATGATAACCGGAACGCAAATCAATCTTTGAAAATACCACCGCACCTCTCAGCTGATCCAACAGGTCATCAATACGAGGTAAAGGATATCTATTCTTTATCGTCAGCTTGTTCAGTTGGCAGTAGTCTACACACAACCGCATAGTTCCATCCTTTTTCTTAACTAATAAAACAGGAGCTCCCCAGGGTGACACACTGGGTCGAACAAACTCCTTTTCAAGCAGCTCCTCAACTTGCTTCTTTAGTTCAACTAACTCCATAGGAGACATCCTATATGGGGCAATAGACACTGGTTCGGCACCAGGTACAAGGTCAATAGCAAACTCAACCTCCCTTGGAGGTGGTAAGCCAGGTATCTCATCAGGAAACAAGTCCAGAAATTCAGACACCACGGGGATATCCATGGGACCGGGACCACTCGTCCCATCGACAAGAGATAGCAGTACACAAAGTTGAATTATACCTTGTACATCAAACTGTCCCCTATCAAGAGAAGGGAAAATAACAGTCCGTTGTTGACAATCAACTATGACTCTATTGGCAGAAAGCCAATCCATACCAAGTATGATCTCCAGTCCCTTCATAGGTAAGCAAATAAAAGACGCAACAAACCTTCTCCCATCTAGGAGCATATCAACATTATCACACCGGTTAATCGATCTAAGACAAGTACCGGTTGGGGTGGTAACCACAAGAGTATTTTTCATTAAACACACCGGCAATCTCAATCGCCGAACAAAATCCTCAGATATAAAGGAGTGGGTCGCACCCGAATCATAAATAACATAAACTGAATGTCCAAGAATTTCACACTTACTTTCAACCAGATTTTCTGCTTGTGCTGCTTCCTCACCGATTATAGCAAAAACTCTCCCGGCATTGGGTTGAAGATTTTCACCATCCCTATTTCCACCTCGAGCACCATTACCACTTCCTCGACCGTTACCATGCCTTCCATTATAGCCACCTCGACCACCACGTCGACCACCATTATTTCCATCACCACGGCCCCGACCACCATTATGGCCTCCACGGTTCACCTGAACAGGTGCATTAGCACGATTGGGAATATTAGCTTGTACCGGAGCGGGTCTTGCAAGCATAGGACATGCAGGGCGGATATGTCCCACTTGATCACAATTAAAGCATATATCATCTTCACGATGCACACATTCCCGAACATAATGAGGTCCTCCACATCTATAGCATCTCGGCCTATTGGCTTTTGCATTGCCCCGGTCAAAAGTACTACTTCGTCCATCACCTCTAGCTTGGGCATTAGAAGGAGCACCCCTCAGAAAACGTCCTCTTCTAAAACCTCCTTGTCTTTTGAAATTAAAAGCTGGACCCTTCAGCTTAGAGTCAAACTTAGAGTGTTGAAAAGACGCATGTTCTTCATAAATACGACACTTATTCACAAGCACCGTAAAACTTTGGATCTCTTGATGACATATGGCCCTTTGAATATCAGGGCGTAAACCATTTTCAAACTTCACACATTTTGACACTTCAGTTCCCTCTTGTTGAAAAGGAGGGTAGAATTCACAAAGCTCCTCAAACTTGGAAGCATACTCTTCCACCGTCATCGTGCCTTGCTTGAGTTCCATGAACTCAAGTTCTTTCTTGCTCTTATAACTTTCAGGCACATATTTCCTCTAAGTTCACGCTTAAAGTTTTCCCAAGTTAAGGGAATTGCAGCAGCATTCATTCTATTCTTGGCGAGTCTCCACCAAGTCTCTGCTTCATCTCTCAGCATAAAAACAGCATACTCCACTTTCTGGAGCTCATTGCATTCAAAACTGTCAAACATTCTCTCAACATTCCAGATCCAACCATAGGCTTCCTCAGGCCTAAATCCCCCATGAAATTCAGTGGGTTTTCGCTTTAGAAACATATCAAGGTCCTGAGTACCTTGAACAACAGGGGCAGGTGGTATTTCCGCCTCTTGTCTTTCGCGGTTTTGCGATTCAAGGAGATCCGCAAAACGATTCAAGGCTCTAGCTATAGCGTCATCATTATCTCGACGACGACGGGCCATCACAATATCTAAAACCACAACATAAAATTCAACTAACATCAGTAAACCCGTTCATAACTTTTCTCTATAATCTCATACTATAGTACTTCATCATAAAAATTAAATTATGGCCCTCCCCCATGGAGTCCAATATCAATCAATCCATATTAAAGCCCATATGGCAACATCATCATATCATAACATAGTATGCATTTATAATATATAGGATCTATCATTGAGGGAGGATAGTGTGAAGAAGCTTGGCCAGACTTATAACAATCACATTCAATCCATAATCAATTCATACACCAATCAAATAACTATAACAGTCATTCATCAATCATATATCATGTTCTGGTATTAGCAACAGCTAATAGCAGTAATACAGAGCGAATAATGCTCTGATACCAGATTGAGACACCCCAAAAATAGGGGTAAATTTTTCGCGATTTAAAATAATTAAAGGATGGAAGAGATCGCAAGATGAAAACTTGGGCAAGAAATCCCCGGACCTAATTTAATAACCTATCTCATATGTGAAGATATGAGAAGGTGAACAATTAAGTCAAAGAGTGAACCTTGGATGATTTATCTCATGATCATCAACAAGGAGTAGCGGAAGTATGCAAATATATTAAGGAAATGAAGGGAAGTGGTAGAAGGTCAAAGGATGGTCCATCGATTTGATAAAATGCATTAATTATGTGTGTGGGGCATTGTACCATCATATTATAGTCAAACAATACCAATGATATCCCAAGATAGAGGAAAAATATGAAAAACAGGGTCATGAATCGATTCAAACACCCTATGAATCGATTCATATGATTCTGGAATGCAAAACAGTGAAAACAGGACCCCTTGAATCGATTCAAGCTCGTATGAATCGATTCAGACACTTCTGGAACTTAAAATTACGCAAACAGAGGTCCTTGAATCGATTCAGGATCGTATGAATCGATTCAGGCCTTCCTGGAACCAAAAACAGTGGAAACAGCAGCTCTCGAATCGATTCAGGGATCCTCGAATCGATTCGAGACAGCACAGTTGCTGTTTTTATGCAGAAAAAGCATTATTTTTGGACTTCTAACCCCTCTAACTTTTTCATATCAACTCCAAACGCTACCAAATTTTAACACCAACTAAAATACACTATTTGTGATGTGTGGCCACCGGCCTCACTAAAAAATTCTCAAAAATGAGAAAGTTATGCAAATAAATGCGTTTAGTCCATTCCTGAGCCTTTTTGAGTAACTTAGGGGTCTATTCTCAATGGAATTGACCCGTTCCAGTTTCTACAAGTCACAAATCATGTATTTAAGCTATTGAAACCATCACACACTGCCCAAAACTCATAAAACTCATTTTGACCCCACTAGTTTCTTACTTATGCATAACAATCATGAAATATCATCAATTAAATAGTACATAAAGTCATCATTCACAATTCTCATCATTTGATCATCAAAGTGAGCAAAATTCAAGCACTCACACATTAGCATCTTACATCACCAGGGTCATAACTGAAAATTGGTCTTATATGTGGGTTCCAATTTTCACACGTGACCTACATAATCATTATACATCATTCATACCAATTCATGGCTATACAAAATATGTAGAATACTATATTCATCACAAACATTCTACACAAACCATAAAATCAAAATGTTGCCGGCCAAGGCATTCTTTACCAAAAAGAGGCTTCCTTCACCCTTCTCCTCCACAAACAGCTCCAAAGCGAAACCTACAACACAGAAGCTAAAAAGATATACCACAAGGAGAGTGAGTATACTTTCTCAATGATGAAAATCCAATAAATAAAACAATATATGCATGAATACAATACAACTATCTCCTCCTCAAGAGGAGTTTATTTTATATCAACATTCAATCAGCAATTCTTATTCAAACACAATTATTCCTTAATTCTCTTAGAATCATATCAATCAATCTCACCATCACACCTTAGTAATTAAAAGGGAATATCCATACATATCGCATTATCAACGTATCACACTATATTATGCTTCAAGACTGATGCACATGCTAATGTCATTAAAATACATATGCACAGATCCGATTTCATTTCCTCGGGTGATCGCAACCACCATAATCATATACTCATTCTCAATGGTTTCCCGTCTCGCAAGAGGTACTCCCTCTAGCAGCCTCGCAAGGTGCTTCTCGTGATCGCAACCACGTTCAATATTTCATAAGGTTTCCCACCTCGCAAGGGGTACTCCCGCCTCATGATCGCAACCATGGGCATTCAATCACATTGGTCCCGCAGGGCCTTTCATTTCAATACCAGGTGATCGCAACCACCGGTCTAACAATCATAGGAACTCACAAGCCCTTTTTCATTTCCATTATCAAGTGATCGCAACCACTTATCAACATCATCATGATATGCATGTCATGCCATGTATACAACAATGCTCATACATGCCTCAAGCTCATTTAGCTTATCTTACCCTCTCATCTAGGGTACATTCATTCTCAACCACACAATTTTCCACCAAATCATACACAAGAATCAATCTTCATATGAACTCAATCATGTATCACACATAATAAGCCATCCATAGCCTCACTTAGGCTTCATCATATAAACACTAAATTCACATCATCATACACAATTCACTTCACATACACATAATATCACCTTTATCCAAGCAAACATGTCATACTACATTAATACATACATTATCATCATAATTCTCATGCATTTAGAAAATACACCCCTCTCCTACCTCAAGAGAAGTAGACCTCTGGGGTTGATGTTCCTGCTTCACCAATATTGCCAAGCCCTACACCAATCAATTATAGGGCCACATCAAATATTCTTTCAAACACCAATTCAATATACATATACATAGGTATACACATGATTCTTATCATGTGGGAACTATTTATCAATTTCATTCATTTGCCTAATCGGGAATTCCTTCTCTTAAATCACAATCCATTATTACCAAGAGCTACAACCTAATTGTTAGGTTATCCCATCTATTAAGCTTCCACCAACACCTTGGTGAGTTTCCCACCTATTATGACTTCAAGTCAACATCATCATCATTAAATGTCTCTACCTCATCATTTATCATATTTCCTTCATCAATAAGTGTTAATCCCACTTATATTACTCATTTCCCCCAATTTTCATAAGTTAGGGTTTTGTAAAAACCCACCTATATCATAATTGCACTTCCTCACTCACCATTTTTTAACCCCATCTTCATATACTTCATTTATTACTTATAAACATCCATATTCATTTCACCCACACCCTAGGGTTCATGCATTTGATGCTTTCCTCTCACCACCCACAAAACATTTAATGCACTTCCAACCCACAACTACAAATTCCCTAAATTCCATGCATAAAAGAATGACAAAGAGCTTACCTTGCTCCAAAACAAAAACAGTAGTTGAGAGGGAAGACGAGGATGACAAAAATGAAGAGAAAGGAGGGAGTAGTTTCAAGCATTCATGGTCTCCTCCTTGTTCACTAAAGAAAATGAAAATTTTGAGAGGAAGGTACCACTTAATCTAGATTTTTCTTTCGGGGAAGAAGAAGATGAGTAATGAAAAAGAAGAAGAAGAGGAAGAAGAAAGGAAATGTGTCTACGTGAGAGAAGGAGAAGTCACGGGAATGAGAGTGAAAAATGGTAAGATTATGTTTTAATCTTTTCCTTCTCACTTAAATTCCTTCGTTTTTAAATAAACAGGCTCTCAGTTCGGGCTCAATACATACTCTAAAAATTATTCCGAATACATATTCAGATTCCCAATAATATTATCTACAGCCCTGACCAACGGCATCTCAATCGGAGATACTTGGTCTGACACCCATATTTATCCGGGTCTGTTTTTGACTTATTCGGTCTCCATAATTCACTTATGATTTCTAAGAGTCTTGATTAAATCATTTCAAGAATTTTGGGATATTAATTAGCCCACATTTAATTATTCAACATTTATTTTCCTAATTTAACTTCCTACTTTAAAAATTCGGGGTGTTACAGGGTGTCTGGGTTATAATTAATTAGAATAGGACTCGCTTCTTATTCAGGTCATTGAGGTAGTGTAAGCAGGTTAAGGAACATGTTACTAAACGTAGTTGTGTGTTTATGCTTGTGCATGCGTGACTGTGTACATTAATTAGTTGAGGATTGGGTGTGTGGTTAAGTTTATCATGTTATGATCTTGTGATATCTAATGTTGAAATGATCAGTGTTATGTGACGCCGGGTTAGCAAGCAAGCTACCCGAGTGATGAGGAATTGATATTATTATGTGAAAGGTAAATTGTTGAATGACTATGTGGTGTGGGATGGCCGACGGTATATGATAGCCCCTCATTTCTGGCTCCCGTGGTTTTCGTGCCCAGTTGAGCTACCCAGTGGTCAAGTAGGACCCAGTGGTCGAGGTGGAGAGTCAAGCAGGACTCGGTGAACCAAGTAGGGTTCACGGGGTGTCAAGTAGGACCCCCAGCTGAAGGCCAATCCTTTAGTATCCGGATACTAGGAGTCAGATTGTATGAGAGTCAGTGGTGATTGTGATGAATGTGATGGAATTGCTTGGTTGGGTTAACATAGTTATCGTATGTAATACACTATGTTTCCGTGTGCAATTTGATAGATTTCCGAGTGAAAGGTTGATATCTTGTTAAGTATGGGCTGACCCCTTGATGGTTGCAAATGATACACTTGTTGAGTAAACTGTGCTTACTTTCGAATGATGCTTAATGTATATATATAAATATGTATGTATATTTGTTAAATTCCATTCTATATTAATTATAATGCCAAACACTCACCCTTGCCCTTTTTTTTTAGTAACCAGTGACAAGGAAGGGGGAGGAGCCATGGAGTCGCGCCAAGGGGGAGATCGGTGCCAGGGCCCGAGTGACTTTGAGTGACTCTGTAGAGTTATATGTGTGTATAAGAACTTCCGAGCGTTATTATTAGCTTTGTGTTAACCAAGACCGGATCGGATACAAATCTATATTTTAAAATACATCACTGTCTATTTATATGCTCTCATGGTTGCTATGACAACTCGTTGGTTCACAGAATCATTTTCAGGGTGAGATCTTTCGGGAGTCCGTTAGTGTGTTTTGCCCACTCAGATTTGCGAAAGGTATTCGCTCAAGCGAATAGAAACTTCGCTCAAGCGAGAGTTTAGAATTTCGCTCAGGCGAGTTGGGGCCTCGCTCAAGCGGGAGGCCCTGATTCCCTTTCCCCCTTTTGTTGTGCTTAGATTAAATTGTTCCTCTTTTCTAAATTTCATTTATTTAATTTAACTGCAACTGTTTGTCATTTGAATAAGTCAGTAAAAATAAATGCTATTTCACTAAATCTCGATTAATTATCAAGAAAGGGAAAAATTTATTGTAAAATTTAATTAATTGAATAAAAATAAATGTAAAATAACCTAGGACGTTACACTTGGTATCAGAGCGGTTCTTTCTAGAGCCGGTGTATGGGTCGGTCTAGTGATTGTGTTAGTCTTATGAAGGTTGATTGTATTTCGTTGTACTATGATTGTGTGTGGTCTGGCATCGTTCCCTTGGCACTCCACTGGCGTAGTATTCTATGAATATAAGGTAAATTTTTGATTCCCTAGCTGACCTTGGTTATTAATGGTGATGTATTTGCTCATTGTAGAATTACTAAATGGCCGAAGAGACTAGTTCTGGGGGAGGAGATGATTTCTTCTCTAGATTTACTCAGCTGATGAGTAGGACCGAGTCCGGTCCCATTCTGGATAAATTCCTGAAAAGGAATCCTCCGATCTACAAAGGGGGACACGATTATGACGGGGCATACATTTGGATCAGGGATATCGAGCAGGTTTTTGAATATTTTGAGTGCTCAGAAGAGCAAAAGGTTTTATTTGCTACTTACCAACTAAAAGAAGAGGCTAGAGTATGGTGGTCCCGAGTGAAGGTGCAGATGAATGCAGCAAATAAGCCGTTGGTATGGGCAAATTTTCGAAGAAGGTTCCTTGTTAAATACTTCCCGGATAACTATAAAATCCGGAAGGAAATGGAATTCCTGAAGTTGGAGCAAGACCGGCTGTCTGTGGCCGAGTACACCAGCAAGTTCGACGAGCTGTGTGATTTTTACCACCCTTTCTCGTTGGAAGGGACTGAGGGTAGCAAGTGTGCCAAATACAAAGCTGGACTACGGATTGAACTCCGTAGTGTAATCGTACCGATGGAGATTAGGGACTACCCAACCCTAGTGAACAAAGCAAGACTGACTGAAGAGGTGCAGTTACAAAGGACATCCCAGCCGAGAGATAAAAAGCCACTGAAGGTGAAAGGATTCAGCTTCAAGAGGATGAGTCAATTCTTCCGGGCGGCAAGTCTTCTGCTACCTCCTCATCCTCTTCCGGTCGGGGTTCCACCGGTCGATCGGGTAATCCTTCTGGTAGCCGTGCATGCTACAATTATGGTCAAGAAGGTCACATTGCCAAACATTGCCAAGCCAATCAAATTGTGTGCTTCCAATGCGGACAACCAGGACACCTCAGGCCCGATTGCCCTCAGAGGCAGCAGCAGGGCAGGCAGGACAACCGAATTAACTCTTCTGGGACCCGGGGTTCCAACTTTCTGAGGGGAGGCCGGAATGGAGCTGGTAGAGGGAATCAACAATCGGGAAGATATGATGTCCAATCTTGCGGTGCCCAGAACGCCATGACCGGGCGAGTATTTGCGTTTGATGCTTCGGAAGCTACGAGGAATGACAATTTGGTACAAGGTAAGTGCCTCATCTGTGGCTATCTGGTTGATTTAATTTATGATTCGGGTGCCACCCATTCCTTTATTTCGGAAAGTTGTGTGCGACGGCTTGGTCTGCCGATCGGTTTAATGGAGAACGCTCTTATTATTTCCACTCCAACCGGTTCCACTTTCCGTGCGACTACAGTGTGTAGAGAACTGCCGATGCAAATCGAAGCCCGTACTTTTCGAGTGAATTTTATCTGTATGCCACTGAAGGACTTAGATGTTATTCTAGGTCTCGATTGGCTTGCTGCTAATCATGTGCTGGTCGATTGTTATCGGAAGAATATTGTTTTCTCTCAGGAACTTGACATGAAGGACGGGGTGAGCGATGTCCTAACCACGTATGTTGTTTTATTCGCTTCGGAGGGTCAGCATAACCTCCTGCCGAGCGATATTCCAATTGTTTGCGAATTTCCTGACGTTTTTCCGGAAGAAATTTCGGAACTACCTCCCAGTCGGGAGATTGATTTCTCTATTGACTTGATTCCCGGGGCAGAACCTGTGTCCCGAGCGCCATATAGAATGTCTTCGGTGGAATTGACCGAAGTGAAGAAACAAGTAAACGAATTACTAGAAAAGGGTTTTATCCGACCCAGTGCCTCACCCTGGGGTGCGCCGGTGTTACTGGTAAAGAAGAAGGACGGTAGCATGCGAATGTGCATTGATTACCGATAGCTGAACAAACTGACGATCAAAAATAAATATCCACTACCTCCGATTGACGATTTACTGGACCAGTTGAGAGGCGCCGTTGTGTTCTCTAAGATCGACTTGAGGTCGGGGTACCACCAAATCCGAGTGAGGTCGGAGGATACCCCAAAAACAGCATTTCGGACTCGGTATGGGCACTTCGAGTACGTAGTAATGCCCTTTGGAGTAACGAACGCTCCTGCCATTTTTATGGACTATATGAATTGGACCTTTCAACCGTACTTGGACCAGTTTGTGGTGGTATTCATTGATGATATTTTGGTATATTCGAGGTCGGACAAGGAGCATGCTCAACATCTTCAACTTGTTTTACAAGTACTCCGAGAGAAGAAGTTGTACGCTAAACTATCTAAGTGTGATTTCTGGGGGAGTAGTGTACAATTCTTGGGGCATGTAATTTCCCGAGGGGGAATCTCAGTTGATCCGACAAAAATTGAGGCGGTTATGGCTTGGGAGAGGCCGAAGTCAGTAACTGAAATCAGGAGTTTCCTCGGCTTAGCTGGATACTATCGACGCTTCATTGAGGGGTTCTCTCGGATAGCACTCCCTCTGACTCGGTTAACGAGGAAAGGAAACCCCTTCGTGTGGTCGGAAAAATGTGAATTAAGCTTCCAAACTCTCAAGCGATGTTTAACGACTGCCCCTGTGCTTGCACTGGCCGATGTAACACAGGAATTTGAAGTATATTATGATGCATCCAAATTTGGATTGGGGTGTGTGTTGATGCAAGCTGATCGGGAAATTGCCTATGCTTTAAGGCAATTGAGGCCACATGAGGAGAATTACCTGACTCATGATATGGAACTTGCAGCAGTGGTGTACGCACTGAAGATTTGGCGCTATTATCTGTATGGAGCTCGCTTTGTAGTATTCAGTGACCACAAGAGTTTAAAGTACTTATTTGATCAAAGGGAGATAAATATGAGACAGAGGAGATGGGTGGAGTATTTGAGGGATTACGACTTCGATTTGAAGTATCACCCGGGCAAGGCGAATGTCGTGGCAGATGCACTAAGCAGGAAGGTATTACACGTGGCTTACTTGATGGGTAGAGAATAGGAATTGCTGGAAAGCTTTAGGGATATGAATGTTGGAATTGTTATGGACGCGCCAAACCGAATGACGATCGGAATGTTAAAAATCTCCAACGAATTTCTGGAGTCTGTGGTAGCTGCACAGAAAGACGATGAAGAGTTACTGAGGCTGATTGACACTCAGGCCCAAGGCAAAAATATGGAGATAACTCAGGGTAACGATGGTATATGGAGATTCAGGAACCGAGTGGTGGTGCCTGCACATGGAGGCTTCAGGCAGGCTGTGCTAGCAGAAGCACACAAAAGCTCTCTAAGTATACATCCGGGAGTGACAAAAATGTATCATGACTTAAAAAAGGAATTCTGGTGGCCAAGCATGAAGAAGGCAATAATCGAGTATGTGAAATCCTGTGTGATATGCCAGAAGTGCAAAGTTGAGCACCAACGACCTCCAGGTTTGCTTCGACCTCCAGAAATTCCGATCTGGAAGTGGGAAAGTATCACCATGGACTTCGTGTCCGGACTGCCTCGCACTCAAACCGGATACAACGCGATTTGGGTGATTATTGATCGACTAACCAAAAGTGCTCATTTCCTGGCAATAAATATGAAGTGGTCGCTAGATCGATTAGCTAAGTTGTACATTGCTGAGGTTGTACGACTGCATGGTGTGCCCTCAAGCATTATCTCCGATCGGGATCCCCGATTCACTTCAAGGTTTTGGGGGAGTTTGTAACAACAACTGGGTACTGAGCTCAAACTGAGCTCAGCTTACCATCCCCAGACCGATGGCCAATCAGAACGGACTATACAAACTCTTGAGGATATGTTAAGGGCATGTGTGCTGGAACAGGGCGGATCATGGGAGAAATACTTGCCCTTGGTAGAGTTTACATATAATAACAGTTACCATAGCAGCACTGGGATGGCTCCATACGAAGCTCTTTATGGTCGGAAATGTCATACTCCATTATGTTGGAATTGTTATGGACGCGCCAAACCGAATGACGATCGGAATGTTAAAAATCTCCAACGAATTTCTGGAGTCTGTGGTAGCTGCACAGAAAGACGATGAAGAGTTACTGAGGCTGATTGACACTCAAGCCCAAGGCAAAAATGTGGAGATAACTCAGGGTAACGATGGTATATGGAGATTCAGGAACCGAGTGGTGGTGCCTGTACATGGAGGCTTCAGGCAGGCTGTGCTAGCAGAAGCACACAAAAGCTCTCTGAGTATACATCCGGGAGTGACAAAAATGTATCATGACTTAAAAAAGGAATTCTGGTGGCCAAGCATGAAGAAGGCAATAATCGAGTATGTGAAATCCTGTGTGATATGCCAGAAGTGCAAAGTTGAGCACCAACGACCTCCAGGTTTGCTTCGACCTCCAGAAATTCTGATCTGGAAGTGGGAAAGTATCACCATGGACTTTGTGTCCGGACTGCCTCGCACTCAAACCGGATACAACGCGATTTGGGTGATTGTTGATCGACTAACCAAAAGTGCTCATTTCCTGGCAATAAATATGAAGTGGTCGCTAGATCGATTAGCTAAGTTGTACGTTGCTGAGGTTGTACGACTGCATGGTGTGCCCTCAAGCATTATCTCCGATCGGGATCCCCGATTCACTTCAAGATTTTGGGGGAGTTTGCAACAACAACTGGGTACTGAGCTCAAACTGAGCTCAGCTTACCATCCCCAGACCGATGGCCAATCAGAACGGACTATACAAACTCTTGAGGATATGTTAAGGGCATGTGTGCTGGAACAGGGCGGATCATGGGAGAAATACTTGCCCTTGGTAGAGTTTGCATATAATAACAGTTACCATAGCAGCATTGGGATGGCTCCATACGAAGCTCTTTATGGTCGGAAATGTCGTACTCCATTATGTTGGAATTGCTATGGACGCGCCAAACCGAATGACGATCGGAATGTTAAAAATCTCCAACGAATTTCTGGAGTCTGTGGTAGCTGCATAGAAAGACGATGAAGAGTTACTGAGGCTGATTGACACTCAGGCCCAAGGCAAAAATGTGGAGATAACTCAGGGTAACGATGGTATATGGAGATTCAGGAACCGAGTGGTGGTTCCTGCACATGGAGGCTTCAGGCAGGCTGTGCTAGCAGAAGCACACAAAAGCTCTCTGAGTATACATCCGGGAGTGACAAAAATGTATCATGACTTAAAAAAGGAATTCTGGTGGCCAAGCATGAAGAAGGCAATAATCGAGTATGTGAAATCCTGTGTGATATGCCAGAAGTGCAAAGTTGAGCACCAACGACCTCCAGGTTTGCTTCGACCTCCAGAAATTCCGATCTGGAAGTGGGAAAGTATCACCATGGACTTCGTGTCCGGACTGCCTCGCACTCAAACCGGATACAACGCGATTTGGGTGATTGTTGATCGACTAACCAAAAGTGCTCATATCCTGGCAATAAATATGAAGTGGTCGCTAGATCGATTAGCTAAGTTGTACGTTGCTGAGGTTGTACGACTGCATGGTGTGCCCTCAAGCATTATCTCCGATCGGGATCCCCGATTCACTTCAAGGTTTTGGGGGAGTTTGCAACAACAACTGGGTACTGAGCTCAAACTGAGCTCAGCTTACCATCCCCAGACCGATGGCCAATCAGAATGGACTATACAAACTCTTGAGGATATGTTAAGGGCATGTGTGCTGGAACAGGGCGGATCATGGGAGAAATACTTGCCCTTGGTAGAGTTTGCATATAATAACAGTTACCATAGCAGCATTGGGATGGCTCCATACGAAGCTCTTTATGGTCGGAAATGTCGTACTCCATTATGTTGAAATGAGAACGGCGATGCCGTTCATCTGGGGCCTGAGATGATTCAAGAGATGAACGAACAAATCGCTTTAATCCGAGAGAGGATAAGAATTGCCCAAGACCGGCAAAAGAGCTATTATGACAATCGGCATAGACCCCTTGAATTCCAGGTGGGTGATTGGGTGTTCCTAAGTATTTCACCGACTAAGGGTGTAGGTCAATTTTGAAGAGCCAAAAGCTTAATCCGAAGTATATTGGACCATACCAAATACTAGAACGGATTGGTGAAGTCGCTTATCGACTGGATCTTCCCCAATCGTTGACTAACATTCACAACGTGTTCCACGTATCACAACTTCAAGCCTACATTCCGTGTGATACCATGATTCTACCGAGTGACTCCATTGAAGTGAAGGAGAACCTGACGGTGGAGGCTGTACCGATCAGCATTGAAGAGCATCAAACCAAACGGTTAAGGAACAAGGAGGTACCGCTGGTGAAGGTGAAGTGGCAGAATTTACATTGGATGAACTACACTTGGGAGTTAGAATCCGATATGAGGCGAATGTACCCTCATCTTTTCCAACTGGAACACTGATTTCGGGGACGAAATCTCTTTTTAGGGGGGTGGATGTAACATCCCTGATGTTTTAATGAGAATTATAAGAAATGGGAAATGTTAGTAAATGTTTTAGAAGTTTTATTTAATATTTGTTCTGTCTGAGCCAGAGACAGGAAAGCCGGTGTCGAGATCGGTCTCAAAAGCGCGGGCAGGCGGAGTTGAAGATCGAGAGTGTAGGAGAAGAGCGGGCAGGGCCAGGTGGTTTGGTCCAACCGATGTGAGGAGAGCGCCTCACTTGGGGTCATAGCCCGGATCAACCTCATAATGACTGAAACAACGGGTGTAGGTAACCAAGAGGCGAGCGCGGATGAGATATCCGACCTCTCAGGCTGTAGCTCGGATTTCCGAGGTATGAATACTAAGCTAGGACGCCGGTGGGCCGGTATTCATACTGGGCCTATACTCTTGCGAAGTATTAGAGAATTGTGAATAATTAAACGTTGAGGGAATAAATAAGTGTAGTTGATTTGATAAACTATGAAATAGTTTAATATGGTGAAATTGATTAAAATTTAATGAGAAAACAAATAAATTAAAAGAAAAGACGATCTTACCCATGAGCTTTATATATATAAAAAAAGATTCTCTTCCTTCCCTCTTCATTGTTTACGAGTTACCTCTGCTGCTGGTTTGTCCCTTCTCTTTCGTTTTCTCCTCTCTTAACGTTGAGTTGCATGCGCTGGGGAGGGACTCCATTTGTGTCTGAACTTCAATTGAACCCCATTCCTGTGATCGAGGCTTCAAGGTGAGTCTAATGATCCGTTCTAATTGTGATTCCCTTATCCCTTTCATTCTTTGGCGGTCAAGGGCCATGCATGGCTGTATTCGATTCTGTTCTCCACTCCTCTGGTGAGGGTGAGCCCAAATGCGGTCCATGAACTAAGGGCGTTGAAGTGACGGGCTGTACTTTATGATCCGTAGGTAGTAGGTTAAGCAACGGAAGACTGAGTGACGGAGCTGAGACTGCGAAACCAGTGCTCAGAGGAAGGAATCGACACAGGGAGCAAATTATCGAAGCGTGGAACCAAAGTAAGGGGGTGTTCGGGTTATAATTAATTAGAATAGGACTCGCTTCTTATTCAGGTCATTGAGGTAGTGTAAGCAGGTTAAGGAACGTGTTACTAAACGTAGTTGTGTGTTTATTCTTGTGCATGCGTGACTGTGTACATTAATTAGTTGAGGATTGGGTGTGTGGTTGAGTTTATCATGTTATGATCTTGTGATATCTAATGTTGAAATGATCAGTGTTATGTGACGCCGGGTTAGCAAGCAGGCTACCCGAGTGATGAGGAATTGATATTATTATGTGAAAGGTAAATTGTTGAATGACTATGTGGTGTGGGATGGCCGACGGTATATGATAGCCCCTCATTTCCGGCTCCCGTGGTTTTCGTGCCCAGTTGAGCTACCTAGTGGTCAAGTAGGACCCAGTGGTCGAGGTGGAGAGTCAAGCAGGACTCGGTGAACCAAGCAGGGTTCACGGGGTGTCAAGTAGGACCCCCAGCTGAAGGCCAATCCTTTAGTATCCGGATACTAGGAGTCAGATTGTATGAGAGTCAGTGGTGATTGTGATGAATGTGATGGAATTGCTTGGTTGGGTTAACATAGTTATCGTATGTAATACACTAAGTTTCCGTGTGCAATTTGATAGATTTCCGAGTGAAAAGTTGATATCTTGTTAAGTATGGGCTGACCCCTTGATGGTTGCAAATGATACACTTGTTGAGTAAACTGTGCTTACTTTCGAATGATGCTTAATGTATATATATAAATATGTATGTATATTTGTTAAATTCCATTCTATATTAATTACAATGCCAAACACTCACCCTTGCCCTTTTTTTTTTAGTAACCAGTGACAGGGAGGGGGAAGGAGCCATGGAGTCGCGCCAAGGGGGAGATCGGTGCCAGGGCCCGAGTGACTTTGAGTGACTCTGTAGAGTTATATGTGTGTATAAGAACTTCCGAGCGTTATTATTAGCTGTGTGTTAACCAAGACCGGATCGGATACAAATCTATATTTTAAAATACATCACTGTCTATTTATATGCTCTCATGGTTGCTATGACAACTCGTTGGTTCACAGAATCATTTTCAGGGTGAGATCTTTCGTGAATCCGTTAGTGTGTTTTGCCCACTCAGATTTGCGAAAGGTATTCGCTCAAGCGAATAGAAACTTCGCTCAAGCGAGAGTTCGGAATCTCGCTCAGGCGAGTTGGGGCCTCGCTCAAGCGGGAGGCCCTGATTCCCTTTCCCCCTTTTGTTGTGCTTAGATTAAATTGTTTCTCTTTTCTAAATTTCATTTATTTAATTTAACTGCAACTGTTTGTCATTTGAATAAGTCAGTAAAAATAAATGCTATTTCACTAAATCTCGATTAATTATTGATCCGGTCTCAATACCGGTATCCGATCTGCAAGACATATTTCAACGTCTTTGTCAAGACATCAACGTGTAACCGGTGTCATCGGTATACATCCAGACTGTAATTCCGTATCAGGCGTTCTCCCTATATCGGTTGTTCAGGATAACACCATGACACCGGACAACACACACGTCACTGTGCTAAAGACAAGGATCATTGCTACAGGGATCGATCAATAATTCCCTGCACTACGAGCCAAATTCTGCTCACGGGGATGGTCAACTTGTTCCCTAATCCTAGTCTATATTCTCCATGCTCAATATAAAATAGCCACTTGACCCAATCATGCTGGTAAGTGCGCAATAAAATAATGTTAATGGGAGTTAGTGGTTCCCCACTAACGAGTCCTCGTAAAACGAGCCAATCAGGTATATGAACTCATTTCATTAATGAAGGGAGGATCTTCAATGGATTTTATGAACAATTACTCTCTGAAATACATTCCTTACTTGGAATATCATCACTGACTTGAGCGTCGGAGAATCTTTGCAGGTGACACCACCATTCGCTCACTTCAACGCGTTAGGTCGGTGTGAAGGATCTCCAGGACGCCCAATCCGCTCTCCTCATTCAAGGACAACAGATACTTATACCGGATACTCATACATCCGGTCTCCTATACGGTATTTACATACTGTTTGTGATTGACTTGAGTCCGGATCTCTAGACCCCGGTTCAGGACAGATCAATTATCAAGAAAGGGAAAAATTTATTGTAAAATTTAATTAATTGAATAAAAATAAATGTAAAATAACCTAGGACGTTACACATGTAATATATATTGATAAAGGTGTGAATCTGTGATTAATTTTATTTTTTCTTAAAATTGAAATTATGAATTTATGGATCGAAGTTGAAAGGATTAAATCCCTATAATTTTTTAGGAGGAAAACGTTCGTTTTAAAACTTTTCAACTTCATTATAAAAACTTTCAACTTGAAGGCTATACGTTCAAGAGGTCTAACTTAATTAGTTGAGGAAGATAATTATTTAAATTTCTTGGCATTGCCTTTGATCTCTAACAAAAATATTTGGTGATTTTATTTTTTATTTTAAATTTAACATATAAATACTACATTTTATATTTAGATTAAATTGAGTTGGATGATTATAAATACTGAAATTCTTATCGTTCAATTAATTCTAAGTTTAAACAAAAATGGATTTTATTCTTATAAAATAAGACAATTAAATTAAATTAAAGAACAAAATGTATTTTAAGTTGTAAATTAAAATTTTGATTTTTTTATAATTTTTTACATATTATCATAATCATTGTTATTAAAATTGGATCGGACTAACCGGCCTGGCCAGTTAAACTATAAACCGATTAAATAATCAAACTGGATCAATTCTATAATACTATCAATTCAATTATAATTTAGCCCTAATTTAATGATCATATAAAATCATTTATCATAACATATTAGCGGTCCTTTTTCTTCACAGCGTATGTGATCTGGTGTGCATACCGGTCCCCAAAGAACAGTGACAGTAGATGCATTGAACAATAATAATAAATGCTAAGTCAAGAAAAATATTGTACAGAGTATCTAAAAATCGAAATAATAATCAAACCTCGGTACGGATTGACAGACCTGGCCCTGGTTGGAAAAACTAGCCTTGAGTCAGAGTTAGGTGCAAGTAGACAACTTGCTTCTCAGCAAAACCTGTTGCACTGATAGAGGTCAAATCGTAAATTGTATTTAGGGAAGTTCTATAAATAGGAAACACTCATTAACTCACATATGTTACATGGATTACTTTCATTAATTACTCTTTATAATTTCTCTATTACTTCGTTATACACATTATTAACTTAATTAAGCATTGGAGCCTTTTTTACAGGTATACTTCCACTGAAATAATATAAAAGAGTGAGAGAATAATTTAACATTGATTACGAGAAGAGTATATTACCCCGTATACAAGCAGACATAACCGTATGTCTACCCAAACTTCTATACAAAGGATAGCTGATGGAAAATTAATTGTCTATTTCCAGGAGAACTATCGCTGTCTTTTTGTAGCTGGAAATATCTCGAATGATTCGAGAACTGCCCAATTGAATTATTCATTTACTTGGTCTCACTTGTCAGAAATTCATAAATACTTCCGACAAGAAATACATAGAAGATTTAATGTGTTAGGCTAATCAAAATCAAAGTTTATCAAAAGCATTCTAAAATTCCCCAAAAACATAAATTAGTTTTTTTTATTACACCAGAAATAGTATAGTAAAAAAATGATCGTTCAGAGTGAGATTAATGGAAAATGGAGCCAAATCAAAGTATATACCCCGGTTTTTTTTTTAAAAAAAAAAACGAATCGCAAAGAAATAATCTCGCATATTTAAATAACATTAAGGTCTGTTGATGTGAAAATGTGAGAAAATGATCTCAAATTTAGATTGCTTGATTTGTGAGAAAAGAATAAGAAAATAACTATCCTTTTTAGTAGTTAGTTGATATGAAATATATATTTGGTTTTAATCATATGCATCATTTATCATAATTTTGTTCAGATGGGAAATATTTATATATTAGTAGAACTAACTATCTCAATTATCTCAAATAAAATATTTTCTATGACATTCAAACCTAAAATTTATATAAGGGAAATAAAACATATAAATTATAAATATTAACATGACATTTTTCACATCATAAATTTTAAATCTTAAATGCTAACATGAATCACATTAATAATGACGGGATATATAAAAAAATGTCCTATGAGTACTTAATGTGGTATATATATCTTTCGTTAACCTACTTATTAACATAAGTCTTATTTGGTGAGCAAAATTTTTCAGGAACTATAAATTGATAACCACTTAACTTTTGGAGTAACAAGATTTTCCTTCTCTCTTCGTAATATACAGTCAACTTCCTGAATTTGTCAATTCATCAATAGGGCCTTGGCTTCCAAAATTTTCCTAGGTCTCATTTTCTTAAATTTTTCCTAGCCTTATTGTTTAGAATTAATCTAAAATGACACTGTATGTTATTTTATGTTATTATTAGATTATTATTAGATTAAGGTGATATTTCACATGTAAAATAATGTATTTGTACAGCTATTTTATATATATATATATATATATATATATATATTATTAATCGGCAATTTTTGATGTTATATAAGACTAAAATGTTTATTATTTCTATTTATTTTTTAATAAATTATCAACTTACAGTTGCAACTTTCTCTATTTTCTCGTTCTTCATATTTGTTTATATTCTATTTTAATTGAATCTTAACACTAAACTTTTGTAGTAGATATCATTAAAATCATTTTAAAGTTGTTTTAATACTATTTTCATTAATTTCTACATGAATTTAATTATTTAAATAATATATTTGTATTTATAATGCTATAGTTAGTAACAGTACTCTGTCTACACACAAGATCGTGTTCATCAATAACTTAAATCTTAAGAATTTGAATTTTTACAAGCACGAAGTGTCCTCACCATTCTCCTGTAGGTTTGGGACCATTTGATGAGTTGAGAATGATATTTTTATTAAACAGTTAAAAATAATTGTTGAAAAAGTACTTTATAAATTAGTTATTTTTGAATCGATGTAAAAATATTTTTTATATTAGTATAATTTTTTTATTTTTTACACTGGTTATCAAAATAGTTAATCTAAAAAATAATTTTTACATTGATTATTTTTATAATTGATATAAAAAAATTAATATCAATTTTTTCATCAGTTAAAATAATATCTAATTTTAAAAAAACTACACTAATTATTTTCAACCATCTAATCAAAATATGAAAATACTACCTATAACTTGGTCCAAAACATTTAGGTGTTACAAACATCACTGGATGGGTCAAGAAAGGATCCAAATCCAAATTTTAAGCTAAGACTGTATTTTTTAAAACAATTTTTTTCACCTTCTCTACCTTTAAAAAGCTAAAGCATCTAAGGAAATGATTCTCAAAACCTACCTTTTTTAGGGGTGATCAGATCCGAAAAATTCTAACCCGACCAAACAATCCGGTACAATCTGTGAGGTCCGATTCGGTGAACATTGAATTTAGATATAAAAACCATAAAATCAGATTAAAATAGGTAAAAACGACAGATTCTGATGAAATAATTCCAACCCATCGATATCTGAGACCGACCGAAAGTGAATTCCAAAAGGCCCTTTTCAATTTTCATCGAAGGCCCAAACCATTTTGTCCAGTGTCCACTCGACACGTTGCTTGCTTGCTTCAATGGTTCACGTGCTTTTGATACTCATACATCTTTTCCATCTGAATTCCGAAGAAAAGAAACCCAAGGACTATTAGGAGAGAAAAGAAGAGACTAAAGAGACTCAGACCCCCAAAGTTTTGTTTCCTCTTAAACCCTAAAATCGAGCCCTAGCATAGCACCATCACCATGGTTACGATGCCTTAAAACACATCACTACATGACACACTCTAAACGGATAAAGCCAACCTGCTTTGTCTTCCTTATCACTTAGCTTGCATTTGATTGTGCCCTATTCTCCTCGATGTCATGACAAAACTTCTCATTCTCTCGCGCGAGTCGGTGCTTCCCACGACGGTCATCTCGAGATCAAATCAAGGTATGTTATGGTTTTATGTCTCCCTATTTTTTGTTTTCCCCTTCTATCCGAGTTAATGCTTCCCACGATAGTCATCTCCTTTTTTTTATCAGTTTGTCTCTCTGACCTCGTAGTGTGGTTTTTCTCTTCTTTTCTCTCGCGACTTGTTGCTTCCTAGCCTTGGTCTTGTCGTGAAGTTATTGTGTTTCCTCTGAGTAACATTAAGATTAAGTATGTTATGGTTTCTTAATCCTATCCTTTGTAGTATAGTTTGGTGGTGTTTTTTGTGTCTTTATTTTTTCTATTTTCATATAAGTAGCATTTCAGACATCGTTTTAGGGGTCTTGGATTCTGATGATGGTTGATCGATCAGCCATAGAAATTTTATCTTTTCCAAATGACATCAACCCAACTCAATTTCTTGTTACAATCATAATTTTCCCCATCTTGGACATGGTATTTGATGCAAATTTAGCTTATATTCTACAATATTTAAATGATGACTTCAATTGCCTCATCTTTGTTCTATAAGCAAACCACTTACGACTAAACTAAATTTTTTGCCCTGATACTTGGAAATATACTATTTTTCCTCAATTCTGGTTGAACCAATTTGAATTCATGGATATATGATTTTCATATGTTGCTCCCTGCTCCTCTATCCTCTAGTAAAAGGATAGTGGTATCTATACTTACTCTTTCAACCTTTTTCCTGTGTTAGCCAAATAAGACATTCTATTAGAAAAAACATTGATTACAACACGAGAATAGGATAAATATATTACTTAAAATAATCCCTCTCCCATAAAAGAAAACCATTTGAGAAGGAAAAAGTGTTTTCTTGTTTACAACAGAAAAGAGCTTTATAATCCCTTTTGGGGATCTTATACCAACAAGATTCTTGGAAAGGTCATATACTGAAACACCAAGTAGTGGCCATATACTAAAACACCAAGTAGTGGTTGTAGGTCCTTTTTTTAGTAAACACCTTGCTTTTGGTTAATTTTCATTTGTTGTTGTATCTTAAATCTTTTAAGCAACACTATGCTTTAGAAAGATTATGAGTTTTTAAAAAGACTAATGATATTGTTCTCTCTATTGAAAAAGTTGTAATAATTTTTCATTTCCTGCTTAGACTTTCTCAAGTGTTCATTATACATCTCCAACTTAAGATGTTGCTATTATTAGCATTATTGTGAATTACATGTGATCTTGAATTAGTAAAGATTATCACATGCCATCTTGTAATCATGGTTACACTAACTCAAGAAAAGATCTATGATCAAATTTATGCCATCCTTTATTTTATTTCTATATAACTTCTTTCATATGATGATTAAAGCTTATTAGTCATAGTTTTGCAAATAAAGCTTTTTGGCTTGATTTATACATCCATACCTACAATCATGTTAACATTGAGCTCTTTATTTTTTTGTTTGAAACATGAAGTAGTGGTGATAGGTATTTTAATTGCTCCCTATTTATTTTGTTTTCCATCAATAATGGTTTTTTTAGACATGGTTTTTCTATATACAAAGTTAACTTAAGTTCTGTAACAGTTTTTCCACATTATGGTATTTCTTCATTGCTCCTAGTAATGTGAAGTTTCTATTTTGAACTTTGAATCTTGTATTCACTAATTCCGATTCTGATTAATATTTGCAATAGTGTTTATATTGCAAATTTGTAACTTTGTCTGTGTAACAGTATTTAGTTGTTTATTCCATTTTTTTGTCTCAGCTACAAGAAACTTGATATAATATATCTGAAACTAAAAAAATTGGTCCATTTGGAAGCTCCTACTGAACATGATGGTATGTATGTACGGATTTTAATTGTATTGTTAAGTAATTGATTTGTCAGTTTGTATATCTAGATGATGTGTTTAATGGTATATGCCCTTTTAATTAATTATTTGCAACAATGTTTATGTCTTTTGTTAATGTATAATAAGAATAAACTATATAAATGAACCTATATATATTTCATTCATGGTGTTTGAAGTTTGATTATTTGCAATAGTGTATATAAATAAAAAATAAAAATGTATTTTATAAGTAAACCTATTTATGTGTTATTATTAGTGTTTGATTATTTTCAATAGTATTTATATTAGTCTTTTTTGTAGCAACTAAACATGTTGGTGGTATACATTTGTGCTCTAATTTTAATTTAATTTGACTTATCATATTGTATGCGTATTTGTCACTTTTTATTTTTATGACTATATAATAAAAAATGAATCTATATGTCCTTTATAGATGAATAATAAAATGGATTCTGTAGGTGAATATATTATAAGACACTTATAAATTTTGAATATATTATAAACAATCTATGTTTGTTACTACTATATGGTATAACATAAGACACTAACAAGCTTTGAATAATTTGTAACATAAACTACTAAGCTTTGAATAACTTAATAGTTTTATAGCAAACTAATAATAATGAAGCTGACAATACAAGTATTGCATTAGTTCCCACCAGCCCTGCACATGTTGTAGGTATTGATGGTGATTGTCAGCCTAATGAAAAACCTGATGAAGCCACTAATAAAAGAAAAAGAATACCAAATGCTAGTGGCACCAAAAAGAAATCAATAGTCTAGGGTCACTTCATTATATTACACATAGTGGATGGAAAATACCCCAAAGCTAAGTGTAATTACTGTCTAAAGACATTTTATTGTGACACTAAGAAGCATGGAACCTCTAACATGCTTGCCCATATGAAATCGTGCTTGAAGAACCCAATGAACATAACATCTGATCTAAGTCAATATATTCTAACTTTTGTAATAGATAACAATCAATTAGGGCCGACATTAAGTAGGTTTGATAGGGATGCCTGCAGAAAAGCTATAACAATATTCATTATATTAGATGAGCTTCCTTTTAAGGTTGTTGAAGGTGGGGGGTTCAAATATTTGTGTAAGGTGTAATGTCCCTTTTCTAAGGTCCCATTTAGATTGACCATTGCTAGGGACTGTTACGAATTGTATATGAGTATGAAAGTAGAATTGGAGAACCTGTTTAAATCTAACACTAGTAGGGTTGCCTTAACCACCGAATGTTGGACATCAATCCAAAACCTTAGCTATATGAGTCTAACGGCTTACTTTGTTGATAATGCGTACATCAAAAGAGAGTCATTAATTTTCTTGTAGATCACAAGGGTGATACTATTAGAAAACAGATGGAGATATGTTTAAGGGAGTGAGGTCTGAGTTGTATTTCCATAATTACAGTGGACAATACGTCAGCCAATGATGTGGTTGTTACATACCTTAAAAATAGGCTTAAGAATATTTCTAGTTTGGTCCTTGATTATGAATTTCTGCATGTTAGATGTTGTGCTCATGTCCTTAATCTTATAGTTTAGGATGGACTAAAAGAACTCAGTAAAAGCATCTCAACCATTAGGCATGTTGTGAAGTATGTTAGATCATCTCCATATAGATTGAGGAAGTTTAAAGAATGCGTTTAGGAAGTTGGAATTCACCACAATAAATTAGTGTGTTTAGATGTCTCTACAAGGTTAAATTCAACTTATCTTATGTTGGATTCTGGTGAAAAGTTTGAAGAAGCTTTGGAGAGACTAAAATTTCATGACCCTGATTATTTAGAATGTCTTGGATCAGATGGTGTACCTACTTGTATAGATTGGGCAGATGCCTGTGTGTTTATGAAATTTCTCAAAAAATTTTATGATGCAACCAAAGTTTTCTCAGTCTTAAACTCAATTAACATCAATAATGAGTTTCATCAATTAGTATCACAATATTATTCACTATTCCCATGATTTAAATTTACTTTTAATTTGTAATTCATGCCCAGATATTGAGGATGGCAAGAAGACAAGTAGTCACATTGAACAACCAACTGTGGCTGTTACTAGATTAGGATCTGTAGCAGGTTGTTTTGCACCTTGTGAGTCTTAACAGAATAAAAGGTAAACAATCATCTAATACTTATTAATAATGTATTTGTAATAGTCTTAGAAATTGTTAAACCCTAAACCCTAATACTTGTTAATAATGTATTTGTAATAATGTATTTGCAATAGTGTCTTAACAGAATAACAGGTATACAATTATCTAATACTTATTAATAATTAATATATATATATATATATTGCTTGTAGCATTGTTTGGATGATATTTTTTTGTCAATGGTCAATTAACAGGTATCAAGGGTCCTTATTTATTAACAGTTTGTGTATGCTTTCTAGAAATTATTTAACTTTAGTTGTTCAATGTATATCTTAATTATTATATTGTAGTATGTGATTATGATTGAATTGTAAATGTGGTCAATACTAACTGGTTTTTTATGTTTGCAGGTCGACTCAAGTTTGATGCAAGGGAATTAGGAATATACAAATTTTTGAATGTTGTAATTCTAAAATTTTATTGCTTGGTATATATTTTTCTCAATTTCATTTTAGATGGTCATTTATGCTTATAGTGTGATACATATTTATCCACATATTAGACATATTTTGGATTAGGTGTTTATATTGCTAAAAACTATAAACTATTTTTTTGCTACAGTTATTGATTTACATATAATGTTCGCTTGTAGCATTGTTTGGATGATATTTTTTTGGCAAAGGTCACTATATTAATTAAATGCAATGTCAATTAATTGATATAAAGGGTTAGGTATACTGTATTTGTATTTTTTTTAACCATTGTACTACAATATGTATTGTGATTGAAATGTAAATAAGCTCATCTTTAACTGTTTATTTTTGTTTTTGCAGATCTGTGCTAGTTTTGAAGCAAGGGAATTAGGAATTCGCAATTTTTTAAATGTTGTCATTTTTAGAATTTAGAATGCTTATGCACAAATTAGACACATTTTGGATTAGATATTCATATTGCTACTATAAACTATAAACTATTTTAGATTTTTAATTTTAGATAGTTTTGTGTTTATACATATTCATGCACAAATTTAGAATGTTGTCATTTTCAAAATTTAGAATGTTTATGCACAAATTAGTCCAAAACCCCGGATTGTTCAGACTTTAGTTTTTCATAGTTTTTTATGCTTATAAATATTAATGCACTAATTAGGTATATTTTAGTTTAAGCGTTAATATTGTCACAAAGTGTAGGAATTGAGTTTTAGTAATAAAGGCTTATTTAATTTGTTGTAATTTGTAATTGTATTTCATAGTAAAGAAAAAGTAAAAAGGTTTGAAAATTGAAATGTAAAAAGGTATGAAAATTGAAATGGCCCAATATTGGTTTAAAGTTCTCTTAAAGATTTTGATTTAATAAATTAAGGTAATAAAAAAATGTTTAAAAATTGAATTGGTCAAACATAAATCTAAATTAAGTTAGGAAATTTGTTTGGTACAATATCCTTAAGGAAAATTATAAAAAAGTTAAAAAAATATTTTTTTCATTACTAGAAATTAATTAGCCCAATATAGTCCAAACCGATTACCCACTTGACCCATCCAAAATCCAACCCATTCAAAATCTAACCCATCTAAATATCCACCAGTTAAAATTAGACTTTATTTTTCAATTTCAAATTCTAGTCGGATCAGGCTAATATTAGCCCGAATCCGACCCGCGACCGTTGAACCACGCTACTTTTTCCCCAAATTTTTGTAGTCAGACAAAGTGTAAGGATTTGGTACGTGATTGTAATTTGCAATCCACATGGCGCATTTGTGAGCGTAACTTCATCCCTCAAGTCTTATCAGCAAAATCATTTCAGGTGCCACCTAATGACGTTAGAAGATCACATTCTGTGGTTAGTCTGTTTTTTGTTTTTTGTAAATATATGATCTCATTATATTTTCATCAACTAACAACATAAAACCTAAATAAAGTTATTTTTTTTTACATATTTATAATGTTATTTTCAGAGACAATTTCATGTATATTATTTTTATTTAATTAACTTGTTATTTTTAATACTTAATTTATAAAATAGTACTTAAATAATATTTTATTTTTGCAACACCTTAAATTTATGTTATTATAAATTTCTTAATAGTGTTTGATTTCCGCGAGACAAAAGAAAACGGTGTTTAATACAATAATAACAGTGGCGTATGGCAGTTGGCTTTGGGACACATAATTAGTTGATTACTTGTGTAGTGTACGTAACAAATTAAGCTATGAAGGAATGTGGACGCACTCTCATCCACATTCACTCTTGTTCGTGTCCTTGTCTACCTCAAGGTGATTGCTTTATAAGGGGCATGTGTATTCCTTAAAACAGGATAAACAAAAGTCGTTTGTTGTGTGACCGGGAGAGAGAGAGAGAGAGAGAGAGATATGGAAACTAGCGTATGCAAGACGAGTTCTGAAGGAAAGAAAGATGATATTCATAAGGAACCTTATGGTGATAGTCCTTATGTCAAAGCCAAGCAAGCTCAGGTATTTGCTTAATCAACCTTTTTCAATTTTTTCTTTTTGATATACCAAAGTTAACCATTAATTATTAGTTTGATATACCAAAGTTAACCATTAACAAGAGAGAATGGAATCCTTTTTCAAATTTATCTCACATTTTTATATTTTTAACCTGTGACTATATGTGTGTATATATGATTTGGTATCTGAGACCAAGTAAAAAAACTTTTAAGTGCTCTGCTGACAAAACTGTTATTAGGAATTTGTTAGTATGCATATATAGGCAGCATCATGCTATAACAACAGATGTTCTGTTTCTTTTCCAAGACAATATTCTAAAACATATGGACATGTAATTAACTAAACTACCTCATATTAATATTAACTTTCAGTTCAAGTGGTAAACCTTTCCACATTTTTTTTTCCTGTTTCACATCATCTACCTTACATAGTATTCTTAAAATCATACGAATTCAAGGATTATCTTTTCTTTCTATATATATTTTTAATTTTTCAATTTATTTATAGTTCATAATATGATATAACACTCCATTTTCTCTCTGTCTCTTTGGCTCCAGACTTCCATTACATGGTCAAACTTTGATGTTTAGTTCTCAATACAGTGGCAAGAAAAAGAGGGGGGAAAGAGAAAACTCTGAACATAATCATAATATATTGTTCATTTAAAGTATCATGTATTATTAATCTTTATTACATGATAATCTAGATTAAGCATCAGCTCTACTTGATTTCACCACTTGATTGTGTAAACACAAACATATACTTGTATAGACAAATTAACTTCTTGTTTATATCAGTTGAAGTATTTTACTCATAGATTTTTAGTATATTTGGACCAATTATAATCATACTTTGGAAACAAATGCATATGATTCAGTTGGTTGATAAAGACCTAGAAGCAGCTATAGTGTTATTTTGGAAGGCCATAAATGCTGCCGACAATGTGGAGAATGCCGTGAAGGATATGGTTGTCGTGATGAAGCAATTAGACAGAACTGAAGAAGCAATTGAAGCCATCAAGTATTCCAAAATACTCTGCTCCAAACCGTGTCAAGAATCACTTGATAATATGCTTCTTGACCTTTACAAGGTATAGCCCCTGCTTTCAAACTATGAATCTTTTATTACCATATTTACAAGGCAAAATAACAACTATTTATAATATAAAACTAATTTAGAAGTATGTAATTCTTTTTCTATATTTATCATGACTCTAGAAATATCATAATTAACATTGCCTTTTCCAAAATCAGTACATTATCATATTCTTTTAATATATGTACAAACAAAATTTAAGAGAGTGTAATTTATACTTTGCTTTTTTATGTTAAAAATAATGACAACACATAATTTTTGTCTTTTAACTATTCAATACTTAGTTTTCTCTGATATCATTCCTTACTATAAAGAGCTAAAAGAATTTTGTCTGATTTCATTACTTTCTATAAAGAGTTAGAAGGAATATTAGTTTACTTTGATTCATGATAGTATGTTAACAATATTTAATTAAATAAATAATTCAATGATGACCCTAAGTTAGTTTTTTATACTGAAACACAGAGATGTGGAAAGATAGAGGAGCAAATTGAATTGTTAAAGAAAAAGCTAAGGCTAATCTACCAAGGGGAAGCTTTTATTAATGGAAGGACCACAAAGACTGGTCGGTCTCATAGCAAGAAGCAACAAGTTTCCATCAAGCAAGAAACTGCAAGATTATTGGTACTTTATTAATAATACATTATGCATGCACTTTTTATTTCATCTAGTTAGTTTGCCAAACGTTAACATTTATTTCCCCTGAGCAAAAAAATTTATACATTGATTTAGGGTTTTGTTGCCCTGAAATTAGGGAAACTTGGGGTGGGCGTACATGCAACAAGCAAACTACGTGGCGGCTGAGGCAGTGTTGAAGAAAGCACAAATGATAGATGGTGATGCTAGAAAGGCTAGCAACTTGTGCTTATGCCTAACAAGACAATCTCGTTATAAGGAAGCCTATTACTTCCTTGAACAAGTTTTACAGGGAGAACTTCCAGGGTCTGAAGAAACCAAGTCCCAAAACACAGCTGAGAAATTGCTTGCCCAATTGAATGCTAAAATGACCCATTCTGAATCTGTTGATGCTTTGGACCTTGATGATCACATTCTCAAAGGGCTTGATGACTTGCTAAATGATTGTTCCTCAAATAGATCCAGAAGACTTCCCATCTTTGAAGAAATCTCTTCATTTAGAGATCAATTGGCATGCTCATAACTTTTCTTTTTCTTATCTTGTCATTTTCGCAGATTGTTGTTCTTGTAGTGTCAATTATTCACTCAATTTATATTCAAATTATTTATATCATTGTATAATTAATAAATACGTAATAGAATATTATTAAAATTAAAAGGTGAAATATAACTAAATTTAATAATATTGATTTATAATCTATAATATATTTTAAAGTAAAAAATAAATAGGTAAACTTCACCGTCTTATATTTAGAAGATAATAGGTAAAGTATTTTGAAAAGAAATGAAAATAATCCCTGTGATAGAAAACAACGGAAATAAATACAAGAGCCGAAAGAAACGGACATTAAAAAGCTTCCGTCGTGATGTCAACTAAATTAAGTTGAGTCAATTAGAATAAAAAAATTATTGATTTAATAAAAATTTAATTTTATAATTGATATTAATTATTAAATTTATTTCATTTAAATAGTTGGAGAAAATACACCGTTTTATTACGCTGAGATATTGATATGATGCGGTTTCATCCGTCTCCACAGCAGAATTTTAACTGACTATTGTAAAAGTAATATGATGGACCTTAGCGATAACTCAATATTCGAATTTGCTCCTTATTACACAACTTAATCATCGATACTACGCACTCAAGTCAAGAAGCTTTTGAGCCTCACATGCTGCATTTTTCTTTATAAATTGTTATTTGTCAAATAATTCCGCATGTTAAATATTTTGACACTTATCTCTGTATAATTAATAGTATAATTTAATTAATATACCTAATAAGAAAATTATATTCGTCTCGAATTCTCAAAGTATATCACTCGGAGTAATCAACATACTATCGACATGACCCACGGGTCAGGTGTAGCATAAGAATGCCCAAGGCAGCTAAGAAGTTTTCTCCTAAAAGGCAACATGCGAAGCCATCTGAGCACGGATTCGTCGATAGTCGATACATATTCGCTTGCTACTGTCTTTCTTTTTCACCAGCAACACTAGAGCGCCGCAAGGTGAGGCACTTGGCCGAATAAATTCTTTATTAAGCAACTTGTTTATCTGCTTTTTAACTTCCGCCAACTCTACCGAGGACATCCTATAGGGTGCACGGGACACAGGTTCAGCCCCGAAAATTAAATCAATAGCAAAGTCAATCTCCCTACTCGGAGGCAACTGCGGAATATCTTCTAGAAATACATCAGGGAATTCGCATACCACCGGAATATCACTAGGTATAAGGTTATATCTCCCCTCAGTAACAAATAAAATAGCATAAGTCTTGGAAACATTGCTCACCACATGCCTAGAATCATGCTCCTGTGGAAAGATCACTGCCTTACGATAATAGTCCACCATGACATGGTTGGTTAATAACCAATCCAAACCCAAAATAATATCAAGGTTTTTCAAAGGCATACATATTCACCACAAAAGGTTGAGTTTCAATAACCATTGCTAGCCTCTCATACATAGCAGTTGCTCTAAATGTGGAACCAGTAGGAGTGGAGACAATAAGAGCATTCTCCATCAACACCATAGGTAACCAAAACATCGAACACAACTCTCCAAGATGAAAGACTATGTGGCACTAAAATCATAAATCACATTTACACTGTAACCATGCATAATGCACTCACCCTGCACAAGATCATCACTCCTACCCGCCTCAGAAACATCAAATGCAAAAGCACACCCTGCCATGGCATTTTGTGCTCCATTGGACTGTGTAATAGGCCTCCTTGGTTTCGGCCTCCCTATTGAATGTTACCTTCACGGGCCACAAAAGTGTTAGCCCGATTACTTTGCACACTTGGATGCCGCCTTTATGGACAATCAGGCCATAGATGCCCCAGTTGCCCACATTGGTAGCAGACAAGCTGATTGGCTCCATAATGCTTAGCAAGATGTCCCTCTTGGCCACAATTATAAAAAGCATGACTCCTAGAACGGCTAGTAGAATCACAATTTGAAAAAGATGATGTAGTGGCAGAAGACTTGCCACCACGAAAGAATTGCCCCATTTTCTTGAAACTAAACCCCTTTGCTTTTAACGGTTTCTTGTCCCTTGTCTGGGATACCCTCTGCAACTGGACCTCCTCAGTTAATCTAGCCTTATTTACCATAGTAGGATAGTCACGGATTTCCAAAGGCATAATTACGCTTCAGAGTTCAAACCGCAACCCCGCCTCATACTTAGCACACTAGTTTCCTTCAATCCCTTCCAAAGAAAAAGGATGATAAAAGTCACACAATTCATCAAATTTTGTAGTATATTCAGCAACAGACATTCTCCCCTGCTCCAGTTTCAAAAATTCCATCTCCTTGTGTATTTTATAATTGTCTAGAAAATATTTAGCAAGAAACCTTCTACAGAAATTTACCTCAACCAAAGGCTCACCAGCTACATTCATCTGTACTTTAGTCTTGGACCACCATACCCCTGCCTCATCTTTCAGTTGATAGGTGGAAAACTATACCTTCTGTTCCTCCAAGCACTTAAAATATTCAAAGGCTTGCTCTATATCTCGCATCCAAGCATGTGCACCATCATAATCATGAGCTCTTTTGTAAGTGGGCGGAGCTCGTTTCAAAAATTTGTCAATAGTTGGGCCAGATTCAGCCCTCTTCATCATTTGAGAAAATTTGGAGAAGAAATCATCCCCTCCACTGAACTAGATCCTTCAACCATACCTACCAGGGAATGAAACAAGTACCTCTTAAACATAAATATAGTGTCGGAGTGCCAAGGGAGCGATGCCAAGTTATCTTGTCAATAACGTAAATAAAATACAAGCATATGTCCTTATAGGACTCACAAAATTCATCACTCATTCATCATGTATTTTAACATTTTTAATAAATTATTTTTCTCCATTTATCACATTTTACACACCCTATTTGGTCCTAAAAGGAACCGCTCTGATACCACCTGAAACGTCCTTCCTAATAATTAGAATTTAAACAAAGTGTTTATGCTAGATTCATCTTAATATTACGTTAAGCTAAGTTGTAATTATAAATAATCCTAACAACCTCGGTGACATTTCCTTGGTAGCTTCCATGATTTACCTCGGGTTAAATGAAAATAGGGATAAAGTTTTTCACATTTGGGCCCCGATAACAAATCATGAGAACCCAAGGAAATGTCATGTATAATAACACAAAGTTCATGTACAAGAGGTGCTAAATTATGCACCGTAAAGGAAACGAGCAAAGATATACAAAAAACAATCCTGTGAATCAACATTCCATGTATTAAGAAAATAGGAAAAAGGACAAGGTAGGCCAATCTCGCTCAAGCGAGGTTCCACTTGTAACATCCCGAATTTTATAAAATGAATAATTGATGAGAATAAATAATAAATAATTGTATATGAGTGGATTTGTGTCCCAAAAATATTGGAATAATTAAAATTGGGATTTATTATGGATATTTATGATTTACTGAGATTTAAGGAGATGAAACTATACCCGAATAGAATATGGGTGTCGGACCAAGTATCTCCGATTGAGATGCCGTTGGTCAGGGCTGCTAAGAATATTATTGGGAATCCAAATATGTCTTTGGAATAATTTTTGGAATTAGTATTGAGCCCGAACTGAGAGCCTGTTTGTTATAAAACGATAAACCTTTGATGGAAAATTAAAAATTTAAAACCAAAAGCCTATTATTCTCTGCCTATTTTCGTTGGGTTCTTGCCTTCATTTGGAAATGACACTTCTTCTTCTTCTTCTTCTCTTTTCCCTTCTCCTTTTCCTCTTTTCTTCTCTCCAAAACCTAAGCCATGTGGAGTCTTCCCCTCCTCCACCATTTTCGTTTTCATGAAGGCTTGAAGGAAAAGCTTGTGCTGGAACTCCTCCTCCTCTCTTCTTTATATTTTCATGTGACTCTTCCCTCTTGTGGAAGCTCATGGCCAACTCTTGGTTGAGGTAAGTTCCTCATCATTTTCATGAGCTTTATGCCCTAAATTTTGGGTTCTTGATATCTGGGAGAGTAATTATGACATATGGGTTGTTGGGAGAGTATTAATGTGGAAACCCTAAGATGGGGTGTTGTTATTATGGCATTGATGGTAGGTTGTTATGGGTGCATGAAATAAATACTTGGATGAGTGGAAAATTAATGAGCATTTATGGTGTTGTTGGGTTTTAGTGAAACCCTAACTCTAATAAATTGGGGAAAGTGTGAAATATGAGTAGAATGTAGGTTTAATGATATTGAAGAATGATATTAATGATGAAAGATGGCCATTGTGGTGATTAATGGGTATTGGTAAACGTTGTTGGGTTTTGATGGAAACCCTAGCCCTAAGAATTTAGAAAATAGATATAAAATAGCTTGAAAGGTTGAATGGAATGTCAATAGGTGATATTTAATGATGAGTTGTTAATTATAATGAAGAACAATGATGAACATTATAGATAACCCTTAATGGTGGAATCAATGGGATATACATGTTGATTGGTGGATTGATAGGCCATAGATGGATGAGTTGAAATTGTTAATTTGGTGATGGCTTTAAAGAGGCAAGGATAATTTATGTTGACCTCTAAGTGACAATGATGATATTTGAAGGATTGATGTAATATGGGATTGCATTATAGAATGGATGAGATAATGATGACGTTGGGTTTAGTTAGTCTTTAAGATCTAGAGGATCTTGGCTTTGGGAAAGGAATTCCCAAAGCCTAACACAATTGCATAAGTTGGTGTTTAGCAAGTGTAGGACTTGGGGTTGAGCTTTATGATAAGCTAGCAAGTGTTTAAAAGTATGATGGTTATTGATTATGTGAATATACTTGTATATGGTATGTAGATCGTATTTGGAGTGATGCGATGGAGCATTCGGAGCATTGGAATCGTTTCGGCTCTTCCCTCAAGGTAGGAGATGAGTTTACATTCAAATTGCAAGAGTAAATTGAGAGTGATTTGATGTATGTGTTAAATACTCATGCCTGCCTTGCCATATAGTCATTGAGATGTTTGGAATGGCAAGTTGATGATTATTGTGGATAATGTATGAGAATATGTTTGTTAAAGATGATGAGTATGATTTTAATGTGAATAATAAGTTTGGAATGAAAATTTATAAGTATGAATGTGTGAACAGGTTGTGTATGCCTTTCGTGATGTGTATGACATGTTGGATATATCCAAATTTGGCTTATAATGAGAATTTCCAAGTAAGAATGCTTAGAACAAGTTTTATGTGCCCCATATGTCGTATATGATATGTTGGATATGATTAAATTGGCCTTAAATGTGATTTCATATGTTGAGCTCTGAGAATTTCATTTTCTGCTTATGTTCTGATAATCTCGCTCATGCAAGATGGGATCTCGCTTAGGCAAGAATCCCCTGTCTCGGTATTATGGCCTCTGGGCCAATCTCGCTCAGGCGAGCGAGCTTTCCGCTCCAGCGAGACGAGTGAATGGTGAGCAGGTGAGATTCTGGACGAATTCCGCTCGAGCGGGAATTTTAGAAAATAATTTCATGATGTGGTGAATTTCCGAGTGAAATTCCGAGTAAGCTATGTCCGAGACAGGACCTTCCGAGTGAGGAAGTGGATATAATTCCGAGTGAAAGGTATCCGAGTGTGATATTCTGGATAGTGGAGTTCCGAGTGGGGAATTTCCGAGTTCAGTATAACTTGTTCCGAGTGGAGTGCCTCCGAGTGTGTAATTTCGAGTGGGATGGCACCGATGGGGATATACAGTGTGAGTTTGTCCAGAAGTACTCTGGAGTAACTTCGCTCGAGTGAAAAAGAAAGGAAATCGGTTTTTGGAATGAATTGCCGAGTGAAAGACCGATCGAGTGATGAGTCGGTTTTGGAGTAATTTGTTGAGTGAAAGACCGAGCGAGAGGAATCGGTCTTGGAATCATTTAGCCGTGTGAAAGACCGAGCGAGAGATGGTTGGTCTTGGAATTATTTAGTCAAGTGAAAGACCGAGTGAGAGAAGTCGGTTCTGGAAAGATTTCACTGACTGAAAAAAAACCGAGTGTTGAGAAGCCTCGCCGAGTGAGCAAGTGTGGAAGGGAAGGATGGCCTCTGGTCGGTTTTTCGCTTAAGCGAGTAGGTGCCTTCCTCAAGCAAGTGCTTAGGGAAATGGTTACTGGGACAATTTCGCCCGAGCGAGTGGCTAGGTATGTGGTGTCTAGCTCAAGCGAGCAACATGGAAATTAGATGCTGGCGTGATTACGCCCGAGCGAATTGAGGCGCCCAAGTGAGATGGACGTGCCTCGCTCAAGCGAATGAATATCTCGCTTAAGTGAGTGACCCCCCTGATGGAAATTTTCCCTTCTTTTCTCAGTTCTGATGGTACTGGGTCTCCCCCTCATCTTGAATGATATTCGAGGGAATGTATGGATATATATATATATATATATATATATATATATATGCCTATAACAAAAAAGGGAGGCGATGGATAACGATTGAGATATTGAGATAATTTTGTTTATACCCATAATATGCATAATGTGAAACATAAATCCTAACCACCAAGAATGAAGTATGTGAGAACAATGTTAAGGGTTTGATGTTGAGTTATGAGATAGAACCTTTGAGTGATTACGAACCCTTCATGGGAATGATTGAATGGCAAAGTGTATGTTAATAACCGATAAACCGGTGATGACCATGATAATGGGTAATAATGAATGACGTTGCGGATCGTTTCCTTGAGTAAAGGATGAAAGTTATTATTGATGATTTTGTGGTAAAAACCATTGAGGCTGAATATGGATATTGATTCGCTATATGTTGTGAAATATAAAAAAATGTAATGTATTGAGATGTGTATTCGAGAACATGATTATGATGGGCATAAGTTTAATTGTCATATATGTGGATTGATGAATATACCTTAATGATTCTAAGTGTGGATTATTATTATGATGCTTGCTATGCCTTTGATATCCACGTGTGGATTGATATGAAATGATATTGTGGCCATTGAAATGCCTATTATATGGATGTTGTGCCTTGAGGGGCCTTGTGATTGTTTGTATGCCATTGATGATAAAACTAAAATATACAATATACCCCTAAGTGAGAGGGTGAGATATCCTTGTGAGGTTGTTGGGCATATGCATTATTGCATTTTGCATTCATGGCATGGCATAGCATTGATACTTTGTGGTTGCGATCACAGTGATGAAAGATCCTGCGGGATTCTATGAAGGGAGTACCCCTTGCGAGGCGGGAAACCAACTTGATGATGATATGATATTGTGTCGGTGGTTGCGATCACCTGGTTGTGGAATATGAAAGGCCCTGCGGGGACCAATGTATGATGATGAGCCAGTGGTTGCGATCACTTGGTATTTGATATGATAAAGGGCTTGCGAGCACCTATGATGCCCATGGTTGCGATCATGAGGCGGGAGTACCCCTTGCGAGGCGGGAAACCTATGAGAATTGTTGAAACGTGGTTGCGATTACGAGAAGCACCTTGCGAGGCTGCTATAGGGAGTACCCGTTGCGAGGCGGGAAACCAATGATTATAAATGATTGATTATGGTGGTTGCGATCACCCGTTGATATAAAATCGGATCCGTTGCATATGCATTAAACAGTTGACATGTGCATCAGCCATAAGAGCATGGCATTTAAGATGGGATGACCACGAGTGAAGAGAAATCCCTTGCGAGGAGGTATTGAGTGAAGCCTTAATGAATTAATGATGATAATGATTATGAATGCCCTTGTTGATAAGTGGCAAAGTGATGGTGTATGTGATTGTGTATATGTTGTGCTTGTTTATGATATGAATTACGATTCATAAGGCTTGTATGCCTGTTATAATAATAAGATGATGAATGAATGATGATTTAATGATTTTATAGCAAAGCACACATGACGTTTGTATGCATATACACATGATCACAATATATATATTATTCGTCATTTTGAATGTATAACTCACTCTCCCATGTGGTCTCCTTTTAGCATTGTGATGCAGGTTACCATGGGATGAGTTCGGAATTAAAATTGAAGCTTGGATGAAGGTAATTAGTGGTAGAGGAAGTGCCTTGGCCGGCATCATTTGTGAACTATTGTGTATTGAAATTATGGAATGAATAAGTTGTTTATGTGGATATAGATGATTTAGTGATTTTGGGTATGTATACGATAATTTTATGAATTTATGAATGGTGAATATATATGTAGAAGGTAAGAGACAATCTAAAGTGTATTGGAAGGATTGAAATTAATTGACGTAATCTGATGATAGAGAATGTTGGGGGAAGATTCCCATATTTATATGTACATGTATATACCTTTATATCTTAGGCAATGTATGCGTATGATGCATGTGTATGAATGAGATAAAGTAATAGGTCTATGTTCGGCGTTTGCATGCTTTGCCTAGCCTTTTCTCATATCATCATATATGGGACTAGGCGTGTGCCCGGTATACACATTCTTCCGCTGTGAACTCTGCTATTTTTGTATACCGTTGTGGGCAATTTATTTACCGATCCAGTTTTAGGTTACTAAATCTCACTCTTTGGTTTTCTGTGGTTCGGGTCTTGATGTGATCATAGTGGTGTCTTGGAAATATTTTCAAACGTGAAAAATTGGTTTGCATTTTTATTAAGTATGACGATTACATCGGGATTCGAGTACAGAAAATCAGGGGTGTTATACCACTCGCTTGAGCGAGTGCAAGTATACACCAGAGAACGTGATTTTGCTCAAGCGAACCATTTTCGCTTGAGCGAGAGACAAATAGAATTCATGCATGACACTCTCGCTCAAGCGAGATACCACTCACTCAAGCGAGAACCCAAAAAGGATCAGATATGGCTCCTCGCTTAAGCAAGATGCCACTTACTCAAGAGAAAGAGGGACAAAGAGTAGGTACACAGTTTCACTCAAGTGAGTTCCCACACACTCGAGTGAGACACAAACAGATCCAACATGCACCATTTTGCTCAAGTGGGACCTCATTTGCTTGAGCAAAATACACACAGAAGCTCACATACGTGATCTCGCTCAAGCGACCCCTGTCTTGCTCAAGCGAGAATCCCACAACAACAATAACTCAGGACAGGGAGTGACTCGCTTGAGCGAAAATACCCTCGCTCAAGCGAGAAATGTAGGTTTTGCCAAACTTTGAATCTTCAAGGTATCTAACTCTTACGTTTGAGCTCCGATTGGCACCAAATTTCACTTGCAATATGTTTTCACTATTTCAGAGCTATTGGCGGAGTCCGTTTGCCCAAATTCTAACATATACATGAGATATGTGTATAGACGTGTTTAAGGCATAAGTGATGCAAATGAGTGCATAAAACATATCAAGTGGAGACCAGACTAGGTGGAACCTATATGCACAAGTTATAAGTGAGGCCGGGAACCTAACGGTCCCTTCTGAGGGTCACAAAACCTACTAGACCATAAAATCACCCTTCCAGTACCTAATTTCTATATAACTCTACCTATTCCCATTAGCATGCATAATATCAGTTTTCAATCATCATTGCTCACGTCCATCCACATTCACACTCAACATACAAGTCATACATACAAGACATTACTTGCCCATTTCAAACTAATCAAATAATGGCTCCATGCCACACATACATATTATCAATCCATCATTCATGCAAGCATTACACATTCATCAACACACCATAATTGTCTTCATAATCCAACCCAAACCATAAGCCTAGTTAACACATAATTCAAGCACACACAAGCTAATATTTAAAGTAGTATACTAAACTATTACACAATTCACACTTCTACAGCTTTTTAGACATCAGCTCCTTACTTGGCGCTTTCCTCCTGGGCATTCACACCTTCCCTGTCACTGGTTACTAAGGAAAGGAAACCACATCAAGGTGAGTGTTTAGAAAAAAAATCATAATTAATATAAAACGGTAAGCATAATGCAAGAGTAATAATTTAATACTTTACCTTTTAACTTCTTAAGTCCGCTATTAGCTTATACACATGTCAGGTTACAATAGTCATCATTAACATCATATTCTCACACACTTTACTAACTGCTAGTTCACACATCATTACAATTACATTAGGAAAAACATCACTGACTTTTATCATGCGATATGATGCCTAGTATCCAGATACTAAAAGGATCGGCCTTCAGTTGAGGGTTCTACTTGACACCCCGTGAACCCAACTTTGTCCACCGAGCCCAACTTGGCTCTCCACCTCAACCACTGGGTCCTACTTGACCACTTGGTAGCTCAACTGGATCTTAAATGACTACGGGAGCCAAAAACGAGGGGCGAAACATACCATCAGCCGTCCCATACCACACCATCATATAAACATATTTCGAACTGCACATTTCTTAATGATAATCATTAATCACCTAAGGCAGCCACAAAGATCAGACCTCTTAACATATATTTACACCACCTCAATAAGTTAAATCATCATTCACCATTATCACATAATCATCAACATCGATCATGAAATTTCAATTTCACAAACACCAAAATAATTACACATAACCTATACAAACCAATTTATCAATTAATAGTACATTCACACCCCCATATATACATATATTCATCACCCAACCATATTCTTAATTTTCTCGCATTCCATGAACCTTATATTCTTTTCGATCCTAATTATATACTAACTAGTTTTAATTAATTATGACCCGAACACCCCTTTACCTTGATTCCATGCTTCTACAAGTTGCTCTTGATGTCAGTTACGGACTTCGATCAAATTATTCACCGCTCTGCCTCTGATTTTGACACTCACTTGGCTTAACGTTGCCCCGATGCCCGTTCCAGCACCTAAGAACGTCGAAACACAAAATTCATTAACATTCCATCGCATCCATCGCCCTAGAAGTTATTTTCGAACCTCTAAAACATAAAATCACAAGCCCTGGTCATACATGCAACTCACGGCTAGAGATAGAAAGAGAAGATGAGGGAGAAAGCTCAAAATTAAAGACGCGTGTGGATATACCTTGAGGTCACGACTCCTAAAATGTAATTAATTTAAAGTTTCGCCGTGAAATCGCCCGTCAATTAGAGTCTAGAAGCTCACGACCATAGAGGGAAGTGGAGAAGAAGAAACTCGCGTGATGTGCATGAGGAGGAAGAAGGAAGGATTGAAATTTTAGTGCCTTAAAGGCAAAACAGTCATTAACCCTTTTCTTTTTCCTTTTTCTTTTAAAAATTAAAACTTAATAAAAACTTACCTTTAACCCTTTGGTAACTTTAAACTTACCATCACTTATTTAAATCTTATTTGAAATTTAATAATCAACCAATCAAATAATTTATTTGATTCCATAACATCTGATTATTTAAAATTTCCTTTATATTAATTAATAATGATTCCCAAGAATCTAAATTTAATTTAAAGATAATTATTAATATTTTTCTGCTAATCATAGATTTTTATTTTAATTACTCGGGATGTTACATTATAGGTACCAAACTACTTGCCCACTCTTGTAACATGGTTACTCTCAACGGCAGTGGTAGTGTTGCGGCCTAGCCTTAAGTCCCACTCAAAGGCACTAGTGAAATCCGAAAAAACCACCATAGCGTCTGTGCCTATCAAAAAGTCGCTCTCCCATCTTGGTCGGCATCACAGGCCTGCAGTAGTCTTGTATGCATCCTTATGCAAATGCTATGCACAACCATTCATAAATCACTTCATTTCATTAATTAAAGTTATCTCAAGTTTCTCTAAATGCAATCCAATGCATTATCACAACATAATCATCAATCAACATCCTCAAATCAATTATAATCCAATGCAATAATCAACATTAATTTTATATGAACAGAACCAGACCATTTCTAAATCATCAACATATATCCATGTTATTCTATATAATAGTCAATCAAAAAGGGATATAATAACGACTCAATCGCATTTATCCATTTCATCACGCATAAATTCAAACATCATTACTATCATGTTTCAATCACAATATAGTTACAGTAACACATATATATCCTCTATCTGTTCATAACTCATACATTTAAAATATATAATACTCCCCTACCTGGAATCCGAGACCCAAATATCAACCATACTTTCTGATCACCTTTCTAAATTATACCTACACTGAAATAATTATCAAAATTTTTTGATTAGTTAGCTGATCACTAGACCCTTAGTATTTAATTATTTTTGACTACCCAGAACCTGAAACAACAAATATTAGCAATGCGATGAAACAATAAAGATTTTGAGGTTTTCGACTTATCGAATGTCACTAACGATTCTCAAAATCAAACTTCACAAGGTCCTGGAGCCACCCCACGTTTCGAAATGGTTTCAAAACTTAAAATTGAAATAGAAAACCCCTAGCCCTTATTCTTTGCATGGGTAAAGAGAAGGAGGAGATAAAGCTTAAATTCTTGCCTTAATGGTGGAAAACTAGGTGAAAAAGAAGATGGGGTTGAGGGTGATGTTGCGGGTGGTGGTAGAGGGGAAAAGTGGAGTTTCTTTTCTTTTCCTTCAACATGCATAAGAGTAAAAGTAAGGAATTACGATAAGAAAAGTGAATTGGCCATTCATTAAAGGCAATTTTATCCTTTTATGTGTTTATTTAATTTCTAAAACCAATCGAGTAACTTTAGGTTACTCAAAATTTACCTATATAAATTTTAAAAATTAGCGTTCCCACCTTTAATTAATTTAACAATTCCTAATTAATTATCCGATTAATTAAATTAACTAATAACTGAAACTAGGATATTACATTTCCAAATTAAATGGTAACAATTTAAAATTGATCAAAATAAACAGTGGCAAATGAAAATTACTAAAAGAAAAATAGGCTCGACAGGAATTATTCCCACTCTTGTGTATTCCCAGGTACGTGGGAAATCAGGGTTACGTAGTTCTTGATAGAAATAAAATTTAGAAATAGACTTTTTTAGGTTTTGAAAGATTTTTAGGATTTTGGAAAAAGGAAAAAAATGAAATAAAGTAAATTTGAAACCTTGATTTTTGTTTGATAAAAATGTATGTGCTTTTTTTAAAAATTAAGAGACTTCATTGCATTTTTTGGAATTTAAGAAAAGATATGTTTATACGAGAGGCAAATACAAGACAGGGTATTCCATACGTGTATCATCCCCTTACAATCTTATAATATCGATGTAGACAAAGTGTTTGTACGACACCGTTACAAGATCATTGCATGATTTATTTAATGAAAATGATGATTTTAATTCTAAGAAAAAAATAATTCAGAATTAAATCAGAAATATATTTTTTAGTTCTTTAGTATAGTCAACAAAAGAACAAAAATTAACACAATAACAAGAAGATGATGATTTTCATTTTTTACATCAAGCACACAAAGTAAAATAAAATACAAGATAGATAAAATAAAATAAGACTATAAAAAAGCCTATTAATAACATAAAATGGGAGGCTAAAACAAGAACAAAAAAGAGAAAAAAAGAAACATAATGAAAAAGGGTAAAGAGAAAAGAAAGAGAAAAAAGCAAAAATAAAAATAAAAATAAGGAAAGCAGTAAAAGTTTGAACTTACTCCCTTTTGAACATAACACTTTACCATCAAGACAACCATGCTTTTATTCTAAAGGAGCAAATCAAATTGACCATGGGTTTCAAACCCATGGCCTTCTAGTAGTTAATGTACAAGCTTGCAATTAGGACTATCACAATCTCATTGACAACTTCCAAACATAAAAAATAAAAAATAAAACTTTTTTTACTTATGTTTAAGAATATTTTTTATTACTTTTTAAAATGTGGGCCTCTGGAAGAGGCCCATAACCAAAAAAGAAAAAGGGGAAACCCTAAAACTATAAGCTATTTGAACTAAGAAAAAAGAGAAGAAGTGAAAGTTAGAGATGGAAGATGAAGAGGAGAAACCAAGAAGGAGGATGGGCGGCGGTGGCGCGACTATGGCGGTGATGGATCTCTATTTTCTCTTTCTTTCTCTTTTTTGCTCTTGTTTGCTATGGTGATGGTTAAGGGGTGGGGGGGGGGTAATTTTAGGTTGGGTGAAAGATTTGGAAGGGGTTTGTGGTGTTGGGGTTATTGTGGGTGAGTGAAAGGGGTGAAGTTTGGTGATGGTTTTAGGTTGTTGTTGGTGGTAAAGATGATGTTAGTGGTGGTGAAGATGATGTTAGTGGTGGTGGGTTCTAAAAATGAGGGTTTTTAAAAAATAGGTTTTTGGTTTGATGGGGGAGATAATGGTTTTGGGGTTATTGTGAGTTTGAAAATAGTGACGATGGAGGAGGGATTGTTGTTGGTTCTGATGAAGTGAGAGATATTAGTGATGGTGGGTTATTGGGAGTGATGAAGAATGAAGGTGGTAGGTTGTTAAGGGGATTAAATGAGTTGTTGTTAGTGATGATGGAGATAGGTAGTGAAGTAGGTTTAAAAGTGGTAAAAGTTTGGTAGTGATTTTAGGTGGTGAAGTGGGTGAAGTTGGTGAAAATGGTGAAGAAAATAAAGATAGAAAAAAAATCTCTTTGTTGTTTTTTTTCTTTGGATTGCAAAATGGCTTAGCTCTTGTATCTAAAAATCGTTCCCTTGTATTTTCTGATTGCTAGTCTTGTATTATGCCGATGAAGTGTTTGTAAAAATGTGTCATTGCCATTTTCATGTTTCATCTTCAAATTCAAAGCTTTCCATGGTTTCAAGATGTTGAACCAATCCCTTTTGGCATTTACCCCTATGATAAATTGCTTTCAAGCTTCCAAAATTATGCTTTAGGGTTTTTTTAGGTAAACAAAACCCTTCTTCAATGTTTAGTAAAAGAAACAAAACGCAAAGTGTCGGGAAGGAGAAACAAAAGACATCAGAATTTTTTTAAAATAGAAAACAATGTATTTATTTTATTATTTTTAACAAAAAGAAGATAAAAAGTAAAAGAAAGAAACAAAACCCCATTTTTTTTGTTTTATCATTATTTTTATTTTTATTATTTTTTGTATCGAAATAAACAGTGCCCAGACGAAGAAAGGTGTTTATAGTTCCTTTTCCTTATTTGAATCTCTAATTTTCTTTTTTAATTTTACGATTACTGTCAATGTGTGGCCCAGGAAAATATAAATTTGTAATTTGCATTGCCTGTCGCATACATATATGTCTAGTGTTTCACCTAGGTGCCTTGTTGCATCAACCTACTATCAATGTTATTGGTCAACACAAAGTTAGGATATAAAGTAGTGTTTTCTAATACTGTAACCCTTCTAACAAGTTCAACCTTTAAACCTTAAGCTCATTAGCCTCATCTTTCTCGTCTTCAGACTGAGTTAGAGTTTGTCTAAGTCTATATTAGCAATTAAATATATTTGGGTAGACTCTGTAACATTCGTGGTCTTTTCGGGAAAGGCCTATATGGTTAATTGTTGTGCTCAATAGATATTTGAGGTTGTTTGTTTGTGATCATGGCTATGGCCAATGATGTGATGCTTTATATTAATGCTTTTGTAGGCTTCAGCTAGTTTATCTATGATGTTTGTGGGGGCAGTGAAGCCCAAGTTGTGTGGTATGGCATGATGAATAAATGCATTTGTGGTGATGATGAGTTAAGAGAATATGCACATAGCTACTATTTGGTGATTTAGTAAAATAAATGGAATAAAATATAAGGGGAGGTAATTAATTAGCAATTATTTAGATGATTTATTAAAAAGAAATAAAGGTGTTTTATAATTAATTAAATGATTTATTAAGAGAAATGGAATTGAAATATAATAATGTGAAATGAATAAGTGATTTGATGTGATGTCAATTAGTGACATGGCATGATAATATCATTTTGTGATGATGATAAAGATTCTAAAATATACCCCGAAGCGAGTGTTCACCAGAAACTATACCGAAAGCGAAACCGAGAACCGAATCGAGTCATGGGAGGTGCCAAGAACTTTGAGGTAAGAGGTATACCCTAGAAGTTGAATATTTAATTTGATATACCTTTGATATGCATTATTGAATTTTCTGGAAATTGGTTTGAGTCCTGACTTATTTAATTGCCTGAGAACCTTGTTTGAGCATAGAATCTTTATACTTGTTAACTTGTTTTCAACGTAACCTCTTCTCCTGATGTCGAAACGCTTTGGCTCCAGTTTCTAATTTTTTATATTGAAAACCTCTATAATGTTTATGTTGAGCCCAAAATTCGATTCCTTGTGCATTTGGCCCAGATTTTAAAATAATCTTGTGCTTAATTAATTCCTTGATTTATCTACACACCTGTCAGTGTTTTGGCCATAATTTCTTCATTCATAATTGGAATTAATCTGTTCTTTTTCTATAATTTTCTTGGTACAAATATCTATAACTTTGATGAATATCTTGAAATTTAATTCCTTAGAAAATTTTCCCAATTTTAATTCAAAGTGCTAATCTATTGTTTCATTTTAGCTCTGGACAACTTTCAGTGTTCAGGGCATATCTTCCTCTCCTGATATCAAATTTTTTATGCCTTAGCTTGTTTTGAAGAGATAGAAAAGATATAAAACTTTGATGTTGGCCATTTTTCCAAAATTTAGCCATTTGATCTCAGTCTTAACAAAAAGGTTGTTGTAACTGTTTTGAAACTGATTCTGACAGCCTTCCGTATTTTGGTCATATCTCCTTCATCCGCTATTAGATTTTCACGTGCTTTAGCTCATTTTAAAGGGAAAAATATGATCTATAACTCTAACGTTTAGGAATTTTCCCAGATTCCTGTCCTAAAATTAATTATAAATTTTGTGGCATTTCCCTTTTCCTTTAACAACTTTGCCTTAAATTGTTTAAATAGTCTTGTCACCCTTTTGATGTGTTAGCTAACCCAATATCTTGATAATCTCCTTCTAGATCTTTTAAAAATATTTTATGTCTTGTCTTTTGAAATTAAAATTTCCATACAAACAAATTTATCCCATTGGTTGCATGTTTCTTATCTAAAATTTGTTTGCTTTAAGTTATACACTTTGCAAGACTTAAATCATTTGTACCTAATTTTTATTTCCTACCTACTAACTCTGATACTCTTTCTTTCTTTCTTTCTTTCTTTCTTTCTCTCTCTCTCTCTTTCTCTCTCTCTCTCTCTCTCTTTCATTCTCTATATATTTGTTTTATTTCCCTTAAATTTCCAGATTCTTCTTCACTCCCTTAGTTATAAAAAGCCAAAGTTTTTCCTTTGCTCCTTTCTCTCTTCTCTTCCATGTATACAACCCAAAATAACACCAGCCACTATCGAACCACCTTCATCCACTCCTAGCCACCATTTCCTCTTCCTTCTTATATAATCAAGCATCCTCACTCTCACCTTCCTTATCACGACTTCTTCTTCTTCCCCAAGAGATCACTAAACCCTAACTTCTCTTCTCCTTGCTAGTGAAACCCAAGACCCTTTCTTCTATTGCATGTTCCAATTTTGTGTTCCATAACCCCCAAAACACCTCATGCATGTCATCTGCATTAAGAATCCAACATTGTTGCTGAGCTTTGGATCCTTTTCCTCTTACTCCATGAAGACCGTGAGCTTCATCAAGAAAAAGGTAGAGCTTTCTCTTTTCCCTCACCATGACAACAACACTAAACATCTTTGTGAAGCCTTGGATCATTAAGAGGAGCTTAGAAACAAACCTAAGGCACCACCCTTTCTTCTCTTCATCACTGTGGGTTGCACTAAGGTAAAGGGAGCACATGGCTCACTAAATCTTGATCCAAGGTGTTGCATATTTATTTTAAGTAGTGTTGATTTTGTTTATATATTTGCATGTTAAGGCTTGAAGCAAAAGGGTTAGCTTTGGTGCATGAGGGTTTCAAATTATGATGGTGGATGATCATAATATGCATGTTGAACTAAATGATTGGAAATATGATTTTGGTTTTTGATATGTTTGCTGAGGGTAGTGATTTGTGTGTGGCTTGATGAAAATGATGATTTTGATAAGAGTTGCAAAACTTAGTTACACGTTTAGGTGTGAATGTGTTTAATGATTTTGAGAAATTTAATGATTTGTATAAGGATGGTGTGTTGGGGCCAAGAAACCCCCTTTGGGTTGAGTCTTGGGAATTCCAAGTAAAAGGTTTTTTGACAAACAAAAGTTTTATAAACTTTTTCTTTCAAAACTTTGTTTTCAAAGTCTTTTGTTGTCTTTGCCTTCAAGATTCTTCAATAAACAAATTATTTTAAAATGGAGAAGTTGGTTTCAAGGTTGGAATAACGAACTGATTTGAGAATTGTTTGCAAGGGATAAAATGCTATGGGAAATGTTGGTGAGTATGCTTTTAAGGACTTGGTATGTAGACCCTACCCGGTAACTTTATGATGAAAATAATGTTGATAATGAAAGATGTTGAACATTCATGCATCATTTCATTGTGTTGAGGGTTGATGTTGCTGTTGTACTATGGCCAATTGCATTACAGTGTAGGGGTACACTGGAGAACGTACATGTTTTAGGTTTAGAGGGAACCTTAGGAGTACTTCCGGATTTAGGCATCCAGATGGCTTGGGCTTGCACCCCGATGCTAGATAGTTTGTGGCCAACCAGGAGTACTTTGACGTGAACGAACATTTCTAGGGCCGTGTAGCGTGAGTTCTAGGCTATGTTACCACGTCCAAGACGTGGGGATTTGGATCCATGTGATGTTGATGGGCTACGGTCCATATACATCTAGTAGAGAACTTGAAAAGACTCTGGCCGTACTGGTATTTTCACAAAGATCATTTCTCATCAGTAGGCATACTGGTGAGGCGATACAATGTGTTGTTGATGTTGATGAGTCTCATTTGTATGATTGTTAAGTCTCCTTTGGTTTTGATTGAGGTTAGGGGGTTGAGCCCACTGTTGTAAGGGACAAAATGACATGTGTTGATGGCTAGGTGCTTGAATTGGAAGAGATCGAAAATGAGATGGCTGGGGAAAAGGTTGAGTAGGATGGCCATTAGTAGCAGTGGCTATGTAAGGTTATGGTGCAAACGTGAACAAATTGGCAGGTTGAGAAACAACAGGACTAAACAACTTTTGGTGGGGCTTTCCTTGTTCGTATAAATTAATTATATGAACAAGGATGATCACGACCATGCCTTGGGCCTAATTGGATATCGTGACAAAAGAAACAAACGTATAAATTAATTATCACTTATAGGTTATGTCAATGATAAATAATATTTACACATAATGATGTATTGCTAGATGTCGCTCTTATTTTATATTAATAGTAAAATAATTTATTATTAATATGATTGCATATATTACCTATAGGGTCACACACACAGAATAAATCCACCAGATGATAGCTTTTATTTTAGTTGGACTAAAATAAAGTTATTGGGCCAAACTCATTTAGAATGAGTTAGGAGCCCAATTTTTATAGAAAGCTCATCAGGTTAGTCTTATATATAGAGCATGAGATACTCATAGGCGGCTGCTCAAAAGAAAAAGAATACACATTCTCATAATAATTGTAAGGGCTGAGATTTTTTGAACTAGCATTCAAAGGTTCAACTTTTGGTGGGAGTGCTCGCGTGAACTCTTAAGGACGAAACTAAGATTGCTTTGATAGACGAACTCATCTCATATCTACAAGAGGTGATCCTAAAATACAATAAAGTTTTTTTGTTATATGTGATGTTTTGAAACACGTAGTTTACAAATCGTTATGAGAATCCTATGTGTTTTCGCTGGCTAACACTGGGATTCCCTAACACCGGATGCATACTCAATCCTCTTTCCATAGGCGGAAGGTCGTGCCTTGGGTTATCTTGGTAGTGCTCTAGGTAAGTCATCTAAAGGTCGTCCTAAGGACGAACTAAACTTTGAAAGACATGGTTCCACCCAGTTGGCGGTGGCATGACCAAAACAACAATCATTTTTTGTCCTATAATATAAGTAAAATTGTATTTTTCCAATGTCATTAATTGTTTATCTATGAATATATCCTCATTATATATATATATATATATATATATATATATATATATATACACACACACACACACACACACAAACAATTAATATTTTGTGTAATAAATGATATGAGAGGAATTTTAGGATATTACATCAATATTTAGTAACATTAATATAAAGAAGTATTTCCAACCATTACTCTTAATATGTGTGAAAATAGTTATTTTTTCTTATATTTGGAACCATATATTTTTAATTCAATATTTTAAATGTCAATATTATACATTATTAACACAATTAGTTAATTTATACAAATTAAATATAATTAGTCAATTTATATATGATACCTTTATTAAGTTTCTTTTTAATATTAAATGTAAAATTATAAATAAAATAAAATAAAATAATCATTGCACGAAAGAAAACACCAGATTGGTAAATTTAGAGGTTTGCTAGACATTTTATGAGAAAAAAATATTTTAGAGTCTTATTTTTTCAAAGCAAATAGTATAATATAGGATCGAATAGAATTGTTGTGATTGAAAATGACATTATGCGTAGTAATGCATCCACCTGAATCTGAATCTAGCCTGATTCCTTACCAGATTCGCTTGTATATACCCTGCAAATATTCTTTGTTTAAGATTTTTTAATTACGAATGTTTACAACATGATATTCTCATTACATCAACACAATTTCTAGAATGATTCATATCGTATCCTTTTTTTATTACTATGCTTTATATTATATTATATTATTTTGTCTCGTATTTCTCTTGTTCTCATAATTAATCTAGATATCAAGATGTCATAAAAATAATATTTCTCTATTCTAATTGATTAGCTTTGTGCCCGAAATACTATATCCATAAAAATCATATGATAATTTATATATAACACTTTTTTCTTTATTCCGTTCATCTTATCTATTGCATAATTTATTTTAGCACTTATTTCTTCTCTCTATATGTTTATCACACAATATATACATGTTATACTAGTTCTAATAAGAATATCATAACTTTGAGTTATGTTATGGTTTTAGTGGAGTAATCTGCCATAAATAATTTACATTTTTGTATGAATTTAAAAATTATTTTAATTTTAAAATTTAAAATATTCATAATTAAAGATTAAACATATTTTATGTATACTATTTAATAAATATATTATATATTATTGTTATATATTTAATTTGGTATAAATTGAATATATAATATATCAAATATTAATATATTTGATATATTTTGTATATATTTAATAGACATTCAACTATATCTAATATAAATTGAACATATATTTAATATATTAATTTAAAATCCTTAAATTTCTGGGGTTTAAACCGAATTGTGTGCACTTTTGAACCATGTTACCTGTTAAAGTTTTTTTTTACGGTTTTTACCGATGAAAAGTTAATTGTTGAAACCAATGTTTTCAAAAGCAGACTAATCGAACTGATAAAAGTACTAGTTCACAGTTCATTGGTTCAACCGTAGTTGAAGCGGTGATAATAAAATATATATTTTAATACAATATGATATAATTATTGATATTAATAATAAATTATATTCAAATAGTTTTTTATTTTATTTAAAAATATTTTTTAATTGAACTTTTTTAAAAATAGCAAAAAAAATAAAAAATAATTTTAAAACTTTGACTAGTTCAACCAGTTTTGGTCGGTTTGGCCGGTTCTTGAGCGGTTTTGAATCCGCTGGTTTTTTCCTTAACCAGACTGATACCCTGACCGGTTCCTGGTCCAGTTTTTATAACCTTGGTTAAAACATCATCTTTACTTTTAATTGTTAGTTTGTGGTGATTATTAATTCTCAGGTACACCAAAAAAAATGAAACGTCACCCTCCTCAATTTAGAATAATCCTGAATCATGTTATGAGGTTCACCACAACTTATATATTCAACTCAATTAACTATTTGGTTTTAGCGAATCTATATTTTTTTTCTATAAAACAAAGTTGAGTGAGTGGAATATGTTAGCCTCGTATGATTCCCAACTTCCCTTTAAAAGTCTCTATACTTGATTTTCTCTTTCTTGATTTGTTTAATTTTTTTATTAATTTACTCATTTAATCCTCTTTCCTCATTTAATTATGCTTTCACTTAGTTATGGTCCCATGTTTCTCCCTGACTTTTAATATGCTCGATTTTTAATTTCTCAATCACATATGCATCCACTCATCCTGTATCTACATTTACTCTTGTGATACCTAAATTAAAAATAATAAACCTAAAAGAAAAACTTTAAATTTTTAGAGTTCATTTTTGTGTACAAAGATTTAGTATTTTACATATAACTTGAACTATAAAACTTCGATCGAGGTGAATCTAATTGGTACGTCTTCATAGCTCAGATACCTATAACTTTTAAGAAGGAAAGAAAGGCTAAAGAAAGGCTAATATAGATTATCCCCGATGCAACATTATGAAGATCTCCCATGCGGAGAATTTTTAGTAGGATGTGCTGAAGTATTTTACGCATAACTTAAGCTACAAAAACTCCAATTGAGGTGAATCCAATTGGTACACCTTTATAGCTCAAATACCTATAACTTTTATGAAGGAAAGGAAGAATAATTTAGCCTAAATTATTCCTGGTGCAACATTATACAGATCTACCACACGGAGAATTTTCACCAGGGACGTACTAAAGTATTTTACGCATAACTTGAGCTACAAAACCCCAATTGAGGTGAATCTAATTTGTACACCTTCATAGCTTAAATATCTACAACTTTTATGAATGAAAGAAATGACTAATTTGGCATAGAGAGTTCCCAATGTAACAAAATATAAAACTGCCATATCAAAATTATCAATAACAGCAGAAAATACACCTTTATTTAAAAGTCCAATTTAATCATGTACTTAAAAAACCCAAATCTCATCCAAATGAGACCAAATTTTACCATAAGCTAGTATATACCATTTCTAAACTAATGGCCCAAGTTTGATGCCAAATTTCAATTCCAATTGGATTTCACGCGTATCAGAAGTTTTAGGCCAAAAATGATCATTTAACATGACATGTGAAATCATAATTGGTGGGTTTCTAAAACCTTATCGCCTATACCTCAACACATCTATTTAGGACTTGTTCCTCACGCTATCAAGTCATTTTATCACCATCTACTACAAATTCCATAATCACTTAGTTCATGCATAATTTAACATATAGTTCATGCATTTTTGCTTGTAAAACATGGCAATATGCTACATTTTAAACTATTAATCCACTTAATGCATTTAAACATGATTCCTAGTCATATATTTATCATAACTTAAGTGTACTAGCAATTCATTCCCATTCTAACAAATTGGATCCAGTACTAACAAGCGATACCATTATATATATATATATATATATATATATATATATATATAATTCACATGGATCATTTCCATGGCTCTATATGCATAACTCAATCATATACACCATGACATGGCTATATACAACCTCCAATGAGAGTCTAACAAATACCTATACAACTAGAAGTTCTAAAAGCACCGGCCAAGACATATAACTATCATTCTAACCAAAAACTATATAGCAATATGTACAACACCAAGATGCCATAAACACTATTACATTCTCGATGTTTCACCACTCTTTTCCATTTGTAAAGTTCATTGCAATCAATAAAAATGGTAGAAGAGTGAGTAAATACATATTAAATGACAAATACTGAACCAGATTTCTGTCCAATCATCATTGTTATCCAATTCATCACATGTAACATCATAGATATATTATCATCAAGTATAATATGTATTTTTGCATTCAATATCAACATCAAAATCATATACATCACTTTCATATATCATCCTCAACGACATTACAACTCACCTAGCTCAACGTTACTTATGCTAATGTATATCTATGTGGATCTAACTCTAATGATGGATATACTATAATATTTAATAACTCAACATATATAATATTTTTAGTGATACTGAACCGTACACCCATCTATAACACTGTCACTCTAAGTGACTACGACAACTCAACATTTGGTGTTACGGGCCGGTTTTAGAGCCCAATCAAGAGCATCTGGGGTTCCCTAAGGAACCACCATATAGGGTCTTTGCCTTAACATTGGGCCCCCTTTCCATCTGGGCCTCCTTATAGACCCTCTGTAGTCTTGTGAGCATTTTTATACAAATGTTATGTTAAACATCAACAAAATCAATAACACCTCCTAATTACCATCACTTAGGGTTACCACATGATTACCATCATTAAGGGTTTCTTAATCATCAACAACACATAGCATGCACTTATTACTAATAACCACAAGCTAATTCTAGCTTATCTAGCATGATTATCATCATCATGCATCAAATTAACATATTTACCATCATCAATCTCAATTCATATAATTGATCATCCATTTTCACATCAATATATCATTATCATGATTATCTACAACAATTCATCATTATTCACATCATTATTAAAAACACCATTTATGCATCATTTACATCAGAATAATTCACATTAATATTAATTTCATTCATTTATCAACCACCTTGTCATCATTAAGAATTAACAACAAATTCACATCATAATTGATAATATCATTTCAATCATCCTAATCTTAATCATCAACACTCACATCACTACCAGTCCACCATCACTAATTTTTAACAATGAATTTCAATCAAAACATTAACCTCATCACCACTTTCATTCTATTTATCCAAATATATTCTAAATATATTTTTATTCATTCATAATTCATACATTTAATATTTATCACCCCCTCTCCTGCCTAGAATTGAGGATTTTACTATTTTTCCAGATTCCGACTTGGTTTTGGGGTTCGACCTACACAAAACACATTACAACATTTGCTAGTCAATTAATTGTTCACCGAATTCATTCAATTCAACCTAATTCTAACTACCTGGGAAACCAAAACGCCTCTAGTTACCCTAATTTAATAAAAAAGAAATAGTTTGAAAATGTTGAGTTACATAACACTCGTCGATGATAGTTTTCAGAAGCGGTTCAAGGTTTCAACAACACCCATATGCTTAAAATGGTTCCTACAACCATAAATTTAAGGAATTTAAGATAGGATTGAAGAATTAGAGCAAGTGCTCACTCAAGTTCTTGAAACCTAACTTTAGACAAGTGGATTTTGAAGAAGCTTTGCCCTCCAAGCTTCCTTTGCACATGTGGAGAAGAAGAAATTGGGGAAGCTTCCTTGTCAAGCTCCAACGGAAAAGAAGGGAATTTGGGATGGATGGTGGTTAGTGGAAGATGGCATGACAATAATGGTAAAAAGAAGAAGGAAGTGAAGTCACTTTTCTTTTCTTTTGTTGGGGGGAAGATAATAGAAATTAGTTTTAATGTTTTAGGGGTATTTTGTTCATTTAACATACTTAGTTAATTCCAGAAACTAATCTAGTAACTCAAAGTTACCCTAAACTTAACCAAATTAATTCCTTAATTAGCTTACCCCATCAATTTATAATTAATGAATCCCAATCTATTATTTGGTTACCAACCATTTATCCCTTAATTTTTGGGATGTTACAACTCTTGTATCTATTGTGCGTACATCTATTTTCCATGCTTCTTTAACTCTTAATATGCTCAATTTTCTCATGCTTCTTTTTTTTTTATCTCTTTTCCTAAAAAATACTCTCTTCCTAAAAAATAAAATCCATTCTTTTTGACACTCCAACTCTCTCCCAAATCTAATTTTTCTCTTTCTTGATGTTATTCTTTTGGTTTGCATTCAAGTTTATTAAGGGAGAAGAAGGGTACATATGATACTAGAAACAAAGTGACTTACGGTTATGCAATGATATGTGCAAACTTACGATGGTGATGACAGTGACAAAATGCTCATGGAAGAGCTTTGATGGTGGATTTGGTTCATCCCTATCTTAGTGATGGCTAGGAGTAGTGGTGGTTTCGAAAAAGTAGTGCAATGGCAGGTGATTTAGAGACATGTAATGGGGGAGGGAGACACCATCAAAGGAGGCAATAAAGGAAGTTGAAACAAAGGAGGATAAACTATAAAACCTTCGTTGTTCAGTTCATGGCTCTAAATGAAAGTCATAAAATCTGATGACCAAATTCTTTTTTCGCCACTAGTTTGGTCTTGAACACCTTCGATAAAGTTCTTCGCAGGATCGATAATGTTGCTTCATCTTCTTATTTTGAATTACTTTTTATTCCATTTCAACACCTTCTCATTTTATTTTTTTAGAGGTTGCTCAAGATATACTCATTTTAGTTTTCTCAGTTCACTTTCTATTTTTGAAATACATTCTCATTTCATTCAAAATTTGTGTTTCTTCTTTCTAATTTTTTGTTCATTCATTATTGTTTGTTATTAAAGTTCTCTATTATTTTTTCCTTAATATATGAACTAATAAAAGTATCTCATTTTCCATTTAATTAGACATTTAGAAGCACCTTTATTTTTGAAGTATCTTGAGTAAATGAGATAGTATTGAATGACCAACTTATTATAAATTATTGATACACAATGTCAAGTTTTCTTCTTTCAACAAATACCCTAGTGATTTTATTATATGTTAACAAGGCATCATGTTCATTATGCAAAAAATGCTCATCAGGTGAGATCTTGATTTTTTTATGCTCTTAAGTGAAATCGATCTACTTTGTAAATCAACTAGAGTGTACTGTAATTTCTAGCAGAGAAGATGAGAAAAAATGAAAATGACAAAGAATGCAAATGGTTAAGTTGTTAGTTTAAATGAAATATGCATATGGTATATATATGGTGGATAACATCTAAAAAATATTAATGGAAAAAAGTAATTGGAAGAAAGGACTAAGTGATTATGTCTTTGCCTTATATTTAAATATGAATGAAACAATCATACTACTATTTTAGAGTTGTATTAATCTTTATGCAAGTTGTTATACAAAATTTGAGCTGGCTTCTGAGAAATTTGTTATACATAACATGTCCTTTTGGTTAAAGAATTGAGGAAATTTGAAGGATAAGAAGTTGTTGGCCAAAGAAAATTGGTTTTGTGTAAATTTTTTGCAGTTTGTTGTTAATGTGTCATTATAGGTTAATGGGTTTCTTTAGGCTTTTCCAACACCTTTGAAACATAGGAGAAAGAGAATTCAAAACTTGGAGGATGAAGATAAGCTTTGTTCTTGCATGAAGCATAGAGATTCATGTGAAGTGTAAATACATACATAGGGGTCAGTTTGTTGGAACTGTTGGGGAAAAGAGTTTGAGGGGTAAGAAACAAAAACAAGATTCACTTGAATGCCTTAGATTTTATCTATGATAAGTTATTTTAACAGGTTATCTTGATCATGGAATGCAAGAAGATAATGGCAACTATGGGCATTTACTCATTATTATTTTGCAACTAACATTTCATAGGTTTATCTATGATTAGTTATCTCAGATCTCAGTAGGTTTTTCATTCTCTTTTTATTAATATGAGTACACTCACTAATGTTTTGTAGCTAACATACTCAATATTCCTTTGTCTATTTTACAGACTATGCATCCATATATTAGTTTTGTTCTTTTCTTTCATATCTCATTTACAAGCTTCTTTTGTTGAAAAAGAGGAGTTTGAGTGTGTGCGCTATTGTCATTCAAGGAGGCTTGGATGCTTCATATGTTTGTCTTAGTAATGCATCCAAAATTATTGGTGTTTGAACTTGAAAAATATTTTCTTATGTTATTCTTCTCTAAACATGTTTTATTTGTCTAAGAGATCCTTTTGTTCGAAGGTCTTATTTTATTTCTTTTGTTTTGTGTAGTTGAGTGGCCACACTGGGGCGATTCTATGAAATGGTATTTCTTATGTACGAAGCTTTATAGTGTCCCTAAATGATATTTCGCTTATATTAAAAGATATATCAAGAATATATTTTAACTATTAAACTGTACAGTTATGTGTTTTTGCAAAAGTATCTTTAGAAGATTATTTTTTATTTTTATTAAATTAATTGATATAGAAAAGTTAGCATTATTGATATATATACACAATGATGCGGGACATTGATGCAATGTGATACGAACTTATGTGGTTTTATAGAATTTAATTACAGATGCTACTGTGTTCCAAGACAAGAATTTGGAAGCTGATAAAATTTTTGAATCGACACAATTTTGGCCCATAGTTGGTTGAAGGCAAGGTTCAACAAGTTTTGTTATGCCTTTACTTATTGATTGCACAACCTTGATCCATGTTTACCTATAATGACAATGTGCTAAAGGGAAATTAATTTTATTCTCATATCGATATTCATATTTATGTGTTAGATTTGGTGGCCTAAACAACTGTTGGATAATAAGATTGGTGTTGATAATTTTCAAAGGGTTTACATAAGCAAGTTAGCATACAAAGTTGTAAAATGAACATTACAAGGGGGATATGTAATCGTAAAAAAAACTCCAATTGGAATTAAATTTGAGAGAAGGTGAAACATGTTGGTTTTTGGAATCGTTGCTTGTCATCTTTTAATTTAATAACAATGAATATTAATTTATAAGAGTATTGTTTTTAGAGAAGGAATTTTTATTTTGACGTTGGTAATATTGAAATTGAAATTGTATTTGATCCTTTTAATAAGTGATATATAATCATGTTGTATATTTAATTTTAATAACCAAGTGGTGGAGCTTCAGTTAAAATTTGAAGGGACCAAAATAACCAAGTGGTATATTTTAATTTTAGTATCATGCATATACTTTTTAAAAACAAGAAGAAATTCACATACTTATATATTAAATTAGAGATGATGAATATGATTGTTTAGTATTGAAGAAGATGAAAAGGAAAGAAGACTTCATGAGTTCGACTCTTTCTACTTAAAAAAATTAATTAATTAATTATTAACTTTGGTCTATTTAAAAAAATAGATACAAGATAAGATAATTTTAACCAAATAATTTATATATAGATTGTTAATATTATTTAAGTTTCATTTGTTGATAGTTCTAATTGGATTTGAGCAATAAATCATTACTATTAACATAAAATTATCTTTCTTAATTAAATTTTGGAACAAATATTTATTTTAACACTCAGAGTATCATACTTAAGTCTTATTTTTGTGTTACATGAGAATGAAGTTGTCATCATATGTCATTTGAGTGACTCTCATTATACATAAATTCAAATTAGGTCATTATTTATTTTGATAATAACATCATTCTATTCACTCGGGACTAAAAGTAGAAAATTATGTATATTATTTTTTAATTTTTTGAATTTAGTCATTTACTTTCTTAAAAAAACTTGTCATATTTTCTGTTAGGTACCAGAGTATCAAAATAATATCACACAACTAAAATAGAGATAAGAAAAGAGGAACTGAACACATAATATTTTACGTGGAAAACCCTCAACACATAAGGGAAAAACCACGGACAACACCAGAGAAATATTTTTACTAAGTGGAAGAAAAATTATTACAACTTCTCTCTATCTCACAAGGAGAGAACAATGACACACACTCTCTCAATAAGAGAATACTCACTAGGAGAACCTCACAGGAGAACACTCTAATTTTTTTCTCTCTGAACTTTTCTCTCTAGATACTAGGAAATGCTTCTAGTATTGATTTTGGGATGATAAAAGAAGGTGTATGCCTTGGTATTTATAGGGAAAGAAAGAACTATGCATTACAAGTTTTTCAACAAAATTAGGTACCATGCATTACTAATTTTCCACAAAATTAGGCACCACTTTGAATCCTTTGCATTTGCCAATTTTGACTACACAAAAATGGCTTTAAATCCTTCCAATTTTGACAATCTCCCACTTAAAGTCACTTTTGTGAACTTTTCAAATCTTTCTCTTCTTGCCATTTTCCTGCTGCATTACGTTTCTAATAGGCTATAGGAGGACCTGCACCATTTGAACTTGTCAGTATTGATCGGTTTTGTCATAACATCAGCTAGGTTCTCTTTTGTATGAATCTTCTGTAGATCCACACTCCCTTCCTCCACTACTTCTCGAACAAAGTGATATTGCACCCCTATGTGTTTTGTCCGGGAATGAAAGGTTGGATTCCTTGCAATGTGCAAGGCACTCTGACTGTCACAATACACCATAATCTTCGGTACCTTGTGCCCGAGTTCTTCCAATATCCTTTGCATCCAGATTGCTTCCTTACATGCCTGACTAGCTGCCATATATTCTGCTTTTGTAGTTGATAAAGCTACAATAGATTGTAATTTAGATAACCAGCTTACCGCTCCTCTTGCAAGTGTAAACACATAGCCTGTAGTAGATTTCCTTTTATCAAGTTCACCTGCAAAATCAAAATCAACATATCCTCTGACAGTGAACTCTGATCCTCTAAAACACAATACAGCACTTGAGGTTCCTTTGATGTATCTCAGGATCCTTTTCACAGCATTCTAATGCTCTTTACCAGGATCTGCCATAAACCGACTGACCATACCAACCGCCTGAGCAATATCTGCTCTCATACAAATCATTGCATACATAAGGCTTCCCACCACTGATGCATATAGTACTCGAGACATTTCCATCCTCTCTGCTTCACTGCTAGGACTCATACTTGAGGATAATTTATAATTGACAAGAAGTGGGGTAGAAATTGGCTTATAATCTTGTATATTGAAGCGCCGTAAAACTTTCAGTAAGTAGTTCTTCTGAGAAAGCCAAACCTTCCTATCTTTTCTGTCTCGGTGAATTTGCATCCCTAAAATCTTGTTTGCTGGTCCCAAATCCTTCATATCAAACTCCCTAGCCAACTGCGCCTTCAATTTTTAGATTTGATCTTTGTTGGGGCCTACAACCAACATGTCATCCACATACAATAGTAAAATGATAAAATCATCAACACCAAACCTCTTGTAGTATGTACAATGGTCTGAACATAGTCTGTTATATTTGAGGCTCATAATGAAGGAATCAAATCTCTTGTACCAACATCTTGGCGCCTGCTTTAGACCGTACAGAGATTTGGTTAACCTGCAAACCAAGTTTTCTTTTCCTTGTTCTTTAAAGCCTTCTGGTTGGAATATATATATTTCTTCTTCAAGTTCTCCATGAAGAAAAGCAGTTTTTACATCCAATTGTTCAAGATGTAAATTAAATGAAGCACACATAGCTAACACAACTCTGATAGTAGTAAGTCTTACCACCGGAGAGAAAATCTCATTAAAATCAACTCATTCTTTCTGAGCATATCCTTTGACCACCAGTCTAGCACGATACCGCTCCACTTGATCATTACCATCTCGTTTGATTTTGTAAACCCATTTGGATCCAATGGCTTTTCGACCTTTTGGAAGTGTTACAAGTTCCCATGTTTGATTTCTATGCAAGGCTTCCATTTCTTCCTGCATTGTTGTAATCCACAGAGAAGCATCTGAATTTCTCACAGCCTCCTGAAAGGTTGACGGTTCTCCTTCTTCTGTTAGAAGACAGTATGCATCGTAGCTTGCCATCACATAGTCTGAGTGCCATGATGGTTTCCTTATCTGACTTGTTGATCGTTGAACTTCTTCATCATTAGTCTCATCTAGTTCTTGTTCTTTGTGCTCTGGTTCAGTTTCAGAAGAATCATCTTCTCTAGACTTTTCATCTATCTGGACAGTTGTAGCTTCTTTAGAAGTGGTCTCATTTTTCTACTCACCTTGCAGTTCATTATCTATAAAAAATACATCTCTGCTGACAATAACCTTGCGGGCAGTGGGATCCCACAGGTGATACCCCTTAACACCGTCAGCATAGCCCAAGAATATACATTTCCTGGATTTTGGATCCAGCTTTGTTCTTTCCTGGGTGTTGTACATTACATACACAGGACAACCAAATACATGTAGAGAAGAATAATCTACTGGTTTTCTTTTCCATACCTCCATTGGCGTCTTAAGACCAATAGCAGTTGATGGTGATCGATTTATCACATAGCAGGCAGTTTTGACTGCTTCTGCCCAAAAAGACTTAGCTAAACCTGCAGTCTTCAACATAGCTCTAGTCCTCTCCAGGAGAGTTCTATTCATCCGCTCTGCTACACCATTCTGTTGAGGCATATGTGGCACTGTGAATTGCCTCTGAATACCTTCTTGCTTGCAGAATGCTATAAATTCACCATCTGTATATTCTTCTCCATTGTCTGTCCTCAAGCACTTGATTTTCTTTCTAGTTTCAAGCTCCACTCGTGCTTTAAACTCCTTGAATACTGGAAACACATTAGGCTTCTTCTTGATTGGGTACACCCATAATCTCCTAGAATGATCATCAATGAAAGATACAAAATATTTTGCTCCTCCCAGGGACATTTCTGGTGACTCCCATACATCAGAATGAATCAAGTCTAATATGCATTTGCTTCTAGCAATAGACTTATCAAATTTTAATCTATGTTGCTTACTAGTCACATAATGCTCACAGAATGGTAAATTTACCGATTTGAGCTCGTGAAGGAGATTACGCTCTGCAAGGATCTTCAAGCCACGTTCTGACATATGGCCCAATTTATGATGCCACATCATCGTCATTTCTTCTTGGCTGGTTGAAGCAACTAATACATCTGTTGCCTGTAGAGTATCTCCCAGAAGCATGTATAGATTAGCAGCGACCTTCTCTGCTTTCATCACTACTAGAGCTCCTTTCACCACTTTCAAGATCCCACCTTCAATATGGGTCTTGCAACCGAGGTCATCTAATTGCCAATGGACAAAAGATTTTTCTTTAGTCCCTTCACATGGCGTACTCGCTGAATTGTATAAACAGTACCATCATACATTTTTAATTTGACAGTACCAACCCCAGCAATTTCTAAAGCATGATCATTTCCCATGAACACGGATCCTTCTGAGATAGGTTCATAAGTGCAAAACCAATCTTGTTGTGAAGTCATGTGCCATGTTGCTCCCGAATCCATTACCCATACGTCAGTGAGCTGTCTTTTGCTTTTGGAACCAATCGCTGCTTCGCTGTACAGAATTTCTCCATCACCAGAGGTACTAGCAACACACCCTTGAGATGTACTTACTCCAAAAGATTTCTTTGAATTTTTCTTGTTGTACCAACAATCTTTTTTCAAGTGCCCCTTCATGCCACAATTGTAGCATTTAAAGTTCTTCCTTCTTTGAGACTTTGATCTGCCATGATTATGGCTCCCACTGGGGCCACGCTCCGTTGATCTTCCCTTTGTTATCGTCAAGGCTTCTGCTTGCTTTGAACTTTCTTTACTATCTTCTTTATTTTTGCGCTTGGATTCTTCTTCAAGAATAGCTCCGGTGACATCTTCCAAGTGCAAACGACCAACAATATTATTATTTGTTATATTGATGATGAGCTGATCATAGGAATCTGGCAAGTTCTGAAGCAGAAGTTCAGCACGCTTATTTATGATATTGAAAAGTTTGACATTGTAAGCTGAGCAAACAACGTATTCAGATTGTTGATGTGGTCCATTACTGATGTGGACTCACTCATCCAAAGAGTATACAACCTCCTCTTTAAAAATATTATATTGTGAAGTGATTTCATCTCATACAGTTTGATGAAGGTATCCCAGATCACCTTCGCAGTATCCTTCTCTACAATACTTGACAAAACCGAATCCGCCATTGCTAAGTGCAAGGTGGAAACAGCGTTGTCATCCATCTCTTTCCACTTTTCGTCGGTTATACCAGCGGATCTACCTTCAATTGCAGCTGAACAATTTTCTTTTCTCAAAATAGCCTTTATCTTCAATTTCCATAGGGAGAAGTTACTCCCACTGAATTTCTCAATCTCAAATTTCGCCACCATTTTTTTGACTAAATCGGTTTACACAATTTCACCGTGAATAGTACAATATACGTGAACAACATTGTATATTTTTACCGTACACCAGAATAATTCCAGTATACGTTAACAATCACTGTAAAAGTATACAACCACATGTGTGAATAGTAACCATGAATAGTAACTGTGAATAGTACCCTGTGAATAATACCACATGAATAGTACTTGTGAATAGTACCATAGCGTCAACAACCAGTGGCTTTGATACCACTGTTAGATACCAGAGTATCAAAATAATATTACACAGCTAAAATAAAGATGAGAAAAGAGGAACTGAACACACAATATTTTACGGGAAAACCCTAAACACATAAGGGAAAAACCACAGACAACCCCAGAGAAATATTTTTACTAAGTGGAAGAAAAATTATTACAACTTCTCTCTATCTCACAAGGAAAGAACAATGACACACTCTCTCTTAATAGGAGAATACTCACTAGGAGAACCTCATAGGAGAACACTCTAATTTTTTTCTCTCTGAACTTTTCTCTCTAGATACTAGGAAATGCTTCTAGTATTGATTTTGGGATGATAAAACAAGGTGCATGCATTGGTATTTATAGGGAAAGAAAGAACTATGCATTACAAGTTTTTCAACAAAATTAGGTACCATGCATTACTAATTTTTCACAAAATTAGGCACCACTTTGAATCCTTTGCATTTGTCAATTTTGACTACACAAAAGTGGCTTTAAATCCTTCTAATTTTGACATTTTCTTCACATAATTATTAAAGTTTAATATTAAGATGTTCATGAATTTTTAAAAATTAGTTTTACTTAACTATTTATATTTATATGATTGTAACTAATTTATTATAATTTTAATTTTTTTCTTATTTCTTTTCAACATCTTTAAATAATATTTTAAAAAAATACTTATAAAAAAATTTCACGCATCGCACAACAACTAATATTTTCAAATGTAATTTTCATCCATTACTGTCTTTTCGCACCATTTTTTCTTCAAAACTAGAATATAGACTTAAAAATATTACATTTCTTTCTAAATATAAGATACTTTCTAGAAAAGTATTTATCCTTTAATGTAAGCCATTTTTTAAATTTCTATGTCATTAATTATTTTTTATTAAAATATCTTTGTTAATGTACTATCTCCATCCCTAAATATAAGATCATTTTGAAAAAAAATTGTCACTTAATATAAAATTCTCTTTTAAATTTCTATGTTATATTATTTGTAGACTAAAATACCATTATTAAATAAATAACTTTTATTGGAGTTTAAAAAGATAATAAATGAATGATATTTTTAAAATATTTATCTTCTATTATAATTGACTAACACAAAAAATTTTCTCCTTATTGAATTTGTCTTTTCATATGGAATAGAAGAAAATTACCTTTAATTTACAAAGTTAATGATTTTAATTAAATTAAACAACTTTCTTTATACTCGTGAATTAGGTAAAATAGTCTTATATTTAAGAATAAAAATACTATAATTTTTATTAGAATCAATATAATAATAAATAAAATACATCAATTAGATTATTTATCTTTCTAATAATAATTGAGTAATATATGAAGAGAAACTAAACAGAAAGAATATAAATAAAAAAATTTAATAATAAATGATAATCATTTTAAAAGTAATTTTAAAAAATTACTATAAATTTTAAATAAATTAAATAATTTTAACTAAATTAACTTACTTGTTGATGCAAATTAGTATATAATTTAAAGTTGGAGGTAATATAACATAATTATATATTTATCCTGCACAATAACATATCATTTCCCGTGTATCTCGCACAGGTACACTAAGTATTTAAAACTACATTATTGAAAACAAAACGATAGATACCTTAATTGATGTAATATTCAAATAAGTTTATACTTGATTTAATTCATATTGAGAAAAATGTGAATCTGTGGATTATATTTTATTTTTGGTGGACTGCGGATTATAATTTTTAAAATGAATGAAATTACGAATTTATTGATCGAGGTAGTTGCATGAAAGGATTAAATCCTAATTATTTAGGGGAACATGTTGGTTTAAAAAGTTTCAAATTCAAGGCTTTGCTATTTGAATCCATTTATCCGGTGGATTTTCCATTTAAAATTTAACATATAATAAATACTATATTGGACATTTAACTATTCCAAATTAAGTTGAATAGCTAGGATGATTATAAATTAAGTTGACTACCGGTGAATATAAAAACATGAAATAAACGCCAAGTCAAACCTAAGTACTGGACGAGGTGCTCAAAAACCGATGTAATTTCAGAAGATCTCATAACGGATCCATGAACATGATTCTGGTCAGGATAACTGACATTTGAGTCTGAGTCAGATGTGTATGGGCAGCTTGTCCCTGCAAAGACTGTAGCTACTGTTCATTGGCAAAAGGATCAAATCACCCCATGCATTCAAAAAAGTTCTATAAATACAACTCATTCATTAGTTAATGAACACAATACACATAGCACTTAGTAACCTCTATAATCCCTTTATTTTCCATACTGACTAAAGCATCAGAGCCCCTTTTGTAGGTACACCTCCGGTGTGTCCCATCAACCACAGTTGAAATTTACTCATAGCCTTACCTTAACGTGAAGAGACCTGTGTGTATAATATCGAACTCCACTAAAACAGTGTAAAAGAAAGAGAGTAACTTTTGACACTGATTGTGCACGAGGCGTACTCTATACCCCGTTTACCAGTCAAATTTGCCGCTTTTCTTCTTATACTGGAACCACGTGATATATTATTGTAACTATCCTTATAGAATTATTTGATCTCACTTGTTATAAATGAGACGTGGGATACTTCCAGCCAAAAGAGATTGTTTAGAGAAGGTTTAGGGGGAATTCTATAACGCACAAAGAATCTATATGTGTATTCATGCACAAAGATTCTATACCGGACATATTACACCGGTTTCGTAAAAACCGAATGTAAAAAAAGTGGCGGTGGCAATTTTGTAATTATCTATTCCTTTTTTACACCGGTCGTTCAAGAGAACCGGTGTAAAAATACTATTTTACACCAGATATATAGAAAAAGCGATCTCAAAGAGAGCATTTTATAAATATTTTGTGAACACCTATTTCGGTCCGGCCAGTTGTTGAATTGAAATTGACCCCGTCTGCAAGAAATAACACCGGTTAGAGGCCAAGAAAAGAACACCGGTCCTGTCTCTTGAAAGGGAACATCGTCCGATGTCCATCTGGGGTACACCGGCTCAGGACTATGGAATTGGTGACACCGGTCTGGTCGTTTAAGATAGCGTATGTCGATCCGGTGTTCCCCAATGGTCTGATGTCTTAGCTCTTATATACTTGACATTGGGTTGGTAAGTTCAGTTGCCCATGCTGTGACTTGGAATCGCACCTCCAATCAGACCCTTGAATCCTGGGAGTGGCAGACAGGGAACGGAAGTGAAAATAATTAAAAATTCCCCACCAGCCGCTGCTCTCCACAACCTGTTCGTGGCCAGGCTGGCTCCACTGTGCACGTGGGTGAGTGGAGGCTTGAGCTGTCCAAGCACTCAGCCAGCACCTTGGACCTCTATAAATGCCTCAGCTAAAGAGGCATAAGGGTCGACTCTCTGAATAGAGAAACCCCCCTAGAAACTGGCTCTGATGTTCAAAGAGACCCTAAGCAGTTAGTCTAATTCCCAGTACCTCAAACCTCGGAGAATTGCCCCCCCGAATCCTGAACTGCAGCTAGGACACCGGTCCCAAACCCGTTTTACAACGAATTTCACCAGAACCTCTGAATCCAAGAACTTGTGCTCATCAAGTTCACACTGGCTCTTCCACCAAACCCTCACACCGCCCCTTCGTTGAACCCTACATTGGCGCCATACTGTCCGCTCCACAGCTACACCAGCATCACTCCGGCTGTTGCTGCTTAGGCCCACACCGATCCACGTCTGAACTCCGGTCCCCAGTATCACTACTACACCGGTTCTGTTCTGTCTGTTTTCACTCATTTTTCATTGTTTATTTTTCTGCTAAATTTGTAATTTTTGATTCTATTCTCCTATTTAAGTTCAGTCGGTTAAACTTCTTTTATTTTGCTTTATAACCAGTAATAACAAAAAGAAATAAATATTTTTTGTAAGTTCTTTTAAACCCAAAATGTAAAAGCTATTTTTAGCCAGTGTCGTGCGGAAGTACTTTTGCCTACACTATCTCCTAAAGCCCATACACGTGCGAAGAACTTTGCTTTGTATGTACCTTGTCCATCATCAATTTTCTAGTTTTGCTTAAAACTCCTTCATCAAGAACTACGTAACCCTGATTTCTCGGTATCTCGAGAATACGTAGGAGCAGGACTTAACTCCTGTCGGGCCCATCTTCCCTTTTACTTTTTTACATTTTTGCAACTATGATGTCCTTGTTATTTTCTTGAAAGTCAATTTAGACGTGACGTCTTGTTGATTTTCCCCTATTTTGTCTTGACTTCTGCCATTTTTCATAAGGGTTGGGTTAATTTGAACGAGACGTCCTCCTTACCCTCTTCATCCCTTGACCCTCCATCAAGACGAGAGAATTATTAATGTGGACGGGACGTCTTATTAGCATTCTTTCCTCTTCCCTATCTTGTATTTTGATGAAAGGATGACTAATTTAGACGTGGCGTCTTGTTAGCATCCTTCCTTTCCTTCGTGTTTTACATAATAAAGTCAAGGTTAATTTGGACGAGACGTCCTGCTAACCTTATTTCGACACTCCATGTTTGTCTAGTTTGTTCCCTCCGTTCAGAAAAAAAATAACAATAAAAAGGAAGAAATGAAACATCTTTTGGTAAGGCTATTTATGTTGCGCATTTTCAATCTTGGTACTGTTTTTGACAGGCGATGTAGGGTGCTAATACCTTCCCTACTCGTAACCGACTCCCGAACTTGAATCTCACCTTTTTAACCAGTGCTTTGTTTGAGTTTTTTTCCCAATGTTTTTCCTGTGGATAAAAATATTGGTGGCGATTCCCTGTTTCATTTTGATCATCCTTCAAAGGGTCGGCCGAGCTGTCGCGACCCCGGTCGTGACAGATGGCGACTCCGCTGGGGACGTACAAGAGAGTCAGGCCGTTTTGATTGAAAGCGCAATTTTTTATATAGCCTTTGTTTGCTTTGATTTCTTCCCTTGTTTTATTTTCTGTTAATTATTGTAAATGTTCGTTCTTATTTCAATCGTATCTCGTTATTTGTTTCATTGTCAATATTTGCATGATTATCGAACCTTAGGGTAGAGGACTATGTTACTTTTCTGTAATTATTGAAGCCTAGGGTAGACGACTTTGTATATTTGTTCTGTGTTTGTTCTTTGTGCAGAATGGGGTAAGGTAAAAGCTATTGAATGCCCTTTCACACACAACACTCATATTTTTACACACACTAGTGAGTGGCGCCCTATACCGGGCCCCAAATGAAGCTTAAGTTAGGAGGGGTTGGTAACGGAATCGTATGGGATGCACTTCCTATCCGGTGTTCGTAAGAACCTCAACTAGAGTTCGACCTTTCATGATATACGCACCTAGTAGACTCCCTACTGTTGCGACCATGTTATGAGTAGGATCTTGGCTCTAATGACCTGCTAGAAGTCTAGAATAAGCCACTCAATGTGAGGAGTCACTATTAGATGAGCTGTAGGGCCTAGAAAAGACCTTCAGAAAATCCTGACCTAGGCCACGAAAGGGTAGACTTTACTTTACCTTACATCATTTTCACTTTCCCTTTTTAATCCAAAAATGAATTATCTACCACCCGAAGATTTGCTTTATTTTAAAATAATGACCCATTTTTGGAATACTCAGTATTCTTTGGGGGGATAGATAATCCTCATCTGGTCATATACCTTTGAGTCCTGAGTCATAGATTTTCCTAGTCGTCAAAAAAATCAATCAAAAATAACTTTATTCCCTCCAATTGGGGAATCAATGACGATTAGGAAAACCTATGACCTTTTGACTTGGACTCGTACAAGTTTTGGGTAATCACTACTTCCCCCAAGTAAAATTGTTCTATATTGAATTAATGGGGAAGTATCGATTGCTGAGCATGACAATGTCTGATTCTTTTGTTTTGGTGTTCGCAGGAAACAATTCTGAATTTAGCGGTATCCCTGAGCAAGTATAGAAGTTAACATGAGACATGACAATTGTGGTACGGAGGTGACAGAATTGAGGAAGATATTACATCTTAAAGTCAAAAAGATTGACACTAATAGTCTACATACACTGGGGAAAAGATTGAATCTGACTCAAAGGATGACCTTTACAAGGAAATATGGGAAGATCCTAAAACTCTTGGAGGTGGAAGTCCAAACCGAAGCAATTACAGCTCTGGCGCAATTCTATGACCCTCCCCTCCGCTGTTTCACATTTAAAGATTTTCAGCTGACACCTTCTATGGAAGAATATGAGCAGATTGTAGGGATGCCGCTAGAAGGACAAATTCCCTATCGCCATCTTGATCATCACGTAACCATCGCTTCTGTCACCCGTATTTTGAAAATTCATCCTGAGATGTTTAAAGGCGCACAAATGAATAGAAACCAAGTTCCCGGGTTTACTCGAGAGTTTCTTGAGAAGCACATGCAAGTTTTGGCAGAAAAGGAAGAATGGGAAGCCTTCATGGACACCTTAGCACTCACCATCTACGGGGTTGTCTTGTTCCATAACTTGGATAACTATATAGATTATGATGCCATCAATGTCTTCGCCGCTCGTAAACACAAACTCAAGAATCCAGTTACAGCTATGTTGGCCAATGTATATTGCACCATGGATTTCTGCCACACGCAAGGGGGAAAGAGGATCATTTGCTGTTTACCCGTTTTGTACATATGGCTCACATCTCACGCCTTTCATCAAATATGCAAGGCTGAGTGTTTGATTTCTGATCTGAAATTGTGTTAGTTGGCAGTAAAGAGTGGGCGTGAATAGGCCAATCACCTTGTAAGCCTTACAGTTGAAAAGGTCAGATGGTATCCTCAATGGCTAGGAGTCAAGTCAATCATCTGTAGCTGCGGAAGTTATCCAAATGTTCCTCTCATGGGCACGCAAGGATGCATTAACTACAATCCTGTTATTACAAAGCGTCAGTTGGCTTATCCTCTACTTGGGCCACTGAATGAAAAGCTTCTCACTCCTTTTGTTTTGTATTATGCGAAAGGAAATTACACATCTACCGTTCGGGACATAGCCAATGCGTGGAAGAAGGTCCACAGGATGGGAAAGGAATTAGGGGCGCGAAGCCACGCTGTGGGGGCAGAATACCATGAATGGGTCCTGAACAGGGTTTCCATTGTGAAATTACCCTTCAGAAGTTCTTCATACCGAACCACAAACACTTTCACCCCACCGCTCATCATGAAGGAAAAAGCCACCCTGGCTTTAAAGGCTCAGATGGAAGAGTTGACAGCTAAGAATCGAAAGCTAAAAGAAGACCTTTTGAGGTGTCAACAAGAATGTGCTCTTCAAAAGAAAGAAAATTCAGAAGGGAGGATGGCCATGGATGAGATGCGGAAAAAACAGAAGGTTGAGGAAGACTACAGGGAAAAACAAGAACAGTGCCTTCATGCGGCCAATTCTCAACTGAAAATAAAGGGCCAACAAAGTGATGCCATCTTAGTCGAAAGATAATTCCTCAAGGATATGCTGACACAGTCCAGGGAGAATGAAAGAAAGGCTTTGGTGGAGAAAGAGCTGCTACAATCCCAAGTACACAACTTGGAGCGACAGCTCGAAGAGATAATGAGAGCCTGTGAGCAGGAAATAAATGATGAACAGTAAAAGGTCATTGATGTTGAGAAACATTGCCAAGAAGCTACACAAGTCTTAGAAACCGAAGTGGCTCGGCGGGACAAAGTCATTCGCTCATGGATGGATCGCTTCACCAACTTGGCATACTTAGCCAATGGAGTCTTGGAAGACCTTCCATCGATGCTGAAGCAGGCCCAAGGGATGGTTAATCCTCTCTCCACCCCAAAAGAGATATCATCATTTTTGAATTGTTGTCAAGAAAGAATTTGTAAAATGAGGGCTATGATTGCCCAAGCCAGGAACGGCTAAAGTATTGTAATCCAAACCTTTCTAGCAATATTGTATCCCCTCAGAAGTATGAAATAAAGAAGTGTTTTTCGTCTCCACAATTGTCTTATGTTAATTTCCATTTTACTGCTTTACCTAGTACTTTTGAGCGTGACGTTCTGAGGAACGGTCAGGGAATACACACTGAGTTCGCAATTACATCCCGCTTACACCCTTCTATCTTTGCTTTATTATCTTCTTTAACTGTTTTCTTTTATTTTCCTAACAAGTCGTTGTGATTCTTTAGACATTACGAGCAAGCACCCTTGAGCGACTAGGCTCAAGAAGAAACTCATGGCTGAAATAGAATAAGAGAATGAAAGCTTGAGAGCTGAGGTCAGTCAACTGAAGGAGCAAATGGCCGAGATGGCCAAACTGCTAGAGAAGAGGGTCACGGAAGGGGATTCTTCAGTGGGACTTGAAGACGCTAGGCAATGACCTCCTACTCCACGGCACACTCAGGGTCCGTCTGGAGGGCCAAATTTAAACCCTACTGCGCCTCCCCTTACAGTTCGCGTTAGGAAGCCGAACCCTGCCGACACCCAGTAGCATACCTTTGTGGATGCAGAGGGTAATGCTATACCCTTTCTAGTGTATGGCTTGCCACCGGGTTATTTTCCACCACTCCAAGAAGAGCCTAATTACCAGGAGAAAATTCTTCACACTGCTCACCCAAACATCCCGCCCGTCTGGGAATTTCAAGCAGCTGCGGCCCACATACAAGCCACCCAAACATAGGCAACCCAGACTGCAGCCAGACCTAATACTTCCATGCCAAATGCTAACCCGACATATGTCTACCAGCTGTTCGGGAATACCAGTCATCATGTTACCGCAGGTCCAAGTGCTAATGTTGTTACCGAAGAAGGGAGGCTAGAGTTCTTAGAAAGACGATTGAGAGAAATGAAGGGAACGAACAAATTTGGGATGGGCAGTGCTGTAGAACTCTGTCTAATTCTCGATGTCGTTATCCCTCCCAAGTTCAAGATGCCAGAATTTAATAAGTACAAGGGGCTAACCTGTCCGAAGAACTATCTTACCATGTACTATCAGAAGATGGCTTCGCATGCTTCTAACGATCCCCTGCTGATTCATTGCTTCCAGGATAGCCTAGCTGGAGCCTCCCTAACTTGGTATAATCATCTAGAACGATCTCGCATACGCTGTTGGAAAGATCTAGCAGACGCTTTCATGCAGCAGTACAAATATAATCTGGACATGGCACCAGATAGGGTACAGTTGCAGAATATGGCTAAGAAAGACAACGAGACGTTCAAAGAATATGCCCAGCGTTGGTGTGAAGTAGCAGCACAAGTGGACCCACCTTTATCGGAAAAGGAAGTGATTTTTACGTTCATTGATACGCTCCAGTCGCCTTTCTATGATAGGATGATTGGAAGCGTTTCATCCCATTTCTCCGATATTGTCACTATTGGAGAAAGGATAGAGAATGGGTTACGGACTGGGAAAATTGTCCGAGGCCCATCCGGGGCAAGGACGGCAAGAAAACCTATGCTTGGAGGAGGTAGGAGAAAAAAGGGAGAAACCAACTTGGTCTCTCATAACCAGGGAAGAAACCAACCAAGGCCACTTACCCCCATCACCTTTCCACCAGCTTATCCTAATGCACCACACCCATATGTGGCTACGATTCAAAATCCAAATCCACCACATTTTCGACCACCCATTGTGCGACCACCTGCACCACCACAAACACCATACCAACCCCCGCAAGTGAACCGGCCACCCAATCTAAATCCTAGAAGACCAAACAATGACCGCACTCAAATACAGTTTGATCCTATCCCCATGACATATACTGAGCTTTTACCCTATCTCATCGAAAACACCTTGGTGGTACCATGTCCTTTGAGACTACTTCAGCCACTTTACCCTAGAGGATATGATCCAAATGCACGATGTGACTACCATGCCGGTGCACCAGGGCATTCTACTGAGAATTGCTTGGCTTTGAAGTTTAAAGTGAGAGATCTGATCAGGGCTGACTGGATAAGTTTTCGAGAAGGAAGCCCAAATGTAACAACCAATCGTTTGCCCAACCATGGGAGGCCAGGTGTCAATGCTATTGAGAATGATGAAGAATGTATTTCAAAAGTTGATAACATCAAAATGCCTTTGGAAATAATTCACCCCTACATGATCCAGATGGGGTTGATAGAGGTCTCATAGGATGAGGAATATAATGATGACCGGTCTGCGAAGCGACAAGGCTTCCAAAAAACTCTTCAAGAATTCATGGACAACCACACTGTGGAGATTTGTAGGCGCCAGGGAGGCGAGATAAACATGGTACAGGATCGGACTAGGTTGCGGGCTCCAAAGCCCCTGGTTATATTTTATAACAGGAACGCACCTACAGTTCTGACTCTGACTCCGACCAAAACTATCATCTTAGTGCAAACACCAACCCTGTTTCCTTTCAAGGATTCTCAAGCAGTGCCGTGGAAGTATGGTACTGACATAATCGTTACCAGCTCTAAGGTGGTTGGTTCTATGTCATCGTCCTCTGTCACAAATATTGCCGGGGTTGGAGGTATCACTCGGAGCGGAAGAATATATACTCCCCCAGAATCGAAACTTGACAAGGTTGCTGGAGAAGTCAAATCTGGAAAGGGAAAAGCCACTGGCGAGACAAAAAGGGCTGTAACTGAAGAAGAAGCTCAAGAGTTTTTGAGATTCATCTGCCATAGTGATTACCAGGTATTGGATCAACTAAACCATACCCCGGCCAAAATTTCTTTGTTGTCCTTTCTGATAAGTTCCGAACCGCACCGAAACACATTGATGAAAGTTTTGAGTGAGGCACACGTGAAGCATGACCTGCCTATTGATAAGTGTTTTAGAACACTATTTTTCACTGTTTAATTTATCTAAATTTTCCGTTGTTACTGTATTATTTCCCCCGATTTTCATGATTTTCGCTTTAATTTCACTGTCACTGTTCAAGTGTTGTATTTTGCATGAATTAATGAAAATGGAACAATTAAAGAAAACAATTTTGAGAATTAGAAAAATATAATGGATTGATATTTAATTGATCATTATAGAAAATATCAATTCCAAGAAATTAAACTTATTTTTCCATTTCTACAAATTGTAAATTTTAAATGTTCCATTTAAATTATCAAAATGCAATGTTTTATTTGTCTAATAATTTCATTGGTGCAGATTTTTTTTTTTTTTAGACCATCCATGCACCATTGTCTAGACCATCCATGCACCATTGTTTACCAACTTTCACCATTGGCAAAAGCAAGAAAACCTACACGGCCACACACTTTGAAATGCCACATGACTCCATTTTTTTTAATTCAAAGAATGCATGAATTCATTTGCTTTCTCTTGGTCCATTCACGGCAATGACTAGTCTTCCATGCTTCCAAATATTCAAAGCCATTCACTTGTCCCATGTGCCATTAAGATAATGTCCAAATGCCATACACCATTTCACACTCACGGCCAAATGAATGATCCATGTGCTAATTTTCTATTGCAAAATTCATTCACCTTTGTTCCAGTCATGCAATTCCACGGTACACACAATGCAAGGCCACCAAGATACATCATTTGTTTAACATATTTTGCAGCTTGTACCATTAAAAAATTAATGTGCCATTTGCCTTGTTGAAACAAACATTCACACGGCTGAACACTAGAAGAAAAGACAAGGCAATGCTTCATTAGTTTAATATGCCAATTGCCTTCATTCCAATACATTCACACGGCCACCAAGAGAAAGCCACCATGTTCCAATTTGTTTATTATTTCTTTGACCAAATCCTACCCATTCACCAATTCTCATGGCCTATCTTGTCCCACATGCAATTGTTTAAACACTTTGCCTAATTCATCCTACATTCCACCGAAAATGCATTCAAGAAAGGCATGAATTTCCTTGACCATTCATTCCATCCACTCACGGCAATGAGAAGAAAAGAACCATTTATTTTTGGATATTATATGAAAATGGGCTTTCCACTCACGGATCAACAAAAGAAAATTGCCACTTCATATGGACCATTTTGT